>JAPVLO010000006.1:4255000-5505000 GCA_027257055.1 Cephalopachus bancanus
ACACAATTGTAACTAAAATCACATCACTTCAAAAATTTTTTTTTCCCATTATGGGCTGTTGTACAATAAGGTATCTTAAGCAGGAAAGCTCACCAGGGAACAAAGCAATGAATTATTATTATTTTCCTCTAATTACATTACTACATATTTACAAAAATGTGTTTATCTTTGTACAGTTTTATCTCCTCTACTAGACCAGAGATAAACAAAAGAACAGAGATCTGCTTCTTTTAAAAAATTATTTTATTTACTTTTTGTGGAATGGTCCATTTTTATTTTTATTATTTTCTAATTTTTATTTTAAGGATGTGGGGTACAATTCAGGATTAGATATATAAATGGTCATTGTACAGGTAAAGTTTGGGCTTCACTTTGGTCCCCATTTCGCCTGGTTTGCGATCAGGTATCCTTATTGATGAAGTGTGCCTCCCCTCCCTCACCTGGCAGTTTCCTTCTACTGATTCCCTTTCTTATAGTATTATGATAATTGTTCAGGGTTTGCTTATGAGTAAAAACATGTGGTGCTCAGTTCTTTGTTTCTGTGATAGATCACTGAGTATTATAGACTCTATGTCCATTCAAGTTGCTGTGAAGTTCATAATTTTGTCCTTCTTTAAGGCTATGTAATATTCTGTCATGTATATTTACCACATTTATTTTACCCAGTTCACTTTTGACGGGCAGTATGGTTGGTTCCATGTTTTTGCTATTGTGAATAATGCTGCAAACAAATAAACAAACAATAATTAGGCAGCTACGAAATCTGCTTCTTTTTGAATGCCAGCCTTCTGCATCTAGTGGGGGTCTGATGACTTGTTAATTTGAATGAGCTAATGAAGTTCTACCCATGTTAGAAATAAGAATACATTTTAGGAGCATGCTGTATTATTTCTAAGCAAAATTTGGTACTTTATGAAACTGAAGGAAGAAAAAACTTGGAGACTTGAAAAGGGAGAATCATACTTAAGTGTCTTTTCAAGAGAATCCCAGGATACATTTCATGTTATGAAAATTATTCTCACATTATTAGTTCTTGTGTTTATTTATTAAGCCATTGGTATTTCTATTTTTAATTCACAATTTTATTCTTTATTTTTATTAATTTCTTTGTGCTGATTTTTGTGTTATTCTTTTTCTAACTACTTGAGTTAAATTTTCATTTATTTAGAAAAATATTGAGAGATATAAGGTTTTGAATTTGTCTGAATACAGGTTTTATGTCTTATCATCTTTTTAAAATAAAAAATAACTTTATGTATATATTTTTTCTGACTGTAAAGTTCATTAACAGAGCAGAGACCTGCAAACTACACCCTGCAGGCCAAATGCTGCTTGTTGTATGTATTTGAAATAATTTTTTAAAAAAAGTTTTATTGGAACATAGTCTTGCCCATAAGTTTACACACTATTGCTGGTTTTGTATTAACATGGCAGAGTTGAGTATTTGTGTCAGAGATCAAATAACCTACAAAGCCCTAAATATTTACTATTTAGCTCTTTACAGGGAAAAAATGCTGATTTCTGACTTAGAGAAAAACCGATAACATTTTGGTCTCTTTCCATCTCAGTACATTTATCTTTGATATTAAAATATTGATCTACCTGTTTACTTTTTTTAAAAATCTACTTGGGGTAAATATTGTCAGTGGTCTCTTTAATCCCAATTTTTTCCCTTTATTCTTATTTAAGGAACCTTAACTGTATGAGAGAATGCATGTGCCCAGGTAAAAGCACTTAATTTTCTAGACCTTTTTCAATTAGGAGTGATGTTGGGATGTAGTTCTAAGCAATGAGGTTCATCAGTTACTGATTTCTACAGAGCATACACATTTAGTATCTTAAATGACAACCATTTAAAATTTCTGGGCACTTCTGCTGATTTGGACATGTCTCAGTTGGTCAGAACTGGGCTCATTCGTGTGTCTGGGGACAGCTGGTGTGCTGGCTGGGGGTTAGCTGTACCGGGAGGTCTCAGGTGGGATCACTCTTCTCCACATGTCTTTTATATCTTTATAGCTAAGTAGCTGGGAAGTTCTTGTGGTAGTGCCAGTAAGTCGAGAGAAAAACAGAAGTGTATGAGTTCATTTTCAAGTCTCTACTCTGTCAATTTGCTAATGTTCTGGTGACCAAATCAAAGCACATGATCAAACTCACGTCACAGTCAAAGAGCATATAATATGGGTAGTATGAGAAATTGGGTCCATAAATGCAATCAATTTACCAGCTAGATATAGGCCATAGTCCATGGACAGGCATCTTTTCCCAAATAAAAAGAGGAATTTCTTTTGCCTGAAATAGAGATGTGAAGTCTGGTGGTGTGGTCACCATCTTGTGTCTTTGAGGTAACAAATATAAGAACAAAGGTCTATGTGTCTGTTAATTATGGTGAAGCAGAAAGATAAAGAGAACCTGCATTCCTGACAGTCAGTTTGAGCCTCTTAAGGAGTTGTAGAATGGGTCTATTGTAGTATGAGATAAATAAATCCTACCACATTCAGCTACTAAAGTAAGGGTTCTGTTAAATATTTTTTCAGTCAATAATATATCGATAGCATTTCTTATTTTGGGACATATAAATCTAGCTCATTTTCAAAAATATTTTCTAACATAGGGCTCTACCAAAACTTAATTAATGAATTTCCTCTTCAAAATATTTATGTAGTCTCCAGATTTTTGCTATTATGAATAATGCTTCAGTGATCATCCTTGCACATGTATCTTGGCATACTTCCCCAAGTATCTCTGGAAGGTATACTTCTGCAGGAGAAATTTTTAAGAATGAATATATTTACTTTTTATTGTTAAACATATGGCAGCAAAATCCTGCAAAAAAAAAAAAACAACATTGGTAACATTTACTCTCCTATCAAGAGTTTGTAAATATGCAAATTTCTCAAATGACTTCAAATTTGGGTCTTGACAATCTATAAATATTTTACCAATCTACTAGAAAAATATAAATCTTATATTTGTTTAATTGATAATGCTTTGATTTTTAGTAAAGTTGATCTCTTTCCACACATTCATTATTTACATTTTTAAATAAATTTTTTGTTTATATCTTTTACTTACTTTTTCTATTTGTCATCTTCATCTTACTATTTTGCATTTGTTCTTTATATACTATAATATGATTATTAATTTTTTTCTGCTTTATACATTTTTTTTTTGAGTTGGAGTCTCACTCTGTCGCCCAGACTAGAGTGCAGTGGCCGCTCCCGGCCACCGCAGCCTCGACCTGCTGGGCTCTGGCGATCCTTCTGCCTCAGCCTTCCGAGTAGCTGGAACTACAGGCGCAGGCTACCATGCCTGGCTAATTTTTTTTTGATTTATTGTAGAGATGAGGTCTCACCAAGTTACCCAGGCGGGTCTCGAACCCTCAGGCTCAGGCAATCCACTCATCTCAGCCTCCCAAGGGGTGGGATTACAGGCTGAGTCACAAGTCCGGCTGCTTTATACATTGTATACATGTTCCCCCAGTGTATTATTCTTTTCTTTCTTAATGGATATTTTTTCTTATGAAGAAATTCATTTTTGATCAAAAAACACTTCTAAATAAATAAGTTTTAATAAATAAGGTTTCTGAGTTTTGTTCATACCTATAAATCCTTTTTTAAAAACCATTAAATTTTTTTCCATATTTTCTTTCTACTACTTTTTAAAAATATATGTCTTTAATTTGTTTTAAATTTTTTTGTGTATGTATCATGAGTACATATATAACTTTATGACTGTTTTTTGGTGTGTGTGATTGTCATCTGTGTCAGGTTATGGTATGTCTTATTTTGACTTTGAAAAACATAATAGAAAAATTTTATCTTTCTTTCCATGATTTATCTTTCTTTCTATAACATAAGAATTTGTTGAAGGTTTGCAGAGATTTCTCATGAAAACTGGCAATTTTGGGGAGTAACTTTATTTCATTTGTTGTTTTAGGTCTATTAAGGCTTTCTATATTTTCTGGAATTTCTTTTGATAATTGGTGTTTTCCTTGAAAACTATCAGTTGTTAGCTAGTGGTTTGTCTTTTTAAATCATTTCCCCACTTGTCTGCAAGCAATTTATTCATATGTATTTACCAGTTTCAATTTATATTTTCTAATTTATTAATTTATGATTTCATCTTTATTCATTCCTTCATTTTGCCTTTTTTAGGGGTTTTCTTGCTGTTGTCATTCTTGAAATGAATACCTTATTTAATTTAATGCATTATTATTTAGTGACACAAATGTTTAAGATGATCCATTTTCCTCTATTTACAGCTTGGACTATATATTTTATTTTTGAAAACAAAGTATTTTCATTTTTCTTATTTTCTAATAATTCTTTTGATTTTTTTCTTTTAATCATAAATTTTCTGAGAGAGAATTTTTACATTTTTAAGAGACTGTGTTACATCTCAATCACACTAATATTATTTATTAGTGTATTGAATTTTAAATGAAGAAAATTAATCTAAATTATTTGTGCTTTTATTAATGTTTTCTTTAAGGGTTAATATATGGTCAAATTTTACAAATGATCTACAGATATTTTATGTTGAATTCCTTATTTTTTATTGTAATATGCAAAGTCTAAAATGTCACATATATGCTGTGTAGTGCCATTAAATAGATAAAATATATTCATATTGTATATTATTATGTTAGTATAATCCTTGAATTCCCTTTATCTAAAGCCCCTGTGATGCTGTGAAAGCAGAATCTTGGGCCCCATTTCTAAAGATTCTGGTTGAATGAATCTAAGATATAGAGCCCCTAATACAGTAAGTGTGTTCTCTGCTGAGTGAGAAATAGGAGTGGTTCAGAGGAAAGTCCTGTGCATTCAGATATTTTGCATGACATTTTGTGTTCATTTACTCAACCCAGTCAAATATTTTAGCAGCAATTTATAATTAACCACTTTTTTCCCTCTTACTGCTTTCTGAACTTCAAACTATTTCTCAGAGTTAGAGGTATTATGATCTATTGTCACTCTGCCCAACTCAATTTTGTTAAAAACGTATTGTTTGGGTTGTAGTCATTTCCTAGTTTCACTGGTCATGGAGTTTTCTCTATCTCATATTATTTTGCTGTTCTGGTGGTTTTAAAAAAGATTATTTGCCTCTGTTTTGCCAGAACTTCTTCTAAATTTTGTTATTTAATTGTATTTCTTCTGTTTTTCTTAGTCCATAATCATATCTAAGCTCTTATCTCTTGCCTTAAAAAGTAAATATTTCCTTTAATTTTTTCCGTGCAAAGCATTTTCTGTCAAAAACAAAAAACTAAAGTCAATCTTTTAAATCTAATTCCAGTATGCCACATTGATTTTCTCATTTTAAAATATTTTTATTGGATAGTTTCTCCACTTTATCTTCTTTGCTATTTCATTTCAGCAACATAAGTTTATGTAAATTTGAACCCTCTCACTCCCAAATAATAGTTTAGTTTTATTCTTGAACTCACTACCTATTTCCCAGGAAATTATTAAGATCCTTGCTTTAAAATATAAGTTGGCCAATTATCTTCATCATTCATCAGATATTGCACACTTCATTTATTCAGCAGTGTGATAATGGTAGAAAGAAAATTGAGACCCTTGTAAGTCACAACTAAATAATCAAAATTCTGTGAAACATTTCTCTGTCTTTGAATAATGTTAAGAGTCCAGGTTGGAAAGGCAGAGATTATCCTTTCCTGCCAAGCAATGTAGACATCCATTATAAAGTCACCTTCTTTAGGGTGAACTAGTCACACGAGTGAGAGGGAGTTTGAGAGGAACGTTGCATGATCCATAGACTTTCTGTTTTGGAAGGGACATATGTTTTCTCCATCATAGATAGCTGCCCTGTGTGCTGTTTGCTGGGAGCTGTGAAAATGGCAGAAATTCAGTTAGTCTCTATTCTATGCTCTATCCTCATCTCCAGAGTTTGTCCCTTTAGCATATATTTTGGTAACAATACAATCTACCACAATGCTCTTCTCAGATAAGAAAATGAAGGCATGGAGATATTAAGTCAGTCAATTAGATTTAAGGTTAAAGATGGAATGTGCATATGGGTAACCCAACTCCATTGCCTAAGATCTTTCCCACTAGGCTATACCTTTTTGCCATCAATATATATTAAATGCTGATGTTACAAAGCTCTGAGCTCTCAGGACATCATAATATAATTTCATGAAGAGCAAGCCATTTTAGATCTACCAATAAGATATAAGCTTTGTTTAGGCAAAGTGCTCACTATCTGCTCACTTTCAAGGGTCTTTCAATTTTTATGCTTGCTGCTATCTCTTCCTGCCCATTCTATCCTGGAAGTGCACATGGACATTATAATAGCCATAATGTATTCAACCAGAAAGAACAGAAGGAGAATAGAGGTATGAACCATCCACAAATGTAAAGCTCAATATCTGGATAATTGAAAATTAATGAAATGTTATTATTTCTTTGTACTTTTCCCCAGGATATTTGCTTAAGACTTTCTAAGAATAATCTAAAACAAGGTAGTTGTTTTGTAACTTTTGCTGTAGGCCTACTCTTTCAGGTATCTGCTAAAAATATAATTAAGATGAAGTCATTAACTGATCAAACATTCTGTTCCATTCCCTTTTTTCCTTCTAACTGCAGTTGGTATTTTTCCAACTTTCAGGAAGCATCATGAGTCAATTGGTCGAGGGAAACAAACAGAGCATTTTTGTATAAATGCTCAGTCAGAGGTCAGTTGCCAAGATTTTATTGTTCATCCTGACACGTAAGGTGATTTCTTTTCTTTTGTCTTTAGCTTGACACCAATATGAGGCAGCTCGATTTCTCTCTGCTGCTTTCGGTGATTGATTTCTGAAGCAGGAGAAGCATCATTTCACTGCATGAGTCTACCAAGGCTTCTGCAGGGAACTGCTGGGGCACAAAGCATTCATCTCAAATTTGTTTCAGTGAGACTTGAGAAATTTAAAAAGCTTATCTAGGCAGCTCTGCAAGTGCAGCCTGATACCCAAAGATTGAGAGGGATGGCAGATCCAGAGCAACTAACCCTACCTTTCCAAATCTAGGCCTGGCAAGCTTCATTGATGGGGTTCTGCTGACTATGCTGTTTTCATATCCACCTTTAAATTCTTTTCCATATCCTATAGACTCCATAAGACTAGGTGGAGATAGATAATCCAAGCTAATTAAAGCAAGTAAGTAAGCAAACACCTATTTGACACCCTTGCATGAAACAACAAACCATCTTAAGTTTTCCTCTTACATTTATCAGAGCTTTCAACCATCCTTCTGGATTTTGCCACATATTTTAGCTATTAATATTTCCCTCATCATACACGTGAGAAAACTTAAACAATAGTTGTAATTATACTTGTGATAATCCTTCTGAATAGAAGTAGGATGTTGGTCTGTCTTGAACGATGCTTTCTGATTTTGGTAGAATCACAAACTGATTTCCTTCATGCCATTGGATTTCTTTTTTTTTTTTGAGTTGGAGTCTCTGTCACCCAGACTGGAGTACGGCGGCACACTCCCGGCCACCGCAACCTCGACCTGCTGGTCTCCAGCGATCCTTCCACTTCAACCTTCTGAGTAGCCAGAACTACAACCGCGCACTACCACACCAGGCTAATTTTTGATTTATTGTAGAGATGAGGTCTCGCCAAGTTGCCCAGGTGGGTCACAAACCCCACAGGCTCAGGCAATTCACTTGCCTTGGCCTCCCAAAGTGCTAGGATTACAGGCTGAGCCACCGAGCCGGCCCTCCTTCACTCTAAGATACACTGCTATTTACTGAAAGCATACTATGTTTTCAAGCATTTTATATCATTACCTTTAATCCTCCCAAGAGCCCTGGGAGGTATACATAATATCTGTTTCAGAAATAAAGAAATTGAGGTTGAACTAGTATGTTGTGGAACCTACATAAAAACTGTAACCTTAACTCAGTACTCTCTCAAAGTAACCATGGAAGTTTCAATTTCTTTAAAAAGAAGAATCTTTATGCCATTAAAAGTTTTTAGGGTTTGAGGATGATATCCATAAAACTACCATAAACTGGTGCACTCTACTATTTCTCACATAGGTTTACATTTAGTTCTTACGAGCTTTTCATGCTTAGGTTTTGCTTTGTGAAAAATCTATTCTATGAATCATGGCATGAGAGTAAATATTCAAAATCCAATAACTTCTGTATTGATACATGTAGATATTTTTACTCTAATACAGATAATACAGGTTCCTCTGTTTTTTAGGGGCATTCTTATGTTTTGGGAAAGAGAAAGAAAGAGGCAAGGTTTATATAAAGTAGTCAGAGAAACTTCCCCCAAATCCAACAGCAGAAGGGGATTTCCATTTGTTTTATAAACAAGAGTAAAAGTTTGAACCATTTATAAATGATAAATCCAGTCTGACTCTTTCTCAGGAAATGAATTATCTTTTCAGTGGGTGACAATCAGTGTGTGGATGAGTCAGCACCTGTGTCTCTTCTTTCCCTGTTTCATTTCTTTTTTTTTACCTGCTAGGAAACTTGCAATTATTTGCATTTAGGGTCTCCTTATCAATGATATTTGAAGCTGTGAACTGGATTTGATATTTGAGGTAGGAGGTAAATAAAGACAAAAGAAAAATGAAATTAACTTTGGAAGCAAGTACTCAGCAGTTTCAGAAAGGCAAAAACTCTGCCATAGCCTTATATCCCCAAAGTCAAAGCAAGAGAGCATTTTAGAAAGGAAAGGGTGATTACTGGAGTCAGATGCTATATAGAGTTTAGGGATAACAAGAACTGAGAAAAGGGTCATGGCCATAATCTTTTTTAATAAGACTATTTTAGTATTCAGTGGTAAAGACAAGAATTGGATTCAAAGAGTTAAGGGAGAAGTAAAAAGGTTAAAGCCATGTGGCCTATGGTTATATTTATTATTTGGATGTCTTTATCTTCTTTCTTAGTAATCCACCTTAAGTTCTGATCCAAAATTGGGTTATGTGCTAATTTTTTCCCCTTGAAGCCAAAGAGACTGTATTATCAGGACCGTTTTGAGCAGAGAACTTATACAAGGCACAATATCATTGGGTGTGCTAAGTAATCTTATTTAGAAGGAGATATAGTTTGGATTCAGATTCAAAGAAGTGAACTGGGAGGAAAGAAAACAGCAAATTACAAATAAGACGCAATATTTACTTTGTGGGGTTTTTTTTCTACCCCTTCTCCCAGATCTATAAAACCCAGCTTTGTAGGATTTGGTGTTCATAGTTTCCCCTCATGGACTCTTAAACTGTCCAAATTTAAAAGTCCTATAGCTGTAGACTGATGCTCCAGCAAAAGATGGGGCTACATTTCTACAGGTGGTACCACTGATCCAGCACCTGAAAACACTGAGTGCCTTGCTTTAAAGAAGGTGGCCGTCAGACCTCCATTTCATCAATGATGTATTCATCCAGTTTGAACTAGGACCGAACAACAGAGAAATGGCAGTGACTAAAACTGAGACTCTTTATTGGAATGTATTCCCAATGTATTCCCAATGTATTCCCAATGACCAGGGTGTATTGATGCTATATCAGGAGACCAGAGTTCAACTCCCCATGGTGTCGCCTGTGTGATTATGAACAAGTTTACTTAACCTCTTGATGTCTTCCTTGAATAGAGAATAAAGACATTTAAATAATGGCATTTAAACCACTGTCCTACAGAGTCGTAGGGAAGGCCAGATTTAAACCTTCAAGCTGCTATACAGGAAAGTTATTTGTGCTGTTAGTATTTATTTTGATGTTGCTTTTAAAAAAATTCTGGTTTTATTTTCCCAATGCTTGATTTGATATTTGACATTAGAAATATTCTCTGGACTGATCTGAAAATGTTAATAACTGAGTACTCTTTAGAGATCATCCTTTCATTTTAAACATCAAAACAGACAAACAAAGACCCACACAAAACCTACAAACAAACAAAAGACTGAACTACTGAGAGAAGTAATTTGTCCAAGGTTGTACAAGTAGTGAGTAGAAAACCAGATTTTTAAAAATGCATTCATACAGTATGACCAAAGCAGTACTCAATAATTAGGTATTCTAATGAGATAATAAAAGTAAGAGCCATCTTTTCTGAATCCAGTCAAGACCGTGTTTCTGCGAAATGAACCCGCTCTCTAACACAGAGGTTTCCAACCTTCTTGGTATCAGGGACTGGTTTAGTGAAAGATAATTTTTCCGTGAATGGAGGCGAGGGTGGAGGGAGGAGGATGTGCAGTCAAACCTCGATGCTAATGTTTATCTGTATTTGCAGCTGCTCCCCAGCGCTAGCATCACCATTTGAGCTCTACCTCAGATCATCAGGCATTAGATTCTCATAAGAAGTGCAACCTAGATCCCTCACATGCACAGTTCACAAATAGGGTTCCCACTTCTATGAGAATGCAATGCTGGTGCTGATCTGACAGCAGGCAGAGCTTAGGCAGTCATGCCAGCAATGGGGAACAGCTGTAAATACAGATGAAGTTTCACTCCTTGGTTTGCCGCTCACCTCCTGCTGTGGGCCGACAGTCTGGTTCCTAATAGTCCACAGGTTGGTACCGGTCCATGGCCTGTGGGTTGGCAACCCCTGCTCTAACGTATTTTCCTCCAAGAGTTGTGTCTTTCCATCTCTCACTATCCAGCTGTAGCAGGAGCAATTATATTACAAGGAGGCATTGAAAGGCCTCCTTGAATGGGGCCACAGGGGAATGGTCCAGAGAGGGGCGCCTGCCCCTAAGAAAATGCTCTGGAAATTTTCTGTCTGGATTTCTAAGGTATACCCTACGAAACTTGGCAGCTGTCAGTGGCCATGTTTCCTGACATAGAATTTTAGAGACCTAGAGAGAAGGTTTAGAGGGAGAAGAGGGGAGGAGATGGAAGGGAAGAAGAGAGAGGAGGAGAGGAGAAGAGAAGAGAGGACAGGAGAAGCGGGAAGAGAAGAGGAGACAGGAGGAAGCTGTTGTACAGAGTGGAAAAGACTTAGTGTGAAGTCCAGGTCCTTTCAAACTGAGTCTCAGACCAGACTGTTTATCTCAGCAGGTTACTTTTTCTCTTTGACTTCTTTGACAGATACACTGGTGAGCATAAAAACTTTGAAGTGAGCTGAACTGAGTTTGCATTCTAGAGTCAAACTTACTGGCTGGGTGACCTTAGGAAAGTTACTTAAACTCCAGAGCCTCAGTTCCTTAATCTGTACAAGGGGATAAATAGTCCTCAGCTTGTAAATTTTTTCTAAAGCTTAAGATGTGTAAAATGCTTACTTCAAGCCTTGTACAAATTAGACACTAGTAAATGGCAGCTATTAGAATCCCATATATATTTGGAATCAGGGAGTGCTAAGACAGAAAGAATTTGTAGAAACCATCTGGCCCGTTGACTCTCATACGACCCTTTGGAGTCATAAGTGCTCTCTAAAGACAGGCAGCATAGGGATAAAACAGGAACTCTGCATCTCAACCCTTTCTGCACATAGAAAACTTTTATTTTTATCTATATCTTGGACTCCCTAGTTTTAAAAAATAATACAAGGGAAGATTTTTGCAAAAAAAGGAAAGTTTGAAAAAATATTCTAGTGCAAATAAAATTTTATAGATGAGATTTTATAAATGAGAAATTTATTTTATAAGTTTTATAAATGAGAAAACTGAGGCACAAGGAGCCAAGTGATTTGTTTCATTGCTCATTTTGTCAGGTGATTCTAAGGGTACATACACTCATCAATGTCAGCAAGCCTGAGGGGTTGTATTCAGTGATTAGTTCTCCTTCACTGGTAGCTTCACTATAGACAAGATCAAGTGTGACTCCACTCGGTTTTGCCCAGTCTAGGCACCAGAGTCTGACTGAAGTTACAGATGGAAGCCCTGATCAGATTAATTATCTAAAACTATTTCTGGAGACAGTGCACAGACAATTAAATAAATCAAAACAAAACAAAAAAATGAGAATGACTAAAGCTATGCTGTGGAATAAAAACTCTATACTAGCCAGGCTCGGTGGCTCAACCTGTAATCCTGTGCCTTTGGGAGACTGAAGTGAGTGGATTGCCTGAGCCCGCGGGTTTGAGACCCCGTGAGACCTCATCTTGGCGAGACCTCATCTCTACAATAAACCAAAAAAATTAGCCGGGTGTGGTAGCGCATGCCTGTAGTTCCAGCTACCGGAAGGCTGAGGTGGAAGGATCGCCGGAGCCCAGCAGGTCGAGGCTGTGGTGGCCGGGAGCAGCCACTGCACTCCAGTCTGGGCGACAGAGTGAGACTCCAACTCAAACAACAACAACAACAACAACAACAACAACAAAACTCTATACTGTTCTCTCAAGTTAATTTAAACATAATTAAAAACAAGGAACTCTGAAAAATATAAAGCAGGGTTTGAGATTAACCTCTGATTGTTATTGGAAACTGGCAAAATCCTTAGTCATGGATCATTAAGGGAATTGTCTCTGCTATGGTCCAGTCTAGATGTCTCTTCATCATTCATGTTCTGCTGATACAGTTCATATCCCACCCCAGACTGGAATGACGTTTCACTTTCGTTCAATCAAGCTTTTATTCATAATTACAGTGAAATTTTTAGTCTCTGCATCTGCAGTTGCTCAAAGATTATACTGTAAATCAACTGATTTCTAAGAAAGCTTCAATTCTGAAAAATGCCTGTTGTTCGTTAGGAACTCATAATGATGAAAATGACATTAATGGGCAATGTTTATTGAGCACTGCAGTGCCTCAGCCAGGTTACAGATTGACAGGAAGAGACCCACCCCCAAAACACACTGCAAGGTTAGATTCAGTTCCTGATTTAATTAGCCAGGGATGCAAACCTAATCAAAAGGGAGGTGGCCACCCAGGAGAGGAGCAGATGCAGCATATTTCAGCATAGATTCCCCCCAAAACCGAAGAGAAACCTACAGTTGCCAGAGGCACTGTCCACACAAAGCGGATGATGCTGCTGTCCTTTAGTATTCAGGGCTTGCATTGTTTTTTGGAAGGAATTATACAACAACCTATTTGTCTCTTGAACCCAATTCAGTGTCGGTAAGACCTCATCTTCAGCTAGGGAGTAAGAAGTGTCAGTACGTGGATGCCCCAGAATAGAATCTCTGCTTTCAGATTTCCAGGGTCTTAGGAAAGTCTATTTTCTGTTGAGTTTTAGGGTTTACCAGGTGCTCCCATGCTCGTGCATCATTTCATTGAATCCCCATAAAGGGCAATGACAGGTTCACAAACATTATTCAAAACTGTTAGGGTCATATAGGTTTTTGAGTTCATAACTTCCTGATTTCGGACAAGCCATATGATGCATGCACCATGTATTTAATTTGTACCACCTCCAGTGTGATCTGAGGCAGCACCCAGAGATAATCACTTTGTAAGGGATAAATAAAGATCATGCATTGCCTGACCTCAGTTCAGTCAGGATTTGCCACCAAATGCTTTTGTGCCAAATGTAAGAGAAACCTTTTTGTTCTAAGAGTATTTTGGACATTGCCATGCAGATTAAGGTTTGTTGACCTATATTATTATCTTTATCTTGCAATGAGGAAATGGAAGCTTAGAGACCTTAAGAACCTTGCCCAAGGGCACAGCTAGTAAATGGTAGGATTAACATCCAAAGTTAGTTCGGTCTGAATTCCAAGCTTGCATTTTATTTTATTTATTTATTTATTATTTATTTTTTGAGTTGGAGTCTCACTCTGTCACCCAGATTGGTGTGCAGTGGCCGCTCCCGGCCACCGCAGCCTCAACCTGCTGGGCTCCAGCGATCCTTCCGCCTCAGCCTTCCAAGTAGCTGGAACTACAGGCACGCGCTACCACGCCCGGCTAATTTTTTTGAATTATTGTAGAGATGAGTTCTCGCCAAGTTGCCCAGGTGGGTCTTGAACCCACTGGATTGCTCAGGCAATCCACTCACCTCAGCCTCCCAAAGGCACGGAATTACAGACTGAGCCACCGAGCCCAGCTTCAAGCTTGCATTTTAAATCACACATCATAACCTGACTGGGGCTGTCTTTCAATTTGAGAAAACTTTGAATGCTGTGACCGACTCCCTCTCCCTCTAGCAAGGCCTGGTTTAGGGAGAGGAGTGTGAGACATTTGTGTTGGGTGCAAAATGTAAGGCGACACCCACATCTCAATCATCAGGATAAATCAACTTTTAATGCAATATATTTACAATTAAATTTAATGCAAAAAAATCCTTGATGAACAAAATATCAAAACTTTAAATCAAGATGGGCTTAGTATTACTGATTTTTCAGTTTGCCTCAAATGCCAATGTGGCTCTTAATCACTGACTAAATACAGGTTTGTTTATTCTCTGCTCTCTCTGCGATAAGAGAGAATATGATATTCCCTTCAAGTCACGAAGGGTGACTCCAGGGTGGGATTCAGGGGAAGCAGTTCTCCAATTTGCAGAATTCATCACAATGCTTCCTGATTATAAGAATTAAACATCCGTCTGGCTACAGAAATCTGACATTGTTGAACAATTTGACTCCAGTCTCGTTTACACCAAGGAAAGAAAGGTTATGTTTCACTGACATTGCATCAGATAAAGGGATTGGAATGAAAAAGTTTAAGTTGCTTGACTTTCGAGTTCACAATTTTATTAGTGGGGACCCAGTAAGAAACAGAATCTACTCCAATGAAGAGAATTTAGTGAAGGGATTACTTTTTGGGTGAGGGAACAGAAAATATATGACACTCAGAGAAGAGCAACAGCAGAGAGCTGATAAAACACTAACCTAAAGAGGGAAAGGGGAAAATGGCAGTCCTAGGATCAGAGAGCTGGAACAGTGAGAAAGGGTTGTCAAGCAGGAACTATAGTTGTGGAACAGTACTGTCCCAAAACAAGAAGGGAAAGGAAAAATTTTCCCAATCTCTCACTCCCTGACCTCATCCAATCTCTTGCCAGAACCTCTCATCTGACTGACTGGACCCAGAAGAAATAGCAGGAAGGAGTCTGGCTAGTGCAGTGGACAGGAATAGTCTCCTGGGGCACAGAAAAGTCATCAAAGGGTAGAGAAAGAATCTGGGACAGGGAGAAACTAGAGAAAACACGGACAATGAGTTTTGTAATTTTCACAAGCTCAGGTTCCATCAAGGCACTCCATCTGTCTAGTGACACAATGAAAGCAGGAGGAAAACAAAAATAGTCAACTTTAGCTCATGGTTTCACTATCACTTTGAAATTAAAATAAATAATCTTATGCAAAAATAATTATTGAGTTTCATTCTAATCTCAATAATACCAAGAGGAAAAAGGTTGTTTCATAGACATTTCAACAGTTAAAGGGATTGGAATGGAAAAGTTTAAGTTGCTCTACTTTCAAGTTCTTCTCTTTGTGCAGAAGAGAGTCTGATTTTATGCTCCCTTTTAATAAAAGTAACATTTAAATTGTATAGGAAAGAGGAATGTTTATATTAACATGAATCCCTGGAAAAACTGCTTATACTTCTTTGTTCCCCCATCCAAACAATAAGGGAAAGGCTAGAAAAGAAGGCATTGAAGATTTAAATGCTAAATAATTCTTCTGAATCAGAATTCAAATATAGTAGAACTCAATGGGAATTTAAAGTAGCTATTTTTGTGAATAACTTTGAGAGAGCATGGTTAGAGAGTGGTGTTCATCAATTTGGTATGACTCGTGTCCACTAATGAGGACATGTTCTCTAGATATATAAAAAATCTATCCTGAGGTAACTATAGATTTTTTTCCATACAAATAACTACATGGGGGGGGTATTACTCTAAGCTTCTGATAAATAAGGAGGATGGGGATAATGGGAACAAGATAGCCCACCTGTCTCTGAAGATGACCAAGGAAAGAGATTCTACTATTGCTGCTGAACTCATACTTTTTGTGTCTTTTCACACCTTTATGCTTTCATGCCAAAATATGAGATCAAATTGCTGTCTTCCAACAGCATATTCCTTCAGCTGTTGTTTGACTCAGTTTCCCATGGGTCATCTGAATCTGAACAATGTCTAAAACATTAACTTTTCAAATACCCTCTTGATATAATTGTATAAAGGACTTGAAGTCAATATAAGTTATCATTAGAAAACACTATTAGAATTTTTCTCCTACAAATGATGTTAAATAATGACCAAACATGTTTTTAAAGGATTTTTCAGGCTACCTACCTTATTGGTAGGGTTTTCTTTCACACTTCTAGCACTATTTTTCTCTTTTGTGTGGATGCCTAACCATATTTTAAATATTCAGTTCCTTTTTCTACCTCAGTTTTTCCCTTCTCAGTGTAATAAAATTAAGCATTTGCTTATTTTTTTCTTTAGGAGACCCACAAAGGAAGAGATACTGAAGTAAATGTTCAGGACAAATGACACTTGGGAAAATGTTAGTTAATTAAATTATGTATAGTCAATGTTTATTGTTTATTCTGTATATAACATTGTGTTATATGTTGAAAATTTAAAGATAAGTCAAGTGTGCTCCCTTATTTTCAGAAATATAAAATCTAACATGGGAAATAAACACATAAAGTTTATTTCAGCTAGCATGCTAAGGATAATAACAGAAGTATAAATAATTTTTTCTGCATGCACCATTTTGAGCCACCATTCATAAACAAGTGATAAAATAAATTTAAATACTTATTCTTTCTTGTTTAGAATGTTCTCCCAAAGTGTTTCTAAGACTACAATTTGTTTAGCTACCTTATCAGTTGTGTCTAGTGGCATAATAATATATCTCTGTACTATAGACATTCATGCTGTCAACAAAATGGTATATCGTTTCTGTGACATAGAGATAAACGCATGTGATTGCAGCATACACTTGAAAGATGAAACTTCACAAACATGACTGTTTTGAAGTGATATAGTTAAGTGGTTAAGATTGGAAGTCTAGGAGTCCTGGATTTGGTTTTTGGTTCTGCCATTTACTAGTAATATGACTAGTGACTTTGAGTAGATTACATGAAACCCTTTGAGGATAGAAATTTTTTATTTTAAAAGTAGCAATGAAACATCTATATAACAGCATGGTGGTGGTAATTAAATAATATAACATGCATTAAAAAAGCACAAATCCTGTCATTTAGTCACCCAATAAATGCAATAAATGGTTGTTATTATTATTAAATGACTCCAAAAAATTACTTGTACCATATTATCCTTCCTTCTAAAATTTTCTGTTAAGGGATCACAAGGATCACCATTGCTTAATTAGTTTATGAAATTATAAACTCAAGGTATATAAGTATACATTTATAGAATCACAAATTTTATGGATGATGAAATTGATCCCTACTTGTTTTCAAGATAAAAATACTGAGGTTTAGATGGCTTCAGTGACTTGTTCAAGTCATTTGGCTGTTTTGAGAACCCACACTTTATAATCCTGAGAAGTTCCTTGCACTTCAGAGTATCTTGCCCTTCCTACTCACTCCTTCCCCACTCTCTCTGTAGTTTTCATCTGCATTATAAATCTTCCTCCTCTCATGGACACTTCTGATTCATGCTCCTTTGATAGTGCAGCTGAGCTGTTCTATCATTGATGAGGTGTGAATGAGACGCTGTTATTAATACAAATAGAGGCACCCTCTGGGCATTATGCGTTTATCAGATCAAGCATCAAAATATGAAACTACAAAAACAACTAATGAAAACAAAAAGAATATTGTTAGCTAAATCAATGCTGTCATTTTCCCTAGTGTGTCTTCAAAGTGAAATGGTCCAATGGCAAAAATAGAACAAGCTGGGAACACAGTTATTGAGGGTTTGAAACACAGATTTGATTTCCAATGTGTTAAATTGCTCTAGTGTCAGTGGTGAATGAATATTAGCATGTGAGGACCACCATCCTAGTCCAGTATTTTCCTTCCCAGCTATTCTAATAGAAGTATAATATAAAATAATAGTCACATCGACAAAATGAATCTATAGTTTGCAGCTTAATCCAGAGATTCCCTCTCTTCTTTCTGCTCTCCTACCAACTTTAGGAACTTAAAGTCATTGCCACTGTCCCCTTCCACTGCCAAAATATTTTTAGTGGCCCCTACAACTGTGTTTCAGATGGAGTAGGAATACCAAATAAAGAAGGCATATTACCTTGCATGTTTATTTGTTGAAACTAAGTAATGCTCTTAATAGTAGTGAAATTAGTATCTGTATCTGTAAACTCATGTTCGCCCCTTTGCAAGTTAATGGTATTCTTCTCATGGTTTTTCCCTGTGTGATCAGTGCTTATAAAACAGAACATATTAGCAGTTGTGTGGGCTGGGAGCACAGTGAAAGGTCAAGTTTGCTTTGTGACCTAGAGAGTTGCCTTGGTTTAAGGACAGCAGTAATTTAAATACTGTTGGTTCAAGGTTGTTTTGTCAAAAAAAAAAAAAGTGTGTTAAAAAGGGGATGTTTATGATTCCTCTTTGTTCTATGTATCTATTGTGTTTTAATGAGGGTGTGATTCTGCTAGAGAAAATCTGAGTAATAACAGGTAGTGTGATTCCATTTTTAGGAAAGCTACTTTGTTACTAAAGTTGATGGCAGTTTCTCCTATAAATGCTGTCTATGCTCCACACGCAGAGAATTCTGAACAACAGGATCAGCTCTGATGCCAGAAAATGCACAGTGAGCATGACATGCTTATCAGCTGAGACATTCTGACTGCAGCTCAGGTCACAATGATATTTTACTTGAGATTCAAGAATGCAGAGCATAGATTCTGTAAGAGAAAGTGAAGATTTGTTTAAGTAACTTATCTAAAGACATCGCAATGTTAACTGCTTTCACTCCTTCAGATCCCAAACATTGCTTAACACTTAATTTGCTTTGCATTGAGAATTTAGAAGTAAGTAAAATATGGTCTCTGGCATCCAGAGTGCCACAGTCAAATAAGAAAGAGATAGGTAGATATTACCAAATAATATAAGAGATTCTGGGGGTCAGAAGGAAGAGGTAAAATGATTCCCTAGCGTAGGCTGCCATAGGTAAGTGAGGAAGGGCTGAGATTCCTCAGAAGAGAGACAGAAGAGTGATAGACACCTGAACTAATCCTTGAAGAATAAGTAGAAATTCTCTGGACAAGGCTAAAAAGTATTAGATATAGAATAACATATGCAAAGAATACTACAAATGGAAGCTGTGTTAAAAATAGTCATTTTGAAAAATAGTCATTCAGCTTCCTGGTATTCATTTTATTTTGCCTGGAAAAAATACTCACGTAGCACATGAAAAATAAGAAAAACAAACAAAACACATGCTTCTGTCAGTCTCTAGGGCCTAAATATGTGTCATCAAATATCTTTACGTATAGGCCATACTCAGAATGTGACTGAGACATTTTCTGAAACTGTTGAAATATCACAGGCATTCCATTGACCATCACCATTCAGTCATAATTGGAAGCTAAAATGTATAAAGGGATTTTTATTTTCTGATGAAAGGATGGATGCTTATGCTATTTCACAACTGCACCACTTTTTCAATACCATTTTATTACCATTACTTCTTAGAAAACTTAATGCTGGATCACACTGGATATGATATTTCATGCTGAAACCCCCCTAATGTGCTTCTCTGTCTGACATTTGCCATGCCCCAGGAAAAATTTCTTGTCAGAAGCCTGCATAACTTCATGTCACAGAAATTAAAGGAGCAGCTTTTCACACAAATGATATTTTTAACATGTAGGGAAGAGTTCTCTCTTGGGTCGGTAGAGTACAGGTAATAAAAATCCTTGGAAATCTCTCTGTGAAGATGTATATGTCCAGGCTTACAAAACTTTTTTCCAAGAAGCTACTTATAAATTTAAAGACACAGAATGTAGGTTCTGCACAAAGATAGGACATATTAGGAATTTTTTTAAAATTCAGAATCCCTTAGCATGAAGGCTAGAAATGGAGCCTCTCAACTATTCACAAAATTTGGCATCAGCTGTCCTTGTCATTAACAGAGATGCCTAGGGACTGCTTGGCTAACAGCACAGGGATGTTGTGGTATTGGTGAAAGCATCACAAACAGTATAAGTATAATGGAATTGAATATTGGGTATAGCACATCGTTAATTGATAAAGATATCTTTTATGATAATTTTCAAAAGACTATCTGCTGAAAATTTTGAAAGAACGATGTGTTCTCTAGCAATTTAACACTTAAAACTTTTTATTTTCTAACCATATGTTAGGCGCTGCATTAGCACTCTGCAATGGAAAAGATAAAAGAGATCAGTCTTCATCCTGGTAGGAGGTAGTGAGTGCAGAGTTGTTATGGCCGAAAGCAGTGTTGCTTTCTTCACAACCAAGCTTCCTCCTGTCATCACAAATGAGCCATGCAAAAGTCTTTCTTGAGGGGGTGGGAAACCGTCACAGAATCTAAACACTCTCCCTGTAATTCTAATCCATTCTTCTCCCCTCTTCTTTTTTATACCTCCATTACTGAAACCCAGCAAGGATTAGAGTATAAGGTATAGATTAGAAGAGCTGTTGGGGCCAGAGATTGGGGATAGATCATGTGGAACCTTCTAGGCTTTTTGAATTTGGAATTCTGAATATTACTTTAAATGACATGGAAAAACATGAAAGAGGTTGAGGCAAAGAGCATGACATATTTTAACTTTTAAAAGGGTCATTCTGGCTACTGAATGGTAGGAAGAGATCATGGAGTATACAGAAAAAAGCAAGGGATCTATGTGGGAGGCTACAATAATAAGATAACAGAGGCAAGAGATAACAGAGACATGGACTAGCTTGGCAATGGTAGATGTGGTAAACAATTCTCTCTCTCACTCTTTTTTTTTTTTTTTTTGAGAGAACAGGATTTATTGAGAGCACAGAAAAACTCCCACAGTGGGAGGGGACCCCAAGGGATTGTCTGACAATTTTCAAGTTCTAAATATATTTTGAAGTTAGAGTGAGTAGGATTTGCTGATGACTTGAATGCAGGGTATGAAAGAAAAGATTCAAAGATGAAACCACAGATATGGAATTTGGAAGGATGAAGCTGCTATATTAACTGGGATGGAGATGACTTTAGGCAGAGAGGGTTTGATGGTGGAGATCAGCTATTTTGGAGGGAGGCATGTTAAATTTAAGATGTCTGATAACTGTCTGGGTAGAGATATGACATGGGCAACTGTATATAGGTCTATGTTTTAAGAGAGAGGACTGGTTGGCATACGTTACCAGTTGACAGCATATAGTGGGTATTTAAAGCCACGGGACTGAAAAAGATCACCAAAGAACTAAGAATTAGGGCATTCTAGTATTTAGAAGTTATGGAGATAAGATTCCAAAATATAAAATTCATTTACAGAATTGAAGTTTATGTATTTGAAAAGACCAAGATGGAACTGATATACCCAAAGAGCAGTCATTTTAACACTGCCTAGTTCTGTCATAGTCTCTTAACATTGCCTAGCTTGCCCTCTAATCAAAGACAGAACCAGTTCCTCAGAGGTAGCAATTGATAATTGTTTTACAACCCCTTCCCACCTTGTTTTGTACTAATTAGCTTTTCTATTCCAAGTATTTGCATAAGATACGATAACCTAATTAGCCCTTCATGAACTTCATGACATAGACCCCCCCCATCGAACATGGCAACAGTCATGTGACTAACCCACCCATCTGCCTACCGTCCATTACATGATGTCAAATGTCAGTACCTGTGCTTACCTGTCCCCTTCAGGATGACATGAAATAGACCACGACCCAATCACTTTAATAACTTGCCCCATCAAAGGGAAGGCTTTAAAGTATTCAACCTCAAGCAGCCATTTGCCACTGTTTTGTTAAGCACTGGCCAGGCCATGGTTTCCTAAGCTTTGACCTCCTCTTCTTCCTTGAGGAGGTGAATCTCTCTCTCTTTCTTTTCCTAATTTACTTTCTAAATAAACTATATTTTTCAGTCTAACTTCTGTGCAATTCTTTGCCTCTTTTGTGTGACACTAGATAGCAAATTCCCCTCCCCCCACCCTCCCAACCCCCATATGACCTATCATTTTGGAAGCCCCACTGGAATTTTGAACTAACAGTATTTATATGCTTTAGTTTGTCAACTAGCCCCAAGTCAAAGAAATAAGACAATATAAAATAAACACAATGAGGTGAATTGTAAAATAATTTTCAGTTATATAGCTAGATGATCTGGGAGAATTCATTTAACAACTAGACAAAATGCTGACTTTGTAAAAAGCATGTTGCTTTCTAAAATGCTTAAAAACAGGCACATTGTATCATCAACGGAAAATTCCTCAGTTAAATCAATGAATGAGTTTATTATTTCAGTGAGAAAATTGGTTGACTTGACTTATGTTGCAAATAGAAGATTACTACACAAAGAAAAATGAGAAAAGTATGTCTTTAATCATCTCTCTGTTTCTTTTTTTTTAAATTTGCATGATGACCAATTTTATTGGAGACTTCTGCCTAATAATAAACCCAAATATATATAATTTTTTGACCATGGGTTAATCCTGGAGTTTCACTTAAAATTCTGTCACTGAAAATTCTAGATTCTGTCATGCTAACTCTATTAGAAACTTTGACATTATGCAAACCCCCAACCTACCTCTGCCAAAGAAACCAACCTGTTTATTAAGTACATAGACTCCTAAGTTGATCTGTATCTCATATTGATAAGGAGAGGGTGGGTAGTAATGAGAAAGCCAATTGAATCCAAGCCATTTATAACTTTTAACATATTTTCTGCCCATAAAGAGTATATTTTGGCAGGGCAATTGTGTTATTATTCCAGAAAGAAGATGATGCATCATCTCGGTAACATAAAACTTTTCCATGAGTAACTGGCATAAGTGCTTTGGTACAAACAATGTCTAGCGACCTAGAACTAATTCTAAATTTTTAAAAGTATGGCAGTATATTCTATGTCATAATACTTGAAATGAATTTTAGCAGGCAATTGCTGTTCTTGGGAAATGACCACGCAAGAACGTTTGGATTTTAATAGCCATGTTCTGAGAAAAGCTAGAAATCTCCTGAGACCCATCACAAATCTTTCAGGCCTGCAAAAATCAAATCTTGTTTTCATTCATGAAAACAAATTGGCAAATACTATTTTTAAAAAATAATTATTTATTTAATTTTCTTGAGTTTAAAGAATTCATAGGCAGGAATCTTGGGCAAAATTTCACTATTGCATCTTTTCATCTGAATAAGATCAGTTTTAGAATGTAGTACAGACACCACAGGTGCCCTAAAAAGGAAGTGGTTACTTACCAGACTTTTTTTTGCCTTCAGTGGTAGAAAGCAGTCTGTCCAGCTGATTTTCTAATATAGCTTTGCCTTCAAATGTTCCATTACTGCCTCTCTTTAGATTGTGCTTAACTTTGGTAAAAGAAACAAAACCTAACTCTGGTGCACTTATCCTTTACTCATTCTAATCACAGTGGGGCTAGGGCTCAATATTGAAATACTGTATTGAAATACTGCATTGATTTAGAGACAATGTTACTGTGCACACAACATGTCCACATAGTTTACAGGAATAATAATGATAAAAATCCATCCCTGCCCCAAATAAAAGCAACTTAGATTATTTGATAGTTTGTTTATTCCTTTCCTGTTTTACTGATAATCAAAAAGTAATGATAAGAATTTAGGATAATTTAATATGAGATTTTAACTTATGCCTAACTTGTCTGCCACATAATAAGTTTTAGAAATTAAGTATATTAAATATATTGCTATTATTTTGGGTAAATTATCACTTTTTACACTTTCTCAATAATTACAGACACTTATAAATGGGCACCATGAGAGGAGTTCATCTATTTCTTATAGTTTCAGGGAAGACTGAAGTTAATCTTTACCGGGGGCATGTCCAGAAATATCCCTATAACCGCAACCTCAATGACTAACCTGATTTCTCTTAAAAATAAAATCCCTAGCTGGGCTTGGTGGCTCAGCCTGTAATCCCGCGCCTTTGGGAGGCTGAGGTGAGTGGACTGCCTGAGCCCGCGGGTTCGAGACCCGCCTGGGCAGCGAGACCTCATCTCTACAATAAATCAAAAAATCAGCCGGGCGTGGTAGCGCATGCCTGTAATTCCAGCTACTCGGAAGGCTGAGGCGGAAGGATTGCCGGAGCCCAGCAGGCGAGGCTGCGGTGGCCGGGAGCGGCCACTGCACTCCAGTCTGGGCGACAGAGTGAGACTCCAACTCAAAAAAAAAAAAAAAAATCCCTGATGCCAGAAAAGCTTTCTCATTGCTGGCCTCACAGAGAGGCTCCAGCTGCCTCCACTCCATCCCCACTCCACTTCTGACGAGGTGGTTGAGACGGTGCAATAAAAAAACCAAGAACACCAGGCCACATTTCCAAGAGAGTTGTTTCTCTTTGGCATACTGTGGGATTTGCTTAACTTTACTTACATAAAATTTTGTATCACTAAACTGATGTTCTCATTTTATTAAAAAAAACCAACAACACATAAGTAGTAAAATATGCTTCTGTTTTTGAGCCACCTAAAATAATCTTGTATAATGGAAAATAGATCTAGAAAGTTTTAGTGGGCCATGTTCTCCGTGCGTTGATCCCTTTGCTGGTTAGCTGTGGATTGTCAAGTTCAGTTTCCTAGCTGCTAGGGCTGTCTCAACCATCATAGTCTTAGCTGTAAAATGAGGATGCTGGGCCAGATTAAATTCTAAAGTCCCTTCTATCAGTAAAATTCTCAGGCTTCTATGTAGTTCAGTCTTGACTGAACATGAAGTTCAGCAGGCCTGGCAGGCACTTGCACCTGTCTGAATCCCATTACATGCCTTCTCTTCAACCTTTCTCCCTCTAGGCTTGATGTCTCAGTTTGTACTTCCCTTTGTGTCTTTCACATTCAGTCATTCAGCTTTTCCAGTGACATCTTTCTGGCTGGATTTGAAAAGGAAGGTGACACTGGAGCTAGCAGTGTGACCAGCACAGTGTAAATCACCTAGGCAGAGAGCAACACAACATCCAGAGTTAGAAACACAACATCCAGGGAATAGATGGCAAGGTTAGCAAGCAAAAATAGCTGGGGGGATGGAAAAACCCCAAAGGTGTGAAATCTCTGACTTTTCCCCCATTTTGTTTCATGTTGCTTGTTATTATTTTTCTTTCTTCCCATCCACTTATCTTTGTGTTCCAATATACAGTGTGTATCTTCAACAGTGATGAATCATAATTTTTGGAGTTCACAAGAAAATATTTTCTGACTTAATAAAAAAATCAGAAAAATGAACCTTATCCATTCAGAAGTATTTCTTATGAGCAAAATGGAAACCTCAGCAAAACTCTTGGAGCAGGGGCAACAAAATGATAGGGCCGTGGATTAGATGTAGCCTTGACCTCTGGAGTCAAACTCACCTGTACTTTCGACTTGGGCCAGGCTAGAGGTAAGCAGAATAAACAGGAATATCTAGTCTTTGTGTTACCTCATAAATTACTTGGGGAGGAAGTTGTTAGAAGATGTCCCATATTTTCATCCTCCTGTCTTTTGTTTTGTTATTTTTGATTAAGAATCTCACTCTGTCACCCAGGCTGAATTTCAGCATCACTCTCATGGCTCACTGCAGGCCTCCCAAGCTCGGGGGATCCTTTCTCCTCAGTGTCTCGGGTAGTTGGGGCTACAGTTTTGTGCCAACATGCCTGGCTAATTTTTTGAGTTTTTGTAGAAATGAGATCTTGCTATATTGCCTAGCAAGATCTCAAACTCATGGGCTCAAGCAATCTTCTTGCCTCAGTCTTTTTTATTTTTTTAAATTTTTTATTTTAAATATGTGGGGTACAATTTAGGGTTAAGTATACAAATGTCCATTATGCAGATACTCTTGTTGATGAGGTATGCCCCCCCAGCAGAATTCCACTACTGCCAATCTTTCCCCCATCTCCCCACCCCCCTCACCTCCCCCACTTACCCCTCTGCTTGTCTTGGTCTTTGTAAATGCTGGGATTACAGGCATGAGCCATTGTGCCCAGCCCATCATTCCTATCTTAATCCTGATCATAGTCAACAGGGAAAGCTGTAAAACTCAGATGTTTTCAGCACAATAGAGAAGATGGGCTGTCACCATAATGATGGATTCAATGGACAATTGATGAAGTGTTAACATTCCTGGGGGATATATTTTCCCATGGAGCAGCCATATTGCACGCCTTTCTTCACAAGCTGTGCATTAGACCAAACACCTCCAATCAGAGGTGCATCTGTGATCATTAGATCTAAGCAGGGAAACATGTTTTCCTCAGGCACCGGATCTACAGATAACTGGAGTTTCACATCTTTACCAGGACTTACTAATGTATTAGTGTGAGCTCATACACAATGGTCTCTGCAGTTACCACAACTTGCTGCATGGAAAGTTATTCAGCAACTGTAAATCATTGGGATTTTTTAAATGTTTGGGTAATTAAAGATTCTCATATAAAGAGCAAGTATTCATTTTATTTTTTGCATCAATGTATGGGGTGCTTGTCCAATTTTGTTACATGCATAGATTTTGCAGTGGTCAAGGAAGGGTATTTAAGGTATACATCACCTGAATAAAATACATTGTACTCATTAACTAACTTCTCTTTATCCTTCCTCCTCCCACTCTCTTACCTTTCTGAGTCCAAAATCTATCATTCCACTCTCCACATAAACAATTTCTAACTCTCAAGTATGAGAGCTATTTGTCTTCCTGTGCCTGACTTGCTCCATGTAAGGTACAGTCAATTCTATGCATATTGATGCAAAAGACATGATTTCATCTCTTTTTATGGCTGAATAGTATTCCAGGTCTCATGTTTTCTTTGTCCATGTATCCATTGATGGACACTAAAACTGATTCCATATCTTTGCTATTGTGAATAGTGCTGTGATAAATATACCAGTATAGATGTATTTTTGATATATTGACTTCTTATCCTTTGGGTTGATACTCCGTAGTGAAATAGGTGGATCAAATGGTAGTTCTACTTTTAGTTCTTTGAAAAATCTCCACACCGTTTTTCATAGAAGTTGTACTGATCTACATTATCACCAATGGTGTAAGAGCTCAGACGTATTCACTTTATTATTTACTTATTTTTTGAGTTGGAGTCTCATTCCATTGCTCAGGCTGGAGTGCAATGGCACGCTCAAGGCCACCCCAGCGTCGACCTGCTGGGCTCCAATGAACCTTCCATCTCAGCCTTCCAAGTAGCTGGAACTACAGGTGCGCACTACCATGCCTAGCTAATTTTTTTATTTTTAATTTTATTGTAGAAATGAGGTCTCGCCAAATTGCCCAGGCTGGTCTCAAACCTGCGGGATCAGGCAATCCACTTGCGTCAGCCTCCCGAAGTGCTGGGATTACAGGCTGAGCCACTGAGCCCAGCCAGAAATATTCACTTTAAATTCTGCCCATCTAGCCACTGTGTAGGCCAAATTTATGTTTCTTTTATATTGCTTTAGTATTAATTTTAAAAGGAGGAACATAATTTCTTACTTAATATTTGTAAATAATTTATTCATTCATCTTTAAAAATAATTATTTTTTAAAAATGCTTTTATAATCCAGACATCGTTTTAGGCATTTGGGGCACAGTGCTGAACAGAAATAGCCTTCCCTACTTGTGGGGCTTATATATCAGTTGAGGACTTGTGCTATGAACTTATTGCCATAAATATTACAATTATGTTGGTCTTCATTGATTTGTAAGCACAATAATCTGTGAAAATATTAATGGACACTGATTATTCAGAAAGCAATTGACTACTATGTGGAATGCCATTATTTATCATAATTATTGTTATTTATGGACTCGTGTGTGTGTGTGTGTGTGTGTGTGTGTGTGTGTGTGCGCGCGTGCCTGAGTGTTCAAAAAGAACTGAAATATGTGGCTTTTGTTTGTTATCAACTATGTTCACAAGAGTATAAAATTTAGGTGAGGATTTTCTGCTGTAATTAAATGATGATAAACTTATCTCAGATGATGCAATATGTATGTTTATATATATGTGAGGGTCCTCAAGAATTAGATGAGTGATGGAATTAGGTGAGAAAAACAATGACCTGTAAATAACAAATAAAGTGGAATTTAACCAACAAGGATGCCAAAATAGAAATTTTCGCTATTTGGCTTTGAATTTTTCATAGAAAACCAAGAACTTCATTTGCATAAAGCTTTTTCATAGCTTCAGTGGAATAACTGATGAAGGCACTTGTGTATTTCGCCATCCCGAGGAAGTACATTTATCAGATGGTAAAGTTCCATTTAGACACAAAATTAATTTCTTCAAATTTTAGAGAAAAGGAAATAACTGATAGCCTAATTTTTAAAAATGCCTTAACTGTTTTTGTTTCTTAGGGAATGTCAAGTGAACTCTGAAACTAGAAACATCCACTGACCGAACTTGGTAACTTAGCAAATCTGCCCATATGGGTTTGTGTTAAAAGCATCTTTCTTGAACTACAAAACTGACTGGAATCACATTTATTCATGAATTTTAGCACTAACTGCTTATTCCTGTATTAACTTGGCTTGTGTGCAGTAAAAATGTGCAAAGTGCAATGTTAAAGGAAAAAAAGAAGAATTTCTGGCTTTTATATGCATATGGGTTCATTGTTTAAAGGTAAAACATTTATGCATCAGTGACATCTTCCCATGAAACGGCCAAGTTTGAGAATGTTTTCTTTCCTTATGTCCTCAATTGAAGGTATAAAGCCTGCTTTAACTAAGCAGAGGCAAGGTCATACAATCCCATGGGCTACAGCCACTTAAATGCGCACTAGAATAGAATATTTGTCTGAAGTGAGTTATATAACAGAATATGTGATTGTGATGACTATCCTTCTAAAATCTGTGTTTGAAGAAAAATGACTATCAGAGGGAGTGCAATAGCTCTCTACCTGTGATCCCAGGTTGCAAGGAAAATAGGTTGATCAGATTCAGTGATATTGCAGCGGAAAGATCTGGTGGCCGTGATAATCATGCTGGCAGTGCCCTTTGAAGATTAGGATGGGAATGGCAGCAACTGTCAAATGAAAGCCTGGCGAAATTAAAACTGATGACCACATTACGCATTACACTGAAGCTCATCTATTATACTCAATGAAAGGAACCGTGCAATACAAAGAGGAAAGCCACACTTTCTGCTCATTCCTAATTTTATCTCTCCCCCCCCCCCCCCGCCCATCTGTTTCTATTCCAGCTCCTTAACTCATTCTAGGAGAGAAAGAAACAGGTTACTTTAGGATTTAGGGACCAATTTCAGGGCTTTTTAAAACACAAAATGTAATACAAATATGAAATAACAAATTCTATTGAAAGGTTACTGAAAGGTTACAAAACCCCTGGAAATATGAGCGGTTGTGAAGGTTAGTGCAATATATGGAGAAAACATATTTCCTGCTCCAAGATGTGAATATGGAATTTTGGGGTTTGATATGCCAAACACTGTCCCTAGGCACTGACAGGTTTAGAGCACATAAGAAATGAACTCTTTACTCAGGGTTGGAAACAGAAGCTCAGATTATATCATCTGTAGAAGGAACCATATTTCTAAGTCCAAAGCCAATAACAAACACACAGATAGACAAGTTACTTACAAGTTGCAATCAATGGGGTTACATAATGAAGAGTACTTGCTGGGGAAGCAAGGGCCACTTTAGTTTAGGGTCAAGGGGGAGAAAGTCTTGTGATGAGCTACTGCTAAGGAAAATAAGATATATCATCATACATAACCGGTTGATGCCATAACAAACATCTTGCTCCAGAGACTGCCCTATGTTCTATGTTATTGCAGAATAATCTCATCTTTTCTGCCTGGAAGGCATCTTCTTGCTCTTCTGTCTGGCAACTTCATATGTCAAGTCTTCCCTGATTGAATCAGTTGGGAGATGGCCACCTTCCTTCTAGACTCCCTAGCTCTTTGTGAATACCTCTGCTACAACATTTACAATTGGTTGAAATTTCCCATTTACATTTGCTTCTCTAACAAGACTCTAAGCTCTTTGAGGATAGAGATCTTCCCACCAACACGTGTTAGCATATTACATGTAGTTGATTCTTAATAAATATTAAATATTTACTGGCTAAAGTTTAAATATTCACTGAATAAAAGAATGAATGATTATAAGAAAGACTGATTGTATGACAGCTCCAGGACTATGCCGATTAACCTAATTAGCTGAACTCCCTTAGGGCTAAGAATACTCATAAGAAATTGATACATTTTTTAAGGATCTGCTTAGACAAGCTGAGGAATAAAAGCAAAAAAAAAAAAAATCAATACTTCAAAGAAGGCAGAAGTCTAAAATTTCTTGATGTTTAAATGCATATAAACCTGAGTCAGAAGAAAAAATTAGAAAATTAAGGAATTTAAGTGACCTTAGAAAACATTTCGCCAAACTTTCAGAGAGAATGTAAATTAACTTTCCCAAGACCTCATGCATAGTTATTGGCAGAGGACCAAAATTCAACTCTCTAAGCTTTCAATCCAGGGCAGTTTTCTCTGTTCTCATTGCTGTGACAACTCCATTTCAAATGTTTATACATCCAGCATGGAATGCAGATAAAATGTTTCTCTTCTCTTTTTGCTCTCACTGAATAATTTTCAGCAGCTCCTCCAATTGCTGTTTTTTGCCCTGTTGTACCCTGCTGGGTTCATCCTTGCAGAGGACATCTGGTCATACAGCAAAGAGAATTATCCAGTACTTTTTCCAATATCCCCTCAATCAGTCAACAAGTTATTTATTGAGCCCTTGCTGATGTGAGCAACACAGGGCTAATATGGTAGAGTTGGCTGCTTTTAAACTTAATGCATCAATTAAATAGCACTTTGCATGATTTTGACTTGGCATACCTCAAAGAACAATATTTTCCAAGGCCACTATGAACTCAGTAATGGGAAGAGCACCCAGTAATTTTACATAGAATTGTGCATTTTGGCCTAATCCCCAGTGTAAGCTTTAAAGGCTGTCAGATATAAAACATCCTGGGCTGAATTCTGTGCTCAGATGTTCAAAGACCATGTTCATCTGGTCTTTACATTTTATAACTAAAATTGAACACTCACAAAGCAATAGAATGAGAAGTACATTCTTTTCAATATGAAGTTTTGAATGTTCCATTAAATTTTGGATTAGGGGCCAGAAGTATGGTGGGAGTAGGAATAACCATTAGGAGTTTGTAACAATTTTTGCTGATTCTATGCCATCCAAATATTCTACCCTCTGTGACTCAGAATTTGATTGAAACACAAAGAGATGGATTAAACTTTTTGGAAACAGGGTTTTTTGTAACTCAGTCTGTTAAGTCGCACCGCTTACTTCACTAGGCCTGAGGAGCTTCTAGCACTGGGCCTGAGGGGTTGGTTGGCTGAGGGAGAAATGGGGATGGAGAGGCATGATCACATCACAAGCCTCAGGTGACATTGGAGTCTGAGTAATTCTTGGGATCATCCTGTTGTTTGGCTCCAGGATGGGCTTTCAAGTTTGGGCTTTCAAGTTTGCATGTGGGTGTGGTCTTTCTGCTCAGTGGACAACAGTTAGGAATGAAACAGGCTTGAGAAAAAATACAGAACATTCAGTTAAATCTGAATTTGAGGCAAACAACAAATAATATTTTAGTCTGTATATCTAAAGTATATTAAAAGTTATATTTACCTGAAACTAAAAATTCACTTTGATATCCTATATTTGTTATTTACTAAATCTGGCGATCCTAAATTAGAACTTTCTGTCTGTCAATTACAATACAGACAAGAAGAAGCCTGGGTGTTACACCAAGACGGTCTGCAGATTCCATCTTGCGTAGCTATGTGAATTAGTCATAACTTGTCTGGCAGTAGAGGTTTAGTATTAGCTCTTGGCTAATACCTGGATGGGAAACTGCCTGGGAGAAGCTTTGGGGGCAGTATTGCACACTGGTTAAGATCACAAGTTTGGAGTCACATGACATGAGTTCGGAACCTGACTCTGCGACTGCTAGCTAAGTAACTTGGGCAAATTACTTAACCTTCTTGTACGGTAGCTTCTTCATCTGTGAAATGGGGATAAATAGTATTTAACTTAAAGTTATAAAGATCAATGGATGAATACACATAAAATGTTCGGCACATCATAAAAACAATGCAAATATTAGTTATTGCTATTTATGAGACCCACATACATTTTGAGATCTATTTTTACTCATTAAAAAATTAATGTTAGACTGCTTATATGTAACATTAACCTCAAGGCACCAATTTTGAATTAATTATTTGCATGAAAGGGCTTAACTTAACGATATGTTCCTGAGCATTTATTTGTTTAACTGAGAAAAACTGTGCATATTTAATTGCATGACCCCACACATGAAACCATCAGAGTCTGTGTGTCATTCAGGTTTTGTCAGCTTCTATTGTAATATCACACCAGAGGGATGAAAATGCTTCATAAAAAAGATGCAGGAACAAAGTAAAAAATTTTAAAATTGTTTTAAACATAAATAAAGCAGTATAAAAGGTAAGTGCCTTCATGAAGTCCAGGTAAACTTTACATTCAATAAGGCCACCCTAAAAGGAAGAGTTACCAAGAAAATGTACTACAACTATGATATCAATGTGGGATCAGAAAAAAGAAAATGTGAGATAATGAGCTCATAAGCATTTAATGAGGAAAGTGGACTAAAAATCTGCTGAGCAAGAAAACTCTAGACATTTTAGATAAAGTCACAATTCTGATTCAACATAATCATGCCATTAAATTGAAAAGTATAAATATAATTTAGAATTCTATTTTTGGTCTATAAAAGAAGACTCATTCTACTCAATCTTTTAGTTTTTAATAAGCCAGACATAGTGAACTTTTTCAGCTTCAATTGAAACATAAATGAAAATATAATTTCATTTATATGTAAATTAAATTATATCCAGTTATAAAGCAATTGCCATTTGAAATTGGGGGGGGAAGAAATGATGAAGGCTTTGGAAAAGAGAATTTTGAAGAGGATCTACTTTGAATTAAAAGCCCAGTGACCGTTGTTAACTGCATTTATAGCCCTGGTCTGACTCCTTGGCCCCTTGTGATTTTGTGGGCACAGTATTCCCAGGGAAACTTCAGTTCTTGCACATACCTCTTCAGCACTAGTGTTTGCAAAGGACCTCTCGGCATCATGGGAAGGGAATATTCAAGTCCCGAGACCCACAGAAGAACCCCTAGTGATAGTGATGATTCTTCTAAGAAGGGACTGGGTTTTCTGGAGCAGCTAGTAACGCTTCCAGGAAATACATTGAGATCTTGGAGCAGAGTACTGTTCAAACATCAGCCTTATGCTTATTAACAAAGAGGCAGTCACTGGGATTGAGAACCTAGCCAATTAAAAGAGGGGCAAGATTGAAATCAATACATATGAGAACATCACATAGAGGGACTCATTGAGTGTTTGCCTGTTCACATGACTGGGTGGGATTCTTGAATCTCACCTTGTTCTCAGGGACTTTCTCCTGTGCTTCATAGGGAGATTGTAGAGCCTTTATTTCCCATTGCGATTAGTTTGAATTATTCACCTAAGTAGTACCTATTTGCTTCAACCCAGTTCTTGCAAACAAACAAAACAAACATGTCTAAGCAAAGTTTCTTTGGTCCTTTGAGTAAGAAATTTGTCCTGTTTTTCCATGCCAAGAGAGAAAAAAATAAATACTTAATGAATTGTATGGTTTTTTGTGAGTCATGTTGTTTAGAATGGACTGAAAAAAGTTTTAAGCAAACTATTATGGGTTATAGCTAGATGAACGTAGCAATCTAATATTCAGTTTTATCAAAGTTCATAGAAAATAAAGATGGTTCCCTCTTTGCTGATGCTCTCTGCAAGAACTTAGACCAGTTAACCATTTATTTTTCCAAGGCAACTATACATACATTTGCTTGTGGTCCTGTAATTAAATCAGTTTTTGGGTGAGTAGGTGTACAAAGAAGACTGAAGGGAGTGGCAAATGTTGCAAGCCAGATAGCTGAGGACAAGAGCAATGTGGGAAAAGCAGATAATTCAGCAAGAAGCCAAAACATTCATAGATGTCCTTAGTGAAAAGTCACAGGAGATGGTCGTCTGAATCTAATGAACTTCTTATGGTTAATTTTAAATGAGAATGCTAGAAACTTCTATTTTTTTCTTGTTTCTAGAACAATGCTATATTGGACCAAGCTAGCCAACAAAACTTTTAATAATTATAAAATACCTGAAATATGTTGCATTTGTGATAAAAATATATTAAAATGCTTTGTACCATTTTAACCAATAGAAAAGGAAGAAGTTAAGTGTATTTTTTCCCCCTTGATTTATAAACTTATCACATAGCTAATTTGTAACTCAAATTTGGACTTTCTTTTTTAACTTCTCAACAACTTTCTTTTTGGCCAGCATCTCTCCTGGTTTACAAGGCAGAGTTTCCGACAGATGACCTGATATGACAGTTCTATTTAAAGTGGTCTTGTAAGGTGAGGACATAGGGTCACGTATGCTAAAGAACTGTAGAGTAAAAGGTAATTAGAAAAAAAATGCTTAGCAACTAGGAATAGAGATGAGTTAAACCTCATATAATTGATTTACAGTCCAGAGAGTATTTTTTGATTTGTTCATTTGGTTTTCATAGAGTGATCTTGGATCAGAAAAAAGAAGATAGTGAAAAAGCCAAGAACTGTTTTTAAATGCTAGGATTGCTTTGTCATATATTAAGGCATAATATAAACTTGAATAAGAAGACTATGATATCTGTCCAAGAATAGAACAATTAAACATCATAAAAAGTTTAGATCCTGATGTTTACAAAATGCTTGCACATGATAAATATGAGCTGCTAAACAATGACAAAATGACAGATTATTAATAGGTGGTACTGGGATAATTAATTACCGTTTGGAAAATAATACATTCTAAAATCTCATGTCATATAGTAAAATAAAATCCAAATGGAAAATTTACTTTAAAAGTAATTTACTTTAAATTTGTTTGTAAAAACACAAACAAAGAAAAAAATAGCTGAACAGTTTGGTGAGAAAGTTATCTTAAGTATAAGCGTCTTCCCTCTCCTCTCAAAACATACAGATGACTTCCCCGTTAAGTTTTCATAAAACAATAATTATGATACACAAAATAAAAAGATGAAAAAGTAATAAAAATGTTAATGAGAAAGGATGAAAGACCTTAATACATAAAGAGATTTTCTAAATCAATGAGAAAATAAATATAACTGTCCATGAAGATAGAACCCCACAGATCACCTCCCAACCCCCTCCAGCCTCACAATATTCTATGCCCTCAATATCTGGCACACTGTAAATTCTCAATAAAATTTTGTTGAATGAAAAAATAGATGGGGTTCAGTGGCTCAACCTGTAATACCAGCACTTTGGGAGGCTGAGACTAGTGAATTTCCTGAGCCCACGGGTTCAAGACCAGCCTGGGAAATTTGGCAAGACCTCGTCTCTATAATAAATCAAAACTTAGCTAGGCGTAGTAGCATGTGCCTATAGTTCTGGTTACCTGGAGGGCTAAGGCAGAAGGATCGCCCGAGTCCAGTAGGTGAGTGTGCCACTGCACTTGATTAAGAAATATGTTTTAATGTAATTATCTGAGCTATTTAAGAAGATTTCAGAGTAAAATCATGCATTGCTTTATTATCATTTTATTGAAAATTGGACCTGATCTATATGTCCATAATATAGGGTCACTTAAATTAATTGAAATACACACTTAACATGAAATAATCAGCAGCCATTAAAATTGTGTTTCAGAGATTATTTAGTGACTTGAGAAAATAACTAGGGCAGATGGTGCAAAAATACCAAGGTAAACAGGAATTCTATTTCTTGAATTTTATTTTCATTGTATTGATTATATCATAAAATTATATGTATGAGTTAACTCAGTTCTGTGAACCTGAGACCCAAGTGGTTGAGGAAAGCAAGTTGTATACTCTTGCCCTAACTGTTTTTAAGAAGTGGGTTATAGTTTCATAAAGAAAGATGGGGAATTCATCTAAATGGTAGCAGTGGTTACCTCTATAAGGTGGGACCAATTATGATTTTTATCTCTTTATTACTTTTGAACATCATCTGGTAATTAAAGTTGCTTTGCTTTTATAGTCAGAAGAAAAGCATGCTTTAAAACAAAAATTAAGTTCCTCCAGCCTGTTGAAATTCTGAGTGGATGGTTGCAAAGTATTCCAGGGAGAGGAAGGAGACTCACAGCCAGAGACTTGTCTCTGAAGAGGAGGTGGACACCAAGTGGTGCTTGGAGGTCTAAAGTTGCCTTGCTGTGAGAAAGCCTGGCTAGGGTGGAGCTGGTGTGGCAGGCTGGGACCGACACCTGCAGGGAAGCAGGCAGCTGAAGGAGAAGAACATTTGGGAGCTCTGGGAATGTAAATCCTTCTTATGGCAGTCTAGCCCAGACAGATAAACCAGACCCTGTGAAGTGAATTTAACAGTGTTCTCCTCTCCCCTCTCCCCCCTAAAAATATTCATGACCACATGGAACCTCAGAATACAATCGTATTTGGAAATAGAGTTTTTACAGATGCAATGATTTAAGAATCTTAAGAGTGAAATCATCAGACCCTTGAGGGAGGAAGCAGAGGAACATTTGGATATAGAAGCACATGGCTAAGAAAGCCATGTGGAGTTAGGGGTAGAGGTTGGAATGGTGCTGCCTCAAGCTAAAGGACAATGGGAGCCACCAGAGGCAGAAAGAGGCAAGGAAAAGTCTCCTCTAGAGCTTTTGGAAGAAGCAAGACCCTGCCAACACCTTAATTTTGGACTTCTAGTCTCCAGAACAGTGGAGAATAACTATCTGTTTTTTAAAGTCACCCAAATTGTAATTTGTTTTGACAGACCCAGGAAATTAACACAGCCTGGTAAGATGATAAGGCTGAGTAAAGTCTAAGAAACAAAGGAGCTGTCCAGTTCCCTTTAGTGGTAAATTCCTCCTCATCACTCTGGTCATCACACAGGGCAGCTCTGTCCTGGACTCTTGCTCTGCCTTCCTCCTCAGTGTTTGTACCACTTGGTTTATATCAACTTCATAAATCAACAGTCTTCAAGTGAGCAGTGCCTTTAGTGATCTCATAGAAAAGGAGGTCAATGCATCTTTCTGAATGCTTACTTCTTGTATGGATTTGAAAGGTATCCACTAGAGACCTTTAAACTAGGCACTAGGCATAGACTTTGACCTCCTGGTGTTTTAGCAAAAGAGGAACTGGTTTTTGTATGAATTTTGGTAAAGTGCTTTTACGTGGCCTGTGGGAATAGGCAAAGGGGAAATCTCTGTGAAATTTTGTTTTTACCAGACTGATAAAATGTGAAATACAAGTTTGAGATCCACTGGTCTCTTCTGAAGCTCTCTGATGAGGCACAGAGATTGACAGAAAAAAAATAAATAACCTCCCCTTCGCCATGTTAGAAGAGGACTCTCCATGCAATTCTTAATAATTTAGAGAAAAGAGTGACTCTGTAGGAATTCTCACTTCTATGGTAAATATCTCTTATAGATAAGTTGCCCAACAGGACCAGATGCATATGTTGGATGATTAATAAGTCAAGCAAAATGAGATTTCAGAAAATACTGGTGTCTGTGTTTAAGGTTCATCACCTTTAAAAAATAATATTAGTGGGAAACACCGTTTATAGTATAAAAGGGAACAATATGAACCTGTGGCTTTGCAGTGGTATTCACTGATGCCAAATGGATCCTGCTGCTGGTAGCTTATTTATGACTGTGGTATCATCTTAGGCAGAACACAGAGAAGCAGCCATTGCTGATTTAGTTATTAGGCATAAGCACAAAGGGTTAGGAGCTTCTAGGGCATTATTCATTGACAGTAATCTGCAGCCTGCTATGAACAATGTTGCATGCTGTGCAAATGTAGCAAGGGTACCTTCATAAATAATACCAGAAACACTAGTGGTGCCAAGGCAGATAGAAAATATTGATGGCAACTTAATGTGTTAGGCCCCTGGGTTTGCTTAATTATACAGGCTGATTTACCCAAGGCAAATGAAGAGAATTGTCTTAGCTAAATGCAGGTTTTGGAGTTCATAATCTTGTCTCTCTTTCCCTACCCCCAAGCTTAAGATAGATCCTTCTAATAATGATGCAATTTCCTTGGCTCCCTCTGAAGTCAATCTTCTTACAAGATACAGTGCTGTTGTTCTTATTCTGGTGATGGGAATGAAATGTGTTTTTTATTCTTGTAATTATCTTCTACCAGCAACAGAAATGGATTTTTAGCTTGTCCTGAGATGTCAACATCTGCTTGTTTTCAGGATGTTTGTCTGCATAGGAGGTGATTGTCTTAACCTATTGTTCAATTTATGCAAAATAGCATCATTGCACATTCAGGCCATATACCTGAGATGGGAAAAATGAGAGATAAGATTACTTGTAGGAAATTCCTCTTCAGAATGTGAACATGTAGCACACATTTGAAAGATAGGAGAAGGGATTTTCCATGGGATTGTCTAAGACAAGGTTCATTTGTTTCCAGCATCATACCAAATGACAACATGATAGGCAGAATAATGGCCCCCTAAAAATGTTTACATCCCAATCCCTGGAACCTGTAGATATGTTACATTGCAAATGGCATTTTGCAGATGCTATTAAATTAAGGATCTTGGCCAGGTTCAGTGGTTTAGCCTGTAATCCCAGCACTTTGGGAGGCTGAGGCAAGTGGATTGCCTGAGCTTGCGGGTTCGAGACCAGCCCTGGCAGCTTGGTGAGACCTTGTCTCTGTAATAAATTAAAAAAAAAATAGCCAGGCATGGTAGTGTATGCCTGTAGTTCCAGCTACTTGGAAGGCTGAGATGGAAGGATCACTAGAACCCAGCAGGTCGATGTTGGGGTGGCTATGAGCCTGCCACTGCACTCCAGCCTGAGTCATGGAGTGAGACTCCAACTAAAAACAAACAAAAAATTTAAGGATCTTGAGATGAAGAGATTATCCTGAATTATCTGGATAAATCCAGCATAATTTCAATGGTCCTTAAGAGTAGAAGAGGAAGGTAGAGCAGTTAGTGTCAGAGTGATGCAATATGAGAAAGATTCAACCGGCCATTGCTGACTTTGAAGACTGAAGGAGGTCTCATCCAAGGAATGTGGGCAGCCTATGTATAAGCTGGAAAAGGCAAGCAGAAGATTTTCTTTTAGGTCCTCCAGAAGGAGTACAGCCCTGCTGACAGCTTGGTTTTAGCCCAGGGAGACCCATGTCAGATTTCTGACTTGCAGAACTGTAAGATCATAAATTTGGATTGTTGTTTTAAGCCACTGAACTTGTGGTAATCTTTTACAGCAGCAATTGGAACTAATATAAACAATAATAAGTAATTTATACAAACACCTCTGTCTTAGTCCATTTATAAATGAGCACCTGAAGCTGGGTAATTAATAAAGAAAAGTGGTTTACTTGGCTCGTGTTTCTGTAGACTGTACAAGAAGCATGATGTTTTAGAAGAAGCATCTGCTTCTGATGAGAGCCTCAACTGTTTCTGCACATGGCACAAAGTGAAGGAGAGCACATATGTGCAGAGATTACATGGTGAGAGAGGAAACAATATGTGGGGAGAGGTGCCAGACTCTTTTGAACAATCTGCTCTTTCAGAAACTAATAGAATGGACAACTCATCTCCAAAGGAGGGCATTAATCTATCCATGAGGGATCTGCTTCCATGATCCAAATATCAAATCCCCCACCTTCAACACTGAGGATCACAGTTCAGCATAAGTTTGGGATGCAAACATCCAAACTATTTACAACCTCTGTTAAGAAGATGATCAAGTTGACTAAATCAGTTACATTAAGAAACTTTACTGAATGTTATATACCAAGCATTGTGCATAGGCATTGGTGATGTATCAGCAAATGATGTATGAACATTCATTTTTTTCTCAAAATAGTATTTAGTACCTACCATTTGCAAGGTACTGTTCAGGGGATACATGAGTGAATAAGAAAGATAAGCATCTGATAAGCACCTGCTCTCACATAGCTTATGTTCTTGTATGATAGAAAGCAGATAAAAAGCAAGTGAATGAATAACATAATTGCAAGTTGTGTTTAGTGCTATAGGGAAAATTAAAGCAAGAAAAGTAACAGAGGTTAACTGAAGGAAATCCCTTATAGATCAGCTGGACAGGGAAAGAATGAAGAGGAGGAGATGACTTTTGAGCTGAGATCTGAAGGTTGGAGGTAGGCTTCACAAACTCAAATGTGGAATATCCCAGGCTTTAGGGAAGGGAAGGGTGTTATTGTGACATGGACATAGCTTAGTGAGTGTGAAGAACTGGAAATGGCCAATGTGAACAGAGAGTAGTATGAATTGTGAGAAAGTTGAGGAGAGACTGGTGGAAGTCAGATCACTTTCTAGGCCATTAAAGAATTGACTTTCAGAGAAATAGGAAGTGAATGAAGTCTTTTAAGCATTGAGTGGCCTGATCCGATGGATGTTATTGAATGGCCTTGAAAAAAATTGCTTTTTTAGTATTATTTGAATTTTGAACCTAAAGTGAATTTTATAATGGTTAGCACAATTCCTTCTACTGAATAGAAACTGGTACCCACATTGGTTGATTCACTTGTTTAGACACAAACCTGTCTCATGTCCCTAGTTCCTACTCTTTTCACTGTGCTGCCCACCACATGTGCTCAATTTTACTGATTTTTGTTCAATATTTGCTTTTCTCTCTTCTCTCTTTTTAAGTAAAATCATTTGGGAACCCAGATCTATTGGGTAGGGACTAAAGAAGTTATCACAACCACTGGAACTGAACTCAGAAGTTGCAGATAAAGTATTCAAGGGAAATAAAATCTCTACTGTGCTCATCTCTGTGATCTTATATTCAAGAATGACTTATGGTGGGTCTTTCACATTGTTTTATGAAATAAACTATTTCTAGTAACAGCCTGCATAACTTTTTTTTTTCCTTTGTATTTGCCAAAGAGAGAAAAGAATAACACTGAAAATTGAAGGGTTGGCAGTTGCTAGGCACCAAGCTGACATTTAGGAAGTGGCAATGAAACTCAGGAAGATTTAAAAATAAACAAGCTTTTTAATATTTAACCACAATTCTGATGATTCAGATTAAGTTATCTGATTACTAGTTTTCTTCAAACAGACTTTTAACAAGAAAAATGGAATAATTCTCTTGAGTTGTCTAGCTCTGTTTCTATTTAATATTTTTCCTCCTAATATGTTTGTCAGAATCACTCAAGTTTACTTTTATAATTTTGGGTTTAGTGGTTAGAGGGTAAGCTGTTATTTGCAAGGCAAAATCAAACTTATGTCTTTTAAATTTTGGTAAAGTTGGTTTGAATATTTCCTTGAAGAGATCCTTATAATATGGGTAGAAATGGGGTAAATAATTGACTCATTCCATGATCACTGGTAAGTTTTTTTCCTACCTTCATGAAGAACTTTGTGCTCAGAACTCCAAACTCTGACTCTCTAAACTAATTGATCAGACCTTAAGCGATGTCACCAACTGCATTTCCTTTCTTCCAATCCATTTCAGAGTCTGCCACTCTGAAAGAAAGGCACAGTTCTACAGAGCCTTGGTGATCTCTGTGGTAGATAATGCCAGATTTGTGTACTGAATTTTGTATCTATAGTCATAAATGCCAATAAAAAAATGAGTTAGACCTAACCCTACAAGAAAGAGCAATAATATGACAATGAGTTACTTCACAGAATTAGCAACAAAGACCAATGACACATAGCAGCATTGTGTCAGACTGCTTGGGTTTGAAACTTCTGCCATTAACAAGTTGTGTGACTTCAGGCAAGTCACTTATCTGTTTTTATTTCTTCATCTTTAAGAAGAAGAAATAACAAGTATCTCATTGTTAAGATAATTAAATGAGATGATTTCTGTAAAACTCTTCAAAAAATACCTGGCACAGTTAATACTATAAAAATTATTTGATAAAGTAACATATAGAGATGTACATGGGAACACTCTCTCACCACTTCCTAGTTCTTTGTTCCACTTTTCTCTCCCATCTTCTTAAACTACACCTAAAAAAGGGAACTATTTAATTTTTTACAAAAAACAGTTCTTATGAATAAATACATAGCTTATTTCTATTTATAGCAAGTCAGTCTTTGTTTTGCCTGGTTCCCATATGCGTACATTTCAGTTACCACGGTTTAGTTAAAACAGTCCTCCAACAACATGGTTCCAAGGGCAGTTACCACATATAGTACGTTTATTGAATAACTGCATAAGACATCAACTTCCTGTTAACTTTTCAGTCACATTCACTATACAAATATCAAATGTGCATTATGCTTACTGACCAGTCATGTCCCTTTTATCAGTGATTGGTTACTGCACAGCTGTTTTCAGGCCACATACTGACAGCAAAGAATAAAGTTGTCTTACCTTCTTGTCTCCCCTTGATAGATCCACATGTCATCTTACACACATAGGTAATTGCTAGAGGGAATTGGCCAACAAAAGTGAAAGTCCAGCAAAGAAACAGAAGGTGTTAGTGAATTGAAAGAATATAGATTGAGCTGACCATGAGAATATAGAAGTATAGAAATAGCTGATCACAAGAATGTTGAGCTAGAATTTGAGAAATTCTACATCTGTAGCCAGAGGACCTTAGGGAAGATGAACTTATTGACATTAGTGAAGAAAGAGTTTGTGGCAAAAAAGAATTAAGCTATCCTAGATGAATTGGCATCTTTGCATTAAAAGAACTCTCAGAGGTATTCCATGACATTGAAAGCACAAAGGATGGCATGTTTGAAGTTGATCAAAACTCAGAAGGCAGTATAATTTCCTAAAGCAAGAATGATACTCTCTCTGCATCTTAAGTTACATGTTGATCAGAAGAAAAAGGAAAACACCATTCAAATGACTTTTGATGATAGCAAAAAGAAAATGATTTCAGTTCTCAATGGCTCTAAGTATGTTAATATCAAAATAACTTCAAATCAATATGTTTCAATTATATTAAATGATATAGAAAAGTAATATAAAAATTAGTATCAATATGTTTATGATGCACTAAATAAGTGCACGTTTTATTCTGTTTTTTTAAACATTTCCTCAGTGTTTATAAACTGTGATAATAAGAGTTTTTTAAGTTTTGAGAAAAATTGTAAAGGTCATGGAACAATTATAACTTTTTCCATAGATCATTAAGATGTCTTAGTACAGTTTCAGCTTGCATAGTTATTTTAATGGCTCTGTGCTGCCCTGCAAAGTAAGGACTACCTGTAGTGTCTTAGAGGCAACTCACCCGATAGAAGGAGTGGGAAAGACCATCTGAGGAAAATGGTTGTGCTGGTTGGCAAAGAAGCTTCAAAACAATAAAGGTTTTGCTCAGACAAATAGCAAATTATTCTACACTTGGGATGTTATTGAAACAACTTTTAATCACCACTCTAGAGTATCAGAAAACTTCATTCATTTTGGTTGCTCAGAAACAGATTCTCAGTAGACCTGCCGTCAGCATTGTCATTTCTTGGCTGTATATTTTTCACAAGAAGTAGAAACAGTCTTTTCTCTTCCTACAGCTGCTCAAGACTGTGTGTTATTGGACATAAATTGTATACTCAATATAGAACCTGAATTGTGTGAAATCTCACACTAAAGGGCACTGAATGCCAATGTTCATCTGAACTAGCATAAAGAATATTATAGTCATTTCATCCAACTTTAGAAAGAGCACAAAAGTTTGGGATCTGAGAGTAGATATCAACACTATTTTTTTTATTTATAAACTCCATGTTTTTAGACTGAAAGTAAGTGTAAGTAGTTTGGTCATCTGTTTCCCACCCTAACATTTAAATGTAATAAAATCTAATTAAAAACACACAAAAAGAAGTTGAAAATCATATAACATTAGTTCTGCTTTGATAAAATTGAATTAAGATTGAGTTTTTGTTTTTTAGGAGGTTATCTGTTAAGTCCTAGATAAATGTTGTCTTAAGAGAACTTTATTATGCAAAGATAAAACTACCCTTAATAAATAAAACTCTTCTAACTAGAAGTATAAGATTTCAGAAAACCAAGGTACATCCTTACATTTTAAAAATTATTATTTGTTTTAAACTTTGTTGCCTTGTTGACATAGGCACAATGAATAAATACTTGCGTTTTGGTGACTGGTCCAAGCATAAGAGATTAGAAGGTGAAAGTACTAATCTCCAATCAGAGAACGATTTCTTCTGTATTCTTTGGATTGGAGCCACTGCTTCTGTATCCTCCTCAAAGAAAGAGAGACAGATTATTCTAGAGCCATAAAGGGATCTTCATGATTATCACTCTTTAAACTGTAAATGATCAAAACAAAATTTGGAAAAACCAAAACACTTCAATGGGGTCTGAGGCTTCATGGCTCTGATTGTTGCCTCATGCTGACATTGTCTTTTTCTGATTTCTACCTACTGGATAGTGGGAAGAGTAGGCAGAATGATGGCCTCCTAAAGATGTCCATATTCTAATCCCTGGAACCTGTGAATATATTAAGTTACATGGCAAAGGGATTTAAAAGTTGGGTAAAAAATACCAAAACATGTAAAAAACACATAATTGCAAATAGTTCACAGCTATAAAATGTCCATTTGTACTCAGAGGAAGAGAAATGCAATTAAATGTATTTGATCATCAATTTACTAGGCAAAGTCAACAGGTAGACGTCATATCCTGTTAGTGGTAGTGTGGGAATACAGTCTTTTTCAAGTGTTTGTTTCTGTACATATCTGTATATAGGACAGTAAACCAGTAAAAACATAAATTTGATAATATTCATCAAAAGTAAAAATGGGGACTTTTAACTCTTAATTAATTCCTCTTTTTGGACTTATCGAACATCTTGAACATGTATGAAATAATGTACAAGAACATTCACTGTAGAATCATTTATAATAACAAACAATTGAAAATACCATATAAAAAGATGTTAACAATAAAATGTCTACTAAGATGTTAATAAAGTGAATGTCAGATACTAAAGCAATCATAAGACAGAGCTCCATGTGCAGGGATTGCAAAGGAAATGCTATAGAAATGATTTTATGATTTCGGAGCCATCAACCCACATAAAGGATTATACGGAAGGGTTAGAGAATGGAGAGAGGATCTGTAAGGGCATTATCTAAGAGGGAGAAGGAGAAATACAACAACACTTCAAGTTGGGTACAATGGAGAGGACCACTCAAAAATGTGTTCCCTGAAGTTGCGGATTTCAGAGGGGTATGCTCAAGAAAACTCAAGTGCCTTGTGACAGTCCATTAAAGCATCTGCATTAGCATCACTGGCAGTTATCAGTGTTATGAGTATTTCCTATGTGTAGATATGACCTACTGGATAGTGGGCAGAGTAGGCAGAATGATGGCCTCCCAAAGATGTCTATACCCTAATCCCTGGAACCTGTGAATATATTAAGTTACATGGCAAAGGGAATTAAAGTTGTGGATGCAGTTCAAGTGAGTTACCAGCTGACCTTGAGGTGGGGAGATGATTCTGGCTCTCATGTAATCACAAGCGTCCTTATAAGTGAAAGAAGGAGGTAGGAGAGTCAGTGATAGAGTGATGCAGCATGAGAAAGACAGTTGGTCATTGTTAGTTTTAAGGACAGAAGAGAGCCCTGAGTCAATAAAATAAAATAAAATAAAATAAAACAAAACAAAATGCAGCAGGCTTCTAGGAGCTGGAAAAACCAAGGTAACAGATTTTCTGCAGTAGCTTCCAGAAGAAATGCAGACCGGCCAGCAACTTGATTTTAGCCCAGTGAGATCCATGTCAGACTTCTAACCTCCAGAACTGTAAGATAATACATTTGTGTTGTTTTAAGTCACTAAGTTTATGGCGAATTGTTATAGCAAAAAATTAATACAATGGGTCTACATAGGCCTGGGATCCTGTTCAATACCTTGAAGTGTGGAGGGAACCTGGCACCACGGAAGCAGTCAGAAGCTATGCCCAGAATTCACATCTGCCTGGGTTGAGGGAAATGCTAGAGACCGTTTTTCAACAACTAGTTCTCTGGGGAACTCAGGGAAGCATCCATCAAATGAAAGAGTCTGCTTTATCCTTCTCTAAGACTCAGGAATCAAGGATGAGTACCTTCTGCCCCAGTGGGAAAAGAGTAGCTAGCGATGCCTACTGCAGCCTCTTCCTGGAATGCAGGCAGGCAGCCACCAAAAGCATGCCTTGCCATTCAAAGAGCTTAACTATTGGATGAAGATCCAGTTGTTTGAATAATACCTGAATTCCTGAACTGGGAATTCTAATACCTGAACTGGGAATTGTAATTTCTATCTTGAGACTTAAGTGATCATAGGCATATAAATCAAGTCATGTGATCTACCCAAGTCTTATTCCATAGGGGCAGGAGATAATTATTCCCATGGCATAAGTACTAAAGGATTAAAGACATAGCTCATAAAATTGTTTGTGACATGTCAATTATCGACACGACATAATGTTAGGGTAATGGTTACAGAAAGTTTGATGGATTGTGTATACTGCTGTGAACTATCTCCAAGATAAATTAATAACTTAAAAAAGCAAGATGCAGCTGCGGTGGGTGGATTGCCTGAGCCCGCGGGTTCGAGACCCGCCCGGGCAACTTGGCGAGACCTCATCTCTACAATAAATCAAAAATCAGCCTGGTATGGTAGTGCGTGCCTGTAGTTCCAGCTGCTTGGAAGGCTGTGGCGGAATGATCGTCGGAGCCCAGCAGGTCGAGCCTGCAGTGGCCGGGAGCGGCCACTGCACTCCAGTCTGGGCGACAGAGTGAGACTCCAACTCAAAAAAAAAAAAGAAAAAAAAAGCAAGATGCAAAACAGTATATGCAGAAGACTACTATTCATTGTAAAACAATTGCTTTTGTACATAAGGGAATATCTCTGTAAAGATACATAAGTAGCATATGGGAGTGGTTGCCACTGCAAAGGGAAAGAGAAACTGGGTGACTAAGGACAGTGATGATGGGTGACATTTAAGATTCACTGAACATTAACTTTTGAATACTTACTTTGTGAGCACATCTCATATGTCTTAAAATGACATGTCTTAAAATAACAACTGAGGAAAATAAAAATATTTTTTAAAAAAACCTAAAACAGAAGAAAACTTAATGGGGAATAAAATAATAGTTCCAGAGCTGGAGATTAATAAGTTTACTAATTTAAAGATAAAGGAAAGAAAACAATCTGGAGAACAGGGCCTCCCCTCAGTGGCTATGAGTGTTTCCATGTAACATATACCAAGAAGAAAGTGAGATGAGATTCTATGGTGAGGCAGGAAGGAGGGGTCGGGAGATGAAGTGGTTTAGTAGAACCATTTCTACCAGGCATGACATTCACCAAGGTCCTCACACAAATGAGGTTATATAGGCAGTCAGTGTCCCTGTACCTTTATAGTCAGTTCTCTTTATTTGAGGATTTGCAAAATTGTCTACTTTATACATTTTATAACCCCCAAATTAGTACTTTTGTGATCATTTGTGGACATGTACAGAGCAATGAAAAATTTGAGTCATTCAAAGCACACGTGGAACTGATGTGGAACAAGGTGGCACTCTGACCTCTTGTTTCATTTCTCACGCTGTAAATAAATGTTCTCTTTATGGTATATTTAGTGCCACTTTTTTTTTTTTTGGCGTTTTTGTCCTTTTTTATTGGTGATTTTGCTGTTAAAAATGGCCCCCAAGCAGAGTGCTGATGTGCTGTCTAGCATTCCTAAGTGCAAAAAGGCTGTAAGGTGTCTTCCAGAGCAAGCATATGAGTTTAGGTTGAATTATTGTGCTTTGACTGTGAGTTCAATGTTAACAAATCAATAGTATATACCAAATAAAGTGTCTTTACAGAAATGCACATAAAATAAGATTATATATTGATTGGTTGATGAAAATGTTGTCACTGAAGGCTCACATGAAACTAACTGTATCTCCCCTAGAGCATTGATTCAGTATTTGCTAATTTAGTGTTTGAGGTGACTTTATAGAACACAGCTATTATAAAGGACAAGACTCAACTGTATATATATATGTGTGTGTGTGTGTGTGTGTGTGGGTGTGTGTGTGTGTGTGTGTGTGTGTACACATACATACCAGGGTGCCAAAAATGTATGCACATTTTAAGAGATGCTATTTAAGTATTATTTTTTGAAGTTGGATTGAATTACACTAGAATGTGGAGTAGTATGATTTTCGCTCAAAAGATGATGTTAATCAAATGAATGTCAACATCTCCATGCAATGGGCAGGACTGTCAAAGAAAATGGTGGAAGCACGGTTGTCTGTAGAGGAAGACAAGATCATTTTGAAGTGGTATTTGAAATTCGAGAATGTTGTGGAAGTACGATGATGGGTGGAGGAGCGAGTATGTAACAGAACCTCTAACATGTCTAACAGTTGCATGCGTTTCTGATAAATTTGAGACACATGGTACTGTGTGTGATGTGCACAAGGGAAAATCCGGGAAGCCTTGCACAGCAACGGGTCCTGCTTCTTCTGCTATGGTGTTAGAATACTTTACACACTCTCCACCAAAGTCTACTAAACAACGTGTACCTCTTGTAATTACAGAAGTCAAACGTGACGTATTTCCATATTTTGTTATTGGTATATATATTGAGTATTACAATTTTAACACAGTTTTCTCCTTTCTTAAAATGTGTATACATTTTTAGGGAACACTTTCTCTCTCTCTTCTCTCTCTCTCTCTCTCTCTCTCTCTCTCTCTCTCTCTCTCTTTGTGTGTGTGTGTGTGTGTGTGTGTATAAAGTTTTGAGAGTGTTAAGTGACCCAAAATCTGAAATATTCTACAATTTTCTAAATGCGTTGTGGAAATTCCCTGGTTAAACATACCCGAGAAAAAGCCAAATATCCCTATTTGGCTGTAGGGAAAATGTTTCTTTTATAAGTTCTTTCCTATAGGAAAGAATTTATCCTAATGCAGCAGAGTCTGGATCCAGGAGTGAAATAGAATGAGCATCTGTCCGAAAAAAAAGGGAGAGTTTGGGGTATACCTGGTTGTGTACCACTCAGATAATCAAAACTCTCAAGGGCAGAAATTTGTGCTGGAACCTGGGAAAGAGGAGCAAGTGACACACAGCTTATAGTGTGTGAAAGACTTCTGCTTCAGCAAGGTGACAGTTCTGTGTCAAGGAGATACAGCAGGAAAGAAGTGGGTGACATCAGGGAGGTCAGGAGCAGGAGAGACATGATGAGCTGGATGGTATACCCACGGTCCATGGCAAGGTAGCAGAGGGTTTTGGGGTGGTGAGCTGGAGCAGTGGCACTGTGGATAGGAGCATCAGAGAAGAGAAGAAGCTGAAGTAGGAATGGTCACAACAGAGGAACACCGTCGCCCACTGGAAACTAAAGAACTCATTATTCCACACATTCAGAAGCACACATGTAAAGCCCACAGGGTCTTCCTAAAGGAGTTTGGGGAAATTTGGAGTGGATAGAAGACAAATTATGGCTTTTCAAAATCTTGCTGGAGGGGACTGAGTCAAATTAGCTTTTTAAAAAAGCAGTAATTTTGAGCATCCTTCAGCTCTCATATAATCATCAGGCATTCTAGGGTGCAGTGAGTTAAGATTGTGTCACTGCTCCAGCCTGGGTGACACAACAAGAACTCAACTCTAAAAGAAGGAAGGAAGGAAAATAATAGGAAAAAAGATATCTCAAAACATATATTAAATTATATTAAAACCAATCCAAACTTTAGAAATTTTAACTCCTGTGTTACTTTTGTTTTTCTCTATTAAGAGCAATACTGTTCACATTAGGAAGGATAGAGTCATTGTGGTTAAGAAAAAAGTTATTATTTTGCCTATAATCCTAGCACTTAGGGAGGCCAAGGCGGGAGGATTGCTTGAGCCCAGAAGTTTGAGACCAGCCTTGGCAAAATAGTGAGACCTCAACTCTACAAAAAGAAAAAAAATTACCTGGGCATGGTGGTGCATACCTGTAGTCTCAGGGACTCAGGAGACTGAGGCGGCAAGAGGATTGTGTGAGTCCAGGAGACTGAGGCTGTGGTGAGCCATAAGTATGCCACTGCACTCCATGTACTCCATCCTGGGCAACAGAGTGAGATCTTAAATAAAAAAAAGTCACATGCCAATATAGGCAAAGAGTGACTACAGCAAAATTTTCTCATAATGAAGACTACTATAATTTACTTAAAATTTACCTTTAAAATGTGTAAAGTAGAGGAGGTCATATAAGATGTTTTTCTGCTTTATATATTCTAAGAGGAAAAAGGTCAATTCTGGGATCATAGATGTGATTTCAGTGTTTAATATGCTTCCAAAAAAGGAATATGAGGATGTCGCTTGGATCACAAAAGCTAACATGAATGTATTGAGAATAGGTGATACTATTTTGGTACTTCTGAGAGGGGTATATTTTTAAAAGTCTTTACATTTCTTCTAGAATGAAATGGAGAAATATGACTTTGATGACTGTATAAGGACAGCTGCCCTCAAATGAAGTATGAGGTCCTGTCCTTTACAACTTTTTATCAACAACTTGAATGGAGACAAATACAGCCAATTTATCCAATTTTTGGATGATACAAACATAGGATTCTGAAAGATGAACATTCTCAACAGGTTGAAATGATGAATAAAAAATTAATAAGATGCAATTCAACAGAAATGAATATAAATGACCATATCTATGTTTAAAACATTAAATGCAAAGTACAGATTTTGGGAACTTTAACTTAATGAAAATGAATGCCAAGTTTTAGTTGTCCAGTGCAACATGAGTAAATGTGACTGATGAAAACGCTTACAAAATCTTGTTTTGCAGAAATGGAAGTTTAGTGCCCAGACCAAGACTTCAGTAAGAGCTCATTATTCTCTGGACAGAGTAGAAGATATCAAAATATTGTATTCAGTTTTATCAGGTTTTGCCAAAGACATGGACCCATTAAGTCATGATTGTTTAAGAATGACCAGAATCAGAACGATTAAGAGATAGTTAACCTGAATAATGGAAAACTTAGGTTGTATACAACTGCTGTACTGAAATATTTGAAAGATGGTCATGAGGAAGAAGTATTAGGCTATCTTTTTTCCTGTTATTTTCCTTCCTTCCTTCCTTCCTTCTTTTAGAGTTGAGATCTTGCTGTGTCACCCAGGCTGGAGCAGTGACACAATCTTAACTCACTGCACCCTAGAATGCCTGACCTCAAGCAATCCTCCAGATTCAGCCTCCCAAGTAACTGAGACTAAAGGCACATGCCATCACACCCAGCTTATTTTGTTTAAAAAAATTTTTTTTTTTTTGAGGAATGAGGTCTTGCCATGCTGCTCAAGGTGGACTTGAACTCCTGGTCTCAAACTATCCTCCTGCCTTGACCTCCCAAAGTGCTGGGATTACAGGTGTGAGCCACCATGCTCAGCTATTCTCTAGATTTTCAATGGCAAAAAATGCAACGTGGTGGTGAGTGGATTTCTAGAACCTGAGGTGGTGAGTGATAAGACTGGAGGGTGAGAAGGGCCAAGACATGAAGGGATATGTCATGTTAAGAAGGGTAAATAATAAAAAAACTCCAAACAAAAAACAAAAAACCAAAACCCGGAAGGGCCATAAGCTGCAGAGAATCAGAAGCACATTTGAATTTGGGGAATATCTATTGGGCTGCAATGGAACAGCAGAGTCCACCATCCAAGAACATGTTGTGAAGAAGGTATTCTTCTTGAGTGGGGGTCTGGATGGGATATCTCTAAGACTGAAGATTTTAACTACAAATGTAGAACTTTGGAGAACATAAAAACACTGCTTAACTGCCTTTTTATTTCCTCTTATAATTAATAGGAAAACCATTTGCATTTCCTTGAAGAAATTTCAAAATTTGAATCTAGAATAGCTCATACAGAAATACAGAGAATGAAAAAAGGAACACTATAATAAATTATAAACTAGAGTTTAATTAGCAGGGAAAGCTAAGCATAAAACAATTCAAAATTTGCTTACATAAGACAGACTTTAGTTTCTGAAGCACTAGAAAATAAGCTTACTCATACATGGAGAAAACTTGCAATTGAGATATTGTTACCATCATCATCGACATCAACAACAGTAACAGCAACACCAAAACTTTTATAAGAGCTACCAGTATGGCAAAATATTTTATTTATTTCAAGCAGATGACAATAAAAGTTGAATAAGTAGTGGATTCAGAATAGCCAATGTCATGCCTTTGCAAATGATCGGTCTGTTTATTACCTGTTATGAGGAAGACCAGATAGCAAATTTAAGTAGGGTTTACACTTCATTTCTCAGCTGGAATTACTTATTGGCTTGAACTAATTTCATTTTATTTACTAGCTTTATTGGTACTATCAGTGAATGCTTATGTGTGCATATAATTTTTCCAAACCTTTCATTTTAGAGCAAGAGCCCGTAGTCACCCAATATTTTTTTGTCTCCTTACTTGTAAACATGAAAGAAACAAGTGAGCTAACAAATTAGAAATAGAATGACATAATGGAATGAGGACTAGATTACCAGAAAGTCCACTGAATGGAGCCATGGTTAAGTACGGGTATTCTGGCAGCAATTTGTGTGTGCTTGAATTCAGATTCTGCTATTTACAAAGCTATGTGACTTGGTGTGAAATACTCAATCTTCCTGTGTGACTTGCTTTTTTTTGTAGGATGAGCTACCAGATAGGATTCTTGAAAGGATAAATACATTGAAATAAGTGATCTTATAGCTGTGTCTGGTACATGGTAGGTAGCCAGATGACGTTGGCTCTTACTCTTAGTCCCGGCTCTAACTAAACTAGTTTTTAAGCAGATCAAGATGGATAACTTCCTTGGGGTTCAGTTTCCTCATCTCTAAAATGAAGGCTTTGGACTAGATACTGGAAAATGACCCATCCAGGTTTCCTTTATGATGTCCTTGGATCTTTAATCAATCTTGGTTCCTGTGCATACTTTTTCTCTTCCCCTCTGATGTTCCAGCCAGGTATGTCTCCTTTCTAAAACTTAAGCTTCCCAAAATTCTATTCCTTTTTATGATGCTAGAAAGAATTTGGGAAGAATGGCTACGTGGGTCTTTGCGGGAGTAGCTGTACCTCCCTCAGAGGACTCAGGGGTAATTTAGGGAACCCTCACCTTTCTGGGACTCGTATCTTATCCAGTCACCTACATTGGTGCACAGGTGCTAATATGAGTCCATTCAGACTCTTGTTCCTACCTACTCTGCTCTTCTACCCTGAATAACTTGGCTGTAGCTCAAAATCTTTTCCCCTCAATACCTCACCTGCCTTTGTTCTCTCTGATCCTTGTGACTCCCCATCAGATATCCAGAGCTGAAGACATATGACCACAAAAGAAACACTTTGCCCCAAGGCAAAGAAGTTGGATGAGGAAGAAAGATTTGGTAATTCTCCTTATTGTTTCCCCCAAAATGTTCCACTAGCTAACCCTGAGCAAGAGTTTGCTGGGGTGTTGCTGCAGGAAGCTCTTTGGGTCCTGGATGGAATTCTCTTATTTGGCTAGAGGAAAGAGATGAGGGAGAAGGGAGCAAATGATACACTAGAAAGAGAGTGAACTTGGAAATCAGACACACCTATCTGGATTCAGATTCTAGGTCTACCACTTACTGGTGGCAAATACTTCTCTAGACTTCAGTTTTCTCTGCTGTATGTGGACGTAACACCTGACAGGTTTGTTTCGAACATTCAGTGGCAAGACATAAGCAAAAACTACTACATCATAGGAAATCATTAAATGCTACTTTCCTATCATATCCTGCAACGAGATCCCCACCAATTTTTTTTATAGCACTTGTTACAAATACTTGGCTGGTTTGTTATCTATTCAAACTCGAGGCAGAAAATAATCTATCAGTAATTTTGACAATTTCATTACACCACTTCATCTTGAAATATGTTATTCTTAATAGTAAAGTAAAATGTTTTGTTTCTTACGTACAACACTTCATGTTGTCCTTTGCTCCAGAAATCAAAACATTGCAGTAATCAACTACTATAACTTCTTTCTACCTGGTGATCCTCTGGTCATTTTTAAGGAGCAGCCTCCTCAGACATGTCTTTTCTCTGACCTCTCTCCCTACCCCTAGTGAAGACAATCAGAATTTTCTCAAGTATTTTTTGAATCATACACACACCTCTATCAGAACACATCTCAGGATAATATAATTGAGTGACATGTCTACCTACACTCCCAGAATGAGAACTCCATGTGGGATGTCCATTGGCCACTGACTCTTCCTCTTGGGCTCATTATGCCATCTTCTTCGCCAGACTAAGCATCTTGTGTTCTCATAGCACCTCCTTAGCTTCCATGAGCTCCTTTATGCCAGCCTAAATACAGCCCTAACCTTCTGGAAGGTTCTCCATGCTTTTGATCATTCTAATTCATTCCCCTCAACATGCTCCTCTCCTGTGACAATCCTAATAGCCAAGCTATGTTGTTAGTAGCTAGTTAATCCAATAAAACAACCCATGCTAAAATGTTATCAGGCAATGGTTTGAAGTGTGTATTATATATAGCATTGATGTATGCTAACATTTGCCTTAAAATGGAATTTAAGACATTGCACCTCGCTAATGAGTACATTTGAGGGCAGGAAAATATACTTTCTTTCTTAAATAATATATATTATAGGGCCAGCTCTAAAGCCAAATTGCCTCAGATTAAATCTCTGTCACTTTCAAGTTGTATTGCCATGGGCAAGTTATTTAACTTCTCTGTGCTTCATATGTAAAGTGAATTTCCTCATGATAAAATGAATATAATAACAGAAGTTAATTCCTAGGATTTTCCTGATGATTAATTGATTTAATACATGTAATGTGGCAAGAAAGAAGAGAGCACGCAATTGGCGTATGTACTTGTAAAGTCTACTCTATTCTTTGCACATCAGTTACCTGACCATGGAGTCATAATCTGGTATAGTAAGAAACTTAGCTTAAGGTAATGTGAACCACTATTTTCCTAAACCCATAATTTCATGACCATGAATTACATGAGACAGAAAACTTGATAGGGAACATATTTACATTAATCGTCCTATGACATTTACATTAAACTTCCTGTGATATTTACATATACATATTACTCTATACATGTGTATGCATGTGTGTTTAAAGGAGCACTGTATTAGAAGTTAGATATTTCACGTGCATGTCTTAATTCTTCTACTTACAAGCAGTATAAATATGAAGCTGTGCCCCAGCTGATCTCTGGAAAAATAGAACATTACCTGCCTCCCTAACTCACAAGATGTTGTGACCGTCAAATGTATTAAAAAACAATCCCTTGGCCGGGTGTGGTGGCTCATGCCTACAATCCCAGCACTTTGGGAGGCTGGGGTGAGAGGATTCAAGACCAACCTGGGCAACTTGGCAAGACCTCATCTCCATAATAAATCAAAAAATTAGCTAGCCATTGTGGTACACGCCTGTAGCTCTAGCTGCCTGGAAGGCTGAGGCGGAAGGATCGCTTGAGCCCAGCAGGTCGAGGCTGCGGTGGCTGTGAGTGTGCCACTGCACTCTAGCTTGGGTAACAGAGCAAGACTCCAACTCAAAAAAGAAAAAAAAATCCCAATCCCTTGGTAAATTGAAAGGCACATTGCAAATAGGAGAAATCCAACCATTGCACCATGAGCTTTTTCAGGGAAGAAACAGGTCTTGTCACATCACACTGTCTGTTAAACAGTATTTACTGTGTGCCAAATAACTTCTTAGGGAGAGTATTTTGTATCAGGTGAGGATAATATTTAAAATTTTGTGTTTGAGACCAGCCTGGGCAACATAGCAAGACCTCATCTCTACAAAAATAAAAAAAAAATTTAAAATGAGAAAAGTAAAATAAAATAAAATTTTATTCCAAGGAATGAAGTTATGAGACTTGATTCACATAGTAAAACAGAAACTTTAGGGATTTTTTTGCATTGTTTCATATTCATGATTTTTGAAAATTGTTTGCAAACAAGGAACAAGTATTGAACGGGAAGATTTGCTTACAACCTTACCTTTGTGATTTCTTTGAGTGAGGGCTTGTCTTTCTTTTCCTTGTGGCAGGCTCTGGATCCCACTCAATTCAAACCATTGCAGTGTCCAAGGTAGAGCAAAACTCAGCACATGCTTGCTGAACAAATGAATTAGTGGGTGAATGAGGATTTTCTACACTCAGCCAATGGAACAACTCGTAAAATATTCAAAATAATCCTGCATCCTTAACTATTGATATCTTAAGGGTTATATTTTGTTTGTTTTGACTTTTGCTCGAAGAAGACTAGCATGAAAACAGCAAGTCAGTCTCTCTTTAGACTGGTTGTCTTGAGAATTACTGTATATCACTGTAAACAAATTCACAGTGTTAATTGCTGCTTTCACCACTGTGATTTGTTTCCTGTTGTAAAAGCACAACATATCAAATTCTGTCCACCTTAGTCCCCTGACAACGTTCACTAGAGAAATACAGAGGATTAGATGCTACTTCCAAGACATGTGCACATAGACCTTGGTTAATTGAGGAGAGAAAAAAAAGGCAGTAGTCACATTTTATTCAGAGAGCAAAAGCATAAAACTATGGATGTTATCAAATATATCTGATTTAATCAGCATTGATAATTTTCAAATTCAGCGGACAAAAATATCTTTCTAATATCAATTTAAAGTCTAATATATTTCAATGTATATAGAGAATTGCTTCCCATTATAAATTTACTTGAACTTAGCTTCATGCTTAAAAATTGTAGGAGAGAGTTTCATGGCTCCTAGCTAAAATTATTGTCATGCACAGACATTTGGGACTAAATGTGCCATTTTAGACCAAAAACATGGCATAAATTGAGGTAATATTTGTCTTCTCATACAGATAAGGTATTAGTGATAAAAATGTTACCCAATATATGGGTTGTCCTGGGCTTAGAAATGACAGTCTGAACTAGTCTACACATTTTTCATCTTGATACTTAAAGAACGTGACTAGGTTTGGGGCTGCTGTCCCTTATATCTGCACTGAGGCTTCTTCTGGACACTGTGTCTTCCAAAGAACCACACCAGGCCACTGCACTATTTTCCTGTCTTCTTTGTCACTAAACTTTCTTTCCTATAGTCTAACCAGATTTTATCAGATCAAATTTCCAAAATTTCTACTTAATTGTGCTACTCCCATGTTCAAAAACTTCCTTTGGATCTCTAATTGCTTCTGGAATAAAATCAAAACTCCCTCACTTGAAACTGAAAGTGCCCTATGGTTATGACGTTATTTATGTTTTAAGTTGAAGCCTAGCCCTTAAATTCTCTAGAATGAATCTGGCGATATAGTCCCAACTTTGCTCACTTTTCCATGCATATATCAGTTCATATCATTCCTTCAAATTAAAACGATCCTATACCTTCCCAGTGAAATCCTGTAAGTATAAATTTAATTTTTAGATTCTCTCTAGCTCTACTGTCAGCCATAATATCCAGAAAAAAAGCTCTTCCTTCTACAAATTCTGATGAATCATTGTTGAAATGATTTTTATTATTTTGTAATTTTTAAGCAGTGCTACTGATGTCTCTATTTTCTTAAGATTGTGTGCAATGGGCTTACTTTATTTTTAAACATTAGATGAAATTTTGTGAAACCATTTAGATCTAGTTTTTTTGTGTGGGGAAATTTTAAATTGAGATTATTTTTATTAATAGATACAGGCTATTTGGATTTTCTATTTTTCTTTTTTCAGCTTTGGCAATTTATGTTTTTCAAGGAATTTTAAAATTTCATCTAGTGCATTGAATTTATTGGTATACATTGGTTTTCTCAATGTATTTCTCTTTGGAGAAACACATTTCTATTTTTTGCCATTAGGTTCACTGATTTCTTTTCTGAAGAATTTAATCTGCTTTTAAACTGTCTGTGGGCTGATATAAAGGAGCCCTTAGGAACTAAGGGGATGCTAGGTGAGCACTAGATGCTTAGCCTGGGGAAGAAGATGGCATAGTGAACCCAAGAGGAACAGTCAGTGGCCAGTGATCATCCCACGTGGAGTTCTCGTTCTGGGAACGTAGGTAGACATGCCACCCCTTTATACTATCCTGAGACATGTGTTCTGATAGAGGTGTGTGCATAGTTCACAAAAGATTTGAGAAAATGCTGATTGACTTCACCAGGGGTAGGGAGAAAGGTCAGAGAAAAGACATGTCTGAGTAGGCTGTTCCTTAAAAATGACCAGAAGATCACCAGGTAGAAGGAGGTTATAGTAGTTGATTATTGCAATGTTTTGATTTCTGGAGCAAAGGACAACATGAGGTGTTGTAAATAAAAAACAAAACATTTTATTTTACTATTAAGGATAACACTTCAAGATGAAGTGGCGTAATGAAATTGTCAAAATAACTGATAACAGATTATTCTCTGCCTCAAGTTTGAATAGATAACAAACCAGGCAAGTGTTTTTTTTTAATTTTTATTTTTAACTTTTAATTTTTTTATCTTAAAGATATGAGGTACAATTCAGGGTTAGTTATACAAATGGTCATTATGCAGGTACCCTTGTTGATGAGGTGTGCTCCCCCCTTCCCCAGGCAGATTCCCACTACTGCCAATTCTACTTCCCTGGCCCACTGCTGCCAATCCTTTTCTTATAGTATTACAATAATTGTTCAAGTTCCGCTTATGAGTGAGAACACGTGATACTCAGTTCTTTGTTTCTGTGAAAGATCACTCAGTATTATAGACTCTAAGTCCATCCAGGTTGCTGTGAAGTTCATGATTTTGTTCTTCTTTATGGCTGTGTGATATTCCACTGTGTATATGTACCACATTTTTTTAATCCAGTCCTCTTTTGATGGGCAGCATGGTTGGTTCCATGTTTCTGCTACTGTGAACAATGCTGTGATAAATATACATGTGCAGGTATCTTTTTATAGATTGATTTGAGTTCTTCCGGGTATATTCCCAGTAGGAGGATTGCGGGGTTGTATGGAAGGTTAATTTTTAGATCTTTTAGGAATCATCACACTGTTTTTCACAGAGGCTGTACTAGCTTACACTCTCACCAACAGTGTAGAAGTATTCCCTTTTTGCCGCATTCTCTTCAGCATCTGTTGTTTTTTGAGTTATTGATGATAGCCATCCTGACTGGAGTTAGGTGGTATCTCAGTGTGGTTTTAATTTGCATTTCTTTGATGACTAGTGAGGCTGAGCATTTTTTCATGTGTCTGTTTGCTGCTCATAAGTCTTCTTTCGAGAACTGTCTATTCATATATTTTGTCTACTTTGTAATGGGGCTGTTTGTTTTTTCTTTTCGGCACATTTGAGTTCCTTGTAGATCCTAGATGTTAGGCCTTTGTCAGACATACAGCTGTCAAATATTTTTTCCCAGTTTGTGGGCTGTCTCCCTGCATTCTTGATGGTTTCTTTGACTTTGCAGAAGGCTTGTCAGTTTGATGAGGTACCATTTGTCTGTCTTATCTCTTATGGCATGGGCACTTGGGTTTTGATCAGGAATTGGTTGCCAGTTTCAATTTCCATAAGGGTGTCTCCTGCATTTTCTAAGGTTCTTATAGTTTGAAGTTTTACGTTTAGGTTTTTGATCCATTTAGAACTGATTTTTGTGTATGGTGATAGGTAGGGATCTTGTTCTAATCTTCTACATGTGGTCAGCCAGTTTTCCCAGCACCATTTACTGAATAGGTTCTCCTCTCCCTAATGGTCGGTGATGGAGTCTTTTTTGAAGATGAATTGGTTGAGAAATTGAGGTTTCGCTTATGGAATTTCTATCCTGTTCCATTGGTCTATCTGCCTGTTCTTGTACCAATACTCGGCTGTTTTGATTATTGTAGCTTTATAATAAAGTTTAATGTCTGAAATTGTGAAACCTTCTGCTTTTTTGTTTTGTTTTTGCTGAGAATTGTTTTCAGTCACGTGTTTATAACACCAAGTGTTAAAAAAGAATTGGTGGGGATCTCATCACAGAATATGACAGGTAAGTAGCATTTAATGATTTTCTATAGTTTTTTGCTTATATCTTGCCATTGAATGTTAAAACCAAACCTGCCAGGTGTTATACCCACATACAGCAGAGAAAACTGAAGTCTAAAGAAGTATTTGTCACCAGTTTTGAGTTCATTCTGTGAATTTTTGGTTTCAGATGTTGAATTTTTTAACTTTGGGAATTCAATTGGGTTATTTTTAATATATTTCTTTTCTCATTTTTAATTATTTTATTTATCTTTTATTTTATTTATTTAATTTTTTTGAGTTAGAGTCTTGCTCTGTTTCCAAGGCTGAAGTGCAGTGGGGCTAACATGGTTCACTGCAGCCTTGGCTTCCTAGGCTCAGGCAATCCTTCTGCCTCATCCCTCTGAATAGCTGGGATACAGGAACATGCCACCATGCCCAGCTAATTTATTTTATTTTATTTTTTGTAGAGACAGGGTCTGGCTATTTTACTCAGAGTGGTCTCGAATTTCTGGTCTCAAGCAACCCTCCAACTTCAGCCTCCCAAAGTGCTGGGATTACAGTCATGAGCCACTGTGCTCAGCCCATGATTTACTTTAAATCCTTAAACATGCTTATAATAACAGTGAAGAACTTTATTTGTCAATTCCCCTTCTTGGTAATATCTGTGTCTATTTCTACTAACTATTTTTTCTTGTGGTTGTGGGTCATGACTTCCTACTACTTTGTATATCTAATATATTTTTATTTAGTGCTGGGCATTTTGGATGTTTCTTTTTTGACTGGCTGGGTTTCATTGTCTTCCTTTAAAATAGATTGAGTTTAAATCATGCTGTTTTCATGAAAAAAATAAAAAGATATTGAGTTTGTTTTGGTGAGAAAACAACTGACTTGGAATCTGATTGATCTTTTCAATGTTTGCTTTTAAGTGAAGTTAAGACTGATCTAGAATGTGTTTTACAGTTTACTAGGTTAGGCCTTCTCCTAAGTTATGGTTTTCTCTAATCTTTACTGAATAGTCAAAGTATACCTTGAGGTCTCTTCACTCTGGTTGGTTGGAACTTGAATGCAGTCCAGCTCTTTATAAGCTCCAAGAGTTATAGTTGCCTGGCAGCTATCTTAATATTTGGAAATGTCCCTGGCATGGGCAGATTTATTCCATCCAAGACCCAAGGATAGCCCTGTGCAGGTTTCTGGAGCTGCTGCTCTGTGTACTTCTTTCTTTCCTTTTTGTGACCTACTACTCCAACACCAGCTCTGATGAGTGAGACATCTATGCTTTGCTCAGGTTCATTCACTTGCCTCTGCCTCTGCCAGAAAGCCTGGCTGATCACGGGGCTGACCTTGATTTGTTTCCCTTCTTTCAGAGATCACTTGTGCTGGCTATCATCCAATGTCTAAAAACATTATTTAATGTAGATTGTTTAGCTTGCTAGCTTCATATGGCAGGAGAGCTAGTCCAGTATCAGTTGTTCCATGATGGCCAGAAGTGAAGGCTCATATTCCAAAAATACAATTATTTTAATCACAAATCATTTAACTGGAAAAAAATTATTTTGGAAAATCTAACTTCTAAGTCAATTTTCTATGCAGCATTTGTAAATTTTTATTTTTAAACAAACATTCTTTGAATAAGTTATATCTGTGTAATTTTTAGAACTAATGGTATGATCCATTGATAAGATTGGTGCATATTAAATTCTACTGGTCATAGCCTCTGCAATTTACCATACTAATTTGCTCTGGCAAAGTTTACCAATGACATAATTATGGCCAAAGACAATGCTATCATTCAGTCCTCATCTTATTTAATTTTGAAATTGTTTTTCCCCATTCCTTCTGAATCATGACTCTCCTGGTAGTCCTCCTTCCAACTTAAAAATTCTGTTTTGCTAATTGCTTCTCTTCTCATGATGACTTAAATGTTTGCATTCTCAAAGGGTCTGCTGTTGGGACTTTTCTCTCCTATCAAGCTGTCTCTGAGCAAGCTCATTAATCTTTGGGTCTCAACAGTCACCTTTGCTGATGACTCTCAAATCTGACAAACAAATCTTTTTATCCAGTTCCTGAGCTTGAGACTTTATGTGTCTCCACTGTCTCCCACTGAGATGTGTCTCAGATGCTTCACTTGTCTCAAACTGACGTCATCTTCCACAAACCTGCCTTTCCTTCTGGAATTCTCATTTTAGAAAATCACCAAGTTGTTCATGCCATAAAGTCAAGATCTACCTTAGACTTGCATGTCTCTTTCAATCTCTTGTCTAATCATTACTAAGTCCCGTAAATTATAGGCATATATAGATCTTTGTAAAACCCCACTTCTCTTAGTCTTAGTTGAGGACTTTCTCATCTCTCATCTTGTTATGGTGATGATCTTTTTTTTTTTCTTTTTCTTTTTTTGAGTTGGAGTCTCATTCTGTTGCCCAGGCTGGAGTGCAGTGGCACGCTCACAGCTACCTCAACCTCAACCTGCTGGACTCAGGTTGTCCTTCAAGTATCTGGAGCTACAGGTGTGCGCCACTATGCCAAGTTACTTTTTCTTGATTTATTGTAGAGAAGGGGGTCTTGTCAAGTTGCCCAGGCTTGTCTCAAATCCCTGAGCTCAGACAATCCTCTTGCCTCTACTTCCCAAAGTGCTGGGATGACAGGTGTGAGCCACCATGGCTGGCTGATGGTAGTCTTCTAACACATATTGATTCACAGTTTCACCCTCCCATGGAGAATTTACATTGTTGCCATTGTAAATATCTGAAGAAATTTGATAATATAAACTCTCATCTGTTCAAGATGATCAGTTTCTCCCTTTATGAATTAAGAACAACAAAATCCATGTTCCAGAGTATGACAAAGACAGCCACCTGCTTTCTGTCTCCCGTCTATGTTAGCTGTGACCCTCTTCATTTTCTACAGAGAAACAAAGGTAATCATCATAAATGGCAGGTTGCTAAATTATCCTTAGCATTCCTTTAGTTTTCTTCTTCTTATCCAACTCCTACTCCCAAAACATATTCATAGTACAAGCACATAGTGGGTATTTTAGGTGAACAAATGAGTGAATAAATGCTATAGTGGAATTACCATGAATATTTGAGAATAGGCAGTGAGTGAAAACAAGTTCTTATATTTCACTATATATGAATATAAGCCTTATCAAATTCTTAAATTCTTAAAACCTTATCAAATTCTTAAATTCTTTCAATCTCTTGTCTAATCATTACTAAGTCCCATAATAGTTAATAATAGTTCCACTTCCTTAATCCCAGTTTGGTCCAGTAAAAACATTTTGACAATTCAAAGAAACTTAGAATGTTTTCACTTACTGTAGACCTATTATTCTGCTTTATTTAGTTGTGTTTAGACCAGAAAAGCCAATGAAATAAGAATCCTTTATCATATATTGATCCCTTTGTTTTTTATATATATACACACACACACACGTATATAATATTCAGTATCATTTCTAATGAACATTTTAAATTGCTAGTTAACTTACAGTTCTTAGGATCATTTTGGAGTCCTTGCTTGCTTTATATTACTTTGGAATTAAAGAAAATGCAGAATCTGCACTGATGGTATGACTACTTGGTTACAGTAAACAAACTGGTATTATATAACTTTATTCTAAACAATTTAGCACAGAATTTTATCAGACGTTATAGAAGAACATGTTCAACTTAACTTTTCTTCCTCATCTTCCTTTCGTTTTCACTTATTTATAGGCATATTTGTGTTTTCTTAGAAATGCTTTTAGAATAAATATCTGGCACTCTTCAACATGAATTTTAAGACCTTCATTTCAGAAGCTGTAACATATACTAGCAGGAAAAGCCGGTTTAAATAGTCAAATATTTTTTTAAAATTAAAATCTTCCCTCCTACTGATGCTCAGACTAAACATAAAGAAAAATCTAAAAGAGGAAAAACACAGAGATGCATGGGGGCAGATAATATCAAATAATATTAGTATTCATCATCAGAAAGCAAGTAAAAAGAAACTAACTGGAAATGCACAGGTCAACTGCTTAGTCAGTTCTTGCTATGAACATATTGGCTATTCTAAGATCAAATGTGAAAAGAAATGTACTCTCACGGGTCAGTTTGAACCATCTGGAGAATCACTGATGTGCTCTCAGCACACTGGTAAATTATAATTCAAGCTAGTTCTATAAATAAAAGAGGGGATGGAGAATAAGGGTGAGAGAGAAAGAGACAGGGAAGCACTCACCTCCCTTTAGTTACATAAGGAGGATTTTGAGCATTTGTTTCTAGTCTGAGGTTGTGTGAAGGATAGGAAAAGAAATTAAGAGATTCTGGCATGGAGATCATTCCACCACATTAGTATAACTGTAAATTTAATATGAAATGATGATTGTTGCTGAGGCACGACACTCATTAATATGGGCTGCAGGAATGAATTGGTAAAATTGCAAGAGGGACTTTCAGGGCAAAGTCAGTGAACTTGGAAATAAAAGAGGGCTAAAAAACAGATTATTAGGCCCCTTCCTTTTAAACTGTGTTGATTTTTTTTGAAAGCACACACATAATAACAGCATGGTACTTTCTGAAATGAACAAAAAAGACAACTTCTTACGGCAGACTAGCTTATCCCTTGATGAGCCATGAAATTCTATATTAAAAATGAATAAAAGTCATGATGCTAAATCAGATTCTTTGCAGCAGTGTTTTGTTTCTCAGGCAGGCCTTCCTGTTACCAATTACCAGATTCCAGCAGGTGGGATAATATTTTCAAAACACTGCCTTTAAGAAAAAGAAAGCATACAATATGAAAGCGAGGCTATAACCTTGACCAGAATCACCTTGACAAGAACATGTCTCCAGCCATGCATAGCCTCCCCTGGCTTCATCTTTCAAAAGAGACTTGCTGTTCAGATGTCAGTGGGATATAACTTCTAATGTAACGAATAACTGTCACACTACCTTGTTAATCGTACATTCAGTACTTTCTCATGATAATTATGGTAAATTCTTTGCTTTGGGAAGGGAGAAAAACAAAGAGATTACAAAACTAGCAGAAGTCAGAACAGTCCTCACACCATTTATACATATTTAAGTACAGTTAGAGAGCAAAGACTTTTATAAATTTCTAACAGAAATAATTCTTTTTAATTGAATCATTTACTAAGCAACCAGACTAAGTGCTTTGCATATATCATTGCCTTTAATGTAGGTAGATATTGTTATATATGATTTACAGATCCAGGTTCAGAGAAGTAACAAAGTGAAGGATCTGGATCAATAAATTATGTACAGATTTACAATAAGTAGTTGTATTTTATTAAGTCAACTTAAACATGATTATAAAATCAAAGCTGGTTGGGCTCAGTGGCTCAGCCGGTAATCCTAGCGCTTTGGGAGGCTGAGGCAAATGGATTGCCTGAGCCCGCAGGTTTAAGACCAGCCCAGGCAACTTGATGAGCCCTCCTCTTCACAATAAATTTTAAAAATTAGCCGGACATGGAAGCACGCACTTGTAGCTCCAGCTACTTGGAAGGCTGAGGTGGAAGGATTGCCGGAGCCCAGCTGGTTGCCGCTGGGGTAACCGTGAGTGTGTGCCACTGCACTCCAGCCTGGGCGATGGAGTGAGACTCCAAATCAAAAAAAAAAAAAAAGGAAAGAAAGAAAAATCAAAGCTAAAATTTGAGGTCTAATAGCAAAATTAATACTTTATATTAATATGGTATTTTATAGTTTCTAAAACATTTTTACAAGCTTTCACTCATTTGAGTTTTCTGATACTCTAGTGAGATGATGGAGCATTTTTTTTTCTCTATAGAAGAAGCAACTGGTCAAAGAGACCACGCAATTTATCCATGGCTCCCAAACTTGCAAAATGAGATTTAAATGCAGGTCTTAAGATTCCCAGTCCCACATGCCTTCCCATTGTTTGGGTGTCATGGGAGGTACAGTAGTGTAGTAGTGGCAACTGGTATAGATTCACTTACAGATTTAAGTTTTACTATGAACTCCCTCAAATAGTACCACAAAGGTATTTAGAGTATTCAGAGTCCATTTCAGTGTGTTTAGTTTGTGTTTTCATTAGGCTTAACCAGTTCAGTTTTCTTTGATGCCCAAGTTTCAGCCTTATATAACAAGATAAGTTGTAGGGACCAAAATTACTAATAACTATAACTAATTGCTGACATCTAGAGAGTATCATCTGAAAGACATGAATGCTTTATCTCCAACAGGCATAAAGCCATTTCAAGGGCAAACTAACAATGACTCTGATATTTCTGATTACCTTCAGAACAATTCAGTGCATCCTTATTTTGAAGGCTATTTCTCCAACATGAGTAAATGGCTAGCTCAACAAGAGAGTAGATTCTACTTTAGCTGGTAAAATCCAACTGCTTGGCATATTGTAGGCACTCAACAGTATATAGATACTGACAACATTAATGAATAGATAATAAAGAAGTCTAATTCATTGAAATCACTTCTTATGCCTTCCTTAGGGCTTTTACTATTTTCCGATGAAGTAATTTACTATATTTTTAATCTAATCAGAAGTCAGTACATTAATGAAACTGTATGTATGTGTGTATACAGAGTATGTCAGTGCAGTAAATGGAAGATGTAAATCATTCATATTATTTGAGAATGTTAGTTGTATGTAATATTGTGAGAGGTATAAGTTAAAAATGAAATATCAAAACATATGACACCTCAAATAATTTGAGAAAAGATTATCTAGAAATTCCTTTACTTGAAATAAATGGGATAATGAAGATGCATTGAAACATTTATTTGTGTGAGAATTTACAAAATCACAATGTTGTTGTTTTTCCTATCTAGCACTCATAGTGAATAAGACACATTCTGCTGATAATATTGACTAACAAATGTGAAGTGGACTGGGAAAGATACAGGGATGGGAGATATGCTTGAATAGGTCATTTGGGTAATTCTGATATGTTTCTCTTCCCTGATGCCTCTCACTGAGAATTATCTATATTTCATTGTACTCAAATTATAGATGCACTAATGGAAAATTTTGTCTGTGATACCCTGTTATAATTTATTAGCAAAGATGTTAGTTAATGGCATGCGTCTGAAAGACTTGAGTATGGCATGTGTGTAAATTCCACTTGCATCATTATTAGTTAGAAATGATGCAAATGCTATGCGAGATTAAAGCCTACCTAGAACTGAATCCCAACCTTGAGGAACTGAATCTCTTTGATTCTCAGTGTCTAGTAACATGGAGATAGTTTCACATCTAATTGTTCTTAAGAACATTTGATATGAAAATAGATAAAGAGTTCCTGGTATGTTATCTGGTATTATAGTACTTACTTGTTCAATAAAATGCTCAGTTAAGGTACTTGCTCTCTCCTTCATCTCAGTCATCCACAGTTAAACTTTAGTAATCCTTATTGAGCAGGCAGTTTTAGTTACATTTCTGCAGTTGGTTGTCCCTTTAAACCCTGGCGTGGGGCTGGGGCTTCCTGAACAGAGCTGGGACAGAGTCAGTATGGTGCTCTGATAGGAACAAGCGCCTACCAGGAAACAAAATATTCACTGAAGTTGGATGTAGAGGGTCACAGGTGGCCCTAGTGGAGGGCAAAGTCAATGCTTCCAGACCTAGGTTAATCTTCGCTTTTATTATTCTTTCTCCTTTCATGTTTTCTGTCTGACAACTATCATGCTTTCAATCCAAGACATTTTTCTTACATTAGGTATTTTTTGCCTGTAAGAAACATGCTATTCTGATCATTTCAGTGTTGATCATTGGTTGCTGCTCAGCCACTTGAGATATGGATAAATACTTGTGAAGGATGAATTAGACTCTCCTTTTAATGAGGGAAGAACAGGCAATTTAATTCTTTTTGCTAACCCAGTCACTTATTAGAAGAAAATGAATGTCAGGGTCATTTTTGCAGAATTATGTTCAGAATCTTTGCTCTTAGTCAAATATTGCTTTTTGGATGGAACATGTTTCTTGGTTCTTTCCTGAATCCCATAGCTACTGCTCAATCTTCAAATAACAGGTCATTGGGGAATTGTTCCAATTGGAGATTTCTTCAAAGTCAGATTCAGATTTTGTGCTTGATCATCTAATTTTCTATTTCTTCTTTTCTTCCCATAAAAGGAAGTGGCATGATCAATGACTGTCCAACGTAAGGCACAAAGGCAAAGAAAAATTGTTCTTAGTTCATTCCTTGGTTGTTAGACTGTAAAGGAGTTTGACTTGCTCTCTGACTCATTTTGCTTATCTGTATAATGGGGATAGTCATGTTAACATAACTTCTTCCATTTAAACTTCCCGCTTGGACACTTTCACTAAAGCTTAAATACAAGGGTCACTCTCAGGGACTATATAGCTCTGGAGACTTCTCATAGATGATGTTTGGAATGTTCCAGTTTTATGGGATGGGCTTTTAGATACTGCCCAAGGGACTGCAGTGGCTGCTTCTTCCTAGCTCCATCATTCAATGAGACTTCCATAACTAATTTGATGACCATTATTGGTGGTTGCTTCTTCCTGCTTCCATCATTTAGTGAGAGTTCCATAGTTAATTTGATGACTATTGTTGTAGGTCACACTTCCAGCAGGGGCCTCCAGAATGTTAGGTTAGACCTGCCTGGGTATGGGTGTCTGGTGCACAGCCCAGTGCCACATGAAAGATGCAAAGAATTGCACAGAAGTTAGATTCGAAAATATAGTTTATTTAGAAAGTAAATGTGTGTGTGTGTGTGTGTGTGTGTGTGTTGTGAGAGAGAGAGAGAGAGAGAGAGAGAGAGAGAGAGAGATGATTCACCTCTCCAAGGTAGGAGAGGGGGCCACAGCTTAGGAAACATGGCAGCGGCCATAGCTCAAAGAGCATATGGCCACACCAGAGTTAAGTAAAGCAATGGCTAGAAAGTAAATTAGAGAAAGAGGAGAAAGAAGATTTACCTCCCCAAGGTAGGGGAGAGGGCCAAAATAAAAAAAGTTGGTGACCACAGCTCAAAGAGCACATGGCCACACCTTAGTATAGCAGAGCAAATGGTGACTGGCTGCTTGAAGTTGAATACTTTTAAACATTCCCCTTGATGAGGGCAGGTTGTTAAGGGGATTGGGTGGTGGTATGCTCCATGCCATCACTAAGGAGCAGGAAAGTGCAGGTACCGATGTCTGGTGATGGACAGCAGGCTGATGGGTAGGTTAGTCACAGGATTGCTGCCATGGTGGTGGGGTCTGTCTGTGTCATGAAGGTATGAAGGGCTGGATAGATTAACTTTGTTCTTATGGGTGGAGACAATATTTGAAATAGTAAAACTAATTAGTACAAAACAAGCTGAGGAGAGAGGTTGAAAAACAATTATCGAAAGCTACTTCTGAGAAACTGGCTCTGTCCTTGGTTAGTGATTAGAGGGTAAGTTAAGTGAACTGCTAGAAAAACATGAGATTTAGGCAATGTTGAGATGGCTGCTCATTGGGTATATTAAATCCATGTTATGTCCTTTCAATTATTATAGCAATAAGGGTCTACGGCTTATATTGTTGTCCCTGGATCATTTCAAAAGATAAATTAGTAATTTAGTTGTTTGAGCTTTCCATAGTACTAAAAATAAAATTCTTGTTTCTAGTATTTTCATTATAAAGTGGTAAAAACGATCTCAAGATTATTCTAGGTGCTAAACTGATTAAAGAAGTAATTCATTATAAGCAGTATATAGAAACCTAAACCTATTATAGTAAACCTTTCTATCTCAAAGTGACCTCTGTCTCAGGAATTTAATTTGAATTTTACTCTCCTGTGATGAAAAAAAATTCTCATTTTCATTCTGCTTTGTAAGGAATTTCTTTACCTTTTTCTGTGCTTATCAGCATATCACTTTTAAAATCAGCTTAGCAGACTGACTGTGACCTTTCCAATGGAAATGAAAGCTTCCTTTTTATCAACTGTAGGCCATGGCTTTTGGCATGAAATTACCCAAAGTGATTTATTAATATTAGCATCTTATCACAGGCTCACTCAGACATACCTAACTGATGAGCCCCCAGATAATAAAGAAAAAGACCATTTCAGAATAAAAATAACTCCAAATCTGAGCTGAATTTGCCTGGAGAAATTTCATTGGTTCATACCAGATGACTCACTTTACAGTAAATTCCAAGTCTGTGGCCAGAAAATCTGTGAGTCTGAGTCAGATAGAAGAGAACCTTAATAAAACAGGAGCCGACAGTCCTGGCATTTCACTCAGCAGTGCCATGAAAACACAGGCACTAATAAACTGGGTTCTGAATTGTCTTTCTGGGAATATCTGTATGTTGCAGACGGCTCGTTCTTCCGGCAGACACTTCTGTGCTTTCCTGTGAGAGGGCTGTGAAGCAGAACTTGCTGTGCTCTTGTCCCTTAATCATTTGTGAGGCAACACAGGATAATATTATTCTATCATCTAGCCTGCTGACAAAAAAGAGTACGAAAATTATTTCAACAGCAATACATTAGAACTCCAAATTAGTCCAAAGAGCTGCTGTGACCTCCAATAAATCCTTGCTATATGACTCAGAAGCAGGATGCAGTCAAGTTGTGGCCAAGATGAATTCTGAGAAAAAGGCTAATTCTGACTTTTCTGCCTCACTGGATTCAGCATATGCTGCTGACCCAGAGTTATGTGACACAAAACGAGAAACTAGCAAGCGTCTCATAAAGCGTGTTGCTAAAAGAGCTCAAAGGAAATTTGTTTTAAATGAGAAGAATTGCTGCTACTAGTGATTTAAAATCCTAATGGTCACCATGGGTCTCCTCTGAATACCACACCTCTCTGTTGAGCACTTACCATGTGCCTTCTCGACAGAAATGGAAATCCAAGTCAAAAAGGTAGCCTTGAAGTCTCTTTTGTCCTTTGTTTCCTCCACGTGGCAGATCGTATTTTTGTAGTTTGAGTTCAAGTCTGCCAATTTGCATTAGCATATCATCTGCCTGGTTACCAGGAAAATGTGCCTGAAGAAAAAAGCAGGAGTGTGTTCACAGTCATTAGGCTTGCATCATGAGCATGAATCAGCAGTTTGGAGATTGCAAGGCTGTGGTTGAAGCAGGCTAGGCCCGGGTAGCCAGCGGAGCACGCAAGAAAACTCCAGGTTGCCTGACTGTGCCTTACCTCATCCTCAGTGCAGAGAGAGCATCCATCCCTGGCTAAGGAAGGAGCTGAGGCATCCATGACGCAGAAGATCCTTATTCCCACATATCTGTGTTTTCCTGACTCCTTTAACAAATATTGACTAACTGTAAAGACAAAAAATGCATTTGACAGTAATCACGTATGAATCTTTGCATTTGAAAACAACAACAAAAAATTAATGAAATAAAGGTGAAAATTAATTTATTCTGATTTGCTTAGTACATTTTATATCATTGGTGTTGGAAAGCAATACTAGAAGCATGACTGATTTAGGCCATGCACAATAAATGCACAAGGGATGAGAGATAATTTTAAACTCCTAAAATGCTAGCAATAATACAGATAATTGATAGAATGTCTTGTTCACTGCTATACCTCCTGTGCATAAAACAGTGCCCACCTCACAATAAACACTCAGGAAATGATTAATGAATGAAGTCTGTCTTTCTGTCATCCCTTCATCCTTATGTGACAACTTCTCTCTGTGTGTTTGTTCCACAAAATGTGTAGGTGAAGTCATGGTTACATTTGAAAGGCACCATATTGTTTTGAAAGTACTTTTTCATGATCTTGCTGAGTTCTCACAAAACACCCCTTTAATCTCCATTTATCATATGGGAAAACTAAGGCACAGGCAAGTCAAGTGACTTATCCAAAGTGAAGAGAGTCACTTGATAGTAGAGACAGATCTCAAACCCAGATATCTTGACTTTTTAGGGTTTTCCCAGTGTCCTACATTCAACAAGTCTGGTAGAGAAAAACTCTCCCTCTCACTTGTCACCAGCTTGGGTGAAGGTTTTGGGCTCCAGTGTCGCATCTCATGGGGAGTTTTTGATAAGTGACAAACTATCGGTTGGCTCCATTATCAGTCATGAACACTGTAAAAAGCTTCATTTCATCAGACTGCCTTCTAAAGAGTCAGAACATTGAAAGCACTTGCCTTCAGGAGCAGTGCTTCTAGGAGACAGGGAGGGCTGGAACAGAGACAGGGCAATGCTGAGGATCAGGCACCAGAGGTGTGTGGTTATAAGAACCCCAGTGTTCACAAGCAGGGCAGCCAGGGAGGGAGATGAGCGATCCTTGGGCCAAACCACACATTCTTCTCCATTCTCCCTGTGCTCTCCTTCTTGCTCTAATCTGTGTAGGTTGTCTCCTGGCTGTGGATCTCCTAGGTAATTCTCTAATGTCTATAACTTCACACTGATAAGATTATTCTGATGCCTCTACACAAAGTAAGAATGCTCCTTTTAATGTTCTATTATTGATTTTCTCTATGCATTGGGTGTAAGCTGTTTTCTTCATCAAGGTCTCAAGAAGCAATGGGAGTTTTTATTTATTTTCAAATCAGGTGGCCATACTTTGGGCTTCCTCTCAGGATGAACACAGACCAATGAGGTGCATCACCATCAATCTGCTTATTGAAAATTGCTGCTGGGCTCGGTGGCTCAGCCTGTAATACCGCGCCTTTGGGAGGCTGAGGTGAGTGGATCGCCTGAGCCTGCGGGTTCGAGACCCACCTGGGTAGGCGAGACCTCATCTCTACAATAAATAAAAAAATTAGCCGGGCATGGTAGCACTCGCCTGTAATTCCGGCTACTCAGAAGGCTGAGGCGGAAGGTTCGCCAGAGCCCAGCAGGTCGAGGCTGCGGTGGCCAGGAGCGGCCACTGCACTCCAGTCTGGGCGACAGAGTAAGACTCCAACTCTAAAAAAAAAAATACAAAATAAATTAAAAAAAGAAAATTGCTTTTACTACATTTCTTTTTTCATTCTAGCAAAAAATTAACATATTTTGTATACATCAATACAATTATTAGAATACCTTCTAGTGATAGCACAGCTCTCTTAGGAAATCAGATCTCTTATGAATGAAGAAACAAAATATTGTGAAGCTAAATCATATGTACCTTTATCTTGGCTCTTAGCAACTGGCAGCTATATAAAACGTGATTATAAATTACTGAAACTTTGGTCAGGCACAATGACTTACACCTGTACTGGCACTTTGGGAGACTGACACAGAAGGATTGCTTGAGCCCAGGAGTTTGAAACCAATCTGGACAGCATAACGATACCTGGTGTCCACACAAAAAAAATAAATAAAATAAATTAGCCAGGTATGGTGGTGTGCATCTGGGTAGAGCAGAATCATGACGTCAGATTGTGCCTCCGCTGTTCTCATCCATTAGAGATCTCTCTCAGGGAACTCTGGCCAAGAAAGTATGGACACATCTTCTAGTTTAGAATGTACTTTAAATGGATCCCAAACTAGAACAAGGTCTACTTGAATATGAAATCATGTGAATTCGGCAGTGGCTCAGTTGCAACTGAGGATGTTTGGTGTCTTCATCTATAAAATAAAACTATCAATAAAATCAACTTCATGATTAATGAAGGTAGAATGCCATCATGACTGTAAGTACCCTCTATGAACATAGAATTTTGGGCAAAATGTAAGTTGTCTTTTCTAGCTAGAGAATCAAGAGATCCCCATGGCTTGGTGGACTATTCTGCTCTAATAGAAGTATCATCCTTGTCCAAGCATGAAAGACTTCTCAACACCAAGGCTGATTTAAGCATATTCAAAGGGTGTGTGTGACCATTACATATATATTTGTGGAAACATAGCAAAATTCTACCATTTGTGTAGTGGCGAATGCAAAGTGAGAAAATCTGGGATACTGTTCACAGTCTTCCACAAATTAGCTCTGTAAGCTTGGGTCAATCACTCAATCTCTTAAGGCTTTATTCTTATTTATAAAAGTAGGATTTGAATTGGGACACATTACAGATTTTAAAACTAAGATACTAAAAGAAATGTAATGAGCTGACCTTCTAAAAGGATAGCTCCTTTAGTATAATTTAAGGCCTGATAATAATCAGAAGGAAATAGTTCAATTCAGCTTCAACTTTTCAAAAAACATGTTTTCCCAATAAGGAACATGATCCCTCCAGAAGAGCAGGAAAAGCAGAGAGGGACATGGAAAACTGCTACGAGAGTCACAAGGCGGACACACATTCTGCCTGAGAAGACAAGTTTTTATTTAAACAGTACTTCACACCCGTGGGAACACTTACCTTGGTGAAGATATGGTACTCTATCCTTGAGACACCACTTAGCTCTTGAAAAGGAATAAAACCCTCAATCAGGAAACAATGGATGGAATTTAAATGTTAAAAAGGAAAGTATGTTCTAAAGATTAAGTATCAGTAATGATATAGCCCTTGTTTCTCACAATTCTGTTGCCTGAATTTAGCATCTTCCCTGTAGCTGAACATGTGTCTAAAGTCAAAGATGGGAAAAAGTAGGAAGAAATGTGTTGACACAGAGTGGCATGGAGGTTTAGGGAGAGCAGTCATGAACAATCCAGTTATAAGACTGGCTTGGAGATGAAGACAACGTTAAAAGGTACTTTGGTAGTATTCATTCCATACAGTTGAGGAGTCCGTGTAGAACTCCATACCCGTCTTTGCCTTCACCTCCTGAATAATTGGGAAAATACAATATTGTACTCTGTGCTGGTGAAATGTTTTTTGTTGTTGTTGTTGTTGTTTCCTTTTATTTTCTGAGGAAGGAGGGATAATAGAGGACAGGAAAGAAAAAGTAGTAAATCATTTAGGAAGAAGGTAGATGCACTAGAAATAGTCTTTGGGGAAAGAATATAATATTGAAAGTAAGCAAGTAGGTAAATTTTGTTGTAAGGGAAATGAGGAACAGATCAATATGAAGTAAAGTAGGTGCCAAATCATAGGAAAGAGTAGAGACAGAAACATTTTTTGGACTTGTCAAAGCAACTCATTATTGTACTGTCTGTGCCAAGACCTTCAGAGTCAGTACATTTATTTATGTTTGCTCCTCAGACCACTACTTAGTTTCAGACTCCATCTCTCCCAACAGACAAACATTGCTGACTTCATAGTCTAGATTCTGTATCAACCATCACATTTGGCCACTTAAATGTTTTATTTGGATCATGGCCCTGGCACAGTTTTCTCAAGTTCATACTGAAGACCTTTATTACGGTGGTGGTTTCATTGGCATTTAGTAGATTTAAATCAGCCCAAGAAATAAGCACTTACCAACTTGAAGTGGGTGGCTTTGCAATCTATTCCCTTGTCTTTCCAATAGTTGTGGGTGTCATCCAGGCATGCCTGGAGAGGTGAAGTGACAGCCAGGCACTTTCACAAGATCTCTTGATGATATGACATAAAACTTCACTGTGACTTGGAAATCTTATCATTTGAATTTCTACATCTGGTTATTTCATGAAAGAAAAATGTTTAATAATATCTTGAGAGTGTAGAGTTTTAGAGCCAGGTAGGGCATTAAAGAAATGTTCAAGGCCCATTTTTCATTTTACAGTTGAAAGAACTACAATCAGAGAGATTCTACTTGCCCAAGGTCACATGTTAACTATGAGGACACAATAAAAACGGATATCTACTGACTCCCTGGACTGTGCTCTTTCTTCCTTACAATGCTGCAAACAATAAGTATTTCTTCTTTATTTTAAAAAAATTTGTTTTGAGTAAGTGTCTCACTGTGTTACCCAGGCTAGAGTGCAGCCTCAACCTTGTAGGCTCAGGCGATCCTTCCATCTCAGCTTTCCAAGTAGCTGGAACTACAGCATGTGCCACCACACCCAGCTAATTTTTCTTGAGTAATTGGAAAGATGATGTTTTACCGTGTTGCCCAGGCTGTTCTCTAACTCCTGAGCTCAGGCAATCTTCTCACCTCGGTCTCCCAAAGTGCTGGGATTGTACAGGCATGAGCCACTGCACCTAACCAAGTATTTCTAAAATGCTACAGTACATACTGTGCAGATTATATTATAATTGGATATCTTTTCCTCTAAGTAACTGACTTTTTTGGTTTGTTCTGTTCAAACTTCGTTAAAACGTTTTTTTTTCCTAGCATCAACTTTGAGATTATTCCAAATACTTGGAGACACCATGCACAAAAACACAGTGTGCAGCACGCTTAATGTCAAATGCACTTGCTGCCAGAATGATCAAGAGTAAAAAGAGAATTGCACATGAAAACCGATATAGGAACAAGTCTCCAACTTTCTGTTCTTGAGAAGTGCACTGCAGATAAGTGGATAATATTCCTCTATACAAGTGTAAATGGGTGAGGTACTTCATCATCAGACTGACTTGTGATTTAGGAGGTCTGCATCCAAAGATATCTCTAAATGCACATAAATGACTCAGGCTCTGTAAACTGGAGAGAATGACAGGACAGCAGAGAGATCAGTCAATATCTCAGAGAGTTGGTGCCAAAGGACAGAAGTCAAACTTGAGAGAAGCAATCTATATCCAGTAATATTCCCTGGATTTAGAAGAACATTAGTAAGGACATATTCACTGAAAATTCCGAGTGCACCTGTCCAAAAGAAAGTCATCTTAGCAGAAATGGTGTCATAAAAGGTGATTGAGAAAAGTCAGTTCTCTATATTTGTCATTGGGGTTACTACATTTTTATTGCAGATTGTCCTGAGGGAGCTAAACTATGTATCCTAACATCAGTGGCAACCAGTTACTACTCATGTCCTCTTATGCACAGACTGAAATTACTGGTGCTTAATCAAATTAATCTATAGGAAATAAAACTTTTCAAGTATACTCAGCTTCTTGAAACAGATTACTATAAAAAAAATAAAGTTAGTGCTCAGAATCCTAAATTTGATACAGAAGTTTGCAATTTTATCTTATTTGTGTGTTATTTATTTCCCATTATGGGTTGGCTTTCCAGTCCCTGGGACCTAGGACTTGTTAAGAAAATATTACATTAAAAACTCTTTTTTTTTTTTTGCCACCAGACTATTCCCTATAGACCTTAGACATATAACTGGCTGAAGTTGCTGTTCTAAATAATATAGTCAATGCTAAATTTGTAATATAAGTGTGATTGGCTTTTAGCTGTATTTTAAAGACAGCCACTGAGTAATAGTTTCCCTAGGGACCCTCAGGAGTTAAACGCCTCAACACTATTGATGTTTTTCAGCAACTTGACCCAGAAATCTGATTGGGCTGAACTGTTCTCTGATCATCTGGTTACATCTAATACATTCAGGTTATACCTCATTGGCTCCCCCCCTCAAAAAAAAAGAAAGCCAGTGCCTGTAATTCCAAAGCAGTCTATGGCAACAGGACCCACATCCAATGACTTACTACTGTTCTTAGCACCACTGAGTCCTACTGAAAAAAGTGCTGTTTGTTCTCCAGCCAGATAAAAATGGTCTCTGCTTTCTTAAGGACTCATGAGTGTTCAAAAACTTCCACTTTCTCTTCTCAGATGTAAACATCAGAATCTTCCTTGGAGAGGTAAGAAATTTTAACATCTTATTCCTTTCTTTGGTTAAGGAGTCTCCTTTCTGGAAGCTCGGGGTTGGCTTTAATTATGTCTTGTGTTTCATCCGTACCCTTTGAGTCCAAGTCACTGTGTGGAACGTCAGTTATGTAGGGGAACTTAGTCTAGCTCTATTTATTGTACTAGAACATTAGTCTTTATACAAACCAATATATAAGGGAATATTATTGATTTCTACAGGAAAAATAGATCTGTAAGACTAGAACTTTGAATAATCCATCTACTCTGAGGCACTAAAAGTGTTCTATTTCATCTTTCACAATGCCAAAGCCACCTCTTTATCTCTCAAAAGCATATGTTGATTGAATGAAAGAAAAACTTTATAAAATATATTGCTTTTCTATTACCTTTTTTTCTAATTGAGGACCTCATGTTTCTGTAATTCAATTTATTTTTTAACATGGGATTCCACCCATAAAAATTGTCATGAAACCAACCAAGTTTATCAACAGGAACCTGCCTTTAGAAGATGCTGCCTTGGCTTAGCAAAGAGGAGAAAAATAATCTTTGTTTAAGTGTTTAATTCTGTTTTCACAACATATTTCTTTCAAAGATAGATTTTTAGGTGGAAATAGAGAACTTTGTAAAATAACTTTAAAAAAATTTAATGTTCCCGGCCAGGGAAGATGAAATTGCCAGAATAAGGCTATGGAACACCCAAGGGTAGAGTAGAAGGGATATAAATGGGAAGACAACAAGAAATGGTATCTTCTTTTCTCTGTCATTGTCTGTATTCACCACACTACCTTACATAATCTCAAAATCTAAAGAAAATGAGTATGCAGATGCAACTTTAAGAGACGTTCAAGCATGTCTTCCAAGTATATTGTAGTTCTTAAGCTCACACTGTATAGAAATATTGGCAGCTAGTGTCTTCTAATCCAACAAAGATTAATAATAATAACAAAAACCTCTAAAAACCTGTCCTGAGCTCAAAATAACTTGTAACTTCCTCATCCCTTTTCCTGCGTTGTTACTGAGTCATGATAAATCTTTTTTGTCTAAGCAATTAAGAAGTGGAGAATATTGATAGTAATCATATATCAATAATACTGGTTAAGCACATATATTATTTTAAGTGCGTTATTAAAGCACTTAATATAGGCCAGACTCTGTTAAGTACATTTTGTGCATTATCTCACTTGTTTCTCACAGCAGTACCGTGTGAAGTCGAGACAATTATTTTATCCATCTAACAAGTTGAAAAAACTGAATATCAGAAAGCAGGAATGACTTGTTGAAAGTTGTACAGTGAGCAGCAGAGCCAAGAGGATAGCAGGGTCTGTCTGGCAGGGATGCCCTCACTTGTAACTACCATTCAACCGTTGCCAAACTGGTAGGGAGGTATTTGAGTTTTCAGAGGCTGTGCACACATGCGGTTAATGGCTGCTGGGAAACAAAATATGAAAATAGCTTGGCTTGTGCAGGGCAGCAAAATGTTTATTCTATTTCCTGGGATGTAGGCTGGTGGCAGAAAGTAGACCCCTGAGAACAGAAGCACTTGGTTTCAAATAAAGTATCTGCATTAAATATGCAGCTTTCCTGCAACTTTATGTAAGTACACAATCAGAGGCATGGGCAAACTGGCAATGGCTCAGATGTGGTATAAACAGATCTCTACCTTGGCCCTATTGAAGGCCTAATGCTTTATCAACTAGTGAAACCAAGAAGGGGGACCAGAACACACAGTTTCCTGGGAATCGTTGCTGTAACCTCCCTGCTTAGGCCTGGGCTCCAGGCTGATAGGAACTGATGTGGGTTAGTTCCATAAAGCCACTTCTCTCTAGCCCTGGTCAAATGCATTCTAAATATGAGCTATCAAGGTGAGCCTCATGCCAGCAACGGTCAGCTCAGTACCTCTGTGGTTGCTTGGATAATAGGTACGTCTATTTCCCCTGTGATGTCTGAGCAAGAGCCAAGGTCCAGGCCTCTGGCTAAGGAAGTTCAGGGAGTCAATGGGAAATTACCAAAGGACTCGCTCTGTCTAAATGTTCCTGCCAGTAGCTATTTGATCATTCCAAACAGAAAGAGGAGGGGGGAAAGCCAAATTCATTTTGCAACTGGAGTTCTTTTGGTGTCCATTCTTTTGGTAATATACTGTTAATGTGATTAAAATGGAGGCATTTAGAGTTAAGTGGTTGTTGGAATAAATTAGGGACATCAAAATTGGCAGAGTTTAGAGTTTGAAGAACTCCATTCTGTCAGCTCCCCCTAAAATTTAATTACTCCAATATTAGGCTCTTTTTTTTTTCTTGATGTGAAATTTGGCAGTGAACAAAATCAACAGGGTTATAGCTTCGAAGAGGAATCTGCTGTATTTTGGCAGAGAAATGGTGGCTAAGAATGCTTCTTTTAAAGGACCAAAGTAGAGACAACTATTAATCATTTAAGTCATTGCAGAGGGAGCAGGAGAGATTTTTGTGTGGGGGTGTGTGTGTGGTGTGTGTGTGTGTGTTGTGTGTCTGTGTACAAAATAATTACAAGTACACAGTATCTAAAGCTAATTAGTAAAACAGATTTTTTAAATGCAATCTGCTGTCTTTAAACACTTTTCCATTGGTCTTTTAAAATTAAAAGTGGGCCAGGCATGGTGGCTGAAGCCTATAATCCCAGAACTTTGGGATGCCGAGGTGAGATGATTGCCTGAGCCCACGGATTCTAGACAAGCCTAGGCAACTTGTTGAGATCTTGTCTCTACAATAAATCAAACAATTAACCGGGTGTGGTGGTACGCACCTGTGGTTCTAGCTACTTGGAAGACTGAAAAGGAAGAATCACCTGAGCCCCAGCAGGTCGTGGCTGTGGTGGCCATGAGCATGCCATTGTACTCTAGCCTGGGCGACAGAGTGAGTCTCCGACTCAAAAAAAAAAAAAAAAAAAGAATGAGAATGTGAGAGATGCAGGTATATTTATACACACACATGTATGTGTGCAAAGTGACATTTTGGTGGTCTGGTTAGCAAACAGAAAGCATCCTAGAGTAAAGCTAGCCACGTCTTGAGGGTCTGACATGTCTCAGGTAGTTGTGGGTAGCTCAGCGCAAAATCCTTGAAGAAAGTAAATTTGAATATTTCTTTATAAAAGTATTTATACCTCAGACTTCTGTTTTTTGTCTTTCTGATTTGCTTTTATGTCCTCAGACTCCTTAAGTCCAGAGAAAAAGAGTTGCAAAATAGGAGATTGGCTTTCCGGCTTATGAATTAATAACCTTTTCTCAATCAGCTAGTTCCCAGTGAACAAATCTCTTCTTTCCTCCCAAGCACACAAGTACACACAACACACACACACACACACACACACACACACACACACACACAAATATACATGTGCACTGAGTATTAACAACTGTTCTATATATGTGTGTGTGTCTACCACATTGTAAATGGTCTTCGTTTTCAAAATGTTTTAAGGATTTCCCTGCAGGTTATCTAAATACTAGTTTTGGGGGGGAGACATAAATGGCCACATTCAAATTCTTTTTTGAATGATGCCCCTGCTAGTCATGAAAATAGGCTGTTTTTCATATGCCTGAGGCAGTGCTAAAAAGAATCAGGCACAGGCCTTAATGAAAATCCAGTTTGGGGACAAGGAGAAATGTAATATACTATGTCTTCTCGCTGAGGTCATGACTCAATTCTCAAGAAGGTTATAGCAAGCAATATTTAGGGTGGAAAGTACCACATGTAAGCTTTAATTTATAATACTCCTGCATATGCTAGAGGGAAGAAAAAGGAGCCTTTGTTTCCTGTGATATATCAATCTTAGACTTTTTACATGATCAGGTAAAAAGTAGAGTGGCTTCTGGTCAGGGGACCCATTCTCTCCATTTTAGCCCTCAATTCTACACAGTTTGTAACCTTGGACAAATCCTTTTCCCTATTCAGGATTCCTCTCTGTAAAGTTAGGAAGAACATATTAACCTCCATCCTATGGTGGTTGAGAAGAACAAAGAAGATTCTTAGATGGCAAAGTATTTTGAAATTAACAAAGTGCTTTACAAGTATAAGATATGATGTTGGCAATTCTGTGGGGGAAACTAATGAATGCAGGTTGGAAGTGCAGAACTTCTTCCTGGAGAGGCAGACTCCTCAAGAGTAAGGGGCTCCTGCAAAGTCAGGAGGAACTGGCTGCTATTGTCTATGGCATGTAGGCTGAATGAGTCCTCTAAGGGCCTTTTCCATCTCTGTCTTCCAAGTGCCCACTTGGTTTGTGTGTCTGCAAGGTCAGTTGCAGTTGAATTTCCAGTCTGCCAATGTGTGTTGCTGTTGTTGGCAAGAAACGTGTATTTCCCCCATAGGTTATTTGATATGCATTTCTATAGAGTCTAAATTAATGATCTTTCCCCCTTTTAGTGCAATGTAATAAAAAGAGAATTGTTTACTAATGATTGACAGCCCCGGTTGATTCTCCAGCTACTGTAACTGTGAGTCTCTGACCTCCAAATCCATACTGAAGTGTCACTGGTAGAGCATTCTAATTGGAGCACAGGACTGGAATGGATAGTGGAAGAATGGCAAATAAAGAAGATCTTATTTTAATTAAAACTAGACCTTACTAACAAAAGAAAAGAGAATTATTCTCAGGCCTTGGATGCTTACAGGATCAAGATTCCTTCTGGGGGAGAAGTGAACTTTAATGTTTTTTTCTAAAGCATTGCCAGCTTTAAAAATGACTAGCATGCTCAGTCCTCTAATGACCCAGATAGGTAGTCTTCTTTAAATAGCTCACCCTGTTACAATCTTGTTTATCCTGTTTATGCGACTCAGTGCTTTATTCTTGCCTACTGTTGATAGATTCCCAGACTCAAAGGTAACTTCATATTTTTGTCCTTAGGCAACACAGAGCATAGGGTAGGAGTGAAAAAGATGAAGATGGTGATTTCCTCCCTTACCCATCAACATAGCAACCTACATACTGTCTGTTCCAATGTCACCAAAGGCTCTAAGTAAATGTCAATTTTGTCAAAAATGCAATTGAATAATTAAAAGAATATGAATGATTTAGGTAAAGTATAAAACCTAAAATAGCCGGGCTCGGTGGCTCAGCCTGTAATCCCGTGCCTTTGGGAGGCTGAGGTGAGTGGATTGCCTGAGCCCGCGGGTTCGAGACCTGCCTGGGCAGCGAGACCTCATCTCTACAATAAATCAAAAAATCAGCCGGGCATGGTATTGCACGCCTGTAATTCTGGCTACTCGGAAGGCTGAGGCGGAAGGATCGCTGGAGCCCAGCAGGTCGAGGCTGGGGTGGCCGGGAGCGGCCACTGCACTCCAGTCTGGGCGACAGAGTGAGACTCCAACTAAAAAAAAAAAAAAAAAAAACCTAAAATAAACACACATACATAGATATGCATGAGTATGCATACAACACATTTACATACATATACCATATATATGTGCATATGTATATGCATATAGGTATATTCATACTCTAACTATGAATATGCTGACATTTTAAAGGGTAAGAAAGACAATGAGTGCCATCTCATGGAGAGACATACCACTACATTTTCCAAATTCCCTCTACTTCAAATATTTTTTAATGGCAAACCAATATTCCATGGATTGAACTTTTCTTTCTTACCTTTCCAAGTTGATCATTCAAATAATAATATGTTCTCTAAATAAACACTGTCACAGTCTGTTGTGCCAGGATACATCTTAAGGCAGGGATCCCCGAACCCCAGACCATGGACTGGTACCGGCAGGACACGGACCAGTACCAGTACCAGTCCGTGGCCTATTAGAAACTGGGCCACACAGCAGGAGGTAAGCAGCAGGTGAGTGAACAAAGCTTCATCTGTATTTACAGCTGTTTGCCGTTGCTTTTACTATCTCCTGAGCTCCACTTCTGTCAGATCAGTGGCGGCATTGTGTTCTCATAGGAGTGCAAGTCCTACTATGAACTGTGCATGTGAGGGATCTTGGTTGCGCACGCCTTATGAGAATCTAATGCCTGATGATCTGAGGTGGCGCTGAGGTGATGATGCTAGTACAGGGGAGCATCTGCAAATACAGATTAACATTAGTAGTGAGACTTGACTTCACATCCCCTTGCCCCCACGCCTCCAGTTTGTGGAAAAATTGTCTTCCATGAAATCGGCCCCTGATGCCAAAAAAGTTAGGGACTGCTCATTGCCTTAGGGAATGATCTGTGTTCATGGGAATCGATGTTCTGGTGAGTCACATTCACTATTCCCCACAGCTCAGGCAAAAGTCTCAAAAGTTGTGACAATCAATAGGACACATGATAATAGACACAAGGATTTACAGTGTTTTGATGATGACACTGTCATCATCTTGTGACCAGTTGTTGCTGCAGCCACCATTTCCTATAATGTAGTCCCATTACAGTGTTCACACTCCAGCTGTCCATGCACAAAGCTCAACTGATCCTAAGACATACATTTTAACTTTTTCTCAATAAATTGATATCACAATCTACTATCCTATCTATGGATGTAGCCTAAGAAGCAATAGTAATGTCTGACCGGGTCAGCTGCCTGAGATGCGCCAATGGGCAAAACCCTGTTCACATTCTGTTGTGTGTAGATATGTACAAGAGGGTGAACTTACTTTTTCTAGTGAAAACATGATCAGAGATAGGATCATATTCCAGGGCATGGATGAGAGCCCATGGGAAAACAAGGTTGTGCTAAATATCCCTTTATTTTTGAATTTTGATTTTATCTGTCCTTTGGAAAATAGTAAACATTTGAGAGATGGCTTTTAGTATGGCTGGTACATAGCTTATACTAAAACACAGAACATTGGAGACAGTCTAAAATTTAACACCAAATTAAACCAATAGAAGTCTGCAAAAGGTCACCATAAAAGCATTGTATCTTTAGTTTGGAAAATAATCCCTATTTCATGAACACTGATTCGGTCACTGAAGGCAATTTTCTTGCCTTTCAACTTTTTGATGATTTTTAATCCAGATGAAACTTGCCCCGATTTCTTCATCTGCTTATATGAGGTCATTTTTAGAATCTTCACTTTCTGCCTCTCTCCCACAACATAGTTTGCTTAGACATCATTCTTCTTATCATGTGAATTCCGGGGTTAAAGATGTTATCTTAGATAGGAGATCCTGAGACAGAATTTTGTGTTGCTTCCCTTTATCTGAAAACTACTTTTCACGCTGGTTTAGATAATGTCTGCTTGTTTATCGGTTCTCTCACAGAATTGGTTTACAGTGAGCTAATTCACTCATGATCTTTTTCTCATAAATTCTTTTAAAGTCAGTTCTTCTCCATCTTTAAAATCAATTAAATTGAATTTAAAAGGCATCCATTTAAAAATCCTCAAAAGAAGACATCTCTATGTATGATGATGGAATCTCATCTTGTTAGTATCAATATATCTTTTAAGCCATTCAAGATGTTTGCAATCTTTGTGGCAATGGAAGGACATGATGGTGCTGATGAAATAAAATAAGTCATGTGATGAGAATGGTTGAAATTAAATGAAAGTTACATAGGGGTTCATTCTACTATCCTGTCTATTTTTGTACATACTTGGAAATTTCCAAATAAAAAGTTTAAAAAAATGACCCAACCATTATTTTCCTGCTTATACTTATTCTTAGCCATCTCATCTAGCAATACAGCAGAAAATTTTCCCAGTATTTTACTGAAATCAATATACATTATTTTAAAATCATTCCTCTCAATCAGTCAATTGTCTGATAAATCTATCAGAATTCCTCAACTTGGAATTCTGTATTAGAAAATTAAATGAATAAGGCAACTTAGAAATTATCAAGATCTCTATTGGTTTTGTTTCCAATCTTGGCCATAACTTTGTTACATGGAGTAATACTGCCTTGTAGTTCTATCCCACCATCATATCAAAATTGGTCATTTATTTATATTTTGGGACTTTACTTACTAGCCCTGGGCACCAATCTATGAGGTGAGATAGCCCTGGGCACCAATCTATGAGGTGAGCTAAATGTCACTGGTTGCAAAGACATCAGTGGAAATACAAGAGGTAGAAGAACTCATATTTACCAAAATTCCCCTAAGAAAAACTGATTGGAAGAATTTCTTTGATAAGACTCTAGGAATGAGAGTAGAGACTCTCCGGACTCATACTCAGGTTACAATGAGGAATACCCTACCTGATTCTGAGGAGAGTGGGTCAGGGAAAGGTGGACATATTTTGCAGAGTGAGTGTTAGGCAAATCTGAGATCCAGACTGAATTACTCAGAGCAGTTCAGCACAGCCAAGAACATTTTCTCTTCTCTGCCTCACCCTACAGAGCTTATGAACTCTCTTCTTAAGACACGTTGAGCAAATATCTTTAAAACATTAGTTTGAAGGGGCAACAAATTATTAGCACACTCTTGTTTAGGTGAGTCCCAGGTCTCAAGACTTACTTTGCAAAAATTAAAATTTTAACTGGAATACTGGAAAGTAAAGAAACACTCCCACTCAAAAGATCGAACACTCAGGATGATTTTGCCTCATTTTGCTCCAGGAATTGTAATGTTTCATGACAGGATTCATTTTGCCTTAACCATTTACAGTTCAGAGGAGAATATACACAGCTAAAAACAAGTGAAAGGCAAAGGACAATTGACTGAGTCATGATTCGGGAACACCACTGGACACTCCCAAAGAAAGACTATCTCTTGGAGAAAGACTATCTCTGTGTGGCTAGAGTTGCTGCAAGAACTGTTTCTAACATTTCACATAAGCACTGAAGACAGAGTTGCTGCAAATATAGAGAACATCCAATTCAGCCAACCACTATCAGGTAAAAAGAAGGGCAAATATAGTCATGACAGTGCTTAGAAATGTTTAATGAGGTTTTTTTTGTTTTGTTTTGTTTTGTTTTTTTAGCTTTCAGAAGACAGAAATGTGCAAGACATGGCCTTGATGGACCTCATATCTTTCCCATAAGGCTGTGGAAAATTAGAGTCTCCTCTTGTTAAATAGGAAGGTTAGCGTTTAATAGTTAATGAAACCAAGGGATTCTGAACAGATAAGAGCGGAGTCTGTACAGGCTGCATTTGGAGAGGCCCAAATCCTCTTATCTCTTCTCAGAAAGTCTGCTGTTTGCAAGATATTGTTTTAAGCAGAGAGCGACAGCAACAGCAGCATACACAAGGAGAACCACTACCTTTTTAAAGGAATGCTGAAACAGAATCTGAAGAGGTGCTGCTTCACACTTTTATGGGGTACTATAACAACACACTATATGGTTTCCCCTGGATGCAAAACATGAATCCCCTGGTAGCTGAACTTTAAAATATTTACAGCATTGTGGACACCTTGTGAGCTTCCCACCTTCCCTTAATGCTTACTCTGTTCTTTGATCTATTTTCTTTTGCACCCAAGTTGCTCATATTACTCTTATGAGGAAATGTTCTGGGTTGAGTGAATCACAGGAGGAAAGAAGGGCTGCACTTTCTCTCACAAAGAAACTCAGGTAGCATGCCTTAGGGCTAAGGGTTATTTAAGGTCAGGTCTTAAATAAGATAGGTATCTTGCCCCAATTTAACTGTGCTTCTCCTTTTTATGTCTCTTCTCTTTGGATAAATCTAGTCTAACCGTACAAATTTCCCAGATGGTAGCATCTTTACAGGTCAAGATTAAGCCCTTCCATTGCTCCCTGAATAACATCCTTTCCTCATTCATTGGGAACTAATGAAACTAATGCTTCCTGTTGCTCCTACCTTGGTGGCTATCCTCTTCTTCTGTCCTCTTCCATCTTTTTACTTCCAAACACTTCTTTTCTTTTCCTCTTAGTACCCAACTTCTCACTTTTCCTCCTCTCCTCCGCCAGAAAACCATTTTTCTTCTATGTCCTTTCTTATCCTAGATCTGTAACTCTCCCATGTCCTGAACTGCTTCACTGAACTTCTGCATTCTTAACTCAGCTGATGGTTGTCTCACTCTGAGGACACTGTTTCCCCCAAGTGAGGTGGCCCAGTTCTCCAGCTCTGGTAACTTGGTTCAGTACATTTCTCATCTTTAAAGGTACTTCCAGGTCAATGCAAAAAGCCTTGCTCTTTTGAACAGCTGTGATATCACGCTAAGCCATCATAACTCCTCATCTCACTCTTTTTTTTTTTTTGAGTTGGAGTCTCACTCTGTCGCCCAGACTGCTCCCGGCCACCGCAGCCTCGACCTGCTGGGCTCCGGCGATCCTTCCGCCTCAGCCTTCCGAGTAGCCGGAATTACAGGCATGCGCTAAGACGCCCAGTTAATTTTTTTTTAATTTTATTGTAGAGATGAGGTCTCGCTGCCCAGGCGGGTCTCCAACCCGCGGGCTCAGGCAATCCACTCACCTCAGCTTCCCAGAGGCACGGGATTACAGGCTGAGCCACCGAGCCCGGCTCTCATTCCACTCTTATACCAAATTCCTATCCTCCTCATGCTTTGGAAGCACCAAGGTTTGCAGCCTTATCCTCATACTCAAGCCCTGACTCTATCCTGGTCTACTATCTGTTCCTTTGGATCACTCATGCAGCACCTAACAGCTTGAATATTTGATCTTTTTAGCTCCAATAAACTTTACCTTCCCCTGCTTCGGTGTCTTGTTCTCATGGTCCCACAGTCACTGTGACCCTTCTCTGATCACAATGTCCTACACTATCAGTCCTCTTAGTCCATGATGTCCACAGCTTGTGTTCATCAGCCTCTTTAAGAGCTCAGTCTATCCACTAGTCCTCTTTCTATGAACTCCCCCTCGTCTTTACTTCTTTCTCATGTAATTAGATCCCATGGTACTTCAAGCACTTTAGTCATTTTCTTTCAACGTTCTTACCTACTGGTCCTCTTTCATTTGCCCAGCCAAACCCCAATCTTGGTTCAATCTAGCTGTAGGGCTTCTCTGTTCCAACCTCTCACAACTAAGGATTCTAGTGAACATGACACTGCCTAGTGTATTCATGCCATTCAAGTTCTATGGTCTCCAACTCCATTCTTGTCTTTTGAGTGTTGCCCTAAATGTTGATTGTCTTTTCTCTGATTACATGACAGTTTCCTCCTGCTTCTCAGAGAGCTTTTTTAAAGTCTGAGAGGGGTTCGTGTCAGGATGTTGTCTAGTCTCCAGGCTCTGGGAATCACTCTAGAAAGATTGTTAAGATGACTGTGATCCATTAAGGATTTACTTGTGGTTTTATACACAATATCAATTTGTGATCTTATATTTCACATATTCAGTTTCACAATGAGTTCCTCTCTGTAGTTCTCATCTACTGCCTATTTCACCATGTGTCAAGAATCGTGTGAACCATTGTGCATATACTGTGATGGAACTTATTAATTAGTGTTAACATTCATATTCTTGTATATCAATAAATAGATCTAAATCCCATCTTGGTCACTTCAGTAGATTTTGGCTTCCTGCAGAATTATCTTCTCTTTTCCCTTGTCTGCTTTGAGTTCCTCAAAGTCCTTACTCCATCCTCTTGGATTTGTCTGGTCTAATCAGTTTTTTTCCCTATCCTAAGGAAACAGAGGTTCAATTTTAATTATTCTGTGAGATCTCACTTACGTGATATGTGAATTTTAAGCAACTCCATTCTCTTTTTGAGTGTCGTTCAAAGTTAGGTGCTCTAACTTCTTAAATTTGAACTGGAATAGTTACTACTACAGCCCAAAGTGTTGGTTAAAGACTCCAGAGAAAAATTTAACTCGAAAGAAAATTTTAAAAATTTTCTTTTTAGAATCAAATTATGCCTCTCATTCATTTTATAAGAATAAATTCTAAAATCTACTTTCTGTGCAATTTGATATATTCTTTCTATCTGAAGCATAAAAATTAAAGTGAGAGAACATTACTGTTTCAGAAGAACTCTTGTGTTCCAACTCCATGACTGGAGTTAAAGTCTTTCTCCATTGTATCTACTGAGCAAATTACACTTGGTTCTTCTTGTAAATACCTGGAACAAAAGATAAATCTCTGAATTATAATAACTAATGACTATATACTCTGTTATTAACTAACTTAACAATCAAGATTGATACTTTTTCTGAAACGAACAAATTTCAATTTGCTTTTGATAATTCAGAATTGATAATAATAGTTCATGGGCTAACCATCATATATTGCTATGAGGAGTATATCATTATCTCCTTTGAAGATGTGTAAACTGACAGAAAATGAGAAACCACAAATCACACAAGAAGTAGTCCTGATAAGATTTAAAGACAGGCCAAACACTGAACATTCCCATGCACAGGAAGTCAGATAAAAACCTCCCAAATGCAATTGGCAACATGGTTCAAATACCTATGTTCCATCCATACTGCCTACTATGTACCATCCATCCATTAGGTCCTACTGAATTTACTGATGCTCCAAGGTCATATAGATACTTCCTACTCAAAGAATGACTTTTTAGGATTGGAGTGGGCCGGTATTTAGCAAAACAGAGGCAAGGCAATGAGTGATCTGTCTGAGATGTGTGGAATGAATTGCCTGGGGATGTATGTATGCTATAAACAGTAAGGAAGATCTAAATCAGACCTATCTCATGAAGGGTGGAAGAAACTGACTGACAAATAAGACAAAGGGGATGATAAACAGGAAGGCTGGGTCATCTTACCACAAAAGAGGATGACTCATACACACAAGACCACTGACTTGAAAGCATATTTTTTCTTAACAAGAACATTTGGGAAGAGACACACCATCCTATCTTAATTTTGTTTGGTAACAGAGAAACATTCCAATAAGCATGTATTAATCTAATGAAATGATTTAGAGGTGTGTAACAATGCATGGTATGCATCAGAAGGCAATCTGCTTGGCAGTGCTTCTCATTTAACTGAAACATGCAATACTTATTTTAATGCAGCAGTTTTAAAACAATATTGGGGATCTTAAATTAGAACACACAGTCACTCATGGAAGAGAAACTATAATATATCATTATCTGCTCCTAAACCCCTGGTATGTCAAATCCTTCACCTTGTAACTAGAGTTATTTTTTCTAAAACACAGATCAACTTGAACAACAAAACCTGCAATGGCTTCCCACTCCTTGGCAGTAAATTTCTAGAACAATTTTCTAAATTCTCCATAATATAGTACCTTTCTGAATTTTGGTTTATCACTCAGAGCTTCCCTGAATTAATCCTTACCTTCCCTGCCAAAGCTTGACTCAGGCTGTTCTTGCAACTTGTTTTGCCGCTCCCCATCTCTCTGCACATTAAGATACTTTATTCCTCATTCTAATGCCTCTGCCTGCATGAAACCTCCATGTCCCTTCATGGAATCCCCAAGCTCTGTCACACTCATACAACTGCAACATACTGCCTTGTGTGGTAGCTATTTGATCCTTTCTTGAATTTTCTATAGTAACGATTCTCAAATATTGGCAAGAATCAAAATGACTCAGAGGGCTTGTTAAAGCATGAGTCAGTAAACCCCACTCCAGAGCTTCTGATTCAGTAGTTCTGGGTAGGACCCAATCATTTACATTTCTAGTCAGTTCCCAGATATTGCTGATGCTGCTGGTCAGGGAACTCTGGCACTATATGTTCTAGCATAAAGTCTTAAGCATAGTAGGCTCAACAAACATATCTAGATAATTGGGTAGGTGTTATAGCCATACATACATCATGACTGAAAATTTACATACATCATGACTGAAAATTTAGAAGGTGTTTTATTAAGACTTTTAGCAATGTGTCTAAGAATACACATACAGTTATTTTCATTTCAGAATATGAAAGGAAGTGGAGTTTACATAATCTCTAAAAGTTGGCCAATTTATGTACCATTCAAGCTGTTCTGAAACGTCACATTAGGACTCTTGAAAGTCAGTCAGAGGGTCTATGGTGAATGAAGATCTGGCTATAGAAGACTGGAAAGAAAGGAAATTCTGCAAATTCTCCTCAAGGTTGGTTCTCACTTAACTGACAAGGAAATGGAAGCTCAGAAAGGTCACATAGCAAGGATGTAGCAGGACCAGACTTCTATCCAGGTCTTCAGTCCCTCACACTCAGTGTGCCATCTGCTACACTTGTGGCCTCATAAGCAGTAGTACCTTGTGTGGAAGTACAGAACAGGTACTGTAAAAATATTAGCTTCAAGCCCAGGATAACAACCACAAAATTCCAGTTTATTTTGAATGAGTTGTAATGAGTACGTGACAAATATATAACTCCAAGCATGTGTTGTTCTGTCACTCAGTATTCCCTAGGTGCTATTCATTTCATGCCTCCTAAACTGTGACATGGAATGTTGGCCTTCTGCCTTTGCCTGGTCAAGTCCCAGGGCTCTGTAGTGCTACTTTTTATTTATTTATTTTAACATGCACATGGCCCTCTTCTGCTCTTTGGGGAAATAGGCGTGATTAGAGCTGCTGCCACCCAGAGGCAAAAAAAGGCAACGAAACTGATGAATTAACAACAAATGAGCCTATATCTGGGATGTAGAGAGCAAGACTTTATGAATCTCTAAACATCATTTTTTTCCGCTTTCAGATATTAAAAAAATTAGATGTAAATCTTTTCTATGGCAGTCAGATGGATTACTCCTTGGCCCAGCCAATCCTCTAGTATCCCTGCAGTGTACTGTAGAGGGTTGTCTAGGGGCGTCAGCATCATCTGGGAACTTGTTGGAGTTGCATGTTCTCTATACTCAAATGCTGAGCCAGAAATTTCCGGGGGTGGAACTCAGTAATCTGTATATTAACAAGCCCTCCATGTGATTCTGATATAGACTAAAGCTTAAGAATCACTACTAGTATTTAGCTGTTAATAAATAGGCAATTCCAAAAACTTCAATTCTCCTTTCAATGACTGCCACAAAATCAAAAGTAATTAGCTCTTTTGACCTAATTATATAGACATTCTAAGGTGTTTCTTGACATCAAAGTATCTTAATTTTTGGAGAAGTTTTAGAAGAATGCAAAAGCTTAGTGTTGTTTTTTTCTTGTATTTTTAAATTTTTTTGTATTGAATATATATTTAAGAACAAACATTTAAGTCACAGTATGTTTAGAGTTGCCATAGATGTTTACAATTAAAGGGTCACTTGAAATATCATCAGACCTAATCCTTTTGTAGGGTTGAAAAAAAAGGCTCTGGAGGTTGATGGGACTCCTTGTGGTCCCAACATATTGTTTTTCATGAGCACCCCACTTTCACTGGGTTTGTACATGAGAAAAGGAGGAATAAATAAGAAGTAAAAAAATATATATAGTCTCTTTTACCTTGGTCATCATTTATTATACATTTATAAAATATTAACTAGTTATAATATCTCCATATATTAATTCAGAATATCTCTCTTTGGGTCTCTTTAAGCTTATCATTATTATCCAATTTTATAAGTGTATTGAAGTTATCAAATATTCGTTGAGACTTTTGTAACATTTAAGGATCTTATTCCTGAAATTTTCTCCTCACTCAATACAGTAGTACACACACACACACACACACACACACACACACACACACACACACACAATGAATAAACGTCTTTCCTAGATTTTACTTTATAGCAAATACTTTATTTGGGAAATGTTTTTGCTCCTTCATGAATTGTCAGCTTTGTTTTCCCCACCTTCACCTTCATTTCTCCAAACTCAGCTCTGCATTTGCAAACACCCAGCAGCAATGTCCAAGGGGGAGAACCTCCAAAGATGTTCCATCTCCTTCTCCACAGAAACTCCTGCTCTGCCACATTGCACTGGCATTTTGAATATTATGGAAGGAACCAATTTTAATATACCGCATTGTACCAGAGATAAGCAGAACATAGAACTCACTGCTGCGTGCTGGTCATACAGATGCAGGAGAAATTTTATGCACATTTGGAAAGCTTGCTTATTTTAGGATTTGTTCAGAAATGAGTTGCTGGAGCTTCTCTTTTTTAATTGCTTTCTCCTCTGTGATTCTGTACGAAGAAAGTCACAAAGAAAATGGTTGCAGTAAAGAAACCTGTCCGGTGACAACGCCAAGGGACATGTCACAGCAGATTTACAGTTTGCACAATAAATAAAGAACTGAAGTAGCTTGAAGGGAGGGTTTGGAGGTGAGCATAGAGAAGGCTCTAGGGCAGTGACAGCTGAGGGAGCCTTACTCTGTGGAGACCAAGAAGATGGTCATAGTGTTTCAAATCTGCTATGTAAACAGATCATGCTCTTGGTGGGCTCTGGTGAAAATGTGATGATATTACTTAGGTGTAGCTTCTTCCAGTTGCATAGATTGATTGATGAATTCCATAAATCCGAAAGCAAAATGAAAAAAGACTCATCACGGATCTACACATTTGAATTGGGGTGGGCTAGGCAGTAAAGTGGGGGGCAAGTAGACTGGGGGTGTGACCTGGGAGAAGCACACTCTAGTAGGCCACACTGGTTACTGTGGTAAATGGCAGCGGGGAGTCTGAGGTATGGTTAGAGCTACATAAATAAGGTTCACTTATTTATTTTAAGATTCCCAATTTTCTGAAAACTGCCTCAAGAAGAAAGGGCCATCACTAGGAAACTGAAAAAAAAAATCTGGTCTTGTTTGAAGCTGTTTTGTGGAATACTCAGAATGATCCTGGCAAGTAATGAGTGACTATGTAAAATGAGTACCCGAAGAAGCAGTTCACAGTTTAAAATGTTAAATTTATCTTTAAATCTTTTTAAAAGTTAGTAGACCATTTTCCAAATGGGCCTCTTTTAAAATTGAACCATCAGCGAGTAAAATATCACAGGTTTCATAGTCAATAATCTTTCTTTTTTTGCATTTAATATTAACTTTATTATAATATAGGTTAGTTGAAGCTATTCCCGTGACAATAAGCTTTCATATGCATGCTTGGCATAAGGACGTACCGTATAGCTAAGGTGTTCATTATTCATGCCAATTGTACATGCACCATTTTAATCTTCATTATTCTTTATGGACATTAGCTAATGTATGCAGCAAGTCCCTGGAGAGCACAGAGTTATTTCTGTTATTGGGCAGGCAGAGGAATTAATGCAAGGTGAAAAGCCTTGATTCTCTAAGGTCCCATGTATGAACATTGATCCAGCTGAAATATCGAAGCAGACTTCAATATTGAAGACAACTTTCTGTTGACTGTAAGTAACAGAAAAATAAAATATTTGCCAGTTTGGTTGGAAAGTGCTGCTGGTGTTTATTTACCCTAGAAGGCTTAAATGAAGCAGAGATCTGGAAATAATTAAGAGTCCCATATGCATTTCCACTTTAATGCTGCAATTCTAATGCCAGATCAGACTCTTTGCTACCTGACAATAGTGCCAGGGAGTGCTCTCAGGTCCTTCTCTCTAGGGAGATAGAGGCAGCTTTGCTTTCCTTAGCATTCCCTGTTCTTTTTCTACCTCAGTCATGATGGAACCTCCTCAAAGCAAGCATTTGCACACCCAGGCAGGTGTGCAATGCTATCTGTCTCGATGGCAAACAACTTTCAGTCATTCTTTCCTTCCACTTTTGTGACTCTCACTCTCTCTTCCCCTTGCCTTTTTTTTTTTTTTTTTTGAGACAGTCTCACTCTGTTGCCCAGGCTGCATCACACCTACCGCAGCCTTGACCTGCTGGGCTCAGGCGATCCTTCTGCCTCAGCCTTCCAAGTAACTGGAACTACAGGCATGCACCACCACACCTGGCTAATTTTTTGATTTATTGTAGAGATGAAGTCTCGCCAAGTTGCCTAGGCTGGTCTCGAACCCCTGGGCTCAGTCAATCTTACTGCTTCTTCTTCCCAAGGTGCTGGGATTACAGGCATGAGCCACTGCCCCCAGCCTTCAAATCTCTTCTAATCAAATGTATTCATTGCTATAGGGGAACAGCTGGTTAGTTACCTAACTTCCTAAGACCAGAAAAATGCCACTACCCTTTCTTGGCAATCTTTTACTTGACATTTTTACTTGGTTCCCCTAAAAGTGGTACCAATTAAATTAATCAGAATTGGATTTTGGAGGATCCGGTAGAACCATAGATAGGATATTAGGAGTGTATAACTCTTGATCCTCCATGGACCCAAATCTTTCTTTTGGAATTTCCCTGTAGATTGTGTAGGTTGTCACAATTCTACCATTTAACTAATTACGCAGATTTTAAAACTTGAGCAAACTGTTTTGTTTCTTTAAGTTTCAGTTTCCTTATCTATAAAATGGGTGTATATCAAGCAAAACACTTAATAATAGCTTGTTTAACAAGCATTATAAAATTGTAAACTATTATTCATTATTTTATAGCAATCATAATTTGATCATTAATGTATTAAAAGAAATTGGATCTTTTATCAGGCTAATGAATTGCTTTAAAATCTTTCTGAAAAATATTCAAAATTTATTTCGATTTGTACTTTTAGAAAGACGTTAAAGAAAATATAAACTTTCTTAAGAAGAAAAAATGGCTTGCATATGTGCTGGAGATCAGCTCCAACGGGTTCAGGGTACCCCAAAGGTGGAGACGGCATCGGCGATTGGAGGGAAGAAGAGAGAAAGAGAGAGAGAGAGAGAAAGAAAGAGACTGGACTCCAGTCTAGTGCAGAAGCTATTTAATGGGAATTACAACTGGTCTTTAATACACAGTCGGGCGTGTGAGGGGTGTTCCCCACCCACCGGATGTTCTTTCAGGTATAATCCCATAACCTAATCGATGAAACCTTAATCCATTTATTCAACTTCAATAAATCCTAAGATCATGACCCAGAAGCCTGTGACCAATACTAAGGCTCTTAGATGTGACCCGAGTTTGAATTATAAGTTGTGTGAAAGCCAAAACTGCAGTTTATGAAAGAATGGGAGCAATGAGCTTCTAAAGTTAGCTTGTGTTCATCCTGGTCTCAGAGTTTTTATGTTTTGAGTTCACAGGAGCTTAATCTGGTTAGTGCTGAGTAGAAAGGGGGAGGAAATGGGGCCAACAGCTCCCGAACGCATCCTAGTGGTCTCGGGGTCAACGGCCCTTCCTGATCCCTAATGCTCAGTGGGCCTCCGTGGCCGGCTCCCAACACATATGGTTCTCTAGAACCATTTGAATTTTCTTACCGAGAGCAAACAAGTTTCTCTCCAGCTTTGTGCTACTTTTGTCTATTCTTACTTCCTTTTATGAAACTCCCCTTTGAAAAACCACCAACACTCCCCTATATCTTTCCTTTAATTTTTCAAAGTCATCCCTGTGATTCAACTGGGATTTTGTTACCACTCTCTTTCTGCCATTTCCTTAGAGTCAACATAATTTCTGAATGCTGGAAGTAGATAAAAATTGAATAGATCTGTTTACAAGGGACTTAACAATGAGAAGAGGAGGGGTAACTGAGATGACAGAGAGCTCATCTTGATCTTGGTAGAAGACAGAAAAATCTTCAAAAGACCAACACCTTCATGTTTCGCTTGTTTCTCCTTAGTTACTCTTCTTTTTCCTCTTAGGACCAGTCCTTGAGATGGTGGCAGCAGAGAGGTTCAGCAGTGGACCTCTTGGCACCAGCCTGCTCGCAGGGCAGGGAACTCTTTCAAAGTTGAGAAACAATCAGTGGTTGGAAAACAGAGATATGAAAAGTGGCAGGGAGTAGAGGTAGGTGGTAGGGATAGGCTGCAGTGTAGCAAAGATGGAAACATCTCAAGGTGGCATCATTCAGTGCTGTGCAGACAGAACCAGGGACCTTGTTCCTTTTCATGAGTTGTGTTTGCTCTCCTGTGACAAACTGACTGAATAGCCTATTGGAAAAAGTTCCATATTTTCTTCCATTTTGAAACAGAATTTAGAGATTGGCATGTTGTTCTCAATTTCAAGGCAGTTAAATATTGTGTGTGAAATAAACTGTATGTACCATAGTTTGATACCCAACAGCTAAACAATATAAAAGAGAAAGCTAAAGTTAGTGGCTGCTTTGGGATATTTAGTTGTTTGGGGAATAGCTCCTGTTTGGGAGGACATTTTGGCAAAATCACTTGAATAAAATACATCTAATATTTAACACACATAAATATTTCCTTAGATGTGCATACAAATTTAAAAGTATGCATAGATGTTGCCTAAAGATCTGTTATCTTTGTTCTGAATTATAGTCTTTGTGATAAAGAAAAAAATCTTCTTGAAAACAACAAATCTCATAAGGCATTCCAAAAATACTTATAGAATCAAAGCAACTGTTACAAATTTTCCTATTATTTTAAATGGCTTTATTTTCTCTTATGTTAAATCAGGTTTTGATCTAGTCTGGGGATATTTGTTGTCTCTTTCTTCTTACAAAAACCTGTCTTTATTCTTTCAAAGGCAGAAGATAATTTGTTTAACTTGATACAACTTCCCAAATATCTATGTCTACTCTTAAATATCTCTGTAAAAAGTTGCCCCTTTTCTTGTTCTCTTTGTACATGCAAAGTTGCCCCTTTTCTTGTTCTCTTTGTACATGCAAAGTTGCCCCTTTTCTTGTTCTCTTTGTACATCCTTTCCTTCTAAAAGGAATAACTCCATGAATAGTCCCAAGTCAGTGAACGTAAATCTGAAATCCAGCACTTTCTTCATCCCTACTGTCAGCCTCTTACCGCACCGGATGAGTGATTCCAGTTAATGTTTTACCCCTGTGGAAACTTAAAGGTAGATAAACCTAGCTCTAAACTTATTGTAGGACCCTAGGCAATGTGACTGATTTTCCTGGGACTGCTCTAGGATATTGTGTAATAAGAATTCCACTCCTTCTATCTCCCCACTCCTCCTCAGAAGGACTAGGAAAGATTTGGAAGTTAAAGGCCTTTAGCATGCCAGTCGCTAAACCAAACACTTACTATGTGTCATTTTAGCGCTTTTGCTGAGTCTGGATAGACATAGGAAGGCACAGCTGAGTTTAGTGTAAGGATTGGGGAGTGTTGAATTGATTTCCATAAAAATATGTGAGGGCGTTAATCTTTTTGTTCCTAAGAGCATGAATACAGAGGAGCTAGGTTGAATGAGGCTGGGAACATGGAGGCAAGACAAATGACTTCAAACAACAGAAATGGCTAATATTAAATTCTAAATGTTTGGTGAAGAAGCAAAATAAGGTTTTTCTTTCCTTGAACATTTCCACAAGCCTTCAGTGTACTCTGCACCCACATAGAAGCTCTTTTATGTATGGAAATCAAGGAAAGAGCCTGAGCTTAGCAGCTGGGTTAGAGCAGAACAGAAAACACTGATTCATCACAGCCAGCAAGGTAGAACAGGAGTATTTGTGAGACTATTAACCCTGGAGGAAGTTGCGGAAATCTTAAGGAAGGAAACAGATTTCCTCTGGGTTGTGATATAGGAATTGGGGCCAATCTTATCATGATCTCAGTGGGACAGTATGACCCCAAGTTGGCAGCTGACTGTGAGTCTGAAGCCCAGACCAGGCCTAAAGCCTGGCTCAGCCACACACCAGCTAGTTCATATGAGCAAGGTACAATTTGGAGCCTAAGTCTCCTCGTCATTAAAATGGGAATAATATTTTTGTAGCTGTCAATGAAAGAATTGACTCAGGGTCACCAATACATATCAAAATAGCTAGCTAACTGAAATATTGTTGAAGGAAAGGATAATCTCAAAGTAGCATCCGCCCTCCCACATTAGTTTTGAATTATAAGGGAAAATATGTTCTTATGATTGAGAGATTAAGCAGATACTACCTTATCCAAGAGATCAAACTGAACGTTATCAGTAATGAGAGTGATAATCGTATGGAGATTTTTGAGGAAGAGCATCCTTGTTTCTAGGAGATACATGCCAAGGTATTTATAGGCAAAGTATTGCAATGTCTCCAACTTACTTTAAAATGTCCTAGCTATATCTGTATCTAAGAGAGAAGGAAAATAGGGCAAAAGGTTAATAATCAGCGACTCTAGTGACAAGTATATGAATGCTTATTATACTCTAATTTTTTTCAAAATTAAAGTTTTAATGTGTAAATAATTATAACTAAAATACCTGGCAACATGTCAGGCACCTTGTTTATGCTTGTTGTGTGTTGATTGCTTTTTCCTTATTTTTCCTGTTTCCTCTACTAGGTTTGTTCACATTTCTCCAATTACAATAAGCATTCACTATAGTTATTTAAATATATCTCTGGTCTTGTTACATTGCCTTCAAAGAAAAAGTAGTTTCTGAAAAGAACAGAAAACACAAAAGGGCAGAATGCTGTAGAAAAGCCAGGAGTGGCAGTAATTGGCAGCTCTGCAAGGTTGTTTTTCTTCCAAAGGGGCATCCCATACTGTGGCATATTAAATATTTTACAGAATTAAGAGGGAAAAAAATCAGTAGCTTTGAAAAAACAAAACTCAGGATATTATTGTTTTTCAATAAATAGATACATAGAGCAAACATTTATTTCAGAGGGCTTGCTGGCTTACTAATGAAAAATCATGGTTTTCTTTTCTTAGAACTTCTTCTCTCAAAGTAATAGGTTTTAATGCCTGTGACAATGATGAGCATTTATCTGGGAAATTGCCTCAGGGGCCTGAATTCTGTGCACAGTTCATAATATACCATGGAAAGATATTTCTACCAAAGCTGCTGATCAACTTAACCAGTGGCCAGCACCGATCTTGATTTTTAGTGTAAACACTCCTGCGTTGTGGGCTATTTTTTCTTTTGCTGTGCTTACTTCATTTCTGTAAAGCAGGGACGGCAATATGGAGTACATGGAAGAACGTGCTCTTCTGGGTGTCCCTGTGGAACATGATTCTCTCGAATTCCACTTTTTCTCTTGGTGACCTTGTAAAATGAGCCCTTTTATAATTCTGTCACGAATCCTCAAAGCTTTGCTGGTAGAGGGCAATGAGTGGCAAATTATTTATCTTGTAAGGCAATTTGTAGGCAAGAAAACAGAAGAATTCACGGGGAAACTATTTTCTAAGATAATATAATGAAAACTCGGTTTATCCATCAAGCTTTCTTTTATTCCATGTATACAAAGTGCCATGTGAAATACAGAAAGATGTAAGGAAGAAGAGTTCACATAGTTTCCTTTAACTAAGTAATAAAAATAATATAGGCTGGTCATAGTGGCGTATGCCTGCAATCCCAATACTTTAGCAGGTTGAGGCAGGAGGATTGCTTGAACCCGAGAGTTCGAGACCAGCCTAGGCAACATAGCAAGACTTTGCCTTTACAAAAAGTAAAAAAATTAGTCAGGTTTGGGGGTGTGCATCTATAGCCCCAGGTACTTGAGAGGCTGAAGTGGAAGTATTGCCTGAGCCTAGAAGGTTGAGGCTGTAGTGAGCTGTGATCGTGCCACTGCACTGCAGCCTGGGTGACAGTGAGACCCCTGACTCTAAAAAAAAATTTAAAAATAATAATATAAATAAAATTGTATGTAAAATTGTTATGTTAATCTTAAACCTTTGCCTAAATGCAAGCTTTTTATTGTAATGTAAATGTAAGATATCCAAATATTCTTATTATTTGAATGCATCCAAGTTATCATCATCATTATCATCATCTTCTGTTTATGACTCTGGAGCTCTCAGGAATTAAGAAGGAAGGAGAGCCAGACTCGGTGGCTCAGTCTGTAATCCCGCGCTTTGGGAGGCTGAAGTGAGTGGATTACCTGAGCCCGCGGGTTTGAGACCCACCTGGGCAACTTGGCGAGACCTCATCTCTACAATAAATCAAAAAATTAGCCAGGCGTGGTAGCGCGCGCCTGTAGTTCCGGCTATTTGGAAGGCTGAGGCGGACGGATCGCCGGAGCCCAGCAGGTCGAGGTTGCGGTGGCCGTGAGTGGCCACTGCACTCCAGTCTGGGTGACAGAGTGAGACTCCAACTCAAAAAAAAAAAAAAAAAAAGAAGGAAGGAGAAAAATGATTCACTATTTGCAAAAAACTAATTATAGGCAAATCCAGATTGAAAGCCGTAACACTGAAAATTTTAAAGACATGATTGGGCAAGGATCAGGCACATGTCCAAATAAAAAATAGCATGTGTGATAAGGTACAAGAGAGACGATAACAAACAAAACTCCTAAAAGGACATAGCATGGAGTCAATATCCAATGAGCAGCCATTTTAACACTGCCTAGTTATCATGTTTTTCTAGCAGTTCACTTTAACTTACCCTGTAATCACAAGCCAAGGACAGAACGAGTTTCTCAGAGAAAGCTACTGATAATTGTTTTACACCCTCCTCCTCAACTTGTTTTGTAAACAAGTTAACATAATCAATCTTTCACGACATTCATGGCAGACTCCATCAACTTGTCGGCAATCGTGTGACTAACACACCTATCTGCCTGCTGTCGATCACCTGATATTAGTACCTGTGTTTACCTGCCCTCCATGAGGACATGGTTCAGACCACCTTAATGACCTACCCCATCAAAAAGAAGATTAAAAGACACTCAACTTCAAACGGCAGTCACCATCATTTTGTTAAGCACTGGCCAGGCCATGTGTTCTTTGAGCTATGGCCACCATGTTTTCCTAAGCTTGTCCCTGCTTCCCTTCCTTGGGGAGATGACATTCTTGTGCGCTCTTGCTCTCAGTCTCCCTGATTTACTCTCTAGCTATTGCTTTGTTAAACTCTGGTGTGTCTGCATTGATCTTTGCGCTATGGCTGCCGTGTTTCTTAGCTTTGGCCCCCTCCCCAGGAGGTAGGGATTCAACCTAACAACTCCCTGATTGCAACAGAATGGATAATTAATAGGAAATATGGCAGTTAGGTCAGAATAGATGTGGGTCGTCCAGTAGCTGAGAAGCAATAAAGTCCATGGTCTTGGATTTTAATTGAATTTAGGAGGCAATAAACAGTAACTGTGGTATTCTAAGAAAGAAAATATTGTGACAAAGTGTTGCTTGGGAAGATGAAGTCTTTTCAAGTGTTTTGAATAGACTGTGGACAATTGAAACCAGAAGAGGAAGGAGGTTTTTAAGACAGAACAGATTTAGGGAAATAAAGACCTTGCTTTGTTGCAATATGAAGACAGAGACAATGGATGTTGTGGAGGCAGAGTTGAGGCTTGTGCTCCAGAGGAAGGCTTTCTAGGTGATAGGTGTGTGGGAACAAAAGAAGGTGAAAATGATCAAAAGTCAGAAGAGATTCCGCCCGGCTCTTAGAAAGAAAGATGGCCCTGAGAGCCTGAAGTGCATTAGACGAGACTGGAAACCAGATTAGCATGAAAGAATTGGTGCTCTTTTAAGCTCTTGTCACCATGATCAGTGAACAGCTGATCACTGTTGTCTATGCCCAAGTTTTCTTCTTTCTTCCCAGATTTGCTGTGAAAGAAGCTTCTCTTCATCTCTGAGCTGCCAGGGTTTCAGGAGCCTGCTGGCAGCCTCCCCATTATTCTGGGTGATTGTCAGGCTTGTTGAGGTGTGTATTTTAGATATTGCTATTGCTGTTTCTTTGTTGTTGTTTTGTTTTGGGGAATTTCAAATAACAAGTGAATTGAAAAATGTTCCATTGATGTAACCACTGCATTGCTGGCTCTTTCCCTTTTCTCCCAAAGCAAAAATCGACCCTCTTACAATGTTCTCCCTCAACTCAAATGTGCTGTGTGGCACAATCATGTATTTTTACAGAGAAGATGAATAAGGTTGCTGCACCTACCTGGAAATGGCTGTCTGTCCGTGGGGTTCCCACTCTCCACACAAGATCCCATAGATACCTCTTCTGTTCAGTGTCTTAGGAAGAAAAGAAAGTTCTAGTTCTTTTTTTTTTTGTACTTAAACAGCAGGAGACTCAGACAGAACTCCCACGCTTTCATATCACATATTCATCATGAAAAATGACTGTCAGTTTTTAGTTTTTTTACATAAGTTTGTAAGGATCTGGGCTGGGAAAAAAAATCTGTATGACATACAGTACTCACTATACTTATACGAAATCTTTTTTTTTTTTTTGAGTTGGAGTCTCACTCTGTCTCCCAGACTAGAGTGCAGTGGCTGCTCCTGGCTACTTCAGCCTTGACCTGCTGGGCTCCAACGATCCTTCCACCTCAGCCTTCCAAGTAGCTGGAACTACAGGTGTGCGCTACCATGCCCGGCTAATTTTTTGATTTATTGTAGAGATGAGGTCTCGCCAAGTTGCCCGGGCGGGTCTCGAAACCACGGGCTCAGGCAATCCACTCACCTTGGCCTCCCAAAGTGGGGGATTACAGGCTGAGACACCGAACCTGGCCTATGAAATCTTTTAAAATAAAAGATGTTCAGGACTTTGTACCATAACCTTTAACCTATCCATGTTAAAGATTAACACCTGGGATCATGGAACTGTTGTGGGTGCAATGAAGAGAGACAAGAGATATAAGGGGGATGGATGAGGGATTATGCCCTATATGATCTTCCTGTCATGTTGTCCCTGCTTACCTTTGTTGTCAGATGGCTGGTCTTCAAATTCCAAAGGTAGCTGGTATAAATAATTTAGATAAGTCCTCTCACATCTTCTGGGTGGAGACTGTCATGCCAGGATACCATAACCATAGTCATAATTGAGTGGGCTGTTTTGGGGTCATTTGCCTCCTCCACCTCCCTCCCTCCAAAAAGACTGGCTTGGGGCTTCTTTTTTTAGCAGAAGGTTGTGGGGTAGACAATTTCAGCAAGAAGAGCTCTCTAAGGCCTATGACCTACATACCCAAAACATCTCCATACAAGTCAATGCATGTGCTCACTGCAGCCCAAACCCATCTTTGTACTTTTCAACTGCTTTTATTCTTTGGTTTATGCCTTTTCCACCATTGCTAGTGTTTCTTCTACCACTTTGATTGCCTATATCCTACCTACCCTTAAAATGTTGTTGAAACTGTCTAAGAAGTCTTACATGCTTATCTCAGGGAGAGGTGATTGCTATCTGAACATGTTTTCCGGTGACCTTTTAATTTATGTACCATTTGGTTAGCCTCAATGTTCACTTTCTACTACCTATTCACATGTTTGTGTCTCATCTTCCTAGCACTATTATATGCTATTTGAGGCTACATTATTTAATAAAGACCTATTAATTGAGTCACTTCTGTGTCTTGGGGAATGCACTGAGATCTTGATTATCTCTTGTGAGTCAGTACCTTGAAGAGCTGACCCACTCCCGTGAGGTACTAGTATTATGGAAGTGTACTAAGGACTTATTCAAAAGTAGAGCCCCATACGTTAACCAGGATGAAAGAAAACAGCATATACGATGAAGAGAGAACTATCAGAGAAAGAACTGACAAAGAGATGCAATGACCTTGATTAACTATTTCAGAGCAGCAAGGATTTTGGATTCTCAGAGTCCAACCTATTCCAAATAAAGCTACCAAAAGACAAATGGGGGGATTATCAGAAATTATGCCTTTTTGCAAACAGATATAGAAGAGGAGATTCATGAACTGGAACATTAATTTAGAATCTATGGGGAAGCCAAAAGCTGTGATGGTTTGACCTTTAGAACACAGTCTATTTCAGACTAAATTTTATTATGGAAGCGCATTCTATAATATGCTTGTAGTGAAAAATAGAATCTAATCAGAGCTGACAGCAGCTCCTAGCCTAAAAAGAATTAATACAGTGTGAGTAAGAACCTGGTATGGTGGGAATCTGAAAGCAAAATACAGTGGAACCATAAGAAGACAGAGTGTCCAGGGTAACTCAGGGAATGGTTTTTGAACACACAGTAGTTACATAGATTTGACCAGCAAAGGTTTAAAGGTTAAATAACTCAGTACATTGACAGTTAAATAAATGCTGGTTTTGTAGCCCGTCAACAAAATCTCAACTGAGAAATAATTAAAACACTGTATATTTTCTTAAATCAGAAAAAATATAAACAAAAATAATTTACAAAATTAATTATTTGAATTAAGAGGATTAACATTAAATATTCTACTTTAAAAAAAAAGAATACCAGCTAAAGCATTATCCCAATTATTAAACATATTTGCTAAAAAAAATTCTGTAATTCTTTGGCTTATATTTCAGCATTAAATTTGATTTCAAAAGGGGATAAAATCTTGCAATCTCTGTACAAAGAGTAAGGTATAGAAGTTTAAAAAGACAAAATGACTTTTCTATAATTAACAATGAGTCAGCATGGGTCCAAATTTTGGAACAGAGATCTCTTGGCTCCTGTTCTGGGAAAATGCTTTTAAGCTCTAAAATCTATACAAATGGAGAAGATAATTACCAATAAAGCCTTAGTGCCTTTTACATAGTAAGTGCTTTACTCATGGAGTAAATTCACTGTACACAGGGAATTGTTTTATATTCTTTTCTCCTTTTTCTAGATTTTTTTCTCCTCCCGTCTTCCCTCCCTTTGTGCCTACCTTCTTCCTTCCTCTCTCATGAATTACTTTATTAATTATCCTTTTTTATGTTCTGGATAACATCTACACAATAATAAATTAAAATTTATTATTTCTTATATTTATCCTGATATTAACCACTTTTGTTGATTTCTTATATATCCCTCTAGAGTTAGTCTATATACTGATAAGCATCTATGTACAAAGAGAATTATATTTTGTACATGATTCTAAATTGTGATTTTAGAATTAAACGTGTACCATATGAACTTTTATGTACTTATTTGCCTTATTGTTCTTAATTGCTGCATATTTTTGTACATATTTATAAGGTAAAGATATATACATATATAATTAGCAACACTTTACTGGTACACATTTAGGTTGTTCCAATTTTTTTTCTTTTTTTACTATTGCCAGCAGTTCTTCAATTAATATCTTCGCTCAAATACAGTTTACATGATTGTGAATATATCAATAAAGCCAATTCCTAAAAATGAAACTTGCTAGGTCACATGGTAAGGTGCATCTATAATTTTTATAAATGTGGTCAAATTGCTCTCTATAGGCTTTCTACCAATTTATATTCTTAACAACAGTGGGTAAGAGTGCCAGTTCTCCCAAACCCTGGTCAGTAAGAATGTTAGCTTTTTTTTTTTTTAACCATTGCCAATTTTATTAATGAAAAATGTAATCTCAGTGTTTTACTTTTCATATTCTTTAAATGTAAATGAACATTTTATCGTGTTTAAAGATCACTTGTATTTCTTCTCATGAATAGTCAGTGTCAGTTTTAAAATGTATTCTTACCTTAATTTAAGTGTAATTAGTCATTAAAGTAATCGAAATTTTTTTTTAATATTTTAAGATATATTTATAATTTCTATCTTGTGACAGTTGACATACTCACACTTTACCTCTATTTTCTCTGAGTCTCTTCACTTTTTTCATCTAAAAGTGGAGTGGAGTGTGTGTGTGTGAAGTGGATTATAGTTGAGATGGCTTTTACTTAGCATATCATTCATGTGATTCCTTTGGCAAACTTACATATCCATTCCTTTGTTATCTATCTTTAAAAATAAAAATATTCATGAGCACAGTCCATCTAAGTCCATAAATCAATAAATGACTAGATTGGCATCAACGAGGAAAAATGTCAGAATAAAAGTGAAGCTTATTCATTCTTTTTTCTTTGAAAAAGATTATTAAAGGATTACTAGAAATTTTCTCTTATGATGAGCACATTTTGCAAATTCTCTATGTGACTTGAATTCGTGTGGTTCAACCGAACTTCCCCATTTCATTTTAGAGATTCTTCCCTATTCTCAGGAATGGAAAGGAGATAAGCTATCTGAATCTTTTAGAAGGTTCTGAGGTCAGTAAAGGAAGCTTCATGCCAGAGAAGATGACTTTTACCAGAAAAAAAGACTTAACTTTTATCTTTTAATACACAAATAAAGTGTCCTATCAGTGAACATACTCTATGGGAAACCTTCTGGAATGACTGATGCCATCCCTTCTGTCTATTGAAAACCTTCCTAGGCTTGCACAGACCACATTTCTCTAATCTTATTTCCATGAAAACTCCAGAGTGACAGCCTAGTTCTGGCAACACTTGACTGTGTTACATGACTTAACAGGGCGGATCAGAGTTTGGGCAAATCAACTGTGCTGGTTTCTGTTGTGAATTTTATTGACAGAAAAATGAATCATTAAAAAAAGGCATCTGAAATTTTAGACCTAATTTAGTTCCTGTGTATTAACCAGCAATTCAATAAAGCCCAAGAGCAGTTTTCATGCACCTGAGGTAGCTGAATGTAACTGGTTTAAAAATCTGTTTAGTCTAGTCCCAAGAAAAGTCAGACATCTGCTGATTTCTCTCCCCTTCTCCAAAACATGGAGTCTGCAAGCTTGGAAAATATTCAGTGTCCTGTAAGAAGGTGATAGCAATTTATAACCTTCTGAATCCCTTCCTTCTTTCTTTAGGTACAATTTTGGGAGAAGAAATAACTTAGAGTCATTTGTTTCCTAATTTTAGAAATTTTTTCATGATTTAAAATTGTTTCATAAAATTTTTGATTTTTTAACTTTTGATACCAAATATAGGAAAAGATCAACTTGCAAGAGTCACCTATTTGACTGTAATTGTATCTTTCTGCTGCCAGCACAAACACCATAAGTAAAATTACTACTGTATGTGGAATTAGGGAAAATTTGACAAGCAGGGGAATTTATTAAAAATTGAAATAGTCCAGGTGTGATGGCTCATACCTATAATCTCAGCATTTTGGGAGGCTGAGACAGCAGGATTGCTTTAGTTCAAAAGTTTGAGACCACTCTAGGTGACATAGCGAGAACTTGTCTTGACAAAATTGAAAAATGTTAGCCAGGAGTGGTAGTCTCGGCTACTCAGGAGGCTGAGGTGGAAGGATCTCCTGAGCCTAAGAGGTCAAGGCTGCAGTGAATTATGATCATACTACAAGGTGACAGAGCGAGACTCTGACGCGCGCACACACACACACACACACACACACACACACACACACACACGTCAAAACACTTGTAAATACTAAAGTCATTATGTTAAATATTTCAGCCTTTATATCTTTTGTTTTTTAAGAATGCATCTTAGAAACATGTTCAGACCTAAAGGTAAAATCACATTGATAAAATGAAGATAATATTCGTGATTCTGACTTTCAATAGTATGACCTAATACAAATATATATATATTTAAATAATGAGCTATTTAAACAATTAGGAGTTTATATTGCAAGTTCCCAAAGAAGTAAAAGAACAGTATTTTCCTCCATACAAAATGTCTTTACAGATCAAATATGGCAAACCAGATGGATCAAATTTTATGGTCTGGTGGCTGTCTAAAAATAAAATATTGATAGTTTTTCATTATGCCTATAATAACTATCTAGAAAATATGATAGAAAAAAGATACCATTAAAAATAGCAAAAAATATAGAAAATCTCTAGAAATTACCTAAAAAGAAGTATCTACTTTTATGGAGAAAGCTATTAAACTTCATTGAGAGGCACATAGATGATTTGAATAAATATCTTCCAAATGGGAAAATAAAATATTGCATGGATGTCAATGCCCTCCAAAATGATGTTTACATTTAGTGACATCCCCTTCAAACATCTGAATTTTTGAGAAAGTTTCTAAATTTCGTCTGAAAGGATAAACAGGGGAAAGAAAGAAAAGTATAGGATAGAACTTGCATTGCCAAAGACTGAACATATTTAAAGCTACAAGATGTGAAATGGTTAGAGTCAGGACAACCATTCAGATCAATAAAACAGAGAATAACCACTAGAAAAAGACACATGTATAGAAATGTTTAGTCTATGTTCAAAATGACATTTCAGACAGGATCAAGTGTGTTCAGAGTGGTATGACTGGAGATTAAAATTACATTTCAAATGAGTGGAGGATAGAATGAACTTGGATGGTTGGTTATTGTTTTAAAAGGCCATGCCTTTACTTGCCTTGTACCAGAAGTGCAACAGCACAATGGAGGGCTGGGATTGGGTTGTAGATAAACCGGGATGAGATATCCTCTCAGTTGCCAAGATGACTGGTAAACTCTGGCTGTAAGCAGCTTCATTTGTGTACCCCACAGTGCCTTGAAAAATAAGCATTTTCCATGTGTCCTATGTTGCAAAGTGTGCTAGGGAGCATTGTCTTTTAAAATATACCAAAATAAATTTTAAAGGGGTTTAAAAAATAAATGCAAATGAAATAACTATCAGAACATATGAACAAATGTCAGGTCCAGGAAGGCCTTTGGAAAAATAAAATGAAAAACAGAAGTTATAAAGGGTAAGTAAAAGAAATTTGGTGAGCTAAAGTGAAGATTTCTGAACCTCAATAGTACAAGATGAATAGAATTGAAGGGCAGATGACACACGGGACAAATTGTATCAGACAAAGTAGGGAAAGAATAAAAAGATTTCTGAACAAATCTGAAGTGGGGAGGCATATTGAAAAAAAAAGAGTTAACAGATAATTCTTACAAATGATTTTTAAAAGCCATCAATCTTATGAAAAATGTTAAAGACCATTAAAAACAAATAAATGCCAACTAAAACAGCAAGATCCTCTTTTCAGGAATCAAATGGGTAGGAATAGAAAGATTCATAATTCCCAGGGCTGACTAGAATTTGAGACACTGAGCACTTTCATACATTGCTGAGGAGTAAGTGAATTAACATAAACATTTAAAGGAAAATTTGAAAGTGAATTTCCTAGGCTTTTATTACATCTATACGTTTGACCTAGCAGTTTTAAGGATCTGTTTTAAGTAAATAGTTAAAGATGAGGTCAAAGCTTAATTAAGAGGATATTCTTTCCAGCATAATCTATAAAAGGTAAAATTTAAATAAATTTAAAATTTCTTTAAGGGAGAGATGATAAAAGTTCTGTTATATAGCTACTGTGGCATTCTATTTTGTCATTGAAATGTTACAGAAAATATTAGCTACTGATAAAAGATAATATTCACAATATAAAGCCAAGTAATAAAATGCAAGTTGTGAGAGTACTATTCAATTTCAGTAAAACAATACATAAACAAACAAGAATAGAAGAGCACACAGCAATAAGTGAATAATGATTATGTATCAACACTGGATCATAGGTAACTTTTACTTCTCTGATTTTTCTATTTTTTAAGTTATCTGCCCCAAACGTGTATTCCTTTTGCAACTATTTTTAAAAGATAGATGTTATTAAAATACAAAAAATAAAAGCTGTAGTTTATTCCATTTCTACTGTTCTTATACAAGCATGATTTTAGTGACTGATTCAAACATCAGTTGCATATCAGGGTTAATATTGTCAAAAGAATCAGTCTTCTGATTAATAATTTGCTACAATCATAGATGATTGGCACATCTTAAAAGATGGCTTGACAAAATAGAATCAAAATATTCAGAGGAACTTGTGCCTAGTCAAGACTCCACAATTCTATTTTTGTCATTTCTTTGAGATAGTCAGGCTTAAATAAGAAATGCCTGCACACAGCCAAAAAATAAGTGATAATTTTAAAGTACATTTTGATAATTTTGAAAATTCCTATCTTATGTATCTCCATTGTAGAAGTCTTACACTATCATGGATATTTATGACATGAAAAATCATATCTATTGAATGCTATACTTCATCTCATATATCAGTTAAGAAATAGATTTACTTTAAGGGCTATAAATAAAAGGTGAATTCTTGATCTAACCTGCCTTGGTGGTACTGTGTGAAATGAGATGTGTTCTTACATGTTCATAGCTTTAGAGACTTAACAAAATTTAATAACCTATTGAGGTTTATTTAGAGTATGGAAAGCTAACATTTTCATGGACATAATTGCACTGATCATGTTTATTTCTATTTAAGGTTTTACAGAGTGGAGGCAAACAACTAGGTTTAAAAGAGAGAAAGAGTATGTGCAAGGAGCACTTGCTGTGTCTTAAATAATTAGGAATATTTAAGTGTGTCTTATAACTCAAGGGACTAATTTGAATAAAATTGATCAAGAATGATGTGCAATTTGTGATAGCTTTTTGTTAATTCTGGGAGAAGCCTAGTGACTTGCATGCCTTTTACTTCAGACAGCTCACTCACTCTCCTAGTGAGCTATGGCTGCACTTGTACCTGGAATGCACACATAAAAGTCCCTCCTGACAAAAGTCCAAGAAGCACCCTAATAGCTCACGGGTAGCGTTCCACAGTATGAGTCACTGGTGTTTCGAAGCAACATCAATTTGGCCATAATATGTTTCCATGGTTTCCACATTATCACCCTCTGCCTGGGTAATGAGCACCAATAAAATATGACCTGACTGGATTATAGCAGGAATAGAATCTGAAGAACACTCTTTTAATAGTTTCGGTTCTTATAAAGCACTTGACTGACTCCTTTTTTAATGCTATCCTAAAATTTACCATACAGGGCAGTATGAGGTAATTGGCTTTCAGGATTTCAGGATGGTTCTATGCTGCAATGAGATCAATATTGTGGACCTTGTCTGTGTTACAAGAAGAAAGGAGTGTCTGCCTAGGAGCTTAAGTGGGAAGACAAACAACAACAACAACAACAACAAAAACTGCCAGAGAGAGAGAGAGAGAGAGAGAGAGAGAGAGAGAGAGAGAGAGATCGAGAGAGAGAGAGAGAGAGAGAGAAACAGGAAAATGCCCAGTGCTGCTGCCACTGTCCATAAAATGCGCGAAGTGTGCACAAATCTGCATCTCTTACGGATCAGTAACAGATGGAGCTATTAGGTAAAGGTAAAGAACAAAAAATCAATTGTAATACAAGTGATCTTCCTGGGAGCTGCTCAGAAAATAGATACACTGCACTCAGCTTGCAGCTGCTCAGGGCTAGGGTAGGTGGAACCAGATGGGGTAGTTTTTCGTGCTATGGTTTAAGGGTAGCTCAGTTACACTGACGTCTTCTGATGGAGGATTCAACAACAAGTTGTGTTTCTGTGCCGCTCACGTGGCCTTGCCATTGATAAGAATTCCCAGTCTATATCTCTCTTCCATAAAAATTGCCTCATGATTAAAAAGAACAGGCTTGCTCCCCACACTAACACCAGGTTCCCCGTTCCCTACCGGCACCCTCCTCTCTCTCTGCTCTCCAGCATTTGGCTCAGCTAGCCACTGCCCTTCAGTTTCCCTTGTTGGATGAGGGCTTTACCTACAGACTTTTTGTTGCCTGCCCTGGCGGTGAAAGTGACATTGTTTTGTTGTTATGTAGGACAGTAAAACCTCAAGCATTGGGCAGGGCAGTACAGCAAGCCCAGCCCCTGTTCCTCCCTGGGGCAGTGCAACCTGACAGCAGACATCCTTGCTGCTTGAGATTGTACTGCTGATGATGCCTGAGTCATGCATAGAAAATTTCTGGCAAACAGCCATAGGAACCTGTTTTTCCTGAGCATAGGGAAAGCTCCTCTAGCGACCACTGATGATAATTATTGGAAGCCAAGTTTATTATTATTTTTTTCCAAGACAGAGGAGAAAGAGAGAGAGAGATTGAAATCTAGACTCAAGGTGAACTAAACAGAGGTTTCACAATGACCACGAAAACTTCTGTCCATTTCCACACTCAGAAATCTTAAAGATCCAGTAGAGAAGCCATCTTGATTTGAAATTGCTCAAATATTTATGTCCAAGCAGAGAGCTCTGGTTTATCACTTGTTAGTTGTGTAGTCTTCAGAAACTTACCTGCCGTCGCCCCTTAACAGGTTACTCACCTGTAAAATGGAAATAATAATTATTCCTACAACATAGTCATTGTGCAGCTTAAACAAGGCAATGCATCTGATGATTTAGTACATGGTAAACGTTTAGTATATATCATTTATCAGTATGATGATTTCAAGAAAATAGAATGATTTTTAAAAATTACTGTACATTTTCTAACTTTGATATACACAAGCTGCTTCTATTAAGAAAAACTATCACAGAAACAAAGAACTGAATACTGCATGTTCTCACTCATAAGTGGACCCTGAACACTAGTCACATTAGCACAAGAGTGGGATTGGCAGTCGATGTACACTGCTCAGAGAGGGAGGGAGGAGGATGGGAAGCATGTGACAACACAAAGGGAGAGAGAGGGCCAGTTAGAAGCCCAAACTTCACCTGCATGCAGTCTGCTTTATGTAGTTAATCCTTACTTGTATCTCACATTGCTATAATAAAAAAGTAAAAATTTTTTTTTAAAAAAAGAAAAACGAAATAAATAACCTTCATGAAAAGCTTTTATTTCCCTCGGGGCTATTAAATTGTCTAGTCCTATTATAAGACTTTCGCTTTCAGCCTAACAGACATGCTCAGAAATGGAATGATGGTCTATCTGGGGCAGCTAGGGCCATGGATTTAACAACATCGAATACATAATGATGCCCATGTTAGGCAAATCTGAAAGTACACCCTCTGTCCTGCCTAAACCAAATTGCAAGCCAAAATCAAGCAAGCTACACAGCCAAGAAATGATTTCTGGGCTCTTGGGTCTGTTTTCATTAAGTCCTTATCAATTATGTATTGAGTATTTATTGAGTTCTATATGTGAAGTGTTATATGCTAGCTGTCTTGGGATTGTATAAAAATGTATAAGACACAGTATGGTAATGCCCCAGGAGCATATGCATAGTAACAAAAATATTACATGCAAAAATAACCATAATAGAAGTAAATGTGAAAACAATTATGAGTTGTGTAAACATAGGAGCTCAAAGCATTCACTATTTTCTACAAAATGTTTGGATTTTGGTGGATAATTATGTATTGCAAAAGAGGAATCTCAAGGAGAAACAAATGACATAAACAAAGGTATAAAGATGCTAAAAGTAATTTGGTAATAAAAATAGTTCTTAATTTACATTTTATACTATGTGCTGGACAAAATATGTATATATAAATGGACAAAGAAAGGGTATGTGCTAGGCAAGATATAAAAGACTTTTGACTTATAGATTTTAAAGATATATAAGACTATTATAAGATATAAAAGACATATATAAGCAATAATATGTATGTGTGTATATATATCACACACATACATATATAATCAAATGGATGCTAGAGAATGTCTTAAGGTAGACAAGGGATTGAGCCACAAAGTAAGTGGGGTAAAAATCGAATTTCAAAGTTTTCTGTGCAGTCAGAATTCTCTGAAAGCAATAGGGACTTTTCTGGAGCTGGGGTGACCTTCTGTCTATGATACCTGGTGGCAGGTGACTAAGTGAATGTGGGGCTGGTCTGGAATTCAGAACTTCACAACCATCCTCTGAGGTAGGTAGTGAATGTATTGTTAGGTTCAATTCACAGGCTGTAAGAAGAGGCCCTGCAGACGTGACTAAACCAGTAGCACATAGAGAGTCCATTTCAGAGCTGGAATTGTTATAAAAGTCTTGCTTTGATGACTTTCAGTGCAGCTCCATTCTCAGATCTAGGTTCTTACCCTGTGGCTCTGCAATATGTCATGTTGTTGATTTTAGAGTGAAAGGGAAAAACCTTCATGTCCTGAAAGTGCTGTAACAGGTTGTAGGAAGTGGCAGTAAGCCCAGTGTACTTGGGCCACTTGAACTGCATGTAAATCGTAGAAGCTAATGTTATCTGATATTCACTTGCAAGGAGTTACAGGGGTGGCTCTAAAGGACATGGGAGAGTCCAAGAGTCTGAGTGCTCAGACTTCATTGGTCATAGAATTTCAAAAATGGGAGAAGTTTTAATACTGTCTAACTTCTCTGTTTTACTAGTAAGGAAACTAAGACTCATAGAGGTCAGATGAATTGCCAAGGGCATATGGAGACCTTTTTCTAGAAGAACAATAGCTCAGATTTTCAGTTCCCATCAACAGTGACCCAAGAGCAAAGAGAGCTGGACCTGCCCCACTCACTCTCCATGTGACCGTGGCCATCCACTCGACTTTTCCGAGCCTTAAGTTACTCACTAATAAGATAGAAGAGACATTAGACAGTAGAAGTTCATAGCTATGGGCAGAATAGCTACTATGACATGGAGACAGATAAATAAGTATAGGTATTTTCCACTCCCACACTGAGCTTCTGGTTAGCATTTTTGAAAGGTGCTGCATAAGTCAGATAATTGAAAAGGTAGGTTCCTGATAGGTTTGTTCTGTTCTTCCTTAAATAATTACTTTTTTTGGTGATATAGTTGCCCATAACACAGAACTACTCAATGGGCTAAATTAGTATAGAGAAGTAAACGAAATCTCACTTTTGGAAATAAACTTGAAATATGGAATGTATCACACATGAGGCTAGACAAAAGCACTCTGCAAGCCAACTAAGGTTTTGAGCTTCTCATTGGATTGATCTACTTCACTCCAACTGCCCTTTTCCTGCCCAGCGCTGTTAGCAGGGTTTCTGGTGCATGTCAGCAATGCAACTTAACACAAATGCCCTAGTGGTCCTTCCTCCTGGGGTTGTGGCAAACTATTTCATGCTTCTGAGGTCCAGACCAGAATATTTATGTATCCTCAGCCATAGTTCTGTCTCTTCTCTATGATCTGTCCTATGTCATTTAATTTTGCACATAAATTCATATTCATAAGATTTAGCAACCTAAGCTATGATGCCTTAGAACTGATGACTGTTAGTAACCTAAATAGGCACTAAACCCTGATATGTTGAAAAGTGCAGAATTTGAGTGACAGGCAATTCCCAGGTTATCCTTCTATCACTGTACGATCTCTGTTCCATATATTGACTGTGCCTCTTGCCAAACTTGGACCTCTGAAGGTTAGCCCTGTCCCCTGGTCAGCCTTAATACTATATGGCTGGTTGATGTAGCCAAGAGATGCATGTAAGAGTTCACACAGTTAGCTCTGTACTCTCATACTACACTATTTAAACAAAAAACAGAAAATCATCCCTTCTTCTCAGGAGCTGAACTTATGCAGCTGGCTGAGACTTGCTGCATGCTATGTGGAAAAAGCTCAGAAATATGGGAGTTCATTCTGTGGAGCATAACCAGGTTCTGAAGCTCCATCCCACAGCGATACACACTGCAGTGGGGAAGAGGACAAGGATGTTGTCTGGAGAGGTATAGGGCCAGTCATAAATCACTGTGCAGGGGCTTGAACCTGAGCCAATCACTCCATCCCAAGTAAACGGGGAATAACGTGCCCCCTTCTTTGTAGGCAAAGCAGAACATGGAAATTATTTTATGAAAGCACCTGGGAGTGTTGCCAAGCTCATTTTTGGTTTATTATACCATCTATTATTAATACATTATCTCAAAGTGATCTCATGGTCTGATCTTTCTCTCATGCACACTGTGGTGGGTTTTCCCTGTTTTTGTGTGTGCATTCAATGTAACTGAATCACAGTTCATGCTGAGTCTTAAAATGTGATCATCTGAATATTGGCAGACGGATTTTTTTCTGGTGAACACAGGTCTTCTGAGCAATTACTGACTAACTTTGTCATTATTCTCACCTTTCAGAAGGTTAAAAAAAAAAGAAAATTATTATTGTAGAATTAAGTCTGAGCAACCAGGAAAAAATCTGAGGTAAAGTGAAATGGTAAAGAACTGGGGAGAAGGTAATCATGTTATTTTAGAGTTCATAATAAACTGGGATGAAACTACAAAGCATAACACAATATATAGATTTTTAAGTTAGCACAATATGTAGATTTTTAAGTTATCTGAGAAAAATAATAGGTACAATTCCATGATTAGAGGCTTAAAACTTTAAAAAGCTCAAAAGGATTGAAGTTTTCACAATATTTTAATTGTACAAACTTTAAGACCTTCATAAGAAGAAAGTTTAAGAAGCTAGTGCAAGCCAGGTGCAGTGGCTCATGCCTGTAATCCCAGCACTTTGGGAGGCCAAGGTGAGAGGAATACCTGAGTCTAGGGATTTGAGACCAGCCTGGGGAACATGATGAGACTTCATCTCTACAACAAATTAAAAAACAAAAAAAATGGCTGGCTAGATGTGGTGGCACATGCCTGTGATTCTAGCTTCTTGGAGGGCTGAGGCAGAAGGATCACCTGAGCCCGAAAGATCAAGGCTGCGGAGGGCATGAGTGTACCACTGCCCTCCAGCCTGGGCGACACAGTGAGACTCTGACTCAAAACAAAAACAAAAACAAAACAACAACAACAACAAACTAGTGCAGCAGGAGAGTGCTCGCTGTCTTTTTCCAGAAGAATTTTGCCCCCCAAAAAGTGTCAGTGCATTAAAAAGAACCCATTTTTACACACCCAGAAAGGGTAGTGTCTTCCCAAAAGACTGAAATGTGGCACCATTGTAATTCCAGCACCCACTATAAATGTTTCTTTTCATTGATTCTATCGTTTGGAGAACTTTGATCCCAGATTCGTATAAGAAGTTGCTGATGTGCCACTAGTATCACTGTTGGTAATATGTGATGAAACACGGAGAATGAGAGAGATGCCAAAGCTGCAAAAATATTGTGGTAGAATTGCCTAGTTGCCTATTCTATTAGGTAGTCTTTTTTTCCTTTTTGGACCTTGTTATCAGATGAGTAGCTTTCACATCACAGTCAACATTTTTGGCGGACTTACTACTTGCTAGGTGCTGTTTTAAGTACTTTACAAGTATTATCTTTGCAAAAACAAAAGACTGAAAGCAAACTCAAAGTGAATCAACTATGTACTTATTGGATAATCCATGATATGCAGTAATGGATAATGCAGTTGTAAAACAAATGAAAAATATTTTTGTATACTCTATCGAGTGATCTCAAGATATAGCATATGGTGAATAAAACAATGTACAAGAAAGTTTATATACCATGCTACTTTTTGAGAAATGTTTATTAGACGGGGCCATGAGAAGAGATATTGATATATTTTCTAATTAAAAATTGGGGAAATAATTGTAAATTTTTCTTTTAAAGGCTATTTATAGGGCCAGGGAAGGAATGGGGATAGATAATAGAGTTTTCTGAATATGCCTTGTTTATACTTTTGTCCTAAGCCAAATAAATATTTTACATAACTATAGAATAAAATTACATTAGAAATGCAATTTCTAAGCCAGGCACAGTGACTCATGCCTGCAATCCCAGCACTTTCGGAGGCAGAGGTGAGAGGACTTCTTGAGTCCAGGGGTTCAAAACCAACCTGGACAACTTGGTGAGACCTCATCTCTATAATAAATAACAATTTTTAAAAAGCCAGATGTGGCACACGCTGGTAGTTTTAGCTGCTTAGAAGGCTGAGGCAGAAGGATCACTTGAGCCCAGAAGGTCGAGACTGTGGTAGATGTGAGCTTGCCACTGCATTCCAGATAGGGTGACAGAGTGAGACTCAGACTCAAATAAATAAATAAGTAATGTGATTCCTTATAACTGAAAGAAAAATGGAAGAAATTAATATGAATTGTGCATCTAGCTGATGGCATTACCACATAGAGAGAACTTCTTTAGAATACATTTGTGTCTTTAGAACATATTTGTCTGTTCATTTTTAATGAACAACAACAAAATCCACAAAAACCTTAAACTGTTTCAATATTCATATTGTGAAAGTTAGTGCTGGTATTGTTAATCTGAGGCTGTTTTGTGTGTATTATAAAATAAAGTAGGTTAGTACTAAGAATTTTATTTTTAGTTGTAGAGAAGGATACATACATATATGTAAATAATATATAAATATATATTTTAAAATCAAGACATATGTATACATACATATGAGAATCTGTAAAAACCCTGCAGTCATGAATCTAAAGTGAAAAATATCAACCACTGTGAACTCATGCTGTATTTTTAACTTTAAAGATCGACAAACAATGACTAAAAGCAACAAGTACCTTTAGCATTCAGATTGCAGTCTCTAAATACTATTATCCCATTAAAACGAAAATACCTCCTCAAAGAAACATTTGGTTCCAGATATGGGATTAGAAAATTTATAAGATAATTCTGGTTTGTAATACCAGAAAGGGATGAAGCTATCAAAGATTACTAGGGTTATGTCAAAAGTACTGAAGAGATGACCCAAATAGAAATAGATTCCCACTCAAGAGAAAGAAATAAAAACCATCCAAATGAAAAAGAAAAGTTCAAATTATCTCGGTTCACTGATGATGTAATTGTATGCCTAGAAAACTCTGAAGACTCTTCCAAAAGACTACTCCTAGACTTGATAAATGACTTCAGTAAAGTTTCAGAATACAAAATCGACATGCAAAAATCAATAACATTTTTATATACCAATAAAATTTAAACCAAGAACCAAATTAAAAACTCAATCCCATTTAGAATCGTCACAGACACAGATACACAACGCTTAGGAATACCTTTAGCAAAAGAGGTGAAAGATCTCTACAAGGAGAACTACAAAACTGTGATGAAAGAAATAACAGATGAGACAACAAATGAAAATGCATCCCATGCTCATGGACTCACAGAATCAATATTGCTAAAATGATCATATTGCCCAAAGGAATCAGCAGATTCAGTGCAATTACTATCAAATTATCAATGTGATTTTTCACAGAATTAGGAATAATTGTCTTACAATTTATGTGAAATCAGAAAAGATCCCAAATAGCCAAATCAATTCTAATAAAAAATAACAAAGCTGGAGGCATCATATTAACTGACTTTAAATTATACTGCAAGTCTGTAGTAACCAAAACAGCATGGTTTTGGTACAAAAACAGACACAAAGATTAGCAGAACAAGACAGAGAACCAAAAATAAAGCCATATACCTACAACCAACTGATCTTTGACAAAGTCGACAAAAGTATACACTGAAGAAAGGACACCTGAGTCAATAAATGGTGCTGGAAAAATTGGATAGCCATATCCAGAAGAATGAAACTGGACTCATCTCCCACCACATACAAAAATTAACTCAAAATGAATTACAGAGTTAAATGTAAGCCCCGAAACTATACAAATTCAGAAAGAAAACCTAGAAAAATCTCTTTAGGACATTGGCCTGTGTAAAAAACTTATGATTAAGACCTCAAAAGCAAACGCAACAATAACAAAAACAGACAAATGTCACTTCAATAAGCCAATAAGCTTTTGCACTACAAAAGAAGTAATCAACAGAGTAAACAATCTACAGAATGAGAGAAAATACTCTCTCATTGCAAACTGTGCATCTTACAGGGGACTAACACCCAAACTGTACAAGAAACTCAATAAGAAAAACACAAAAAACCCCACTAAAAAGTAGATAAAAGACATAAACAGACATTTCTCAAAAGAAAACATACAAGTGGCCCATAAATATACATGCATGAAAAAATGTTCACCACCACTAATCATTGGAGAAATGCAAATTAAAAACAATAATGAGATATCATTTCACCCTAGTCAGAATGGCTATTATTTGATTTATTGCAGAGATGAGGTCTCGCCAAGTTGCCCAGGCAGGTCTCGAACCCGCAGGCTCAGGCAATTCACTCACCTCAGCATCCCAAAGCACGGGATTACAGGCTGAGCCACCAAGCCCGGCCAGAATGGCTATTATTAAAAAGTTAAAATGCAACAGATGTTGACGTGTTTGTGGAGAAAAGGGAGAGCTTATCCACTGATGATGGGAATGTAAATTAATACAACCTCTACGGAAAATAGTATGAAGATGTCTCAGAGAACTAAAAATAGAACTATCATTTGACCCAGCAACCCCACTCCTGGAAATCTACCAAAAGGGAAATAAATTGTTAGATCAAAAAGACACTTGCACGGTGAGTGCTTATTATAGTACTATTCACACTAGCATAGTCATGGAACCAACCTAAATGTCCATTAACCAATGGATGAATGCAAAAATATTGTATGTATACACCATGGAATACTCTTCTGCCGCAAACAGAATGAAATGATGTCTTTTGTAGCCACATGGATGGAAGCTGGAAGCGAAACAATGCAGAAATAGAAAATCAAATACCACATGTTCTCACTTAAAAGTGGAAGCTAAACAATAGGTACACATGAGCATATCAAGTGAAATAATAGACACTGGGGACTCCAAAAGTGGGGAAGCTAGGAGGGGTGAAGTTTGAAAAATTCCCTATTGGGTACAATGTTCACTAATCAGGTGATAGGTAGACTAAAAGTCCAAACCCCACCACCATGCAATATATCTGTGTAGCAAGACTATTTACAATATATCCATGGCAATATATCCATGGCAAGACTATTTACCTCCTGATTCAAACAAGAAGAATCGAAAGAAAGAGGTGGGAGGCATGCTAGAGAAATATGAACACTATATAGTTTAAGATATTTAGTAATTATTTTTAATTTGGGAGACATTATAATAGTATTGTAGTTGTTCAACAGTCAGTGTTCTAATATTTTAGAGAAATAGTGAATCTAGGAACTAAAGGGAGGCCCAAACTTTATCTGCCCTGTACATGTACTCCCTGAATCTATAAAATTTTTTAAATGAGACATTAGCTTAAGTCATTGAGAAAAAGTAAAACTATTTGCTCAATAAAACTTTTCTAGAGTTACCCCCCCCCAAAAAAGAACTAGAGATCCTCACTAGCAAAAGGTGGGAAAAGCATAATAATTGCAATAGGGTAATTAATCACCTTTCTTGATGAAGATGTTAGGGAACTAATTTGTTATTTTGAGAACTGGGAAATAAAAGTAAAGAATCAGGCATTTACCCACCTTTTCTATAGACTGCATTTCAGGGTAAATAATTGAAGAGAAGTGTCTTTTGGAGAGGTATTCCGGCAAAAAGGTGGAAACAAATGATATAATTCTAATACCATTCTGCCACATCTATTGAATTAATGGATTTAGACAAAAATCATTAATGGTTGAAAAGACACAAAAAGGGAGGCAATCAGGCTTTATGTTCCCGCTCATGGAAGTACATAACACTTCCTAGGAAGTAATCCTGAATCGGACTCCATTCAAAACTCTAGATATAGCCACTGATTTATCCTCTAAATAAGATAAGATAAAGAAAACATTAAACAATGTAAGGGTGATACTCAAAAAAATCCAGGCTTTAGGAAACTCTCCTGGACAAATAGTCTCATTTTTTTTTTAACAAACAAAATTATAAGAAAAATAGATAAATAAACAAAAGATTAAAAGAGAATTTCAGTGATATATCAACCAATTTAAATGGGAAGACTACATCCTGATTCAAACAAGAAAATTGAAAGAGAGAGGTGGGAGGGGTGCTGGAGGTATGTGAACACTATATAGTTTAAGGTAATTATTCTTAATTTGGGGGAAATTATAATAGTATTGTAGTTGTTTAAAAGTCAGAGTTCTAATATTTTAAAGAAATAGTGAATCTGGGGACTAAAGGGAGGCCCAAACTTTATCTGTACGATGACTACTTATCTACCTAATCCTGAATTATACTCCCTATCTTTAAAATAATAAATACATAAAAATAAATAGCAAATCATTATGGACGACATTGCAAAATATCTGAGATTTGCTTCAAAACAATCTAAGGAGGAGAGAAACTAGGTGAGGCTAAAGATGAAATAAGACTGACCACAATTTGATATATGTACACCTGGGCAATAAATATAGAGCATTCATTATAATATTATACCTATGCTTGTATGTTTGAAGTTTTCCACAATAAAAAGTAAAAATTAAACCACATCTCTCAATTTAAAATAAAGTCATTTACTAAACAAAATTTCCATTTGAAATGTACAAATGGTGGGTCTTTAAAAAAGAAACTCAGAAGAACAGAAAAAAATTATGAAACCCTTAGGAAAGGGCAAATTGAGTGTTGAAACTCAGGTCACACATTTGATTTGCACTGGAGCGAAGGAGCGAATCTGGGGCTCCAGAAACTTCCTCCAGTGCTCTTTCTATTTTATGGCTGACTTTCAGTCAAAGGGCATGGATGTCAAAGGAAGCTCAGTGTTTTCTGGGTCACTAGAGGGGAACCAATCAACCAAAGTTATCTGAAGGTATATTTTGACTGAAAATAACCAAAACTTTTCCTACAATTGGTGCTATTGAGTAGCACAATGGGCTTTTCTCTAGGTTTTAAACAGCCCAGGTGTAGGTAAACATACAGGTGGAGGCTTGAAGGCCACCTGTTGGGGACGCTGTAAAGAGGATTTCTGTATTAGTTCAGAAGTTGGAGTAAGTGACCTTGAAACTCCCTTTCAACCCCATGATGCCTTAACTCTACAATGAGATGATCCTTCTTGGGGAGGCACATAACTCATAATTCTTGCTGGAGGGCTGGCATGTGCCACGAACAAGTATTCAAATGTGACTTGAGTGAAAAACACTTGATTTTCAAATACAAAATTATATAGTTTGAAATTTTTATGTTCCATTAAAAACTTAAGACTCAAATTATCAGTGATAAATAATTAATGTAGCCAGTTGGGCTGTAGCACATATATTGAATTAACGGTAAGTGCAAAGTCTTTGGATAGTAAAGGAGGTCAACGGCTGTCTATGTGCCGAATGCCGTGATGGATTTGATACCTCCAGCCTTTCCTCTCCCTGTCCTTTGAAATGCCTTGACACCTTGCCCTTGAGCTGTTCTTCCTATGTGGCAACCAGCTCCTAGACAAAAGTTCTGATATCCACTTTGTGGAGCCATTTTTGAACTTAAAGCAAAATGTCGCCATTCTCAATGACTTTTTAAAAGCTCCTTTCCTAACTGAAATATAGAGATTTATTTCTCTTTAAAAATGAATTCTTGTGCGGGCGAATAGGGTGAAGGTTGAATTCTGTAATAACACAGTATATCCAACTCAGCTCTTCTGGTGATTCTAGAGAGAAACTGACTGCACAGTCTATATCAGAGTGGGTCAAGGGCTGTCTAGCCTCAAGCTGAAGGTGACGCCCCTCCAGGATTTCAGAGTTAGCCTTGCAATGAATGAATTAGGAAGAATTCTGTGCTAGCCTTCCAAAGATCTATAAGGGATTCCATTTTGTCCCTGAGATTTTATCTTTACTCTCTTCTCATGATTTCTGGATCTCAGTCCCCTTCTACATGGAATATTTCTAATCTAGTTCTAATATCCCTTACATTTCAAAAGATGGATATAAACACCAGATGGGTATTAGAAGTAAATTGGATTGCTCTGCAGTGAGTGAAATATGGAAAGGCCTTTTTGCAACTAAGCAGTAGGCAAAATTTTAACAGTATGATGTGTTTGAAAGGAAATGGTTCATAGATCAAAGGTGGTGCTGCCTTTTGTAAAGTGTGAAATTGTTCCTTCTGTTGGGCAGAATGAAGATCAAACAAAAAAGGAACATAGTTTGATGTTTATTTATTAATTGTTATTATCTATCTCAATCTACCACATGTATGTACATATTTGTGTGTGTATGTGGTGTGTGTATCAATGCAATTCATTAAAAGGCAACATACAAGCCAGGCGTGGTAGCTCATGCCTGTAATCCCAGCACCTAGGGAGGTGGAGGTGAGAAGATTGCCCAAGTTCAGGGGTTCGAGATCAGTCTGAGCAACTTGGCGGAAACTCGTCCCTACAATAAATCAAAGTTAGGCATGATGGCACATGCCTGTAGTCCCATCTACTTGGAAAGCTGGGGCAGAAGGATCTCCTGAGTCTAGCAGGTTGAGGCTGTGGTGGCCGTGAGCATGCCACTGCACTTCAGCCTGGGTGATAGAATGAGACTCCTACTCAAAAAACAACAAAAAAAGGCTATATACATATTTAATATGCTTTCATGCTTTGTTCAGAGCAAATCTGGTTTGTCCCTGCAGGTAAATCATTCCCAAATCTAGAGTTCTCTAGGGTTGACTTTAGGCACCAAATGTCAGATTTCGCTGGTTTTCCAGCATGAGAGATGCAAGTATGCTGTACCCACTACTCAGCTACATCTTCTGTTTTACATTTCACACCGTACACTAATGCACACTGTCTTCAGCTCACTTTTCATCTTCCTTAATCATTTCAGCACCTGATTAACAATTTTGCATCCCACACCACCTCTGACAACATCTTTATTGTCCTAGTCAAGTTTATGACCATTCTAGTTAGCACTTTGCTATTTAACACAGAACACGTTTAATATATTTTAATTCTCCTGCACATTGTAGTATACTGAAGTTGGCATTTTCCATACAGAGACCATAATAATGCACTGCAAATAATGCAAGCTTAACGAATACTTGCTCTGACCCAATATGTGGTAGGACAATTTTTATCTTAGATTCACCTCCCTTACCATGGCCACCACCTTGAATCCTCCCTAGTGTCTAGCATCTACCAAGGCCATGGTAGTAGGAAAGGGCTTTTAAAATGCAACTACAATGCTACAAGAGAGGGACCAGCATTAGTTGGACAGTACCAGGGGAGTGGGGGAGAGAGCACATAGCATCACTAAGGGTACCTGATGCTAAACCAGGGGAAGCGAGGACCAATGGCAGGTCCAAACTTTACCTGCACATAGACCACTTATGTACCGAATCCTGATGTGTACCCCACATCTTTAAAATAAAATAATAAGATAAAATTCAATCAGACTGGGAAGGAAATGTACTTTTATTTTAGGAAAATTCAGGAGACTGGTGGGAAGCTAATCTCAGTGCAAAATGTCTGCTCATTCTTTTGTTTCCCCTGCAGAGGCCAGATCACTATGAAGGCTCTGTCACCATTGCCAACCCTCAAGCAATTAATGGCCCTTGTCCAGCAGTGGCTCCAACTCCTGGCATCTCACCCTAGGGACAGAAGCCAGTGGAGACAGCAGTGATTGTTATTTATTTTTGATCAGCAGGTGGTGATCAGAAGGGTGTAAATGGGCTACAGAAAAAGAGAATGCATGGCAAAAAAGGAAAGTGCTCTCTGTCCAACAACCCAAGCCCTATGACCATGTATGAAGCCAGAGGGTGAATTGGAACAGGTAAGAGAATTCATTTCTAAGTCATCATTCCCTTGTAGAACTTTGAGTGGATTATTAAATATTATTACAGGTCCTCCAATATATGTTTATCCAGTCAATGGTTAAACTTATACTTCTCAAGGCAAATGGTGAATGTCGAGGTTATACCTGTGAATGGCATAATCTCAAGGTCTAGGTGAAACATGATATTGGACAGGGAAGAACTGAAAAATGGAAATAAAGACATTTTCAGAAGACAGTGCCAAAGTAGGGCTCTAGGCCAATTTGTTGGCAGTCAACTTACTAAAATTAACTTGATTAGTGACCAATTTCCTGACTCATTGAGGAGTTTTGTTTATAAGTTTTAGTTTAGTTCCTGTCCCTGCCTCTGCCTCTGAACTTGACCCTGCTTCTGTAATAAAATAGTCTGGGCAAACCTCAGAGACAGGGGCAGGGGAAAGCATAGGGTAAGGATAAAAATAATATATTCTAAATATCCTTAAAATTCTGCAAATTAGGCATTTGGCAAATTGTTTTTTCAGTAAATTGACTTGCATGAAGCACAGCTATCTCCTAATGATCTCTCTTTTCTAGCACAGGTTCCTGTTGCTTTCACATGCAGTTTAAATAAGGAGGATGACATTCCTGAGGACATGTGCATATGCAAACCATAAGGTGACATGTGCACCACTGTGCATGCAACCCACTTCCTGCATGCTACAATCTTGCCTTTATGTTAGTCTATCTTGGGAGCAAACATAACCAGAATTCTTGTGATGTTTCGCAGGAATGTGAGTGATGAATTCTAGACTTTCTGAGCATAGTGGGTCTTTTAGTCATCATGGTTGAATAATCAAATTTACGACTAATTCCAACCTGGATCCCAATGAACAGTCCCTCTCTAATTTTCTTGACTGTATATTTATTTGGGTTGCTAGAACAAATACCATAGACTGGGTGGTTTGTAAGCAACATAATCATTTCTCACAGTTTTGGGGGGTTGGGAAGTCTAAAATCAATAGCTTGTCATAGATAGCTGTCTTCTCACTGTGTCCCCACAAGGTAGCTGGCAAGGGAGCTCTCTGGGGCCTCTTTACAAGGGCATTAATCCCATTCATGGAGGCTCCACGCTTGTGACTTAATTGCCTCACCAAACCCCCACCACCTGGTATCATCATGTTGGGGATTGGGTTTCAACATATAAATTTTGGAGAAACACAAGCATTTAGCTCACTGCAGGTTTGGAGTGCCTGTGAAAGCATTAGTTTATGCAAGAGACATTGTTTCATCAAGTCTTAAATATTTTCAATGCTTCAGTCTACCACTGCATTTCCCTTGCTTGGTTAGCAGCTAGACGCTCTTATCTTCCATTGCCTACATAAAAATCTACGTATTTTGGAAAGACTCTGAAATGAAGTCTGAGACATTCAAAAGGAAAAGACACAGGAGTGCAAATTAGAACGACAATAAAATACTGTTTGTAACCTATAAAACTGGCAAAGCACATGAAAAGAAACTCTACAGGCCTTGGCTCATAACTGTTGGTGAAAATACAAATTGGCACAGTACTTCTGGAAGAGCATTTGCAAACACACACTGAGTAGCTTAAAATATTCATGGATCTTTAATTTCTCTTCTAGGGATTTTTCCTAAAGAAATACCAATGTATGTAAAAATTATTATCTTAGTGATGCTTATAGTAGTTAAATAGAAAAAGAAAATAGCTTTAATGTGTATCCTATTGAATTAACTGAATATATTATACTACATTTATATGACATGATAAATACTATTTGAAAGGAGGGACCCCTAGAAACTTAAAATAAACTTAGTTCACATTTTGGTTCAGCAAAGACATTTTTGCTTAGACCGACACGCTTTAAATCTAGCACGGATTAGATATAGATACATAAATTTCCAATATGCATGTTTTAGGAAGTGTTCAGACATTTTACTGCAGACCAAGCTGGCAACCCACCCCACCCCCTGAGCAAATCTCCATCAGATACAAGGGAATAACAGCCTAACAATTCAATTCATGGTTTAGCATAATAATGTCTAAGAAACTTTCTGGCCCCTTAGCTGACTGAAATCATAGAAATGATAATAAGACTACCTTTTTGGAAGCCCGCTCGGTGGCTCAGCCTATAATTCTGCGCCTTTGGGAGGCTGAGGTGAGTGGATTGTCTGAGCCCGCGGATTCGAGACCCACCAGGGCAACTTGGCGAGACCTCATCTCTACAATAAATCAAAAAATCAGCGCGCCTGTAGTTTCAGCTACTTGGAAGGCTGAAGGGGAAGGATCGTGGGACCCCAGCAGGTCGAGGCTGCGGTGGCCGGGAGTGGCCACTACACTCCAGTCTGGGTGACAGAATGAGATTCCAACTCAAAAAAAAAAAAAAGACTACCTTTTTGCAAAAGAGCTTGTGGATTGAAAACATCTGACAGGTCTCTTGCAGGAAAAACCCCTCCCCTTGCCTCCTCTCATCTAGTCTACCACCATGGCAGCAATCATGTCACTAACCCACCCATCTGCCTGCTTTCCATCGCCTGATGTCAGTACCTGCGCTTTCCTGCCCCTTCATGATGACATGAAGCAGGCTACCACCCAATCACCTTAATGACCTTCCCCCATCAAAGGAAAGGTTAAAATGTCTCAATCACGAGCAACCATTCACTACTGCCAGGCCATTGCCAGGCCACTGCAGTCTTTGCCTTGCTAACCTACAGTGTGGTCATGTGCTCTTCGAGCAATGGCCAGGCTATGTTTCCTGGCTTTGGCCCCCTCCCCTACCTTGGGGAAGTGAATCTCCTTTTCTATCTCTCTCTTTCTAATTTAGCTTTAAATAAATTGTATTTTCTAATCTACTTTTGTGCAATTCTTTCCACCTTTCTCGCGATACCAGATCGCACACCAGACACCCACACTCCAGTGGGCCTGACCTTAACATTCTGGAAGCCCTGCTGGGACTGCGATCCTAACACTATTCAAGTAATAAAAATTATCATGATATTTTAAGTGAGGAAGATGATCGAAAATATATGAATAGTATTTTAACACTTTCAAGTACAGCATATATAATGCTAGAAAAAAAGACCATCAGTGGCTATACTAAATTAAATGATCATGATTATCTCTAGATTAAGGGATTATAGGTGCATTTTATGCTCCTTTTTTCAGACTCTATAATCTCCAAATGTTTTACAGTTAATATATCTTAAGTGAAGTAAGCCTGTTTTGACCTCTTATATTTCTTTTTAAAATAATGTCATGATTTTTGTCAAAACATAATTAAGAGGAAAGAGATTTTTAAAAAAGCAGCCCTATTTCCCTATTAGAAAGAACCCTATTACACCCCTTTAAGCAAGAATTCAGTATCCAAAAAGATTACTGATGCATTTGAGGGAAACTGAAAACAAAACGAAAACAAAGACCTCAGACAGTAAAATAATAGCAAGATGAAACTGATTTAAGAAAAGCCAAACAATATTCAGTTTCCTGTTCATTCTCTAAACAAAAGTTTTCTCTCTCTCTGATAGTTGAATAAATTTGGGAAGGCATAGATGTCTTCTCTTCCCTCCTTACCGCCCTTCCTCTATCCCTTTTAAAAACAAGCTATATTTAACACAGAGGGGGGCCTGATGAAAGGCCCTTGTAGAACCCCTTGCTGCAGGATGAGAGGATGAAACACGCACAGCAGGAAATCATCCACAATGCACATCAAGGCCCCAGCACTGTGAAGGCATACAGGGGCTGTTCAGGAAAGGATGCCTCTAATAACTATCACCATTTCGTCTTAAGAAAAAATCAGGGCAGTGCCTTTTGGAAAACAAACAGGAGCATGGAGCAAGTGTCAGCCGGTTCACAGGCAGCTGCCAGCTGTACGCAGCAGCAAGTCAACCAGAAAAACAACTAAGCAGTTTTCAGAGTTTCAAGGGAAGGATGACGATTCCTGAGAGCCCGTTCTCCCCTTTGGGGAAACGGGCCACTTGGGCCCCAGATGTGCCGGTCTTTTCCGGACTCGAGCCTGCGTCAGCATCCCTGGCCCCGGAGCCTGCACCCTCATCATTGCATAATAGCCTGTGCGGCCGCTCAGCCCGCACGCTTGTCATCGGAGCCCTCTGCTGGAAAATCGGGGAAATGGCACTTCCGCTGACATCTTTTTCCAGGTTTCTCCACTCTTAGGACATTTTTTCCTTACCGTGCCGCCACAAGACGGGGAATTTCTTTAGAGAAAGAAAAGAAATAAACCTTAACCCCGCAGCTCAAAGCATACTCTGAGGCACCAGCCTATATATGGTTTCCATGAGAGAAAGAGCTGATGCTCAGCAGTTTGCCCGCAAGGGGTCCACTCCTTTCCTGAAGCCCAGGCGCCTGCAGGAAGGAGTGGCATGGCCTCAGTCCCACGGAGGTGTCTCACCAGAAAGGAACCAAGTGGCTAAGTCATGCCCAGAAGGAAAATCAGTACCAGGATAGGAGTAGGATGGACCTCAAGGAATTGTGTCTCCAGGCTTTCAACTGGAGAAAAGGGGCCAGACAGGATTTCTTAGTGCCTGGGGGAAAGTGAAGGGCCCAGGCTTGCAGCCTGCTCTTGCTTTTAATTCTGTGTCTTATAGATGCAGAAAGACCCTCAGACTAAACTAAGCAGACTAAACTAAAAAGCCCTCAACTTCTTTCTTTTCTATGTACTCCTTTAAGAATTCCAACAAACTGCCCGTCACTTCTGTAGAATTATAGAATTATGCTGACCTTCCTTGAAATGTAAGCAGTTTTTTCTGAGGGATTTTTTTTTTTTTTTTGAGTTGGAGTCTCACTCTCACCCAGGCTGGAGTGCAGTGGCATGCTCACGCCCACTGAAGCCTAGACCTACTGGGCTCAGGTGGTCCTTCCGCCTCAGCCTTCCAGGTAGCTGGAACTACAGGCATGCGTCACCATGTCCAGTTAACTTTTTTGATTTATTGTAGAGATGAGATCTCGCCATGTTGCCAAGGCTGGTCTCGAACCCCTGTACTCAGGCAATCTTCTCACCTCAGCCTCCCAAAGTGCTGGGATTACAGGCTTGAGCCACCATGCTGGGCAAGTGTAAGCTGTTACTTTCACTTAGCCATAAAAATGTTAAAGGGACTGGTTGCAGTGACACACCTGCTAGGATTGCGGGTGTTAGCTGAGGCAGGAAGATTGCCTGAGTCCAGGAATTTGAGACAGGCCTAGGCTACAGAGCAAGACATCATCTCTATAAAAAAAAAAAAAATAGTTGGACATGGTGGCACACTCCTGGAGTCCCAACTAGTTGTAATAAGTAATCTCACAGATTAGATAATTGATAATCAGTGAGCAATCTAAAATTGTTGAAAAAAGTCAAACTTCCTCAAACCGAGTATTTGTTACATGTCACACACATTGTCTACCATTTTACTGACTCTATTTTACTAGAGGGTAGCATCTATTTTAAAACAATGTGAGAAACTGGAAACACAAACTTGATATACAAAAAATATTGCAAGATGGAGCCTATCCATGTTCTAGTTGCCACATTCCTCTACCACACTCTAAAATTGTTACAGCCTGTTAACACAAATTGCATTATGGGTTAGTAGTGGACCTTTAAATAATTGGATACAAAATCTTAATGTGTATAAGTAATAAATTCAAAGGCTTGAGTCAAACCTATTTGTGAGCTGAACTATTATACATTTAGATACTTACGTGTGTGTTTGTGTGTTGGATTTTTAAAAATTATTCCTGTCATTTTGAAATTTAGACATGAGCCCAAGACCAGCCTGAGTAACATAGCAAGATCATCTCTGCAAAAAATAAAGATTAGCCCAGTGTGGTGACATGTGCCTATAGACCTAGCTACTCAGGAGGCTGAGGTGAAAGGATCACTTGAGCCCAGGAATTCAAGGCTGCGGTGAGCTATGATTGCATTATAGCCTGGGCAACATAGTAAGACTCTGTCTCTTTTTAAAAAAAGAATACACGTTTGAGAAGTCTAGGCAAGTCCAGTGTCTTAGCCTAACTGGAAGGTGAACTCCTTGAGAACAGAAACAGTATCTTTCCCAGACCTTTCCTAGAAAGTTTCTCTTTCCCAAGTATACTGAAGTGGTCTGGCTTCTAAGGTAAGTGCAGCAATAGGGAAACTGACAGAAAAATTAAGGGCAGAATAAAAATTCAACAGGGTTGCAAATTGGTATAAAATTCATGGCTCTTTCTGAGGCAGGCGTATCACTAAAGAGGAGCCAAGTTGTTAAGTCGTGCCCGGGAGGAAGATCAGTAACAGGGTAGGACTGGGTTGGATCAAGGAATTGTATTTCCAGGCTCTCAGTTGACCAATGTTCACAGACAACTAAGATAGTTTTCTTTCTCATTGTTAGATTCTCCATATTCAAACTAGAATTAATAACACAGAGCTTCTTTAACTGGTTGAGGCAAAGCAATGGACCTTATTAAAGCAAAATGCTCTGTTTTATAATTTTAAAGAACCCATTCTCTCCCCAGCTAACATCTCAAACACTGCTGCTTTACTTAGTGCCCTGGGGTTGTCAGGCAAAAGCTGACGCGGTGGCAGAAAGCTCTTTTTCAACCTGGGAGAGGTGAGGGGCTTTTGGTGAGATCTTGAATACTAACACATATTCTTTGATTTGGCATTGAAAATCCTTATCCAGCCTAATAATTACATAATTCTTGTCCATTGTTGTAATACAAACTCTGAAGGCTCATACAATATGAAGATTCTTCCTTCCCCTAGGACAGACCTAATGCGGGCCTAAGAGACTAGGGGGAGGTTGGAAACACAGTTGGCCTTCTCCCTGCTTCCTGACTCCACATCTTTCCTTACCTATTCATTGCTGGTTTTTAATTTCTCTGGAATTGTGTCTAGGGTGATAGAAGACTATGGGGAAACGGTGAAGGGCTAGAGTCTGGCATAGTTGTCATCTAGTGCTGGCGCCCTCTGACTGCACTAGATGTTTTAAACTCTCTTCTGGGATGTTTGTTGAGAGTGTTTGGAGGTCCTTGACCTGCAGCTGCCTAGAAGTGGGAAAGTTGTGTTGCCTGTCATCCCTCCGTCAGGTGTGACTCCCAGCTCAGCCCCCAAACTCACAGTGCTCCACCTCTCTTGGGTCTGTTATGGACTCAGTGTGCCAGAATCCAGAATTCATATGTTGAAGCCTAAATCTCTAGTGTGACAGTATTTGAAGCTGGGGTCTTTGTAAGGTAATTAGTTCATAATGATAGAGCTTTAATGAATGGGATTAGTGCCCTTATAAAAGAGATGAATGAATGGATAAAGGAAACATGACATATATACTATATATCAGACTATTATTCAATCTTGAAAAAGAAGAAAATTCTGACTTTTTTGAAGACATAGATGAACCTGGAAGACATTTTGCTAAGTGAAATAAATCAGACACAGAAAGACAAACTTTTTGTGATCTCATTTATATGTGGAATCTAAAAAAGTCAAACTCACAGAGAGTAGAAGTGGAGTTATCAGGGAGTGGAGGAAATGGGGAGATGTTGGTTAAAGGGTGCAAGCTTTCAATTATAAGATGAATATGTTCTAGAGACCATATGTACAGCATGATGATTATAGTTAATAATAATGTATAACTGAACTTGGCTAAGAAAGTAATCTAAATTATTCTCACCACAAATTTTTTTAAAAGGTAACAATAGAATGGAGAGACAGGCAAGATGGTGACAGAGCTGGTTGGAGTGTGACAGTCTCTTTAAAAGTGAGTGTCCATAAAGACTGTCTGCATGAGTGGGTGTGTGCCGTTGGGTGAGTGAAAATCTGTCTGCTTGAACTCAGGTTCAAGCACCTGGGACTCTCCTCTGGAGGTGACTGCAACCCACCACTGCCCTGAGATCGGTGCCTTCAGTGTGTAGGATCATCTGCCATTCTTGGGAGTCTCTTGGGAAAGGGCAGCAGAGATCAGCAGCTCTTCAGCACCTGGCACCTGACCCACACCAACACCTGCAACAGCAGGCTGGGCGTGAGCAGCAGGAACCAAGGAGAAGGCATGACAAGGAAATCTGGAACACAGCCCTGCTGCTTGTGAGGAGATGCCAACCACCAGTTTTCTCTGTCCTGGGACTAGGCAGAGACCTGTGTTGTCCCACCCAGTTCTGTTCAGCCTCCAACCTGAGACCCAAAGGCTATCTCCACACCCCTCGGGGATTGACCATTGGACATGGAGAGACAGATGCCCCTCCTCCATCCTGAACCAGGCCCAGACATGTCTGATCTGAGTGGAAGACTTGGCAACAGCAGCAGCAGACAAGTTGGGTGAGTCCGGATCTTATTCACCCTCTTCCCAGCAGTCCGTGGGGCATCTGACCCATGCTGAGAGCAACCCTATCAGACTGCACTGAGATTAGAGGGAATGGGCTGGAGACCAGAGCCAGTCCCTAACACAGCAGCAGTGAAAAGCAGCAGTAGTGCCTCAGAAAGGAACCTGAAGTTCCAGAAACAGTCACAGAGGGAGCACTTTTTTTCCCTTTCTTTCTGTTTTTGTTTACATTTTCATACTTGCTTTGTTTTTGTTATTTTGTTGTTGTTGTTTTAATTTTCAGTTTGCATAAAAGTATTTTTGAGGGGGAGTACATCAAAAAGGTTTTTTTTTGTATGATTATTTGTATGCTTTTTTACCTGTTTTGTTTCTTTTTTTATTCTTTAGTTGGTGTGCCTGTCTGTTTTCCCTCATCTTCTTCTCTCTCTTCACCTTCCTTTCATCTCCCTCTTTCCTTTTTCTGCTCTTTTCCTTTTTCTTATCTCAGTTTGCTTTCAGGGGGTAAACATATACCCTCACTGCATGAACAAATCATAAGTGGTGGGAAGTGGGTTCTAGAGACCCCACAAACCTGTCAGCAGATACTATGATCCACAGATGCCCCTCCTTAATCAAATCTCAAAACTACAAAAAGCACAGTACCCCAACCCCAGTCTGGCTTCAAAATTGAACAAATCCATAGGACCTACAAAAGGAAGAATAAGGGATTGAGCAAACAGAAGTGGAAGCTATGCCCCTTATCACTGAACAACAGAATAAAAGAAGGAGGGGGAAGGGAGGAAAACCTTCACAAGTGAAGAAGAATCAGTGGAAAAATACAGGTCCCGTGAAGACCTGTGGGAAGACAGCAACTGAGAATACAGAATTCAGACAATGAAGACCCCCCAGAACAACTAATCTCAAACAACACACCCAGATATCAAGATATTAATAGAGATAATAAATAGAAATTAGGAGAGATAAAAGGAAAGAATGAAGGAATTGATAACTGAGATGACAGCAATAAAGAATACAGTGAATGAAATAAATAACAAACTGATAAGCATGAAAAACAGAATTAACCAAGCAAAAGAAAGAAGCTCAGAGTTTGAGTACCAAAATAAGGAACTAACCCAAACTGTTAAAAACATAGAAAAGAAGCTTTAAGAAACAGTACAAAGCCTCCCAGAGATGTGTAATTATATCAGAAGACTGAATGTAGGATTAATTGGAATCTCTGAGGGAGACAGAGACCACCCTGAAACAAACATTCCATGAAATTATCCAAGAAAACTTCCCTCATCTCATCAGGGACATGACCACTCAAACACAAGAGATTCAGGGAATCCCTGTAAGACATCAAATGAGAAAACCAATTGCTAGACACATAGTAATTCACTTACACAAAGTATGCGTAAAATAAAAAATCCTAAAGGGAGCAAGAAAGAATGGTCAGACTACCTAATAGGGAAGACCAATTAGAATAGCAGCAGACTTAGCTACAGAAACACTACAGGCTAGAAGAGACTGGAGTCCAGTTTTCAAAGTTTGAAAAGATAAACAATTTCAACCAAGAATTTCCTACCCAGCTAAGCTAGGCTTCATCAGCAATGGAGAAATAAAATCCTTCCTAGACATTCAACTCCCAAGAGTTTATACCATGTCCAGACCAGCTCAACAAGAAATGCTTAAGAAAGTTTTAAACACACAGCCGGGCACAGTGGCTCATGCCTATAATCCCAGTACTTTGGGAGGCCGAGGCTACAGGATTGCCTGAGCTCACGAACTTGAGACCAGTCTGGGCAACTTGGCAAGACCTCATCTCTACAATAAATCAGAACATTAGACAGGCATGGTGGCACATGCCCATAGTTCCAGCTGCTTGGAAAACTGAGGTGAAAGGATTGCCTGAGCCCAGCAGGTCTAGGTTGTGGTGGCCATGAGCATGCCACTGTCCTCCAGCATGGGTGACAGAATGAGACTCCAACTCAAAAAAGAAAAAAAGAAAAAAGTATTAAACACAGAAGAAAGAAAGAAAACAAAGAATGAACACATTCTTCCCTAGAATGCAGGAAAAAGATGGAAAACATACATAAATCACCCCCAAAATGAAAAGAACACCAACAACCAAATAAACAAACAACAAGAAACTCTATAAGAATCTCAAAACAGGTATAACCTGTCACATCTTACTAATTAGCCTGAATGCGAATGGACTAAATGCACCGCTGAAAAGAGAGAATGGCAAACTGAATTTTTTTTTTTTAAATGACACAAAAATATGCTGTCTCCAGGAGACTCATCTCACCTGAAAGGACACTCACAGACTCAAAGTAAGAGGATAGAAAACAAATTTTTAGGTGAACAGAACACAAAAGAAAGCAGGAGTTGTGATCTTAATATCAGACAAAATACCCTTTAAGCTATCAAAAATTTAAAAAGATAGATACAGAAGGTTGCTACATAATGATATAAGGTTCAATCCATCAACAAGAAATATCCATTCTAAACATATATGCACTCAACATAGGAAACCAACTTTTATAAAGCAACTTCTAGGTAAACTAAAAAAAAGGTATTGACTCTAACACTATGATAGCTGCCACTAACAACCCTAGACAGGTCATCGAGGCAAAAAATCCACAAGGAGATCTGGAAATTCAACTTGATACTTGATCAAATGGCATTATACCTTCAGAATACTCCACCCAACAATTACAGAATATACATTATACTCATCACCACATGGAATGGACTCTAATATTGACCAAATCCTTGGCTATACATCAAGTATAAAAAAATTTCATAGCAGGGCTCGGTGGCTCAGCCTGTAATCCCGCACCTTTGGGAGGCTGAATTGCCTGAGCCTGTGGGTTCGCGACCCACCTGGGCTGCGAAACCTCATCTCTACAATAAATAAAAAAATCAGCCAGGCGTGGTAGCGCATGCCTGTAATTCCAGCTACTCGGAAGGCTGAGGCAGAAGGATCGCCCAAGCCCAAAAGCAGGCGAGGCTGCGGTGGCTGGGAGCGGCCACTGCACTCCAGTCTGGGCGACCAGTGAGATTCCAACTCAAAAAAAAAAAAAAAATTTCATAAGATTGAAATACTGCCATGTACCTTCTCAGACCACAGTAGAATAAAAGCAAATATCAACACCAACAAAGTTTCCCCCAAACCCACAAAGACATGAATGCTAAACAGCAAGATGCTGAACAACTCCTAGGTCAACATGGAAATCACAACAGGAACTAAAAGATTCCTGGAAACAAAGGAAAATGAAAAAAACAACTTACTAAAATCACTGGGATGCTGATGGAAGCAGCACTAAGAAGGGAATTCATATCTCTACAAACACACATTAAGAAAATGGAAAGATCACAAGTTAACAGCCTAACAAATCACCTACAAGAACTGGAAAAGTAAGACCACCAAAATCCTAACTTCAGCAGAAGAATCCAGATCACCAAAATAAAGGCCCAAATATGGGACATAGAAGACAAAAATATCATAGAAAAAAATCAACAAAAAAAATATGGTACTTTGAAAGGATAAACAGGATTGATGGACCCCTAGTCAAATTGACCCCTAGTCAAATTAAACAAGATTGATGGACCCCTAATCAAATTGAAAAAGAGAGAAAAAGGCCAAATAAACATATTCAGAAATGCAAAAGATCAAGTTACAACTTATCCCAGAATAATACAAGATTATCAGAGATTACTATGTATACCTGTATGGAAACAAACTTGAAAACATAAATGAAATGGAGGACTTTCTGACTTCACACAACCTCCCCAGGTTGAAACAAGAAGAAATCGAGACACTAAATAGACCAATACAAGGAGGAGCTGATACCAATCCTATTGAAAGTATTTCAGGCAATCAAGAAAGATGGAACTCTCACCAAATAATTTTACAGAGCTACATCACATTGATACTCAAACCAGGAAAAGATCCAACAAAGAAAGAGAACTGCAGGCCAGTATCCTTGATGAACATAGATGCAAAAATTCTCAACAATATTCTAGCAAACTAGATTCAACAACACATCTCAAAAATCATCCACCATGACCAGATAGGTTTTATCCCCAGGATGCAGGATTGGTTCAACATCTGCAAGACCATTAGAATAAATACATCAACAGATATAAAAATAAGAACCACATGATTATATCATTGGTCATAGAAAAAGCTTTCATTAAAATCTAGCATCCCTTTTAGATAATAACATTTGCAACCTAGACATAGGTGGAACATATCTCAAAATAGTAAGTGCCATACACAATAAATCCACAGACAATATATTGCTAAACAGACAGAAATTGAAAGCAGTTCCCTTGAAAACTGGAACAAGACAAGGATACCCACTCTCACCTCTCCTGTTCAAAGAGTTGGAAATCCTAGCTAGAGCAATCAGACAAGAGAACAAAATCAGGGATGTCCAAATAAGAAAAGAAGAAATCAAGTTATGCCTTTTTGCAGATGACATGATCCTATACCTTGAAAAATCAAGAGACTCTGTCAATAACCTCCTTGCACTAATAAAGGACTTTGGCAAAGTCTCAGGGTATAAAATAAATGTACAAAAGGCAGTCACATTTTATACACCAACAATAAACAAACAGAAACCCAAATACAAAGCACAATCCCATTCACAATAGACACACAAAAAAGAAGTACCTTGGCAACTTCCTAACCAGAGAAGTGAAAGACCTTTACAATGAAAACTACAAAACACTGCTCAAAGAAATCAAAGATGACACAAACAAATGGAAAAATATTCCATGCTCATGGATTGAAAGAGTCAACATTGCTAAGATGCCCATCCTACCCAAGGCAATCTACAGATTTAACATGATACCCATTAAATTACCAGTATTAATCTTCTCAGATCTGGAAATGACAATACAGAAATCCATATGGAAAGATAAATGATCACATGTAACTAAAATAATCCTCAGCAAAAGAAACAAAGTGGGAGATATCACACTTCTAAATTTTAAATTTTATTATAAGGCTATGATAGCCAAAACAACCTGGTATTGGTACAGGAACAGGCATGTAGACCAAGGGATTCGGATAGAGATTCCAGAAGCCAAACCTCAATTTTTCAACCAACTCATCTTCAACAAATCCTCCACTAACAACCATGGATAAGAGAAGAACCTTTTCTGTAAATGGTGCTGGGAAATTGGCTGACCACATGGAGAAGATTAAAACAGAATCTCTACCTATCACCATACACAAAAGTCAACTCTAAGTGGATCTCAGACCTAAATGTAAAACCTCACATTATAAGAACCTTAAAAAATGCAGGAGACACCCTTATTGAAATTGGAACTGGCAACTAATTCCTAATCAAAACCCCAAATGCCTATACCATAAGAGATAAGATAGACAAGTGGTACCTCATCAAACTGAAAAGCTTCTGCAAAGCAAAAGAAACCATCAAGAGAGCAGGGAGACAGCCCACAGACTGGGAAAAATATTTGCCAACTGTATATCTGACAAAGGCCTAACATCCGGGATCACAAGGACCTCAAATATGCCAAAAAGAAAAAAACAAACAGCCCTATTAAAAAGTGGGCAAAAGATATGAATAGACACTTCTTAAAAGAAGTCATATGAGCAGTCAGCAGATACATGAAAAAATGCTCAGCCTCACTAGTCATCAAAGAAATGTAAATTAAAATCACACTGAGATACCACCTAACTCCAGTCATGATGGCCATCATTAATAACTCAGAAAACAACAGATGCTGGAGAGGATGCGGTGAAAAGGGAACACTTCCACACTGTTGGTGGGAGTGTAAACTAGTATAACCTCTATGGAAAAAAGTTTGGTGATTCCTAAAAGATCTAAAAGTCATCCTTCCATATGACCCTGCAATCTCCCTTGTCAGATATAACTGGAGGAACTCAAATCATTCTATGAAAAAGATACCTTCACATGCATGTTTATCACTGCATTATTCACAATAGCAAAAACATGGAACCAACTGTGCTGCCCATCAAGAGAGGACTGGATAAAAAAATGTGGTACATATACACAATGTAATATTATGCAGCCATAATGAAGGACAAAATTATGAACTTTGCAACAACTTGGATGGACTTAGCTCTATAATACTGAGTGATCTATCACAGAAATAAAGAACTGAGTTCCACATGTTCTCACGCATTAGCAGACCCTGAACAATTATCATAATACTATAAGAAAGGGATTGACAGTAGTGGAAAACTTCCAGGGGAGGGAGAGGTGCCACACCTCATTAAGAAGAGTACCTGATCTCAAACCATGAGGTGGGGACCAAATGAGGCCTAAACATTACCTACACAAAGACCATTTGTATATCTAACCCTGAATTATACCCTACATCTTTAAACTAAAAATTAACTTTGTGAAGTGATAGATAATTAACTTATGATAATCACATGACAATGTGTATGTATATTAAAGCATCATGTTGTACACTTTAAATAAATATAATTTTTATATTGTCTATTATATTTCCTTACAGCTGGGGAAAAAACAGAAAAAATAAACAAATGAATTTAAAAAATAAATAAATGAATAAGGTGAACAGCTTGCTTCCTTACTCCCTCTCTTTCTGCTCTTCACCATGTGAGGATACAATGAAAAGACAGCCAACTGCACACCAGGAAGCAGGTCCTCACTAGACAGCAGATCTGCTAGCACCTTGATCTTGGACTTCTCAGCTTCCATTACTGAGTACTGTGAGAAATACATTTCTGTTGTTAGTACCAGTCTGTGATATTTGTCATAGCAGTCAAAGTGGATTAAGATGGAATTATACTGTGGCTTTAGGCATTTCCCATGGGTGAGTCTAGTCCAGACTTCATCAAGTCAACTCCCCCAGCATGTTCATGTTTCAGAGACTCAGTCCTCTGCCCTGGCTTGTGTGAGACAAAGCTAGTTTTTTGTAAAGGTTGGTGCCTCTTATTCTGCTACCTGAGACTTGTGCACATGACCTCTCACCTTTTGACTTTTCAGATATATCTCAGAATTTAGTATTTATGCTCCCCACTCTAGGATGTGTAGGTCAAGTTGTCCCATGAGTTTCCTTAAAATCCCTCTAACTTTGTTGTAAGAGGAGGGAATGCACTCATCCCTTTCCTTACGTTGGGAAGATGTGGGGAGACACAAAAAATAGCTTCAGACAAATTATCTGGACCTTTCCAAGTGAGGTATAGCATTTCACTTTAGCATATAGCATGCTTGGCACCTGCTAAAATTGTAAAAGATGTCCATAAATCCTTTTATACTTCTTGTTAGGGTATGGCAGGGTGAGAGTGGAGAGGCGAGGCATGCAGCACTGCCGGGGCTAGCAACCCAGAGATCTGAGTAGATGCAAAGAATTGTAACATATGAAAAGGTTAAGAAAGAAAAGTTTATTTTAAAGTAAATTAGAGAGAGAAAGAGAAGGAAGAGAGAAGATTCACCTCCCCAGGGTGGGAGAGCGGGACCAAAGTCAGAAAGCATGGCAACAGTCATGGCTCAAAGAGTACATGGCCACACCAGACTCTAGCAAGGCAATGGCCCCTGGTTGCTTGTGGTTGAGTCCTTTTAAACATTCCCCTAGATAGGGGTGGATCATTAGGGTGATTGGGTATCGTCTGCCTCCACATCATCACAAAGGGGCAGGCAAGCGCAGGTACTGATGATGTCAAGTGATGGACAGCAGGCAGATAGGTGGGTTAGTCACATGATTGCTGCCGTGGTAGGGCTTATCTGTGTCACGTAGTTCACAGAGGACTGATTAGGTTAACCCTGGGGGGGAGTGGATTCCTGCAAGAGATTTGTTATACATTTGCAATTCACAAACTCAGACATTTGCAACTCACAAACTCTTATGACTTTGGCCTTGACAAGGAATCAAAAGTTTACTAGAGATTATTATGCTAAACCATGAATGATTGGGCTGTCCTGGTCTTGCATCTGAAGATTTGCCTAGGGGGGATGGGATAGGCTGCTGTTTGTCCTGCAGTAGAATGTCTGAATGCTTTCTAATGGTTACGCTGAGGCAAAAAGACTAAAAAATAAGCTAAGTTTCTTCTAGGTTCCTATACCTTTCACTTCTCCCTTTAAGAAGTCCAAAAAAGAAAAGAAAGTGAATTCCAGTTCCTTTAACTTTGAGCTTGGTTTGGTCTCAGTAAATTACCCATGGCAAATAGAATAAAAGGGAAGTGATTACAAGACTTCCAAGATTATCTCACAAAAAAGGTTTTTTTACTTCCTACTTGCTTTCTCTTTCTATCTTAGTTCACCTTCCCTGGGGGAAGCCAGCTGCCAGATTGTGAAGACATTCACCCAACTCTCAGGAGAAGTTCATGTGGTCAGGAAATTAAGGACCCCTACCAATATCCTCTGAGCGAGCCACCTTGAAAATAGATTCCTCAGTCCAAGTCAAGCTTTCAGATGACTGCAGCCTCTGCCAACGTCTTGACTGCAACTTTGTGAGACCCTGAACTGTATACAATTAAATTGCTCCAATATTCCTGATCCATAGAAATCATAAGATACAGGAAAGGTCACAGTTAAGATCTTATTGCACCATCTTGACCCACAAAATAGGAGCTTCATATTTTGAGAAGCACCAAAAAGAGCTGCCTGTGACTGGCAGAAGCTGCTAGTGCTCCAGTGATACCCCATAGTACTTAGCATTCTGCTCAGTACTTCTGTTTCTTTCTGCAAGCGACTGTGACTCTCCACCTGGGAACCTCCTCTGGCCACAGGAATCTGCTCAACTGAGTGGGACACACCAGAATTATCGGTGGGTTGTGGCCCCCACGAGCAACACTCCTCCTGCTACAGAAATGGTTAGTGGGGAAGAACCACAAACTGCCTTTCCTTGTGTAAGGAACAACCTTAAGATATGTTCTACACAGTAACTCAGAGTTCCTCAGCAAGATGGAGCCCTACTCTCCCAACATAGTAACTTGCCCATAGATGCCTGTATTGATTTCCTTCTCAACTGTGTGTCACCTACTACTCCTCTGCCAGTGCTTTCTGGAATCATCTCCAACATGAATTGTTCTCAGATTCTGTCTCATAGTCTCTTTCTGAGGAAGCTCAAACTAATTCATTTTTTCTCTGCTTCCCTTACACTCTCTTCCCTTGGGGAGAATGGATTGAGCTGATTGGAGGGTTTGGGAGAAGGAATGTGCTCTGAGAGTGCATGACTCACCTGATGCTGGGCTCTCTTTTCAGAGCCAAGTGCCTTCAGGTTCAATGTGGATCCTATCTTCAGGATGCCATATGCTCTGCTCATCCAAAGACACCATTACCAAGGTGTACTCTGCCTCTGCAAGGGGAAGACCTGAGATTTTCAGTTGACAAGCACAAGGGAAGTTGCATGTTTTAGGTAACTTCACTGTGGATATAGCTCAGTCCATGCTTTTCAATCCCATCCTCTCTCTAACAAACTGGTCATAAGCCCCATTTGTCTGAATCCTGCCTCTTAAGTTGTTTTAGCACCCAGTAAAAGTAAAGGGGAGTCTGTGTGTGTGTACTATAAAATCTTAAGTATACGTCAAATATAAAGGGGATGAAATGTCTAGCTTAGGAGTATTTTTAAATAACCTACAAAGTCAATTGTAGAACATTATGCCACTTAGCAATGTTTAGTTTATAAAAAGAAAACTCAATAATCTTTAGGTAATCTCAGGTAACCAAGTCCTACAAACAACTGAAAAGGAAAAACAATTACTATGAAAGGAAACAGGTTTATAAGCCATGCACACTTATATCTAACCATTTTAGGATATATACCCTATACTCTAGTATATAGTTTTAGAATAATGTTAGGATTTTTCGCTTCACAAAACGAGACATTTGTTTGCTTGATGTGAATGTGGTTTTTTCAAATTTTGTTTTTGTTTTCTTTGCGTAGAGGTGAGGTAAGTCCTTAGTCATAAGCTTCTAAGTATTTTTTTAGTTGAGATGGTGTTTAGCATTTACTTTTCATCTTCATCCACTGAAACTCTCAAATCCCCACTATCATTTCCTTCCTATGACCAAATAATTCAATAGAATAAATAAGTAGATAAAATGTGGTTTTTAAAATAAAAATAATGTGGCCCACTCAAAATTTATATTATCTGTGAAAGACAAATGGAACAGACACACAGTAGAAACTAGTGCTGAATCTGTGAACATACCAGCTTTGAGGATCAGAAACAAGCTTTTGTATTCTGTAGGGTGATAGAGACCAAATATTACCTGCAGAAGGAAGAGAACATAACCCAGAGTTATTGTACAAAGTTGGGAGCTGGATGGAATTCTCTCTCACACAAAAGGGGGCTGAAGAACAAGTCTGTTTTATATTTTATATCTTTATATCTGTTTCTTTTATTTATTTATTTTTTATTTTTTATTATTATCAATATCTTTTATTACGATGTTGTGGGGTACAGTTAAGGGTTAGGTATACAATTACATTTCATTCAGGCATCCTGTTGACAAGAGGTGTTTCCCCGTCCCCAGACAGATATTTGCTACTGTTAATTCCATCTCCCTCCCCCCCATAGTTTCCCAGTACCATCAGTCATTTTCTTATAGTATTGCATTGTATGCTCAAGGTCCATTATATGAGTGAGAACATGTGAAACTCGGATCTTTGTTTCTGTGAGAGGTCACTCAGTATTACAGACTCTAGTTCCATCCAGGTTGCTGCGAAATTCATGATTTTTATCTTTTTTATGGCTGCGTAGTATTCCATAGTGTATATGTACCACACTTTTAAAATCCAGTCCTCTTTTGATGGGCAGCATGGTTGTTTCCAGGTTCTTGCTATTGTGAACAATGCTGCGATAAACATACGTGTGCAGGTATCTTTTTTATAGAGTGATTTGAGGTCTTCAGGGTATATTCCCAGTAGGGGGATTGCGGGGTCATATGGGAGGTGGATATTTAGAGCTTTTAGGAATCGCCACACTGCTTTCCACAGAGGTTGCACTAGTTTACACTCCCACCAACAATGTAGAAGTGTTCCCTTTTCACCACACCCTCTTCAGCAGCTGTTATTTTTTGAGTTGTTTGATAATTGCCATTCTGACTGGAGTTAGGGGGTAACTCAGTGTGGTTTTGATTTGCATCTCCCTGACGATTAGTGAGGTTGAACATTTCTTCATGTGTCTGTTGGCTGCTCGGATGTCTTCCTTTGTGAAGTGTCTGTTCATATCTTTTGCCCATTTTATAATGGGGTTGTTTGTTTTTTTCTTTTCAGCACGTTTGAGTTCCTTGTAGATCCAGGATGTTAAGCCTTTGTCAGACCTGGTGTTTTTCCCAGTCTGTAGGCTGTCTCCCCACTCTCTTGATGGTTTCTTTGGCTTTGCAGAAGCTTGTCAGTTTAATGAGGTCCCACTTGTCTATCTTCTCTCTTATGACCTATGGTTTTCAGGTTTTGTTCAGGAATTGTATGCCAGTTCCGATTTCCATGAGGGTATTTCCTTCATTTTCTAAGGTTCTTATGGTTTGAGGTTTTACATTTAGGTCTCTGATCCATTTGGAGTTAACCTTTGTGCATGGGGATAGATAGGGGTCCTGTTTCAATCTTCTGCATGTGGTCAGGCAGTTTTCCCAGCACCATTTACTGAATAGGTTCTCCTCTCTCCAGTGGTAGGTGGTGGAGGCTTTGTCGAAGATGAGTTGGTTGAGAAACGGGTTTTGCTTCTGGAATCTCAATTCTATTCCATTGATCTATATGCCTGTTCCTATACCAATACCAAGCTGTTTTGATGATTGTAGCTTTATAGTAAAATTTGAAGTCTGGTAATGTGATACCACCTGCTTTTTTTTTCCTGAGGATTGTTCTGGCTATTCTTGGACATTTGTGTTTCCATATGAATTCCTGTGTTGTTTTTTTCTAGGTCTGAGAAGAATGTTGCTGGTAATTTGATCGGTATTGCATTGAATCTGTAGATTGCCTTAGGTAAGATGGACATCTTCACAATGTTGAGTCTTCCAATCCATGAGCATGGGGTATTTTTCCACTTGTTTGTGTCAACTTTGATTTCTTTGAGCAGTGTTTTGTAGTTTTCATTGTAAAGGTCTTTCACATCTCTGGTTAGGAAGATGCCAAGGTATTTCATTTTTTTTGTGGCTATTGTGAATGGAATTGTGTTTTTTATTTGGGTTTCTGTTTGTTTATTATTTGTGTAGAGAAATGAAGTTGTCTTTTGTACATTTATTTTGTATCCTGAGACTTTGCCAAAGGTCTTTATCAGTGTAAGGAGGTTTTTGACAGATTCTCTTGGATTTTCAAGGTACACAATCATATCATTTGCAAAGAGAGATAACTTGACTTCCTCTTTTCCTATTTGATTACCACTGATTGCCTTCTCTTCTCTGATTGCTCGAGCCAGGACTTCCAATACTATGTTGAACAGGAGGGGTGAGAGTGGGCATCCTTGTCTTATTCCAGTTTTCAGGGGAAATGGTTCCAATTTTTGTCCATTTAGGAGTATGCTGGCTGTGAGTTTCTTGTAGATGGATTTTACTATTTTGAGGTATGCTCCCCGTGTGCCTAGATGTTCAAGGGTTTTTATTAAGAAGGGGTGCTGGATTGTATCAAAAGCTTTTTCTGCATCTAATGATATAATCATGTGGTTTTGGTTTTGACATCTGTTGATGTATTTAATTACATTTATGGTTTTACAAATGTTGAACCAGCCTTACATCCCAGGAATGAAGCCTACTTGGTCATGATGGATGATTTTTGAGATGTATTGGTGAATCGGTTTGCTAGGATCTTGTTGAGAATTTTAGCATCTATGTTCATCAAAGATATTGGCCTGTACTTCTCTTTCTTTGTTGGATCTTTACCTGGCTTGGGTATCAATGTGATGTTAGCTTCATAAAATGATTTGGGGAGGGTTCCATCTTTCTCAATCGCCTGAAATACCTTCAGTAGGATTGGAATCAGCTCCTCCTAAATGTCTTGTAGAATTCTGCTGGAAAGCCATCTGGTCCAGGACTTTTATTTGTAGGTAGTTTTCTTATTACATAGTCAATTTCCTTGATTGTTATTGGTCTATTTAGGGTCTCAATTTCTTCTTGTTTCAACCTAGATAGGTTGTGTGATGTCAGAAAGTCCTCCATTTCCTTAAGGTTTTCAAGTTTGTTTCCATACAAGTATACGTAGTAGTCTCTAATAATCTTTTGTATTTCTTCAGGGTCAGATGTGACTTCGTCTTTTGTGTTTCTGATTGTGCTTATTTGGTTTTTTTCTCATTTTTTCTTGGTTAGTCTAGCTAGGGACCATTGATCTTGTTTATCCCTTCGAAGAACCAGTTTTTTGTTTCATTGATTTTTGTATTATCTTTTTGTCTTCTGTCTCCTGGATTTGGGCTTTTATTTTGGTGATCTGGATTCTTCTGCTGAAATTAGGGTTTTTGTGGTCTTACTTTTCTGGCTTCCTTAGGTGGCTTGTTAGGCTGTTAATTTGTGTTCCTTCCATTTTCTTCATGTGTGTTTGTAGGGATATAAATTCCCCTCTTACTACAGCTTCCATGGTGTCCGAGAGATTTTGGTAAGATGTTTCTTCATTTTCATTTGTTTCCAGGTATCTTTTGATCTCTGTTTTGATTTCATCATTGACCCAGGAGTTGTTTAGCATCATGCTGTTTAGTGTCCATGTCTTTGTGGGTTTTGGGGGACCTTGATGGTGTCAATGTTCATTTTTATTCCACTGTGGTCCAAGAAGGTGCATAGTAGAATTTCAGTCCTTTTAAATTTGCTTATGCTTGATTTATGTCCAATTATGTGGTCAATCTTAGAATATGTTCCATGCAGTGATGAGTAGAATGTGTATTCTGTGGTCTTTGGATGGAGTGTTCTGTAGGTATCAATTAAGTCCATTTGGTCCAAAGTCTCATTGAGGTTCCGGATCTCCTTGCTGATTTTTTGTCCTGATGATCTGTCTAGGGTTGTGAGTGGGGTATTAAAGTCCCCAGTTATGATGGTGTTAGAGTCAATATCTTTCTTTAGTTTTCCTAGAAGTTGCTTTATGAAAGTTGGCGCACCTATGTTGGGTGCATATATATTTAGGATAGATAGTTCTTGTTGATGGAGTGAACCTTTTATCATTATGTAGTGGCCCTCTGTATCTTTTTAAATTTTTGATAACTTAAATGGTATTTTGTCTGAAATTAGAATCGTGACTCCTCCTTTCTTTTGTGTTCCATTCACCTGGAAATTTGTTTCCCATCCTCTTACTTTGAGTCTGTGTATGTCCTTTCTAGTGAGATGGGTCTCTTGAAGGCAGTATATTGTTGCCTGGTGATATTTTATCCATTTTGTCATTCTATGTCTTTTCAGTGGTGCGTTTAGTCCATTCACATTCAGGTTAATTATTGAAATGTGAGAGTTCGTCCCTATCATAGAGTTCTTATAGAGTTGTTGTTCTTCCAGTTGGTTTTTTTTTTGGTCTTTCTTTTGGTTTTGGGGTTGGTTCGTGTATATTTTATTCTTTTCCCTGTACTCTTGTGAAGAATGTTGTTCTTTTTTCCTTTTCTTCTGTGTTTAGTACTTTCTTAAGTGTTTCATGTAGAGATGGTTTGGTGGCAGCATAAGTTCTTAGGGATTGGATATCTGGGAAAGATTTTAATTCTCCCTCACTGATAAAGCTTAGCTTGGCCAGGTAGGTTATTCTTGGTTGAAATTGTTTATCTTTTAGAACTTTGAAGATAGGGCTCCAAGTTCTCCTAGCCTGCAGGGTTTCTGTAGATAAATCTGCTTCTATTCTGATTAGCCTTCCATGGTAGGTGATCTGGCCTTTTTTCTCTTGCTGCCTTTAGGATTTTTTCTTTTATGCCTACTTTGTTTAGGTGAATTATTATGTGTCTAGGAGTTAGTCTTCTCATTTGTTGTCTTGCAGTGGTTCTCTGAATCTCTTATGTTTGAATTTTTGCATCACTGATTAGATAAGGGAAGTTTTCTTGAATGATCTCATGGAAAGATTGTTCCAGTATGGTCTCTGTCTCTCTTTCTGCCTCAGGGAGTCCGATTACTCTTAGGTTAGGCCTCTTGAGATAATCACTCATCTCTTGAAGGTTTTGTTCTGTCTTGTTGAGCTTATTTTCTGTGTTTTTAAGAGTTTGGGTTATTTCTATATTTTGCTCCTCAAGCTCTGAGATTCTTTCTTCTGCTTGGGTAATTCTGCTTTCCATGCTTATCAGTTTGTTATTTATTTCATTCACAGTATTCTTTATTACTGTTATCTCAGATATCAGCTCCTTCCCAGTTTCTTCTTGTGTCTCCTCAATTCTTTTTAATCTCTCCTTTATTGTCTCGATATCTATGTTTGTAGTTTGAGAACCTTCATTCTGGGGTCTCTTCATTGTTTGCATTTCAAAGTCAGTTTTCTCAGTGTCTGCTCTCCCAGGGGTCTGGGAGAGACCCATACTCTTCTTTTGGTTTTTCTTCATTTGTGTAGATTTTTCTCTCTCTCCCCCTTTCCCTCCCTTTCTTTAATTCTGTTTTTGAGGGAAGGTGGGGTTGCTTTTATTTCTCTTCTGCAATATCCTGTTCTTCCTTATGATGGTCTTCTGGCTTTGTTCACTTTCCAGGTTGGAGCATAGGCTGCAATCAGTACTTTTTGCAGTTTTTAGGTTTAATTGAGAGGGAAACTGTGGTTCAGGATGTATATGCTGGTTCTAGCATCCACGAACAGGTGTATGAGCACACTGGGAAACCTATTTCCCTGGGCCTTACAATCTGTCTGTTCAACAGTATGTAGTCTTGGTCCCTAGATTAAAAGGGGGCGTATAAAAGAGGAAAATAATGGAGGAAGGGCGGGTCAATAGGGAGTTAGAAAGAGAGAAGTGCAAGAAGGAAAACAGATATACATACCAACTATCAGGTGAGAAAGAGACACAAGGCCAGGAAGAAGTGACGAAAGACACGTAAGAAGGATTCCCTAAAGAATACTGATAGCTACACAGAGACAGGCCAATAAAATCAAGAAACAGTGTAAGTCAGAAGGCAAACAACAAACGTGATCAAAACCAACAGTTACAGTGATAAAAATCATAAGTTAAAATAAGTGATCAGACTAAAGTAACTTCTCTGATCTCCAATTCCTGCCTCTCCCCTTGTTTTTCGTTGCAGCATAGAGGTGGGGCTTTGTCTCCTGTTTCGCGCCATTGCCTTAGGAACTGAGGTAAAGTTTGTTGATAGGTGGGCGGGGCAATGGAAGTCTCTGCCTGGAGAATGGTGAGGCAGTTTATGTAGATCTGTTTTTCTCCACTTGTCTGGGTCCCCCAGCTTGGGGTCTCACGCTGAGTGCCTCAGCCAGGGTGGGCCTGGAGTTCCAGAGCTCCAAAGCTCCAAAGGGCAGGCAGTGAGTGGCGAGAGTGGTCCTGGGCCCACCACAGGGTGCTTCAGCCAGGAATGGGACTGGTGTCTCTGTGGAGCAGGCACCCAGAGCCTCCTTGAGTGACTGGCGGCTTGGTGCTGGGTGCTGGGCTGGAGACGATGTAGCCAGGGAGGGAGCTGGGAGGGGGCTGGGACCCGAGACTCCCATGCACGCAGTGGAACAGCAGTAGCAGAGGCCCGCAATATCTGACCCTGCATGAGACTGAAGGTCCCTGGGCCTCGCACCAGCGCAGCTGGTGGTGGGCTGGGGGATGGGGGAACAGAAGTAAGAGTCTTTTTTTGGGAACTCATGTTCGGAGAATCTCGCAAGTTCACCTATGCTGTCACCATCTTGTTCCCGTCCCCTATATCTGTTTCATATCGAAGGTTGTGACTTCTGTAAACTATACGGTGGAGGAAGAATACGGTAGTACAACCAGTACCTGGAACAAGCCACTTACCCTCTTCAAGCACAGACCTTCCATCTCTGCTATAATTGCTGGATAGGAACATCAGGCTGATTGGATAAGATCAATTAGAAGGAAAATAAGAAGGAAGCTTTAAAACTGCTGCATGGGGAATGGGAAAGGCAGAGAGAGGGGAAAGCATTTGCCTTCTAGTTAAACCTGCAGATTAAAGTTCTACTTATGCAAGAAAAAGTATTGCTAAGAAAGGAACCCAACGACATCAACACAAAAGTTCAATTGTTTATTGTCAGTAAAATACAAGCAATACAACACTCTGAATAGAAATAAAACATAATTATGCTTAATATCTAGAAATTGCTTCAAGAACATTACATGTATTATATTATTTGCTCAAAATAAGAGCACTAAAATACCATTATCCTCATTTTGCTAAAAACAGGTACAGGAACAGAGGATCTAGAGAAGTTAGGAAACTAATTCTGCAACTCACAACTTATAACTGTGGGTGCAGAAATACAGATTCAACAAGAACAAGCAATTATAAACAAGAACAAGAAAATTTGAAATTAAAATAAGTAGAACATGAACCCGGAAAATTAGAGGAAAGACCTAATAATAATAGGTTAATATAGAATATAACTAATTATAAATCTTGGAAATAAAAAAAATGATGGTCAAGAAAATAGCCTAAGCTGGGTATGGTAGCTCACACCTGTGATCCCAACTCTTTAGGAGGCTGAGGCGAGAAGATAGCTTGAGCTCAGGAGTCCAAGACCAGCATGAGCAATATAGTGAGACCTCATCTCTAGAAAAAAATCAAAAATTAGCCAGATGTAGTGGCATGCACTTATAATCCTAGCTACTGAGGAGGCTGAGATGGGAGAAACGCCTGAATCTAGGAGTTTGAGGGTGTGGTATGCTGTGATTGTGCCACTACACTCCAGTCTGGATGACAGAGTGAGACATAAATAAATACATATATACATAATTAAATAAAAAAATAAAAAAGGTAAAAAGAAGACATAGAAAAGAAAATAGCCTCAAGAAAGGATATACTTGAATTAGACACAGCTGAAGGTCAACTTAGTGAAGCAGTAGTGAGTAATTTATTTAGAACTTGGCTTGGCAAGATAAGGAAATCAAATATTTTAAGTAGTTGCTAATAGTCATGGTGAATAGAAAGAGGGGCTCTAATGTGTATCTCATAGAAGTTACAAAAGTAGACACTTGAGAGAATGCTTGAGAAATTATTATTTGAAGAGATATCAACTGAGAAATTTCCAGAACCAGAGATATGATATCTTAGATTAAAAGCACATACTGTGTGCTGATCAGAATAAATAGAAATAAACTCACACCTATACACAATGAAGTGAAATTGCAGAACAAGAATAAAGATAATATCTTACAAGCAACCAGAGGAAAAAAAATTATATTACATCCAAAAAGAATCACAATTAGACTGACATCAGACTTCTTATCAGCAAACTTGGATGCCAAAAGTCAATGAAGTAATATCCTCAAAGTTCTGTAGGAAGTTAACTCTCTATGCAGAGTTCCTTTGTAGTCAAACTCTTTCCCAAGGGTGATAGAAAGCCTGAGAAAGTTTGCCACTGTGGACGCTCACTGAAATCATTGGTGAAGGGTGTATTTATTAATAGAAGAAATAAGTCAGCCCAGAGAAGATGAGTAGAATCCAGACAATGCAGCAAGCAGGGAAATTATTTGAATACATCAGGAAAAACTGAGCTGTGTTTATTTATGAGCTTTGCTAGTATGTTAAAGTGATGATGTGTGACAGTCTTCAACTATACATCTCGCAGTTTTTTCTAAGAAACTGAAAAGTTAGTTACTTTGGTTAAAAATTATAATTAAGACTATGTTAGGCTGGGCTCAGTGGCTCATCCTGTAATCCCGTGCCTTTGGGAGGCTGAGGTGAGTGAATTGCCTGAGCCCGCGAGTTCGAGACCCGCCTGGGCAGCGAAACCTCATCTCTACAATAAATCAAAAAATCAGCTGGGTGTGGTAGCGCGCGCCTGTAATTCCGGCTACTCAGAAGGCTGAGGCAGAAGGATCGCTGGAGCCCAGCAGGTTGAGGCTGCGGTGGCCGGGAGCGGCCACTGCACTCCAGTCTGGGCGACAGAGTGAGACTCCGACTCAAAAAAAAAGACTATGTTAGGAGCAATAGTGACAGAAGAATACAAGTGTGTTTGTGCTACAGTGTTAAAGGAAAAAGATTAACTTTGTACAAGAGTAGTGCTATTTTCCAGAAAATAAAAGTATAGTGAAGAAAAAAACTTGAAAAGTCAATTTCACTTGCCTTGTATAATATCTAAGTTAGAAAGAAACTCTAAAATAATTAAAAATTTTTGCTAACTAAAATTTAGGGTGAATTAAATCTAAATCAATGTGTAGCGGTATACTCCAGCATGCAACTGAGTTAAAAAAAAGTAAGATATATAATTATGACTATATATATACACCTACATGCATATATACAATGTTAAAACCATGCAAAACATGAGAAACCTCATGTAACCATCCATCATTAATCTGTTAATATAGATTAATACCATCATCTCACAATATCTTCTCTTGTTCCCTGACTCTTTCCTTCCTAAGGGTAACCACTATTCTAATTTCTAACACTATACTTTGATTTTCAGATTTTAAAGTAATAAAGTCCAATATGCATTCTGTTGTGTCTTCATTTTTTTCAACATTAAATTTGTAATATTAGTTAATGTTGTTGACTTGGATTCAAATCCATTTGGAAGAAAAGACTATCATTTACCTGTCTATCTGTCTATCCATCTCTTTCTCTATCCATCCACTCATCCATCCATCCATCATCTGTTTATCTATCTAATAATTCATTTTGAAGTCATATTATATGGTATTAGTCAGGCTACGTTAAGGTTATTAATAACATAAGGGTAATAAAACACCTGAAAATTCTCAGTGAATGAACACAAATTGTTTATTTCCCACGCACGCAAAATCTGCTGTAGATCAGATGAATCTTCACAGCTCCTGTTCTCCACGTGTGACTTGGAGACCCACACTACTTGGAGCTTATGGCTCTGACATATCAATACATGGCCTCCATATTTGCTGACAGTGGAGAAGCAAAGAATGTGAAATCGTGAAAGGGGCTGGGCTGTTTTCTGCTCCAGCTTGCCAATCACACATGGGTCACGTCTACTCGCAACCGTTTCCCACAACTAGCAAAAACTACCCACTCCCTCCATTTTTTTACCTGCCTAGATGCTGAGAAATATGGTCCTTTGAATTCCTAGGCCTGAGTGGCCAATAAGATATACAGTAGTGAGGTCTATCACATAAATCTTAAGATATTTTTCAGGTAAACCTAAACATGAATTATGATATTGTAACCACAGTAGAACAATATATTGACTACTTTTGTGGTAAACTATTGGCAGATGAAACTTACATAAGCAAGAGAAGAAATTCACCTGCCTTAAATACAAATTTAACAAATTTAATTACAAAATGTGTTTACAATGCTAAAGTTCTTAATGTGCAAATTAGCTGCAATAAATGAACAACAACAAAAAAGCAGTGGAAAAGCAGAGAAATGTATTTGCAGAGTATTTACATAAGAGGCAATCAAGTTGACAATGATGTTTATACTCAGCAGTAATCAGTAAATAGTCTTACTTGTCATAAAACTGTAGTAATTTTTTCAAATAAATAATTTCCAGTGCCAGTGAAGTTATAGAAAAATACTAGTTTCACATGCTATTGGATGGAATGAAAATTACAATAACCTTGTGAAAAGTAATCTGATGTGATGTATTAAATCTTTATCTATGTATGTCCTATAACTCAGCAAGTCCACACTGGGGAATCTACAGAAAGACATACCTGCACACATGCAGAACGAAGTAAGTTTAAGAATGCTGATTTCAACATTGTCAGTAATGGTATAAAACAATGATAATTTTGGCTGGCACAGTAGCTCATGCCTGTAATTCCAGAACTTTGGGAGGTGCAGGTGGGAGGATTACTTGAGCCCAGGAGTTCAAGGCAGCCTGGGCAACACATTGAGATCCTTTCTCTACAAAAAAAAAAAAAAAATAGCCAACATGATGGCATGCGCCTATAGTCCTAGCTACTCAGGAGGCTGAGGTAGAAGGAGGACCTGAACCCAGGAGGTTGAAGCCGTGATGAGTCCTGATCATGGCACTACACTCCAGCCTGGGAAAGAGTGAGATCCCGACCATAAATAAAGAAATAAATAATGATAATTTAAATATCCATTACAAGGAAATGGTTTAAAAGTGTATAGTTTATTCATTGCACGAAATTCTTTAAGCTACCAAAACTATAGACTCACCTCCCAAAATGATTGTTCAACCAGTAACTTTTCACAATAGTTTTTAAATATGCATACCACTTTTAGATGACTATTATTTTTGTATACTTTGACCTAAAAATGTACAAAATACATATGGTCTAAAATAATAAAAGAAAATATTTTAGACAAGGACACACTCAAAAGTTTTCTCAACATTATTTCTATCCAGAGAAGAGATGTGAAACTAATTAGAATTGTTTTCATATCTGTCTGAACCCAAAACCGTTTCTTTTATGTAGGTGCACAGAGGAAGAGGGATAAAAATGTAGAAGTTTCTATGACTCTTTGGTCTTTTATGCACATGCAATGCTATTTCCAAATGTTTTAACCTACTCTTGTAGTCTGTGCTGCTTTGAATTGAAAGGTAATTATAAGCCCCTAAATGTCTCAAAAAGTGATAAAGTAAATGTTACAGAAAGAAAAGTAAGAAAAAATTGAAGCAAGAAGAAAAGATAGGTGTGATAATAGAGGATTGAAGAAGAAGAGGGAATGAAAGGTTCTGCCATCATTTATGTAGTTGACTCTACTTAGTATTGGATATTAAATGCCTGGCTGGGAGTTCATTGCTGTCCTTCCCACCACCTTCTTGAACGACTGCCTTTTTCCTTTCCTTCATCACGCAATTCACTGTCCCCTCCTCCTTAGTGAGTACACTAAGTCTTCATTGCTTTATCACATTTACTTCGCTTATCCAAAACTGACTTTATTTTCCTCCAAATTGTTTTTTATTGCTTATATAAACTTGGTTTTATTGCTACTTAATATATTTTTCTTGGTGAAAATTGTTTTGGTATCTTATATTGAGTTGAAGGAATAATAATTTTTCCCATTATAATTGCTGCAAATTTTTTTCAATTTATTTATTTTATTTTTTACTCTTTCCTTTTTTTCTCCATGTCTTCCCATGCCTGGATTGAGGTGTATATAGGGTAGATTTGCTCTGCCTCCTTTTTCTATACAGTCAGTGTAAGAACACAGCCTGTGGTAAACAACAGGAGGCCAATTTTTTTCAATTTAATGACTTTATACCTAGTGGCACAGTTTCAGAAATGAGTCAAAGTTGTTAAACAAGGCATGAATGTATTTAAAAAATGCATGCATAGTGATGTGCAAGGTTATCTGTGCTTGTTGATGAATAAAAGCAAGTTTCTGAGTATTATTTATCACCTTACTTTTACTATAAAGATCTAGTCTGATCTGGAATGACCCTATTGATAATGATTATGTCCAGGGATATATTATTATAGGATCTTAGACATGATGATAAGGATCACATCCTAGTTCCATAACGTGTTAATTATAAAACTTTGGACAATGTAACTCCCTATTCGTTAGCCTCGATTTTTATTTAACTTGAATATCAGGGAGAGTAATTATTCTACTTCACAAGGTAGTTGTGATAACTAAAGGTAGTAATCAACTGCCAGATACAGTAGAAAACCCACATATTGCAGCTATTATTATTTCATATATGTATTTATACACACACAAAAACGCATCTGTATTGGTCAATTTTTTTTAGTGAACATGTATTTTAATTGTGCAAAAAATTAAAATAAAATTATAAGGTGTGCTGAGCTTTTAGAATAGAGTTTTCTATACCACATACACTTGGCCTTCCTTAAAGAATTTGAATAAATATGTAAATTTGAATATATGTTGATTTGCTATGCCCATAGATTTCGGGGTCCATACTGGTCCTATTTCCACACTTCTGCTGCTGCCTGATAGAGATGCTTCTCTTGTTTTGGACTCCAAGATAAAGAAGGCTTTTTTGTTTTGAGCACTGTAATTTTAAATGACAAATTTATTTTCTCTTCATATAAGTTATAAATAGCTACCATTTATTCTTGTTTTCTTCTCATGTTGCTTTCAGTTTCATTTTTTGAGTGGAGAAAAGGTTTGGTAATGAGAATGACTTTCATGTGGAAATCCTGAGTTCATTCCACTCACCTGCCTTCTGGAAACATTAGTAAATGGGGTAGGTAAGGAAGGGGAAAGATTCTGAAAATGTGATAGCCAAATGTGTCCATTGCCACACCGGAGACAGAGAGGCCCTCATTGGCAAATTGATGACGGTTCAGGTGAAGCAAACTAACACCAAGCTAGACTTAGATTAACTACACAGTGATCGCGTTCTTTGATAGAGTGCAATCTACCTAAGAAGTACTCAAAGAGCGTGGAGCAAGCAGACATTATTTTCCTTGAAATATAGACAATTGCACGTCTACTAGCAATTGTGAGGAGGAGACGGATAGAAGGTAAAAATTAAAAGGGTAAGAATATGGAAGAACTGAGGAAAGGACATCGAATTACTGCAAACTTATAAAGATGTAGATTTTACTTTCTGTTTTGTTTGTGAAAAAGAATTATATAACGAACTTTAATTTTGCTGGGAATTGAAGCAACTCAATTTACAACATCATATTTTTTGTCCTTGAGTTTCTTTGGTTTTAGGTCTTCACAGAAGAGGGTTATTCTGGGTGCCCCATTACTCAGCCTTGCATCTGAGGCCTGGGAATCATTTCACACCTCAACAGATCTTTGAATGTAGCATCAAGTTAGTTCATAATTAACTTGTCTTCCCTCTGTCTTAACACATGAGATTCCAGTCAAATTAAATCTAACAGATGGGTAGAATCACTTGGAGAGAAACACTAATGAAGTTGTTTTAATTTCTCTTTGGAATCCAGGAATAATATATTGATTTTTAAATAAGTGAGGATGTATTTCATATATTTGATGTTTTGAATATTGATATGTGGATTGATAATTCAAGCAGTGATCTGTGCTTTTTTTTTGAGTCTTTAAGAAAAAACTCACCATTCCAATTGTTTCTCTGTCATTGTTATTCTTTAGTATCACCTTGCTGAGCTCTTGCTTGCACCTTGTGAGAGCAGCAGACACTACTAGTGTCAACTTTGTGCTTAGTATAATCCCATTCATACCAAAGAATAAAGTGAGCGGACCATAGTCAGGAAAGTTCTCAACAGACCTCAAGTCCTTCAAGGACAGAGCGAGTCAGTGTTCTGCTGTAGTATACTGTAGCCACTAGGATATTGACATTGATACAATTCACCAATAATATTCAAATTTCCATAGTTTTATTTATACTCATTTGTGTGTATTTAGTTCTCTACAATTTTATCACCTATGTAGGTTTGTGTATTTACCCCACAGTCAAGATAGTGAGCACTTCTAGCACCATGAATGTTTCTTGCATGAACCTTTTATAATTAAACCACACTCCCCTTTCCAAACCCTGGCAACCACTAATCTAAACTCCATTTCTAAAATTTTGTTTTTTCAACAATATTATATAATGGAATCATACAGTCTGTAAGCTTTAGGGAATGACTTTTTTTATTCACTAAACATAATTTCTAGATTTATCCAAATTGTTGCATGTATCAATAGTTCATCCCTTTTTATTGCTGAGTAGTATTCCATGGAACAGACATATATACAAAACACATACATCATAGTTTGTTAATAAGTCAATTGCTGAAATACATTTGAGCTGATTCTTATTTTTGAAAGTAATTAATAAATCCACTAGCAATGTTATTGTAAAGGCTTTTGTGATGACATAAGTTTTCATTTCCTGATCTTAGCTGGAAAATATTCAGTTTTTCACCATTCAGTATGATATTAGCTGTAGGCTTTTTGGAGATGCTTTTTATCAAGTTGCAGTTTTTCCCCAATTTCTTCCACTTGCATATTTCTGAGAGTTTTTATTATAAATATGTGTGTTGAATATTGCCATTTGTTTTTCTACATTGATTTTTATGACTATATGATTTTTCTTCTTTATTCTGTTGATATGGTAGGTTACAATTATTGATTCTCAAATGATGAATCAGCCTTGCATACTTGGAATAATGCCCATTTATTTATGGGAAATAATTATTTTTATACATTGTGGCATATGGATTTGGTTTGCTACTATTTTATAAAGGGTTTTTATGTCTAAGTTTATGAGAATCACTGATCCCTAGTTTTCTTTTGTTGTACTGTCTACATCTAATTTTGATATCACCAAATGATTTGAGAAGTATTTTCATATGCCTGTTATCTGGAAGACATTATGTGAAATTGGTATTATTCCTTTATACGATGTTTGGATGAGTTCTTCAAAGAAACAGTCTGGGTCTGAAGATTTCTTTTCTAACTATTTTTAATTGAGTTAAATTTCTTTCATCACTATAGGCCTGTTTAGATTGCCAGTTTCATCTTAGTTGAGTTTGGTAACTGTGGTCCTTGAGGAATTAGCCCATTTGTTCTACATTATAAAAGATATGAGCATGAAACTGTTCCCAATACTTCCCTTTTATTATTTTTTATATAATAATTTCAAGATCTGTAGTGGTAACCCCTTATTTGTTCTGATATTGTTGATTGCATCTCTCTTATTTTTGACAGTCTTGCTAGCAGTTTATCAACTTATAAATTATTTGAAGTCCAACTTTGCTGTTTCATTAATTTTGTCCTTTTTCTATTTTGATTTCACTGAATTTTGCTATGTTGATTTTATTTTCTTCAATATTTTTCTGGGACATTTTCTACTGATTTCCCTAGTCTTTTGATATAAGAATTTAGGTTTTGAATACAGACATGATGCTCTAAAGAGCATTTCACATTTCAGATTTTCAGATTAGGGATGCTCAGCCTGTAAGTATAATGCAAATATTCTATAATCTGGAAAAAAAAAATTGAGAGTTCTGTCCCCATGCAATTTAGATAGGGGATACTCAAATGGCATATGTCACTTAGATCTTTTTTTTTTTTTTCAAAAGCAGGATTTATTGAGAGGGCAGAAAAGCTCCCACAGAGGGAGGGGACCCAAGGGGTTGCTCTGTCACTTAGATCTTATTGATCAAAACTGCTGTTGGGATATTACATGTCCTTTCCAGTGTTCTCTCTAGTTTTTTTTATCAGCTGCTGAGGTGGACACTGAATTTTCCTACTATGTTTTTATATTTTTCTCTTTTTGGTTCTGAAAGTTTTTGTTTCATATATGTTAAAACTCTGTTGTATTTGGAACATGCACATTTGGGATTGTTATGTCTTCCTGGTGGATTAACCTTTTATTATTGTGTAATAACCCTCTTTCTAGTAATTTTCTTTATTATTAATATAGTCCCTTGTGTTTTTTAAAAATTAACATCTAACTGATTTCATGATTTCACTTTTCTATTCATGTTGCTGAATTTAATGTTTCTTGTAAGCAGCATAGTTGAATTTTGCTTTTCTATCCACTTTGCCAGTATATCTTCTTTTGATAATTTATTTAGACAATTTATGTTTTAGTAATTATTGATATGTTAGCACTTATCCTGACTTTTTATTATTTGTGTACTACTGGTTTCTTCTCATTTTGTTCTTGTTTCTCTTGTCTTGCTTTCCTGTGGGTTACTTGAAGAACAATTTTTAAGATTTTATCTTGATTTATTCTTAGTGTTTTTGAGTGTATCTCTTTGTATAGTTTCTGTAGTGGCTTTAGAAATAAATATACATACATGTGTAATATAATATTCTGACAATTAAGTTCACAAACTTGCTACTGTGCACTTACATTGGCAGCACCGTACAAACAACTCAATAAGGGCTCATAACTTTGGGATATCACTGCCTCACATCTGTGTTCATGTCAACGTTTGGCAGTGACTTGCTGAGTGGTGTTCATTATTGCTGCATGTTTTTGTGTGCTGTCACGAGAATGTCAGAGCTTAAATTAGAGCGACAAACAAACATTAAACTTCTTGTTAAACTTGGCAAGAGTGGAAGTGAAATCAGGGACATGTTAGTTCGAGTTTATGGAGATAATGCCATGAAGAAAATGACAGTGTACAAACAGATTAAACATTTTTTTGAGGGGAGAGAAAACTTCACTGATTAAGAGCAGTCAGGATGGCCAGTAACAAACAGAACTGATTAAAACATTGCTAAAAAATTCATTGAATTGTGTGTCAAAATCATTGGCTGACTGTGAGAAGCATAGCAGACCAAATAAACATCAATAGAAAGTGAAATCATAATCTTGCCATGAGAAAGTGTGTGCAAAAATTGTCCTGAAGGAGCTCTGGCATCACGACAGTGTACCAGCTCACATAGTACTGTCTGTAAGGAAGTTTTTAGCCAGTAAACAAATAACTCTAGTGGCATACCCTCAATATGCACCTGATCTGACCCCCAATTACGTTTTCTTTACTCAGTGATAAAGGAAATAATGAAAGAAAGCCATTTTGATGACATTAAGGACATCAAGTATAATATGACAACAGCTCTGATGGCCATTCCAGAAAAAGAGTTCCAAAAATGCTTTGATGGATGGACTAGGTGGTGGCATTGGTGCATAGCTTCCTAAGTGGAGTACTTCAAAGGTGACCATAGTGATATTCAGCAATTAGGTATATAGCACTTTTTTTGGAATGAGTTTGCAAATGTCATTGTCAGTGTGTGTGTGTGTGTGACTTATCATAGTCTACTGGTATCAACGTATTACCACTTTAAGTCAAGTGCAGAAGCCTCACTTCCATTTGAATCCCTTTACTTTCCTCATCTTCAAATATTGTCATATTGGATACAAGATGGTTGTTATAATTTTTATTTTAATAAGTTTCTAAAACTCATGAGGAAAATGCTTTTTCTATTATTTCTTTTTCCCCCTCCAAACTGCAAGATTATTTACTTTATTACTTTTTTTTTCACCTTCCTCACTACACCGTACCAACCCTGTCCCCTGAATAATGTCCATAATTTTTCACTTGCATCCATTTCCACTGCTACCAGTCTATTTGAATCTATACTATCATCATTCTGCTATGGATAGTGCAAATACCTCTGAAGGACCACAAGGGCTTCTTAACTGACCTTTTTTACATATTTATTTTTCATTCATTCATTTATTTAAAAATATTTGTGAAGAATTTACATGTACAAATACCCATGTATCAGGCACTCTGGTAAATTTCAAAACAAACAAACAAATCTGTGAACCACTTCTCAAATGTGGTTGTTAAGAAATACACATAAAAATTACTGGGGAAAAAACAGTGATGCCTTCAACAAACGCATTACAGATAAAGTGCCAGAGAGGTTCAGAAGAAGAAGTACTATCTTGAAGAAAAGGACAGAGGATTAATAGACTAGGCTTAATTAGTTGAGTTGTACTCTTCATTTTAAACGAAGAGTGCAACTCAACTAACTAAGCCTAGTTGAGAGTATGGACCTCAAAAGATAAAGAAAAAGAAGCATTTGAAAAAGAAATACTCTAAGAGAAGAAATCAGAGTGAAGTAAATAAGGCATGTAGAGTGAAACTGTCAGAGGGACTGCCATTCTAATCAGGAGAAGAATGAGCCTACCTTGATTTCCTTCTTTTGCTATGTTGGTGGTCAGAAATAAATTGTTGATATGTTGGTATACCAATATATCAATTAATTTGGGTAGCATTTCTGTGTTGGGTGGGTGGGGAGAAAGCAAGCTTCTCTACTGCTGTACTTTTCTTCCAGCCATAGGGTTTAAAATCAGCTCACCATCTTAGAATTTTCCAGAATTCTACTTTGGTTGTTTTCTGCATATTTTCTGGGGTTTATAATTGTGGTTAGTGTTGAGGAGCAAAACATAGATCAGAATTCAGGTCTATCAAGTAGATTTTTCAAAAAGTGAGTAGATAAGCAGCTAATTATTTAAATAAAAGGTGCACCAATGTATCAACAGCAGCACTTGATCCTTTGTGCAGGATTGACCAGAAATTTCAGAGCCTGGGAAATGTGCACCATATTCTCAATTAACCAATGTTCTTGTACTTTATTAAGATATTTATTTTCTTTCTGTTTAAAATAAAAAATGGAGTCTGGGCTAAATTCCAATTTGCATAAGTATACTGATCTTTCAAATTACCTTGGCAGTGTAAATAACATGGAGTTTTCTTCATGTTCAGTCTTGAACTAGTGGAATAGGACATTTGTGTACATTGAGATAGATGATAAGTTCTACCAAAAGCTGCCTGCAGATAAAATTATTCTAGCAATTAATTATTCTACCAGATTGACAAAAACACCAAAGCCTGCAAAACTATGTTTTCGAATCAGCATTCTGTTTTTCTCCCTGATTGAAACACTTTTATTTCCCTTGTATAGTTTTTGAATCTGTTTAATACTTTTTTAAAAATAAAGAGATCTGTTTGATAAAAAGAAAAACTCATGTTGACATTTACAAGTGCAACATTTGGAGGAGGGACTAGCTCCTGCCAATGAATCTGTGCTCACCTCATCCTTAACCTTCCCACATAAGAATTCTACCACAGGACCAAAGTCTCCACATTTAATTCTCCACTGAGAACCTTTCAGTTAAATCCCTCTGTTCTTATTACTTTCTTAATACTTGCTGGCCAAGAGCTCTCACACCATAAATTATCTGTATTTACATGCCATCATATTTTTGTTCAAAAGATGAAATTGTATAGCATAGAATTAGAAAATGTTCACAATTCATAAGAACTGACTCAGTTTTTTCAAGAGGGACTTTTTTTTTTGGATCTAGAATATTTTCTTTTTCAAAGCACCAAAGTACTATTATTATTAGTTTGGAACAGGATCTTCTTTCCATTTTCAGGGCCATTGAAGAGGGACATATTTAAACTAAAGAGTTTACATCTACTTAAGGACCTTCAGAGAAATAAATTCGATGATTTACTGTGTAGATGCATTCTAATATTAATTAGATTTAATTATTTCTAAGTAAATTTCTCCAAGTTGTCTAGATATTAAATCATTCTTTAAAAAATATTTTCACTAGAAGAAAACCTTTTACTGCTGCATTTCCTTATGTTATTTGAAAACTAAAAATAAATTTTCAGAACAGTAGTTATCAGTATTTTATGGGTTAGATGTCTATTAAGAATCTGATGAAAACTCTGAATTCCTGTAAGAGAAAATATATATAATTTTTGGAGGTCCAGAGACCACCTGGAGCTCATTCAAAGATTCCACGTTATGAACCTTTGCTCTGGAGTATAGGCAATTTTTTATCATCAGAAATCTTGGAATGTCTCCAGAATTTCACAATCTTTCTAATATGGACCATTTCAGGAAGTAGAATCCAAAATTGAATTTGTGTGTATTGGATATGATTATTTGGTTTTAGATAACAGAAACAAGCTCTAGTTAAACTTAAGAAAAAAAGTCATTGGAGTTATATTTGAGTAACTTATAGGTTTGAACAAAAACCAAACTGGAAAGGACAGCAAGTAATGCTAATGTAATAAACAGTCTATTTGAGATGCTGCTCATGACAGCTTCAGCTCTTTTGTTGCTGCTACAAACAAAACAAAAAAACACAGTAAAACAGTAGAAGGGACATGGAGCAGGAGGGAACAAAAAAATGTTCATTATAGTAACCACAGGTTTCTGGGAAGATTGAAATGGAAACCATGGCTATCCTTTATTTTAACTGTCTTTAATATTATTATTATTATAGCCACAATTATTCACCTACTCTTTATTAATGTATATCTACATACAGCAGACCTATATGAATTCTGAGAACCCAGGTTGCAAACAGTAGTCAATCTCCAAGGACATATTTCCAAACAGTCATTGAAGCTATGACAAATGAGTATAAGAGAGAAGAAGAAATTCTCAGAAGATGGAACCAGGAAATCAACTGAGTAGAAAGATCTTATTAGAGAAAAAAAAAATCAATTAGTCCTGATCAAAAATCTTTCCCTATCTCTTGGTGAAAGACTTTACAATGTCCACTTTGAGGGATTTCAGAATTGTTATAAACCTCTGAGAGTGATGTCTCCCATTCTTCCCCTTTCTGAATAAGAGTGTTTATTGTTTTTATTTTCAGGTCCTACACTGTACATCAGATTGTGTGGGGGGTAGTAGATAAAAAACAAATGGTCACTCTTCTGGCCAAATAAATAGGTAAAAGATATATAGTGCCATAAATTTAGGACATTATCACTTTGATTGTATGAATATGAGCTTCCAAATTAATTACTCCCTTGTTGCCTTAGAGGAATATAAATTAAGGTCCTACTTGGAGAATGAAACTGTCTCTACTATACTATGATACACGTCCTTTGTAAACATTGCAAGACACCATTGTTGACAACATGACATCTGATATTAACACAGTCTCCAAAGGATGTGAATCTTTGTTTAAAGCTCTAAACGCTGTTTTTCAACATTTTCAGTTGAAGACCAATCTGGGGAATTTTTGAAAATAATCACAAGTATAGATATAGGCTCAGTTTAAATAACTTCCAAATAATGCAAATAACATAGTATACTCAACCCCATTCTATTAAAAACCTATTCTGTGAGGTTTTGTGCCATGTTCTGTGTGTGAGTATACATGCCAATTATGATATAGTTTTTTCTGACACTCAAGAAGATTATAGTCCATTATTCATTATAAAATGGTCTTTAGTGTAATAGTCTAGTTAAATAAGAATTACACAACTGCAGAAATAAAGTTTATCAGTCAAATTTGAATACTGAAAGCTAAAGGTTATTGAAAACTGCAAATGATACATAAGCATCTCACTAGGAATGTAAACTTTCTTCAAGAAACTTCGTATAATGTCTACAAATTATAAATTAAACTCTTTAGATTTTCCTTTGATTTCTTCATCTTTGTCTTTATGTAGCCAGAAATGAATAATTAGATGACTTACATGATGACACACAAGAAAAGAAGATTAAACATGAAGGATCTGTATGAATCATAAATTAGAAATCTGTCTTTGAATTCTACTTGACTATTCTCAAAACTATTTTCATAGAGTCTGCGTTTAATAGTTTAATGGCTTTAAATGATTTGTTTTTAAAAAATATGATACTTAGAAGAACTTTAGTATTATTTCCCAGTGGTCATTTTCCATACATCATGTCATAAAATAGGCAGATTTGGGGCACATGTTACTCCCAAAGTAACTGAGTTAAAAATTGATGAACTTGCTGGGCATGGTGGCTCATGCCTGTAATTCCTGCACTTTGGGAGGTGGAGACAAGAGGACTGCCTAAGCCCATGGGTTTGAGACTAGCCAGGGCAACATGGCGAGACCTCATCTCTACAATAAATCAAAAACATTAGCTGGGCATAGTGGGACGTGCCTATAGTTCCAGCTACTTCGAAGGCTGAAGTGAAAGGATCACCTGAGCCCAGCAGATTGTGGCTGCAGTGGCTGTGAGCCTGCTACTGCACTCCAGTCTGGGTGAAAGAGTGATACTCCAACTCAAAAAAAAAAAAAAACCACAAAACTGATGAATTTCATGGAGAAATACATAAACATGTGAGACTTTCTTGAGAAAAAAAAAAATACATGGCAACGTTTTGTGCTATGCTATAATTCTGAAATGGTCATTGATCAGATTGTGTCTGACATGATTTTTGCCATTTGTACAAGTTTAAACTTCTTAGTGAAATTAGCATGTCTTTTCAAGCTCTTTCAAATGTTATAGTGATGTTTACAAAATTAGCACATTTTCACTGATAAGCTATAATCATGATTTATATTATTTAATCATTTGCAAATTAACTGATGAATCTTTACTATGTGACATTTATTTGGAGTGTTTTCTACAAAGTCAAACATCTTTTTTTATGAGACTCCTTTGTATCTGTGCGAATATCTCAGTCACCTATTGCGGAATGAAGGAAACATCCAGATGCTATCTGAATTGGTAATGCTGAAACCAACAGTTTGATTAACTGTAAGAATAAAGTGTATCATTATATTATACATCAGATATTCACAGATTAGATAAGTGAGTTTTAATTATGAACAAAATGAGTTAAAATGTTTGGTTTATTTGAATAAAGTTACAGTTTAAAGTTATGGAAATCTACAAATGTATAGTGGGTGGCCTATTATATGGGTTCACTTAAAAACTAAATCATATGTGTGGTAATGCTGCCATCTATGCCCAACTAAAAAAGTGAAAACAAGAATGTTTAGTTTAAAGTTCTAAGCACATTCAATACGTAATAACGCTATTCAGTGAAAACACACCTGTGGTTGGAAGGTATTTAATCAAAATTGAAATGAATAAAATGTTTTATAGTTGATTAGACAAAATATAACAAAGTTTATATTGAAACAAAGTTTCCTCACAATGCTAATTTCAGAAATGTTCTATAAAGGTCATTGAAAAGTTTTATGAATTTAGGATAAATAAGCCTCCCCAGCATAGGGACCAACAGGGTTTGCAGGTGAAAAGGCACGTTGTTTTTTTTTCTCTGAGAAAAGTTCTATTACTATACGGCTTTTCTTGCCACTTCTTTGTTTTTCTATTTTCCAAGAAGCAATGGATGCAATGGCTTGCTCTGAATGAGCCAGGGACACAAGATAATTATCAGTTAACATATCAGAGTATTATGCCACACTTTGTGTGCAAACAATCTAAACATAATGTGGGGCTCTGAGACTAGAATGCAATGTTTTGTCTTGCTTTGAAAACTTGATGTCTAGAAGTCAGTTAAAAGTTTATTAAAGTTATCCACAGTTTTCAGATTTATTTAAATGGGGACTATTACCTTTCAAAACATATTTTTAGTGGGCACTTGGATTCTACAAAAAGGGAAACCATATTCCTATTCTTCAGTGGAGGTAGTGAAGGCAATGAGGAGTTAGATGACTCCATATAATCATGCTTCATTATCACCGGAGCTGTGCCTTGAGGATTATTCCTAACTAGTCCAGAGGAGGGAGAAATTGACCTTGAAGTACCAGGGGACTATAAAGAAGTAGATGATGAGAGACTAAAGAGCAAGAAACTGAATGCTGGGCCTAACATTTTGCCAAAGCAACGGCCAAGGGATTGTAGAAACAATGCCATGCTTTATTGCTATATCCTGGTTAACTCAATCAACACAATGGTGGGTATATAGATGGCAATGTGTTCCAATAGTGCCATTTACTAACTGTGATCAAAAGACATTACTATCTCAGTTTCTCAGCAATCTTTGCTAGTCTTCTGCCCAAGGATGATGCTCTCAATGGGGACAGTGCTGGGGATATTTTTGGTTGTCCCAGCAATGAGGGAGAACTGTTATCATTTAGAAGTTGAAGGTCAAGGATGTTAGACATCCTGTAATTTTTGAGAGTCACATGTGTCAAACCAAAATAATCAAAAGGATCAGATTCTAGTTTTTAAAAGTTGATTCAAGTAAAAAGCTGGGAATGTCCATTCTGGAATACACCATTCCATAGAAATGGCAATAGTACTCTGAAGTTGAAAGCTAAAGTATTGCTTATAAAGAAAGAACACACACACACAAATTAACACTATTTAAACATTTTCTTATGCTAGGTTCATTTACAGGATATAACAAATTAATTAGTCACAGCTTGTTTTCTTTCCCATATGGCTTCTTTTCTTTCATTATAGTTGGTTTTCAATTCCTGTCCAATTAGAAAGAGTATGCTTAACAGTCCATCATAAGGCACAGTGGTAGCCATGAAGTACTTTGCGTGAAAAAATGAGAAGTTAATCTATAATGAACCTCAACACTAGGAGGGAAGAGGTCTTCCCTGGCATCCTTTACAACATTTTACAAAACAATACAGGTAAGGGAAAAAACTCAATTCAGACAAACAAAAACTTGCTGCTGGCTGTTACCCTGACTCAGGCCCCATAATTTACATTCCTTTAAAACTAAAATAATTCAGAGTTCCAAAGCTTAGATTTTGAATTACTTATTTTCATATATGCAACAAAGAATTGTCTTACCTTCGACAGGATTTGAATGACCCACCATTCATATTGTTGAGAAGCAAGTTGATAATCTCAGAACTTAATTCTGTGAAATATATAAAACTGAAGTATTCTTGTACAGTTTTCATGTTCTCTCAACATTTTGTAATCAGACCCAGGTCCAGGTGCTAACTGCTCAAAGTCAAACTCCAGAGATGAGAGATGGTATAAAGAAAAATATTTATTCAAGATCTACCCGAGGAGATGCCAAACTAATGTCTCAAATACTATCTCAAATTTTGAGCCAGTCAGAAAATGTTTTTAAAGAGAAATTTGGTATGAAAAATGTGGTGTCCTTGTTCTGAGGACTATTTTGAATTATTGCTCATCCAGGGGTCTGACTGGCACCATCCTGGTCATGGTGGAGCAATAGTCCATGAATGCCCTCAAGTAGGAGGGCTCCACAATCAAAGCTCAGGCCAAATCCTTTACAAAATTAGCCTCCGGAATTCTTGAAGGTCTGGTTTGGTCTTACTGATTGTGGCCTGGTATGTAGGTTAATTGTCTCTCCCTAAGTGGGAAGAATTCCTTCATGTTTGGCTTGTTTTAGAAAGCACAAGAGTTAGACAAGCATTGCTGTGTAAGAGAGTGCCTGGAGGGAGAGATGGAGGAAAAAAATGTTTAAAGTTCAATTTTTAAAGCTGAAGCAAAAGAAGAGTATATAGAATACATCTTAAGGCTGAAATTCTCAGTTACAATTTCAAAAATTAAATCATTGTATACAATGACAGGTAGTGTCTTGTTGTCTTGGGACATTTACTATGGGTTCTCACCACTCTGGAAAATGTATTGCCATTGGCAAGCCCATTCTAAATATTTAAATCATGATTATAAACAACCTCAAAAACAGTTTGCATTCATATCTACTGCATTGTCAGTGACTGTGACTCCAAAAATAGGTATAAGCATTGGATTATTTCTAGTGTAGTAGCTCTAAGCATTTATAAATCAAAATTCACTGTTTTACTATAAAAGATTTTTAATTTTTTTTATTTTAGAGGTTGAACACTATATGTGTTTTGTTTATTAGAAAATACTTTGTTCAATCCAACATCTTGCTTTTTTCTATTTTAACTGGTTTTTCTTTGCTTCCTTCCAGACTTACTTTGGATTAATTTAATTATTTTTAGTATTTTACTTACTAATGACTTGTTACATGTGTTTTTTTGTTTGTTTGTTTTTTAGTGGTTTCTCTAGTTTAACAATACATTACTACAGATTTTATTTAAATAAAATCTATCCCTTTATGTATTAAGAACACTGCATTAGTGTGTTTATTTTCCCCCAGTTCTTTGGGTAATTGTTGGCAAACATTTTACTTCTGTGGATGCTATAAACCCCATGGATGCATTGTAATTATTTTTGCTTTAGTCAATTATATTTTCAAAAGATTTTAAAAATGAGCAAAAGTAGCTTTTATATTTGTTCACATATTTAACATTACTGACTTTTTTTTTTTTTTGTACAGGGTATTGCTCTGTCACCCAGGCTGGAGTGCAGTGGGAAAATAAAAATGTTTTCAAGGACACTTTTAAAACTAAAGCAAACAAAGAGTGTTTAGAATACATGTGGTCATTGCACCTTCAAACTTCTGAGTTCAGCCTTCCAAGTAGCTAGTGTTGCTGAGTAGGGTGTGGCATAAGGCTTGTGAGTTCTTGACTCACTACTGGAAAGAATTTTAGAGCAGCCAGAAAGATTTTAGGTTTAACTGGCTACTGTCAGCTGTGGATTGAGCCTTATGCCCAGAGAACAAAACTTTTATATTTAAAACTGTTAGAAGAAGAAACTGACCCCTTATAATGGTCACCAGAGGAGGAGTAGGCTATTGAGGGATTAAAACGGGCCCTCACCAAGACAGGATCATATTTAATCAGAAAGCAGGGAGATGGCTGCCTGATTCCTGAAACCTAAAATATGAGACTATGCTATTAGAAAAGGATGACTTGGTCTTAACAACAGATACCTGTTTGAATCCAGTTAGCTTCTTATGAAAGGGAGAAGAAAACCAGGAGACAATAGATCTTGATTGTCTAGACATCATTGAATATCAAACCAAAATCAGACTGAACTTAGAGGAAGCCCCATTACATAATGGAGCTAGGCTGTTCATAGATGGTTCTCCCAAGTAATAGAAGGAAAAAGCACAATGGATATGCTGTCATTGAGGAGAGGCAACAGTTCATATGTGAGAAGGACTGACTACCTAGTAATTGGTCTGCACAAACCTGTGAAATATATGTCCTCAACCAGGCCCCAAATTTCTCACAAAATGGGAAGGCACCATCTATACTGACTCCAAGTACGCCACTGGGGTGGTACATACCTTCAGAAAAATCTGGACAGAACTAGGCCTCATTAACAGTGAGAGAAAAGAGCTAACACATGGGGAATTAATCAAAAAGGTCCTAAAAAGTCTCTTGCTCCCAATTGAAATAGCGTTGGTATGTGTAAACGGTCACCAAAGGGAAACACCCAGGAGGCTATAGGAAATAGGCTTGCAGACGAAGTTATGAAACAGGCCGCTCTGGAAGATGTCAAACTCTTAAGTCTAATTCTCAACATCACTAAAGTGGTAGTGAGACCCCAGTTCACCAGAGCAGAAAAGGAAGAATTAAATAAGCTAGGAGCTATTCAGAAGGCGGACGAGCAATGGTTCCTCCTCGATGGGAGGGAGACCCTAGCAAGCCCATAATGAGGGAATTAATGACTATGCTACATAAGGGGAGCCACTGGGTACCTCAAGCCATGTGCAATGCCATATTAAAAACCTATGGATGCATAGGCATTTACTATTGCCTCACAGGTATGTAGAGGTTGTGTAACCTGTTAAAGAATTTACAAAAAGGTGATCTGAAAACAAGCTGTAGGAGGAAGGCCTCCAGGGTTGAGACCATTCCAAAGCATTCAAGTGGATTTCAAGGAAATGCCAAGTATGGGAAAATTAAAGTACTTGTTAGTAATCGTGGATCACCTCTCTGGTTGGGTAGAGGCTTTCCCACTCACAGCTGCTACAGCAGGGTCTATAATCAAGGTGATTCTAGAACAAATTATACCCAGATTTGGACTAGTAGAAAATGTAGATTCAGATAATGGAAGTCATTTTACATCACAAGTATTGCAGGGGATAATGAAAAGTATACAAATTCAATGGGATCACCATACTCCCTGGCATCCTCCTTCTTCTGGAAAAATAGAAAGAATGAACCAGACCCTCAAAAAGCATATCACTAAACTAATGTTAGAAACTGAATTACCTGGATAAAATGCCTCCCAATTGTATGTCTCAGAATTAGAATAGTCCCCGAAATTATTATATGGGCTCCCATATAATATCCCTATGGATTATCATATCTCCCCATGAATTATTATATGGGCTTCCATATCCAAGAAAAACTACAGATCTCCCCACTATGGAAACTAAGGACCAATTTCTGAGAAACTATATACTGGCCATATCTTCCACTTTATCATTTCTCAGGTTAAAAGAACTCCCCACCCAGACCTCACCTCTCGAATTTGCTGCAAGGAAGACAAACTCCAGTTGAGTTGGGAAGGTCCCTGTCAAGTACTCCTGACCACCAATACTGCTGTGCAAACAGCTGAAAAGTGGTGAACTCACTATACCTGAGTTAAAGAATTAATAGACCAAAAGAGACTGAAGATCAGTGGGAGGTACACGGGTCACCAGAGGAGTCCCAAAAAATAACTCTTAAAAAATGAAGATGTTAAGTGAGTCCCTTCTTTGGGAAATAATATAGCTCAGGTGGGTTATCGCTATACAGATAACAGAGGGTTTTCCTACTAGTTTGGTAATTAACATAACCAAGACCACATCACCTCAGATTATCAGATTTGATACATGCCAAGTTCTGTCTTGTGGGAACCTAGAAAACCAGAGACAACTATCACAGGCAGACAAGTACCTCTGCCCTGAACTCACCCCCTTCTGAAATATTTTATAAGCAATCCCTGTTCAGGCTGGGGTAATGTATGGTGGACTATTCGGTTTCAAGGATGGACAGCTACCCCCAGGGGAATGAAGAAATTCCTAAAAACTAAAATGCACCTGTCCAAAGGTATTCCACCACAAGCCTCCCAAAATCCCTATACTTTTAGCTACGAACAACCCAATTATCCTAGATCAGGAGCCAAGAGTGGCAACTTGGACATACAGATTCAGAGCATATGTTACAGGAAAAGACCTCTTAGGGTGATTGGTCCTTAGGTTAGTTAAAAACGAAACTTTAGATAGACCTAAACTGACCTCAGGTCCTGGAGATCATCATGATCTTCCAAATAATGATCCCCAAAGAGCGACCAAAATTGAAGTCAAGGATTTAAGGCAGAGTCTTTAATTTGAGACAGGATATGGAGATGTCAATGCCTGGGTAGAGTGGGTTAAATTTTCTGTGCACACACTTAACAAAAGCAATTCTATGCATGCACTGCAGGGTGGCCACAGACGCAGTTTGTTCCATTTCCTCTTGGATGAGCTACAGACCCTGCTGGGATGAATTGCATGATGGTTCTATACCAAGACAAGGATGCATGGGAAAATGAAACCTGCAAGTGCTTGTCATTGCTCTTTTTTGCATTGCAGAGGTCAGACCTAAGGGTGATCCCCTCCTTCTCCATAGGGGTGATGAAATACTCCTCTTGCTTTTCAAGGCAAGGGGAAGAGTTCAATAGGTCCATAGGAAATCTTTTGGCCTGTACCTATATCCAAAACATCACTGGTGAATCAAATTATAATTATTTCAACCTGCACATCCCACGAGCAGATGTTTGGTGGTACTGCAGAAGGTGAAGCCTGTGTAACCTGTTGCTGTCCAACTGGACTGGAACTTGTGCACTAGTCCAATTGGCTATTTCATTCACTTTGGCATTCCATCAAATCACTGAGGATAATAGCACCCATCATCAAAACTGAAGGGCATTGGAAGGATCTTTTGACACCAATGTGTGCATAGATTCAATAGGGATCCCGAGAGGAGTCCCCAATGAATTTAAGGTCCTCGGATTTGAGTGTGCACTCTTCTGGTGGTCTGCCATTAACACAAATGTAGATTGGATTAATTACATTTATTGTAATCAGCAAAAATGTATTAACTTCACTAGGGATGCCTTCTACGGGGTGGTTAGTCAATTAGATGCCACCAGCAGGATGACTTGGGAAAATCAAATTGCATTAGATATGATTCTAGCAGAAAAGGGGGGAGTTTGAATCATGCTGGCAAAAAAATGCTGTACTTTCATCCCAAACAATACTGCTTCTGATGGGACCATGACTAAAGCTTTGCAGGGACTAAGAACTCTGGCAAATGAAATAGTAGGAACTGCTGGTATTGATGATACAGTCACAGATTGGTTGGAAGGCTGGCTTGGGAAATGGAAAGGAATAGTAGCCTCAGTCCTAACCTCCCTTGTAATTGTGGCAAGACTCCTAATAGCAATAGGGTGCTGCATTATTCCTTGTGTTAGAGGCCTGATACAGGGGCTCATAGAAGCCACAATTAATGTACACATGCCCCTAACATACCAACAGAATATCTTACTGTTATTAGAAGCCAAGCTAGACTCAGCTTTCTATGATGAGGAGAGGCAAAAAATCTTAGAATGACATGAGAACCAAAAATCTCTAAGGTGAAATAAAGATGAAAACGGGACCAATAAAGTTGCAAAGAAAAAGAGGAGGGAATTTTTTATGAAACAGAGACTTAAGGTGATCCATTTTCAAGACTAAGTAGATAGCTCTGAGTGGAAAATTATTAGCAGCCAAACTTGCCTAACAGCTTGAAGACATGGCATAGTGTATGTATCTGGGAAGTCTCCAAGCAGGCAGGAAGTTAGGGGAGGGATGAACTAGTGAGAAAACCTTTCCCAGACAGCCCACCAACCCCCCACCCCCACCAAGAAGGCCCACCAAAACCAATAGGCCAAAGTGCCAAGGAACCAATCAGGTTCTGACCCATGCCCCCAAAACCCACCAATAGGGCAGGGATATGAAACCTTATTCAATCCAGCACCTAATAAGGGAAAAGAAAAAAACTTAGGCAACGTTTGGGAAGATTGTAACTCCATAGTACTTAGCCAATGAGGAACTGGGGGAGGGACTTGCTAACTAGGGAATAAATTGCTTGTTGTAACCATTCTGGGTGTGACTGTGTTATGACCGAGTAAGCGAGAAGTCACACACCAGCAAGCTAGCAAGCTGAGTCTAATTAATTAGAGTTTTATTAATGCACGGGTCAAGAGCAGGCAAACACCAGGAAAAAGAACTCTTGACAAATTGGTGCAGTTTGTGACAAGCTTTTATGGGTGGAATTTGCAGTATAGGCTACATAGCAACTTAGTGACCATAGCAACTATTAACTAACAACTTGGCAACCAAAATGGGAACTTTTGATTGTTAGGGAGCTTTGACTAATTTTATGTCCTAGGTATAGCCAGTGTCCAGAAATTCCCTGGAGTTTTGCCATTAAGATACAGTTTAAGGTAGTTACATAGAGACAAGGAAGAAGGGTCATTACACAATGGAGTTACCTTGGTTAGGTCACTAACAGAATATAAGAACAAAATATGAAAATGTAATAATGGGGTTTTGCATTTGATTTCAGTTAAAGCATACAATTACATGGAACTTATGGCTAAGGAGTTTTATAACAGTCAGCAGGAAATGGTCAGCACGACCTTCCCAAAGGAGAGAAAGCTGGGTGTCTGCGGTCATGGGAACGTTACTGTAATCACATGTAGGCATTGATTCTTAGGTCAGGCAGGTAACTAAGATGAAAGTTTTAAACAAAGTGGAGTAAGCTGGTTAATATTATTATTATTTTGCTAGCAATTTGATTTTATTAACTGATTTAGCTCATTTCATTCCCCCCTTTTAGTTGTGCATGAGTCAATTCATTGACTCTTCAGTTAAAGGAAGGGAATTATAATAGGTTCTGGTATACAGAAGTTTTATTGCGTTGATTTGTTTCTTGACAAAGTTAGCAAACCAGTTTAAAATGCAAGGTACCAGATTTGGAAGATTTATTTTAAACTGGGTTGGGTTTGAGTTAGGGGTCCAATTTTGGACAGCTAAAACTTGTCCTGAAGTAAAGGAACTTAAAGTAAAAGAATAAGTAGTATGATAAGCGAACCCATAGGGGTGCTTGCTAGAATAAACTAGGGTCAACTTATTTTAAGCATAATAAAGCAATAATATATCCAGTATGTGAGAAATAAAACAGTGTTAACAGAACTTTCTTGCAGTATAGCCATTTTGCAGGAGCTGCAGTAAGCAATGCTGCTTTAAATTTTAGAACAATTTTAGGTTACAGTTCAGTTGTTGTTTGGGTGGAGTGACCTGTCAGCGTCCCAGTCGCAGGATTGGCTAAGGCAGGCTTTGGCGTCCGCAGCTTCCTTGACTTGCGAATGATGAATCTAGGTTGGTATCCTGCCAACCTTGAGTGATGTTGGGGTGGTGAGGATGACTTTGTGTGGTTCTTTCCAGGAGGGGCTCAGTTTTTTTTGGAATTTTTTGATGTAGACCAGATTTCCAGGCTGGAACGGATGACACGGTGTGGAGATGGGAGTTGGCAGTATAGCATGGACGTTGGTGTGGACAATGTCCTGCACCCACTGTAAAGACTGCTGCGGGGAGAAGGTCACGTTTTTTTGTAGATCATGGCATGTACATGAAGTGTAGCAAATGCATACCAGCTGTCAGTGAAGATGTTTACTCATTTTTTTTTTTTTGCTCCCCAGCGCAGGGCCTGAGTTAGAACAATTAACTCAGTCTTTCGGGCAGAAGTATCCTGAGGCAGTGCCTGGACCAGATTACATCATGAGCTGTAGTTACTACGGCACCAGCCTTACGGACTTCATTTAGTACCAGGCTGCTACCATCTGTGAACAGGTCAGCATCAGCCTGGCACAGAGGAGTGTCCTGAAGATCAGGTCAGCTGGCCTGGGTGATGTCCAACACATCCTTGCAGTCATGCACCAGCATCAGGCAACAGGGTTGCCAGGTTGAGGCACTGAGTAGGAGAGAAAGTTAATCTGGGCTGGTCTAGTAGAAGACTCTGATACTGGGTAATACATGTATTTGATATTCAGCAGCCAGAGGCTCCCCAGGGCAGAGTCTTAACAGCATAGGAAGCAGTTAAAGCCATGTTCTGGCCAAAAGTTTACTTGTCTGCTTCTTTAATCAGCAAAGCCGTGGCTGCAATGGCTCGAAGACAAAAGGGCCAACCAAAGCTACTGGGTCCAATTTCTTTGACAAATAAGCCACCGGTCTTTTCCATGGCCCTAGGGTCTGAGTGAGGACCCCTTTGGTAATTCCTCATTGTTCATGAATGAACAAGTGGAAAGGTTTGGTAACATCTGGAAGGGCTAGTGCTGGAGCTTCAGTTAGAGCTGTTTTTAGCTGTTGGAACGCTTATTCCTCAGCAGCCGTCCAATTTAGAGATTGATTCCCTGCTGCGGCCAAGTACAAGGGTTTGGCAATTTCAGCAAATCCTGGGATTCATAGCCGACAATATCCTGCCACCCCCAGGAATTCCCGTACCTATTCCTTTGTAGTTGGCGTGGGAACCTGAAGAATAGTTTTTTTCTGGGCTGAGGTTAGAGCTTGTTTATTTTTTAGCTGGTATTCCAGGTAGGAAACTTCAGTTGAACAAAGTTGTGCTTTTTTTTTTGCTGACATATGGTAGTCCAAGTCTTGGGAAAGCTGTAACAGAGTCTTTGTGCCTTGTAAACAAGTGTTCAAGTCTGCAGCTGCAAGCAAGAGACTGTCTATATACTGGAGTAGAGTGCATTCAGGGTGTAAGGCACAGAACCCTGACAAATTCTGTTGCAAAGCTTCTCTGAAAGGGATCCAAGTTAACTGGCTGGTGTCTCCAGAGTCAGGATCTGTCCATTTAAAAGCAAAGATGGGTTGACTAACAGGGGACAGGGCATTAAAGAAGAAGGCGACCTTTAAGTCTAACAGTAGGAACAAATATTTCAGTTTTGTCAGGTGAAAACACAATCGTGGCTTTTAACTTCCGAAGCCGGTTTTGGCCCATTGGAGGGAATGGACAATTCGGAGCTATGAGGAACGAGTGTGTAACCCGTTTTTGTTCTAAGTTTATAGTTCGGTAGAAGTGAATTTGTAACTAGTAATTGCCCCCATTGCCCCCTAAAGTCAACCCAGGGCTCAGAGGGCCGTTACCAGGATTTTAGCTTATTTCCTGGCAGCTTTATTGGCTGCCTATACTGCCTATTTCTGTTTTTTAGCATTTCGATTGTTAAAAACCTTTTGGGCCACTTCCAGCAGCTGAGAAATATTTATTCCTGCAAAGCCTTTAAGCTTCTGTAATTAAATTTTTTTTTTTTTGATGTCTGGAGCTTTCTGTACCACAAATTAATAGCTTGAGCATTCTCAAGGGCCGGAGGATTGAAAGGGGTATAAGTATGAAAAGCCTCCTGGAGGCATTTAAGGAATGCCCCCAGAGATTTCTTGGGACCCCAGAGAATTTCAATAGTTTTAGAAAGATTGATAGGTTTTCCAGCTGCTCCCCTTAACCCAGCTATTAGAGTCTGGTGAAAAATTTCTAATGTCCTGGATCCTGCCAAAATGTTAAGGTCCCAGTCTGGGCAATACTGGTCATGTACACAGGGTTTAAGGACAAGATAAAAAAATGGTTTTTGGCTCTCGGTGTGTTCTTTTATTTTTCTATTCCTGCTCTTGGAAATATTTACTTCCAAGGGCACAAATAGAAAACAGTGGGACTTTAACTGAATATTATTTGTATTTAATAAAACATTGTGAGAGCATAGACAAAATTATTAAGCAAGCAATGATGAAAAAAAGCTATTGTCTTAGAAACAATACTGGAAAGTGAAAGTAGTCCTGCAAACTATATGCAAGACTAGCCAAAACCTTTAATTTATCAATGTAAGTTGAAAGATTTTCCTATAAATTATTTTTAACTGTGTTTGAACAAGGAAACACAGCATCTTGACAAAGTCTGAAGAAAAATTGAAAACATTAGAGATTAGGTTGCAGCCCAAATTGAGAATTTAAAACAGGTAAACATTGGCAAGTTATACTTTTACAACAATTGATAAACCTAGGTTTTGTTATTTAATCTGTGTTGGATTAATAATCCTTGGGCCTAGAAAGAGATTTTGAAGTCCGTAAGCAACTTGGCAGTGAAAAGCATTATAGCTGATTACAAACCCCTATCAGTGAAATTAATTTACATGGCCTGCAGGCAATTTAGAAGGAGGTAAGGTAAGTGTGGTTCCTGAAGCTGGTCCCCCCCCCTTTTTCTGTTGTTTTAAGGAGGAAATTTTTATTATATAATCCAGGAGATTGGAAGGTCGAGAAGCCTGTGACCCCATATTAAATGACAAACAGACAAACAAAACACAATGACACACAAGACATATCTGGAGCACGTGAGAAAAGTTGCAGATCCCTGGCACAGCTTCACGGCAGAAAATTACAGATCCCTGGCACAGCCTTGGTCAGAAAACCAGAGTATTTTATTCAGCCAACATCTTGGCCAAATGAATAGTGTCCAAAGGGTGGCATCGTCAGGCCGTGACTCCCTTAAACTGAATTGTGGCCACAGAACAGATTTTTACCGGTAAACAGCACAAGCTCTTACTTCTTGGGAGGATGCAGATGGACTCAGGTTTTTTTGAGATGAGAGGAGTCAGCAGTCATTCCAACCCTCTCCAAGCCAGATGAGAGGTTATGGGGCCCTGAATAACTCAAGGGGCACTTCCCCAATAACTCCCCATCAGACTGGGAAGAGCTGGAGTAAGGCTTGTCTCCTGAAGTTGGCAACATCTCTCTGGGGCCTCCAAATGTTATGACCGAGTAAGTGAGAAGAAGTCACAGTAGCAAGCTGAGTGTAATTAATTAGAGTTTTATTAATGCACGGGTCAAGAGCAGGCAAACGCCAGGAAAAATAACTCTTGACAAATTGGTGCAGTTTGTGACAAGCTTTTATAGGTAAAATGTGCAGTAATGGCTACATAGCAACTTAGTGACCATAGCAACTATTAACTAACAACTTGGCTACCAAAATGGGAACTTTTGATTGTTAGGGAGCTTTGGTTACTTTTATGTTCTAGGTATAGCAGTGAGTTTTGCCATTAAGATATAGTTTAAAGCCGGGCTCGGTGGCTCAGCCTGAAATCCCGTGCATTTGGGAGGCTGAGGTGAGTGGATTGCCTGAGCCCGTGGGTTCGAGACCTGCCAGGGCAGCAAGACCTCATCTCTACAATAAATAAAAAAATCAGCCTACTTGGAAGGCTGAGGCGGAAGGATCCCGGAGCCCAGCAGGTCGAGGCTGCGGTGGCTGGGAGCGGCCACTGCACTCCAGTCTGGGCAACCGAGTGAGACTCCAACTCAAAAAAAAAAAAAAAAAAAAGATATAGTTTAAGGTAGTTACATAGAGACAAGGAAGAAGGATCATTACACAATGGAGTTACCTTGGTTAGGTGATTAACAGAATATAAGAACAAAATATGAAAATGTAACAATGGGGTTTTGCAAAGCATAACATTTGATTTCAGTTAACAAAACATATAATTACATAGAACTTATGGCTAAGGAGTTTTTTAACAGTCAGCAGGAAATGGTCAGCATGACCTGCCCAAAGGAGACAAAGCTCGGGTCTGTGGTCACTGGAACATTACTTTAATCACATGTAGGCATTGATTCTTAGGTCAGGCAGGTAACTCAGATGAAAGTTTTAAACAAAATGAAGTAAGCTGGTTAATATTATTGTTATTTTGCTAGCAATTTGATTTTATTAATGGCTTTAGCTCATTTTAACTGCCTACCAGACACCTGATCTTGCAAGACCTCTATTAAACTCTTGCTTATGCTGCGCTCCATGTCTCCATGTCCATCCTTTGATTTTGGATAGGTCAGTTTGTTTCTCATATTTTAACAGCCTTGTCTATTAATTATGCCATCTGAATAATTTTTCCTACCATTTTCATTGTTTTTTTTTTTCTCTTTTTATGGACTATGTTTTCCTGCTTCTTTATTTGTTTGGTAAATTTTTATTGGATGCCCAGACATGAGTTTTACATTTTGGGTTGCTATCATTTTGTTTGTTTGCATTTTGGTTTTGTTTTAGTCATTCCTTTAAACATATCTTTTGATTTGTTCTGTGACATAGTTACTTGGGAGTGGCTTAATCTTTTCTTTTCTTTTTTGAGTTGGCGTCTCATTCCGTTGCCCAGATTGGGAGTGCAGTGGTACGCTCACGGCCGCTGCAGCCTCCACCTGCTGGACTCAGGTGATTCTTCTGCCTAGGCCTTCCACATAGCTGGAACCACAGGCATGAGCCACTGAACCTGGCTTATTTTTTGACTTATTGTAGAGACAAGATCTCACCAAGTTGTTCAGGCTTGAGACCTAGAACTCAGGCAATCTTGCCTCCACCTCCCAAAGTGCTGGGATTATAGGCGTGAGTCACTGTGTTCAGCCTGACTCAATTTTTTCAAGGCTTTCTTTCAAGCTCTGTTCAGTGGGCCCAAAATACCCTCAACCCAGGGCTAATTTGGTCCCACTAGTAAGGAAATACCCTTCAAGGACATAACTTGTTCTGTGTGTCAAGAGGGCTTTCCATTTAAACTGGTGGGACAGAAACTATTTTAAGCCATGTGCAAACTATGAAGATTGTTCTTACTGCTCCTTATCAGTGGTCTTTTCTTCATTTAGGTAGTATCCTCATATGTTTCATGCATGAGTACACAGTTAAAGATGTGTGCAAGGAACCTCTGCACATCTATAGATTTCTTTCTCTATGGTTTCACTTTAGTACCTTCTTTTATTATATCAGCCACCTGGTCACTCTGAACTCAGAATTCTATCTTTCAAACCTAGGAATTCTTTTGAACTCTTTAGAAATTTCCTTCCTTGCTATCCTAGCTTTATATCAATTTTTTATCTGACTAGTGTTTCCATGGTATATATTTTTACATTATTCTATTTTAAACCTGTCCGTGTGTATACGTTTCAGAAACAAACATTATATATTAGGGTTTTCTTTAGTCATTTTACAATTTTTGTCTTCTAATTAGAATATTAATTAACCCATTGACACTTAAATTTAATCTTACATTTAATGTGTAGATTGCTGTGTTCCATCAGTTAAATATTTTTTGATGAACTTTCAGGTTTATAATTCTCAACTACTATAATCTGCTGTTAAACTAGTTTGCTGTGTTTTTAATTTCAGTAATTTTCTGTTTTAAGTTTTTCTTTGGTCATTTTTATCAGGTACAAATTTTTTTTTGAAAGCACACACACAGCAATGTGAATAAATTTGAGATATACCAACCATAAAATTGTACAGAGTAAACAACCTTAATACAATCACCCACATCAATATTGAACTTTTTTCTCCAGAGTCTTACTCCTGCTAGGCTCAGATGATCCTTCCTAGGTTCAGGTGATCCTTCCACCTCAGTCTTTCAATTAGCTAGAACCACAGGTGCGTGCCACCATGCCTGGTGAATTTTTTTTTTTTTTTTTTAGTTTAGAGATGAGATCTCATCAGGTTGCTCAGGCTAGTCTGTTGTCTGGGCTCAGGCAATCCTCTCACCTCTGCCTCCCAAAGTGCTGGGATTACAGGTGTGAGCCCCCATACCTGGCCGATATTGAGATTATTCTAAGCATCCTAAATGTCCCTTTATAATAATTCCTGATATTGTTCACTCTCCAAATTTAACCATTATAACTTTAACTTTTAGCAACACAGATCAGTTTTCCTAGACATTGAAACTTAAATGAATAACATATTTATTAAAACTGTCCATGGTGTAGAGCATAACAGTGGTTCCTTTAATTCTATTGTTGTATAGTATTTCATCATATAAAAATACTGTGATTTCGAGATGCTAACTTTTTAAATTAAAAAATCCTTCTATTTAGTTGAGAAAAGTAATTGGGCTTTGAATTACTTTTAAGCTTAATATATTTTTAAATTATAGCATAGCTGAAAGCATAAAGATTATTCTAAATACAAAGAGAACTTAAGAAAAAACATAGTTGAATTCCACAGCATATCTCTCTCAGAACTTGTTAGATTAAGATTCCACTGGAGCCTCAAAAAAAATCAGGTCAGACTAGATGGGGGGGTCGTCTGTGATCTGGTGCCATACAAAAGATTCAAAGAATTGCACAGATGTTAGATCGAAAAATATAGTTTATTTAGAAAATAAATTAGAGAGAGAGAGGGGAGATTCACCTCCCCAAGGTAGGGGAGGGTGTCAAAACTTGAGGAAACATGGCTGTCATAGCTCAAAGAGCCACGTGGCCAGACCAGAGTTTAGCAAAGCAGTGGCCAATGGCTGTTTGAGGTTGAATGCTTCTAAACCCTTCATTTTGATGGGAACAAGTCATTAAAGGTGATTGAGTGGTGGTCTGTTCCACATCACCACGAAGAGGACAGGTAAGCACAGGTACTAACATCGGGTGATGGACTGCAGACAGATGGGTGGGCTAGTTACATGAGTGTTGCCAAGTTGGTGGAGTCTGTGTCATGAAAGTCATGAAAGGCTGATTAGGTTAACTTGTTTCTTATGCAAATACTTGGAATAGAAAAGCTAATTAGTACCAAACAAGGTGGGGAGGGACTGTAAAACCATTATCAGTAGGAGAAACTGGTTCTGTTCTTGATTACTGGGTAGGCTAGGTAATGTTAAGAGAATATGAAGAACTAGGCAGTGTCAAAATGACTGCTGTTTAGCTTAAAATTATTCCACTAAATATTTCCATTTTGACACTACTCTTTCAGAACTGGACAAGTGAAGTGGATTAAAACTAAGTAAAATATAGAGTAATTCAATAATTGACTAATATATTTGAATAAAATAAATTTGAAAAATAATATATATAATTTTCTATGAAACCATGAAGAGTAAATTGAACTTTGCATTATCTTTTCAAGTAACAACGTACATATCTATATACATATGCGCAAAATTTAAGATAGACCTGTCCATTTAAACTTCTTATTTGGTTCCACAGAAAGTCTTAATAAACTTCTTGAAAAGTAAAGATTCGAGAGACCATATAGTCTATTACAAAAATAAAATTAGAACTAAATACAAACTTTAACTGTACAATGACCACTTGTATACCTAATCCTGAATCGTACCTCACATCTTTAAAATAAAATAAAAATTTAAAAAAAGAGAAAGAAATAACACACTTCTGCTGGTAAGATAATAATGGAATTGAGGCAGGATAGGTAGCACAGGTTAGACATAGATAGATAAATTTCCCACAGATAGGTTTTAGCAAGTGTCCAGACATTTTTTTTTTTTAAATTCAAGGTTAGGTATACAAATGTTCATTATGAGCCGGGCTGCGTGGCTCAGCCTGTAAACCTGCGCCTTTAGGGGGCTGAGGTGAATGGATTGCCTGAGCCCACCTGGGCAGCGAGACCTCATCTCTACAATAAAATCAAAAAATCAGCCGGGTGTGGTAGCGCATGCCTGTAATTCCGGCTACTCGGAAGGCTGAGGCGGAAGGATCGCTGGAGCCCAGCAGGCGAGGCTGCGGTGGCCAGGAGCGGCCTACACTCCAGTCTGGGAGACCCAGTGAGACTCCAACTTAAAAACAAAAACAAAAACAAAAACAAAAAAACCACAAATGTTCATTATGCAGGTATGCTTGTTGATGAAGTGTGTCCCCCCTGTCCCAGGCAGATTCCAGACATTTTGACATTTTAAAAAATTTCATTTTACTGCAGGCCATGCTGGCAGCCTATCCCACCCCCTCAGCAAATCAAAAGAAAACCTCATTAAATGTAAGAATAGGACAGTCCAACCTTTCAGCTCATAATCACTAAAAATCCTCAGGTTCCCTGTTGAAGCTAAAAGACTCAACCCCACCCCTTAACTGATCAAAACCATAGAAATGATAATAGGATCACCCCTCCTCCCAACTGAGATGGAGAGGGCAGCTGTTACTTGTGCTCCACCCTCATACCAATTATTAGGTCCCTATGTCTAGCTTGTAGTTGAGAGCTAATGTGTGGTTTTTCTTTTTAAAGAAATTTGCTGATGGCAGGTCTTTCTGCCATGAATCTTCTCTTTTCTTTTTCTTCTTGCTAATAAACTATCTTAAAACTTTGCTGGCAGCTCTAAAATTCATTTTAGGGGTAGCCAAAGAATCCATGAATTTTGTGCCTCACCTGGCATCAATATCACAGTTTTGATTTTCCCAAACACTTTTCCTGAAAAATAGAAATCTAATTATGATGGCAAAGCCATACACTCACACACACATATACTAAAGAAACAAAACTTGGATAAATTGCTAGCAAAACTGGATGACAAAAAATTCCCAAGAACAGGCATGGTGGGAATGGGGCCCAGATACAGATAGCTCAGCATTTAAATGATGTGGCTAGTACTGGTGAGAACAACAATAAGAAAAACCACCAACTCACCCTACAATGCATGAAATTACACTTAGAACTCTCAGAAAGATCCAGAAGAGTGGGCTTCAAATTAAGGAAACACTGTTAGAAGACATAAGCAAATTGAGGAATGCTGGAGAGAAGGGAGAGTGTTTATACAGAAGAGTCAGATTCAGAATACTGCAGGAGGAAAACAAAATATCTAAAGATGAGAATGCTGTTTGAAAACCGATGGCTATAGAAATTTAGGAAACAGGGACCTGGAGGCAAAACAACAATACCCTTCATAAGCTGGTCTTATCTCTGATAGACAGAGAGGCCATATTTTGACAATGACTTCTGTAAAGGAAAATAAATAATCTCAGGACTCCCAAACTGAAGGGAAAGTGAAGCCTGGAGACTGAGTCATGCAACTCTGCCCTTTTCCAAGTGAGCAGCTGGTACTTCACAACTTTGTGTCAAAGCATTATACATTTAGCCAGACTTCCACAGAAAAGCAAAAGGCCTCGTACATCTCTGAATAACTACCCTCAGAACGTTGATAAGCAAATTCTTTGTTGGCCCAGAGACCTTACAAGATGTATGTCCTTCCCTAAAACAAGGTCATGTACATTGTAACTGTAGGTCTGCAATTTAAGTCTAGCTCCAAAACTATGGTTTTTTAGATTTCACACTGACATGGTCAATTACAAGTTTATCTTCCCAGGTGCAGGACGAAAACAAGATGAGATGTCATTCTTCCACCTACCCTGAGACATCTGCATAATTGATTATTCCTTGACTTTTTTTTTTTTGAATGCTCACCTTATCTTATGTAAAATGTAGATTTGTTGTGCACTAAAGTCTCACAAAAATGTCACCATTTACCTCAACAACTATTGCCCTTCTTCTGATATGACTTTTTCCCTTTAAAGAAATGTATGAATACTGAAAACGTCTTCAAAGAGCACATATGACTCATACTTTCCTGGGCACATTCTCAAGCCCTGGATCAATAAACCTTGATTAATTGAGATCCTGGACTCAGTCTCTCATTTTAAGTTAGCCCAGCAGAGGAGGGAGAGTTCATAAAGCTGGGAGAGTTACTTTTGGCTTTCTGTCATTTTTGGAAACTTCCTTCTTATAGTCTATAAAAACCAATCTTTTAAATATTGGACAAAATCTAACTGTATGCAGTTATTAAAGATAATAAGATGAAAATGAAGCAAATAACATTCAGACAGAAAATGAGAACATCCCAGAAAAGTGTGCATTAACCAGAAGAAAAATGTAGCATAATGATTCAAAATAAGCTACAAAAAAAAAAAAAGATCAGAGCTTTGGAAAAATAATAAAACTCAGAAACAGAAAAGCTCAAATAGTAGCAGTTTCAAAAGTACAGCAAGAAAAGTAAAGATAATGAAAGCAAATTAAAACTATCAAATAAAAGTAATAGCATAAAAGATGTGAAAGTGATTGATGATGGTTAAGAAATATCATTAAAATTATAACAAGTGCCGGGCTCAGTGGCTCAGCCTGTAATCCCATGCCTTTGGGAGGCTGAGGTGAGTGGATTGCCTGAGCCCGCGGGTTCGAGACCCACCTGGGCAGCGACACCTCATCTCTACAATAAATAAAAAAATTAGCCGGGCGTGGTAGCGCATGCCTGTAATTCCGGCTACTTGGAAGGCTGAGGCGGAAGGATCGCTGGAGCCCAGCAGGTCGAGGCTGCGGTGGCCGGGAGCGGCCACTGCACTCCAGTCTGGGCGACAGAGTGAGACTCCAACTCAAAAAAAAAAAATTATAAAAAGTTATGTTTGCAGCTAAATTGTTATCTGATTTGAAGATAATATATAATATTAGGTTTACTATTTGAATGTCCTGAAATATATATAAAGTTTCATAAACGTATACATAAATTACAATATACTTGTTCCACAGTAATTAAAAAGGAATCACCAGACTTACCACCACCCATTCTGTACCTTAGATATCCTGAACTTGTTTATCTTATAACTGAATGCACTCTTTGACCAGCATCTCCCCAGTTCTTCCCCATTCCCTGATAATCACTGTTCTGCTCTCTGTTTCTATGAGCTCAACTTTTTAAGATTCCATATATAAGCGAGATTATACAGTATTTGCTTTTCTGTGTCTGCCTTATTTCACTTAGCATAATTTTTTCCAGGTTTATCTATGTTGTTGCAAATGGCAGGATTTTAATACTCAATACATATATCATATACATACAAATATGTACCACATTTTCTTTATTCATTCATGTCAATAGACACTTAGATTGTTTCCATATCATTATTGTGAATAATGCTGTAATGAAGGTAGAAGTGCAGTTATCTTTTTGACATACTAATTTTATTTCATTTGGCTATGTACTCAGAAATGGGAGTGCTGGATCATATGGTAGCTCTATTTTTAATTTTTTGAAAACCCTCCATACTATTTTCCATAATGGTTGCACCAATTTATATTCCCACCAATGGTGTTTAAGAGCTCCCTTTTCTTTACACCTACATTAACACCCTCTTGTCTCTTTGATAACATCCATCTTACCATATGTGAGGTGATCTCTCTTTGTTGTTTTGATTTGCATTTCTCTGATGATTAGTGATGTTGAGTGCTTTTTCATAAATCTGTTGACTATTTGTGTATCTTCTTTGGAAAAAATTATATTCAAGTCCTTTGATCATTTAAAAATCAGGTCATTTGTTTTTCTGCTATTAAGCTGTATGCGTTCCTTATACACTCTTGGATATTAACTTCTTATCAGATATATGGTTTACAAATATTTTCTCCCAAAATATTTTCTATACTTTGCCCTTTCATTTTGTTCTGTCCTTTGATATGCACAAGCCTTTTAGTTTGATGCAGTCTGACTTGTTTACTTTTGCTTTTGTAGCCTGTGTTCTTGATGTTGTATCCAAACAAATCACTGCCAAGACTAATGTCAAAGAGCTTTTCCCCTATGTGATCACCTTAGAGTTTTACAGTTTTAGATCACATTTAAGTTTTTTTTTTTTTTTTGAGTAGGAGTCTCACTCTATCACCCTGGCTCAGGTGATCCTTCTATCTCTGCCTTCCAAGCAGCTGGAACCACAGAAGTGCACCACCACGCCTGGCTAATTTTAAAATTTATTGTAGAGACGAGGTTTTGCCAAGTTGCCCAGGCTTGTCTCGAACCCCTGAGCTCAGGCAAACCTCTTGTCTCTGCCTCCCAAAATGCTGGGATTACAGGCATGACACATTTACGTTTTTAATTCATTTCAGGTTAATTTTTGTAAATGGTGTACAACAAGGGTCCTATTTTATTTTATTGCATGTGGATATTTTTTCTACAATATCATTTATTAAAGAAATCTTTCCTTCTTCATCATTTATTTTTGGCACCCTTGTCAAAACTTGGTTGACCATATATGCATGAATTAAATCAAATATTTAAAATAACAAAATTACTTATTAAAGCAAAACAGCTTTGACTGGTTAAAAAATACTATAGGAGTTATGGGACAGTCAAGAGTTGTAAGTGTGCTTTTAGAAAAAGTCAATTTCCTACTATGTTTCTCAATTGATACGTTCACTGAATTTTTCTAAGACTGATGTATAACAACTTAATCTTAATAACAAAAAAATGCAATGCTGGTAGGCATGAAAAGGAATATGCCTGCATCACATTTTCTATGCTTGGGTTACCTGGGTCCTGACTGTTATGATCTCGAGGTCTAAACTGGTGGGCTGAACCAGAATAGTTCTTGCTCAGTGAAGGAGGTTTCTTTCCTTTTTTTTTTTTTTGAGTCGGAGTCTCACTCCTTTGCCCAGGCTGGAGTGTAGTGGCATGCACGTTCATGGCCACACCAGCATCGACCCGCTGGGATCCGGTGATCCTTGACCTCAGCCTTCCAAGTAGCTGGAACTACAGGCACGAGCTACCGCACTCAGATAAATTTTTTTGATTTTTTATTGTAGAGACGAGGTCTCGTCAAGTTGCCCAGGCTAGTCTTGAACCCACAGGCTCAGGAAATCCACTCGCCTCAGTTTCCTAAGGTGCTGGGATTACAGGCTGAGCCACCAAGCCCAGTCGAAATAGGTTTCTTAAAGTTCAGCTTGGAAAAAATGACACAATTCTGAAGCATGTTTATTAATATTTTAAAAACCTTTAGAGTTTGAGACAATATTTTTTCTAAGAACAAACAATACTTCTCTCATCATTGAATTTTTCAAAGACAATCCTATTGACTCATTTATGATCTTATTTTACTTCTAATGAAAAATTCAGACAATTCAGAGTATGACACATAGATTTCTACTACATGTGAAATATTGGGAAAAATTTATCAAAATTAGAGGATTTTAAACTCTATTGACTTCAAATACTAGGTTTCCCAAGAAAACTAACATGTTAACATAAAAAATATTTCTAAGATAGGAAAACTAATGTTTTCAAATGGTCTGATATCTTGCGATTATAGATAATTAAAAATAGCTATTTCCTCTCAGGAAGAAGGAGAGTATAGGGCATCCGCTGGTTACTTTTTCTTTCCTTTCTTTTTTTTCTGTGTGTCAGGAGGAGCCTTTTCTGTCTCTACCTGTATTGCAGCTTCCTGAGCAGCCAGCACTTCCAGCCTTAGGAGCTCAGCTTCCAGCAACTTGTTTCTATATTCTTCCCGGGTATTGAAGATCTTCTGTCGGGCTTCATCTAAGGAGTCCTGTCCCAAAGCAAAACCCCAAACAAATAAGTTCCACTGGTAAAGGTTTACGACTCCAGAAAAAAACAAACAAAAAAAGGAATCCTTTTACCCTTTTCTTATGTCAGTAGATTTATGTGGAAAATTATTAAAGATGAAATTTAGGCTATGGTCTCAAATGCATATCAATACACAAAACATGTTATAGCAAAAAAAGGGGCATGAGATTTTAATAGAGGATGGTAAACAAAAGAAATGATAAAACAAAAACAAGGAGAAAGGTAAAAAGTAGAGATTTTGGCAAAAGGAACTCTGCTTAAAAGGAGTTCAGATATAGTCTATGCAAACATTAAGCCCAGTATCTCTTGAATAACAACTGTGCTCCCCACATGTATTCTGGCCCTGATAAAATATGTCCGAGCTGTACTTGGAAAACTACCAAATAATATCACCTAATCCATTGGTTATCTTCATTAATGTCAGTTTGACTCTCATCCTCAACATTCCAACAAAATTGCATTCATTAAGGACACCAATGACCTATATGTAGCTAAACTCAAGATCATTTCTTGGTTCTATTCTTGCTTAACCACACTCTTTCTTCCGGGATCAACTGACTTCAAGTGGCTTCCCGGACATCACAAACTCTTAATTTTTCTTCTATTTCACTCACTGCTCTTAAGTCATCTTTGTTAATTTCTCCCTTCTCCTTCATCTCTTAATGTGGAAGTGGACTTGTGGATTGTTGGCTGTTTCAAAAATGATATAATAAAAAATAAGCATTAATGAACAGATCTATCCTGAAGATAACTGTCTAAAAATGTCTTTCTTAATCCTTGAAATTTTTTTCTTTTTTTAACATGAGCCAAAGTTTTATTTGTTCATTTCTTGCATTTGAAGTATTCTTCGATGACATCCTTGGCCTGAGATTTTTTGCCATAGTCCTTAACTACTTACATAACTGCAACCAACCACTTTACAGGGTTTTCCATTTCTCTTATTTTTACACAAACCTACCCATTCCCCTAGTTTCTTGCTGTCATCAACCTTAATTAGGTTGATTTGGTGTCCAGCACAAAGGGCCTCTACCAACTTGATGTACATAGGCTCATCACACTTGGAAGCAAACATGCAGAGACGGGCCTAGCACTTGTCTAAGGCTTTGGCAGCCTCACAAATTCCATGCCTTAGGCCGTCATGGATGAGGGCGATCTTCAGCACCTCTTGTAAAGCAGTGTTCATGTCCATGGCACTTCCAGCAGTGACGCCTTCCACCACCCTTCCATGGTGGTGGGTTACAGGTGACACAGAATCTCGAATGCACCTGAAGTCCGCCTCCACACTACTCAGCAGTGGCAGGGAAAGAGCCATCCTTTAATTTTTCAAGAAATATTCCATATTTTTGCAGCTGGCATGATTTTGTTGGGCTGTTGCAACAGCTGGATATCAGAATTAAATTTCCCAAATATTTTGACAAGTACGGTATATACCATAATAAAGTTGAATTAACTAAACTAACTCTCACAAGCCTAGATGACAGCAGTGACAAATTGAGGGGAGGGAAAGAGAGAGAGAGAGGGAGAGAAAGATAGGGAGGGGGATGGAGGTGGGGAGAGGAGGAGGGAGGGAGAGAGGGAGAGAAGGGGAGGGAGGGAGGGAGAGAGAGAGAGAGAGAGAGAGAGAGAGAGAGAGAGAGACAGAGACATCTTAGGAATTTTGTGTAAAGCAAGTTTAATATACATCAGTAATCCCTTGAAGGTGAGTATAAAAGATACTCATTCTTCTATCTGATAAGAAATACGTAGCCAGGCGCGGTGGTTCTTGCCTGTAATCCCAGCACCTTGGGAAGCAGAGGCGAGAGGACTGCCTGAACCAGGGGGTTCAAGACCAGCCTGGGCAACTTGGGGAGACCTCATCTACAGTAAAAAAAAAAATTAGCCAGGTGTGGTGGCGCGTGCTTGTGGTTCCAGCTACTTGGAAGGCTGAGGTGGAAGGATCACCTGAGCCTCGCAGGTGGTGGCTGTGGTGGCCGTGGGTGTGCCACTGCACTCCGGCCTGCATGACAGAGTGAGACTCTTGACTCAAAAGAAAAAAAAAAAGGAAATACATTACTGGTCATGTTTCTTTTAAAACGGCTTCAATCAAAACTAGAGTGCTTGTACCTCACACTTAAATAAATGGAGTCTGAATTCAAAGTTGTCCCAGTTAATATTTTTTCCATATCCTCCCCATCTGCTGCATTTGCTTGTCTATTAAACACAAAAAATTCAAACTACCATCCTGAAATTCTTTTTGTCTTATTTTTTTTTTTTTTTTTTTTTGAGTTGGAGTCTCACTCTGTCTCCCAGACGGGAGTGCAGTGGCTGCTCCCGGCCACTGCAGCCTCGACCTGCTGGGCTCCAGCGATCCTTCTGCCTCAGCCTTCCAAGTAGCCGGAACTACAGGCGTGCGCTACTATGCCCGGCGATTTTTTGATTTATTGTAGAGATGAGGTCTCGCTGCCCAGGCGGGTCTAGAACCCGCGGGCTCAGGCAATCCACTCACCTCAGCCTCCCAAAGGCGTGGGATTACAGGCTGAGTCACCGAGCCTGGCTGTCTTATAATTTAATTTACTCTATTTCCTACATGATAAGTTGAACCTATGCAATTTTAATATTAATTCATTGACCTACTGATTCATTTATTTATTTATTTATTTATTTTTATTTATTTATTTTTTTGAGTTGGAGTCTCACTCTGTCGCCCAGACTGGAGTTCAGTGGCTGCTCCCGGCCACCGCAGCCTCGACCTGCTGGGCTCCGGTGATCCTTCCGCCTCAGCCTTCCGAGTAGCTGGAATTACAGGCATGCACTACCACGCCCGGCTGATTTTTTTATTTATTGTAAAGATGAGGTCTCGCTGCCCAGGCGGGTCTCGAACCCGCGGGCTCAGGCAATCCACTCACCTCAGCCTCCCAAAGGCGCGGGATTACAGGCTGAGCCACCGAGCCCGGCTCTGATTCATTTATTAAACAAACTTTGATGAAGCAGACATGCCTTCTAAGTTCTGGGGGACACAAAAGTAAACCAAAAAAAAAAAAAAAAACCCTGTTCATGTACAGTTTATATTCTAGTAGAAACAGATAAAAAAAAGTATGCATAGTATATATATTATATCTACATTTTCATATTATACCAAAAAATGAATTTGCATGCAGGATAAGAGACTTAAAAATAAGGCCAGGCATGCTGAAGACCACCCCCATTAGTTTTAAGATTACTAATTTTGAAAGAGTAGATAGTGACAAACTCTCTAATGAAGTGACAATAGATGAGAAGTCTCATAAAAGGAAGATGCAAATTTAACTCTCTGGGAGAAGGGCATTCTAGGAAGAGGTAGGAGTAAGGTCAAAGACCCAGAGGGGAAAACATTCCTGTTGGTGGAAAGACAAAATCATTTTGGTAAAAGGAGCAAAGGAGACAGAATGGAGTTGGAGAAAATGAGAGGGGAAAGTGGGTACTCGATGTGGAATGCTAGAGGTCATGATCTAGACTTTGGTTTTTTTTCTTGGTAAAATGTGAAGCCATTAGCGAAGTGAAACAGTCCCATCCTTCACTTTAAAGGTGTGTTATGATAAACGTTAGTGAAATTCATAAAATAGGTATTTCCAGTTATCTTCCAGGTACATGGTAGCATTGTTCTTACAGTAGTGTGCTAGGGCTGCTGTAACAAAGAACCACAAACTGGGTGGCATAAGCAACATAAATGTACTGTTTCACGTTATTGATGCTGCAAGTTCAAAATCAAGGTGTTGTCAAGGTTGATTTATTTTTTGAAGTTGTAGCTGGCCATTCATGTGACTTGCTTTGACTAGTGAAATGTGAGTGGAAATGAATGTGCATTTCTGGGCAGAAACAGTAACATCCAATCTGCAATTCCCCATGCTCTTTTCCTCTGTCATAATCATCACAGTAGAAATGTCCACATGGAATCTTCTTCAGTCTGGGTATCTTAAAAAATAAAATAGGAAGGATCCCCTATTGAATTGCACTGGGCACGTGGCTAGAATGAAAAGTACTCTTTTACTGTTTTAAGCCAGCATTGACAGGCCTGTTAAACAAATCTGGAATATTGCTTGCTTTTCTAAGTAGAGTTTTATTTACGTAGGCATTATCTGTGATTCTGTGCTTACAATGGCAGAGTTGAGTAAAGGCAACATAAATATTTACTATTTGGCCCTTTATAGAAAGCAGGTTTGCCAAACCCTGTGATAAGCCACTGTGACAATGGGTTTTTTTGTTACCATTTATTTTGGTTGGTACAATCATTTTGGTGGCAGAGCATAGCCCACATTATAGAGGGACAAAGATGAAAGGCGTGAGGTCAGTTACTGGGCTGCAGCAATCCTCTTAAGAAAAAGCAATTGGGCTAAGGTACATATAGAGATAACGAGAACTCATCAAATTTGGTACATATTTCCTTCCTTCCTTCCTTCCTTCCTTCCTTCCTTCCTTCCTTCCTTCCTTCCTTCTCCTTTCCTCCCCTTTCCCTCCCTCCCTTCCTTCCAAGTCAGAGACTCACTCTGTTGCCCAGGCTGGAGTGCAGTAGCATGCTCACGGCCACTGCAGCCTCGACCTGCTGGGCTCTGAGCTCAGGTGATCCTTCTGCCTCAGCCTTCCAAGTAGCTGGAACTAGAGGCATGTGCCACCATGCCCGGCTAATACCTATATATATATATCTATAGTAGAGACAAGGTCTCGCCAAGTTGCCCAGGCTTGTCTCTGGGATATATTTTCAAGGTAGAGTAGAGAAGTTTTGATAACAGATTACATGTGAGGAGTGAAAGGAGTCAAGGATATGGCTAAGGTCTCTGCTTCTAGCAACTGAAAGTGTGCAATCACTATTGAATAAGATGGGATAATATATTGAATTTTGGTGGGTAAATACTTGTGCTTAGATGGGGGGAGGGCAAGCATCGGATTTGGAGAATTTCCTATTAGACGAACAACAAGAAGTATCAAAGTGACTTGTTTCTTACATGGGCCAATACTGGAAATTAAAATATACTATGGCTAAAATATTTAGAAAGTTCTGTGGCCTTCAGTGTCTTTGGGAGTTTGTGTGTGTGTGTGTGTGTGTGTGTGTGTATTGTAGGGAAGAAGGAGGAAATAAATAATCCTCCTCCATAGTGGGAAGTCATCCACACACATATTTTGAATTTCCCCATTTCTAGTATAATACTTTCATTTTCAATTAAGTTTAGTATTCCACAATACAGAATTTCCCCATTTCTAGTATAATACTTTCATTTTCAATTAAGTTTAGTATTCCACAATACAGAAATTATTTTTTTCTTTCTTTTTTTTTTAGGGGGGCATGTCTAAATAAAATACATCTATTATCCTGCTGAGATGAAGGAGGATAATAACCTACTTGCAAAAAGTTGAGGTGACTATCTTCAATTATTAAATAACTTTAAAAGGAATAAAACTATTTCATCTTCCTGCCATTCCCTTTTCACTTCCTAACATACTTGGTGCCACCAACTGCTGAGCCTTTTGGGGATTATGTAATGATGCTGTGGAGTATATTGGCTTGAAGGTTAAAAGCTTTCCCATGGCCAGTTTACGATCTGTTCTCAAGTCTGTTAATGTGGTCTTCCTCCAGTTTTTTTCCAGCTTCACAAATAATTTTGTCTTCTGTACTATTCCTCCCACTTTGGGGATAGATTCTCAATACTACATTTTAGAAAAATTTTAGAGAGTGAGTGAAATACATAATTAACTTGAAATCTTTTCCCAGAAGTTGCAAACTATAGAAACAAATATTTTGAAGACTTCTTTCTACACAAATGCTATATGATTCTATGATTTCTTTTTAATATTACAAGATAGAAAAGAATTTGTCAACTGTGACCTCCTGTGTGTGATTTCAGACTCACCCGCATTTCCCCATACATATCCAGGACTTCCTCCTTTAACTTTAACCGTTCTGTTTGTTCAATGTCTCTAATGCTCTGGACTCTACTCCTATACTGTCGAAACTGGTGAATTTCTTCTGCCTTTTGCATTGCCTGCTGCTGACTCAATTCTTCTGTTTTCAGCTGAGGATCATTACTTGTTTTCCTTAATATAAAATCATCAAGAGATATATATATCATTTGAGAACTCTGGAAAAAAACTTTACTTTAGAACTTGAATAATTCAAAATTATATCAACAGTGTGATGGTCGGAATCAAATCAAACACAATTTTCCACATCAATTATGCTTAACTTACCATATATATTGATTTAAATCCATAAATCAGGGAAAGAAAGAATAGAGAGAGAAAGAATAGATAGAAATAGGATAGAAAGAACAAATGGTTATTTTTTAGATGTGCTATTCTCCATTTTTAAAGTCATTGATATTTTAGGAGAATATTTTTGAGAATATAAGTTCATTTGGATTCACTAATTGATTAGGTGATTATGTATTGTTATTCAAAACTATAATTTTTTTCCTTTTGCATTTATATAGATAAATAATTTTGATGTTTTCAAACTTATAAATATGCTTGAGTAACTATCTCTCTATAATCTTATCATATAGTTTACTAAAACTTTGAATATAATTAAATGACAGCAGGTATGATGGGAATTTTCTGTAACTCAAGCTACTTTAATCAGACTTCAAATTAAATCGTTAAAGAAATATTTAAATGTTTTTTATAATTGATTTACTAAAATATTGGCTAACTTTGAGATGTAAAATTACATAATTCTAAAAATTTAGACCCACTGAGGATACATATACATTGTCTATTCAGTGTATTCAAAAATCTATGAACATAATTTTCCACAACAATTAAGCTTATTAAAACTTACCGTACATATTGATTTAAATCCATAAATTCTAGTGCTTTTCGAATAACTCTTGGAGATGTTTCTAAAATTGTTGGGGATCGTAAACGAGGCCCTGTTTTTTTAAAAAAAGACATAAGCTTGCAAAAAATAAATAACAATCACTAAATAGATTAGTTTAATTTTATTTTCTTTGAAAATAGTATCTTATGTTAAAAACATCATTGATTAAACTTGCCTTATTTATTTTTTATAATTAAAATATAACTATGTAATTATATTTTATGTTTATCCTCTAGCTGGTGTTTCTATGTCTTTAATTAAATGAAGGAAATGACAAAATGAATATAATCTATTAGAAGAATAACAAAATGTTATTCTAGTCACAGTTAAGTGAAAGAAGAAACAAAAAGTCTGAATTTACAAAATTTCACAAGCAAGTTAAATGACCCAATGTTTAAAGAGCCTGCGCTATGTCTGGAAGCTATACTAAGAACTATGGTGGTTGGGACATAAACACATTTTTTACATATTTATACTGGTATATTGAAAACAAGATTTTACCATCAAGAAAACTTTAGTCCGGTGGAGACAGCAATATTTGAAAACTTAAACACTGAAAATCAGATTAGCAGCAGCTTTTTACTCCATAGACCCATGGTAAGCCCACAAGAACAGATTTAAAAGACTTTAGAGTCTAGGATATTAATCTCTCAGCCTTTCCAGACCATTTTAAACACAAAACTTATTGAAGTACAATTTACATACTTTAAAATTCAACCATTGCAAATCTAGTTCAGTTCTTTTAAGTAAATTTACCAAGTTGTGTGACCATCAACAAAATCCAGTTTTGAAACATTTCCATCATCCAAATAAGATATCTTGTGTCCTTTTATAGTCACTCTCTAATCCCACCACAAACTCCAGGCAATCATCAATCTACTTATGCCTCTATAGGTCTGTCTTTCCTGGACATTTTATGTCAAGTAGGAGTGGATTCTAGGGTCATATGGTAAAATTATGTTTACTTTTCAAAGAAACTATCAGACCATAGTGTTTTGATTATTATTACTAACTTCATAATCAATTTTGAAATCATAAAGTAAAAATCCCCCATGTGGCCATCTGAGACCCAATCCCCACCACTAAACAATATGCTCATGAAATGAATATGTATGTGTACTCCCTGCATCTAAAATAAAAAATAAAAATAGAAAATAAATGGAAAAATTCTCCACTTGGTTCTCTTTCAAAAAAAAGACTTTATTTTTTTAAGAGCAGTTTTAGGATCACAGTAAAACTGAGATGGAAATACAGAGATATCTCATATATTCCTTCCCCTACACATGCATAGCCTCCTCCATTATTAACATCCCCTACTACGGTGGTAATTGTACTATATAGACAATCATGCCATCTACAAACAGAGTTTTAACTTCTTACTTTCTTTTTCTTGTCTTATTTCATTTGCTTGAACTTCTAGTACAATATTGGAAATGATTGGTGTAGAGAACATCTTTGGCTTGTTCTTGATCTAAGTGGGGAAATTTCTAGTTCCTACTATTTAGTATGATGTTAGCCATAGTTTTGCCTATTTCTTCATTTTTAGATGAGGAAGTCCCCTTTTCACTTGGTTTTTCTTTTTCAAAATTATTTTGGCCATTTTGAGTCCTTTGCATTTCCATATAAGTTTTGAGATTAGCTTGTCAAATTCTGTAAAATTTCTACTATGATTCTGATAGAGGTTACAGTAAATTTATAGAGTTTTTTAGTCCAAAGCATGGACTCTCTTTTTATCTGGATAATTAAAAATTTTTGTCAGGGATGTTTTGTAGTTTTCAATATACAAGTTTTGTACTTTAAATTTTAAATTTATTTCTAAATATTTATTATTGATGCAATGAAATTGTCTTCTCAGTTTCATTTTTGATTCATCACTACTATGCAGAAATAATTTTAATTAATCTTATATATCATGTGACCTTGCCAAACATATTTAGTAGGCCTAGATAATATTATTATTTGTTTTTCCCCAATTCCTTAGAATATGTATAATACATTGTAGTAACTCAGGATTCTTATTGCTCCAGGAATTAATGCTTTTCTTTGTTTAGCTGGTTGTTTAGTGATTTGCTTGTAGAGTCTTATGTCCCCATTAAGCTAAAGGTATTTCTACACAGTTTTCTTTCATTCTTATTTTTTATTTTAAAATCCGACTTCCTAGGGGTCACTCAGGGGTCAGAATACTTTAGTGGTCAGCCAAAATATTTTCAGAGGTTTTTCTTAAACATGTTGATTCAGTAAAGCTTCCACTTTTGACAAGGGGATCTCTGTGTGGTTTGTAGTACACAAAGTTCTGTCAGTGTACAAAGCAGTCCCTACTTCCACTGGTTTAGGGTCTTATATGCCTACAGGGACAAGCAGACAACTTGGACCATCTCTAGTCTCTCCTGAGTGTGCACACAGCCCTGAACATGGGTGTAGCTATCCAGGTGTCCAAGACTATTTGAAGCTTATCAAAGCTTACTGTGACTGTTCTGGTGCTTAGATCTCCCTGTTCAGTTTTCAGCTGGTCTGTTGTCCGCTTGACCATTATCACTGTCTCAGGCAGCTATGATCTTGGTCATTCCCAATTGCTTGCCACTAAGTTCCTTATTGCTTTCAACAATGTCAATAGACATGGAACTTTTCTATGAAACCTCAAATCGGATAAGTTCCCTCTAGCATTGACAATAAGGTTGCTGGTCCTCATGGTTTCCATGCTACAAGCCTTGGAGGTAATGAGAGAAACCCACGCTAACATGCCACAGATCTCTACTGTTCCTACCAAGTGTGGTAGAGGAAATAATAGACCCCCAGATAAGTATGCATCCTAATCCCTGAAACATGTAACTCTGTTACCTTACGTGGCAAAACTTTTCAGATATGATTAAGTTAAGGATTTTGAGATGGAAAGATTATTCTAGATTTTACAGATGCACTCAGTGTAGTCATAAGAACCCATATAAGGAAAAGATGGAGAGAGTAGAAAAAATCAGAGAAGGAGAAAGGGAAATAGACATAGGAGAGGGGGCAGGGAGGAAAGCGGGATGTGAGGGGGGAGAGAGAGAAAGAGAATGAAGAAGATGCTGTCCTGTTGGCCTTGAATATAAGGAAGGGGCCACAGCCAAATAATCAGGTGGTCCTAGAAGCTGAAAAAGGAAACAGATTCTTCCCTATATCTTTTAGTAGGAATGCATGTCTGCCAACACCTTTATTTTAGGATTTCTACCTTCCAGAACCATAAGATAAAAAGTTCATGTTGTTTTAAGTCACTAAGTTTGTGGTTATTGCATCAGCAATAGGAAACTAACACAATTATGTTTGTTTGCTTTTATTAATTTTAATAATTATTTTTATTTAGTTTTATGCCTTTCATTCATTTGCATATTTCCAAAATATTTTAATAATTTTTTTCTAGTTTATCATTTCTTTTTGGGGAAGAGAATATGTCAAATTCTCACTTTGCCATTCCAGAGTACAATCTTCCTTTCCCTGACTATTTAATCTTGCTCCTAACATGTAGTTGAAATAGGTTCTAGCAATATTGGAATGTCCTTAATTTATAATAACTTGTCAAAATTAATAACTCAGTCAGAAATGCAATCCAATGTACACTTTTAAAAACATATAAAACAATAACATTCAGATTGAGTTTTTATTTTCTCAAAAGTATATAAAATCATGGTCCACTTGTGAGAAAACAGTAATAAAAATTCCAATACTTGTCTGTTAGTAAAACCTAAATCCAAACATGTTTTCATTTTATAATATGAAATAAAACATGCCTGAAATATTGACCTTTTAATAATATGGCTCTTCTAGAAAAAGTGGTCACTAACTTATCTTTTACATCAAGGTTACTATGAGACCTTAAATTTCTCAGATTTATTTGCTATTCTTGTTGATGTTATTATGTTGGGTTCATTTTTGCATTTAAAACTTGGATCACTTCCATAAGACATGAAAGAAAATATTTCCTGATAAATTATATTTTTTCCTTACATCTTGCCAAATAATATATATTTAAACAGAGTGTGGGGAGGGACAGAGGTTCATTTGGATGCCCATCTACAAAGCTCGTGTGTATCAAAATAGGATGTGAGTCTGTTATGATGGTCTTGAACCTCGAGAACGATACCGCTCAATATAAGTATGTGTGTTTGTTTATGCATGTGTGTAGAATAAGACAGATTTTGAGGAGTTACAAACATCTATGGGGGCATAGAGGCCAAACCACAGAAATCTCTCAGAGGATCTATAAATTTTGATGAGTGATACTTCTTATCGAATGAGTATCAAGGGGTGGCATAATAACAGCAGATGTGGGCTCATATATGGAGTTTCTGATAATAGCTGGATATCTGAACCTATAGAGGACTCCTCTACGACCATAGCTAGCCCCTGGGGTGCATGGCAGTGTTTCAGTGCTAGAATTACACAACAAAGAATTTCTCTTATTAGAGAAAGAGGAAGTTAGTTTTCCTTGATGGTGTGCAATTACATTTATCTTTTAATATATTAATTAAAACAATCATGCTTTTACATGTTTGAGAAACATTTTGAGGACATTTTTTGCTTAGGGATAGGCTGTTTGGCCTAGGTCCTCCTTTCCTGCTTCATTTTACCTTTCTTCCCTGTCATTACTCCTCTCCCCAACCCGAAAGTACACCCCTTTACAATTATGTGAACTTTAATGAAAATGTCTGAAGACTGTGATGGACAAAAGTATGAAGAAAAGGGGAGCAGGCAATTTGAAATTGGAGAACAAGTTTCCATGCCTCACTACACTTATCTGGGGCTCTGGGAAAAAATGAAGTTTATACTGTGAATGTCTCTGGGCTGGTGTGAAGAATCATGATTACATTTGATTTTCTCAATTTAAAGATGACCTTGTTAGCTTCAGAGCACAGTGGGGACTGCATTGTGGAGGATGATACAGCCTAAGACAAAACATTGATGAAAGAAACAGAAGATGACACAAATAAGTAGAAAATCCTGTCCTCACAGATGGAAAGAATTACTATTGTTAAAAAGTCCATGCTACACAAAGTGATCCACAGATTCAATGCAATCCCTATCAAAATATCAATGTCAAATTTTTAGATAAATGGAAAAAAAAATACTCCTAAAGTTTGTATGGAACCACAAAAGATCTCAAATAGTCAAAGCAATCTTGACCAAAAAGGACAAAGCTGGAGGCATCACAGGACCAGATTTCAAAATATTTTATGAGGCTGTGGTAATTAAAACAGCAAGGTACTGACATAAAAACAGACTAATTGACCAATGGAATAGGATAGAGATTCCAGAAATAAAGCCACATGCCCACTGTCAACTGATTTTTATCAAAGATACTAAGAACACACAATGGAAAAGGACAATCTCTTCAATAAATGGTGTAGAGAAAACTCAATATTCACATATAAAAGAATGAAAATGAACCCTTATATGATAGTCAACTCAAAATGAATTAAAGGTTTAAACATAAGACCTGAAACTGTAAAACTGTTAGAAGATAATAGGGGAAACACTCCATGATATTGGTCTGGGCAATGATTTTTTGAATATAACTCCAAAAGCATAGGCAACAAAAGAAAAAAAAATAGACAAATGGAATTGTATCAAACTAAAAACCTCTGCCCAGCAAAATAATAATAACAACAGCAATAATAATAAATAATAATCCATGGATTCAAAGAAAATATTTGCAAATCATACATTGGACTAATTTTCAAAACATACAAGGAACTCAAACTACTCAATAACAAGAAAATAAATAAGTGGATTAAAAAATGGGTTAAAGTCTTGAACAAATATTGTAAAAGAAGACATATAAGGCCAGACACAGTGGCTCATACCTATAATCCCAGCACTTTGGGAAGCTAGGTGAGAGGATTGCCTGAGTCATGGGTTCAAGACCAGCCTGGGCAACTTGGTAATATCTCATCCCTACAATAAAATAAAAAAATTAGTTGGGCATGGTGATACATGCCTGCAGTTCCAGCTACTTGGAAGATTGAGGCAGAAGGCTTGCCTGAGCCCAGCAGGCTGAGGCTGAGGTGGCCATGAGCATGTCACTGTACTCCAACCTGGGCAACAGAGTGAGACTCTGACTAAAAAAATAAAATGTCTCCAGACATCGCCAAATGTCTCCTTGGTAACAAAATCATCCCTGATTGAGAACCAATGGTTTTGAATACACAATCGTAAATTTCTGTAAATATATAAAGATTTTTTAAAAATCTGTGCTTTAAAAATGATTGTGATATGCAAAAAAAATGGCTGGGCATAGTGATTTACACCTGTAATCCCAGCACTTTGGGAGGCTGAGGTGAGAGGATTGCCTGAGCCCATGGTTTCGAGACCAGCCTGGGCAACTTGGTGAGACCTCATCTCTACAATAAAATAAAAAAAATTAGTTGGGTGTGGTGACGCGTGCCTGTAGTTCCAGCTACTTGGAAAGCTGAGGCAAAAGAATGACCTGAGAACAGCAGGTTGAAGCTGCGGTAGCTGTGAGAGTACCACTGCACTCCAGCCAGGGTGACAGAGTGAGACTATGAATCAAAAAAAAAAAAAAAAAAAAGAAGACAGATTACCAACAGATATACTAAAAAATGCTCAACATCTCCAATCATCAGAGAAATGCAAATTAAATCACAATGTGATATCACCTCACACTGTTAGATTGGCTATTATAAAAAAAAAAAGAAGAAATATAAGTGCTGGCAAGGATGTGGAAAAAAGGAAACCCTGGTACACTGTTGGTGGCATTGTAAATTAGTACAGTCATTTGGAAAACAGTATGGAGGTTCTTCAAAAAACTAAAAGTAGAATTCCATATGATCCAGCAGCCCTACTTCTGGGCATATATCCAAATAAACAGAAATCATTGTGTCAAAGGGATGTCTGTACTTCCATGTTCATTACATCATTACTCACAACAGCCAAGATATGGAAACATCTAAAGTATCCATCAATGGATGAATGATAAGTATATATTCACGATGGCATACTATTCACCCTTAAAAAGGTAGAAAATTCTGTACTTTGCAACAACATGCCCAAACCTGGAGGACATTCTGCTAAGTAAAATAAGCCAGGCACAGAGAGACAAATACACATTATCTCACTTATGTGTGGAATCAAAAATGTTAAACTCATAGAAATAGAGAATAGAATGGCAGTTGCCAGAGGCTTGAAGTCAGAGGGAGTCAGAGGGCAGAGGACAATAAAAGAGAAAATGTTGGTCAAAGGGTACAAAGTTTTAGTTAGATAGGAGGAATAGATTTTGGTTATCTATTGCACAGCCTGGTGACTATAGTTAATAATACGTAAATATTGCCAGGCTCAGTGGCTCAGCCTGTAATCCCGCGCTTTGGGAGGCTGAGGTGAGTGGATTGCCTGAGCCCGCGGGTTCGAGACCCGCCTGGCAACTTGACAAGACCTCACCTCTACAATAAATCAAAAATTAGCTGGGCGTGGTAGCACGTGCCTGTAGTTCCAGCTACTTGGAAGGCTGAGGCGGAAGGATCGCCGGAGCCCAGCAGGTCGAGGCTGCAGTGGCTGGGAACGGCCACTGTACTCCAGTCTGGGTGACAGAGTGAGACGCAACTCAAAAAAAAATAATAATAAAATAATGTATAAATATACAAAAAGAGTAGACATTAAATGTTCTCACCACAAAGAAAAAATATCCGAAGTGATAAATACGTTAATTAGCCTGATTTGATCATTCTGCAATGTGTACATGTATCAAAATATCCCACTGTACCACAGTAACATACATAATTATTTGTCAATCAAAAATAAAATTTTTTAAAAAGATTATGTTTACATGTAAATAAACAATTTGATATCAGAATTTAAGTTGCACTGTTTTAATTACGCTTTAAAAATTTTACAGATCTTTAACTAAGGATGAGGAAAAGTATGCGTTCAGTTAGAGATCACAATATGTGGCACCCAAAGAGCCAGATTCAAAGTTCTACCTAGTTCTGCCCAAATTGCAACAACTTCCTGCCCTTGAGTGAGACACATCAATTCATTCATTATTGAAGTGGAGATAGCAGTATTTGCTTGCTCTAGTTCATAGAGGCTCAAGTGAGATAAAACATGCAAAATCACTCGACAAATTAAAAAGTAATATGAAATAAAAGGTCTTTAATAAGCTTTCATGTTGCTGTCATGTGAGCTATTACCTATTAAATGGGCACTTTCAAAATATCAGGTGAGAAATATCAGAATCTCTTTTTAGTATAGTAAAAGTGTCCTTTGAATTTTCCTCTTACTATAGAAATCATTCAATTACATGCTTTAGCCTTATGTACGTCTTAATTTTTAAAATCTCAGAATTGTTTAAGCAACTTGATTGTTGATGTTTCTGAGAATGTTTATTTCCAAAATATCTTTTATTCCTGCCTGGATTTGGAATAAGTAGAGAAATAAAGAGTAAGATTTTACTACTGATGCAGGTTTGATTGGAGGATGGAGTTTGATGTGAGAAACAAATGGGCCATGATCACAGAAACCTGTGGCTACTGATTCTTCCAGTCCAGTGGCAGGTAGTGCTCCCATCTCAGGGAGCAGCAGTGAACTCAGGCTCCCTTGGGCAGCCCAATTTGTTCTTTCCAAAGGCAATGATCAGATAAGGCACTTAGTCCTTTTTTAAGCATAAAGAGTCCAGAAGTAGCTTAAGAATAATCCTTCCTCATGGAAACCTGGAATGTGCAAAAGCATTTTCCTTTGATCAAGGCTTAGTTTCATTTTAGTGAACAAATATGAATCCATGTAAAAATGAACCAAGTCAGTGTGAATTGTACACCACTGAAAATTGCTCTTTTTCAGCATTTTAGAAACGAAATACTTAAGACTTGTTACAAAAGGTAAAAAGAAAATCTATCATGTAGCATGCTATAGATAAAACAGAAAGGATCTGTGTTTAATGACAATTGCGTAGACACAAAAAACCTATACACAAAAAATACACCTGCTAATTGTTTTTCCCACTTTTGTCTTCTGGTTAAGGGTGTAGCAATCATGTACTTGAGCAAATTACCAACTCTGTTAAGTAAAATGAACACTTATAGATCCAAAATACATAGTTTTCTACTTTTAAAGACCTAGGCATCACATATGTTTAAGTTACAATCTTTTCCAGAACTGTTATTTGAAAACGCATATTTATCTTACCAACGTGAGAAATACTTACTAATATTTTCCTTCTTCATGCTCTGCTCACTCTTTTCCTTCCCAGATGAGGATGCTCCTCCACTTTCACTGCTCATGGATTTTGCCAGATCCCTCAAGCCCTTGGTCAATTGCCACCTTTTCCACACCATACTCCCTGATCCTTTTTGTGCCAGCTCTTTGCTCTCTGAACCCGCAGAATCTGACTCTGGCTCTTTTACAACACTTGCAGGCGTTTCTACTACAACATGACATGTGCATTACTGAATAAAGCTTGCATTCTATGACATCACATGCAAAAAGTAACAGGGCTTGCTTACGGAAGCACAGATTTAGAGCAGGTGATTCAAAAGCTTTGCAACTTCTAACCAGAGCACTAGAGCAAAAACAATAATTGGTACCTCAGATGATGATATGAATGGCCCTGGAGGGTAGTGTGTCTGGAAGCTGCCTCCGGATATTAAAACTTCTCATAAAAATGCTTTTAGAAATCAAGACAATAGAAATGGAAGTGGGGTCTTTGAACCACTGGGGCTGCTGTTGGGTGGGCCCTGGAGGAAGTGCAACCACCAGCCCTATGCTGAGAAAGGTGCATGCATGGGGTAGTCCTCTGTGGGGAGGGAGCCCTGTGTGCAGACACATATAAAGTTGTCTTAAAATAGAGATGAAAAGAACTCTTGTTTGTTAAGTTGTCAAGCTGAGAGATTTTTTTTCCTTAGCACTCTTATTCTATTCCAACTGAGCTAGACCTCTAAGCCTAAAAAACTGTAAAGCCTACCATGACTTCCACATGATACAAACATTATTACCCTATTTATCAATTGCAGGTAATTGAATTTGTGGTATATTTTGCAACGAGGGAAAGGCAGTAATAGCAGAGTGCTTAAAAGCATGGAGAAATATTGAATAAAAGGTAGACAGTATTCAAAAGCTGGTTCTTAAAAAGTATTATTAAAATTGAGCAAGAGTGATTAAAAAAAGAGGCGAAACAAAGTATTCCAATAAGTTGAACTTAGATAAGGCAGACAAATTTCTCATAAAACATAGGTTACTATTCCCGACACAGGAAGCAATAGGACAACTTAGTGACACATACAAAACACATGTGAGTCTAAACTGATGAAGTTCGAGAATAGACAAAATTAATTGAAAGTGACAGAAGTCAGACTAGTCGTTATCCTGAAGGAGGAAATGACTGGGAAGAGATTGAGGAAGACATTTGGTGTGTGGTAAGTGTTTTATGTCTTGATCTAAATGGTGACTACTGAGTATATACAAATTCAAAAATTAATCAAGCTGTATGGTTAAGATTTGTGTTTTTATGACATGTATGTTATATGTTAAAGTCAGGCTCCTCTGAGCACTGTTCTCAACTAAGCCTTGTCCCTGAAATGCTGACCCTAGTTTTAACAAAGAATCCTGCTATGCCAGTCTCTCCAGAATTCCCCCACGCTTGGTATCCCGTCAAGTTCTTCTTCCCTAACCTTTGATATCTAATTAAGTTCCTCTTAATAATTTCTATCTGTTTCCTTGTCTGGCTTGTTGGTTATAAATCCCCACTTGTTCCTGTTGTATTCAGAGTTAAATTCAATCTTTCTCCCCTATTTCAATAGCCTTGAATAAAATCTTTTTTTCACTTTATCATGTCCAGTATAATATTTTTTACACTGTTCATATAATTAAAAAAAATAATAAATATACAGCCTAAAGGACAAGAACTTAATCCTATTCACTTTTGTTTTCCTAAATCACGTTAGATTCTAACTAACAATTAAGGTATTTTAGTAATTAGAAATATTTCAAATCCCAACTTTGTCACTTTCAAGATTTACAACTTAGAAAGAATAAGTCTCTGACTTTTGGTGTCTTTATTTGTAAAATGGGAATAGAAATGCTTGCCTCACAGTTGCTGTAGGTTAAAGTAAAAGAACAAACATAACGTGCTTTGCAGAATGCCTATCCCAGGATAGATAACAGGATTAGGGTGATATATGCTGTTCACACTGTTCATATGAAAAGTTAAGGAATATAATTTTTAAACAACGATTCAAGATATATAACTGGAAAAACATGATTTGGGATGTAGATGCCTTCTGTACAGTGTGGTGATAGGTGGGGCAGCCAAGTGGCTGTGAGAAGACACAGAGTCATGGAAAGCCCCATCTGCAGGCTGGCTGGATCTGAGTTTCTTGTCAACTTAGAGAAGTGCTGAGGCTCTTTGTGCCTGTGTTCTTACTAATAATCTGGAAATCATATTATATACCTCAGTAGGTTGATGTGAATATTAAATGAAAGAATTAGTATCAACAACAGTGCTGGGCCCAAAGCAATCAGGCAATAAAAGTAGTTAGCTTTATTATACTTCTACTTGCTATTATCTACTATTATTGTTATTAGAAAGGTATGCCATTTATAGTAGTAGGCATGCCTTCAAGTTCCATACTGCCACCTTCTAACTAGGTTGCATACTTATCTCTGGTTGCACCTGTGCTTAAATGGGGGAAATCATATCTACTTTTTTTTTTGAGTTGTAGTCTCACTCCATCACCCAGGCTAGAGTGCAGTGGCACACTCACGGCCACCCCCCTCAGCCTTCCAAGGAGCTGGAACTACAGACGAGTGCTACCACGCTCGGCTCATTTTTGATTTATTGTAGAGACGAGATCTTGCCAAGTTGCCTGGGCTAGTCTTGAACCCATGGGCTCAGGCAATCCACTCTCCTTGGTCTCCCAAAGTGCTGGGATGACAGGCTGAGCCACAGAGCCTGGCCCAAAACTACTTTCAAGGTGACTGGGTGAGGGAGATGTAGGACTTCAATGAGAGAATGAGTGAGAATGATTCAATAATTGAGACACTGTTAATACAGTTATCTGAAATTAAGCAGCTTTTCACAATCCCAATGATAGCAGATTCTGAAATGTTACCTTTTTACCAAGCATAATCCATTGACTACTTTTTTTTTTTAAGAGGTGCAAGTAACAGCCCTGTGCTCTGAGGTAGCTGGGGCAGAATTTACTGACCTTCTTCCACTGTTTTAGTTTGGCTTTCAGACACAGGTACACTCTCTGCATCAGATGTTTTCTTAATGAATCGGCTAAGATAATGCAAACGAGCCTGAGAAGCCTAGAGAACAAACATTATCAACTGTTCAAAAAACTCTTGAAAAGCAGCAAACAGTACAGGAAATACATGTTAACAGTATTCAATCTGAAATGAAACAGGAGAATGTGAATTGCATAGGGCAGTTTGAGCCAGGCCCGATCTCAATTATGAAATAAACTCAAATTCTAAACCATCCATGATTTTGACAGTTATTTTTGAGAATGAATGAAGTAGTCCTAAAACGAACACCTTGGGTGTGCTGTCTTAGATTCAGTTGCTCCTGAATCTTTTTTCATTTGCCCCAATGTCCCTCTAATTGGAACATGAATCACTTACTGAAAGGATAGAACTACAAATGGAATCTCTCTGGTCTCCTTAAGCCAGACATTAATCCTTTCCTAGAACCCTGGGCAAGCCACAAAACATTGAGAGTAACATCTCCCAAGGGATCTTCTCTCACCTGCCCCTCTCATCTATGTTACTCGCCCACTCATCAATTTGGTCATCAGGAAGGTGACAGACCCCATCACCATGGCAACAGTCAGGTGACTAGCACACCCGGCTGCCTGCCGTCCACCACTGTGATGTCAGTATCTGTGTTTACCTGCCCCTTCTTGATGACACAAAACAGATCACCATTCAATCACCTTAACGACCTGCCCCATCAAAGGAAAAGTTTAAAAAACATTTGACTTCAAACAGTCGCCAGCACTGATTTTGTTAAACTCTGGCCAGGCCATGTGTTCATCTTGCTATAGCCAGGCCATGCTTCTCTTTAAGCTCTGGCCCCCTCCCCAATCTGCAGGAGGCAGATCCCCCTTTTCCCTCTCTTTCCAATCTACTTTCTAAATCAATCTAGATTTTCCAATCTAATTTATGTGCATTTCTTTGCATCTTACCCGCGGCACTGGATCACAGACATCCCTCTCCCAGTTTAACACAGAAGTGCATAGTGTTTCACCAGAGCAATGACCCTTATAGCTAACATAGGGGATTGGGGAAGAGTCAAGGTATATGCATTCCACAAGGAGGTAGTACATGCTTTTAATCGTTAAGGTTGTTCACCTGTTCAACATCTCTGTTTTCTTACTTGGGGGTGTTAAGGACAGATGTATACATAACCAAGACTATGTGAAAGAATGAAGTAACTCATATTAATAGTTTGGGCCTATATGTGGCACCATTTTGTGATATCAGGAGGGGAACATTTCACCACATGGCCCAATATGGTCTTAATATTTAGTTAATCAGTGTCTAATAAAATTCCAGATACCATTTCTAAAGGAAGGACTATATGATTTGACCAATGTGACTCTTTTTCCAGACCAAGTTTAAAGCTAAAAAGTTTAAAAGTAACACTTTTTAAAGTCAGGTGACCTTGATTGCTCTTCCTGGCTCAGTTGTCTCCCAGGCCTGCTTCATGGCTCGTATTTCATCTGCTCGTTCTGTATCCTTTTTCACTTCAAAAAAGTCTGATTCGTTGTGTTCAATGACAAGCCTCAAAATCCAGTAGGGTTTGTTTGGGTCTTCTTGTTGAGAGTGAAGAGTAGGTATCTGAGAAAATAAAATAAAAACCCTTGAGTTGGATGTTTGCCTCATTTCAAAGGTGTCTAGATTTTACCTTGTGATCCATAATTTTATTATTAGGTATTTACCTAAAAGAAATGAAATCACATGTTCACAAAAGACTTATACAAATATGTTCATTACTGTCTTATTCATAAAAGTACACACACACACACACACACACACACAACAGATAATAAAATATGTCTATTGACTGAGGAATAAACAAATTGTAATGAATTCATGTAATTAGGTACTCTTTAATGTTACAAGGTAAGAACTACTGATATATACCACAGGCAGGTGTTATACTGAGATAAAGAAGTTGAACACAAAAGAGTACATCTTGTATGCCATTTGTATGAAATCCCAGAACAGGGAAAAAGCATAGTGACAGAAAGATCAGTGGCTACTGGGAGATGAGGAGTGGGGACGATAGAATGCAATGCAAGAAAGTTGGAGGACATTCCTGACATAATGGGTGTGATCTATAATCTATATCTTAAAAATTTTTTTTTTTATTTTAGAGATGTGGGATATAATTCAGGGTTAGTTATACAAATGTTCATTATGCAGGTATTCTTGTTGATGAGGTGTGCCGCCCCCCCAGCAGAATCCCACTATTGCCAATCCCGCCCCACCCCCGGCAATTTCCCACTACTGACAACCCTTTTGTTATAGTATTATGATAATTGTTCAGGGTACACTTATGAGTGAGAACATATGATACACAGTTCTTTGTTTCTGTCATAGATCACTCAGTACTATAGACTCTAAGTCCATCCAAGGCTGTGTGATATTCCATCGTGTATATGTACCACACTTTTAAAATCTAGTTCTCTTTCGATGGGCAGCACAGTTACTTCCATGTTTTTGCTATTGTGAACAATGCTGCAATAAACATGCGTGTGTGGGTATCTTTTTCATAGAGTGATTTGAGTTCCTCTGGGTATATTCCCAGTAGGAGGATTGGTGGGTCATACGGAAGGTCGATTTTTAGACCTTTTAGGAATTTTCAAACTGTTTTCCACAGAGGTTGTACTTGTTTAAACTCTCACCAACAGTGTAGAAGTGTTCCCTTTACCCTGCATCCTCTCCAGCATTCGTTGTTTTTTGTTATTGATGATGGTCTTCCTGGCTGGAGTTAGTTGGTATCACAATGTGGTTTTGATTTGCATTTCTTTGATGACAAGTGAGGCTGAGCATTTTTCATGTATCTGTTGGCTGCTCCTATGTCTTCTTTTGAGAAGTGCTTATTCACGCCTTTTACCCACTTTGTAATGGGACTGTTTGTTTTTTTATTTTCAGCATGTTTGAGTTCCTTGTAGATCCTAGGTGTCAGGCTTTTGTCAGATATACAGTTGACAAATATTTTTTCCCAGTCTGTGGACTGTCTCCCTGCTCTCTTGATGGTTTCTTTGACTTTGCAGAAACTTGTCAGTTTGATGAGGTCCCACTTATCCATCTTATCTCTTATGGCATGGGCACTTGGGGTTTTGATCAGGAAATGGTTGCCAGTTCCAATTTCCATAAGGGTGTCTCCTGTATTTTCTAAGGTTCTAATTGTTTGAAGTTTTACATTTAGGTCTTTGATCCATTTAGAGTTGATGTTTGTGTATGATGATAGGTAGGGGTCTTGTTTTAATCTTCTGCATATGGTCAGCCAGTTTTCCCAGCACCATTTACTGAATAGCTTTTCCTCTCCTCTGTGATTGGTGGTGGAGGCTTTGTCGAAGATGAGTTGGCTGAGAAGTTGAGGTTTTGCTTCTGAAATCTCTATCCTGTTCCGTTGTTCTATATGCCTGTTCTTGTACCAATACCAGGCTGTTTTGATTATTGTAGCTTTATAATAAGTTTAAAGTCTGGGAGTGTGATACCTCCCACTCTGTTTTTTTCTTCTTTTTTAAAAAAATTTTTCTTTACTGAGGATTGTTTTGGCTATTTGTGGTTGTTTATGTTTCCATATGAATTCCTGTATTGTCGTTTCCTGGTCTGAGAAGAATGCATTAAATCTGTAGATTGCCTTGGGTAGAATGGACATCTTAACAATATTGACTCTTCCAGTCCATGAGCATGGAATATTTTTCCATTTGTTTGTGTCATCTTTGATTTCTTTGAGCAGTATTTTGTAGCTTTCATTGTAAAGGTCTTTCATATCTCTGGTTAGGAAGATGTCAAGGTATTTCTTTTTTTCTGGTGACTATTGTGAATGGGATTGTGCTTTTTATTTTGGTTTCTGTTTGTTTATTTTTGGTGTATAGAAATGCTACTGTCTTTTGCACATTTATTTTATACCCTGAGACTTTACCAAAGTTCTTTATCAGTGCAACGAGGTTTTTGACAGATTCTCTTGGGTTTTCAAGGTATAGAATCATGTCATCTGCAAAGAGGGATAACTTAACTTTCTCTTTTCCTATTTTGATACCCCTGATTTCTTTTTTTTGTCTGATTGCTCTAGCTAGGACTTCCAATACTATGTTGAACAGGAGGGGTGAGAGTGGGTATCCTTGTCTTGTTCCAGTTTTCAGAGGAGATGATTCCAATTTCTGTTTGTTTAGTAGTATGTTGGGTTTCTCATAGATGGCTCTTACTATTTTGAGGTATGTTCCATCTAAGCCTAGATGTTTGAGGGTCTTTATCAAGAAGGGGAACTAGATTTTATCAAAAGGTTTTTTTGCATCTAATGATATAATCATGTGGTTTTTTGTTTGTTGATATATTTAATTACGTTTATGGTTTTGTGGATGTTGAACTAGCCCTGCATCCCAGGGATGAAGCTTGCTTGGTCATGGTGGTTGATTATTGAGATGCGTTATTGGATCTGGTTTGCTGGAATCTTGTTGAGAATTTTAGCATCTATGTTCATCAAGTATATTGACCTGGAGTTATAATCAATATCTTGATAGGGGCATGGGTCATATGGTGAATATATTTGTCAAAACTCATTGAATCATACAATTAAAATTTGTGCATTTTATTGTATGCAAATTTTACCTAAAAATTATACACATTAAATTCTAAAATATGCTTTTTTCCACTTAGCATCTTTTTACAAAAACAAGAGCAGGATATTGTATTATGTCCAGGTCTAGATATATTTGCTATATATTCATTATAAAAGTTAACTACATTTTGATATCTCATAGGATCACTTGCATAGACTATAGGCTGGGAGCAGATTGATACAGTCCTTGAGAATTTCTACATAGGTTAGTTTCACTGGTGGCAATTGGGTAGGGAGATAGACTTGAAACTGATGTGCTTACATAGCACTTTACATAAGGTTGAGACTATGTCCATTATCCATGTCAAATAATGCAGTTCAGGAAGGGGAGATTAGTACAGCCACTGAATAAACTTTTCATGTGCAGTTTGCTTTCAGTGTTACCAAAAACATCTTGCTTTCTACAATATTCCTTTAATATTTTTATAAGAACTGAATCTCACAGTTGGAAAGTCTTTTATTTCTTCCTTTTCTAACATAGTACGTTAGTTTTTATAATACTTTAAATTGCTTGACAAATGAGCTTTCTAAGAACAAGTTTTGATCAAGGAAGGGAGGACTACAAAGGTATTAAGGGAGAGCCCCGTGTCTAGTGGTGAATCTACGAATGGGTTACGCTTATCTACTTCATTTCCAAGGGCAGACTTCAGCTAAGAAATAAAATATTTCAAATGCAAGTGGACCATTCCTGCAACCTGGAACCACAGGTCATCATCTCTTCTCCTTATTTGCTAATTTTCGTTACTATTTTGCTAGTGTTGTCAACATTCTACTTAGTTAATCCTGCTGAAACCTGGGAAATGTACTCTGTTCCTCCTTGTTTCTTAACACCCATTTCAGATTAATGACTACACCCCTGTTGTGTTTCCTAGTTAGTTCTTGATCTCTCCTCTCTTTTTCCTTCTTTTGATCTGTTCCCGGTACACCTTGTACTCTTTTGCTTGGATTACTAAAGCACTGTCTTGAATGTTTTTCCCATCTCTAATCTTTTCTCCTTTAGATCCATATACTTAAAAGCCACCAGGATATCTGAAATGTAAATCTTATCATGTCAATGCACTTCTTCAATATTCCACCTTCCAGTTCTGCTTAACCTGGGCAGTGATCACAAATGGCAAAAAGATTCACACAGGTAGTTTGTTTCGAGTGCAGTGTTTGTAAAATAACTTGAATATCTTTAGGCCTATGATTGCACTCCTCAAGTTTGCAGTCACATTTTCTTCCTTATCCCTAATCATTGCAATTACCTACTTGACCCTGAAGGAGTTTAGAGTCATGACCTCTGGGGTGTACATAGGTTCCCAGCCTTCCAATGAGGCTTAAAGTCTCTCTTAGCCTCATCTCTCATGCTTTAATACTATAAAAAACTAGACTGAGTTGAATTTTGCTCAGCATGTCTTTGTTCAGAGCTCAGTTCCTCCTGGAAGAGGCTGGATTAGAACCCATCCTTTCTACCACTGCACATACAACACAACATTAAAACTCTCTGTTTATCTTGGGTTTCCTCCAATAGTCTCTGAGTTATTTTAGGGTAGAGACTGGATCATTTTAATCTCAGAAACCCAAGTCCAAAGGATAGTGTTCAATATACTAAAAGCTCAGTTAATACTTTTTGATTCTGAACTAGAAAAGAAGGTTTGGAGAAGGTATCCAAGGAATGGTCTCAAGGTACTGAGATGGTTGCTGGAATCAGGGAGGTAGATTTGTCAATGTTGTCCTCAGGAGAGATAGGGAAGGAGGCATCTCGTGAACTCTACTTTAAGTGATTTCAGTAAAAAAATCGTGCCACACTTACCTGAAGCTCAAAGCGAGGTGCTTGTTTTTCTTTGGCTGTCTTTTCTTTCTCAGAAGACTTTTCTTTACCTTTTCTGGTTGTTTTGGAAGTTCCTGAAGATTTTTGTCCCTCACTAATAGTATGGGAATCTGGGCTTCCTAAGGTAATTAATTCCTCATGTTTCTCACCATGAGCTAGAGAGACATAAATATGGAAACTAGTGAATAAATAACAATAAAATAATTTCATGTAAAGACAAGGGAAACAAGTCAAAGAAAAATGGTTAATCTAAAGGATTTGGATTTTTTGTTTTAAAAAACAAACAAATCTTTCTATACAGGTCTGTTTGACTTTTTATAAAATTGAGATATAATTCATAAACTTAAGAAAGTCACCATTGACACGGATATATCAGTATGCTTTGGTATATTCATCACATATCTCATTTTTTAATTTATTTTTTGAGTTGGAGTCTCACTCTGTCATCCAGGCTAGAGTTCAGTGGCATGCTCATAGCCACCACAGCCTCGACCTGCTGGGCTCAGGTAATCCTTCCACCTCAGCCTTCCAAGTAGCTGGAACTACAGGCGTGTGCCACCACACCTGAATAATTTTCTTGATTTGTGGTAAAGATGAGGGCTCACCAAGTTGCCCAGGCTGGTCTCGAACTCCTGGGCTCAAGGGAATTCTCTTGTCTCTGCCTCCCAAAGTGCTGGGATTCATATCTCATTTTAAATTCCTAATTTCACTTAGTATAGTATTGAACTCATAATATATATTAATTTTCAGATTGCTTAACTTTAATATGTAAAGCTTCACAGAAAGCTTTTTTATGTGTGGGGGCAGTAAGAAGCAAGAAAAAAGCCGGGCTCGGTGGCTCAGGCTGTAATCCCGCGCCTTTGGGAGGCTGAGGTGAGTGGATTGCCTGAGCCCGCGGGTTCGAGACCCGCCTGGGCAGCGAGACCTCATCTCTACAATAAATCAAAAAATCAGCCGGACGTGGTAGAGCATGCCTGTAATTCCGGCTACTTGGAAGCCTGAGGCGGAAGGATCGCTGGAGCCCAGCAGATAGAGGCGCGGTGGCCGGAAGCGGCCACTGCACTCCAGTTTGGGCGACCGAGTGAGACTCCAACTCAAAAAAAAAAAAAAAAAAAAAGCAAGAAAAAATTCTACTGGTTCAAAAATTATGAAAAATATGACTTCTCATTGTATATTTATGTAATTAAAAGACCACTAGAGGAAAGAGGAAGTACTCAGGGAGTATCTGTTGATGAAATGAACTTAAATGGCTTTTAACATTATGTCTTTAGGTCTCCTCCACTGTTATATAAGATGCATCCAAAACACACTAGATAGAAATCTTCAGTGTTTAATTAAACTTATAAAAAATTTTAAAATGCAATTTTTGTTTTTATGATTAAAACATAGTGCTTAGATTTATGCATTTAGGATTAAAACTGTTGGGGATTTGAACACTTACATATTTCTAAATCAGAATACCTATTTAGGGTAAAATGTACATTTATCAAATATAATCTTTACTGGTAATATAGACCTAAATATATAAAAATATATAATATATATTTAATATTTGTTTTTTTCAGATACTTTGAATATACTATGCATTCATTATGCAAAAAAAAAAACCAGTGTAATATTAACTCAAATTAAGAAAATAGTGTTATAATACTGCTAATAAAATTGGGTGGGACTTAAAATAAAATATTTTGAGAATAAACAGTTTATAGTTGTTTTTGCAAATGAATTAGAACTTCAAAGACACAGGCCAGTCCAGCAACATAGAAATGTAACATACTGGCAAAAAGAATTTAAGATCACAACACCACTATTATATATGTAAGTAGATGACATCAGTAAGTACCATCTGCATAACACCTCCAGTTTTCTATGTTCTTAAGTGAAAATGAGCAATTTTTCCTTAGAGCTAGGTACTAAAATATACTAAAGGTGGCACTGTTGTCTCATGCTAGCCAGAGACCAAGCTTCTTAAAAATTTGTAACAGAAGTAGCCTAGGCTGTACATAGTTGTATTGCAGGCCTTATTTTTTTTTTTTAATCGTGCGTTATAAAGATGTGAATTTTTGAAAAAGAAATCAAATTATATATTTCATTTCCCATAAAAATTAAGTGTTGAGATTAAATAAGTGGGACAACACTGACATCAGGATACATGTAAAATTTATATTGTCATCACTAATTTTTTAAAAATGAGCAATTTCTTCTTGATAAAAAATATTTATATTTTAAAAGTAAGTTAAGTTGATAATTTGAAGATATTTGCAACTAAATTTTTCCCAAGATATATCATACACCTAAATTAGAGCATGTAGTTTTTGAGTTGTAAATATAACCATGACATACTGACATGTTTTATTTAAACAAATTGACTAAACATTTATAAACATAACATTAAAAACATTATTCTGAATTCAAAAGCTGCTTGATTTACAGGAAGATTGCCCAACAACATATTTTTTCAAATGGGAGAGTATCTTAATTTATTTAAAATACAATTTAATTCTAGATTTCTTTGCTTGCTGCTTTTTAGCAACAAATGTATCATGCGATGCAAGGTGTAATTTAATTTTAGCAGCTGCTCATCTACACATAAAATTGTCAAATGTGATGTCAGAAAGACACATGTAATTATTACTAAAGACTTAATGTTTTATTTATAATACATAATAATGATAATACCATTTTTTATTTTTTATTTTTGAGTTGGAGTCTCACTCTGTCACCCAGACTGGAGTGCAGTGGCCACTCCCACCCACCACAGCCTCGAACTGCTGGGCTCTGGCGATCCTTCCGCCTCAGCCTTCCAAGTAGCCAGAATTATAGGTGAGTGCTACCACACCTGACTGATTTTTGATTTATTGTAGAGATGAGGTCTTGCCATGTTACCCAGGCAGATCTCGAACCCGCGGGCTCAGGCAATCCACTCACCTCAGCCTCCCAAAGGTGCGGGGTTACAGGCTGAGCCACCGAGCCTGGCTGATGATACCATTTATTAAATGCTATTGGGTTCTGGAAATTTTACATATATTATCTTGAATCTTCAAAACAACCTTGGAAGAAAGGAGTTACTCTTCTTTTACAGGTGACAACCCAGGTTCAAGTAGCTGAGCCTAGGATAGGTTAGCCACTATGCCATCTTTCACCATTTAATAATAACTTCATATTATTTATTTCACACCATTACTCAACTCTATATCTATACATTATTCTATTTCATGAATTATACTACTGTATTAATTTCAGATATCAATATTTTTCTTTGGCATTCCTCTAGAATTTTATCATTCATTCAATAATATAGGAAAAACATAATAAATATCATATATAAATTTTTGTGTTCACTAAAGTAATATAGATAGCTTACTAATCAGACATTTATCAGGGACACAATAAAGATATAAAACCAGCACATCTTCTATTTTATTATTTTTTCCCATTAGCAACATGGAGCCAATTGTGCTACCCATTGAAACTGGACTGGATAAAAAGAATGTAATACATACACACAATGGAATATTATGCAGCCACACTGCATAAAGGAGGACAAACATACGGACTTCACAGCAACTTGGATGGATTTAGAGTCTATCATACTCAGTGATGTATCACAGAAACAAAGAATTGAGAACCATGTGTTCTCACTCATGAGTGGACCCAGAACATTTACCATAATACTGTAAGAAAGAAATTGGCACTAGTGGGATCCTGCCTGGGTGGGAGTGGGGACACAACATCAATAAGCATACTTCATCTCAAACCAGGCAAAGCGGGGACCAAAGGGAGACCCACACTTTACTTGTATGATGTCCACTTGTATACCTAGGCCTGAATAGTACCACACATCTTCAAAATAAAAATTTTTAAAAGGCCTTTGATGAAATTAATTTCCATTCAAAATCCTAGCTGTGCCAGCAGTTAGCTTTGTGACTGAGGACAGGTTACTTGAACTGTTTATACCTCAGTTTTCTCATCTGTAAAATGACAATACTGTAATAATAACACACACCTTGTATTATACTGGGAGAATGAATTGCGTCAATCTATGTGAAGTCCTTTTTATAAAGCATCTGACATAAATGCTAGCAGCTACTACTACCAGCACCACCATTTACTACCATGACAATACTGCTAGTGAGAAAGTGCTGAAGGACTTACATGATACAGTGAAAAGATCTTGGGCATTAGAGTAAATCAGACTTAGGTTAGAACCTTCACTCTGCTGTTTCTAGCTGTGAAAATTTACACAAATTATTTTCAGCATCTAAGCCTCATTTCTTCATCTGCAAAATTATGATGGTAATCTCTACCTCCCAGAGTTTTTGAGAGAATTGAGAATAATGAATGAAAAGTACTGAGTAAGAGGCATTTAACAGCACTCAAACAATTATAGTTCCAATATTTAAGCTTCTAAGTCATTTCAGAGTTTCTTTCCTTCTTTCTTTTCTGTTTTTTTTTTTTTTTCTGAGCCAGAGTGCAGTGGCACACACAAGGTTACCTACCCGCAGCCTCGACCTGCTAGGGCTTAGGAAATCCTTCTGCCTTAGCCTTCCAAGTAGCTGTGAATACAGGCACTCACCGCCATGCCCAGCTAATTTTTTCATTTATTGCAGAGACAAAGTCTTGTCAAATTGCCCAGGCTGGTTCTCGAACCCCTCTGCTAAAGCAATTCTCCCACCTCTTCCTTTCAAAGTGCTGGGAGTACAGAAGAGAGACACTGCACCCAGCCTAGAGTTTCTTTTTTTGTTTATAAAAGTATAGTCTTTTATTCCTGATTAAAGTAGTAGGTGCTCATTTAAAACTTATGATTTTTACATTTTGCTTTTAATTTAAATTTGTTTTCAGATATTAAAAATATACTCTTTAGAAAGTAAAATCACTAATAAATTCAAACACCCAGAAATAACTACTTTAATATATTAGAATATACATATCCTCATTTTTTCTGTGTGTACTCCTTTTCTTCTCCTACCCACTTAAATATTTTTCAAGAATAGTGGCAATTTATGATCATCATGTCTAAAGCTATGAAGCGCTGATATTTACAATAATGAATTTCTGTGCACTAAGAGAAAATCTTTCTGAATCTCTCCTTCCCACCATTCCTGAACTAGTATAAGGAGGAGAATGGCCTTGAATAGTAAGACATGGGCCTGGAACTTGCCTTGTTGTTTGGTCTCTCATGTTCTATGGCAAGAATCAGTTCTTTCTTAGCCACATCTGATGCGTAGTGGGAGGTCTTGTGAGTGATGAGTCCAGTACTGGCTCCTGAGTATGTCTTGAGACACCTTCTTCTGCTCACCAACTCTAGAAAGCTTTCTTTTTCATGCTTGATATTCTTTAAGACTTCCTTAGACAAACTATTTTACCCCATTTTAGTGTCAGTTTTCTTTTTGAAATATGCCAAATTTCTAAAATTTTACATAACACCCTCAGCTTATACGTCCAGGAAACAAATTTCTAATTATTAAAGAAAATATAGCCCTTCCCGGCTGCACTGCCCCACCCTGCCCCCAGCCACCACCACATGCAGAGGCCCTTGACTTCTGCCTGGTGGAACTCCAGGCTTCCTCTCCAGCTGCACCACCGCCCTACCCACAGCCCCTGCTGCCTACAGAGGCTCTTGGCTCCCAGCCTGTGGAACTCCAGGCTCCATCCCTGGTTGCACCACTCCACCCCGCCCCAAGTTGCCACCGCTGGGGAGGCCCTCAGCTCCCACCCCCACGGAGCTCCGGGCTCCCTTGCGGGTTGCACCACCCTGCCCCTAGCCACCCTGTGCTATGCTGACCAGCAATGCCCAGCCGTCTCGTTCTCTGTGTCCCCTGACTCATCCCTGGCCACAGAGGGACCAGAGAACAGCTGGAGCTCTGAGACCAGGGCAGAGACCTGCATTTCCCCACTCAGCTCCGCCTAGCTCTGCCCAGCCTCCAGCATGGGACCTACGAACAAAGAAAGAAAAAGAGGCCCAAGCTGCAATGTTATGTGGTGACCTGCAGTGCCCAAGTGTCTCACACTTTGCCTCCCCCAGCTGAACCTGGCTGCAGTAGAACCAAAGATTAGCTGGACCCCTGAGACCAGGCAGAGACCTGCATTGTCCTGCCCAGCTCTGCCCAGCTCTGCCCAGTCTCCAACTTGGGACCTAAGACCTCATGTTTGTGTAGGGGAATAGTACATCACAAGGGGGTTGGTCAGTTTGTGTGTCTGTATGATCGTATGTTCTAGTTTTTGTTGTTGTGTCATTGTTGTTTGTTTTTGTTTCTTTTTTTCTCTTACTGTTGTCTGTCTTCATGTCTATTTTCATTTGTTAGTTGGTACCTTTGTCTGCTTTCTCTATTACTCTTCTCTCTCTCCACCTTCCACTTCCCCTTCTCATTCCATTTCTTTCCTGTTTCTTACCTCATTTTACTTCAGGGTAACCTCAGGGAACAAACCTATATCCCTACTGCACGGACAGATTGCAAGGCAGTGGGAAGCACGTTCCAGGGTATCCATACACCTGTTGGTGGATACTGGGATCTGCAGATAGAATTTGAATCGCAACTCCCTCCCTCAATTAAATCTCAAAACTGCAAAATATATAGCCCCCAACCTACAGTCCAGCTTCAGAATTGAACAAAGCCAGAGGATTCACACAAGGATGAATAGGAGATTGAGCAAACAGAAGTAAAAGCAACCCCATCACCCCTGAACAACAGATTTAAAGAAGATGGGGAAAAAAGGAAAAAGTGGGGAGGAAAATCTACACAAATGAAGAAAAACCAAAAGAAGAATATAGGTCTCACACAGACCCCTGGGAGGTCAGATGCTGAGAAAGTATACTTCGGAATGCAAACAATGAAGAGCCCTCAGAATGACTGGTCACATACTACAAACCCAGACATCAAGATATTGAAAGAGAGAATAAAAAGAATTGAGGAGAGACAAGAGGAAAATAGGAAGGAGTTGATAACTGTGACATCAGCAGTAAAGAATACTGTGATTGAAATAAATAACTAATATGCATGGAAAGCAGAATTAACCAAGCAGAAGAAAGAATCTGAGCTTGAAGACTAAAATATAGAACTAAACTAAACTGTCAAAAACATAGAAAAAAAAGCTTAAAAAGACAGAACAAAACCTTCAAGAGATGAGCGATTACTTCAAGAGAATGAACCTAAGAGTAACTGGAATTCCTGAGGAAGAAAGAGAGACAGAGCCCACCCTGGAACAAACATTCCACAAAATTATTCAAGAAAACATTCCTCACCTCATCAGTGATGTGAAAATTCAAACACAAGAGATTCAGAGAACCCCTGCAAGACAACAACTGAGAAGACCAACTCCTAGGCACATAATTATTCACCTGAACAAAGTAGGTATAAGAGAAAAAATCCTAAAAGCAGCAAGAGAAAAAGGTCAGGCTACCTACTAGTGAAGACCAATTAGAATAGCAGCAGATTTATCTGCAGAAACACTTCAGGCTAGGAGAGCTTGGAGCTCAATATTCAAAGTTCTCAAAGGTAAACAATTTCAACCAAGAATAACCTACCAGCCAAGCTAAGCTTCATCTGTGAGGGAGAATTAAAATCTTTCCCAGACATCCAATCCCTAAGAACTTACACTGCCTCCAGACCACCTCTACAAGAAACACTTAAGAAAGTATTAAACACAGAAGAAAAGGGAAAAAGAACAACAATGCTCTTCATAAGAGTACAGGAAAAAGATTGAAAACACATATGAATCAAACCCAAAAACCAAAAGAAAGACAACAAACAAACAAGTACAATAACAACTCTATAAAAACCTCATGACAGGGATAAACACTCACATTTCAATAATTAACCTGAATGTGAATGGACTAAATGCACCACTGAAAAGACATAGAATGGCAAAATGGATAAAATATCATGAGGCAACAATACATTGTCTTCAAGAGACTCATCTCACTAGAAAGGATACTCACAGACTCAAAGTAAGAGGATGGGAAGCAAAATTTCAGGTGAATCGAACACAAAAGAAAACTGGAGTTGCAATATTAATCTCAGACAAAATACCCTTTAAGCTATCCAAAATTTAAAAAGATGAAGAAGGTCACTATATAATGATAAAAGGTTCAATCCATCAACAAGAAATAGCCATCCTAAACATATATGCACACAATATAGGAGCACCAACGTTGGTAAAGCAGCTTCTAGGCAAACTTAAAAAAGAGATTTACTCTAACACTATCATATCTGCGGCTGTTAATACCCCACTCACAACCCTAGACAGATCATCAAGACAAAAAATCAGCAAGGGGACTCAGAACCTTAATGAGACTCTTGAATGAATGGACTTAATTGATACCTACAGAACACTCCACCCATTGACCACATAATATACATTCTACTCATCACCACATGGAATGTGCTCCAATATCCACATCATTGACCATAAATCAAAAATAAACAAATTTCATAAGATTGAAAATTTGCCATGCACCTTCTCAGACCACAGTGGAATAAAAATAAATATCAACACCAACAAACTTCCCCCAAAGCCCACAAAGACATGAACACTGAACAGTATGATGCTAAGCAACTCCTGGGTCAATGATGAAAGCAAAACAGAGATTAAAAGGTATCTGGAAACAAATGAAAATGAAGAAACATCTTACCAAAACCTTTGGGATGCCATGAAAGCAGTAGTAAGATGGGAATTCATATTTTTACAAACACACATGAAGAAAATGGAAAGATCACAAGTTAACAGCATAACAAGTCACCTAAAGAATCTGGAAATGCAAGATCACCAAAACCCTAACTTCAGCAGAAGAATCCAGATCACCAAAATAAAAGCCCGAATCCAGGACATAGATGACAAAAAGATAATACAAAAAAGAAAGAAAGAAAGAAAGAAACAAAAAACTGGTTCTTTGAAAGGACAAACAAGATAGATGGTCCCCTAGACAGATTGACCAAGAAAAAGAGAGAAAAGGCCCGAATCAACGCAAACAGAAACATAAAAGATGAAGTCACAATTGACCCTGAAGAAATACAAAAGATTATCAGAGCCTACTATGTATAATTGTAAGGAAACAAACTTGAAAATCGAAAGAAAATGGAGGCCTTTCTGACATCACACAACCTCCCTTGGTTGAAATAAGAAGAAACTGAGACCCTAAATAGACCAATAAAAATCAAGAAAATTGATTATGTCATAAGAAAACTACCTACAAAAGAAAATCCTGGACCAGATGGCTTTCCAGCAGAATTCTACAAAACATACAAGGAGAAACTGATATCAATCCTATTGAAAGTATTCCAGGAGTGGGCAGGTGGGGAGGTGGGATTGACAGTAGTTGATATCTGCCTGGGGAAGGGAGGGCACACCTCATCAATAAGGGTACCTACATGGTGAATATTTGTATACTTAGCCCTGAATTGTACCCCACAATTTTAAAATAAAAATTAAAAGAGGGAAAAAAAAAAAGAAAAGAAAATATAGGGGCTGGGTGCAGTGACTCTTGTCTGTCATCTCAGGGAGGCTGAGGTGGGAGGATCACTCAATGCCAGAAGTTCAAGACCATCTTGGGCAACACAGTGAGACCTCATCTCTACAGGTTGTTTTTTTTAAAATTAGCCAGGCATGGTGGTGTGTGCCTGTAGTTCCAACTACTTGGGAGGCTGAAGCAGAAAGATCACCTGAGCCCGGGAGGTCGAAGCTGCAGTGAGCCGTGATCATGTCACTGCATTCTAGCCTGGGTGACAAAGGGAGACTTTGACTAAAAAAACAAAAATTAGAAAAAGCAAGCACTCAAGAAAGAAATACGGAATGAAATAAAGAATACACAGATATTTAAATATATATACATATATTTGATTAAATGTAAGGGTATTTTGAGGTATTTTTTCTCTTGCATCTTATTAGACATCAGCAGTTTACTTGAGAGTAGAAAAGAAAGCAATTCCATTCATGATTCCAACAGCATACAATATGATGTTTACTATTTTTCCCTGAAAAGCTTAAAATATTTAACAATTTTTTCTTAATCATTGTATCTTCTTATAAATCTTGCTTAAATATTGTTCAGAAACAGGATTTTCCTGTGAGCAAGATCTTCAGTTGAATTTAATAAAGTCATGATTTTCATGATTTATGATGGGATTATTAACTCACTGTCATATGGATTTGGGTTCACATTTATAACTGCTATAGAGTAGATTGACATTTTGAGCGTATCAAAAGCAGGCATACCAGAAAGCTATAATATAGAAATCAGAAGTACAAAGAGTTACTGGCAACTTACAAAAGGGCCTACACTGGCAAAAAACTAGGGTTTGGATCTACTGAAATTTCTAATCCCCAGAAATATAAAATCGACTAGTCCTATAAATTGTCCTTGAAGAACAGAAGAGGAATGAGAATAGCTTTGCTGGACACACAAACACACACAAATGTGCTGCTTTCTGATTATTTTATATCTATAACTGTGAATGTTTTACTTGCACATAAATATGTAGCCTAAAATATTTAATTCCATTGGTATTAACACAATTGCTGTATCTACTTTTTGCAGTACAGGAACACAAATTTACCACATGATTTGTATCATCCTTTATTCCAAGTAGGCATCCATTGATTTAGAAAAAGAGATAGTTTAAAAAAATTTTTTTTTAAATTTTTGGCACAGAATGAGCTAAGAGATTTTTATTAGGACCACAAAGGAGGTGGAGATAAGGTAATGACTAATTTAAGGAAGAATAAAAGTGACACCATAACAGGAAAAGAATAGAAAGAGAAAGTGGTAACATGTAAAGAGAAATAAACAAATATGATTGATAGATTTTTTTCTCATTTATTTTCCAGTAGGATTTTTGTGGGCGTAGGTGGTCAATTGCAAAATAATCAAAGGACTACAATTCAAAGCTATAGATAATTATTTATTATTTATTTATTTATTTTTGAGTTGGAGTCGCACTCTGTTGCCCAGGCTGGAGTACAGTGGCACACTCATGGCCACTGTATCCTTGACCTGCTGGGCTCAGGAACTATGGTGTGTACCACCATGCCCTACTAATTTTTTGATTTATTGTAGAGACTGGTCTCATCAAGTTGCCCAGGTGGGTCTCAAAGCCCTGAGCTCAGGCAATCCTCTTGTCTCAGTCTTCCTAAGTGCTGGGATTACAGGTTTATGCCACTGTGCCCAGCCTATGGATAATCCTTAAGGTAGAGTTAAGGAGAGTTAGGTGGCTCCAGGAAGACTTCATAGCCAGGTCCCAAAGAAAGAAAGGGGCCCGAAGCCCTGGTTCCAGAAGCATGGCACAATAAAGGCAGTGATCGCCAAAGCCAATTACCTATGCAGCCATGAGGAAATCAAGAACATATTCAGCTTGAGATGTTGCCTGAAGGAGTTTTCAGCTTTCTTATGACTTTATTCACAAGTAACTGTGATCTCTTCTAACGGGCAAGAATATGAGATTGTAGCCTTGTCTGCTATTTCAGATATTCTCAGTGGTGTTGGGAAATGAGGGTTTTGGCTGGTGGGAGGGGAGGTGGAGGTAAAATAAAGGTATGGTCTAGCAAAATTTATCTTCCCTGACTTTACCTAAGGAACGTGTGAAAGGGTTTTATGTATATCACTATTAAACAGTAGCACAGCCACTTGTTCAACAAACAATGGTTGAGCACCTAGGCACCTGCTCTGGGAGTTATACATGTAACATCCATGAATAGCAAACATACAGTGACTCTATGACTTCTGTACTACCACTTTCTCTTCCTGTATCTACATTAGACATTGATGAAAGATCACAAAACTTTCTTGCTGAGCCTGAACACTGCCTCAGAATCTTGTCAACACAGCAGGCCGGGAAGCTATTAAAATTTAAACACACCTGTTGTGTTGGCATGGTACATTCATACATTTATTCAATAAACACTATCATCTTCTGCTGGGGCTGTAGATACAAAGAAGAGGCTGAGGAAGACACAGTTCCTGGCCCACAAAGGGGAGCAGCAGAGGAGGCTGACAAGGTAGGGAATTTTGCACAGTGTGATGCATTGCTATGGAAGTCCACTTAATACATTGGAATGGAGATGGGAATTCTTGGTGTCCTATATTTTTATAATTTTTCTTCTAATTTTATGAACCATATCTGAATTTGTCCCTTCTAATAACAGTTAAGCTTAGCCATAATCATCTTTTTTTCAGTTTTTAAATTTTTATTCATAATCATCCTTTTCTAGCTTCTTTATAAACAAACCTCTATGAATTATTCCCTGATCAAGTCCACACTGATAATTCAAGCAAGTAAACACTGAATCGAGTTTTTGACAATGAGACAATAAGGGCATTAATAACTAGAGCAGGTTACATGCATCTTTTTAATGACTCATTCAACAAAATATTATGGCATGCTTACTGTGTGAATAGTATCTAACTAGGGATAATGCAAGGGATCAAAAATGGACAAATCTCTCTGTCCTTCAGGGATTTTCATTCTAATAGGGGAATGCAGGCAATAATTAAGTAAAATTTACTGCTAGAAGGTGATAAGAAGATAAGAGTTTGTGTGTCTTACCATATGTATGGTGTGTGTGTGTGTGTGTGTGTGTGAGCATGCACATATGTGCATTCAAGATTCTGAAAGAATACTAAGTGAACTATCACAGAAACAAAGAACTGAATACTGCATACTCTTACTCATCAGTGGGCATTGAACACTAGTCGCATTAGCACAAGGGAGGGGTTGACAATCGATTGGCATTGCTAGGCGAGGGAAGAGGGAAGGTAAGGGGGCATATGACAACACAATGGGTACCTGATCCACTACCAGGGAGAGTGAGGGCCAGTTAGAGGCTCAAACTTCACCGGCATGCAACTTACTTATATAGTTAACCCTCACTTATACCCCACATCTCTGTAGTAAAGAAAAATTGAAAAATAAAAAGATTCTGAAAGATAACAAAGCAGGCTTTGATGGTGGCTACCATGGAGTATTTGGACCAAGGTTAATGGAACCGAGGACAAAATGGAGGCATTTACTTTAAATATTATGCCCTTCTGTGTTGTGTGGTATTATTTTATTTCTAAAATAACATGCATATGTTATTTTTATGGCTAGGCAATGTGGCTTACATTTTGAAAAGAAAAACAGAAAATGCACATTTCATCAGATTCAATTATGATATTGCACAATGGGATATAAAGCTTAGTGGTAGAGGCTGTTGGAGATTTCCCTTTGGTTTCCTTGTCTGAATGCATGAAGCTGTCATTTCCTGATCAGGAATATTGAGAATAAATAAGCCAGAGTTATTTTTCACTAGGAGATTTCTCTTCTGGAATGAAGAATTTATGAAATATTTCAAGAGCTTATCTTTAGTGCTATTCCCTCTCAACAATTATGAGGAAATATAAAAGTTTCTCATACATTTCTTGAAATGTCCAAAGGTATAATCAATTAGTGATTTTTACTCACTGGACAAAATGCAATCATATAAATCATAAATTTGATTCTCACAAATCAGGCAGTAAAAATGTTGAAATATATAATCAATTAACACAACAGGAAATGCCACAGGATATAGACTATATATATGCTGCATAATAAAACATAATATAATAATTTAATAATTAAAAATCAATTTATTTATAAATATTTATATAAAATATAAAGTGCCTGTATAAAGATTTAGGCTGACATACCTTTAGTATCATTTTTCTCTAAGTCTTTTAGTGCTTGAACAAATGTCAGCTGACTTTCAGTGAGTGGCCAACTGTTGTACAATACAGAACACTGTATGATATACTTGCAACTCTGTGAAATAAGATACAGTATTTAAACTCTAACAATAAAAAATACATAGTATGTGCCTAATATAATTTATAAGTGCATAATTTATAAGTGCATAATTTTCTTGATCATATAATCCTAATTTAATTAAATAATTCCAGGTGTCGTCTAAAATTCTGTAACACCATAATTTATAAAAGCTTAATAGATTTACATCCCCACCAACACCTGCTACTACCCAAACTTTTTCATTTTTGCCAGTGCAATGGGTATAAAGTGAAATCTCACTGCTGTCATATTTTGCATTTCTCATAATATCAAAGAATTTGTTGAATTTTTTAACAGGTGTTGGCCTTTGTGATTTTTTTTCTTCTTTGTTCTTGGGACACATAAAAAATAGTCTTCCACATAATTTATTATTATTATTATTGGTTAAAATTTTACAATTAAATCTTCAACACACCCTGAAATCACCTTTATTTATGGTATTAGCTAATGGTCCAGTTTCATTTCTCTCCATGGAGAGATAATTTTCCCAGCATTCCCCATTCAACAGTCTGCCTTTGGTTCACTGATTTATGGTGCTGCTTCTATATTGAAATTCCGTATAAATATGGAGCTGTTCTATTCTACTTTTTTCTCATTGTTCCATTTACCCATTTGTACATTAATCAATACTATTTTTACTCCTATAACTTTTTGTGTTTGTAAATATTAAAGCATATTTTCCTTTTGTCTTTTAAATTTGACTTAGCTATTTATGAATTCTTTCCTATGGATTTTATTCTTTCCTATGAATTTTAGAATAAGCTTAGAACATTTCTGAAAAATATGGTGAGGATTTCTATTGGGATTGCTTTGAATTTAAAGATAGATGGGAATAACTGATGTCTTTTTTTTTTTCTGAGTCGATGTCTCACTCTGTCGCCCAGGCTGGAGGGCAGTGGCATGCTCACGGCCACCGCAGCCTCGACCTGCTGGCCTTAGGTAATCCTTCCACCTCAGCCTTCCAAGTAGCTGGAACCACAGGTACTTGCCACCATGCCCGACTAATTTTTCTTGATTTATTGTAGGGAAAAGGTCTCATCAAGTTGCCCAGGCTAGTCTCAAATCCGTGGGCTCAGGCAATCCTTGCACCTTGGCCTCCCAAAATGCAGGGATTATAGGCTGAACCGCCACATCCAGCTAACTGATGTCTTTATACTACGCCACCTCATTGAAAAGCATGACATTTTTTTCTTTAGTTGGTGGATCACCTTCCATTATCTTTATTAAAGTGCATTCTGTGTAGAGAACTGGTGTATTTTTGGTTAATTCCTAGCATTTTACAATTTTGTTGCTACTACAAAAGGTGTTATATTCTAGTGTATAACACTTAGAGCTGATATGGAGAAGGCACTGATATTTGTAAGTTGTAGAAACAGCAGAGCTTGTTGACTAAGGGTATGGACTCAGAAACTGTAGCTGAGTTCAAGTACTGCTCTAGCACAAACCAACTGTTTGACCTTGAGAAAGTCACGTGGGCTCTCAGTGCTCCAGATTTCTTGACTGTTGAATAGGGCTAAGAAGGATCTTTACTTTAAGAGTTGAATATTTACTTTAAGAGAGTTAAAGATCTATGTGCATACATAGTAGCAGGCACATAGTAGGTGATAAGTAAGCAATTGTATATGCATTTGCTATTATTGCTATAATTAATGTCTCTGGCAATCTTGCTAAAATCTCTTATTAGTTTTAAAGTTTGGTTATTCTGTTGGTTTTTGCTTGGACATATGATTATACTACCTGTAAATAGCTCAGTAATTATTTAGAATAAACTTTTATTTATTTTTCTATTTGTATCATTGGTCTGACTATCCATAATCATAAGTTCCAGTGTGATTAAATACTAGTAATTGTAGTGGACCTTCTTTTCTTATTTCAATTTAAATAGGAATACACCTAAATTTTCTTCATTAGTTTAATGCTTTTGTTTATAATCAATTTCTACATAAAGTCTGAGACTTTTGTGATGCGGCATTTATGGTTAAGAAGTTCTCTCCTATGCCTGCTTTGCTAAGAGAATTTAGAAATCAATAAATAGGTGTGGAATTTTATCAAATATTTCAGAACTTATACAATTGTTTTCATCTAGTCTATTACTGTGGTGACTAATACTGATAGATTTTCAAGTGGCAAAACACTTCTGAATTCCTGAGATAAGTGCTATCTGATTACTAATACTCTGTTAGATTGCCTATCTGTTATATTTTTATAAGCTTTCATTCATGTTTATTAGTAAATTTTATTAAATTTTTGTGTTACCTTTATCTGCGCTTGGAATCAGGATTACATTAATCTTTTTAAAAAGATGGGAAAGTTTGTATTGTTTTTCCATTTTCTAGAACCATTTATGTTTTTGAAAGTCCGTTAGACTTATTCTATAAAGTCAACTAGGCCTATGGTTTTTAGGAAAGGGAGGATTTTGAAGAATTTGAATTCTTATTTAAATGTTATTATTCTTTACTGTTTCATTCAGATATTCTATTTGATTGTTAGTCAGCTTTGCCATTCTTTCTTATTCCCCATCTTCAGGAACTCCTGTGCTTTTTTTCTCCCTAGGCTTTAAATTTGCTAGCACAGAGTTATTTGTGATTCTCTTAATTTTTTTCACATTAACCCTATTTTTTTGTTGTTCTGTATTTTACTAATTTATATATTATTTCTCTCTGTCTCTTTTTTTGATTGGTCTTATCGGGAGCATGCCTACTATATTCATTTTTAAAAGTAGCTTAGGGTTTAATTAGTCTTTATTTTTTGTTCCATACTTCATTGATTTCTGCTCTTATCTTTATGGAAATCCTTTCTTCTTTTATCTTTGGATTACTTTTTTTGTTCTTTTTCTAACTTTTTATTTCAATAGCTTAGCCCATTTGATTTTAATCAATCATGCTTCCTAATGAATTAATCTAAAAGGAGCATTCCATTAACTACTACTTTAAATATTGTTTACAAATTTTGATTTGTAGTTTTTTATTGTTATTGGATTCTGTGCATTTCATAATTCTCTTTTGATGTTCTTGTTAACTAAAGGGTTATTTTGTATATTTTACTTAGTTTTCACATGTAAAAAATTGAAATACTCTGTTGATTTTAATTTCTATTTTATTGTATTATGTTCAGATAACACAACTATACAATATAGTTTGGATTTTATTGAGGCGTCCACTTATTGCCTATTGTAGGGTATTTTTGAAAAACGTGTGTGTGCTAAGAAAAAATATATTCTCTGTTTACTAAAGTTTTCTATATAGATATCAATTAAACTTATACCTAGATTTTTCAAATTCTCACAATTATACAAATATACACAATTATACAAATAATATATATAAAATACATTATATTTATTTTGTTTTTCAGTTTTATCTGTCAGTGTGAGGGACATGAGTTAAAATCTTCAGTCATTAATTGTTGAGATCTTTTTTCCTCTGTAGTTCTAATAGTTTTTGCTTCTTATTCGTTGTGACTGGGTAGTTGGGTACCTATATGGTAGTTATGGCCATATCTACTGGAATTTATTCTTCCTTTTATTTTTATATAATATCCCTTGTGAGGTATATGTATTAAAATATTAAAATTATCATCACAACTCTCTCTTGGTTCATATTTGACAGGTATGTCTTCTTATCATTTTATCTTTAAATTTTCTGCAGCATGTTGTTTAAAAGTGTCGCTTTTGGACTACCTATAGTTAGAGCTTATTTTTATATAACTTTAAAATTTTAGTCTTTTAATAGATTAATGCATTTGAATTTATTATAATTTCTGTCATATTAGGATTTATTTCTGGCACTTTATTTTCTTTTTCATTTTCTTCTCTCTCTCTCTTTCTCTCTCTCTCTCTCTCTTTTTTTTTTTTTTTTTTTGAGTTGGAGTCTCACTCTGTCGCCCAGACCGGAGTGCGGTGGCTGCCCTCGACCTGCTGGGCTCCGGCGATCCTTCCGCCTCAGCTTTCCAAGTAGCCGGAATTACAGGCGCACGCTACCACGCCCGGCTGATTTTTTGATTTATTGTAGAGATGAGGTCTCACTGCCCAGGCGGGTCTCAAACCTGCGGGCTCAGGCAATCCACTCACCTCAGCCTCCCAAAGGCGCGGGATTACAGGCTGAGCCACCGAGCCCAGATTTTTTTTTTTTTTTTTTTTGCTTTTCAATGGTTAGGTTATTTTTCCTTCTGCTGTTTTAAAATATATGTATGGCCCTTTTTTCCTTTTAATTTTAAGCACATACAAATTCATTTTTCAATATTTTGAGTTGAAGTTTCACTCTGTTGCCCAGGTTGGAGTGCAACATCAAGCTCATGGCCACTACAGCCTCCACCTCGACCTGCTGGGCTCAGGTGATCCTTCCACTTCAGCTTCCAAGTAGCTGGAACTACAGGTGTGTGCCACCATGCCTGGCTAATTTTTTTTCTTGATTTATTGTAGAGATGAGCTCTTGTCAAGTTGCCCAGGCTGTTCTTGAACTCCTGGGCTCAGGCAACCCTCTTACCTCTGCCTCCCAAAGTGCCAGGATTACAGGTATGAGTCACCGTACCCAACTTCATTTTTATTAATACGTGACTCTTAATATGCAACCTTTATTTATATTTGACTGTCAAAGTTATATAGCCTCTTATAAGTCAACTGTAAAATTAGATAATTACACCTACATTATAGAGTAAGTGTAAAGATTAAATTTGCCATGTATTTAAAGATCTTGGCACAGACAGCCTGTTCAAGAATATCTTAGTTTTCAATTCTGGTTATACACTGGTGGCGCTGCACATTATACATTGACAACTTGTAGGAAGAAGATTGTTTTATTTTATGTTCTATTATTAGGATCACTCCCATTGAATAATAATATGTAATGTAAACATACCTGCTGAGGTGTGCTAGAACTTCCTTCTGTGCTGGGTGTACTAGTAATCTCCTCCTCCAGAAGAGGCAGACCTATGTCCTGGATGGCATTTCCAAGTCTACCCCTATTGAATTTCTGGCTTCCCTGGACATATTTCTTCTTAACATACACTTCCTGCTCTTTCTTGGATGCAGCATGAAATGAAAGAACTTGCTTGCTTGCTGAATAGGAGAGACATTAAACTTAAGATGAAATATATGATATACATAATTATTACTGACTAAATTAGTTAGATTCCATTATAAAACTCTCAAAGGAATAGGTCAGTTCCTTCTGTTCTTATTGAGATTTAAAAAACCTGACTTCTTGGAAATATTCTGGTCTTAAGGAAATCTACTATAATAGTTTGTGGCCTATATAGAACAATGCATATTCTGAAGGATGAAATATTATTATTTCAATAAAAAGCAAAAACAAAATAGGAGGGGTTTGTATTACAGATTAAGAATGCATAGTACAGCCAAGTTGGTGTAAATAATCTTTCAGTGGTACCCTTTGTTTCACTAGCCAGGTGCAATTCCTGGATAGAACAGTGGACTGGGAAAAGACAGAGACACATTACTGAAGCCTCTTAGGGTGACTGGATATCAAAGCATTTGTAGTAACCTGCTGCTTATCTCGCGCTCTCTATCCTTATTCACAGTTATTAGAGAGAGAAAGTCAAGGAATTAGTGTTACTGCTAATGTCTATATTGTTCTGGAATGCCCAGCTATAAAACTAAAAAGAAAAAAAACCCATATAAACAGTAGATAGAAAATAGGCAAAACTACAGGTGTTTTTAAAAAATAGAAAGACAATTCTTTTTAGCAATTTGCTTGTACACCTAAGATAATCAGCAAAAACTTATTGGGAAGAAGAGCTCAGGAAGGGTGATGAGCACCAAATAGCAAAGAAAAGTCAATGAGAAGATGTGATCAATGAGAAAACTAAAACATAATGATAGGAAACAGAAAAAGTATATAGAATAAAACAAATGTAAATAGATTACACTCTCCCATTTTAAAGACTAGAATCTTGGACTGAGTAGAAAAAAAAAATCATTTATAAGAGAGAGAGACTGACAGCAAAAACATGTGGAGGATAGAAAACTAAACGAATGAACAGCATAAATAGTAAAATGATAACAAGGAAAAATCAGTAGTAATAATAGAAAACTTATTAATGTTAAAGAATGGCTGTTTTACATTTATTTTTAAACATAATATATCAAGTGTAATGCGAATATGAAATTATATGCAACTAGCAACATAGCATAGAAATATGGAAAACCAAAAATATTAGAGTTAGATTCATACATTTTTAAGTGAAAGCAAGAGATTTTAACATGTCACTAAGAATCTTAAACACCAATAAGATAAATGTAAATGACCATCTTAAAAAATTTAAATGTCACAATTAAGAAGTTTGACTTTTATCATTGTGTATATGTTTGTACACATTCAGATTTCAATCTACCTCTAAAATAGAGTACACATGCCCAGTGTAACACTAATCAAATTCTACTTGAATCAGACCACAGGAAAAACATCAATCAAATCCTCAAAATAGAAAACATATCTACACTTTTTAACTCCTCAAAATTTAATTAGAAATTAATAACAAAAGGCAATACAAAATAATGTGATTATTTAGAAATCCTAAAAATAAAACAAATGCTTATGGTTAAAGAAAAAAATCAAAATTAAACCCTAGGCCATGGCCAAAACAATATTATGTATAACATTTTATCGTATTCACAGCTATAAGATATAATATATATAGCCATACTTGGAAAATGTATAGAATTAAATATATTTAAAAACAAGATTCAAAATATAAACTAAAATTTAGCTGGAAAAGGTAGAAAAAAATTGACTACATTTAAAAAGTAGAGAAAATGTTTCAAAGATAAATATAAATATTGATGAAGTATATTACAAAAATAAAAGAATCACTAGGGGTTGATGAATAAATCCAGCTCAGTCTAAGACCAATAATACAGAGAAAATTCAAAACAGTTTGATCAAGAATAAATTTTAAAAAACAGATATTTAACAATATTTAATAATGATCATATAAACATATTGAGAAGAAATGAAAAAATATAAAAGAATTCTGTGTAAAAATGTATGCAGATATATTTTAAATACTAGATGAATCTGTCACTTTAAATATATATTATAAAAGTGAAAGGAAGTTTGAAAAAACCCTTGGAAATTATTAAAAAGGTAGTAAAAAGTAAAAAGTCTATCCTCTGGAAACATAAGATTTAGAAAGTTTTGAAGTCAAATCTAAAAAACTTTAAAAAAAAATAAATGATTCCTGTAGCATTTAAATTACTTTCAAAAATAGATAAAATAGAAAGTTCCCAAAATTAATTTCAAAAAGTTTTATAATTCTAACTTGAGAACCAGAAAAGAATAACGTACAACTGCACACAAAGAAAAAACAGAGATATAAAGTTACAAATATGAGTCAATGAACTGAAAAAAATCATATATCCTAAACATAGGAGTATATTAAACATCATAGGCCAATAGGTTTTATTATAAGAATGCAAAAATGATTCAAAACTAAAAAAATAATTTACAAAATTCAAGAGAGGAAAATATGATTTCTATAAACAACAATGACAAAATATAACTGATAAGGTTTTAAACCCATTCTATGTTAAAAATCAATAGAAAGGACATTCTCAAATTTCATAAAAATATATTATTAGAAATCAACAACAAATATAGTACTCAATGATAAATGCTATAAGCCTTCCTATTTAAGAAAAGGAAATATATCATCATCACTTTCATTTAACACTGGTTAGGAGGTACCAGCCAATGCCACAAGGAAAAAGTTATGGTTTTAAGAAGAAATATCAATTGGCAAAAAAAGGTTAGATCTGTTTTGTTTAAAATGTAAATGCAGGAAATTTCTGGGAAGACAGTGGCATAGGCAACAGGACAGTGTGAGTCCCCGTATGTGTGAGTGATTGTATGGACATTTCTACATGTATTTCTGTGTGTAAGTGGGAGTGTGGGAGACTGACTGAAGGGGACTTGAGAACAAGTGGCCCGGGCTCTCCTGGTGAAGCTGCTGGTGCCACAGCTGCCCTGCATGGACTCTAGTTGCTTTCCAGAGAGCAGAAACTGAGTGTCATTTTCTAAAATTGGCAGAGCTTTTCCCAGGAAGAACTGCTGGAGTGATTGCTGAACCCACCACAAACCACCAGGCTGGATGATGGCAGCAAGTGCTAGATGCTGGAGGGAGTGCTGAGAGGGAGCCTGAGGCAGAGTCCTGAGGAAACAGTGGGAAGAAGCCTCCCTAAATCTGGACTGGGCTTCAGAGCCTTGCCACTGGGTCCCAAGATCTGGAGATTGTGGTAACTGTTGGGGAGGGAGCTATCAAATCCATTCATGGCAGGGACAGCAGCCAACAGAGAAACTGAGCAGACTCTTTAATACTTGGGTAGAGAAGTGCCCCAGGACAGCCTCTGCAGAATAGCAGAACTGCATCTTAAGACCAGGTGTTGATCTCTGGATTGTGTTGAGACTGCTCTTTGTGACCTTAGAGAACATTGCCCCCAGTGTACAAGCCCTGGTGGGTAGTAGCAGATGCAGAAACTCAGATAATCCACCCTCTGCCCTGAGCCAGCTGTTGGGTGATAGATGCAGACAAAGGAACTAACCAAGAAGGAGTGTTTAGCTGACTCCCCCCCCACCCCTAGCAACAAGCAAAAGAAATCAGGAGGGCAGAGTAGAAACAAGAAGCCCCATTCCCCCACCATGAACTGGGTGCCCTGGGAGCTGTGACCACACTGGGAGAGGAAGGAAGGGAGTGAGATCCCAAGAAATGCTGTGTCAAGTTATTTCAGGCCCCTTCCCTCACACAGGTGTGTGCTGGCTACCAATTACAGGCAGCAGCCGGTGAAGATTTTAACATCTTAAGTTTCAACAGCAAAGAGGGAACCTGCAGTAACAGACCTGCAGTTGCAGGACCCTCACAAGAGAGAGCCCTCCTCTTCTCAAAGAGACATACTAAAGCTGAGAACTCTTTATCAATGAGGTTTTATTTACTGGAGGGATATTTGTTTGTTTGATTATCTTATTTGGTTACTTTGTTGGGTTAGGGTTAGGGTTTGTTGGTTGCTTTTCTCTTTTATTCCTCTTTCTATTTCTCTTTCTTTGTTCATTCTCTGTTTTTTCTTTTTCTTTCTTTTTTTTTTTCTCTTTCTCCTTCTTTCCCTTTTTTCTCTTCTTTCCCACTCTTTTCCCTCTTATATTCTATCTTGGACTCAGGCGCTATGCAAGCAAATCCAATGCAAGGTCATGTTGTGCAGAGACAGAGAGCAATTTCCAGCTAGACTACTTACCAGTTAGCAAACATATGACCTGCCAATAGGTTCTGAATCCTTGCAGCCTCTCCTTCATCCCCTAGTCAGTGCTCAGAATTGTAAATAGACAGCACAACAACCTACCCCTAGCCCTACTTCATAATTGAACAAACCCAGAGATCTGGCTCAAGGAAGGACAAAAGGTAGAGCAAATATCAGAAGTAACTGCTTCACCATTTTCCACTGAACAACAGAGTTAAAGAGCAAGATTAGTTAACTGCTACAAAAGAAGAAAAACCAATGAAAACCCACTGGGAACCATCAGAACCCCATCAAAGAGTCAGTGCTAGAAAGAATAGCTACTGGGACACAAACAATGACTATCTTCAAGAATGACAACTCCCAGAAAGTACTTATGGAGATCAGAGAATCATAGGATAGAATGAATAAAAATCAAGAAATGCAAGGGTTTAAACTAAATGAAATTGCTATGGAGTTAGACAGACTCGAGAAAGTGTACTTTGAAATAACAGAAATAAAGAACTCCATCCAATAAATAAATGACAAACTGACAGGCATGGGAAGCAGAAGTGACCAAGCAGAAGAAAGAATCTCAGAGTTGGAAGGTCAAAATATGGAATTAACCTAATCTATTAAAGATATAGTTAAAAAAAAAAGAGAAAACCTCAAGAAGAAACTCTCTAAGAGATGTGTGATTTTATCAAGAAACCAAAGCTACATCTGATCAGAATAACTGAAATAGGAAGAGAAATGGAAAATACTGGAACAAACATTCCATTAGGTCATTCAAGAAAACTTTCCTCATCTGGTCAGAGAGATGACTATACAAGAACAAGACATTCAGAGAACCCCTGCAAGACACCTTATGAGAGGACCAACTCCAAGACACATAGTAATTCGCCCAAACAAAGTAGATATAAAAGAAAAAATCCTAAAGGCAGCAAGGGAAAAAGTTCAGACTACCTACTGGGGGAGACCAATCAGAAATGCTGTAAACTTATCTGCAAAACACTACAGGCCAGAAGGAATTGGACCCAATCTTTAATCTTAAAGACAAACAACTTCAATCAAGTATCTCCTATCCAGCCAAGCTAAGTTTCATCAGTGATGGAGAATTAAAATCCTTCCCAGACATCCAAACCCTAAGAGAATATGCTGCTTCCAGACCAGTTGTACAGCAGATACTTAAAAAGTTCTGTGGACAGAAGAAAAAAAAAAAAAAAGATAATATACTTCACAAGTTCCCAAACAAACATAGAAGCAGTGGAACAAACAGCATACCCACAAAATTGAAAACACACATATATGAATGCAAAAGGTAAACAAAAACAAAAATAAAACAGCCTTATAAGAGCATTATGAAAAAGACCAACTCTCACATTTCAATAATCAGCCAGAATGTGAATGGACTAAATGTACCGCTGAAAAAACATAGAATGGCAAACTAGATAAAAATACACTACCCAGTAATTTGCTGCCTCCAGGAAACTAATCTTGCCACAAAGGACACTCACAGACTCAAAGTTAAAGGATGGAAAACCACCTTTCAGGAGACTGGATCATAAAAGAAGGCAGGAGTTGCAATCTTAATATCAGACAAAACAACCTTTAAACTATCAAAAATTTAAAAAGATACAGAAGTACACTACATAATGATAAAGGGTTTGATCTATCAACAAGAAATATCCATCCTAAACATATATACTTCCAACACAGGTGCACCAGCTTTTATGAAGCAACTACTAAGTAAACTAAAAAAAGATATTGATTCAAACACTATCATAGCTGGGGATTTAAATACCCCACTAACAAACATAGACAGATCTTCGAGGCAAAAAATCAACAAGGAGATCTGGAAACTCAACTTGACACTTGACCAAATGGACTTAATAGATACCTACAGAACACTCTACCCAATAACCACAGAATATACATTCTATTCATCACCACATGGATTGTACTCTAGGATCAACCACATCCTCAGTCATAAATCAAGCATAAATAAATTTTACAAAATTGAAATACTGCCACGTGCCTTCTTAGACCACAGAGGAATAAAAATAAATATCACCACCAACAAGATTCCCCCCAAACCCACAAAGACATGAACACTAAACAGCATGTTGCTATGACTACTGGGTCAATGCAGAAATTTAAAAATTCCTGGAAATAAATGAAAACAAAAAGACATCAAAACCTCTGGGATGAAAGGAGTACTAAGAGGGGAATTTATATCTCTACAAACACACATCAAGAAAATAGAAAGAGAAAAAGTTTACAACCTAACAAATCACCTAAGGGAGCTGGAAAGGCAAGATCGCCAAAACCCTACCTTCAGCAAAAGAATCCAGATCACCAAAGTAAAAGTCCAAATATGGGATACTGAAGACAAAAAATATCGTGCAAAAATCAATGAAACAAAAAGCTGGTTCTTTGAAAGGATAAATAAGATTAATGACCGCTAGTCAGAATGACCAAGAAAAAGAGAGAAAATACAAAAGATTAAGTCACTCACCACAAAGAAATACAAAAAATTATCAGAGATTACTATGCACATCTGCATGGAAATAAACTTGATGACCTAAATGAAATGGAGGACTTTCTGACATCACACAACCTCCCAGGGTCAAAATAATAAGAAATTGAGATCCTAAATAGACCAATAATAACCCAGGAGATTGATTCTGTCCTTAAAAAAACTACTTACAAAAAAAAACCCTGGACCAGATGGATTTCCAGTGGAATTCTACAAAACATATAAGGAGGAACTGATACCAATCTTTTTGAAAGTATTTTAGGCAATTGAGAAAAACAGAACTCTCTCCAAATCATTTTATGAAGCTAACATCACACTGATACCCAAACCAGGTAAAGATCCAATAAAGAAAGGGAACTACAGGCCATTATCCCAGATAAACATAGATGCAAAAATTCTCAAAAAGATTCTAGCAAATCGGATCCAACAACACATCACAAAAATCATCCATCATGACCAAGTAGGCTTCATCCCTGGAATGTAGGGCTGGTTCAACATAATGTAATTAAATATATCAACAGATGTAAAAACAAGACCCACATGATTATAATGGAACAGGGTAGAGATCCCAGAAGCAAAACCTCAGTTTCTCAACTAACTCATCTTTGACAAAACTTCCACTAACAATCACTGGGGAGAAGAGAACCTATTCAGTAGATGGTGCTGGGAAAACTGGCTGACCACAGGCAGAAGAATGAAACAGGACCCTGGCCTATCACCATACACAAAAATCAACTCCAAATGGATCAAAGACCTAGACATGAAACCTCAAACTTTAATAATCTTAGAAAACACAGGAGATACCCTTATGGAAATCAGAATAGACAACTGATTCCTGATCAAAATCCCCAAAAGCCCATGTCATAAGAGATAAGATAGATAAGTGGTACCTCATCAAACTGAAAAGCTTCTGCAAAGCAAAAGAAACCATCAAGAGAGCAGGTGACAGCTCACAGAATGGGAAAAAAATATTTGCTAACTGCATATCTGACAAAGGCCTAACATCCAGGATCTACAAGGAACTCAAACATGCTGACAGGAAAAAACCAAATAGCTCCATTAAAAAGTGGGCAATAGATGTGAATAGATAATTCTCAAAAGAAGACATATGAGCAGCCAACAGACACATGCAAAAATGCTTAACTTCACTAATTATCAGAGAAATGCAAATAAAAACTATATTGAGATACCACCTAACTATAGTAAGACTGGCCATCATTAATAAAAAATTAAACAACAACAACAAAAAACTGATGCTGGTAAGGATGCATAGAAAAGGGAATGCTTCTACACTGTTGGTGGGGATGCAAACTAGTTCAACATCTATGTGGTGATTCCTAAAAAAACTAGAAATTGACCTTCCATTCGACCCAACAATCCCCTTATGGAAATATACTGGAGGAACTTAAATCACTCTATTAAAAAGATACCTGCACATGCATGTCTATTGCAGCACTATTCACATTAGCAAAAACATAGAACTAACTGTGCTGCCCATCAAAACTGGACTGGATAAAAAAATGTAATACATATACACAGAATATTACACAGCCATAAAGAAGGACAAAAATTAGGCACTTTGCAGCAACTTGGGTTAGGGCCTATAATACTCAGGGATTGGTCACAGAAACAAAGAACTGAGTATCACATGTTCTTGCTCATAAGCAGACCCTGGACACTTACCATAATACTATAAGAAAGGGATTGGCAGTAGCCAGAAACTGCCAGCGGTGGAAAGTGACACATAACATCAATAAGGGAACCTGATCTCAGACCAATGAGGGGACCAAAGGGAGGCCCAAACTTTACCTGTATGATGATCACTTGTATACCTAATCCTGAACTGTACCCTACACCTTTAAAATAAAAAAAGTAAATGTGCAAATAAAGATTAGAGGAATAAAAGATGAAATATTAATGATAATTTTTGGTTTAACACTGAAATATTGATGATATTTTTGGTATAAAATCTAAAATACCAGCAGTATTTTTTCTGGATAGCACGGTTACAACGTTTTTGTTTGTTTACTTATAATTTTTAATTTCCCAAATTTTCTCCATCCGTCATGAGTTATTTTTGTAGTCAGGACCAACTTACTAAAATAACTGAATAAATAATACACATTGCAGAATCATTATAAACATTATACTTTATTTTATTTATTGAAGAACTCATTAAGAACATTATAGTGAAAGTAATGAATTTAAATTTCTGTTAATTTTAATAAATAATAAACTATGAATAATGGAAAAGTCAAAGAAGTTTTTCAAAACAATAAATATTCTATTTCTTTTTAAGGAAGCTTATATAATAAGAAAGTAAATTTTTCTCCAAGGTGAAAAGTCTTTAAAGTACACTTATAATAAATCTATTGATTTTCAGAGTCTAATTTTACATGCAAATGCAATGTAAGACTTTAACATTTTATTATAATATCAAATTTTACATATTGTAGTGGCCACTTGCATTTTATCTGTAAAGATTTTTAAAAGTATCACCAAGATACCAATATCTATTTCTAAATGCAAATACCCAGTTCTAAAAGACACACTTACACTGGGAGCTCAAAGCTTTTTCACTCCTCAAGAAGCTAACTGCTGGTATGATAGCCTGACCTTTTCCAGTGGTGCTTGCCATAGTTTCTTCATTTTCTAGGACCTGCAGCTTGATAAATACATCTGGTTTGGACGTACGTACCTGTATTGTAACAGGTTGTGAAACTGCGACTTTCACTGAATACCTGTAAAGAAAAAATTTTTAACTTTATACTAGTCTTTCCCTCAGGTTGGTAAAGTAAATGGTATAATTTTCTGATATGATAACCTAAAACTAAAACTACTTTGTAAAGTCTGCTAACATCCTGGCAATATTCAAGTTCTCATAGACATTGGTAAAGGATCCCAGTGTGGTATGGTATAACAAGTATGGGACATTTACATCATTTAATCCCATATTTAAAATGTAACTTTTTGTTAAGATATGACACGCAGTCACTTGTAAAACTTGATAGACCTAAGAGTCATCATGCCCTTGAATAGATCTGAAAATTGCTTCCATTCCAACTTTTTCAATTACATAAAGAGCACAACTGGAAGAGGCAGTACCCTTCAAAGTGTCATTGATAAAAGTGTTTTCTTTGACTTAAAGTAGAATCCATGGTCTCTATCCTCACCCTTTACTAATAGGTTGGAAACTTCTTGCAAAAAAGACTGAAAACATGAAGTCTAACCCCTACTTTCCAACTCCCCTCTTCATGCAATCGAAGAATTGGCTATTTGTTTGTTTTCCTATTTTAGGTGATCACTCGCAAATGCTCAAATTCTACCAACTTTCAATTTCTCTAGAAGTTTGCTTTTCTGAATATCCTTTCTCTCCTGTATCTTAAATCTCCCACATTTCATTCCTCCTTGCCATTGACTTGTATATTTGTATGGTTCTCTACTATATTTAAAATAGATTAAAACAAAACAAAACAAAAACAAACACAATCTTTACCTTATTTTACAATCTAGACTCTGCTGCATTTCAGTTTTTCCAGCTTACCATCTAAGGTAACAACTCTACTTCTAGTCTTATCTCATCACCTCCCACTCACTGATTCTGTCACTAACTCAGGTGCTAAACTTGCTCTTGCAGGGATTTCAAGTAGTTTGTCACTACAGAAACTTCCGTTCTCATTTTCCTTGACCTCTCAGGAGAATTTCACAGGGTTGGACCAACCTTTATTTCCACTTCTTTTAAAAACGGCCCCCATGCTCATGGCAACCTTTATATTTTCACTCCTATTTAGGGGCTGCTTTTTTCAGGTTTTTCTCCCACTGACATTCTCATAAATGGCAGAGACTTCATGTTCTGTCCTGGGCCTGACTCTCATCCTGCAAAGTTTCCTTGGCACTTCCATAAATAGAAACAGAATAATGACTCTCAAATCAATGTCTCCAGCTAAACTACTTATGCTGTGTCAATTGACTGTATTGCTGAACGACCATATTTTAAAACTTTTCTAAAAAGGAAATAATTGTCTTCCTATTGACTATCCTGCAAGTGGGCTTCTCTTCTTGTGTTTTCTATCTAAGTAAATTATATCATTCAAATATCTCCCCAAGTCAAACTCTAGGAGTTCCAGTCAACCAAGAATGTCAATTTTATCTCATATCTTAAAATTATTTTTCTTCTCTCCAGTTTCAATGTCACTGCCTGTTGTGTGTTGAATTGTGTCCCTTTTCTTAATAAAATATCTATTGTGGTACTAACCCCTAGTGCCTCACACTGTCACCAATTTAGAGATACAGTTTTTCAGAGTTAATCAAGTTGAAACGAAGTTGTTGGATGGGCTCTAATCTAGTAAGTTTGATGTCCTTACAAAAGGGGGAAATTTGGAAACAGGTACACAGGGGAAAACACCATGTGCAGATGGAGGCAGAGATGATGAGGTGATGCGTCTACAAGTCAAAGATCATCAGAGATTACCAGCAAACAAAAAGAAGCTAGGTGAAAGTCAGAGAAGATGTCCTCCCCCACAGCCCTGCTGACATCTTGATCTCAGAATTGTAGGTTCTAGAACTCTATGATGACACATTTCTGTTGATGTGTAGAACTTTGTTATGGCAGTCTCCGTAGACCCATATGCTGCTATACTTTGGGTTGCTATTATCTGACACCTGGGTTGTTTCAAAGCTTCTACCTAGTTTTCCTCTTTCTGTCATTCTCCCTCTTCCATCCACTTAACATTCTGCAACCTTCTACGTGTTTTTTTTAAAATATGCCATATCTTTTATAATAAAATATAATTTTACAATAATATATTCTAACATTTTTACTGTTAGGAACCATATCTAAAGTATTTTTAAAAGTAATGCTTTGCAAACAATTTTTTAAAACACAGATATGATGCCATTTTTCTTAAAATCATTTAAAGCATCCCATTGTCCCTAAGGTAAAAATGGTATTTCTTGTTTTATAAGTCCTTCTGCAAAGGACTCTGCTGACCTCTCTGACCTTACAGCTTGCCATGGCATCTTGGAACCCAACTTTGCAAACAAGATGAATGCCTTTAGTTCCCAGAAAAGTTTATGTACCCTTTAATTTCTGAACTTTCACATATGCCACTCAGTTTCCTCCTCACCTTCCTCACCACTCAGCTTGGCAGCTTTGAGAGCAGCTTCTGGGATTAATTTAACCTAAATGTCAACTCTTAGTATACTAATGGTCTTGCTATGTGTATCATAGTTTCTTATCAGAGCAGTTAAAATATTTTATCACAATTGTTATTTTTAGTCATTGGTATATTTCCTTTCTTCTTAGTAACACACATATTTTCCAATTTTTTTGTGCAGAACAGCATATATTAAAAACAGAAGGCAACCCCTTTGGGTCCCCTCCCATTGTGGGAGTTTTTCTGTCCTCTCAATAAATCCTGCTTTTTTTTAAAAAGAAAAAATATGTATTCCGACAACTCATTAAATGACAACAAGTATTTAATGAAGGCCAATTATGTGTCAGACACTGTACTAGTCCTATATTGAAAAGACATAGTTCTGGCATTCAATAAATGTTCATTCTCAGAAAAGCTGATATGAAATTACATGAAAGCTGGAATTTTATATATCAAATTCTCAGAACAAAAGAACACAAAAACATGGTCATGACAAATTAATGGTATTTGGAGGTTTGAGCACAAATAATTTTGCTGCTGAAAGTTATCATTAAAAGTGATGTTTTTTTTCTAAGTGGAGAAATGAGGACAGGACACAAGACAAAAGAAAAAAGCACAAACAAAATAAAATTGAAGGGCATATATGTTAGGAGCTGGTCATTAGTTCTATCAAGAGAGTGTACTGTGTTTGGTGGCTGGGCAACAATGTTGAATATTATGCTACATAGTTTAGTTTTATTCTGTAGTCAATGAAAAGTTGTCAAAGGTTTTAAAGCAGGGAAATCACATGTGTTTGAAAGGTAACTACTCTGGGAGAAGAGAATGAGTATGTAAATGAGTAAGGAGAGAGAAAGAGAAAAATAATAGTATGTAAAAAAGGGAATAAAATGGAATCACAGATTCCAGAAACAACAGTTCTATAGACCAGATATTATAAGAACAGGAAGAGGTGCAGGGGCATTGAGAATAGAGAGGCAAGGCTTGGCAGAATTGTAATCAACAGGACTGATTAATGACAGAGAGTGGAGATCACAATGAGACTATTCAAAGAGAGCATTGTACACAGATGAGCATGAAAGAATGTGTAATCAATGTCAAGTAGGATGAAAAATAAGAAAATGTCACTACCATTATATGCAACCATACCAGTGTAATCCTATATAACACCCATATAATCACATTACTCAAAATTGTCTCCAAAAAAGACTAAAAATTGAATTTAAAACCCAATTCAAAATTTTACTACTTAATTTATTTTTATTCTAAAATATTAGTCCTTTTAAAGAATGCATTTCCCTTTCTGTTATACACTTATACCTGAATAAAATTTTCTTATCATTGGGTATGTAGTAATCTTTGATTTCCTTTATTATAAAATTATTTGATGGAGAGTCTCGAGAGAGGCACGGAAGTGGAGTATAAGAACCAATGAGGCGTAGTTTCCATCGTGAGGCTGACACATATGTGTCACCAGTAAATGCTTCCGCTACAAATGTGTATCCTTTCTGTTAAAAAAGAGCAATTAATTACACAAAAATAAGTTTCATTGTCACTAGTCTCTCAAATGTACAAAATATGATGTTATAGTACTACATGATTTATTATCTAGATGTACATATAAATCCCAAGATCTCTTAATAAACATGGAATCATAATTATGGTTTGAAATCCCTCCTAGAAAGCATCATCTTATGTGTTGTAAGGAAATGACTAACTCTAACATTTTTCCTTCTGTGGTTCTTTAACTATAAAGTGCTTAACTATTATAGATAATTACTATATTTTCTACTAACTTTTGTAAGGCCTCCTAAAGCAAATTTTTATCATTGCATCATCTTGGAGTAGTGCAACAGATTCTTATTTGATTTTCCTTTCTCATATTCAACTTTCTAAAATATAGAAGTGAAGAAAGCATCAGAGTTTATTGAAATGTATTTCACTTGAGATGACAGGTAAAGCTATGGCGTTAACAGCTGGATTAATTCCATGGAACCCAGATGTATGATTGGAGATGAGCTCATTAGGTTGGAGAAAATAGGCAGCTAAAGAACCTTGGAAGGTGCCTACTTTATGGTGGATAATAGCTTGGTTCAACACAATTAGATTTCTGACCAAGAAGCCAGTGGATCAAAAGCATGATATAATGAGATGTTCAAATATTCTGAGTTTATGATTCCAGTTGCTCCTAATACAGAATAAAAAGATAGATTTTATTTCAGTTATTGCAGAGGAAAGCTCTCCGACATGTTTAGATTCCCGGAAACAAAATAATGATACACATAAATCAGAATGAATATTAAATATTTCAATGTATATCTAAGAATATTAACCAATATTCCAACACTCATAATAAGAATTCCAACACCAATAGAAACCTTTTGACATTATGTTTGGGACAAGTAAAAAAGGGAGAGAAACTATTTCTGCTAAAGCATTTTTACTTGCCAAGTGTAATGCACAGATTCATTGCTATTTTTTATTATTATTCGAGCTTTTATTATATGGTACTAATAAATTGAAGAAGCAAAACAAAATTACTTGACTCTTATTTCATGTCTGTCCAGACTCAGATAATCATTTTTAGAGAAGAAGAAGATGTAAAATGGTAGGACAGATTGATAAGTAAAAATCTAAAGCTAAATCAATGATAGGACAGAACCTGGCTATTCTAAATAGAATCAAGACTCTTATGTAAAAGAGTTACATAATGGCATACCAAGTACTGAGAGATCTCATAAATAAGTATTCTGAATTACAGAGTAGGTCTCTGAGAAATTTGACAAAAAATGGAGCCAAAAATTATGATTTTCCAAATCCTTAGTAAGGTTCCATAGCATATCATAAAAAGGATGACCCGTGAGCTCCCAAATGAACAAAACAGATTCCTAAAAGCCAACCTGAGTTTATTAGGAACAAAAGCTACATTTCTTTTTTGATAAGATTAAAAGTCACAAAACCTGGTAAATGTTGCAGATATAGTGTTTATGGGTTGCGGGAAAGCATATGTCAAGGCCTCTGGTGAATTTTATATGGATCAGGATGCCTGTTGATGAACCTGCCAGATTGAGTTAGCCACAAAATTCCTACCTAAGGTTACCAGCTACATAACTTTCAGTAGAGTTTTAGACATTATCTGTCCAGCCTAAGATACTCAGTTGTCTCTTGAGATCATCATGTCAAGATGCCTTGCAGGTGTCAAAACACTATTGCAATCATAGGGTACAAAATAATGGTGTAATAATCTTCTTTAATTTAGGTAGGTCAGAATTTCCTTCAGAGGCAGCATTCACTTCTGGAAACCACATTTTAGCAGGGATATAGATAATGTGGAGAAATGTTCAAAGATCAACAATCATGAAGAGAAGGAAACTACCACAAAAAGGATCACTGAAGTTATTCGTCTATTCGCACAGCTTTACATTCTTCTTCCCAATCTTTCAAAAATTTTTGTTTCTAAACAGAGCTAGCTAGAGTGAAAGAGTAGAAGAGATTACATATGAGAGAAGAAATGAGTGTGTTTGATGCAATCTGAGTTTAAATTTTAAAATAATAATTAAGTGGAGATAGAATGTTTTTCAGCATATTGACTCAAAATTTATCATTTAGAACTGTCCCCAAAATTCAGGTTTAGTATAGAGAGGTAGTTTTAGTCACTGAAGTTACTAAAACAAAAACAAAACCAAACACAACCAAAGAAAATATGCTACATGTAAATAACAATCAGATTATAAATTATTACAATCTGCCAAAATTAAGTATCCATGACTAATATTAATAGACTTATCTAGTGAAGCAGAGCCCATTTCTAGAATTTGATGACATCTGTGACCTTGATAGTCTCCTTTTAAGTTAAATCATCTTTTTTCCTCTTAATCGTTTGGACTTCTGATTTCTGATCACAAGTTAGATAAATTGTTCCAATTACAAAAAAAATCTAGGTCAAACTTAGAAAAATTAACATTTAAAAAATTACTACTGATGTGAATACAAGTTTGTTAGTGAAGAACCAGGTCTCCATATGGTGTTTGGTTTAACCCAAAGTATTCTGCTGCAAAAAGTTAAGGTTTAAGTCACAATATTTCAATTTTTAATAAACTGCTGTCAGAACATAGGGGGAGAATACACATAGTGCAAAAGGAAATTGTATGAATCAAAGTTTTTAAATACATTTTTGATATATAGAAATTGATTTTTATGAGAAAATTGTTCTGTTTTTAAGTACACTTTCAAAATAAATTAAGAAAAGTAATATAAATATAATAATATAATTAAATAGAAATAAAAATAACATTGATGCATTGACTTTAATCAAGTACATTAAATATTGGTTTACGTGTATAATTTCAGAGTGTGAAATACTACAAATACAAAAAATGATGTTTATAAAATTTTCTCATAAAATATAAATGTGAGACTTGCTGAATGTAATACGAATAAAAATAATTTAGGCCCAAGTTACAACTTGAAAATGTCTTCCAATTTAGTAAAATATGATTACAATATCAAAGAAATTATCTCATGAAAAATAATAGAAATAAATTCCAAGCGTTTAATAAAACATATAAAAGTTTTTAAAATTATAATAAGGCATCAGCAAAAACTCAGTAAAATTTTTTAAAATACTAATATATATGCATATACATTTACATATACACATACATGTACACACATCTATTGGATTAAATTATTTCGTCAAGAATTCAGCCGGGCTCGGTGGCTCAGCCTGTAATCCCGTGCTTTGGGAGGCCGAGGTGAGTGGATTGGTGAACCCATGGGTTTGAGACCCGCCTAGGCAACTTGGCGAGACCTCATCTCTACAATAAAATAAAAAAATTAGCCGGGTGTGGTAGCGCGTGCCTGCAGTTCCAGCTACTTGGAAGGCTGAGGCAGAAGGATCGCCGGAGCCCAGCAGGTTGAGGCTGTGGCGGCCGGGCGGCCACTGCACTCCAGTCTGGGCAACAGAGTGAGACTCCAACTCAAAAAAAAAGAATTCAAATGCCCTGATTTTTAAAAAAAGTTTTCTAAAATCTCTAAAACAGCTCAAAAGAGTTATTGTTTTTTTTTTATGGAGTTAATACACTTTTAGTGTATCCTTCATTACCACAAAACCAATATTCATTAGATAAGTATGTATGAATTCACAGTCAAAAAATCTAGATTCAAGTCTAAAATGAACCTCAGAAGTTAAGTATGGTCACAACCCAAAGAAAAAAATGAAGAGGTTCAAAGCCATATAGCTAAAGAATGGAAGATCAAAGCTACAGCAGCTCCCTTGTTTCCAGCCAGGTATACACTATCTTTGGTCATTTTTCTCTCTTAGAAGAAATGACCGAAACACAAAGATGGGATTTCAGTAAATAGAGAGGCAACATGGTTTGAGGGAAGGTCAAATATTAGGGTCTGTCATTTAACAGGAGTAACATGCCAAGTGCTCTGGTCACTGAAGGAATTTATGTGGCCCTAGAAGAGACTATGCAGGTGGGGGCGGGAGTGGTGTCTGTGTAACCTACACCTCCTGAAATAATACAGAAGTAGAATAAAAATTCAGTCAGAAACAGAGATAGCCATCTGATTTGGTTTAGGGATAAGACTAAATGAGCTCTTTAGATCCATTTCTGTTTTAAGGATTTATGTCATTTTATGATTTCAATAATTAGAATCTCTAATGCTTTCTTTTTGTCATATTTTCTTTGGGGAGTAGAGAAAAAAAGGCAGAGAGATAAAGAATGTTCTAGCACTCACAAAGTTTCTCCTGTTGCTCTGTAAAGTCCAGGGCCCTACTCCTCTGTTAAGTAGACTGAAAACACCTCTGCCCTATTTCCTCCTGGGCCTTCTTCAGGCTGATGGATTTTCACTGCCATATGTGGAGAAGAAATGTTATACCTACCTTATTCTTGGTATAAAGATATGGCACCACTTTTTGGAACACTTTGGGCACTAGTTCCATTGTGTCATTATTAACAACATGAAGAATACAGACTGGAAGTGTACTGTAGATTTTAGGGACCAAAATTATATCTTGAGGAACCAAAAATGTTTCTCTGTAATTACAAAAGCATGAAATTTCCCTTAACAGAAATCTTAAAGAAAGTTTGAAATTAGGTCTAAAGGTAAGAAATTTTAAAATGTCTAAAGTTCCAAATACAAGCTACAAATATTATTTCCTTTTAAGAATTACTATTAATATGCTATTTTGCTGTGTAAATGCAAGCTCCATTAAGAAATTTCACTTTAGCCGGGCTCGGTGGTTCAGCCTGTAATCCCGCGCTTTGGGAGGCTGAGGTGAGTGGATTGCCTGAGCCCGCGGGTTCGAGACCCACCTGGGCAACTTGGCGGGACCTCATCTCTACAATAAATCAAAAAATCAGCAGGGCGTGGTAGCGCGTGCCTGTAGTTCCAGCTACTTGGAAGGCTGAGGTGCAAGGATCATGGGAGCCCAGCAGGTCGAGGCTGCAGTGGCCGGGAGCGGTCACTACACTCCAGTCTGGGCTACAAAGTGAGACTCCAACTCAAAAAAAAAAAAAAAAAGAAATCTCACTTTATAAGTAATTTGGGACTTTTTACTGAATATGCTATTGCTTAGAAATTAAAGAATCTCTTTCTATCCTGAAAGCATTTTAATTTGTTATATTATTTTTGCCATGCATATTTAAAACTTCTAATAATTAATTCATAGTGTTGATATTTTGATGAAAGGAACATAGATAAAGATTTCTATAATAGCTTATTCAAGAATAGCAAGTGTGGAAGAATCTTAAGTGATGAAACCACCATAGATACTAATACCTTTACTACTATTTTAAATAAAACTTTACAGATATGAATATTGCATGCCATTTAAAGATATTATTTGCCAGTATATGATAACCTCACCTGAATACTATAAACCAAGAATTTGGTGGCTGATCTTGATAGTTGACAGTATAGTCAGCAAAGGCAATCTTTGTTTCTTCATCTTGGTAGCATGGATAAGATTCCATAGACTTGCACTTGCTTTTAAACATTAGTCTAGAAATGTAAAAAATAAATTAAGTATTGGCAAAAAGCCACCTTTAAAATAAACTTTACTTACAAAAATAAATAGGCAAAAATAGTATAAGACATTACAAGATACTGTTTGCTGATGGAGTTCTTGACCAAAGAGGCGTTTTGTGACCCATGATACATGGTACCAAGGTAGGGAATTCATTAGAGGCCAACCATAAAAGATCTCTCTCAAAGATGCCCAAAGTTAACAGAAATTGTTAGCCAAAGGAGAACGTAATTCATGATCTAGTAAGAAATAGGCGGGAGGATGCTTGGGCCCAGGAGTTCAATACCAGCCTGGGCAACATGGTGAGACCTCATGTCTACAAAAATTTTTTTTTAAATGGCTGCTGTGGTCCCAGATACTTGGGAGGCTGAGGTGTGATGTTCTCTTGAGCCCAGGAATTGGAGGCTACAGTGAGCCGTGATTGTGCCACTGCATTCCAGCATGAGCAATAGACTGAGACCCTGACTCAAAAATTAAAAATAAATAAATAAATAGAGATTGTGTTCTCTATGTGTATTCAAACATTTAGAATTCTATGCAAAAAGTTTTCTCCTTTTAGAAAACAGTTAGGGATTCTGGAGCAAAAATTAATCAAACTGGAGTGATCAAGCAATAACAGTATCTGTGGGCCAAGATTAGGGTGAATAAAGGGAGGCATTCACTTCTGGGCAAGCATAGAATTGGACTCTGTCTTTAGTTAAAATTCTGAAATTTGCTTCATCAAATGGATTTTTTTCATTAATTTTAGGTTACTTTAAATTTTTGTATTTTTATATGTAATTTTCTATTAGTCTCTTGATTATAAATAGAAATTCAATTGTTATTTTATATTGGCCTTTATATGTGGCAACCCTTAATTCTCTTATTAATTCCTATCATTTTATGTAGAGTTTTTTAGTACTTTCCACATACTATGCATAATCATATCATTTGTTAACAGTGGAAGTTTTATTTCTTCCTTTCAAGTCTTAATGACTTTTATTTTGTTTTATTGCCTTTTTCTTTTCTTGAAATTTCAGGATTTTAAGTAAAAGTGGTTGGGCAGAATTTTCTTTCTTTCTTTTTTTTTTTGTTTGAGTTGGGGTCTCACTCCGTTGCCCAGACTGGAGTGCAGTGGCACGCTTCCGGGCCACCGCAGCCTCGACCTGCTGGGCTCTGGCAATCCTTCCGCCTCAGCCTTCCAAGTAGCTGGAACTACAGGCGCGCTACCACACGTGGTTAATTTTTTGATTTATTGTAGAGATGAGGTCTCGCCAAGTTGCCCAGGCGAGTCTTGAACCCGCGGGCTCAGGCAATCCACTCACCTCAGCCTCCCAAAGCACGGGATTACAGGCTGAGCCACTGAGCCCAGCACCAGGCAGCATTTTCTAATCTAAACTTTATCTAATTTTCAAACTCAGAGAAAATTTTTCAAAAATGTCACCACTAGTTTTGTAGTTTATTGTTGTTTTTAATACTAAATCACTTAATATATTAAGGAAAGTCTTCTCTAATCCTAGTTTGCAAAATGCTTTTTGTTTATTTGCAATGTATTTTGAAGTATATCACATGCTTTTTCTGTACCTCTTCATATGACAATCTTTTGACCTTTTTACTATTAATATGCTAAACGAAAATGAGGAATTTTCTAATGTACAACAATTGCATGACTGGGTGTCAGGAGATCTGCTTAATTATGAGGTATTATCCTTTTTATATGATTCCAATCTTGATTTCTTAATAGTTTATTACATAATTTTGAATCTATGTACAAGAAGGTGATTTGTTTGCAAATTCACTTGTACTATCCATGTCCAGCTTTTGTGTCAAAACTGAGTTAGAAAATATTTCTTTTTCTGTTTTCTGAAAGATATATAATCTTATTTCTTCCTAAACTTACGAGTTAAACCATACTGCATAATGCTATGGAATACATCAGATATCCTTATCCTATTAGTCTTAACTAAATTATTACTTTAACAGTAGTCATTTGATTATTATTTTTATCATTAATATCACTAGAACCTTAGAACTTTTAAAAACCTTTTTTCAATATTATTTTCCACTGGTATTTTACATTACTACTGTCCTGAATTCACTCCTACCTATAGTTATTAGTCGGACTGTCCTTCAAATAAAATCTTATTTCTCTGGCTGCTTTTAAGGTTTTTCTTTTGGTCTGTTATTTTTAGCAGTTTGACTATGATGGGTGTAGGTGTGTCTTTCTGCATGGAGGCTAAAGAGTTTCTTAAAGATATAAGTTGATGTACTTTACCAGTTTTGAAATGTCCTCAGTGATTATCTTTGTTCTGGGATTCTAATTACATATACAGTACACGAGACTTTCTGGGAATCTTCCACATGCTCCTTATGCTATTTTTACTCATTTCCTCTTAGCTTCAGTTGTGATTTTTTTTATTAGCATGTCTCCTAGTTCACTAATCCCTTCTTCTACCATGACTAGTTGTTAAACCCATTAATGACTTCTTTTTAAAAAATATTCATTTATTTATTCATTTTTATTTGAAAGATGCAGAGTACAATTCAAGATTAGGTATACAAGTGGTCATCATACATGTAAAGTTTGGGCCTCCCTTTGGTCCCCACTTCACCTGGTTTGAGATAAGTATGCTTACTGATGTTATGTGATCGCCCTCTCCCTCCCCTGGCAGTATCCCACTACTGCCAATCTCTTTCTTATAGTCATTAATGAGTTCTTAATTTCAATTATTAAAATATTCATTTATGTCATTTCCATTTGATTGTCTTTTATTCATTAAATTCTCAAACTTTTCATCTATTTTCTCCTTCTTTATTTTCTTGGACATTTTTATAATAGTTACCATTAAAGATTTTTTTCTGCCACCTCCAACATCTGGATAACCAGATAGTCTGCTTCTTTCAGTATATATTTTCGATAATATACATGTAATTTTCTCTTCGTTCTGTTCAGATTTTCCAGTCTGTTGGACATGAGTTATTACTACAATGCAGTTTTTCTAAAGCTCAATCTACTTCTGATTTGCCCCTATTTAAAGAATGTTGTCCTCCAAGGATTTCAACTACAACCACTTTACTTGTTTACTGACATCTGGTCTCCTACAAGGTCCTAAACTCAAATTTTTGTCTTCTCAGCACCTTAAGATTTTAGGAACTTTGTTCTGTTTCTTAGAGGAATTCCACTTGGAATTTTAGACATGTGCAACTAAGATAACAACAAAAAGTAGCAATTACCATAGAAATGTTTCAGATAAAATATATGGCAGCTCAGAAGCAAGGGTGTGTTTTTAGTCGCAATGACTGGGGAAAATTCAATACATATGGTAATATTTAAACTGGACTTTGAAGGACACTGATATACTGCAATAAGAAATATCATTTTTTTGCTTTACCTTAAGAGAGAAAGTGCATATTGTTCTAAATTCAGTTCCAGTATCGCCCAAACTTTTTGAAGAGTATCTGCAACACTGATATTTTCCTTTGTGTCTAAAAAGAGTAATAATAAATAACAACATTAAAGCAGCAAGATGCTTCACAGATCATCTTGTCCAAAGCCTTTATTTTTAAAAATGAAGTTGAAACTCACAAGTAAGATGGTATCCAAAGTCATAAGAATAATTAGCAGAAAAATATAGGACGATAACCTTTTAGTCAAGAACTCTGCTTACCATATTATGCTGCTTCCCTTCAACTTTAATTTAAAAATCGTAAAATGTTTTTGGATCTAAATTAAAATAGTCATCAAAAGGCTTACATAAGGAGATCTCTGTCACGCTAAATTTTTTTTTATGAAAGACCTTATCTTAGTAAAAGTAATCCATCCAATTTTTCTAAAGAACAACGGCTAATAGGATCTTCTAGAATTCAACCTATTGCATTATTTGCAAATGGCTAAAAAATAGGTGATTTGACAAGAAAATGTGACTCTACATTAAAGGTCTCAAACTTACTGTATCAAAAACTGATATCCTTTTTCTAATTATTCTATCTTATTTTCTTCATAGTACTTATCAGTATCTGAAATTGATATTTTAATATATTTACTTGTCTTATATGCTTATCACCACTAAAATATGAGATTAATCAGAGCAGTGGTGTTTTAAAAGAACTCACAATAGACTAGAAAACAAAGCTGATTGTTCACTAATTTACTCATTCATTCTTTCAGCAACTATTTACTGTGTGCTTAAGATGTGCCAGGCACAGTTCTAATTCTGGGAATCAGAGAGCAAGTACATTAACATGTTCCTGAGCTCACGGAATTTCATTATTTTAAGGATTAAAATTAATTAGCTGAGTCATAAAGTAAGGTGACTCTAAAATGCTTTCACTGACACACATAAATATATATTTATTGTTATATATATAAGTCCATTTTATAAGTGTTTGAAAAGTTATACCTGGTGTTCTGGCTTTCATAAGTAATCTAACAAAAGTCCCTCGCCATACAGCTTGGATTTTAGTTGCTGCTGCTACTTCCTCAGGAGAATACTCTTTCTCACTTTCTGGTATACAATATTTAGTGTCCACCCATTCCACTAGAAAGAGAAAAACAATCTTTGTGCTGAAAGTTATATTTAATCCCTTCACCAATTCCAATGGCTTTAGCTACTAAAACCCTCTGACATATACAATGCCACAATAAGAGATCTGTCATCATATTTGACATTGTCCACTGTAAGTGGTTCTTTTTAGCATTCTGAAGAAGAGAAACACACAAAATAGAGACTTCTTAGTGAACTACTACTGATTCCTCTGTGAATATAGCCGGAGGTTTCTCTCAAAATAAAAGAATAAGACAAGGATGCCCACTATCACCACTCCTATTCAACGTAATACTGGATGTCCTAGCCAGAGCAATCATGCAAGAGAAATAAAAGGTATCCAAATAGAAAAAGAGAAAGTTAAATAATTTCTCTTCACAGATGACACAATTCTATACCCAAAAAAACTGTAAAGATTCCACCATAAGACTCCTAGTTTTCATAAACAACTTTGGTAAAGTCCTAGAATACAAAATCAATGTCCAAAAATTAGTTCCATTTCTATATAACAGCAGCATTCAAGGTGAAAACCAAATCAAGAAAATAATTCCATGTACAGTGTCACAAAATAAAATAAAATACCTTGGAATATATCTAACCAAAGAGGTGAAAGATCTTTAAAATAAGAACTATAAAACACTGCTGAAAGAAATAAAAAATGACACAAACAAATGGAAAAACATTTCATGCTCATAGATTAGAAGAATCAATATTGTCAAAATCTTCATAGTACCTAAAACGATCTATAGAGTCAATGCAATACCTATTTAACTACCAGCATTATTTTCACAGATCTAGAAAAAACAATACTTAAATTCATGTGGAAAAAAAAGAAAAGAAAAGAAAGAAAGAAAGAAACTAAATAGCCAAAGCAATGTTAAGCAAAAAAACGAAACAAAACAAACAAAAACCAAAGCCAGAGGTATCACATTGCCAGACATCAAACTTTATTACAAGATGACAGCAAACAAACCTGCATGATACTGGCATAAAAACAGACATGCAGACCAGTGAAACAAAATAGGGAACCCAGAAATAAAATCACCATCTTACAACTATCTCATCTTTGACAAAATCAACAAAAACAAACACTGGGGAAGGGACACCCTATTTAATACATGGTGCTGGGGAAATTGACTGACCATATGCAGAAGAATTAAGCTGAATTCCTTCCGCTTACCATATACAAAAATTAACTCATGCAATAAATTTATGACTAAGATCTCAAAAACAAATACAGCAAAAACCAAAATTAATAAGTGAGATTTAATCAAACTAAAAAGCTTCTGGATAGCAAAAGAAACCATCAACAAATTAAATGGCCTATATAATGGGAGAAAATATTTACAAATGATGCATCTAACAAAGGACTAATATTCAGAATCTATTAAGAACCCAAATGAATTAACAGGAAAAAAATAACCCTATTAAAAAATGGGCAAAGGACATGAACAGACACTTCTCAAAGAAAGACATCTAAGCAGCCAACAAACACATGAAAAAAATGCTCATTATTAATCATCAGAGAAATACAAATCGAAATCACAACAAGATACTATCTCACACTCATAAGAAGAGTTGTTATTAAAAAATTGGAGAACAACAGATGTTGGCGAGGTTGCAGAGAAAAAAGAGAGCTCATACTCTCTTGGGAGGAATGTAAGCTGGTTCAAACCCTGTGGAAAGCAGTTAGGATATTTCTCAAAGAATTAAAAATAGATTTACCACTCAACTCAGCAATCTGGACAAAGGAAATGTGGTACATATATACCATGTAATACTACATACCCATAAAAAAAAAACATGTCCCTTGCAGCAACTTGGATGCAGTTGAAGACCATCATTCTAAGTAAAGTATCATAAGCAAAAAAACTGAATACTGCATGCTCTCACTTATAAGTAGGAGCTAAACATTGAATAAACACATGAATTCGGTTGAGAACAACAGACACTGAGGGAGGACCCCTGAAGGGGAAAGGGTGGGAGGGTGGTAAGGGTTGAGAAACCACCCACTGGGAACCATGCTCACCACCTGAGTGATGGGCTCAACAGAAATGTAAACCTCGCTATCACACAATATATCTATGTAACAATCCTACACATGTATGCCTTGAATCTAAAAGTTCTTTAAAAAAAGGAAATGTTAAAATAGTGGGAACAAAGAATGGGAAGGGGAGGAAAGTAGATTATTTGAATTGGAGGATCTTCCCAGAATTCTTCAAATCATATCATATATATTAGTGACTTTCATATTTTTTAAAGTAAGGAACAAATAAAATATGGAAATTTTGGGCTCCCCTTGAAGTATATATGGTGAGGATTGGGAGTAGAGGATACTCAGCAATCCTTGGAAGCCCTTGATCTTCCCAGAGCATAGTTTGAACTCCATGACTGTCTACCATGCTTCTACCTACTTCACCAAAACTTTGAGAGCTCTTTTGTCAAATTGTTCACCTTATATAAAACTAGGAATTCATTAAGTAAATATCTAAAATTAATCAATACCTAAAGAGGTCTCCTCCAATGAGGAATCAAGTAACTCCATGTCCAAAACCAAAGCACAGAATGCAAATCTGAAGTTTGGAGAAGGCTTTGTTATTTGAGTTTTTCTCATTAAACGCCATAAAGAATTGCTAAAAACCTGAAACAGATGAAATATGTTTATATATTTTTTAAACCACAAAAATATCATCACCTGGCTATAGAGTCTCTAAAATACTTTAGATGTCTAAAAATAAAAAATAAAAATTTCTCAGTCATATATGCAATCTAAGGGAGGCTCTTCAAAGTCTCACTCATGCCGTAAGAGACTAAAATTATCATTTGACTATTACTAATTTAATCACTACAACAGTGTTTATTAAATAAAATAAATATATAATATACAATATAATAGACAGTAAATAAATACAATAGCATTAAACTGGTTGAGGAGATACAGAGAAAGGTAAAAATATGATATTTTGCTTAATCAGGTTAATTGTCATTTTTCATTGATTCTAAGATTCCAATCATTATAAGACATGCTATTATTTTAATGTGCCTCAAAATATGAAAATATGTTGCTTAGAGTTTTCATCACTTTCTTGTCACTTTCTTATCAGTTCATATTGAAAAACTCTTAAGATTCATTTACAAAAAGAATTTATCATATGTCACATAACTGCAATTATCAAAGTATGTCATGTAGATATTTTGCTATCAAAATAGCTTCCTTTTGCATAAGTGATGCAAGCACAATGACCTCTTACATATTAATCAGGGATAGCCACTATAGGCCCGCACAGAGTAACCTTTATAGCAGGAATTGTGACTACGCATAAGCTCAACTGCATGGACTCTCTTTTACTCAGGCTTTGCCATCTAACTGTCAGCATCAGAAACTGACTCTGATCTTTTGGTATGGTATCATCCTCTGAGGAATACCCAGCCAGTTACTTGGTGAAAAATTGATTTCAATGGTCTTCAAACAAGGTGAGTTAGTAACTCTTTACTAAAATTGACACCTTCTTCAGTAAAAGTTTGCTTTTTCTATCTTCAGTGCCTCTAATAGCATCATTATCCAAGAGGTTAAAGGAAATCTGACTTACAGACATGAGATCTAGAGTCCTATTAGAGAGTAAGACTTTAGCCATTGGGAATAATCTGGAACCCACAGGCCCTAACATATAGACAGAATTGATAAAATTCCTGGTAGATGGGAATGACACACGAAGGTCTCAGATAAGAATTCAGTATGGGAGCCGGGCCCGGTGGCTCAGCCTGTAATCCCGCGCCTTTGGGAGGCTGAGGTGAGTGGATTGCCTGAGCCTGCAGGTTCGAGACCCGCCTGGGCAGCGAGACCTCATCTCTACTATAAATCAAAAATTCAGGCGGGCGTGGTAGCGCATGCCTGTAATTCCGGCTACTTGGAAGGCTGAGGCGGAAGGATCGTGGAGCCCAGCAGGTCGAGGCTGCGGTGGCCGGGAGCGGTCACTGCACTCTACTCTGGGTAACAGAGTGAGACTCCAACTCAAAAAAAAAAAAAAAAGAATTCGGTATGGGGATGATAACCTGAAGTATGTATATTGAACCAATGACCAACATATGGTGTTATGTCTGCATAGCTAAAACATGCAAGCCTGCGAGTCAAAAGTAGGACTGGCCTCTTTCTCCATCATTTGCTATGATCCATTTGCAGAATCTGTGCTCTCTTTCCCCACAACAGAATTAAGAATCTGGACCACCTATCAGGCAAGTAACTAGAAGCATTGGCTGCAAAAGTGGAAAATCTAGAATAGTTGGTAGAGGCAAGAGATGTTGAATACCAATAATGGTCCCAAGGCCACCAAGAGCAGTGGAAACTCTAGCTTTTTTGTCATGTGGTGATTTAGTTATTTATTTGTTAAATTTTAGAGCCTGTGCTCAGCTACCAATTTGAAGAATGAATGGCAGAGTTTACTTAAGGATGAGGTACTATCAGACTAGTTCTAGAGGTGAATTATAACAAACATTTCTTACATATTACACATGTCCTAGGTTAGTGGTTCTCAACTGGATATGATTTGCACCATAGGCAGAGCTGCCAGATAAAATGCATGACACTGTAGGGACAGATACAAATTAAAAATAAAAGACTTAACCCTCCCCATGGAAAGTAAGGGGAGTGATTGCTTCCCCCATATCATTTGTATTACAATATTTACTTTAGAAGACTTGTAATTATAAATTTTCTCTCCCCTTCTCTTTGAAATGTGTGTAAATCTTTTTAACGCTAAATAACCCTCTTACCAGTTTTACAACCCAGAAATGTTTTTCTTAAGGACCTGGGAAGCATCTCTTTGAAATATTAATCATCAGGGTGGACAGCACCCCTACCTCCCAATTTCTCTGAGAGAGTAGAAGCCTAACTTCAGCAAGCACCTTACTCCAAGTTGAAAACTAAATCTTTCAAAAGGTATTACAAGTTTATTTTTCTCATAATAAAGTTAATTTTCTAGCACATGGTCACTCCTAATATCAAGTGAATTTAGGATGAATACGTGTGGTGAATGGTGCTATCAAATCCTTTCAACTTAAGGACAAGTTATTGTTTGTCTTGCCAGCATGTATGAAATGGGCTGTATCTACTGCATATTGTCTGTATCTATAGATACATTATTTTAAAAAGAAAGTTTGCTCTTATGAACATCATATCCAGAACAAGCTTACCCTGAAGTGCTGTGCAGTGAGTTCCTTATTGTGGAGTGGGATAGGGTAGAGAGCTGATTGCAGATCCCTCAGAGCTGCAGGAAGTTTACCTTTATCTTTGAAATTAGCAATCACATTGCCAACAGCTTTCAAAATCAGCAGTGACTGCTCTGTAAATCGATTGCTTTCCTGTGAAGACAAAGAATAACAGCTGTCCTTACTTGCCATTATTTAAGTGTAATTTAGTTTACAAAAAGTAAATTTCTATTACAATATTAAGCCCCTGCTAGGTGGCTGATTCGAGAGTTATTTACGGAAGACTTACTTGATATCAAGGCAGTTTGCTTGGTGATGTGGTCGGAGAGATATAAAACATGAATGCAATTCCTACCTGACTGGGAACTTGTAGGAACATCACCTATCTCACACTGAAGTCAGGGAAAGGTTCTTCACGGTAGAACCCAGACCTACTTCTGATAATATCTAGGATTAGTCTAATAAAAACTGTGGGGTTTGAGAACAGATTAAAGAGAAGACTTCAGGGAGAGAGCCACATGGATAAAAAAAGACAATAGGCAAAACAAGCATGGGCTTCAGGCTCCCTCCTGCTGTCAATTCTGAGGAAACAAAGTAAGAAGACACAGAGATTTCAAGAAGTAACTGGACTGCAAAAATCTGAGAAAACCCTGAAGTGTTTGGAGGCTGTTCTAGTTGATGTATGGTGGCTAGTAGCAGAGTTGCCTGAAGCAGCTGGTGCCTGGAGGCAGCATGAAGAGGATGAAGGTGAAGGAAGAATTTGTTTTGTTGTTTTTTCCCTAAGGGGACGCCATGGTGCAATTATTACCACTTGGTTCCCAGCAGAAATTTTTAGGAATAACCCAACAAGTGGACAGCTCAGACGCCTGTTGGGATGAGAAACTGATGGAAGCAAGTGCAACTGACTTGCCACCTGAATGCGTTTACTTCTCCATCACCTCCCTCAAATCCTCTCAAAGTCTCATTTCAGTGGTGATTCTCCCTAAGGTAAAACCATGACCAGAAAAGAGGTCGGATGACAGCACTAGGAGAGATCAATTACGGAGTCAAAAGTAGGATTAGCCTCTCTACCTATCATTTGCCATGATCCATTTGCAGAATCTGTGCTCTCTTTCCCTGCAGCAGAATTGAGAATCTGGACTACCCAACAGGCAAGTAACTAGAACCACTGGCTGCAAAAGAGGAAAATCTAGAATAGTTGGTAGAAGAGAGAGATGTCGAGTGCCAACGAGCTGGAGTCTCTCTTCTCTTGGGCCAGTCTATTTCCTTTTGCATCTTTATTAGAGTCGAAGAACAAAGAGACTTGGGCTTGAGCCCCAATAATTTTGATAAGATAGAGAAATGATATATCCAGGGAAATATGAGCTCACAGACCAAAATAAGTCATCACCTGGGGAGATCAATCACCTAAAGGAAGACAGTAAATTGGATAATGCATACCATATAAAGCATACCATACATGCACACCATATAAAGCATTTTTTTAAAGACGAGAATTCAACATTAGCAGGATACACATAGTTAATGAAGAAATAAGAGACATCTACTTTCTCAAGGGTAAGTTGTTGTTCTTCCTTCTGTGCCTGATGAACAGGAGGGACAGAGAACAGTGAGAGATGACCCAGCAAATTGAGGAGGCAGCCCTGGGGAATCTTGCACTAACCACTAGACAGGCAAAAACACACAAGAGGGGCATGTCTGGGACATAAAAATGTTGGATTAAGGAGTCTTTCTTGAGTCACTTCTTGCAAAATTTGCTGACTGGTTTAGAGAATCCTATCAATACAAGGTGGTGTCACTTGGAGTTAGTTTTTGTTTTTTTTAATTCTTTGTTTGGTGGTAGAAGGGTTAGAGTTGAGGATGTGTCAGGAATCATGCAGTGGAAATGTCATGTGCAAATCTTTCCCCAAATTCACATGTGCAGAGAGAGGACATCTAAAACCAAGAGGAGAATTCAGAGGAGATTCTGAACCCATTTTCTTCACCTCTCCCTTCAGAGCCTGTCAGGGTAGAGGAACAAGAGAAACCAAGATAAGCCCAAGGAGAGAGAACACGAAGGAGAAGTGATAGAACCTTCCATGGGTTACCCCTTGCCCTCAAATCCCAGAGACACACACTCCAAATTCCTTAGGCCAAGGAAGGAATGAAAGAGGAGAAAGACAAGCAAATTTTAAACTGTACAAAAAAGGACTGTAACTGATCCTTTATACCCCAAAGAATCAATGATACTATGGTATATATCTGAGATGTTAACAGATGTGAGAAGGGATTCAACCAAGTTGAGATAAAATAAGTTATTGGAGAAAAAAATATATATATTTGTGTCCCTACAGGGTTTCAACTGTTCATTATACAGGATTCACTCAGGGATTTCTTGCAGAATATACTTAATAGTTTTAAAAGAAAAGAAAAAATAAGTAAGTTGAATACAAAATAAGAATAGTATTTAGTTCAAGTTCTTGGAAAATAAATCACACAAAAATTGCAGTCGCAAAATATTTACTTGCTCAAAGTTGGGCAGCACAACATCTTCATCCCCAAAGACAAAAGTCACCATGCTGCAGATTTGTATTGAATGTCCCACTGGGGCATACGCAGTGAAGAGCAGCATATGTCTCCTAAAGAGAAGGGACACTGGGTGATGACCGAGTTCTTCCTATGTGGTAGCATTTGACACATTCGTTGCTTGATGACAGCTTAGAACTCAAACCAAGAGAAATCTCAGCACTTTGGGAGCCTGAGGTGAGTGGATTGCCTGAGCCCACGGGTTTGAGACCAGTCGGGCAACTTGGCAAGACCTCGTCTCTACAATAAATCAAAAATTAGCCGGGTGTGGCAGTGCCCGCCCGTAGTTCTGGCTACTTGGAAGGCTGAGGCGGAAGGATCGCATGAGCCCAGCAGGTCAACGCTGGGGTGGCCGTGAACCTGCAACTGCCCTCCAGCCTGAGTGACAGAGTGAGACTCCAACCTATCCACTCCCCCCCCAAAAAAATAGATCAAATACTGAACTTCTTTGCAGCACATGCTGGAGAACTTATCTCCCACACACTACAGTCATGTTGCGAATGACTAGTCTTGATTTTTTTTCCCTGACAATCACTTATGTGAGTATTGGGCTGTATAGATTTCATAGTCTTTTCCTCACAAATGCGTCATTTCATGTATGTCATTTGTGTCTCCTCTATAAGGATGCGGTATCACTAAGAGCAGGGACATTTACTTTCCCTTAGTTATGGAGCATTTAGATAATGTTCAAAACGTACATGTTACTAGGTTAAGTTCCTGGAGGAAAAATGGATATAAGAAGATTCTTAATTAATTCTCTGTCCATGGTTGTCTCAAAATATGGGCACTCAGACAGAGTAACTTGATTTCTGGCAGAATTTCTCCACACTGAGTGTGTAGGGCAGATGTGAGAAATGTTTAAGTTTTAAAAATACGTTATTTCTAGAAATCCTGGATGCTTGCCATATATTATTTTAGCATTTGATTCTGTTGTTTAGGTTTTTCTTTTTGTGCAAGAACCATACCTAGCTTTTCACTGATCACATAGAGTTAGCATGCTTGACCTTTGGGGGAACACCCAGTGGAAATATTTATTTCACTTGAAATATGAGGTAATATTTATTAATTTTTAATTATTCATCAAAATAAAAAATTCAATTATATGTATTTTATTTAAAATGTAAACCATAATGTATTTAGCCAGCTATATCTGATTTAAAAACAATATCTAAACTGCTGGGGGATGGAGGGACACACCTCATCAACAAGGGTACCTGCATAATCAACGTTTGTATACCTAACCCTGAGTTGTACCCCACATCTTTAAAATAGAAAAATAAAATAAAATAAAAATGATATCTAACAAAAATAAACTATGGGTAAAACTATAGATTGGTAGGGGAAATGTTTCTCAATCTCTGTTTAAACAAAATCAGGACTCTTGCTAAGTAATATAATATTTATGAGAAAACAAAAGAGATTCTTTAGTAAATTAATGTTAGAAAATACTGTGTTAAACAAGTTTACACAGTAGTGTTCACTAAATAATTCTCAGATCCTTTGACAATTATGAATCTTCCAAAAGGGCATTCAGTGTACAACACTTCTCAACTGATTTGTTTTGTGGAACTATTTTTTAAAAGAATAATAATAGACCTGTATTTTGTTAAAAATTACTTCAAGAAACAATATCCTAGAGTCCACACTGTCTACTTCTTTAGGAATCAATAGTTTATAAGCCTTCAAAAACTCTTAGTATGGGATAAATAAAGTCACTCCATACCCAGCAGGCAGACGAACCATTGTAGCCTTGGTAGCATATGTGTGAATCTTCAGAACAAGATTGCGTGACTTCAGAGATTTCCAAGAAAAGGTTTCAGCTGTTAGAAGTCCAGGCTCTATGGAAGGGCTGTTTTTTGCTAAGGCTTTAAGATAAGTGAAAAAGTCTTGAAATTTGATTGTGAACACATAGCTGGCTTCACTTGTATTACTTTTATTCAGTAACAACATAAATATTAATAATAATGATCAAGAATTAGAGATATTCTAAAAATTTTCATAAAACTTTAGAAATGACTTCAGGTAAAACATTGAAAATAATACTCAAATAGAACCCAGATATTTCTCCTATTTTAGATGCCTCCTCATAATCATCTCAAGTGCAGAAACCAGAAATGAGTAAATTAGAAAAAGGAAGACATTTTTCATTGTAATATGCCATCACTTTTATTATCCCCAGTAATTACAATATCTCTCCAGATGCAATTTTAAAGGGAAAAAACATTCCTGAGAAAATAAGAGATTTCTTTAAGATAGTATCAAAATAAGTCAAAATATCCCATCTTTTACCTAAATGTTTACCGTTAATTCACAGTCTTTGACTTTATATAAAAATAGCAAGTAACCAACAAAAATTTAATTTTAACATCAAATTTTTCTTTTAAATGGATAAATTGTATGGACTAGTCTTCATCAATGACTAAGGGCAAAATGCTCTTCCCCCTATTTCCAGAAAACACTGGAGCTGAAGATACAAAGTCACAACGTGCCTTCATGCATATAGAATTTAAATGTTCTATGACATGGTGTGTCTTCAGAACTATTGGTTTGGTAGACATGCTAAACTTAGATCGCAAAGTTTAGAAAAGTTTATTACACAGCAAGTAATTATTAGCCACCTGTTGTAGGCTAGACGCCATTTAAACATTGGAGATACTTCAGTAAAAAAAAAAGTCCTTGCCCTCAATGTTGGCAAAACATTCAACATTAAGCATTCAGAAGCTATTTACTCTATACCTACAGTACTAGGTACTGTAAACTAGAGCTAAAGATGAACATTTTAACAAAACAGGCCTAATTATTTAATAATGATAGTGTGTGTGTGTGTGTGTGTGTGTGTGTGTGTGTGTGTGTGTGTGTGCTCATGTGTTCAAGGACTTGGCATTGCAGAGGAGCAGGAACAATCTATCCATCGGAAAAGGAATGTGGACTAGAGCTTGAGAGAGTTTCTTGTGGGAAGGTGACGTGGATGATTTCTGATTTCTTCTGTCTTCAGTGAGATCTGCAGCAAGGTCATCAGCTGAACATGAGTGAGGGTAAGCGTGAGTGTTGGAGGTTTGGTGGAAGTGGGGAGAGAGAGAGAGAAGATTTGAAGGTTTGCAATAGACATCTATAGGAATGAGAGTGGGAGAATGAATGAACTAAAGAAATACTAGAGTGCTTTGGGCCTTGTTGAGATTTGTGTTCTTCAATTTTAGGCACAACAGCTACATTTGTTTGTTTACCTCCTTCCAGTCATGTTCAGCTGCTCTTTTGCAACCACGGATTAGGCACACTGTTGAGTTTTACCAATATTGGGATTTTGCCGGGAATGCAGGATGAGAGGACAAAAAGGGCAAGTTGTTGATGGTATGTGCAAAGATTTCAGTGAGGGATCGTGGAAGCCATGTTGGGAAAGGGAGATAAAAGGACACGACTGTGATGGATAAAACAATATGGTAGGGTAGAGGGACTAAGGTCCCAGTGGAGTCAAAGATTGTAGGTGTGGGAGTTCTAGAGAGAGTGAACTGGAGACTCACAGGGTGGTGACTGAAGAGTGAGTTGCTTGAAATTGAGATGACTGACATGATGCATTAATTGGTAAAGATAAGGTCTGTGGCATAACCATGAAAGTAGAGGGCTGAGGTGGGATGGAGGAAAAGACTGTTGTAATTGTCAAATCAAAGAAAAAGTGTTGGTTTTTCAATAGATGTTGAAATAATTAAGAATAATGATATTTTCAAGTGAGAGAACAACAACAGCAGCAGTAGCAGAATGACGAGTTACTCCAGAAAGGAGCACAGATGAATGCGCCCATGATAGGTGCAGGTGGCAGGAGTGAGTGTAATCCCTGATGTCCAGGAGTGAGAGCATCCCCAGAGGAGGTACCATAGTTGGTCATGTGGGACACTGGAGAAACTCTGGAAAGGGAAGATGTTCCCTCATTCATGGTCTAAAAATCTTATTATTGCATGATCCCTAGCCTGAACATGATCTGGGCTTTTAGACTTACTTTCTTAAAGCTCTCTTACCTCCATATTCCCCCCAACGTACCAATGCAGAAAAGCTAACCAGTAGTTCAATAGGTTTTAGACTATCCACAAATAGGTAGTAGGACATACGTTCTTCTGAGAACTACAAGAAATTAGACCAATTATCATACTTAATGTAAGTCCATTAATGGTGTTATTTTTTCACTTCTAATGGTAATATAACGCAATACTTAATATTTACAAGAAACTATGCTCTAGACACCACAATGAGTAATTTATGGGTTTAATAATATGCAGAAAATCATACTGGGTGGATGTTGGCAACAGTCTATGGAAGCTAGTCTGCAGTGCCCGTGTGAGACTGGCCACCATAACAAAGGGAGGCAAGGAACTCTTTGGAAACAAAAGGACCATGCTTATTCCAGAAATGAGAAAGAGAGGAGGAGACTGGGCTGAAAACTGCTCAGAGAATGGCTTCATCATCAGAAAGAAGACTACAGAGTAACATTAGCAAAGAATAGGAATGTCTAATGGGGTTGTATTAAGGTATTTTACAGGGTGGCATAATATTTGAAATAAATGCTCTCTTCCTTCTTTCACAGATCTTCAGATACTTACTCATTGCTTGCTGATATACCAGACTGTGGAATTTTATTTTGGAGATGCAATAAAGGAGTGAATAAAATTCAGAACTTCCCTTGAAAGGTAGCCACATAAGGGTTAAATTATAGAATTTCAATTCATCCTATATGGGTACTTCTAGTGCCCCTAATTTTGGGTGAAAAAACTGAAACACAGAGAGGATAAGTGATCTGGCAAAGGTCACACAGTTTGTAAGTAGCAAAGGTGAGATTCAAAAGTAGGTATATCTAAGTGCCTGACTCTAAGGCTGGTACTCTTGACTACTGTGTTATTATTGACTCACAAGTTCTCAGTGCTCTAACGTAATTTTGAATGAAGGCATATGGCAAATGTATTCAATGAATGTAATTGTTGCTATACTATAAATATTTTCATATTATGCTTATATTATTTTACCACATTATTTAAATAATCAGTTAATATAGGAAAGAAAAATCTCTAGTAATGCTATGAAAAAGGAAACCTTGTATTTAATCAAGTATAGCAGGATTGTTAGAAATGCTTGACTCAATGTAGTCACATTGGTTATCATTTGAAATTTCATTTCACTTTTTTTCCCTTTCAGCTGAAACATATTGATTTGATAGTTGTTTCAAATATTCACTATCGGAAAATGTGAAGGACCCTGAATTTCTCCTTCCAGCGTGCATGCCTGAGGAGAAGTTTCTGCTCTGAGCTCATTTGTTGCCATTTTTAAGGGTGGGAGAATTTGTGGGCAGGGTGGTCCTGAAGACCACACAGAGAGACTCTGCCCTGGTGTGAGCACATGGAGACCTCAGAAGGCTTCTGCCCCATCCCCACGCTGAGGATCAAGGAAACATCTATGGAATGTGCTGAGGATGGACCTCAGGCTTTGTGCCCCAGGTTGGCTGGCCACTAAGGTTAGGAGTGCCTGGAGTCAGACCACAGCCAACCCTTCCTTTCAGGCCATACTAGATGCCATCAAGTTTGCATTCCACAACCCTCCAAGAAAAACTATGAATGTTAAAAAAAATTCAGGGAAATGAAAGACTTGTGTAGGAATGCCATTATTTTATTTTGCCAAACTGAGATATTTAAAAGAAAAAAAAACTGTATTTACCATCACTTCATAAGAATATGATCAGAATAAAGAACAATTGACCATTTTGCCATACACACATTTATATTATAATGTTATGTGCAACAAAAACTTCTATGCAAACTGCCTTTGGTAAATGATTGCCGACATTTATTACACTTACTAATAGGCATTCCTCTAAGCATCTTACATACATTATCTCAAAGTTGATCTGCTTCATTTCCCTTAGATGGAAAATGATTATAATAATACCTCTTTCCTACTCTTTACTATAAAGAGTTAACACAATAAAGAACCTAATTCAGGGCCTGCAACACCTATATGCAATTGTCATTTTATTATTGACAATAGTTTAAATATGGAAATATGCCTAAATATACTGTACATTATTCTTGTATCATGCTCTGGTTTCAGCTCGTCCTAATGAACAGTTTGGCTATCTTTATAAAATCAAAGCATTCCTCAAGGTATTTATATGGACCCCAGGACTAGGTGAACTATTTCCTCCCCCAGTTACTATCACAGATCTGATTCTCATCTTCAGAGTAGGCCACTAGCTGCAGAACACCTCTGGCAGGATGTTCAATAGGTTTTTTCTGCCTGAGTTTTCATCTGTTACAAGTGCAATGGAAAAGTTTTATTAAAGACTCTCTATTTCCCCCACCTCTGAATATTGTTCATGTAGGTGTGGGATTATCAGTAGGGGCTTCTATGGCTTGTCCTAAGATAGGAAAGCATACAAATTTCAGTACAATTGTGTTTCCCAGAACATGTGTCATAAGTTTCCCCCAATTTCTTTCCATGTAAGATTCGTTAATTAACTTAGTTAATTAACTTATTCAACAATTTTTGTATTGCATTCCTACTTCGGGCCAGAAATGGTCTTGCAATGGTAAACAAAAGGATACAGTCCTTTAAAGATCCTAACATCAAATAGGGGACAGTATGGCACAGAAAAGCAAGTAGCCAGTTGGGATGGTGGGTGGTTAATGCTAGATAAACACAGAGCATACAGAGAGTAAAGTTGAGCCTCCTAACCCAGAATCCATGTCCAGGGAAGGGAGGCCTCACAGAGTCAAGACATCTGCACTGTTCTGAAGGACTTCTAGGCATTAGCTGGACAAAGACAATGAGGATAATGAAAATGAAAGGGAAGAAACTCCAGGCAGAGGCAGCACATGGGTAAAACTAGAACAAAACAAAACTAAAAGCAACAAAAAATTTCCTAAAGTATCCAGATATGACGGTTGAAATGTGTTTATGATTTAGGAACTATCCACCAGTCAGCAAATACTAATTGAAACCAAATCTATTTGGCTTATTTATGCATCTCCTTCATTTATTCATAAAGCAAGATTTTTCTAATATGAATTTGTATAATAATGAAGCTCAGGTTTTAACCACTGCAACATAGTAAGATGGATCACATTTGAAGATATGAACTGGTGAAATTTTGCTTATTATCTGGATAAGGGATTAGTAGAAGACTGAAAATTAATTTCTAAAATATAATTATGTTACACATTGAGAAATACTTGAGAAAATTTGAAGGTGTTTTTCACTCGTGTGAATCTCCCCCAAATTTAAATGTAAGAAGGGGAATAGAAGAAATTATATTTACCTTAAATTCTGATTTTTGAAAGTTAAGGCAATATGAACTCGGCTTGTGAAAAATATATATATTTCTGAAAAAAATATTTAATAACAGGTTGTTGTCAGTACATGCAAACACTAGTAGTACTATATGCTAAGTTTCTTATAATCAAATAATTATAGGGAGAAAGTTAAAAATTATAACAACTGTATCGAGTTGGTTACCCTTAAGAAACAAGAATAATTCTAGTGAATAAATTAACCTTTTTAACTTTAATATCCAAAAGATGTGAACTGAGTATATACTAAGGGTTTACGTTTGTGTCATTAAAACACAGAATATGTTTATTAAATGATTGAATCATATTAAATGATTGACTCTTGCAACAAAAGGTAACACATTAACAAATAAGTCTTTGAGGAGAAGCTGAAACTGTCTTGAGATTGGCTTGGCTATTAATGTGCTGTGTGGATAATCAACATATTTATTTTTTCCTTCTAAAGCTTTTATTTGCTATTGCACCAACAACAGGCTAATATTTGCTTGGCTCTGAATGATAGTTAAGAATTAATAGATTATATAACCACCGTATCAAATACACAAAAATAAATCCTATTTTGAACTTGTATAGTATGTAGCTCAGGATTTAACCACTACAGCATAGTCAGATGGATCACGTCTGGATACCTACTGAAAGCATACACAGAAGTCTTCAAAATCTAACCATATTTCTTTAGAAACACTATCATTCGTTGCTGTGAGTTCTTCCTGAGATTTTTCCTGTGTTGCTGTTGTCTGGCTGACCAAATCTCTTTCCAAGTAAAATCCATCAGTCTGATGGGTGTCACCTAATCCAAGGTCTGTTTGTTCATCTGTGCATAGTAAAAGACAAACATGCCAAACACACCTCATACTGTTAAGTAGCAAGGTATTAAATTATGGAAAACAAAAAGAGGAGTTTAAATATCAAAGTCTATTTTTTGGGAAAATATTTACTGAGATAATAATTTACATGCAGGCTTCAAATTTGTGGAAGTCCACACAGAGACACATTTTATATACTTAGGAGAATTTAATCATGACTTCTATGCATATTAGAGTGTTCAGAAAATGTTAAATCACTTTCATAAATTTGTGTGTATGTTTTTTAGAGATTGTGAAGTCATAACAGAAATTATCTGTGTACTTAAAATCTGCTATGGGTGGACATATTTTTATAAGAAGGGGTGGCTCAGACAACAGAAGGGGAGATGAAAACTTGAAAGATCTATTGCAACAAATGTGTTTGAGTAAACTAATTACTCCCCACAGTCAGTGATTCTATAGTTTTATTTTATATTTGTCAAGTAATGTCATAAAATTCTTGTAGACTTCTAGATCCAAATTTTTATATATGTACATGTCACACAATCCTTTTTTGAATTTGAGTTTTGTCCAAGTTATTATTTAGGAACTAAGGAATTTACAGTGGTTTCAGTATTTTGATCACAAGGTACATGCATTAAAATACGTGAACTTTACTCATGAATCTTTGATCAGTTTAGTCTTTTATGTTTATTTTTAGCTTGAATTTAACAAGTGAATTTTTTTTTTTTTTTTGCCCAGAGCATATTATACTCAACAAACCAGAGGAGACACTGAAGAGAGACTGCCAAGAGCCAGAGTCAGCTAAAAGTTATCAAGAAGCAGAGATTCTTTCCATGTCTTGATGTCCATTGAGGGGCGGGGAAGTCATGAGAAGATTATTAATTTACCTTTTCCAAGTACAACTTGTGAAGTAGTAGCTCTCTGGGAATTAAAAGAAACAAATTAAGAAACCATTTTAAGTTCAACAAAATATTATAGTTATCTATAGCTCCAAAGTTTACAAAATTTAATATAGTTTTCTAGACATTGAAGAAAGATTTCTGAGAAAACTTACTAAAATATATTAACAAAAAAATTATTTTTAACCTTAAAATTCAAAAGACATGAATTTAATTAATTGACTGAGGGTTTAAGTTTCTGACATTGAAACACAGAATATATTAATTTACTCAATGATTGAACCTTGTAATTAAAAGAGTAATGGCCCTAAATAGACATGTTATTTGGCATGAGGAACTTATCATTAATACAGAGTAATTAATGAGATTATAATTGGCTAATAATATACAGAACCTAGAAAGTTTAGTTTCAATTACATAAATGGTTCCTGAAAATCTTAACAAAAAATTTAAGTAGAATTTATATGCACAACTCTGTTTTCTCTGGAACACAATTAAAATAAATATAAAAGATACAACGGTAGAAACTCACTGACATAGTTTGGATGTTTATTTCCTTCCAATCTCATGTTAAAATGTGATTTCCATTCTTGGAAGTAGGGCCTAGTGGGAGGTGTTTGGGTCATGGGGGCAGATCCCTTATGGATGGCTTTGCGCTCTTTTTTTTCTTTTTAGAGACAAAGTTTCACCAAGTGCCCAGGCTGGTCTCAAACCCCTGGACTCAGGCAATCCTTTCACCTATGCCTCCCAAAGTGCTGGAATTACGGCATGAGCCACCGCGCCTGGTTGGTGCTCTTCCAATGAGAGAGTTCTAGCTCCATTAGCTAACCTGAGAGCTGGTTGTTTAAAAGAGCCTGGCATCACCCCTTCCTCATTTCCCCTCTCACCATAAGATAAACTTGCTTAAAACCCAGGAAACACATAACTAATAAAGAATGTCTCTAGTTTTTTACAAAGAACATCTATGAATCAATAAGACATACAACCCAAAGAGAAATTAGGCAAAAGGTAAAAGTAAGCACTGCACAGCAGCACAAACAAAAATGGTAGTAAATGTACAAAAAGACGTTCAGTCACATCAACAATCTGTTCAGTGTAAATACAAAATACAATAAACTACTTTTTCTTATTAATATAGTTGGAAAAAATTGAAAAAAGAATCATCACACCTTCTTGTGAAGGTCTAAGTATGTAACTTTAATATAATCTGGGTGTGCATAAAAAATGGTGCTAATCTTTGAAGTATATTTGGCAATAGCTATTAAAATTTATAATAGAATTTTATTTGCTGACCAAACAATTCTACTTCATGTACAAATCATTCATAGAAACCTTATTTATAACAGCAAAAGATGAGGCTCATGCCTGTAATCCCAGTACTATGGAGGCTAAAGGGGGAGGGTGGTTTGAGCCCAGAAGTTTCAGACCAGCCTAGCAACATAGCAAGACTTCATTTGAGCAACATAGCAAGACCTCATCTCTGTAAAATATCAAGAAATTAGCTGAACATGATGGTGCATGCCTGGGGAGGTTGAGGTGGGAGGATAGCTTGAGTCCAGGAGGTCAAGGCTGCAGTGACCTGGGATCACGCCACTGCATTCCAGCTAGGTCCACAGAGTAAAATCCTGTCTCTAGTAATAATAACAATAATAATAATAGCAAAAGTTTCGAATCAGCTCAAGAGTCCATCTACAGAGGTTTATAGAAATAAAGTATGGTTCATTTGCATAATGAAAAAGTATGCAACTTTAAGAATGAGATATTCTTTTAATATAGATTGAAATCATCACCAGTATGCATTAAGTATTTTAAAAAATTTGTTAAATTTTGAGTAGAAAAAAGAGGAGGTTGTGGAATATTTTATGTATGTTCATGTGTTTATCTTTACATTTACATGAAGAGATTCTGAAAGTTTCCTGCAGAGGGCAGAGTGATGAAAATGGGATAGAGAGCTATATAAATGAAAACAAGATTTCTTTACATATGCTTTGTATGTATTTTTAAAATTTTCATATGTCAATATATTAACAATTTTAAAAATATACCCTTTTACACCCTCACATTAGCAAACATACAATATCAAATTCTGGCCAGGATGTAGAGCAAAGAAAACTTTCATTTAGTGTTGACGTGTGTAAATATTGATACACCCATATTGGGAAATTGTTTGGCATTTTATTGGAAGGTTATACAGGAGAACGTTCTATGATTCATCAACTATGTTCCCAGATTCATGTCCCAGAGCAGTGTTTCCTAATCCAGTGTCCCCTGAGGCTCATATGAGGGAGGAACTAAAAACCCCAGAATTTACTTGTGAAAAACTGTGTATTTATTTTTACATGTTACTTGTCACCTCCAAAGTACTCTCCATTTGATGCAATATATCTATCGAGATGCTTTTTCCACTGCTCAAAACAGTTTCTGAACTTGTCAATGTTGATGCCTTTTAGTGCTTCTGCCCTTTTTTGTTTCACATCGGCAAAATGTTTTCCTTTGAGGACTTTTTCATAAGGGAAACAAAGCAAAGTCACTCGGGAAGAGATAAACGAGGGTGAGGCATGAGAATCATGCTGTTTTTGGTCAAAAACTGCTGAACACTTAGTGTGGTGTGGATAGGTGTGTTGTCATGGTGGAAGAACTAGTCATATGCTTGCCACACAAAAAATCACTGATCCAAATGCAGTCTCTCACAACACTGTTAGCTGGTGCATTGTTACCAATGGGGTCCTAGAACATTTACCTAGCAGAGGAAGCCTGTACTATAAAGGGACAGTCCTCCAAAATGATAATTCCATTTTTTTGAGGGGTCTTCCTTAAAATTAAATTTTAGGAAGCCACTAACATGGGTGTTTAGAAAAAAATTTACATCTTCAACTGAAATTCAGCATTTTCTTTAATTATCAACTTATCAGTGAAGGCAAGAAGCCACAATGCTGTTAGCAATAACTGTTACCCCATCACCAAAAGGAATGGCAGTATGTTATGTTATGTTACAGTTGTTACAAATATTTTATAAGAACATGATGCTGATCACTGCTTTGAAATTATAGCAAGTATTAGACCTATTGTATTTTATATGGTCATATCTTTCTGTCTACAGATACTCCTGTGACCTATAGCTGGCCAACTTGAACTTGTATGATCTCACAGTGCCAACCCAGAAGCTATACTGCTTTCCACTGTTCCTGATCAACAATGCTTGGGTAACTAACATGCAAAAAGAGATGAGTTATTTCCAACGTGTGCTAGAGTTTTACAGAATTGTCAAGGGGAGTCATAGTACATAAACTGTTCTGCACCTTGAAACTAAATAAATTCTTGTACATGTTTCAAGAGGACACATCAAGAGGATATTTGAGAAAAATTATAGTGCCATTGCTTACTATAGCAAGGAACAAGAATTGATACAGATAGCCACTAACTCTGTAATAGATTTAAAAAGCTGTAGCATAGTTATACAATAAATACCATCAGCCAGGGTAATGAATAAATTGTGACATGCAACAAAAGAGACAAATCTCACAAACGTGTTAAAATGAGAGAATAGGAGAATTAATGAGTCTACTAAAACATATAACGATTAAACTAAGCCACATATCATTTATAAATATACATACTTTGCAAAATTAGTATGGAGTTGTTTAATACCAAAGTCTGAATAGCAGAAAGGAAATATAACCCAGAAGAACACACAGGTGACTTTTATAGCAGTTGAATATTCTATTTCCTAACCAAGGTCAGAGATACAGAAGACATTTATTTTAATAGTACTCTTTATACTGTTCAGATGCATTTTATACATTCTTTTGTATGCATAATATATTTCACAATTTAAGAAAAAAATCTGTCATTAAGAGTTGGGCCAATAACTGGATACAAAAAATGTGGCATATATATGTGATAGAATATTATGCAGCTATAAAGAAGAACAAAATTATGGACTTCGCAGAAACTTGGATGGATTTAGAATCTATAATACTCAGTAATTTATCACAGAAACAAAGAACTGAGTACCATATTTTCTTACTCATAAGTGGACCCTGAACATTTACTAAAATGCTGTAAGAAAGGGATTGTCAGTAGCCAGAAACTGACAGGGGAGGGAAGGGGGACATATAACATCAATAAGGGTAACTGATCTCAAACCAGGCAAAGTGGGAATCAAAGGTAGACCCATACTTTACCTGTACAAAGACCACCTGTATACCTAATCCTGAACTGTACCCCACATCTTTAAAATAAAATAAATTTTAAAAATTAAAACAAAATATAGATAGGAGTTGGGCTAATAATAAGAGTAACAAAGTTACCTGAGATACAGCTCCTATTACTTGACTCAAGTCCGTCTGGCTAAAAGTTGCAGTTTCATCAACTTCAGTGAGGGAAGGTAAACCAGATCCTGGAGACATCCCTTTTTTAATAAAAGAATTCACATAATGCCTAGTGGGAAAACAAAAACCTAAACTTATTATTTTTCTCCTTTTTAAAATTACTAATAAATAAATGCAGTTTTGTCAGAAATAGCAAGTTCAGATTTTGTTCATTTCCAACAAGTTTTTTTTTAAAACTTTATGTTAAAACATTGAATAACTTTCTGAACTACTGAAAAAAATTTCTGCATCAGTCAATGTATTGATGTTACAAATTACTGGAACACTAGGTGTTTAAAAAATTTCTGGAACACTGTTTGGTAGTCATCTTTGGATTTTGATGATCAAAACAAATTTTGATATTTATAACTGATTTAATCAAATATTAAAGCAATATGCCAGTGAAAGAGGGCTCATACTCAAAAATTTATTTATAAATTTGAGCACTTAAGTTTGTTTATTTTTTATTTTTTGAGCACTTAAGTTTATAACTGTGACATTTATACTTGCTTACCAAGTACACAGTATTTCCTTTCAATTAACTGCTGCTATGACTCCAAATTATCTTGCTATAGTGAGAATTTTATAGGAACAATAAAAAGACATTTTTCATAGTATATGTATTTTAAGTGTGTTCCAAATATAAAATTAAATTCTGTCTGTATAGACCATCAACTTGATTTTTTTTTTCTAGTTAAGGTTCTGTAAAACAATTTCTATCAAAACTTCTCTGACTTGCATGAAAAAGCCACTAGAGGGTAGCATAAACATATTTGTGAGTCTCCAATTCTACCAAACAAGGCTATAAGCCAAGAATGGGCAAACGTAGAGGAGAGTATTGCTACAATGAGTGTCCAATGGCAGAAAGTTGTGACAGCAGTCACTTTCAAGGGCTTGCCAAAAAGGGCTTGCTCTTACGTGGACCTCAGAACTCCGCACAGCAAAACAGGTCAAGAGATACGTCTTTCACATAGGATAAAATGCCATTCACGTATCTTTGATTAAACTCTGCCAGATAAAATAAATATCCAAATGAATTCATAAAGGATTCAAGCAGTGGATAGATTAGTTGAATCTAATCAAGTGATAAAGTCACCTGTATCTGGGTATTAGAATTTTATCCACCTTAATCAAGTAATAAGGCTGAAAGAAGATACAAGAAAGTCATAAGTAACTTAGGGAATTCAGGTTATGAAATCAACCCATTTGCGGTCCCTATTGGCATAGGGATTCTAAAAGACTGGGTATGACTATTTAAATTGGGAGAATATTTGTCTTGTGGTCTGCAGTGCCAAGTTTTACAACCCACAGAGTCTCTGATCAGTATGCAAACTCAATTAGCTGAGAAATAAACAGAAATAATTTGGAATGGCAAAATCATCATCGTGGTGGGTGTTTAGGTGTCAACTTGGCTGGATTGAGGAATGTCTAGATGACTGGTGAAACATTATTTCTGGTATTTCTGTGAGGGTGTTTTTGGAAGAGACTGGCATGTGAGTGGGTAGACTGAGTGGGGAAGATCCACACCCAGTGTGTGGACAAGCACCATCAAATTAGCTGGGGACCCAGATAGAACAAAAAGGCACAGGAATGGTGAACTGGCTCTCTCTTACAGATGGGAGATCCTCTTTTTCCTGCTGTTAGAAATAAAAACTCTCAGTTCTTTGGTCTTTGCACTCTGGGACTTGTACCAGCAGCTCTCTGGGCTCTCAGACTTTGGCCTCAGACTGAGAGTTTCACTATTGGCTTCTCTTGTTTTGAGGCCTTCGGATTTGGACGGAACGACTACACACTACTGGCTTCCCTGATTCCCTAACTTGTAGACAACTTATTGTGGGACTTCTCGGCTTCAGTAATCATGCGAGCCATTTCCTCTAATAAATCCCCTCTCTCTGTCTCTTTATCTCTATCGTCATCTCCATCTCCATCTTTCCCATCTTATCTCAATTCCCTAGTGGTTCTGTCTCTCTGGAGTACCCTGATTAATACAGGGGTAACTGTAAGTATAAAATTGATTAGAAAAAATTACGAAACATTAACATTTTTAAGTTTAGAAAAATGACCTGTGTGTGGTATAGACTGAATACTGTGATCCTCCAAAGTTCATATGTTGAAACCTAATCCCCAATGTGACAGTATTTGGAGACTGAGTGATGAGTGCCCTTACAAAAGAGACCACCAAATGATGGTTTGTCCCTTCCACCCTGTGAAGTTACAAAGGAAAGTGAGCCCACACCAGACACCAAATCTGCCAATGCCTTGATCTTGAACTGTCAGACTCTGGAACTTTGAGAAATACATTTTTGTTGTTCAAAGCACCCAGTCTATGGTATTTTTATAGCAGTCTCAACAGAGTAAGACACTATGCATGGGTTTTTATAATATATGAAACAATTTAGCATGTTACATAAACTATAAATTAGGCTTTTAAATATGTGGCTTAATATTTAATTTTTGCTATATGATTTACAAGGTATACAAAAATTTTGGTTTGCAAACATGAATGTATGTATAGGAAAAGTTAAGTTTGATTATTTGACTTTTGTAATGGTTTAAATACTTGGAGAGATTTTTTTTACTATCATTTTTGGTTTTTTATAAGTACATAAAGAGAAAATAAAAATATTGTAAAGTTGTAAATGCAATTTAAAATGATTAAATGAATTTAGCTAATTAACTTATTTTAAACATTATGAAGTTTAATAGATTTATTATAAAATTAGATGTATTGGAAATTAAAACAAAAGTTTGAAGGTAGGCATGGTGGAGCATGCCTGAATTCCCAGCTACTCAGGAGGCTGAGGCAGGAGAATTGGTTGAACCCAAAAGTTCAGTACCAGTCTGGACAACACAGTGAGATCTCTGAGTCTCAAAACAAAAACACAAACAAAACAAAACAAAAACAAAAAAAACACAAGTTTGAGAAAAGCTAGATTTACACATTTGTAACATTTTAAAACCGAAGTGGCAGAAAATTGTCTTTTCTGTTCATAAAGATGTCACGTATGGCTTGGATTGCTAACTACCAATATTTGTCTACTAGTTGTGGCTTAGGGGTCCTTTTCCATTCACTTTTCAGTGTTTAAATTTTGATGCATGGAACTGACAGAGGCTTAAAGGTAAAATATTTTAAGACTATCTCAAATTTTCTAAACTTAAGTAGAGTAAATAAAAATATAAATTAGCTGTCTATGATATAAAAAAGTCTCTGAAAGGAGGAAAGTACAAAGAACAGAATGCTAATCTAAATTTTGACTGCTTTTCTCTTGTCAGCCCGTAATCCTATCATGGATTACAGTCTATCCAAGAGAAGGCTAAAACCACATCTAGTGGCCATTACATATGTGACCTATGATACAGACCATTCAAAAATTTTAATACACTTTTATTGCAGTTTAAAAAATATGTTTTAAAGTTCCAAATTAATAAATGTACGTGTAGTAAAACATCACAAAATAAACATGGTCATTATTCAGATCGAAGAATTTTAATAGCACCCTGCAAATCCTGTGAAAGAGATGTTTCAATCATGGACAATACTCCTCAACACAGATAACCACTCTCCTGACTTCCCACAGAATATATTGCCTTTTTCTTTTTCTTTTCTTCTTCTCCTTTTTTTTTATTTTTAATTTTAGAGACTGTTTCCCAGATTGGAATGCAGTGGTAGTAGTAAGGTCATGACTCACTGCAGCCTTGAACTCAGGCAGTCCTCCTACCTCAGTCTCCCAAGTAGCTGGGACTACAGGTACAAGTGCCACTATGCCTATTCTTTGTTTTACATATTATATTTTCATGTGTCTTTATTTTTGTAGTCAAGATTTCCATCGATCAATTAATATGCTTCCCCTCACAAAAACAACAGTGCCCTTGCCAGTAAATCTTTTATATCTTCCAATTCTTTATTTAGACATCTATTGGATAAAAGGGCTCATTCAATTTTTTTTTTTAAGTTTTAGGCTCATAAAGACCATTCAAAGTAGGCTTTCTTTTAATTAATTCAAAATTTATCTTAAAATAGGTATTTATTACTATAAAGGCAAAACTTAGAAGCATTACTTTCCTGTAACCACTGCATTGACACAAATTTTAGTACATTTTTTCATCAAAGCATAAATTTTTATTCATGAAATAGAATTGATTACAAAGGTCAGAATGTTTTAACTATCATATTAAGACAACTACTTTCAACTGGTCTTTTCAGTAAGAGGGGGAAACTTCTACCTAGTTATGTTGTATAAATGAGTTAGCTTATTTCATTTTAATCTATTTATAGAACTATAGGTTATAATGACAAAAACTAAAAACAATATAATAATAATGTTATAATAAAATGCTACAAAAAAAGAACAGGTCGCTTACTCATTCCCTTTAACATTTAGAAGAAATTTATGAAATGAGGAAAATGTTTATCTAGAATATTTGACTACTGAGAACTTAAAATGTGGTTAATATCACTAATAAATTTAATTTATAATGCTATATATTAATTAACTTAAAATAAAATGTATATAGCCACATACTGAACAGAACATAATAAAAAAATTCTGAATAACCTAGATGCCTCAAAATATTTTCAGTTTAATTAATACCTACTAGGTATTTGTTATTTCTTAAGGTACTATATTAAACATCTAAGTATTGTAATATAGATGCAAAGTCCATATGCTAACCCTTAAGTTCTTCATCATGAGTATATATAAACTGATGTCAACTAATTCTAAAATTTGGTGATTTTACTCATTACACTCAGCAAATCAGAGGCAAATTTGGAGGAGGCAAGGATGTTAGCAGCAGACAGTTATCACTGATAAAGAAATCATTATTACTGTGAAAGCAAAATTAAAACTACGACTAAAACAGTCAAAGAAACAAAACACAGAAAGGACCAGTAGTCTGGGGTCATAGAATATTTGGATAATTGTAGCTTCTCAAAGTCCTTGAGGCCCCCTTTGACATAAGAAGATAGTATACTAATAATGCTGAGTGTGATTTTTCAAGGAAACAAGAAAGTATTTGAGTATGCTCTGCTTAAGAAGGGAAGGTACTGCTTAATAGATCAATAATATGTGCATTACAATCAGTTAATATAGCACAAATTTTGATCAAATTAATGACAGTGAAAACATTGCATTCTTTTATATTATATGCAGTATCGGTTAAGATCGTTTGTGTTGCACATGACAGCAGTCTAATTCATAGTACCTTTAATAGGAAAAGAAATTTCATCGACTTTTGTAACTGAAAAGTCTGATGGGAATGGAAAATAACTTATACAGTATTCTTTTGCATGTTTAGCAACCTAATCATAAGAAAAGACTGAAGTGGTGCATATAAATGTTGTCAAATATTTGAAGACTTTCTATGTTTCCATAAAGAGAAAGAGAATAAAAAATGGTAACATAATTTCAACAGTTTCTCAGGTTATTTCTTTAGGGGAAGAAGAGTATTCTTCAAGGTATTTAGGAAATACCTTGCAACAACACATTACTTGCTAGAAGAAGGACTAAGAAAGTTGTCATGGTCTGAAAGTGTGTATCCTTCCCCCCATTGTTAAAATTCTAACTCCAAAACAATGGTATTAGCATGTGGGGCCATTGGGAGGCAATTAGGTCATGAGGGTTCTCTTATGCATGGGATTAGTTCCTTTGTTAAAGACACAAGGTAATTACTTCACTCCTTTCACCATGTGAGGACACAATGAGAAGATGCCATGTATGAGGAAGCAGGTCAACAGATATTGAATCTGTTGACACCTTGATCTTGGACTTCCCAGTCATCAGAACTGTGAGGGATAAATTTTTGTTGTTCACAAGTCCTTGGTTTATAGACTAAGACAGAAAACCAATGCAGACAAGTGGGCTTACTGCTATAACAACTGCCTAAAAATGTGGAAGCAGCTTTGGAACCGGGTAATGGATAGAAGCTGTAAGAGTTTTGAGTTACATGCTAGAAAAAGCCTACATTTCCATAAACAGGCTTTTAAAGATGATTCTTATAAGGACCCAAAAAAAGAAAAAAAAAGAGAGCTATAGAAAAAGCCTGAATCTTCTTAGAGAAACGTGGTTGTGAACTGAATGATAGTAAAAATATGGATGGTAAAGGACATTCTAGTGAGATCTCAGATAGAAATTAGAAACATGTTATTGGACAATAAAGGAAAGAACATTCTTGTTATAAAGTGGCAAATAACTTGTCTGAATCACATTTGTGATCTAGTGTTTTTTGGAGGGTAGAACTTTTGAGAGATGAAATTAAATATTTGATTGAGGAAATTGCTAGCAAAGTCCTGAAGATGTGGTCTGGCTTCTCTTGACTCCCTATAATAAAATGCTAGAAGAGAGAAACAGATTTGAAAAATTCTCAGTCTATCCATATTGGAAAAATTAGAAAGTCTATTTGAAAGAGAACACTGAAGATGTGGCCAAATTTGATACGGAGATTAGTATAAATTGGTCATCTCAGTAGAATCTAGGAGCTATCCATCAAGTCAATGGGGAGATCAGTCAGCCATTTAAACATAATCCAGGACCTATTTTCTAAGACAATGAAGAATGACCTTAAAGGTATTTGGGAGATCACTGGGGCAGGCCCAGATTATTAAGGGGGAAGGGAGATCAGTTTCAAAGGAGAAGCCTCAAATTCCCTGTGCTGTTTCACATCGAGTTCCACTCCCTGCACTTTGTTGTTGAACTCCTAAATGTGGCTCCAGCAGGCCCTTGATTAAGACGGAGAGGTAAGGTAAGAGGTGAGGATACAGCACAAAACAAAAATGGCAAGCTAGCCTGCTTTTGAGTAAGAATGAAAAAAGTAGAGGGGAGTAGGGAAAAGACGGAAAGACTGTTCAACATGGTGAGAAGCTTAGGAGACTATGGACAATGATGACATGAGAATCCCCAACAGTTGAGTGGCTGAGTGGTTTCAGAGCAAAAGTAGTCAATGTTTTCTTTTAATTATTTGTGGTGCTCAAATATGACCAAAATACAAGATATAATGCCTCCTTCAAGTTTTCAATACTTTCCATCAAAGTCGTCAGAAAAATCTGCTGTATATGCAAATAATTTGAATGAGTATATTTCTTGATTTGGGTTTGTTTTGTTGGTTTTAAGGAATGGGACATGGAGTAAGGTGAGTTCTGGGTCTAACTGGATGAAGAAGAGAGAAAACAGAGCAGCCATGGGAGATGAAATGCAAATGAGGAGAGGCTGTCCAGCTCCCCCCACAGGAAATCACAAGCAGAGATTCACTTTCATTTCAAGATAACAGACTGGGTACATATGTGTCCCTTTCCATCCTCCTACATTCTACTAGGATCTTAGAAGAAATTAAAAAATAAGAGCAAAATCATTCAGAACTGGAAAAATAAAAGTGCCATGATCAGAGCTGTAATGCAATACTTTCCTCGGAGGCACAGGGGAACAGATGGTTGGCAAAACAGCAGAGCAGAAAAACCCACAATGCCATTCGGCTAACAACTAGGGCATCCAGAGTCAGTGATGGTATCCAGAACCTCACAAGTAAATCTTAAATTAAAGGCTGCAGAGGTTTAAGGAAAGACATGGTCTGTAGACAGCGTGGAAAAAATTGTTTGCCAGGGCAGGTAAGCTAATTATCTAATAACCTTCAAACAGCTGACTCCAATATTTGCCCTCAGGATTAAGCTTCCATTATGTCATTGAAATGTGAGCTTCTAACTGGAAGGGTATGCATGGGTAATGGAGAAAGAGAGGAAGGTCAGGACTTCTAATACTGAATATGCTTATGACCCCCATGAAGATAAGGAGCTGTGAAATCCAGAAGGAAAGCCACCTGTATCACAGACTGCACAATCATTGAAGCAAGTACTCCTAAATTCAGGGTTCTAATTATTTCTGCAAAATAAGTTCTTTGAGGTACAACCATAGAATTTGAGACATACCTTTGTAATGGCAATTACTATATTGTGATCTAATAATTATACAAGTAGCCTTCCCTAGAAGTTGATATCTCTGAGAAGGAAGGTGTTATTTTTCTGTCTTCAAGTGAAATATAATGTCTTGCTGTATTAGTCTGCTTAGGGAGCCCATAACAAAATTAAAGCTGTGCAGGTAACATGACCTTTCCTCAGTTTAAGCCACTGGAAAGAGAAATGCATTCTCTGGTGTCTCTTTATATAAAGCCACTAATCCTGTTGCTTCTGGGCCCCACCCTTATGACCTCACTTCACCTTGATTACTTCCTTAGAAGCGCATCTCCACAGAGTCACAGTGGGGTTAGAGCCTCAATCTATGAATTTTGGTGGGGGACTCAAACTTTCTGTCCATAATATTCTATGCCTGGATTCTCCAAACTCATGTTCTTCTTACATGCAAAGTGAATTTACCCCATCCCAACAGGCCACAAAATCTTTAACTCATTCCAGCATCAGTTCTGAAATCTAAAGCCCAAAGTTTCATCTAAATATCATGTACTTAATATGTGGGTAAGCCTTGAGGTAGCATTCATCTTGAAGCAAAATTCCTCTCTAGCTGTGAGCTCACTCGTGGAACTACACAAGTTATGCACTTCCGAATAGCAATGGTGGACAGGCACAGATAGACACTCCCATTCCAAAAGAGAGAAATAGAAAAGAAGGAAAGGGCGATAGGTCCTAAGTAAGTTCAAAACCTAGCAAGCCAAATTACATTAATTAGCTCTTAATACTTGAGAATAATCATCATTAGATTTTAAGGCTCATGAATAATCCTTTTTGTTTGGACGCTTTGCCATTCCGGTCACTGGGGGAGAGGGGGAACAGTGTCACCCTATGGTTCTGTGGGGTGGCCCAGCTCTCTTAGCTCTCTGTGCAGCCTACCTGGCCTGCCAAAATCAAGGAGGAAGAAAACTTGCCCTCTGGGACAGTGGTGGGAGTAGTGGCCCAAATGATTTCTGAATCACTTTTGGGATCATTCTGGCCTTTTCTTAAAAAACAACACATATTTGCAGCTGAGTAGCTCTATGGCCCTATCCTGTCAAGTCCCAGAAGTCTCATAGCCTCCATTCATTCTTCCCATTTTATTCCCCTTCAGTTCAAACTGGTAGTATTTCTGCTGGGATAATCCAATAATCTCTGTGTTTTTTTTGTTTTTTTTTTTTGAATTGGAGTCTCACTCGGTCGCCCAGACTGGAGTGCAGTGGCTGCTCCCAGCCACCGCAGCCTCACCTGCTGGGCTCCGGCGATCCTTCCTCCTCAGCCTTCCTAGTAGCAGGAATTACAGGCATGCGCTACCATACCCGGCTGATTTTTTGATTTATTGTAGAGATAAGGTCTCGCTGCCCAGGCGGGTCTCGAATCCGCGGGCTCAGGCAATCCACTCACCTCAGCCTCCCAAAGGCACGGGATTACAGGCTGAGCCACCGAGCCCGGCTCTCTGTGTGTTTTTTATATTTGCTTAGCAATTTCTTTTTCAGTTCCTTTCTCTCCTCTCACATTTTTTACCATAAGTAGTCAGGAGAGCCCAGCTACACCTTTGACATTTTGCTTAGAAATCTCCTCAGCTAAATACCCAATTTCATCGCTCATAAATTCTTTCACAAAAAACTAGACCACAATTCAATCAAGTTCTTTACCACTTTATGAAAAGGATTTCCTATCCATCCCCGTTTCAAATAGCTTGTTCCTCATTTCCATTTGGGACCGCAGCAGAATGGCCTTTAATGTCATTATTTCTACCAACATTCTGCTTATTATTATTACTTATTCGCTAAGAATATGAAAGTTTGCTTTTCTCCTTTATTTCTGAGTCCTTACCATAACCACCTGCAAAAAGTCCCTTCAGGATGATATAGTCTTTTTCTAGCATGTACCTCAAAACCCGTCTCTACCCATTATCCAGTTCCAGAGCTACTTCTAATATTCAGATATTTGTTATAGTAGCACCTTCCTTCTTGCTACACAAATATGTATTTGTTTGCTCAGACTTCCCTAAAAAAATATAACAGGCTAGGTGGCTTAAATAGGAGAAATTTATCTTCCCACAGTTCTGGACTAAGATCAGTCAGTGTGGATGCCAGCAGGGTTTGCCTTTTATGAGGACTCTCTTGCTTGCTTGCAAACATCTGCCTTATCACTGTGTGTTCACATGGCCTTTCCACTGTGTGTGCGCGTGGAGGAAGGGAGAAAGAAAGCAAATTCTGGTGTCTCTCCTAACAAGGACACTAATGCTATCTGATCTGGGCCCCAGTCTAATAATCTCAATTAATCTTAATTACTTTCTTAGAGGCTTTATCTCCAAATATAGTCAGAGGTCAGAACTTTAACATATAAAGTTGATAGGAACACAAACATTCAGTTTATAACACTCACATATAAAAGGTGAGCAAAACTGTTTGTTAGTTAAGTGGATTAATATAATTACAAGCTATAAGAGGTCAAGGAAATATTCCTTAATGTGTTTTTACATATATTTGACCATATTCTTAAATTAACATTCTTCAAAATGTTTCCATTTAGTGTTACTTTTAACCACATACATCATGAAGCATTTTCTAACAAGATGCATTTGTTAGAAATAATGTTATATACTTACGTTTCTGTTGGAATTGTAAATGGAGTCATCTTATAATTCAAAAATGGACTCGAGATCTCAAGGAACTGATCAGGCTTCTTTATTATTATCTCTAAAAAGTAGTAGTTAGGAAGGGTGATGTACATTTTAAAAAGTATGTAGGATTGCAGCACAATTTAACATTTGACACTGCACTGATTAGATTAACTATTTCCTCAGCAAATTTTAATAGTTAAATAGAAATGTACAAAGACATAAGCTTTTTAATTGAAAGCGTTTACAGATCTTGCCAGTATTAGATTTCTTTTGTCTACTCTTCACAGTTGCTTTCCAGATTTTATGAAACAATTAAGTCTCAGAGGAGAAAGTGACCAATGTCTTATCGAGTTATTACTTGGCATTTGCTGCTACTTCAAATTCAGGAATGACTATCTAAAAGTCTTTTACTAAAAAAGTGTTCTCTTCGTTAATCTCTACAACACAATCGCTTAGGACATGAAGAGGAAATGTGAACTAAAATAGTAGTAGAAAGACAAAACTGTAACAAAGTGAAAGTCACAAGTAAATAAGAAAGCAACCAGTCAAAGAGGATTTGTGGATATTCCTAAAGGAGTCTGAAGTTGATCTAGAAGTAAAAAATTCTCCATGAATAAGAGACACAGTCTATGCATTACCATAGAGAACACTGAAATTAAACATTAAGCAGTGACTATTAGGAAAAAATGTGAGGCTATGACACAGCATACATAAATTTTGTTTGATTGTTCTATGCTATCTTCTAAAATGATCCTCCTCCTATTCTCTGTTAATATTCTCTTTAAGAAAGACAATTACATGGTGAGCCTCTAGGTGGGACACTGTCATTAAGGAATCCCAACAATTGTTAGATGTTCATTCCCTGTTTATAAAAAAAATGTTTACTTACATAGAATTATACAACAACCAGTAGCAAAACCAGAAGTTACCTGCATATCTGCTATTCTTCCTTTCATTCAACTATTCCTTGATGCTCTGAATAAACAATTGTTTGAAGAGGCTCCATACATTTAACTAAAATATGGCATTTAAAAATAAGGAATTTTAAAAATCTTTCAAGTGTTATATATGCTGATCTTTGGTTCAAGAAGACAATAAAGAACAGGAAGAAAGGAAAAAGAAAGAAGGGGCAGGAGGGAGGGAAAGAGGAAAGGAAGAGGAAGGAGGGCGGGAAGGAGAAGGTCTAGGAAATTTTTGTAATCCAAAAAGCAGATGCACTTTGTGACTACCAACAATCCACTACAGAAACTCAAGAAATGTACAGAATTGACTAAAATAATTAAACAGGAAGGGGAGAGGCAATTTGGTCCAAGTAGAAAGACAAATCGATCATTTTTTTCTCTCCATCCAAACCAGATATCTTTTTTCATCTTTGTTCTTTTTTGGCAAAGGTAACACATATGATAAAGAAAGCTTTGCCACCAGCTGTACTGGTTGTGTCAATGCAGGCAGAAAGCAAATGTGAGGAAAATTACATGGTTAATGGTTGTTATTTATATTTTTAAAATGTGTAAATTATGGTAGGAAGTAGTAGGCAAGAAACAGGTAAGTATTCCAATTTATGTGGCTATTGTTGTCTTAGGATCACTGAGATTTGTGCATTTCACTGTACATTGGTTCTCTTGTCACCTGCCATGAAGGATTGACCATTGCAAGTTGAATAGCCTGCAACATTGAAGTGGTAGCAAGAGCAATAGTCATTCAATGGCATTCCCACTACCAATTGGATAGACGTCATAATTCATGATTCATGGTGCCACCATGTAACACATATGTATATGCTTAGCAGAGATGCCTTTGGTAAACGGCACTATGTATGTTCATTGTGACTTTGTCTTTATTGTTCATTCGGTAACACACCTCAGAATGTAGGCCCTAATGCAATAACCTCTAGAATATGAATTAATAGAAAACAATGAGGTATTAGAAAAGACAGAGAAGAAATGCAAAAGCCAGGAAATTAACACAGAAATATAATTAAAATACTATTTTGAACAAAAATAACTTGAACTTTTTGAAATCAGAATATCTATATAAAAAACATACATATGCACATGTATAATCCATAGGACTTCATTAAAAAATTACAAATGCTAAATTAGCTAGGGGAAGGCTATTATGTTGAATAAACACACATAAATTATGAGTTAATTTTCTAATTGCTAGTGATTCTTATTTTAATCTCCTCCCCTATATTAATGCTTCTGCTTTAAAGTTGATATTTTTATTTATGGTCTCTTCTCTCGTCATCTTGGTCCCTCTTCCATTCAAACTTGGTGTTTGTGAAAAAAGGGGTAAGAATGAAGACTTACAATAAAGCATTGAAGGAATGAGTTAAACATGGATTGTGTGGAATTTAAAAATGAATTGTGACAATATGAACAAGGTGAGAACAACACCCTCCTTTCCCTGAGCCCATGGGGACCCATTTATTTCTGAAGGCAACTGTCATTCACTAAATGGCTAAGGACAATATTAACACAGGAGCCAGTTCAGAGCAGAAGTTCCATTCCTATAAGATTTCTACACAGAAATCAGTAATTCAAAGATCATGCTCTACAGGATATGCGAGTGATTTCCACATTACACATTCACTCTGGTGATTTAATATATACAACTTGAGTTTTAATATTATTTGCTACCAAGTACATTTTTATCACACTAATAGTAAAAGTGTCATCACTCAAAGAATAATCTTGCTACGACTGGTCAATTTAGACAGGAATGAACTGCTTGGGTTCTGAAATGTGAATAATCTTTTTTTTTTTTTTTTTTGAGTTGGAGTCTCACTCTGTCGCCCAGACTGGAGTGCAGTGGCTGCTCCCGGCCACCACAGCCTCGACCTGCTGGGCTCCAGCGATCCTTCCGCCTCAGCCTTCCAAGTAGCTGGACCTACAGGCGCGCGCTACCACGCCCGGCTAATTTTTTTGATTTATTGTAGAGATGAGGTTTCGCCAAGTTGCCCAGGTGGGTCTCGAACGCGCGGGGTCAGGAAATTCACTCACCCCAGCCTCCCAAAGGCGTGGGATACAGGCTGAGCCACTGAGCCTGGCCATGAATAATCTTTTAAAGACATGAAATCTGGACATAAAATTAGATGTGGGCTATAGGTGTAATGTTGGGTGATTTACCTTGACATATATATTTCACCACACATGAACTATTTTACCTTCACACAGGGAAATGTTAACTAGAAAGATTTGAAGGCAACATGACACACACCTTGAGCTTCATCTGCTATGACAGGTTCTCTTTGTTGACGAATGAGTTTCCAGGGAGGTACTGGAGGTGACTTTGGCGGTGCTACCAGAGGACAAGACCTACTTCTGGTTACCAGCACAGGATGGCTGCAGATGTGGGAAAGCCCATATTCTCTAAGTTTCTCAGCAGAATCTGCCTAAAAGATGAAAAGCAGATTTAAAAGAATTCTTGCAAATGTCTCTTGAATTTAAAACGATGCTTTTGAGGCTGAGTGTGGTGGCTCATGTCTGTAATCACAGTATTTAGGGAGGCCAAAGTGAGAGGACTGCTTGAACTCAGATGTTTGAGACCAGCCTGGACAACACTGCAAGACCTTGTCTCTACAATAAGTAAAAAAAAAAATAGCCGGGCATGGTGGCACGCACCTGTAGTCCCAGCTACTTGAAAGACTGAGCCCTGCCTGGCTCGGTGGCTCAGCCTGTAATCCCGCGCCTTTGGGAGGCTGAGGTGAGTGGATTGCCTGAGCCCGCGGGTTCGAGACCCGCCTGGGCAGCGAGACCTCATCTCTACAATAAATCAAAAAATGAGCCGGGCGTGGTAGTGCACGCCTGTAATTCCAGCTACTCGGAAGGCTGAGGCGGAAGGATCGCTGGAGCCCAGCAGGTCGAGGCTGCGGTGGCCGGGAGTGGCCACTGCATTCCAGTCTGGGTGACAGAGTGAGAATCCGACTCAAAAAAAAAAAAAAAAGAAAGAAAGACTGAGCCCAGAAGGAAGGTTGAGGTTGTGGGTAGAGTAATTGAGCCACTGCACTCCAGCCTGGGCAACAGACTGAGACTCTGACTCAAAAAAATAGTAATAGTAATAATGTTTTTTGTCAATATAAAAGTACTATCACCACTACAGTGATATTACAAAAACCAAACAGAACACCAAAAAAAAAAAAAAAAATAGTTAATTCCACAAAACAAAAACAAAAGCCAAAGAAAACTACCAGTATTTCTATCTCCCTCAATATGAACACTGTTACCATCTGTATTTTTTTTTCTGTATCTTTTACATTTTCTGGGGCCTTTTTTTTTTTTTTTCAGTTTAAAAAACGAATTAAAACTACAATGAGATACCACCTAACTCCAGTCAGGATGGCCATCATCAATAACTCAAAAAACAACTGGAGAGGATGCGGGGAAAAGGGAACCCTTCCATACTGTTGGTGGGAGTGTAAGCTAGTACAACCTCTGTTGAAAACAGTATGGCGATTTCCAAAGGATCTAAAAATTAACCTTTCATGTGACCCAACAATCCCCCTGCTGGGACTATACCTGGAGGAACTCAAATCACTCTGTAAAAAAGATACCTACACATGCATGTTTATTGCAACATTATTCACAATAGCGCAAATATGGAACCAATCGTGCTGCCCATCGAAAGAGGACTGGGTAAAAAAAAAAATGCGGCACATATACATGATGGAATATTATGCAGCCATAAAGGAGGACAAAATTATGAACTTTACAGAAACTTGAATGGACTTAGAGTCTACAATACTCAGTGCTTTATCACAGAAACAAAGCTCTGAGTACTACATGGTCTCACTGAACATTTATCATAAGACTATAAGAAAGGAATTGGCAGACACTGCCAGGGGAAGGGAGGAGCACATACCATGAATAAGGTTACCCAAACTTTACCTGTACAATGATCAATTATGTACCTAACCCTGAACTGTACCCCACCTCTTTAAAATAAAAAGATTTTTTAAATGAGAGATTAGAAATAGAAGACATTTTTGAGTTCAATTTCATGAGATTGCAAAAATCAATCTTAGCACATCAGTTTTATTCCAAACTAATCAGTCATTATTTTTATAGATTAAAGCTTTAACATTAGTACTTATGTGGTGTAAAAAATTTTTTGAATCACTAGCAATTGCTACCCAGTGTTAAAAAAACCCAACCAACCAAACAAAAAACAGCTCACTATCTTGAATGTGTTCAGGTCAGTGACATGGTGTTTGCCTTATCTACATATTATGCCTTCACCCCCTAACTGAGGGTTCTTCCTCAGGAAATTCCCGTGATAACTCACGGCAATGGGGACATTCATAAAAGAGCAGGGGATAGAGGATGTTCTGTGTCCTGTCAAATCAAGGAGTGCCCAAGCAGGTACTTCCCATATTCTAGAAGTCAGATCTCCTGACGTCAGTCAGCATTGAAATAATTCAGAATAATATTTAAGCAGGTCATAAGTTTCTGATTTATGGCTGAAATATGGCATAAAATTGTTTAAGGTATGTGAATGTTAAAGTGATATATCCTATAGCCAAATTCTGATTTTCACCACTTACCTTATACATGTAAAGTATAACAAAATATTAACTACGCTGAAGTCAGTTTTGCCAATAAATATTTTTCTTCCTAGTTATTTTGCAAATTTACAAAATATCCTTGAAATTAGGAAAAGAAACTCACTTATCAGCCTATTTCAAATTATTACCTCTCTGGTAACTGTCTTAATATCATGTCTATTTCTCCACAGCTTAACCTAAACTTCCGTGAGGCACAAAATAGGTACCCATGAAATAGGAAAGTTCTTCCGGAGGTCAGGAAAATAATTTTAAGGAGTTAATCAGTGCACTACTGAGTCCAGCAGAGTCATTTAAACATTTTGTAAATATTCAAAATATAGAAAAAGGTGACTCAATGATTTTATTTATTTATTTATTTTTATTTGAGTTGGAGTCTCACTCTGTCGCCCAGACTGGAGTGCAGTGGCCGCTCCCGGCCACCGCAGCCTCAACCTGCTGGGCTCCGGCAATCCTTCCACTTCAGCCTTCCAAGTAGCTGGAACTACAGGCACGCACTACCACGCCCGGCTAATTTTTGAGTTATTGTAGAGATGAGGGCTCACCAAGTTGCCCAGGCGGGTCTTGAACCCGCGGGCTCAGGCAATCCACCCACCTTGACCTCCCAAAGCGCGGGATTACAGGCTGAGCCACCCAGCCGGGCCTCAGTGGTTTTAAAATGTGGCCTAATTAAGAAGTGGAGAAAGCTGTCATTTTCTCTTTATCCCTTTTTTGTATATTTTAGCCATTTACTAACAAAATTTCAGAAACTTCTGGAATTATGCCTTAGAATGTCTTTAAGAAACGTTTTTACAGATGATCTAAAATCTAAACCTTTTTTCCTCAGTTTTAACTCTATCAAGTATTAGAAGTTTCCATGGGCTAAGTCAACACTTGAAAGCAATCCTTTCAATGAAGTTATGGGAGAATATGAGGCTATTCAATAAGACAATGTCTCTGTATAGTATTTATAAAAGGTGTATTATTGTAAAAGTTACATTTAAATAATATCCAAAATAGAAGTCATTCTCAAAGTAGTATTTAGAAGTTGGATACATTCCAGACATTTTACTAGTCATAATTTTGGTCTACATGTGTCAATTTCTTCTTACCATTGCAGTCAACATTTTAGTCTAAAATGACTTTCTTTGTTGATCTGTAGAACAGTAGAAAATAAAATGGTTTAAAGCATTTTGGAAATGTAAAGAAGTGGTCCAAATAACAATATGGTATTAGCACTTATTTAAAGTTTGAATGATCTGCCAATGTACTAGCTTGATTTAAGCAGGGGAAATTGAAATAAGACAACTCCTCATACATTATTTTACTGTCTATACACTGAATGATACTTCTGAATCAAGTAAAGCAATGGTATTAATAATAGTTATAGTTTGTTGTTAAGAAACTTTATTAAAGGGTCTCAAAGAGCCTTGGGTTACAATTAGGGGTAGAGGGGATTTACAATAGAGCTGGAAACAGTGAGTAGGCACTCAATATATGTTTGTGAATAATTCATGTATAGGACTTACATTAGAAATTTTCTTTTCTAAGACACTTTCATTCTTTTTACTACATCTCACTTCAAACATTTAAAAAGAAGCAGGAACGGGGGTTTGGGCAGGTGGGGAAGGCTTTTTAAAAACTCCCAGATCACCCATCTGAATAAAATTAAAACCATTTAGAACACACAAGAAGAGGAGGATATTAGATAATGTAGGGTAATTCATGACTTCTTGCTTTTTCTTAAATTTTGTTCTTAATTTTCTTGTATTCTTTGCCATTAAAAAAATAAATGCAAGTTATTACCTTTATTTTACTTGCTGATCTCACTGTCTTTGGGGCTATAACTTTTAGCAATGTACTCTACTTAATGACATTTTATTAGGACAGAAATTGTTTCCTAAAGGTTTATTGTAAAAACATTACATCTCAATTATATTCTAATACTTACCAGGGAAACTAGATCATCCTCATAGACTGCTAACCTAAAAGAATCCCTAGGCAAGATAGAGAGACAGTGACACTGCAGTCATTTGCAATCATCTAAGCTAATTTTAGATGTGCCAGGTCCTTTAAGTCAAGCACCTAATAATTTTAAAGGCAGGGGAACTGAAATCCAAGGATAGAATTTTAATTAAATTCTGGTGAACCTTCTAACACAGCAAGTAATGTCTCTCCACACACACACACACACACACACACACACACACACACACCATAAATCATATTGTATTTCCTTATCTTGAAAGCTTACCATCTTTTCTAGTGAAAATATCTTGTTTTCAAACAAATAGAGAGGTGTGAAGGTAGCATATACAACCATATGAGGGGATTGTATTGCTGAAGAACCTGTAAAAAAAACATATATTTTGTTGTGAAAATTCTAATCAAAATGGGTCTATGAATAGGTCACCCCAGATTGTTCAAATGCATTCACGGACTTATTTTTGCTGGTGAAAAATACATAGAAGACTAGAAATGAATTTAACAAATGTTAAATCTCCAATATGCATCTATTTTATAGATTGTCTCATTAGTTTTAAGTGCACAATAGTATTATTTAAATACATAAGACATTATTTTACTTTACTGCAAAAGAGTTACCATATAAGTATACCCTAGTTACTAGTCAGTGTAGCATAGAAATGCTTCACACATAGCATGTTTAAAAGGAATGAATTTTAAATTCTTTTCTTTTATAGATAGACTATTTTATTTTGAACTTAAAGAAAATTCAGGAGTTTCTATACTTCAAATGAAAGAAAACATAAATAAAATGAATTCTTCAAGATGGAAAATATAAGTTATTTAGTTTGAAATGTTTATGTTTATAGAATTTGCTTTTGGGCATTGCTAATTTATTTGTTCATGTTTTTCTTAACATCCCTGAAATTACAAAATTTGTCAGTGTTATTTTGTTCTATAAACATTGTAGAAAAATAGTAGTGAATTCATTTTAGTCTTTTTTTATTTTTAATTAAAATTTCTGTTATATTCCTTTACAAATTTACATACATTTAACAATGTTATATAATGCAATTACCAAGAATAATATCTTTAGGGGCACAAGGTATAAATTAGATATCAGCGCAATATCTCTCTGAGATGGAGATGTAGAATATGTCAAACTTATTTTAAAAAGTTTTACTCTTAAAAATGGAACTTTCTACATCTCTCATAGACTTTGTTAACACATACTGACCACTATTTTCCTACACTACATATTTACCTATGCTACATTTTTTTGATGATGTTAGTTATTATCTATGTTTGTTAGTTGTCTCCCTAACGAGCTTTTAAAGTGCTTGCGTGCAGAGGTTGAGTTAACAATTTGGTTTATTCCACAAAGGACTTTGCATGAAGTAGTACGTTTTAAAATCTGACTCATAGCCGGGCTCGGTGGCTCAACCTGTAATCCCGCGCCTTTGGGAGGCTGAGGTGAGTGGATTGCCTGAGCCCGCGGATTCGAGACCAGCCTGGGCAGCGAGACCTCATCTCTACAATAAATCAAAAAATGAGCCGGGCATGGTAGTGCGCGCCTGTAGTTCCAGCTACTTGGAAGGCTGAGGAGGAAGGATCGCCGGAGCCCAGCAGGTCGAGGCTGCGGTGGCCGGGAGCAGCCACTGCACTCCAATCTGGGTGACAGAGTGAGATTCCAACTCAAAAATAAATAAATAAATAAATAAAAATTAAAAAAATAAAATCTGACTCATGATCTCAAGTTCAAAGATGCAACATAATAATTATTTCTCTTAAGAGAACAAATGTGAACAGAAATACTTTGCATGTGCTTCTATCATCAGATGAAACTATTTGATAGGCCCATATTGAACCAGGGTGGCCCTGATTAGCAGGGACCAGCCGCTCACCCTCCAGTTACTTTGCTCACTGATCTATCTAATCAAAGTCCTCCAGTAAGTCCTCTGATCAAAAGAAAGACACAGAGATGTATATAGGCCTCAGCTGAGAGATATAGGCTAGTTATATGGAGAAAGTTTCTGATGCCTGATAAATATAGAAGTGGATAAGAATTTAAAAACCAGTTTCTCAGTTATCTGCAGAACTACCTGCTCAAGGAAGAGGAAGGGATTAAATATTTTTTCTAAGTACTTTTCAGATTCATATTAACCAGTTGGCTCTCCACACCTCAGGAATGTATGAAAGGTGAGAGGTGGAGAAAACACTGAGGGTTCCTCTCTTAGTTTGGCCACTGAGAAGGATTAGTCTCTCTTTGCAAAATTCAGCTGGAGTTTCAGCTGTGACGTATACACCCCTGCTTCTTCCAGTGCTACAGGTTTTTTTTGTTTGTTTGTTTTTGTTTTTTATTTTAGGCAGAGTACAAACATAAGAAAAGCAGTGGTAATAGTTTTAAACATTTACAGACAACAAAATTGAAAATACAGTAAGCAGCTTGGGAGTAATTGACTAGATTTAAGTTCACTTGTAAGTAGTGAGTCTAACTACCTATACTACTAATAAGTGGAAACATTTGTTAGTAAGGCAATTAACAGAGGAAATTAGATATGAATGGCTTGTATTATCTGCAAATAAATGTAATATGTTTAGATGATCAATTTTTCATGTTAAAGAATCGTTAATATGTAGCTAGAAATATATATAAAGAATTTCTTTTATGGACCCAGAAATAGAATATTAAGAAGAATGACCACAATGAACAAAGTCATAGATGGCAATATGAATTCGATGGTAAAGATACAAGATTCATGCAACATGAGAGGCACTTAATCATTTTTGTTGAAAGAGCAAACAATACTAAATGACTTAAAGTAGTATTTCCTGAAATGTCTTACTTGGACAATAAGTTCTACAAGATTCTTCCCGGTGGTGAAAGAGGAAGGTCCAATTTTGAAGAAATCCCATTGTTAACAAAAAACAAATTACCAAACTCATTTGACCAAAGAATGGCATTCCCTAGTATATTTTATTCTCTACTTAGTTATCAGTATTATCACTATTAATATCTCAGTGTATACGTATTCTTTGAAAAATACCTTGGAAAATAGTTTAATGTAGTATTGATTTTAGTATTTTAATTAAATTTATCTTAGAATGTAATTGCTGACACGAATAAAAATTGCAGTATGTTTGTCTGAGCATGAAATTACTGTTTGTAGTAGACTACCAGTTAGAAATAAGTTTACCTGCATGGAACACAAAACTCAACAACAGCCAAAACAAAAAATGGTTCATTTCCCACTATACAAGTCTGAAGACATGCAGGTGCATTGTTGGTTCAGCTACTCAATGAGGTTGGAATTGATGTTGCTGCAATTTGTTTCGTTTTTCCCTGACACTTATCAATTCTCAATTTTAATATTATTTCCAAGTTCAAGACAAGATAAGATTAAGAGGGAGAAGAGTGATGCCGTCTGCATCTGGTCTCTTTCTCAAGAAGAGCAAACCTCTATAGAAGCCCTTGAAAGACATTCATTTGGATGCTCTTTACAGATGCAGGTGGCCACCCCACCTGATTACAAAGGGAACTGAAGATGCGTATCAGACTTGAACTTGAGACACTGCCTACTTGGGGGGAAAAAAAAGACAAAAAACAGTTGAGTTTTTCTAATAAAGAACAAGGGCCATGATAAATATCAGTGTCTATTACAAATCCTAAATAGATCAAATAAGAATCTCACATTAAAAAATTACTATCAGTCTATTTGCACAGAATTTAAAGAATGATAACAGGATCAGATACAACAGCTCAAGCCTGTAATCCTAGCACTTTGGGTGACTGAGTTGTAAGAATTGTTTGAGGCAAGGAGTTCGAGACCAGCCTGAGAAACATAGCAAGACCTCATCTCTACAAAAATAAAAAAATTAGCCAGATGTGGTGGTGTGCACCTCAAAAAAAAAAAGTGCTGTACTAATTTACATGATCACCAACAATTTACAAGATTCACTTTTCTCCAGATCCTTAACAACATTTGCTCTCACTTGTCTTTTTGAAAAGAGCCATTCTAGCAGACGAAAGGTGATATCTCATTGTGGTTTTCATTTGCATTTCCCCAAATGATTAGTAATGCCAGACACCTTTGAATAAATTCCTTTGCCATTTGTATATCTTTTCTGGAAAATGTCTATTGAGATTCTTTGTTCATTTTTTATTTGGGTTAGTTGAGTTTTTTGTTTTAGTTTTTGTTTTTTTGCTATTGCATTGTATGATTTCTCTGTACATTTTGAATATTGGCACCTTATTTCAAAAATATTATATGGTTGCGTATATTTTCTCCCAGACAAAGAAATATATTTCTCACAGTTCTGGAGGCTGTAAAGTCCTAAATCAAGGTGCCAGCCAATATCTATTCCTGGTGAAGTCTCTCTCACAGATGGATGCCTGCTTGCTATATTCTCACAGAGCGGAAAGAGGGCTGAATGGGTATTTTCTTCTAGAAAATATAGTCACTGGATGATTATATAATACCATATATATTACATGCATTGCATGCCATGAGAGAGATGATGAGGACAAAGTTGAGCTATCCCCATTTACTGAGGTTTTTCTGATATAAGGCATCGTGATAAATAGTTGGCATACATTATCTCAGGGCTCAATGGTGCTATAGCTCACATTTATGATGACTGTATAAAAACTTTGGCTGTTTGATTATTAAGAAAGTATTATCTAGATCTTACAGAGATTCAAGCTCATCACTAAATGTTTATAACAATAATAATAATTTTTCCCTTAATAATGATATCGATGATAATAATATTAATAACAGTATTGTTTAATAAGAAGTTTCTGGTGTTATAGTCTATGGTATCAATATCAGTGAAGATGATTTATCATTTTTTTGGTTATCTCTGATCAAAGTTCCTGGTTGTGTAATTACTAATACATTGCTTTTTATCTCTTTTATAGGAAACTAAAATTATATATATGATTTGAACATATTGCTTGCTCAACTTAAATGCATTGCTCAAAGAAACTTTTAATAATCTTGCTTTTCCCCTCCATCACTCGCTCTCCATGACAATAATCTGTATTCCTTACTACCATCTGAAGTATCTTATTGTTTACTTGTTTATGATCATTCTCTAAAACTAGATTAAAAACTATAGAGATCAGAGATGTATATGAATGTATGCCTAGTGCACACAATAACTGTTACACAAATACTTCACATATAAATTACAATAAACATTAATTATATGGCTAGTTTAATTTTTTTGAAATTAACTTGCTATATTCCTTTTTTACATTGCACTTACTTTTTGGTAGATTTGTTTGATTTATCACAGAAAAACATTTTCTCTTCAAGAAAGAATAGGTACTAAAAGGCAAATTCAAGCAAAACACTTGGATTGAGACTTACCTGAGTTTTTTTTAAGTAAAAGAATAGCTTTGTATTTAAAAAACTAACTTGTATTAGTCTGCTTAGGATGCCATAAACAAATACCAGAGACTGGGTGGCTTAAGCAACAGAAATTTATTTTGGCACAGTTCTAGAGGATAGAAGTCCAAACGCTAGAGTTGGTTTCTGGTGAAACCTCGTTTTCTGGTTTGTAGACAGTCACCTTCTCACTGTGTCCTTACAGGGCTTTTCTCCAGTTATGCACAGAGGGAGTGAGAGTGCAAAGGTGAGAGCGATCTGGTGTCTCTTCTTTGTATAAGAGCACCAGCCCTGTCAGATTAGGATACCACTCTCATGACCTAATTTAATTCCATCCATGACCTCTAGCCTCTGCCTTTCTCCTCCCCCAAAATTTATATCCTTTTCACATGTAAAATACATTCACCCCATTACAACAACAAGTGTCTTAACTCATTTCAGCATCAATTTCAATTTCCAAGTCTCATCAAAATAGCGTCAAAATCAGGTATGGGCAAGACTTAAGGTATGATTCATCCTGAGGTAAATTTTTTTTTTTTTTTTTAGCTATGTGGGCATCCAACATGTTATGTTCTTCCACAATACAATGGTGGGACAGGCATAGGATAGACATTCCCATTTCAAGAGAAAGAAATAGGAAAAAAGAAAGGAATGACGGGTCCTAATTAAGTCCAAAACCTAATAAGGCAAATCCCACTGGATTTGAAGGTTTGAGAATAATACTCGAATGGATTCTTTGCTTTCTGGACCCCCTGTGGCAGCAGTGTCACAACTACAGCCCTAGGTAGTGGTCCCATCCCTTTGGTTCTGGATGAAGGCCTTGTCTGATGACTCTCTGGAATGGCTCCACCATGAGGCTATTTAGGGGAGCTTCCTACCATGACCTTTTGCAGGGCAGCCTAGCCTGCTGAAACCAAGGATTGGGCCCACCCTCTGAAATGTAGGAGGGAACAGTTTTGCCCCCTGGGCCTCTGGTAGAAGAGGAATTCCTGATTATCTTTGGATCAATTTTGGGGTCATTCTTCCCTTTCCTTGAAGAGAGTGCATGTTCATGTCCAAAGTCGATTGCTCTGTTGTTCCATCCTGGAGAATCCCAGAAGTTCAACAGCCTTCCTTCATTCTACTCTATTTTCTCTGTCCCCTAAGTTCAAACTGGCAGGGTTTGTACAATCTCATTTCTCTTCCCGGTGTTAACAGAGATGACTGAATAACTCCACAGGTAATCTGCTCATGGAGTGATTATCTGACTAACGCTCTTGGTGTTCTTTCCAGAACGTGCTTTCTCATTTTTTTCAGTATGAATAGATTGAGAATTTTCCAAATCCTTAAGTTCTTCCTCCTTTTTGCTTAGCAATTATTTTGTATCCCTCCTCTCTTGCATTTTACTGTAAGTAGTAAGGCAATACTAGGCTCCACAATATTACTGCTCACAAGTTCTAACTTCTATAAAACACTACAATACAATTCAGTCAAGTCTTTTGCCATTGTATAACAAGGATTGCCTTTCTTCCTGTTTTTAAAATACCTTAAAGCCAAATGTTTAAATCCAGGGGCTCTGTAATGTCTTTCAGTGAACTATCAATGACACAAACAAAGGATTTCCTTATGTATCTTTCCAGATGCTGGAGCAGCTCTTCACTGATCTAGCACAACTGGATACAATCAAGTCTAGTGATTAATGAAGAAATTACAAAAAATTTGCTCTTGAAAATTGAGATGACATTTAAAATTATAATCTCTAAAACTGCCTTAAAATATTTTCTATAATATTTATGAGTCTTACATGGCCTACAACTGTCATACCAATTATATAAATTTTATTGCCTCAGAGAGGATTTTGGCACATTGGTATTAAATGTCTCATTTCACATGTGATACAGCTCATTTTCTTTTCAATAAGCATATTTCAGAAGACTGCTATAAAATGTGTAAGATTACTTAAATATCACTTTTAGAGTGATTTCATTTTATGTCAAACATTTACCATCTTAACAAATAACAATTTCAGCCTGAAATGTTGTTTGATTCACCAGTGAGATGAACTCCAAATTATTACAAAACTGCTACAAGTCCATAAGAGACATTTGGTGAAGATTATAAATCTTTTTTTTCAGATGAGTTGTTAATTTAATTTCTTAGAATGGCTACCTTTATTGAATACCTACTTTGTACTAAGCACAGATCTAAGCATTTGATATGAGTATAAACTCTATGAAATAAATGTATTATTAACAGCATTTTTCAAGTACTTTGAGTTAGAGATAGGTTAAATAACATGTCCAAGGTACACAATAAAGAAGTGTAAGTTTGAAAGTTTAAAGTGATGCCTAGTCTTTCTAGAAATTCTTTGCTATTATTCTCTATGGCAATATCTAAAGAGGATGTTGGCTGGAACGGTTTTGGTCCACTTCCTATCAGAAAATGTTTGGTGGTCCAAGATTTGATACAAAACTCAAGAGTACAAACTTTCATACCAGGTTCATGATTTTTTAGTATAAATTATTTAAAAAATTAGTAGGCTTATAATCTTTTTGTTTCCAGGCAGCTACACATACCCATATTCTTTCTTGGTCATAATTCCCAAGACTAATTTATCTTTGCTTCTTTGCCTCACGGAGGCTGCTTTGAAGGTATCTGCAACAAAGAGACCATACTCTCAACAATCCTTGACACAACCAGATATGCCATTTAAGAAGTTTTACTAGGCCGGGTTCAGTGGCTCAGTTTGTAATCCCAGCACTTTGGGAGGCCAAGGCAAGTGGATTGCCTGAGCCCGTGGGTTCGAGACAGCCGAGCAAATTGGCGAGACTTTGTCTCTACAATTAAAAAAAAAAAAAAAATTAGTTTCTGCTACCTGGAAGACTGAGGTGGAAGGATTGCCGGAGCACAGCAGGTCAACGATGGAGTTGCTATGAGTGTGCCACGGCACACTCCAGTCTGGGTGACAAGAGTGAGACTCCAACTCAAAAAAAAAAAAGTTTTACTGGAACTTTGTTGCTGAATACTTGTTAAGTCTTATCTCAAATTAATTGAGGTCAAGAAATGGTCTTCATTTTCAATCTTGTAAGTTCTGTGATATCTGAATTTTCTCGATTTTTTTTTTCTCATTTTAGAAAAACACAATGCTTACCTAAGCTTTTCTCTTATTGGAAATGTCTTGCTAACAGTAAATATTACAAATGAACACTGCCTACAATAGTAGATATTCAGCCACCTATTTTAGAGATTCAGACTCATTGAGTGCTTGGCTACCTTCCAAGTCGTTACGGGTTCCAGTTCTCCCAAATGTGTTGCTGTGGTATGAGGTTTCCTTAAGCTTGAGATACTTATTTCTTCACTGTCTGCTTCCCTACTGCTAAGCAAATACATATTTTTAGCTTGTTACTAGTACTCAATTTCTGGCAGTAGTTAGTTTAACCTTAAGTAATAACAGTTGTTATAGCAAACACAGTAAAATATATTACTTAACCAAGATATTAGTTTATTTCTGCTCATATAAAGTACTAAATAAACATTCCTGATCAGCAGGTACATGTCCAAGTAGCAATTCACGGATTCCTGCTCTGTCTGTCCTGTGGCTCTGCCACCTCTAACATTGTGCTATTACCAGCATCAAACCAACAAAAGGAAAGCACTTTATGGGCCACTTTCCCCTTTCTTCATATTCTATGGACTAGAACTAAGGCACAAGGCCACATCTTACTTCAAGAGAGGCTGGGAAATTTTCACATAACTGTGAACTCAGGAAGAGGAGGAAATTGTTAAGTGCAAGCAATTTTTCTCATGGTCAGAAAACATCCAGTGTACTATTTCACTGAGTCATATTTCAATGTTATGGATCTTTGCTCCTTTGAAACAATTTTTTAAAATGGTATGATGCCACTGAACTATACTACATTACTACACAAATTCCAAGTTATCTTGTATTTAATAAGTTAATTTAAAAACACAAATCTCTAAAATTTTTCATAATTTTTTTCTAAGATATTAAAAGGATCTGATTTGTTCATTCACCTAGAATTTAGGTGTTTCTAGTTAATGTCACAATTTTTGTCCAAGTTTTTCTTTAAGTTACATTTTAAATTTAGTTGTTTAGACAATAAAGGAGTTCAACAACTTTTAATGTTGGTAATATTCATAGATGTTAAGATGAAATGTAACATAGTAGTTAGTAGTGTGAACTCTGGAGCAAGACTCTGTGTGCATATGCTCACTTTAACTCCGTAGTTTGGAGTTCCTCCAGGACAGCAGAGTCAGTGCCAAAGAATTTCTCCTCTATGCCAGGACAAAGGTCTTAAAGGGGCTCTCTCAGTAGAATTTTAGAACTGCTAATGCTTAGTAACTACAATGTCTCCTGTTCTTTCATTTATGAATGGGGCATAATGTTGCATTACTCGATCTCTTTTCAATAGTACACTAGAGATGGCAGCGAATATACGCGTGTGGGTGTAAGCATTGTGTGCATGTACATGACTTGGAGACCCTGGATTTTAAACTAGATGCAAATACTAGATAGTAATTTGGTTGGGACTCTTGATAAGTGGTGGCTGTATTATGTATTTGGGAAGAAGAGTGAAATGGACAGTTGGTGATCCGGGAAGTGGAATGTGGTAAAGATTGATCATTGTTTACCAAATGGTTTTTGCTTTCTCTTGAGCATTTAGCCAAGCTATATTTTCCAAAGTCTCTTACAGTTAGGTGTGGCCATAAAACTGAATTATAGTCAAGGGAATGTGACCAGAAATGACATTCAATACATCTAGTTTTGCCTTCAAAAACCTTGAGTCTGTGACTCTCCAAGTTCTTTTCCTTCCCACTGCTATAGAACTTTTTAGAATTCACATGCTAAAGGTATCAGCACCATAAGAAGGGAGGAGCATCAGTCTCTTAAACACCATATAGAAAATCATTTCCTACCACTGATTAAAACTAGTCTTGGGTTTTTTGTAGTCGAGAAAGAAATATAGATGCTGTTTGAACCATTTGTTAGGCATGGCAGTTGATACACCTAAATTAATAGGTTTGTTTTGAAAATTACCAAATGAAAAGAAATCTTAAATAACACATAGTTATTACAGTATGCATTGGCTATTAAATATAATGTATAAACATATACAAATCTTTACATATCTTCTATCATTATAAAAACCATATCTTCTTTATAATAGTTTAAAACTGAGAGCGCCATTTTATTTTAATGATAGCTGTGATAAATATGCTACTTTCAGAATACTGATAAAGCAGGGTTCTTTATATTAAATTTTCAGTGACTTCTCAGAACCAACTGTAACATATTGCACTTTCAATATCAAGTCATACATAAACCATATAAATGTCATGTTATTTTTTCCACAAGAGTTGGAATTGGAGCTCAGTTGCTACTTTTTTTGTTTGTTTTTTGTTTTTTTTTGTTTTTTGGGTTTGTTTGATTATTTTTTGTTTTTTGAGAAAGAAGGATTTATTGAGGACAGAAAAGCTCCCACCGCGGGAGGGGACCAGAAGGGCTTGCCCCCTCAGTTGCTTCTTGAATGTTCTGTGCCCATCCATTATCTCAGTTACAAGAAAACTAAAGCAACTGCTGAAAGGAAATGAATTATAACAATACTATCAGAAACCTATTTAGATTTAACGCCTTGGGAGAAGGAAATTCACATGACAACTCTCTTATTTATGCCTGACAAAATATTCCTATAGAGTTTTAAACATTTTAAAAATACTCCTATAGAGTTTAATAATCCTATAGAATTTTAAAAAATACTCTTACAGAGTTTTTACATGTTTTAACACAATATATTATCTTTAGCACATTTAACAAAACTTTAGCAATAAATATGCTAAAATGTAGTTCTACCAACAAGTAATATGCACTTACTTGGAATTTACCATTTAATTTTCACAAGAACTGTCACAGATACCATGAAGCTGATTTATAGACAGAGACCCTGAGTTTAAAGAGACTCAATCGTTTGCCTGATACTCAAAACACTGTGTTAGAGAAGATATCTAAACTCTGTCACCTCACCTCCACAGTTCAAACTTTGAACTACATTATGTATGCTGAGATTGACATTAATTATGAGTTCAGCAAGAAAAAGAAAAGACAGCATTATCTTTATTTTCACAAAGAAAGAAACTCAGAGAAAGTTTTAGCCATTTTCACAAAAATGAAGACTATTCAGTAACTTTGGAAATGTGATATTGCCCACTATCAAAAATGTTGCTTTACGTTTTAATACAAAAAAAACACGTTTTATTATTTGTGGTTTGTTTGTTTGTAAGTCGGGGTCTCTGTCACCCAGGTTAGAATACAGTGACACCATCATGGCTCACTGCATCCTCAACCTCATGGGCTTTCTGGTCTTAGGCCATCTTTCCACCTCAGCCTCCCAAGTAGCTGGAACATGCCACCATACCTGGCTAATGTTTTTCATTCTTTGTAGAGATGAGGTATCACTATGTTTCTTAGGCTGGAACAATTTTTAATATATTATTAAAAATACAACGACTAGACTGTTTTTTCTACTCACATCACCAGACATGTTTCAGTAAAAATAAAAAGTACTAATTGCTAAAATGTTCTTATATAAATCATAATATAGTAAGAAAATAGACAAAATAAAAGCCAAATAAAGCACAGTGTTAGAGGTAAAAAAAGAATGTTTTCAACATGTAATGAAGAATGAGCTGAAAATTACAGTCTATATTCTGGAAGCACCAAAATGGATGACCCAGTATTGAAACTAAAAAATCTCAGAAGAGATATTCCAGTCTTCCTTCTGAATAGGCTGAGGTGTAACTTTTTTTTTTTTTTTAACAGCATATATCTTTTTAAACCTGATATCTTTTTTAAGAGACTATTGCATCCAGATTGTTTTAGGGAATGCAGAGGATAAAAGTGCACAGGCCCAGGGGTCTTTTGAGACAATTTGGAAGTCCAAACTGGAAATATATTAACTGAAATAAGGGATTACCAATATGATTTTAAGTGACAGACCCAGAAACTCAGGGATTTTCACTAAAAAAGAAATGACTTTTATACAATGGGCTAATTATAAATACATCTCTGTGTCTAATCAGTTAAAATATAATATACAAAAAAGTGTGGTTGTTAATTGAGTTACAGTTGACACTTCTAGAGCCTTTAACCTCACTGTTCTTTTTTAGAACATAGTAAAGGAGCTGGACGCCCACCATGAGCAAGGAGACAAATGTGCACTTTTGTTCCATTTGGTGACTGGCGTCTATCAACTGAAGCTAGTAACTTTGAATTTACTTTAAATTCAAACTTTAAATTTGATTTGGATGATAAATTTAAACTCTGAGTATTTTTTTTTTCAGAGGAATACTTGAAAACAACCAGCAGAAGCCTCCGCTCTATTTGGATGCTTTTCCTGTGACTGATACATTTTAAGAACTTGGACAAGTTGACTTCTCTCATATGTAGGCCCTTGCCCCAACAGGCATTCACATTTATTTCAACATTATGGAGCATTTATGGCAACCTTGAATAAGCTTATTTAGTTATTTCAAAAGAGAAAATGTTTTTCTATGATCCAGTGTTTTTCAGCATTTTAAGAAACAACTAAGTTAGTGATTATTCCAAGAGACTAAAAGCTTACAATCTAATAGGGACTGCATAGAATATTGCACATCTGATGAGGGTCTTGAACCATGAAGTGAAAATTTGAACTTTTCTCCATCTTTATTTCTCTTCTTTCCAATGTCTTTTGTGTCTGCTTTCTCTAACATATTAAAAAAAAAACACACAATAAATCTTAACTAGAAAACCTCAAACTATGTGAGACCATAGCAACAATTTCTTCAGAATACAATCCCTTCTAATCCCTTCTAATTAGAAACACCACAATAAAACCAGAGAAAACTTAGAAAATTGATATGTATTATGAAAGACATGCAGCATTACTTATTGTCTATTACATACAATTTTGTTTCATGGAGATGATCACTTGAATACATTTTATTTACATAAAATTGTTGCATCAAGCTAATTTTCTATGTAAAACAAAAAAATAGCAAAGCACATACTGAAAGTTGAGTCCTAAATATGGAGCTCTCTCAGGTTTTCCTGATTTGGGGTCTCTGTCTCAAGAAAGCACAGTTTTCTGTCTCCAACATATTTTCTTGTGGAACCCAGAATTCAATCAACATTCACAAACCAGCATCCTATTGACTGTATGTCTTGGGTAATAAAACCTTTGTACCCAGAACTATCCCCACCATTTGAATTCTCATTCATATACTTATTTCTATGAAACATGTCATCCTTCAACTTCAAAAAATTTTTTCCCAAGACGTTTTTATTCCTTAATAAGTCTCTTTCAATTCTAAATCAGAAATTCTAGATTTCTTCCACTTTTATTCTCTGTATCATCTGCTAAATTTGTAATCATTATTTGTCAGGTTGTTCATTTTTTAAAATTTCCATAAATAAAAACTACTTGACATTAACTATTTATAATCTTTCTTAGCGTTCAAGACAAACTAGCCTTATATCTCAGCTTTTACAGTAGATTTTATACTTACATGAGATACAAAAGTAAAGATAACTATAATTTGAAACACAGGATGAGACACCTAACCAGGAAACTTAAGTATAAAAAATAGTTTATTATCAGAATTTTATTTTATGGATTTTCTTTCTATATATAGTAGCTTAATTCAATACAAATAATTTTGGGTAGCAATATGTGATTTCATGTATAATCCTAAAATAGGACTTCAAAAGCCTTCAAACTCCATTCAGAATTTAACATTTAGAAATAATATAATATATAATAAAAATTATAAATAGAAAAAATTAAGCTGTTTCACACAGAAATTTGGATAGTATACAACAGTGCTTACCAAAAATGTGTTTTTGCCAATGCCCTAAATAAGTGTGGCTACTCTGTCATTTCATTCCACCCATCTGGCAATACCCCTTTCTATTCTGAATAAACTTGGCAGCTGATTCCTGCTGGAGATAATCCTCCCCTAGTTCTGCAAACCTCATCACATCTATTTTAAATCTCCGTGAGAATCTACATCATCCACCTCCACCTCACTCTCAGCTTGTAGCTAGGATGTGTATAAACAGAGAAAATAGAGGTCTTTTGTCACAAGTACTTGTTGTCTCTTACCAAGACCGCTTACCCACCAACACCTGTACCCTTCATTCTTGTGACTTGTGCCTACTTGTTAGAATGGAGGAGCTATTGCTCCTTCTGGATTGGGCCTATCTGCCTTCTCAGAAAATTTACACTATTGCTGCCATCTCAGGGGGCTCTTCCCAATCATCACTTTAAAATACTCAATCTTCCTCATTAGCTTAACAAATATACATTCTGTTTGGGTCCCACATTATTCCCTATCAGCTTCCACTTTGCAACTCTACACGTGCTTTTACTTCCCACTTACTTCTTACTTCTCTCCAACATGTCTTCCACTCCCATCATTCTCAAATGCCTAATGACCTCCATATCACAAAATCTAAGAGAGAAGTGTGAGTTATCATTATAGTTATCTCTCAACCAATATCTGAGAGACTTTTTTTTTCTACTTCTATACCAAAATGCTCTGCTGTTGTCCCTGCTCCTCTGGCTACTCCTTAGTCTTCTTCAGCTCATCCTTTTGTATCAGGTTCTCAGACATTCCACTTCCAGACTCAGCCTCACCTTCCTAGTCTGCTCACTCTATTCTGTCTCCTTGGGAAATACCATCCCTGGTTTAAATTTGCATGATTTGCCAATGACTCCCAAATGTATATCACCAGTCTGAGACTCCTCATGTGAAAAAATCTACCTGGTTATCTCAAAGGCACCTCAAAGCCAAAATGTTTAAAATCATTTTGGGATCTCTCCTAATAGCTACCACCACCATTGACCCTGTTTTGCAACTCAGAATTCTACAAATCATCTTTGCCAACTTCTGCCGCTTTTAATTTCTTCAATAGGAGAAAGATGTGTTAGATGGAAATTGAGAACTTCATGTCTCTTCCTAAATTGCTTTTGATTTTTAAAGAGAGCAAAGTGTGAAACAATGATCAATACATAGTAAACACCATTATAAATTCTAAAGTTCTAAGGAAAAACGATCTTAATTACATGGCTATCTTCACAAACACTAAAGAAATGATCATGACAATAAAGATGCATTACATTCAACAATGACTGTAAAGCATTTACATGCAATGTCCATAATGAATAGTGTTTGGATGTAAAATGTCTTACCCTTTGAAACTTTGTCACTTTTTTCGGGCACTTTAAGTGTTGTAAAGGAACCTTCAGCTTTGGATTCCCTCACATCTTTCACTTCCTTTCCATCTTTTATTTCTTTTCCTTCCTTCCCTTCTTTGCCGTTCTTCGCCTCTTTCCCTGGTTCTTTGAATTTGGCATCTATCACTGTTGTTTTGCTTTCAGAGCTGGCCTCATCGGAAATCTTAAACTCAGGCAATATTTCTTTTAAGAGCTCCCAGACTTTGTCCATATATCCTGGGCTTTGAAACAGATATTGACATTAATTTCTAAGTGACGTTTCTGTTTTTAACTTTATAACAGGAGATTACTGACAGAAAAATTAGCTCACTATTTCATAAGACTAATTTCAATTGTTAATTCAATATTTCGCTTAAAAAGCACCATTATACATTCATTCATTCGACAAGCTTTTATTGAATGCCTACAGTGAGCTGTGGGCTTTGCTGATTCCAAGAGACTGAAGCCATGGCCTTGTCTCAAGTATCACTCATTCTAGGCATGTTAACAACACAATAGGGAAAGAATACACATTTGAGTATCAGTTAGGTGGCAGGCACTTTCCCATGTATTATCACTTATGCAGAAGTTCTTCATTTTACTTAGCTTCTCTGTGGAATGTGACAGTGTTTTTGTCTCTCTCCTATTTTAACTCTTCCCTGAGGCCTCCATAACTTCACTTCTTTTTGTTGTTATTTTTCCTTTTATGGAAATTACTTGCAGACTTCTTTGAATACTCCCTTGTTTCTGCTCACTGTTGACAATTTAGGCTTGCTTTCCCAAAGTTCTCCTCTTTGTGTTCTTGCTATTCATATTGCTTGCCATTCATATCTTGAGTACATGGATGTAACTCTTAAACAATCAGCTCCAGGTCAAACCTCTCTCTTTATATCCAGACCCACACATACAACCACCTGATAGAAATGTGCCCCAAATAAAACAGACAAGTAAATAAATAAACAAAAATGTATTGCTATCACCTTCTACTAAAGACAGAAAATTAAGAATGACCAAGTCCCACTCCTTAAAATCCTCATCAAATAAAACACAATGTCACTTTGACCCTATCTCCTCTCACTGCAGTCTATCACCTATTCTTATAACCACTTCTTCAGCATAAGCCCTCAGAAGACCTCTCTGCACAAGTCAGTATCTATGATCTAGTTCTGCCATTTGTTGTCCTGCTCTGAGCAATCTTCCAAAATCACAGTTCTGATAAATTCATCCTCCTGTCTACATTCCCTCAAGGACATTCTATCACTTTAAGGATGTTGTGAAACTCCTTGACATGATGTAAAAGGCCTCTGTCTATCTGGATCCTGCTTACCACTCCACCCCATTCCCATTCCTCCTCTAGGATTCAGCAGTACATGATCCAGTCATACAGAACTATGTGTTCTTCTAGGACTGCACCCTGCTTTCTTCTATTTCCTTGCTATTTTTTCTTCTGAGAGATGGCTTCCCTACCTCAATCAACTGCGTTCCAATACTACAGAATGAAATAATATAGCTTCCTGGACCATTAGGCTTAAAGATAGGGGGAGCAGAGTGCTACATTTATAGTTGGACCATGCATCAAAGACATGTGGTAACAAGACCATTTCTATTTGAAATGGTCAGATATCTAAATGTTCAGAGATGTCATTGATTCTGCTTCTATGATTATATGGAAAATTAGAGAAGATTTTTTTTCAAAGGTAAAAGTTCACTGATTGATACAAAAAAACTTAAGAGTCAAGGTCAACAATTGCAAATAGAGCAGTGTCTCCTTTTGGTGCTCACATGGGAAAGTGGAAGGGAAGGAGTTGTCTGTTTTAGTTGCCATAAAACACATATTCACTGTGGCTGATTTTTCACATGGTAAAAAATCAGTAGTTAACACAAGTTTGATATGTTAGCACTCTAATTTTCCTAGACCTTTGTAAAATCATGGACACGACTCGCTAATTTTTCAATGCACGCTCATCCTTTTTGTAACAGAAACATTCACTCCTGAATATGCCACATGACTTTGCTTATACTGTTATCCTGCATTCAACGCTCCTCTCTTTCCTTTTCATGAGACTAAACCTAGCCAACTTTCAAGATCCAGATCAAGCCAGAACGTTCTACACGACTCCTTACCTGACCCTTCCCTGTACTTTTGGCAGATGATGATTGCTCCCATCGGTCAATATAAACATTTCTTGAATCATTTACATACTGTTTTATGAAATTACTTTCATTTAAAATTAAATATACATACACATTAACTTTTTAATTTTACAGCATAGTTGTAATTTAAAATTATTTAAATGATGTGACAGAACATTCATATGAAAAATCCTACAAATCATGACAAGGCAGATCAATGTATGCTTATTTTACTTTCTAGTTGTATTTAGGAGAAAACTGATAAATTTGGTTGTCAGCCTCACTTATTCTTCCTTATATTCTTTTCTGTTTCCAAAAGTTGATTATTACTTAACATACATATTTCTAGATAATGTTAAATAATACAATGAAAGTAAAGATGGGAAAGAAATTTTTATGAATTATGTCTTCTCCATACAATAGCTACTTTTTCTGACACTCTCACCAACTCAATCTTCAGAACAACCATATAGAATAGATTATATTATCCCGTTTTATAGATGAGGAAACTGAGGTTCAGAGAAGTTTTATTATTTGAAGTACACATAGCTTAAAATTGAAAATGTAAGAATTTTAAATCTAGCCATATAGTTGTGTCTCCAAAGCTCAAATTTTTTCCCTTTCATAAAATTTCATAAGCAACTGTCAATTTATGCAAAGTAAACATCTAAAATCCTTCATTTGAAAATTAGTATTAAAGCAATCTCTTTATCATTATACTTTTCAGTTTTTATGTATGATTTCACTATATGATTCCAGTAAAAGACAATTCACAATTTTTAACTGAGTAATTTTCCAGTTGTGAGTTATTCTGATTTCTTGTTTCTTTACCATCCTCTGATAGACTTTTGGTGATTTCGTGTCTCTGATATATCTGCTAACTGTTGCATGGGGAAAACTAAGGTAAAACTGCAAGCATTCCATCAATACTAAGGATAAAAATTTGGAGAAGTCCATACTTTCATATCTTATTATCTACTTCTCTCACTGACATTGTCCGTCTTATATCAGAAAAAGATTTTCCATGAGAAGATCTAAAAGGGTACCATCTTAGACTTTCCCTAAGATAAAAACCCAAGATCAGCTCGTATCCTTCAATTTTTTTCCCTGCAAATATTTTTTATTTGCATCAAGCAACAGTTAGCATATCCTGCGTCAAAGATAGAGTACATGGAAGACTCCAAGTTACTAGGGCCTGTCTTCAACATCCTCTAGCTTCTACCTACCCTGGGGAACTATAGCTTCTCACCATCAGCCAAAGATCAGAGGTGGTCTGAGTTGGTAACTGTACTGTGGATCTAATAATCTTGTAAAAGTCAGGATCTGAATTAATGCTATGTCCAGATCTATTGCTATAATTCTTGTCTATACACATTATCTTAATTGGTTTTCAGTAGTCAATGGTAATATGATCAAATAGCATGTCTATGTGAAATTTTGAGTAAACACTAAATTTTTTAAAACTCATAAATTTTTTAAATACATTAAAATGCCTGATGCACAAGAGATGTATTATTATGATTATTTCCTAATATGTGTGACTAATTAAAAGCTGTTTTTATGTTTTGGTATTGAAATAAGTGTGATACCTGTAAAAACATAAAGGGAAATGTAATGCTTTATTATAATAAATAATTAGCACTGCTTTCATATTTGTAAATCAGATATTTAGGGATTAAATTCATAATATATAGAAGTGTGGGAGACCAGCATATGCCACCCCCAGTTATGAAAGAAGGTTGAGCTGGAGGCAATTAAGAAGAGACAGATCCAAAGAAGCTCACTGCCCTCCATTTGTCTAAAAGTAGGACATGGATTTACAAAAGCAAAAAGGGATCCTGGACCCCAGGTCCCGTCTACCCAAGAGAACAGATGTTAACCACTGATGCGTTTTGGATCCTTATTCCCTGAAGATGGTACCAGAGGAATCTATATTAACAAGCTTTATTGACTAGCCTTTATCTGCCATTTATTTGCCTTTCCACAAGTTACCACCTGTAGAGACTCAAAATCCTTTTCCTGTAGAGACTCAAAGTGCTTTTACTGTTCTTTGTTGGAGATGCTATATAAGCCAGAATTCAAAGTCACCGCTACACATTCCCTGGGTGTCTCTCATGTATAGGGTAAATATACATGCTAATAAACTTCTGTTTGCTTTTTCTTGTTAATCTGTCTTTTGTTACAGGGAACAGTTCCAACTAAGAACCTGTAGGGGTTCATTCGTGTATGTAAAGAAACAGAATTTACTCTGACAGTTCCAAGAAACTTTATACAATACTATAAAATATTATTTTTTCAAGAATTTTGGTAAAACATGACCTTTTCTTGAAATGTTCTTAAAGACTAAGAATATCTTAAAGAAATCTTGGGAAGAAAAAAAAATTGGTATGAGCAATTTAATAGTCAAACCTACTGAAGAGAAATGACTTCTGGTAACCACCCGGTGAGTGCATGAATAACTGTGAACTCTCCCAGTTCTCTCCTCTCTGCTACATGGATACTAAAAGAGAAAATGTGTAATGCTATAGTTACCAAAATCTGAAAACACAGAAAGACATATAAGAGCTAGAAATCACTAATAAACATCAGTATAATAATAAATGTAGGGGTTATTCTGATTATATGTTAAAAACTTTATAAGAAAATACTATCTCAACAGTCAGATGATTTGTTTTGTTAAAGCACTTAAGAAGGACCAACCAACAACAAAATTTCATGTATGTTTACAAAACATGTTTATATGCTTAATTTTTAAATTATCTAAAGTTAATATTAATGCCATACACGTAAAACATATATATAATAAAATCTATAATATAAATAGTATATAATCCATTTTACATATTCAATATATGATCATATTCTTTTAAAAATAGAATAGTGTCTTTCATTGTTCTGATTTCAGTAATTATTTTAAGATGCCTCTGAGACGGTATATATTAGATCAGTCTCGTCTATGGCAGGTGAAGATGACCATCAGAAATCCTTAGATAACTGTAGAGACACCAGAAACATCTGTTCTACCCTATACAAAACAGTGGGTCTGTCAGTATAACATAAAGCCAAATGAGGTTATCATTGACCAGATATGGCTATTCTCATTTAGTCCTTTTAATTTTTCTTGAGGTGATTAGTTTACTTACACTTTGAACACATAAATGCCATCTCTCTTTCTCTCAGAGTTACTTCAGTTGACCCTGTGTCAATAGGAGTGATGATGGCACTGACCAGCACACGTTCTATTCTTCAGAAGAAAATCTACCTCGCACATATCCCACTATTTATAAATGTGCATTCGTTTGTTGTTTATGGATTATGAATTTCTATATGTCTGTCTATCTCAAAGACAAATATCTGTTGAGATAGATCACAGTCTATTCTAAACTTCCCTTTGGATAATTATATTTATAAAGTGTCTTTGAAAATCTCATAGAAACGATGCCCCTTTCTCACATTGGTATTGAAATTACTATGTATTAATTTTTTAAAAGTAGTAAGCTAAATTAGCCGGGTATGGTATCATGCGCTTGTGTTTCAGGTACTTGGAAGACTGAAGTGGAAAGATTGCCAGAGCCCAGCAGTTCGACACTGGGGTGGCAGTGAGTGTGCCACTGCACTCCAGCCTGGGCGATGGAGTAAGACTCCAACTCAAAAAAAAAAAAAAAAAAAAAAAAAAGGAGTAAGCTAAATCTTATATAAAAATCATCACTATATACTTATAAAGTCTGATAAGAATTTATGGAAAAATATAAATTGCACTATGTAGATGAAATGTATTACACTTGTTCCTTCATATTCAAACTAGATTTTTTTTTTTTTTGAGAAAGCAGGATTTATTGAGAGGACTGAAGGAGTTGCCCAAATTATTTTTAATAATAATAATTTTATTACTTATGTAACGATAAAATGCTACTGAACTACAGCTTTAAGAAAGATAAAACCTCTCTCTGATTATCCAGGTCATGTATTTAATGCTTCATTGGTCTTGTAGCTCTGATTCTCAGAACTTCAAGTTAGGTCTTAGAAGCAAGAACATTAGGAAGTTGTTTTTTTGTTTGTTTGTGTTTTTTTTGCCAACAAACTTAGTTGCCATCAGTGTGAATACTCAGTGGTATTTAGCTACCTAAAAAGATCTGGACTGAGTTTTTCTAAAATCATTGCAATTAAGTGCTGAAAGCTGGTGAAACAAATTTCCAACAGAAAATTGAGGGCTGGTAGGAAAAAAGAGAGAAGAAGAGGACGGCAGTAGGAGTGGTCGTTTCTGTTTTGCAGCCACAGAAGACAAAAAGGAAGCTGAGTCTAAAGAAAATGCACACAAAGCAGACCTGGCTTCTGACTGACACTGCAATGTTTATGAAAAGGGGAGGGAGCCGGCTCCGTGGCTCAGCCTGTAATCCCGCGCCTTTGGGAGGCTGAGTTGGAGACCCGCCTGGGCAGGGAGACCTCATCTCTACAATAAATCAAAAAATCAGCCGGGTGTGGTAGCACATGCTTGTAATTCCGGCTACTTGGAAGGCTGAGGTGGAAGAATCGCCGGAGCCCAGCAGGTCGAGGCTGCGGTGGCCGGGAGCGGCCACTGCACTCCAGTCTGGGTGACAGGGCGAGACTCCAACTCAAAAAAATAAATAAATAAAAATAAAAATAAAAAATAAAAAGGGGAGGGGCCTGAGCTTTGAGCAAATCACTGACGTGGGCTGTTAAAGCATGTGGGTGAGTTCTGTTGAATACTGAGATGCTAGGACACACGGCAGGAGGCGGAAGGGTATAAAATCCAAGTCTGTGCAGTGTATATAAGGATTCTCCCGTTGAGCAAGGATGCAAAGTTGTGATCCATCTCCAACTCAAGCATCAAAGCTTTTTTGCACTGTTAGGGCCAGGATGGAATGACTGCTTATCTCCGGAAGTGGAAGCTGAGAGAATAGCACATAGCAGACATGTTTCACATATGTTGGTACACAAGTCATGTAGGAATATGAGACACAAGCAGAGTTTGCAAGGATATTGAAGGAAATGTGAGCATAGATTTCATCATAAACGTATCAAAAGTGACCGATGTTATAAAAAGCATGAGGAACATAATGCCATCCTTTAGAAGAGTTTAGGGTTCTCAGGATTAGTGTTATTGCTGCATACACAAAACCCACAGTTTTAACTAGATTCCAGTATATATTAGCTAGTATTTAGTTGAAATATTTCCCCCTACACAACATTTTTTTTCACCCATTAAGTTGAAAGTCGTGAGTGACTTTCCATTCTTAGAGAGCACTGAATATAGAATAATTTTTGGTTATTTTTTCTTGGGAAATTTTGTCTTATTGTTGACTAGCCCATTATGTCAAATCAGTGGCTTTGGCACATTTGTTTTCATATTGGAAAGTTCATGTCGTTTGGAATTTTAAAAAACCTCTCTTTTAATTGATTAAAAAATAAATCTATGTAATATGGATGTGTAGTTGTTATTATTTGCCTTTTATGTATAAGTGAGTGAGAATTTCTCATGACATACTCAACGTTTGCCAGCTTAATGATAGCTTTAGACAAAAGCATTGGCCAGAGTTCAAATTCATAGGTTGTGGCTGGAAGCAATAGATTGTTATCTTCATCAAAAGGCAGAAAGTCATCAATAGTTATCTTTCTCCAGCAACCCTAAAAATAAGAAGAAAGGAATGTAATTCCATCAATAATTGATAGTATTTTGTCTCATACATTATTGTACACAGCTGACATTACTATTTACTGTTTTATAACTTTATTTTAGCATCTTCATTTAAAGACTGAGATACTTGCTTTTTCAATAGTGCTCTGGTTGATCATTTTAACTTATTGTTTTATTTAATATATTTACAGCACACCCATATCCATATCAATACTGTCCTTAAGGTCTCATGAGCAAATTCTTGGGTGTACCATCCTGCATAATGCAATAAATTAAAGTCTTTAAAATAACAAAGTCAAAACATTATATATAATATAATAAAATATAAAAAAAATAAAAATAAAATATGGGTATAATAAAATAACTTTATATAGTCATAATACAAATTCTTCAAATATAACTTTAATAATAATTGCTTATCCTGAAACATGGTCACTGATCTTACACTTCCAATTCCTATTCCTAATTAAAATTACTCCTGTTCCTAATTAAAAATCTAATTTTCTTTTAAGAAGGGATATTTCTTACGTTGCCCAAGCTGCTCTCAAACTCTTGGGCACAAGCAATTCTCCTGCCTCAGCTTCCTTAAGAACTGGGACTACAGATACATGCGACAATCCCTGGGTAAAGATCTAATTTTAAACATGAAGTAAATTAATAACTCATTTAATAAAATCATTATGTATTTACCTATATGCATGCAACTTCATAATTAAAAGAGTGAAACAAATGATAACATTAATGTGATCACAAACAAAGATCTTTTCTTTTACATTGGTTTTACATGCTAAGTTTTTTAAAAATTGAATTTCATTTAAAGATGTGGGGTACAATTTAGGATTAGGTATATAAGGGGTCATCGTACAGGTAAAGTTTGGGCCTCCCTTTGGTCCCTACTTCACCTGGTTTGACATCAGGTATTCTTACTGATGTTATGTTCCCCCCCACTCCCAGCATTTTCTGGCACCGCCAATCCCTTTCTTATAGTATTGTGGTAAACGTTCAGGGTCCACTGATGAGTAAGAATATGTGGTACTCAGTTTTTTGTTTCTGTGATAAATCACTGAATATCATACTCTAAATCCATCCATCCAAGTCACTGCAAAGTCCATAATTTTGTTCTTCTTTATGGCTACATAATACATGCTAAGATTTTTTTTTTTTTTGAGTCAGAGTCTCATTCTGTCACCCAAGCTGGGATACAGCTGCAGGTTCACAGTCATCACAGTCTAGACTTGTTGGGTTCAGGTGATCTGTCCTCCTCAGTCTTCCAAGTAGCTGGAACCACAGGTGCATGTCACCATGCCTGGCTAATTATTTATTTATTTATTTATTGTAGAGATGAGGGCTTGCCAAGTTGCCCAGGCTGGTCTTGAATCTCTGGACTCAGGCAATCCTCTTATCTCCTCCTCCCAAAGTGCTGAGATTATAGGCGTGAGCCACCATGCCCGACTACATGCTAAGTTTTATTATGAATTTATTCCTTTGCCAAAATATATTTTCAACAGTGATGTCAAGCATTGTGAACCCAAAGATCCCATAACACATGGCCTATACCACTGAACTACTTACAGTCTAATGGAGAAGGCAGTTATGCAATTAATTATAAAATATAATATGTTCAAAGAGCTCTAGGACCAGAAAGAAAAGAGTGACTAATTTTGCTGGGGAAAGTCTTGACAAGAAAGTGACATTTGAACTGAAGATTCAAGGAACAGCATATTTTCCCCTGAGAGACAGAAGCAATAGGGTGAAAAATGTTTTCTTCATATGACACTTGTAACCTTGACCTTTATATTGTCTTATTTATTGGTTATGTGCCTTTTTCTTTCTTTCTTAATAAATGATGTAAAGTAAGACATGGTGAAAGGCATGGATGTTTAGCTATACTCCCTTCTTATCTCCAATGAAATGACTAAATTAATAATACACAGAGAAATAAGCAAAAGAACAAAATTCACTTATTTGAGGTATCTCAGAAAAGCCTGTTCCGAGAGAAAGAATGAGACTACCAGGGACTGGAGGGAGAAGAGAATGGGAAGCTATCGTACAATGGGTGTAGAATTTCTGTGTGAAATGATGAAAATTGAGAAATAGTGTGATGATTGCACAACACTGTGAACATACTTAATGTCACAGAATTGTACAGTTAAATGATTAAAACGCTGAATGTTTTGTTATGCATATTTTACCACAATTAAACAGTAGCAACAGGAATTCCCTTCCTATACTTTGATTTTCAAAAATCTTCATGGGCAAGATTCCTATGAAGAAAAAATCTTAAGCAGCCATACAAACATAAGTCAGATCAGTCCAACAGGTATAAGCAATGGCATTTTTCAATTAAGAATGTTTTGATTACTAAACACCACTGAACTGCACATTTTAAATGGGTGAGCTGTATGGTATGTGAATTGCATCTCAGTAAATGTGTTATAAAAATAAGACTACACGAGGATGGATATTTGGCATCATATATATTTCTAAAACATAATTTGACCAGATTCATAGCAATTTTCTTTGAAATGTATTGGATTTATTGATGCTCATACATTGTTGGTTATTTTCTGGAAATTTATAACGGAATTATATATATGCTAATTATCCAATGTCTGGTGTGATGGTGATGGTATTTGGAGGTGGGGACTTTGGGAAGTGATTAGCTCTTGAGGGTAGAGCCCTCATGAATAAAATTTGTGTCCTAATAAGAAGTTGAAGAGACCAGAGTTCTCCTCTTCTACCATGGGAGAAGATGGCGAGCCATGTATGAACTAGGAAGCAAGACTTTGCCAGACATGAAGTCTGTCAGACTGGGACTTCCTGGCCTCCAGAACTGTCATACATTTCTGTAATTTATAAATCACTCCTCTATGTTATTCTATAATAGTAGTATTAGTCATAGGATTAAGATTATATAAGTATACATAGTTTATTTCAGACCTCATCATAGACCATTAAATTATTTTTGCATTTGATATTTTTATTACTGCATGTAAATGACATATTGAACATTTTAAAAGTTGCTACTGTATTAGAACCACGTCGTTTAAAAAGCTCATCAAAATGTTTATTTAGTATGCTTATATATTATTTTATTATAAATTATATTTATATTATCTAAATTACTAAACAGGATAAATATAAATTACTAAAATAGAATATGGTCATGTTCACATTTTAATATTTTCTACACTTGAATTTCAGGTCAAGATAATTAAATGGCCACTTACTTTTATACCCTCTTCCTCTCATGAGCATGCCAAAAGAATAATAAAAATATGGATTTTTAAAAAGTATTGGCATAAATCACAATTTCAGAAGATCAAGAAATGATGATCAGTAGACAGAGATTTCAGCAAATATATGAATAATCAAAATTATTTAGATGGAATGAAACCTGACCTCACTCTCCCCACTTCCACTGCGATTACAAGATGGTGCCTTTCCCATGCAGGTTCTGAGGGTGGAGCTCTGACTTCCATACCAGCTCTGAAGTAAATAAGAAAGTTACTCTCCCCAGTGGGTACAACTATGACCTCTATTCTCCTCCTGCAATAAAGGAGGTAGTGATTGTTATGGGAACCCTTATTTCTACTGCCTCTCCCTACAGTAATGAAATGGCACACTTTCCCCTCCTCAGGTGGTGCTAAGGAGACTGCAGGATAAAGTACTATCATCTGAACAACAAACAAGTGTGGCAGAGCAGAATAGCACAGCAGAGGCTTTATAAATTAAGTTGGCATTTGAAACACAGCCCACAAAAGTGAGCCCGGATGTGACTTCTGAATTTAACTAGGTTGACTATCTGCTGAAATAGGAAATCAACTAAACTAGAGTCATAAAATATAACACCAAAAATATAACACCAAGAAACTGTCCAATATTACTCATCATATCCAAAGCCAGGAATGCCAATAAGAAAATAGAATCAAACAGACCACACCAAAGTAACAGAGGGAATTGGAATTATTAAATAAGAAATGAGAGTCAGTGCCCTGAAAAGGTTGCAATAAGCAATTATGAGCACTCTAGAAAAAAATTACAAATAGAAAATCTCAGCAAAGATATAGAAGACATAAAAGAGAAAAAAATAGAAATTTTGAATTTTAAATTAAACTAAAAAACAACTCTCACTTGATGAGATCCCTAGCAGAATGCAGGTGACATAGAAATTAGTAAACTGCAAATTAGATCCATAGAAATTATGAATAACAGGAAAAATCGATTAAAAATTGTATGAGGCTCAGAGGCCTATGGGACAATGAGAAAAATATGTAATATTCATGTCATTGGAGCAACAGAAAAAGAATAAGAATGTGGGGTTGAAAATATATTGAAGAAATAATGGCCTAAATTTGTCATAAGAAATAAATGTACAAATTTATAGAGCTCAGAATAAACCAAAAGAGATAACCCCAAATAAACTCATAACCAAACATTTCAAATTCAAACTTCCGAAAAGTTAAGACAAAAGAAAAAAATGTTTGAAAGTCAGCAGCAAGAAATGACCTATCACAGAGGAAGAGAAGTCTTTTCCTCAGAAGACAGGGAATCTAGAAGGAAATGGTACAACAGTTTTCAAATGTAACAGAAAAGTATCGTAACCCAGAATTCTGTGAACTAGTGAAAATACCCATTAAGAATAAGAGTAAAGCCAAACGCTCACCATCACACAATATATTGATGTAACAAAGCTGCATATGCTCCCTGAATTTACAATAATTAAAAAATAAAAGAATAAAACACTGAAGTGCTCCTTGGAGTAGTAACTGGCTCTAGGTCTGGGGCACAGAATGTACAGTTTTGTGCCAGAAAGCAAAGAAGAGCATTGTACTTGGAGTCATGCGGAAGGACTAGGGAACCAGCTTTGAAAAGACTAAGTATCCAAGAGTCCTTGGGATATCACAAAGAGTAATGGCTTCAATAAATTCAAACACACCAGATATGTTAAAAGCCAAGATGATACACACACCCTTCACTGGGGAGGAGGAAGGAAGAAGGAGGAGAAGGAAGAGAAAGAAGAGGAGAGGAATAAAGGTAAGGGAGTTTCTACTTGGGGTTTAAATCTGTCTTTCCTTAACCACTGTTAACATTGTCATGTCTAGATTCTATTTTTTCATCAGTCATAGCATCTCTATACTTTGGTATTCTGAACCATTCAATGAATATTGTATTATAAACACTTTTAGATGTTAAGAATAAACGTGAAATAACAATATTCTCTGATAAAGAAAAGATAATTTGTCATTAGCAGATTAGCTCAAAAAATAATGGAGGAAAGAAATTTTTCACAGGAAACAAAAATGAGAATAAAAGAAAACTTGGAACATCAAGAATGAAGGAAGGGTAAAGAAAGATTATTACAGGTCAGTTAAAAATTTACTTAAAAGGCAAAAAATAAACATACGACTAAATATGATACCCCTCTTGTCTTGAGCTTTTAAAATCATATTTAAATTTAAATGCAAAATTTTCAATAAGGTTCTGAATATATGTACAGGAAATGGTTAAGAAAATGATATCAGAAAAGGAAGAGTATAAAGGGACCTAAATGGTGCTAAAGTATCTATATTCCAATGTAGGTAGCAAAATGCTGACACTGTGATAAGTTATGCATATATTTTAAAAAGCAATCAACCACTGGAAAAAATTATACAGAGATATTCTCAAAAGCATGGATAAATCAAAATAGAATCCTAAAGAATTGCCAAGAAGCATACATGAAAAATAATAAAGACTAAAATGAATACAAATTAGTATAAAAATAAGAAAGGTGACAAAGAATAAACAATAATATCACAGCAGTAAATTCCAATTATATAAAATATAAATGTTCTAAACACACATATTAAAATATGGGTACCTTGAATGTACTTATCAAAATTAAGAACTTGCATATACTTTGAAAGAATAATTCCACATGTGGAAATCTAAAAGAAAAAAGGACTCATACAAATGGGCAAAAACATATATGCAAAGATGCTATTTTATAGCATTGTTTGTTTTAATAAAACATTGATCCTAACCTAAATGTCTATTAATATGAAATTAGCAAAAAATATATATATATATATTTATATATATATATATACATCCCATATAAAGTAGACCAATACGTGTTAGCATAGGAAAAACAATAGTTTAGGGAAAACAATAGTTTATAGCACAGTAAGTATGTATAACTCTATTGCTATAAATTATATATAATGAGTTTATATATGTTTATAATAACAGAAGAAAGCTTAGGAGGATATACAAAAAGTATTTACAACAATTGCCTGAATAGGGTAGAATTACAAAGAATTTTCATTGCCTACCTTGACAATTTAATAGTATTTAGATTTGCTTTACTAAAATCTAAAGCATGTATAATATTAATGATACAAGAATAAAGCATTTCCATTAAGGAAGAAAGTAACTGAATGATAGAAAAATAATTTGTCATAGTTTATATCTTGAAACATTGTTCCTCAAATTTATTTATTAATTTACTTTAAAGATGTAGGGTTCAATTCAGGATTGGGTGTACAAGTGGTCATCATACAGGTAAGTTTGGGCCTCGCCAGGTTTGAGATCAGGTATCCTTATTGATGTTGTGTCCCTCCCCTCCCCTGGCAGTATGCCTCTACTGCCAATCCCTTTCTAATAGTATTATGGTAAATGTTCAGGGTCTGCTTATGAGTGTGAACATGTGGTACTCAGTTCTTTGTTTCTGTCATAGATCACTGAGTATTATAGACTCTAATGCCATCCAAGTTGCTGTGAAGTCCATATGTTTTTCCTTCTTTATGGCTGCATAATATTCCATCGTGTAGATGTATCACATTTTTTTATCCAGTTCAGTTTTGATAGGCAGCACAGTTGGTTCCATGTTTTTGCTATTGTAAATAGTGCTGCAATAAACGTGAATGCAAGTATCTTTTTTTGTAGAGTGATTTGAGTTCCTCCAGGTATATTCCTAGTGGGGGAATTTCTGAGTAATATGGAAGGTCAATTTTTAGTTCTTTTAGAAATCACCACACTGTTTTCAGTCAAGGTTGAACTAGTTTGCATTCCCACCAACAGTGTAGAAGCGTTCCCTTTCCTCCGCATCCTTGCCAGCATCTGTTGTTGTTTGTTTTATTAATGATGGTCATTCTTACTGGGGCTAGGTGGTATCTCAATGTGGTTTTGATTTGCATTTCTTGAGGCTGAGCATTTTTTCATGCGTTTGTTGGCCTTCCATATATCTTCCTCTGAGAAGTGTCTATTCATGTCTTTTGCCTACTTTTTAATAGAGCTGTTTGTTTTTTTCCTTTCAGTATGCTTGAGTTCCTTATAGATCCTGGTTAGGCCTTTGTCAGATATACAGTTGGCAAATATTTTTTCCCATTCTGTGGGCTGTCTCCCTGCTCTCTTGATGGTTTCTTTTGCTTTGCAGAAACTTTTCAGTTTAATGATGTCCCACTTGTCTATCTTATCTCTTATGGCATGGTCTTTTGGGGTTTTGATCAGGAATTGGTTGCCTGCTCTGATTTCTGTAAGAGTATCTCCTGCATTTTCTAAGATTCTTATATTTTGAGGTTTTACATTTAGGTCTTTGATCCATTTAGAGTTGATTTTGGTGTATGATTATAGGTAGGGGTCCTGTTTCTATCTCTGCATGTGGTCAGCCAGTTTTCCCAGCACCATTTACTGAATAGGTTCTCCTCTCCCCAGTGGTTGTTATTGGATGCTTTGTCAAAGATGAGTTGGTTGGGAAATTGAGGTCTTGTTTCTGGAATCTCTATCCTGTTCCATTGGTCCATATGTCTATTCTTGTTCCAATACCAGGCTGTTTTGATGACTGTAGCCTTATAGTAAAGTTTAAAGTCTGCAAGTGTGATACCCTCTGCTTTGTTTCTTTTGCTAAGGATTGTTTTAGCTAGTCAGGTTTGTTCAAATTTCCATACCAATTTCTGTATTATTGTTTCTAGTTCTGAGATGAATTAGTTGATAATTTAATGGGTATTGCATTGCATTTGTAGATTGCCTTTGGTAGGATGGACATCTTAACAATGGCTACCAAAAAAAATGGAATATTTTTCCATTTGTTTGTGTCTCTTGGATTTCTTTGAGCAGTGTTTTGTAGTTCTCATTGTAAAGGTCGTTCATGTCTCTGGTTAGGAAGATGCAGAGGTATTTCATATTTTTGATGGCTATTGTGATTGGGATTGTGCTTCTTATTTGGTTCTCTGCCTGTTTGTTGTTGGTATAAAGAATGCGATTGTCATCAAAGAGGGATAACTTAATTTCCTCTTTTCCTATTTGGATACACCTGATTTCCTTTTCTTGTCTAATTGCTCAAGCTAGGACTTCCAACACAATGTTGAACAGGAGGAGTGAGAGTGGGCAGCCTTGTCTTATTCCAGTTTTCAGGGGAAATGCTTCCAGTTTCTGGTCATTTAGCAATAGGATCAGGTTGAGATTTCCAAAGTTGACTAAATACATTAAAATAAAATTCCAAATCAAGTAGGTTTGGACTTGTGAGGAATCAGCACAATTAAAAAGAAGTAAGTCACATTTTTCTCTGCTAAACTGAAGGTAGTGTTAATAAATGTTTACCCCATTCCACAAGGGAATTCAAAAAGAAGGAAGAATGTCAGAAAGCAGAGAGAGAGAGAGAGAGAGAGAAAATGAGAGAAAGAGTTAACTAATAGGGTTGTTTCATTGTTTTGAAATACTTAGTAGTATTGACCTTCCTCCCGCCTCAAGAAATATGAGGGACAGGAGACAACAACCAGACATTCGACCTCTTTACTCTTTTCTCTGTTCCCTTGTTCTTTCCATCATCCCTCAACACTATCCACCAGGTTTTCTACTTTTTAAAACTATAGTGCCCCGCTCACTCCTCTGCACACATTTGAGAGACTAAAGTCTGACAAGGAAGGCTTCTGAATGGTAAAGAAGATAAAAGGAATTTAGAAAGTTATTTTCTCTTCTAACAAAGTTTTAAGGTCAATTGTCTTGCTGTGAATGTTTAATAAACAAAATTCTATTTGGGATATTGGAAGCTATATTAACATTTTTCACCTTGATGGTCCCACAGTAAAGACCCAAGTAACTTCTAATTATTGGCCTTTCAGCATTCCTCATCCGAGAAAGATAGATGGCTCAGGCCCATTAGCGAAAAAGTCATGTTCTTATAAATGTATAATGGAATGATGAACTGGTAATATACTTTTTGTGCTTTTTCCATGTCTTAAAATGTCCAAGAAGAACATTCTTTTCCAGTAACTAGGACAAATAAAAACCTAAAGGAGTTTGATATGATCTAGCATTGCTAAATATTGTTTGAGTCTATTTCACCATAATTATTAGTGGTTTTGGATTCTCTGTATTTCCTACTTCCCATTTGCTTCCATTTATAGACAAAAATAAACTCTTTCTGTCTCAGATTAAGATGTGCTAACATGAAAACAAATCTCAAGTCTAGGACAAAGAACTGATGGGATCAGGCTCCCCGACTTCAGCAAGGCCCAAGAGGGGAGGTCTGGACCATGGTCCTGCCTGCTGCCCAGGACCCTGACACCATATCACAGAGGAAAGAGGAAGCAAGGAAAACCCTGTTCATCCACCTACCTGCCTGGGAGTGCAGAGACAGTGACAGGACAAGCACCTACACACAGTGGCCCTGCCTCCATGGTGTAGGCAACACTAGTTTAAACATCATATGGGAATGGTATTGCAGGAGAAGCAAGCTATGCTTCTTATTAACTACCAATTACATATATACAGGACAGTTCTCCTCAGTAGCTACACAATTGATATTCTGCATAAACTACATTTTCCGGTACTAGCCTAGGTAAAGGTGTGCAAGACAAATATATTTATCAGTGTGAAAGACACATGAGTTTTCATGCACATAAAGGTGAACTTACCATCCAGTAAAGCTTCACAACATACTTTCCATAGCTATTGAACAAAGGTATATGACCCTTCACAGCCTTGCATAGAGAGTATATGTGTTCCCAGGGCTTCCAGGGAAGAAGAGGCAGTTCCCCTGAAGTTCCTTTAAAATAATTGCTCAAAATCCCTCCATTGAAGATCTTCCACACTGCATAGATTTCGCTGATAATCCATCTCATCAGCTAGAGACAAAAAAACATTAGTGCTAATTGGTTATTTTTCAGTTGCAGATACTTTAATTTAGAAGGAAATACAGTAAAAATGTACTTCCAACAATAGTATTAAATGTTACATGTAATGTATTTCACATTGTTATTTCTCATCTATGGAATGAAATTATAGGTCTTGCTTTTGCTTTCAGGAAATACAGTCATAATACAAACTAAAATGGCTAACACTGAATATTCCCTTAGCTAAGAAAGCTGTCTGCCAAAGTAAACTGTTGGTGATTAGGCATTGACCTCCATTTGACATTGACCTTCCTATCAGAAGGGTGTGTGTGTATGTGTGTGTGTGAGAGAGAGAGAAAGAGAGAGAGAGGGAGAATTGGGGGGGGAAGGGGGGGGAAGGAAGAGAGAATGGGTACTTTTGAAGGCACAGATGACTTTTACAAATGAGTGAGCTACCTTTTTGTAAATGGTAAGAAGCTTGAGAAAGAAGTTATCTCTTTTTATGTCAATAAGATCAACTAGAAAGCCGGGCTCGGTGGCTCAGCCTGTAATCCCGCGCCTTTGGGAGGCTGAGGTGAGTGGATTGCCTGAGCCCGCGGGTTCGAGACCCGCCTGGGCAGCGAGACCTCATCTCTACAATAAATCAAAAAAAAAAAAAAAAAAAATCAGCCAGGCGTGGTAGCACATGCCTGTAATTCCGGCTACTGGGAAGGCTGAGGCGGAAGGATCGCCGGAGCCCAGCAGGTCGAGGCTGCGGTGGCCGGCAGCGGCCACTGCACTCCAGTCTGGGCGACAGAGTGAGACTTCAACTCAAAAAAAAAAAAAAAAGATCAACTAGAGAAGAGATGGGATGTGAAAGAATTAAAATTGCATAGGCACATAAATGTACTTTAAATCCCATATATCATACGTTGATCTTTAGGTGCTGAATTATTCTAAGTAAAACTTCCACTTGCAGTGTTTTTAACAGGTAACAAGGCCAGTGGGAAGGTGAGCTTCCAAGTAGAAATAGAGACCAGAATCTGAATCCTCCTTCTGATCTCTCATAGCCTTCTGCTGTTGGGCAAGCCACTTCAGCCTCTCTAAACTGCCATTTCTCATCTGTAGAATGTAGATAATAGTATCTGTTTTTCAACATTCTTGTGAGGAATAAAAACAGTGTATAAGAAATCTCTGACTCACAGTGGGTGTTTAGTAAAGTCATTATTACCTCAGTAGTATCAGATTTTCTGAAATATTAATCTTATACTTAACTGTCTCCTTTGCAAGAAAACTAAGTACTTGATAAAGACCTCATAATATTTATGTTTTACTTAATTTGAGTTATCTAGGATATTCTTCAATTTTGGTTAAGTCAAAAAAGTTAAAGCAGATATCCTTCTGTATATCTGGAAATTTCACTATAGAATATTTTATTCCTTTATTCTCTTGAAAAATGAAAAGCTAAAGTCTATGTATGTTTAGGATTTATAAAATAGTTATATTTTAAACTAAAATATAAAATAAATTTTATACTAATCTGCATAACCTTGTTGAAGAAATAAATATTTTGATTTTAATATTGGCCAAGATATTAAAGGTAAGACAAAATATTTGAATCAGTAATGACTATGCCCCACTCCTCTGGCTGAGTCTTGGGAGAAAATAGCTTAACCCCCCGCCCCCGTTTCGGATTTAACTATCTTAAGGGAATAGAACAGGCCTGCTTGTGATGGATAAAATCCAAGGTGGAAAGGTGGGGAGGTGGAGAGGTGGGGAGTTAGTAGGTGGGATGTGGGGAGGTGGGTGGATGGGAGGTAGGGAGATGGGAGAAAGGCCACCACAGGAAGTAGGACAGATAGTGAGAACCCGCCTACCTTGCAACCATGGGCAGAAGAATAGAGGTATGAGAAGTGCCAGTGCTAACATTTCCCACCTTTGCTTGCTAAACTCAAGGCTTCTTTACCTTTTGAATGTCTGGTTATAAAATACTCAGCTATGCTAAGTGAAATAAGACAGACAAAGATAAATAATGTCACGATCATACTAATATGTGTAATTTAAAAACGTCAAACTCACAGAAACAGTGAAATGGTGGTTACCAGGGTCTGGAGGGAGGGGAATATGAGGAGGTATTGGTCAAGAAGCACAAAGTTTCAGTTATGCAAGATAAATTATGGAGATCTACTTAGAATAATATGTCTGTAGTTAACAATATCTTATTGTATATTTGAAATTTCCTAAGAGGGAAGATTTTAAATGTTCTCACCACACACACACATACACACACAAGAATAACTATGTGAATTGATGGATATGTTAATTAACTTGATTTGTGATAAATATTACACAATGCATATCAAGTCATTAAGTGTATATACCTTAAATAGAGCCAATTTCAAATTATCAGCTATATCTCAAAAAATTGAAAAAAATACTCAGTTACACTAAAACTTAAATGTAAGCAAGTGAGAACTGAAATCAGCTGGGAATTGTTTAATCAGGACTGAAGGCATTCTACCATGAGACTTTAGTTCATGCCTTCCTACATACCTCACTGCAGAGTAAATGTTCATTTGCTGAAAACAAGTCAAACGTGATTTCATTTTTCACAACCACTGGAGTCTGAAATTTAAAAAAGATATAGATACATATTACTCCACAAGAAAAATAAATGAAAAATAGCTAGATGAAACAGTTATGTACTGGAAACAGGCAAAACCTGATTTCATTTCTCACAGCTAGAGGAATGAGAAGAAATAAAAAATAAACTCATTATTCCGTAAGAGTACTTAGTGATATAGGTGACATTAATTTAATGTAATGACAATAAAATACAGTATTTTACTATAAAAATAAAATATTATCATGTATTATATATGCAGATAAACTTATCAGGCACAGACACACAAACTGAAAGCTTAAGAAGTAATTTAAAATTTAAATTAACCACTCAAGTTAAACCTGAAGCTTAGTTAACCTCTGGTAGCTAAGAAAATATCTTCATCTCGGATTAAACATACTAGATGTGATAGCTTTTAAAAATCCTGTCTAACTTTAAATACTGTTAAGTTTGAAAATTAGTTTTAATAGTTGTTATTTAATTTGTACACATCTAAATTAGATGCTAATAAATAGTAAAACAAAAATAATAGGAAAATATGACATAACTTTTAAAAATGAACTACAATTTACATCAAGTATATATATTTAACATATCAAATTACCATGAAAATAATTTTGATTCAAGATTTTATTTTTATGGAAGGTAATGCCATCTTTCACTCATCAGTTCAACTAGCATCTTGAAAACTTCATAAAATTTTATGTTTGAGAAAAAGTTACCTAAAACCATGTTAAAGGCCTAAATTTACTCTGCTAATCATAAATTATAAACAGTTTATTCTGGTTTGACTGACTGTAATGGAATGCTCCTAAAATGCCCATACTTTTCAGCAAGTACAGTAAGCAGTAAAATTAAGGAGTTATAGATTAGATAAGTATTAGATATGTAAAGTTTGAAGCATTATATTTAACAGTCACCTGCTGATAAATGAAAAGTAGGAACTGAGTTTACAAAAGGCAACAAATATTAAAGCAGAAGTCTCTTCAATGGCATTTAGCATTTTTATCCCCTATACGTGTACCTGTTCCTGGGCAGGGTAAACCTTCAGACATCTTACATCTGATCAATATCAGCAGTGCCCAAGAGTCTGGGTCACAAATTTCTAGTTCTCAAAGATGAATGTAGTTGATCAGTCATTCTATGATCAGAACTTGTTAACCCCCTTCTTGGAAGGGTCCATGTTGATTCTGATATCTTAAATCTAGGATTTTAAGGTTTTTAATAACCTTGTTTCTCTCGGACTTAGATCCTGTCCTTTTTGTTTTTTGCTTATGGAATTCTAGGATATGTTCTAAATTGGACTGTGTTTTTAAAATTGTGTGTTGTAATTATTTTAGTGGTTTATAAAGTCAATTTAGTGGGTCAGAACTTGATAGAAAGACAAATGAAATAGGTACAATTCTATTAAAATGTGACATAATGGAATAGAGTAAGTCTTACGTAGGAAGGTCATCATTGTTGTGTGGGATTTTGGCTTATATATATCCCTATTTAATGAGTCACAATGTAGAAAGCAGTTATCACTGTGAACCTAGACATTAAAGTATGAAAAACACTATTCTAGGACTCTCATAGTTTGCCAGATTTTTGGATCTGGTTGTTCTGGTCCATACTCCAGTGTGACCGATCAAGAGATGGAGGCAATGCAGAGAGAGAAGATATACAGAGGTGGATGGAAGCATTATAATAAATGTAGGTGGAAGTGTCATTAACAACAATGAATGAGTTTACTCTTAATATCAATGTATCTCTGAGAACTAAAGTATACTAAAAAAAAAAGGTTCACAAAACTTTCCTATGTCCAAATTTACCACACTTCCACCTAATAAAATTCATGTTCTTTATTTGCATTAAATGTAAACCATGTACTTATATTGAGCAGAGACTGATATTGTTAGTAACACATCAACAGAGTATATTACATTAACATCACAGAATTTATATTCTTCATGTCAATGTTATCTAATATTATAAGGAATTTTAAAGTGCGGTTCATATTGGTTATATTTAAAATGTTCTGAAAGTAGGCATTTGTAAAATACTCTGTTAGGCAGAGACGTACCTTTTGGTTTTTTTTTTTTCTTTCTTTCTTTCCTTTTTGAGACAGAGTTTCACTCTGTTACACAAGCAATTGCATAGTTATGGCTACCAAAGTCTCAATCGGTTGGGTTCATGTTATCCTTCTGTCTCAGTCTTCTAAGTAGTGGGGATTAGAGGCACGTGCCACCATGCCTGGCTAATTTTTTGTTTTACTATAGAGATGAGGTCTCGCCATGTTGTCCAGGCTGGTCTCAACTCCTGAGCTCAGACAATCCTCTCTCCTTGGCCTCCTAAAGTGCTGGGATTATTGGTGTGAATCACTATGCTGACCAGAGATGGTTCTTTTTACTTTTTCATTTTAGCAAATCTTAAATCTAGATTTATCTGATTTTCTCAACTAGTAACAGTACTTGGAAAATATGGAGGATAAAGTACTTTTCTTGCTTCAGTATCACTACTGATGAAGGCTAAAACTTTTAGGAATAAAATCACTTTATGTAGAGACGAGACACGGTTTTAATAGATTCCAAAGATGTACAGAAGAACCAACTCTATTACAATCATTTGCTTAGTTCTAAATAATTTAGCCTATTGGTTTTCTAGGCACTTAAGTGAAATTAATGGGAGATTCAATGAAGGAAAAAGGCATTAGTGATAATTAAACCCTTGAAAAAAACAAAATATACTCAAACTAGCATACTCACAATAAGCTATTAAGAAGATAGACCAGCATGTTTAGAGTTTTAATCTGTGTAAGTGCTACTTAAAATGAAGTTTTCTCAAGTGATGTCTCAGTCAATATGATTCACGTGGTTGGGTACGGGGTTCAGAAATAAAGGTGGCCTCTGGAAAAATACTTCAAGAATGGTTGAAATAGAGATATCTAAATGCAAAACTTTTGGGCTGGAAAATTAATGCAAACACTAAGGAAAAGAGACTTGCATGCCATGTAAGTCTGTGCTACAAAACAGGAAGGAGAATGTCAGTCAGAAATTAAGGAATAATATCACACAGTATTTTAGGCTGTAATTTGACATTTTGGAGAGAAAAAAAAATCAAGGCTCTAAACAAAAATTCAATAATCTTGTAGAAACCAGTTCAAGAAATATTAAACTATACTGATAAATATTTATTTCTGGCTTAAATGCCAAAAATAAAGTACTTTTTCTTGTTAAATACCACAAGAAAGAATTACCCTAACTCATTTAAAAAATACAAATTTATATTACTAGGACACCGTATCCCCATAATTAGTAAGCATTTTGTTTAATAGTAAAAAATGTCTTACCCGACTAACTAAAATGTCCTGTGGACGTTTCCAGGAATAAATTTTTAGTGATGGTGGTAACTCAATTTTTCCTTCAGGGTCTTCAAAAAAATGCTATATGAAAAAGAAATTGAACTTTGTCTCCATATGGTTTTTTTAAAATGAAAACAACTCAATCTTAATAAAAACAAATACATGCATAGAGTTTATCAATCAATAAGCATTTACAGAGCAATTTGTGTGGTTTTCTCAAAGCTAATTCATGGTGTATTTGGAATATGCTGACTTTAACAATACTGGATATAATTAATGGGATGTTGATTGTTGAGTAGTAGTTTCATTGTTGAGAAAAAAGTTCAAACAAGCATGAACTGCTTTGAAATGTAAATTAGCTATGGCAATAAAACTCTTTTAGATGGGCCAAATATGGCCATATTTTCAAAAAATATATATTTTTTACCTGAATAGAAAAGATAGAAAAAAATATTTACTTAATGTTCAACTGTTAGAATCATAAACAAGATTACATGTAAATAAAACTTGAACCTTTGACCTGACTTTCATTTGTTAATTTTTAAAATCAATCTTATTCTTTTGAGGTAATTATATATTTATATGCAGTTGCATGAAATACTACAGAGGTCTCTTTTCTGTATTCCATTTACCCAGTTTCTCCAATGGCAACATCTTGTAAAACTGCAGTACAGTGTCACAACCAGGATATTGACATTGACAGTCAAGATACAGAACAGTTTAATCACCATGAGAACCCTTCCTGTGCTCTTTCGTGCCATACCTACCCACCTACACCCTACTCCATACTCCATCCCTAAAAATTGAAAATCACAGCCGGGTTCGGTGGCTCAGCCTGTAATCCCGCACTTTGGGAGGCTGAGGTGAGTGGATTACCTGAGCCCACGGGTTCGAGACCCACCTGGGCAACTTGGCGAGACCTCATCTCTACAATAAATCAAAAATTAGCCAGGCATGGTAGCGCGCGCCTGTAGTTCCAGCTACTTGGAAGGCTGAGGTGGAAGGATCATCGGAGCCTCGCAGGTCCATGTTGTGGTGGCCAGGAGCAGCCACTGCACTCCAGTCTGGGTGACAGAGTGAGACTCCAACTCAAAAGAAAAAAGAAAATCACTAATCTGATCTCTGTTTCTATAATTTGTTATCTCAGTAATACATAGATGGAATCATATAACATATGATATGACAGTATGAAACCTTTAGGATTGGCTTTTTTCACTTAGCTTAATTACCTGGCGATTCATTCAAGTTGTTGCAGATATTAAGAGTTTGTTTTTTACTGCTAAGTAATATTTTATGGTATATATATGTATTTGTTTGTTTATCATTTGCCTATTGAAGAACATTTGGGTTGTTTCCATGTTTGGGCTATTACTATTAAGGTTGCTAGGAATGTCTGTGTACAGATTACAAGTTTTTGTGTGAACACAAGTTCCCATTTATCTAGGATAACTGCCCAAGAATGCAATCAATTTATTAATATTTGAACCCAAATTATGGGCTACTTAGTGAGTTCTGGAAAAAAAATGATGTCCAAGTGCCTAATCTCAAATGCTAGCAATCTAATAAGTAAAGAGACACTTGAGGTAGATGCTATGCAATAGATACTATGAATTCTCAGAATTCATAAAACAATGGTGAAAAAAGATTTTTGCAAGAAAAAACATGAAAAGTGCCAGGTATATGAATAAAATGCTTGAGGAATATAACCTATCTGTATGAGGGGAAAGAACAACTAAATTTTGCCTGAGTTAATAAGGACAGGATCAAATAAATACTGTCTTGCAGTTTTCATAGTAATCATATGTTTTACGCTAAGGCTGGTATGCCCTGATAAATGAGTTATATTTGATGGCATTGTGTAAGATTTGAACATTATAAGTGTATATGTTTATCAAGAACATGTAGTTTATTGTCACATTGAAAACACTGGAATAATTTGAATGAAGACAAGGTCACCTCAACATATAGCCAAGATGTGGTGGCCAAAAATGAGTCTTTGAAAAATTGGTTGAGGTTTCCAGGTGCTGTGCTAGACTTTTGGGGTTTCCTCACATTTTTTTCCTTGCAAATATTAATTTAGTTGTTCTAAAGTACCTATCTGTAATTCAAAAATCTGAGCCATTCACAGATCAGTTTTTATTATCTGATTTCTCCTCTTGGTTTTCAGTCAATTGGTTATATTTCTTTCCATGCCTGGTAAATTTTCATTGAATAGCGTATACTAGGTATAAAAATTGTCATACCCGCTAGATAATGATGTCTTCTTCTAGAAAGGAGGGTTTTATTTCCTTTGGGCAGGCAGAGTAAAAGATGAACTTGACCCAGTCAATACTGGATGTCAGGATATGACAGGGCTGACATAACTTTGACTTGCCTTTACTTCATACAGAATGCTATAGTCATCCCGGGGTACTATCTAAAAGACTGGAGGGTTTATTTGGGTCCTTTTACCTCAATATACCCTCAAGTCCAATTTTTCACCATATCACCATAAAATTTTTACTTATTTAGCCTCCAAACTGCTGTTTTTAATCATTTGCTCAGCAGCTTGCCCTTCACACATAGCTTAGGAGTTCAGCAAATGCCTTAAAAGTATATACAAAAATTTTAGAACACTTCTTTGCAGTTACCCCTTGGATTTTGGTTCAAATTCTGACTGCTTTGGCAACCCCAGATAATATCCTCTGTCTCCCCAGTCTGGAGGGACTGACTCAGGCCCCAAGACACTAATTTCTGCTTGATTTCTAATCATCATGCCTTGAATTAATAAATGTTCTTGAGATTAAAAACAGAAACACACAACAAACAAGGTGAATATGGAGCTCACCTTGTCATAATTCCCTTTTGTCCAAGGTTTGGACTTTTTTCACTAAGAAGTCAGTGGTAATATTACCGTACTATTTTTCTTTAGGTGAGTTCCCTATATCTGCCTTACAGTAATTCATCAAATACCTCTAAATTTAGTTCACTCCTCATTTCCTTTAGTTGCTATAACTTAGCTGAAAAAGTGAGATTTGACTCTGGATTTAGAGGGAAGGGTTATTTCATTTGAGGCTGATTTCCTGACAACTAGCTTCACATATAAGGAAGTAGCCTTCTGCAAAACTCCAAGGATACCTGCTATCCTTGAATGCTTACAACAATTATTCTTGGTAAAATATGGATGTTGCAAATCAGGACTAAAAAACTACCATGCCACCATATCACAGAAATGTAATCACGAAAGTTGAGTACTGTCTGCCACTTATCCCAGGGAAAGGGCTGTTACTTTATGAGCCAAGAATGCTGAAGTTGTGGGACAGAACTGGGAGTAGGACATGAGGTTCTATCCCAGATTTTACCACTCTGCACTGTACTTTGAACAGGTGCTTTCCTACCTTTGAAAGCTACAGTGGAAGAATGAGATGTTGGTTATGGTTCTCAAGTGTCATACTCCATTGTGAACCCCTGTTCGCAGAAAGAATTGACCTAGCACTTCCCTAATCTTGCAGCTTTATACAGCTCCTTAGTCGAAGGGTCACAGTATCTACACTGGGGTTCAATATTCTGTCACCCTGATTTGTATAAGCTGCCCCCAAATGAAAAGGGCATCAGGTGACCAGCACATTTGCTACTGCATGTCTCTCAAATTTTCCTTTGATGAATGTTTTTCCATCAGATGCTCCCTTACTTTAGTGATACTGATAAATTTGATAACTGGTCTTTCAGAGTTCTGCAAGATTTTTTCACAGATTACGACAAGCTCCCTAAAAAGTTGTTTTTTATATTCTATTTCAAAAATTTCAAGCACTCTTCCCATCCCCTGTCCTTGTTTCTCCACACTTTGGAATGACTCATCTCTAGAATTTTTCCAGAGCTCAAGTGCTCAACTAAGGATTTGCTCAATCTATCCTTTTGATGTAAATTCTGAAAGCTACACACATACATACACACACAATCACCATAAATTTAAAATTACTGCTAAAAATACAAAGAATATGTCCATTTTCATTTGAACCCAGAGAGTTCAAAAGCCCTTTGCATCTGAAAATTCCATAATCATTCTAGGTATGGTAAAAAGAATGTGTTCCCTCACAAGTTGCTAAATTGGAAAGTATTCAATTGCTAACAGAGTTAGCATTTAGTTACCTTTATTGAATAGCTTTTGTGAACAAATAACTATTATTAATCATGCAGCTTGTGATGCTAGTTTTGGGATCAAAATTTAAATGTTAATATTTACCAGTTCAGAATGCTCTATGCAAATAGAGAAATCAGAGTGCATCCTAGCCATCTTGGCAATTTTATTTGTGTTTTAAAAATTGTATTGTGTTCTATAAATATTTCAAATGAATTCTTGCACCAAATAGGTCATTTGTGAAATACTACCCAGACTCATAGCCTCAACAAAGAAGTCTTTAAAAATATAATGTTTTTAAATAGGCAAAAAAACCTAAAATAATATAATTGGAAAGTGTAGGAACTCCACACAGTTCCAATCTCAGGGATATATCATATTCTCATGACAAAAGGAAACAAAAGAGCAACTCAGATTTTTATCCACATATCTTGAGGAGCTTTAAGAGAAATCCAGGTCTTAACTCACAGGAATGTCTCTACTTCTCTTTTAGAAATTATCTTTCCTACAATTTTCAGATCCCAGCTCAAAAGTCTGCTGTGGATTCCTATTTTCTAAGCCAGCCTCTCTAAGTGCCTGGTTCCTAACACTGTTTAAAATCCACTGGTGAGCCAATGTTTGTCTCTTAATTTCCCCTTTATTTCAATATAACTCTTTGGTCATATCTCGTTCCTCCCATTCACCAAAGCTTAAGACAAGGTGGGTGCTAGGAGAAGTAGGTAGATGAAGGCAAAATTTTCCGTTTTTTTTGTTTTTTGTTTTTTTTTGAGTTGGAGTCTCACTCTTGTCGCCCAGGACGGAGTGCAGTGGCAGGCATGCGGCCACCGCAGCCTCCACTTGTGGGGCTTAGGCAATCTTTCCACCTTAGCGTTCCAAGTAGCTGGAACTACAGACATACGCCACCATGCCCAGCTATTTTTTGTGATTTATTGTAGAGAAGAGGTCTCGCCAAGTTCCCCAGGCTGGTCTCGAACCCCTGGGCTCAGGCAATCCTCTAGCCTCGGCCTCCCAAAGTGCTGGGATTACAGGCTGAGCCACCACACCCGGCCAAATTTTTCCTTTTAAATGGAGAAGAAAACTGAGTACACTCTGATGCTAACAAATATTATCCCATTATACAATTAAAAACCAAAATGATATCAAGCCACATTCAAGTTCACTTACAAGTGTCGGACTTTTTCCTGTTTTGTCCTTCTCTTTCCCGCCTTTGCCCGCATCCCACTTTTCTGCATTTACGTCGACTTCACTCCACTCCGGCCAGATTGGGAATCTCCCCTTCTTTTGTTCAACAGAACTAGGTTGTGTATTACTGCTAAAATGATAGTAACTGGAGAGAGAGAGAGTGGATGGGTTAGTTTTAATTAAAATCCCTAAGATCAAATGTTGGATTAACTGCCAAATTTAATTGTCTTGTCAACAGAGTCATGTTAAATACATTTTTCAGTGTAGTCACACCTGTAGCTAGATAGCTTCCACATGCTAAGGTTCTAGAGGCTAAAATAGCCCCAAAAAAATTATTCCATAAACAAATTTTGAGCATTAGTTTCTACTTATGAATGTAAGACATTCAAAAATAGATACAGAGTGTTATCAAATATCATAAACATATAAAATATATATAATTCACATTTACAGCAACTCCTTTACACTAATAATGGGAATAGCTTTTAGAAGATTATTATAACTATACATTTGAGATTTTTCAGTTAAAAATACTATGTGATCATTGTTTTTCAAAAAAACTATAAAATACAAGTCAGATAAATAAGAAAAATATACTCACCCCTCTCTTGATGCTACAAATTAATAACTATCTATCTTCTCAGACCAATAAAGAGTACATACATTTTTCTTTAAAAATTGAAGTATTCTGCATAAAATTTTTAATAGGATACTTTTTACCACTTATCGGCATATTTTTTAACATTTATCGTGCCCTTGTATAATACTCCATTTTATGAATATACCATATTTTATGTAACTAAGCTTCTATATTTGGAAATTTTGGGGTTTTGATTTAAAACATTTTTCATTTTCTTAAGCAAGACTATCGTTGTTTTCCTTGTTGCTAAATCTTTGCTTACATTTGTCATTATTTATTTAGGATAACTTTTGATATGGAGTCTTACTGTATCAAAGGATATGCACATTTAAAGTTTGTGATGTATTTTGGCCCATTTTCTACAGAAAAATCTGGACCTGTTGTCTATTCTCACTATATATATATTAGAGTTCTCATATCTTTCAGCCCTGACTATTTTTGTTCATTTTCATGAATTTTAAAGTCTAAAATTGGAATCTTAGTTAATTTTCAAGTTTTTAAGTACTTGTGAGGCTAGAACCCTGCTCTAGACTCTGAGACAAACAGTTGGAAAAAAACCAGACTGAATTATCTACTCTTATATAGTTCATATTCTAGTGGGTTCTAGACACAAAATAAACAGCATAAATTAAGTAAAATATACAGTATATAGTCATGCATTGCTTAACAGCAAGGACACGTTCTGAGAGATGCATTGTTAGGCAATTGGGCTATTCTACGAAAAACAGTGTACTTACACAAACCTAGGTGGCAGGGTCTACTACACACCTAGGCTGTATGTTCTAGCCTATTGCTCCTGGGCTAAAAACCTGTACAGCATGTTACCATACTGGATATTATAGGTAGCTGTAACACAATGGTAAATATTTGTGTATCTAAATATAGAAAAGGACAGTAGAATATATAGTATAAAATAAAGAATGCAATGCATACTTAGGCCACTTAGGCCACTTACCATCAGTGGGGCTTGCAGGACTGGAAGTTGCTCTGGGTGAATCAGTCAGTGAATGTGAAGGCCTAGGACATTACTGTACTCTACTGTAGACTTTATAAACACTGTACACACTTACGCTACACTAAATTTACTTTAAAAATCTTTCTTCAATAACAAAATAACCTAAGCTTGCTAGATGACCACTCTCATATATGCAGATTATGATTGACCGAAATGTGAATATATGGCAGAAGACTGTATTTGAAAGTGAAAGGGAAGTATAAAACAGGACAGGGGAAATAAAAAGTTAAGTTGTTCAATTTTTAAAATGGTGGTTAAGGAAAGTGTCTATAGTAAGGTAATATCTCATAGCGAAAGAAGGTGAAGGATCAAGCTATGTGCATGTCCACAGAAATAATGCTCCAGATGCAGGAGTCTGCAAGTATAAACACCAAGGAAGAGTATTCCAGATACAGAGAGCAATCCAGTTTATTTTAAGGACAACGGAGGTCAGTGTAGCTTTGGCTGAGAGAGGAGAAGGGGAAGTAAAGGAAGATGATTGCAGAGAGGTAACAAGAAATGTGAGGATTGTCAGGGTGATCTAAGCTAGGGGAAGGAAATTGGTCTTTAGTCTGGGTGAGACAGGAAGCCAAAGGAGGGTTTTGAGCAGGGGTTCAAAATGATATAACCAAAATTTGGTGATCATTCTTGCTGCTTTGTGGAGAAAAGGCCAAAGGAGATAGGGAGACAAAGCAGAAAACTTTGAAATAACGGGTGAAAGCTAAGGGGTGTTTCAACAGAGTTGACAACTGTAAAGAAGGCAAGAAACAGTCCAATTCTGTGTATATTTTTAAGGTAGAGCAAGTAGATAAAGTTGTCATTTCCTAGTAGAAAGAAGGAAGACCATGGATGGGGCAAAATGGAGGGTGGGTGAGGGATATAAAGCAACAGCTCATTGATAAGTGAATTGTGTTTTAGATGCCTAAAATACATCCTTGGAAGTATGGAATAGGTAGTTAGACTTAAGATTCTAAAGTTTCAAAGAAGAAAATTGGGCTAAAAGTAAAACTTTGAGCGTCATCAGCATTTAGATGGTATTTAAAGTCTTAAGACCAGATGAAATCACTAAGAAAATGACTACTTAAGAAAGAGGTACTCTCAGGGCTGCTATTTAACACACCTAACAACTGGTGTGGATTGAATATTCGCTAATCTTAATGAACTCTGAACACAATGCTGAATCAATGTTTTCCAAGTCTCCAGCTATGCCAGACATTTAATCTTTATGTGGTGGGGGCTGAGATGTCACATCTTCAGGGTGGTCCAGAGACCCAGGGCAAAAGGCAGAAATGTCTGGGACCCAGAGTTATTTAAGGTAATTGTTAAGTTTCTCTACCAATAAATATATAAATATTCCAATACTGTAATAGTCAACACAGCTGTATTGTTGCCTTTAGTACTCTATGTGTGAAAGACAGAGTGATGAGGAGGAATCAGCTGAGGAAGCTCAGAAAAAAAGCTATTGAATGTGGTTGATAGAATAATCTCTACCCACAGTATATACACATATTAGTCCCTGGAGCATGAGGACGTGTTACCTTCCATGGCAAATGGGAGTTTGTAGATGTGATTAAATTAAGTATCTTGAGATGGGGGGGGTTATCTTGGATTATCTGGTTGGACTTAATGTAATCCCAAGAGTCCTTAAAAGTGGAAGAAGGAGTCAGAAAGGTCAGAGGGAAAAGCCACCACTGAAGAATGGACAAAGACCAAACAGCGAGTTTTGAAGACAGAGAAAAGAGGACAGAAGACAAGGAATGTTGGCAGGTTCTAGAAGCTGGAAAAGGCAAAGAAATGAATTCTCTCCTAGAGCCTACAGAAGGAAAGCAGCATTGCCAAAATCTTGTTATAAGCTCTGTGAGGGCAATTTTGGACTTCTGACCTCTATAATTCCAGGGCAATAAATTTGTATGGTTTTAAGCTATTCAGTGTATGGTATTTTATTACTGTAGCAACAGGACACTAGTACAATGAGGTAGGAAAAACACAGTAGAAGATGTTGCCTCGGAAACCAAATGAAGCAACTGGTTTTTTGTTTGTAGTTTGCTTTGTTTTTGTTTGTTTTTCTTTTTCAAAAATGAGGGAATGAGCAATGCTGCTAATAGAGCAAATAAGATGAAGTGAAAACCACATGCTAAGTTTAGCAAGAAGAAGTTTAAAGTTCCCTCAGATATCACTTCCTGTGGGTGTGGGCTGAGTTTCCTGAACACCCTATCTATATTAGCAATGCTCACCTCTACATCATTTCATATTGCTTTATTTTTATGACACTTGACAATACTCTCATTAATCCTTTATTTATGTGCTTATTGTGTAAGTAAGGCAGGATTTGTAAGTTCCACAGTGGTAGGAACATTAGATTTTTTTGTTCATTTCCTCCATCTCCAGCTGCTGGACTAGTACCTGGACAAAGTAGGAAATCTATCTATCTGTCCCCTATTTACACAGCATGAAAGAACCAATGTCTTTATTTTACATTTCTAATAATTGCTAATTTAAACTGTTGCAAATGTTTATATGTAGGAAGAGACTGAACAGATGCTCACCAACCCTGTTCCTATTTCTCTTGTTAGTTGGGGTAGTACTAAGTAATGATGTCTCTGACAGCAAAATGTGGGTAGATAATCTTGTATCCCATCTGCAGGCTAATAAAATATCGTGTGAGATACTTCTCACTGTCTTCCTGCTCAATATATGGCTGAATCCTAAGAGGATGCCTTACAAAATGGTTACACCACAGATGAAAGGAGCCAGAAACCCTCATTCAGCACATGCAAAGCCACCACTGATCAGACTCTGGTATGAATGAGAAATATCCTTTGTTGTGTTATGTCGCAGAGATTTGGGGGTTGTTTGATATTGTAACATTGACTAATATAAAGAGTATAATTGTTTTCTTAGGATTTAGATTTTCTCTTGTATATCTTTAATCATGTATATAAGTGTATACGTGTTGTATTACTTACATATTATTCTTCTATTATCTTAAACTGGTAACACTTGATTGTCTTGTTATTTGTGATTTCTGCCTATATATATTTTGCATATTCTTTGATTATGAGCTCACGCTTATCAGACTGGAGGAAAAACTCAAGTAATATTGAGGTTTTTTTTCTGTCAGACATCACAAATGAATAAGCCATCCAGGAACCCATGGATACTGTTAAAAGCAAATCTCAACCCTATGCAGGTCTCAAAGAGTTTTCATTTCTCAAGGAAGATTATTTATTTTTTCTTTTCAGCCAGATGTCAGGCAAAGAAAGATTAGCTTTCTTATCATCCTCCTGTGCTTAGGTGAATTTTCCCATTCACCTGTTTTAAGAGAAACTTTTGGAAAACTATGTCTTTATCTAAGGTTGGAATATCCCCTTTCCTCATTTTGGCGCAAGACTTTGTCCTGTATATGTTAAAACAAAAGATCACTGTTTTATAAGACTGATAAGATTTCACTCAGACTCTTTAACTCTGATCGTCATGATCTCCAATTCCTTACTTAATTCTGGATCCTGAGATTTTTATTTATTTTTTTTTTTAAGAGACAAGGTCTTATTATGTTGCCCAGGTTGGCTTTGAACACTTGAGCTCAAGCAATCCTTCCACTTCAGCCTCCTAAATAGCTGGGACTACAAGTGCATACCAGTGCCCCTAGCTTTTATTCTCTAAATAGGCATTATTATTTTTTAAAATATCAATCCACTATGTTGCTGGAAAATAAAGTCTGAGAATGTATACACTGTTAAGCAATGTTCCTAAATAGCATGTAAAAATACAAAAGAGGTAAGGATGACTAGAATAGTTTCCAGGGAAAAATGAAGCTGTTTTCATAGTATTGATAGAAAAATCAAGGCATAAATTAGTGCAGTATAATATCTGTCTCTGTTTTACTGAGTATCGGTACAAGCCTACAGATCAAAGGAAAGTTTTGATTTTATATCCATCAAAACTGTGATAAGACTACCTCATTCAGGAAGCCCAAAAGTTTAAAATCTGTTTTTAAAATATATAATTAAAAAAAGATTCTACTAAGATTAATTGTTGTCCTCTCTTCACTCTGTCAAGTGTAAGAAAATGTTCTAGCTCTCTCCCTTAAGCTATTAAGCTTTATCTCTAATTGGCCTACTTTCCTTGTAACACATCAGACCTGTTCCCATCTATATTGAAGATTACTTAAAAATTCTCTCATTAGAGGTGTCTTATACCAACCCAATAGATCACCTACAGTGCTACACACACAATATAAAAAATGCTGAAATACAGCTCAAGGTGAAATGTACTGTAGACTTCAAATGACCATGTAAAATGTTGCCTTTGAAAGTCTCAGCACAGTATGCTTTTGAAGTTCACTGGCAGAATGTACCTACTGCTCTAGCACAGTTGGGATTCTTTAAGTATTCAAAGCACATTATTTCTGGTCTCATCAATTCTGAGAACAAGATAATTTTTAAACACAAAAGTAATCCAGGAAGATTTAGGATCTGGTAATACTGGAAAATAAATGTTGCCAAATTTTAGAAAATTCAAACCTACAACGTGAAAAATCAGAGTTACTTAAATAGTTACTTTATTCACATGATAATGTGCCCAAGTACCAGTAAATTCATTAAAAATGAAAGCTGTATACAAGATTTCAAAAATAAATACACTATGTAAGTTAGTATATGTCTAAAGGCTTCTCCCCTCACAGTGAGTCTAAATATGTTACTGGGATAGCAGGAGTGCCACTACCCTTTCAGGAGAGGCTAGAAATCTGTATGTAATACAGATTTGTAGAAGTTTATCATTTAATGAAAAAAATATTCCACGAGAAATGTTTATAGCATAAAGTTGTATATTACAAGTGCCCAAAATGGGATATTCCAAAGAAAATCAATATTTGGAGGAAGGGAAAGTTTAACATAGTCAAGTGAGAAATTTTTAAATTTCCAGAAATATTTAAAATTTCCAGAGAAGAAATTTTAAAGATGAAGTTAATCCTGGAGAAAAGAGAGCAAGCATAAAGGAAGCATAGGATCATGGTTGAAAACCATTGAAAATTATTAATGGACAAATTTCAGAAGGAAAATACAGTGGTGGCATGGGGGCTGAAATAATATAATCCACAAGCAGATATTGTGAAATGGATTTGTGCAGTGATAGTCCAAACTTAAAAGACCCTAAGTCCATCCTGGAAAAGAGGCTATAATTACCCCTTAATTGCCAGGCGACCAGAAATAGGTTTCATGAAGGAGCAAGTGACTAGAGTTAAACTCCTAGTTTTGAACCAACACTGGCATAATTCCTCCTATAGTTCATGGTATAACAGGAAATGTGTTGCTTTCTTCTAATTCCATGAGGAAGCAGGCTGGAGAAAAAATGACAATGAGGGCATGAGTCCTCTATCCCCATGAGAGTAGCATAAGGGATAAAACTCCCTACATGATAGAAAAGCCTCCAATCTCCCAATGTTAAGACTTGGGTGGAGGCAGTGGTAATATTTTAAAAAGTTAACATTTTTTTTTTGTGGTAAATGCACTCTTGTAACAGAGTGTTACAGGCCCTCTGCTGGCTCATTGACTATTTAGTAGCTGAATGATAGATAGGTTCTAGGTTCCCAGAGAGAGGCCAAAGTTCAAGAAGAGAAGAACATTATTCAGGGAGCTTAAAAATGCAGCTGTTTGCCATCTGATAAGGAAGTATTTCAAATTACAACAACTATCCTGTCCTTTTCCTCAGTGCATATCAACTACATTTTAGCAATGGGTGGGGAGCTGATCATACTGGAAGGCCATCACGCCAGAGAATAATATACATGAGTTTAAAATATCTACAGAAATGTTTCTCTTGCCCACTCCAGCTATGACATGTCTCTCCTTCCTCTGTTCTTTCTCTAATAAACTTTGTTTTAAACTTTAATTAATTAAATTAATATCTACAAAAATGAACTAAAAACACTAAAATTACAAAGCAAAAAAAGAAAAGACTATAAAGGACAGTCAGTAACTATATCAGAAGAAAGAAATCATATCAAAAGAAAGGTAAATAATATGACAAATTTAAAAACTCTTTAAAATGAGTGCACTTAGGATACTAAAAACAATAAAGGAGGAAGAGTTTCTATTTTTCAATGAAAACAGGAAAATATTAAACAAGAATATTTAAAGAAAAATAAATCTTGAAAAATTTAGTCATGAAAATTTTGGATGTTGAAATAGACAATAAAATAGCATAAAGAGTAGACAAAATATAACTAAAGTAATAAGAGAACTGGTGATTTAGAAGACAGAATTTTAAAAACCTAGCACTTGCATAGAGGAGAAAGAGATATAAAATGTGAAACAGACAAGTGGATAGACTGAAAAACTCCAACGTATTCCCAATAGGAGGCCCAGAAAAACAAAACCATTAAAATGTTGGAGCAAGGAAGAGTATATATTACTGATGATTGGACTGCTGAAAATGTTCAGAATTGACAAAAGACATGTCTTCACATCTACGCAGAGAAATATCAAATTACCTAAAAATGAAAAACAATCAAATTGACAGCAATAGTAATTACCAGAAAGTAATGAAGTGGTACCTTCAAAGGTGAGATGAATTAACTGTCAATCTTGAAATCAATACCCACCAAGTAAACTCTTATTCAGAAATAAGATAAAAGATTCTCTTAAATGAAATTTAAAAAAATTTTAAAGTGAATTTACCATAACAGACTCTTGTCAAAAAAGGAAAAAAACAAAACAAAAAAAAACCCGAAGAAATTCAGGAAGATAGGAAATGGACCCAGAATGAACATGTGGAATACAAATAGCAATGCTACGCAAATGAGTCACTATAACATTTTGGTAAAATTGTATCCTTCAAACATAATGATAACAATTTTTTGCTTTAAGAAGCAATTATTAAAATTTTAGAACACAAAAGTAGATGAGGAAGGGAATTCTGAAGGACTTTAATGTGCCGTTTTTTTCTTTAGGAATGACACTAACTAACCATAGACTTTGTAGGAAAGAAAAAATAAACACATTTTTTTTTAAGGCGGTGGGGGCATGGGGGTTAATGTAAAAAATGAAATAAGACTTCCAAACTGAAGGAGAACAGAAAGAGTGAATCTGATATTAGGGAAGAAGTAATTGTAAACTATGCCACAGATAGAAGGAAACTTAGATGTGCAAAATTATTTTAATTACATCAAATCAACTGATGTCTGGAAAGTAAAACATTTTAGAAAAATACAGTTTCAGAATGAAAAAGAAATTTTATGCAACCAATAGTTCATTTATTTTTAACTAACATTTACCAAACACCTGTTCTATGACAGGTACTCTTCTAGATGATGGAGTTACCAACAAATAGATATATATATCTCTGTTTTTGAGTTTATTTGGAATACAAAGAGGGAGACAGATAATTTTAATATAATATGGTATGTTCAAGGATGGAAGAATGAGATCTGATAATTAAGTTTGCAAAATCATCTTAGAAAAAGTGCTACAAACCTCATTGCTAAATATCACTATGGTCACCTTTGAAGTACTCCTCTTGGGAAGCTATGCACTGATTCCAGCACCTAGTCCACCCATCAAAGCAATTCTGGAACTCTTTTTCAGGAATGGTCATCAGAGCTGTCGTTATATTACCTTTGATGTCCTGGATGTCATCAAGTGTCTTCCTTTCAGTATTTCTTTTATCTTTGGGTAAAGAAAAAAGTCATTGGGGACCATATCAGGTGAGTAGGGAGGGTATTCCAGTATAGTTATTTGTACGGTGCTGCCAACATAAGCACATGGTGGCAAATTCATGAACATAATTGTCAGACCCCAACAAATAACGACAACAGCTCTGATAGGCGCTGGCATTGTACATAGCTTCCCAAGGTGAGTATTTCGATGGTGACCATAGTGATATTCATCAATGAGGTATGCAGCATTTTTTCTAGAATGGTTCAGGTACCTAATTGTCGGTACCTCATATTCACAAGTAATAAAAAAGAAGGTATTATGCCAGTGTAAGACAAGGAGAAGAAACCTCTTAAATAAAATAGTATCTGACATGTCTTGAAGGATAACTAGAAAATTTCCAAATTAAAAAAGAAGAAAAGGCATCACTAGGAAGAAAAAACAAAAACAAAAAAAACCAGCATCAGAGACAGTGCAGAGGCAAGAAATAGCAGAATGGATGTAGAGATCTACGAGTTCTTCAGTACCACACAAGCATATAGTGTAAGGCAAGAGGAGAAAATTAGGCTAAAAAAATAGGAAGGCAGCTCCTCACCAAGGGCCTTGCTGAGGAATTTGAACTTTATTTTCTAGTCAGTGTTGACTTTGCTTATGATAGAGAGGTAAACATGTTATCCTCAGGTATATACTATTTAACAATTACTCATGGTTTGAAATATAAAGCTTGAAGAACACTGACGTTGAACTATGACTTTAAAATGAACACAATGATGATAATTCAGATAATTTGATTTAAGATCATTTTCGTCAGATCTGAACAATGTATACTTTTAATAAAAATTATTGTATGACGATATCTCTAGGAAATAAAAAAACAATTAAAATACATAATGGTAATTATATCCAAATTTTTGTTCCATTTTTAAGTAAAAAAAAAAACTACTCCCATATGCAATGTATTGTTTGTGGATACATGCTTATAAATACTGCTTTAAAATCTATCATCTTAATACTTAGAAACAAAATGTAAAATTTAAATAATAAGCCTGAGGGATACCACTTCTATTTCAGTTAGAGTGGCAGGGACCAGATTTAATCTCTCAACTGAAACAAAATACATGAAATTGATTTTAAAGACATGGTTATCAAGTGGTGAAGGTCATTGATCCCTGACAAATGAGAAACAAATGGCATGAGTCCTTTAGCTGCCTCAGGTTATGACCCTGAGTTTCCAGACTGCAATGCAAGGAGTGGTAACTCAGGCATATATATGCCAGCATATTCCTTGAGTAGAGGATAAGGCGATAAGTGTTTAGGGAAGAACAAGGTAGCTAGAGTTTGCAGGACAGGGTGCTAAAGAGAGAGCTTCATGGAGAAAACCCCTGAGACAATTTCAAACAGATCAATACAAGTGTAATTGGTGTTACCAAAGGAGCACTTAAAGACAGGAAAAAAAATCGGAAAAACTGCAAACATTTTTAACTTTTGATGAAAATTATAAAATCACAGATTCAAGAATTTCAATAAAACTCTAACTCAAGAAACATGAAGAAAACCATGTCAAGTTACAACATAAGCAAATAACTTAAAAGTAGCAGTGAAAATAAATGCCAAGAGCAGTTAGAAAGAAAAAGCAGACATTATATGCAAAGGAACAAAGAAAAAGAAAACACAAATTTCTCATAAAGAAACAATGCAGGAGAGAAAAGACAACAGGTAACATATTCACCTGATGTCATCCCAAGCAACTTTTTTTTTTGTTTTCCCGAATGAAAAAAGTTCTCAAAGGGAAACATTTTGCTGATATGGAAGAAGTGAAACACAAATGCAGAAGCACTAAAAGGCATCAAAATCAGCAAGTTCAAAAACTTGCTGTTTTGAGCAGTGAAAAAAGTGTCTCGATAGGTGTATTGTATCAAATGGAGAGTACTTTGAAGATAACATATTTAAAAATGTAAGAATAAATGCACATTTTTTATAAATAAGATGTTTGGGAGGGTCTTCTCTTGTACTTAAATAAATAGACTTTAAGTCAAGAATGATTTTTTTTAAAAGGCAAAGAAGGTCATTACATAATGATAAATGAATGGGTCAATAGAGCAAAAGAATATAACAATTGTAAAAATGTATGCATCCAACAATGGAGTATCCAGACATGTAAAACAAATACTAATAGACCTAGAGGAAGAGATTGACTGTGATACAATACTTGTAAAGAATTTCAGCACCCCACTTTCAGCATTGGACAGATTATTTAGACAGAAAATCAACAAAGAAATATGAGAGTTAAACTGCACTCTAAACCAAATGAATTTAACAGACATTTACATAACATTTTATCTAACAGCTGCAGAATACACATTTTTCTTAATAGCACAAGAAACATTTCCAGTATAGACCATATGTGAGGTCACAAAACAATTCTTAACAAATTTTAAAAACTCAAAGTCATGTCAAGGATTTTTTCTGACTACAATGGAGTGAAACTAAAAGTCAGTGACAGAAGGAATATTAAATATTGTACAATTTCATGGTAATTAAACAACACAATCCTGAATAACAAATGAAAAATTAAAAAGAAATTTTAAAATTCCTTGAGATCTATCAAAATTAAACACAAGATAATAAGATTTATGAGATATGACAAAAAGCAGTTCTAAAAGAAAGTTGATATTAATAAATGCCTATGTTAAAAAGGAACAAAGATATAAAGTCGACAAACTAATAATGCAAGAAATTAGAGAACAAACCAAACACAAATTTAGTAAAAGGAAATAAATAATAAATATCAGATAAGAAATAAATGAAATTGAGAATTAAAAAAATCAACAGAATCAAAAGTTGAATTTTTGAGAAGTCAGACTAAATTGACAAACTTTTAGGTTGACTAAGAATAAAAGAGAAGGCACAAACAAACAAAACCTGAGATGAAAAAAGAAAATACTACAACTGATACCACAGAAATGCACAGCAATATTAGAGACTATTATAAACACCATATACCACAAACTGAAAAACCTAAAACAAATGTATAAATTCCTGAACATATACAACCTACCAAAACTGAACCATGAAGAAAAAGAAAACTTAAACAGATCAATAATGACTAATGAGAATGATGGAGTAAGCTAAAAGTCTCCTATCAAAGAAAAGCCCAAGACTGACAGCTTTAATGATAAATTTAATCAAACATTTACAGAAGTAATGCCAATTCTACTCAAACTATTAATAAATTGAAGAGGAAAGACTAATTCCAAGATTTGGAGGCAAGGTGGTGACGGAACCAGTGGGAGCGTGAAAGTCTCTGCAAGGGGAGTGTCCATAAAGACAGTCTGTGAGTGGGTGAGTGCTGCTGAGTGAGTGAAAGTCCGTCTGAGTGGAGACTCAGGATCAAACACCTGGGGCTCCCCTCTGGAGGCAGCTGCAACCCACCACCGCCCTGAGATTAGCCATTCTTGGGGATCTCTTGAGAGGAGGCAGCAGAGGTCAACTGCTCTCATTACCGGGCAGTCGACTCATGCCACGGCTCAGTGAGCCAGGCCCTGGCGGAGGGAATCGTGGAGAGGACATGGGGCGGAAATCTGGAACTGCGACCTGCCGCTGGTGAGGAGACACTAGCTGCCTCCATTTTCTCTGTCCTAGGCCTAGCAGAGACCTGCACTGGTGCCTCGGGCCCTTTCAGCCTCCAACCTGGGACCCAGAGGTGATCTCCACATCCCTCTGGGATCCATCATTGCCCATCCAGAGAGGAAACTTCAGGAGCAGACATGAAAGACGGATGCCCCACCCCCATGCTGGACCAGCCACAGACACATCTGATCTGAGTGGACACTTGGCAGCAATAGCAGCAGCAGCAGCAGACAAGTTGGGTGAGTCAGGATCTGACTCACCTTCCTCCCACAGCAGTCCACGGGACTAAGAGCTACCAGATCTACCTGCACTGAGAGTGAAGGTGAGTGGCTGGAAACTGGAGCCCTCTCCCTACCTCAGCAGCAGTACTTGGAAAAGGAACCTGAAGTTCCAAAAATGGCCACAGAGGGAGCTCTTTTTATTTTCTTTTCTCTGTTTTTGCTTATGTTTTAGTACTTGTTTTGCTTTGGGGCATTTTTTGCTTTTTTTTAAGTGCTTTTTTTAGTTTTTCGGTTTGCATATGGGTATTTTTGAGGGCGAGTGCATCACCAGGCTTTTTTTGTTTGCAAGTTTGTTTGCATGTTTTTTCTTGTTTCTTTGTATATTCATTAGTTGATGTGCCTGTTTGTTTTCCTTCTCCTTCTCCTCTATCTTTGTCTTCCTTTAGTCTCCCTTCTTACTTTATCTGTTCTTCCCCTTGTACTTGTCTCATTTTGCTCACATTCATGTATATGCCCCTGCTGCATGGACAGATTATAAGATGGTGAGAAGTGAATTCCAGGGGTCCCACACACCTGTCAGTGGACACTGTGATGTGCAAATAGCTTCTGAACCACAGCTCCCCCATCACACCTTAATCAAATCTCAAAACTACAAAAAGCACAGTTCCCCATCCTCAATCTGGCTTCAAAACTGAACAAATTCAGAGAATCTACACAAGGAAGAATAGGGAGTTGAGCAAACAGAAGTGAAAGAGATCCCCATATCATGGAGCAATGGAGTTAAAGAAGGGAGAAAAACTATAACAAATGAAGGAGAATCAAAGGGAGAACTCAGGTCCCATACAGAAAATCACTGGGAAGATAGCACCTGAGAATACAGACTTTGGAATGCAAACAATGAAGAATCCCCAGAACGACTGGTCTGAAACCATAAACCCAGAGGTCAAGGTATTAATAGAGAGATTGGATAGAAATAAGGAGAGACAAGAGGAAAGAATGAAGGAGTTGATAACTGAGATAACCGCAATAAAGAATACAGTAAATGAAACAAATAACAAACTGACAAGCATGAACAGCAGAATTAACCAAGCAGAAGAAAGAATCTCAGAACTTGAGGACCAAAATATGGAACTAACCCAAACTATTAAAAACATAGAAAAGAAGCTTTAAAAGACAGAACAAAACCTCCAAGAGATGTGTGATTATATCAAAGGGCTGAACATAAGATTACTTGGCAGTCCTGAGGCAGACAGAGAAACAGAGACAACCCTGGAACAAACATTCCAAGAAATTATCCAAGAAAACTTCCCTCATCTCATTAGAGACTTGATCATTCAAGTACAAGAGATTCAGAGAACCCTTACAAGATATCAAATGAGAAGATCAACTCCTAGACACATAAGAATCCACTTATACAAGTAGCTATAAAATAAACAATCCTAGCCGGGCTCAGTGGCTCAGCCTGTAATCCTGCGCTTTGGGAGGCTGAGGTGAGTGGACTGCCTGAGCCCGTGGGTTCCAGACCTGCCAGGGCAATTTTGCAAGACCTCATTTCTACAATAAATAAAAAAACTATGGGTATGGGAGCACGTACCTGTAGTTCCAGCTACTTGGAAGGCTGAGGCGGAAGGATTGCTGGAGTCCAGCAAGTAGAGGCTGCAGTGGCCAGGAGCGGCCACTGCACTCCAATCTGGGCAACAGAGTGAGACTCCAACTCAAAAAAATAAAAAATAAATAAACAATCCTAAGGGTACCAAGAGAGAAAGGTCAGACTACCTACCAGAGAAGACCAATTAGAATAGCAGCAGACTTATCTACAGAAATGCTGCAGGCTAGAAGGGACTGGAGTGCAATCTTCAAAGTTCTCAAAGATAAACAATTCCAACCAAGAATTTCCTCCCCAGTTAAGCTAAGCTTCATCAGTAGTGGAAAATTAAGGACCTTGAACAATTATAATACTATAAGAAATGGATTGGCAGTAGAGAGAAACTGTCAGGGGAGGGGGATGGGATTGGCAGTTGAGGGAAACTGCAAGGGGAGGGAGGGGCACACCTCATCAAAAAGGGTACCTGCATAATCAACGTTTGTATACCTAGCCCTAAATTGTACCCCACACCTTTATAATAATAATAATAAAAGAAGGGCAAGACAAATGCAGGTGAATAAAGTAAAATTCAAACAACAAAGTCACCTAAAGTACATTTTATGTAAGGTAGGATGCCAAAAACATTTTAATAAAATCCTATCTATAATTGATAAAAACAAATAAAAAATATCTTTCCCAGACATTTAATCCCTAAGAGTTTATGCCACCTCCAGACCAGTTCAACAAGAAACACTTAAGAAAATATTAAACACAGAAGAAGAAAGAAAGAAAGAAAGAAAGAAACACATTCTTCTCAAGAATACAGGAGAAAGATTGAAAACACACACACATATCAACCCAAAATCAAAAGAAAACCAACAAACAAACAACAACAAAATCTGTAAGAACCTCATGACAGAAATAAATTCTCATACCTCAGTAATTAACCTGAATGTGAATGGACTAAATGTACCACTGAAAAGAAAAAAATGATGCAACAATATGTATCTCCTGGAGACTCATTTCACCAGAATGAGCATTCACAGACTCAAAGCAAGAGAATGGAAAACAATTTTTAAGATGAACACAAAAGAAAACAGGAGTTGTGATCACAAAAGAAAACAGGAGTTGTGATCTTATATCAGACAAAATATCCTTTCAGTTATCAAAAATTTAAAAAGTCACAGAAGGTCACTACATAATGATAAGAGGTTCAATCCACCAACAAGAAATCTACATCCTAAGCATATATGCCCCCAACATAGGAACATCAACTTTCATAAAGCAGCTTCCACATAAACTAAAAAAAGACATTGACTCAAAGACTATCATAGCTGGGGACTTAAATACCCAACTAACAACCCTAGATAGATCACTGAGGCAAAAGGTCAACAAGGAGATCCAGACCCTCAACTTGACGCTTGACCAAATGGACTTAATAGATACCTATAGAACACTCCACCCAATAACCACGGAATATACATTCCAGTCATCACAACATAGAATGTATTCAAAGATTGACCATATCCTTGGACATAAATCAAGCATAACAAATTTTATAAAATCAAAATCTGCCATGCACCCTCTCAGACCACAGTGGAATAAAAATAAATATCAACACCAACAAAGCTATCCCCAAACCCACAAAGACATGGACACTAAACAGCATGATACTAAACAAATCCTGGATCAACATGGAAATCAAAGCAAAAATTAAAATATTTCTGTAAACTAAAATAAAGACACACCTTACCAAAACCTCTGGGATACCATAAAATCAGTAATGAGAAGGGAATTAATTTTTTTATGAACACACATCAAGAAAATGGAAGCCGGGCTCGGTGGCTCAGCCTGTAATCCCGTGCCTTTGGGAGGCTGAGGTGAGTGGATTGCCTGAGCCTGCGGGTTTGAGACCCACCTGGGCAGGAGAGACCTCATCTCTACAATAAATCAAAAAAAAAATTAGCCAGGCATGGTAGCACGCGCCTGTAGTTCCAGCTACTTGGAAGGCTGAGGCGGAAGGATTGCTGGAGCCCAAGTAGGCTGCGGTGGCTGGGCGCGGCCACTGCACTCCAGTCTGGGCGACAGTGAGACTCCAACTCAAAAAAAAAAAAAAAGAAAATGGAAAGATCGCAAGTTAATAGCTTAACAAATCACCTAAGGGAACTGGAAAGAAAAGACCACCGAAACCCTAGCTTCAGCAGAAGAATCTAGATCACCAAAGTAAAAGCACAAATATAGGACACAGAAGAAAAAAAATCAACGAAATAAAATGCTGGTTCTATGAAAGGATAAACAAGATTGACAGCCCCCTAGCCAGACTGACCAAGAAAAAGAGAGAAAAAGCCCAAAATAAACATAATCAGAAATGCAAAAGAGAAAATCACAACAAACACTGAAGAGATAAAAAAAAATCAGAGAATACTATGAACACCTGTATGGAAACAAACTTGAAAACCTAAATAAAATGGAGGACTTTCTGACATCACACAAGATACCAAGGTTGAAACAAGAAGAAATTGAGACATTAAATAGATCAATAACAACCCAGGAAATCAACTCCATCATAAGAAAATTACCCACAAAAAAAAAGTCCTGACCAGATGACTTTCCAGTGGAGTTCTACAAAATATACAAGCAGGAGCTGATACCAACCCTATTCCAAGCAATTGAGAAAGGTGAAACTCTCCCCAAATCATTCTATGAAGCTAACATCATACTGATATCCAGACCAGGTAAGGATCCAACAAAGAAAGAGCTAAACGTCAATATCCCTGATGAACATAGATGTAAAAATACTCAACAAGATTCTAGCAAATCGGATTCAACAACACATCTCAAAAATTATCCACCACGGCCAAGTAGGCTTCATACCTGGGACGCAGGGCAGGTTCAACTTCAATAAGACCATAAATGTAATATATCAACAGGAACCTCTGGGAAGATGGCAAAGGGGCAGGTTGGTCTGTGAGATTCTCTGAAAGTGAGTGTCCATAGCAACTCTTACTCTCCCAGTGGCTCCTGCTCCCGCCACTGCCAGCCTACTCTTCAACCACCATGCAGGCCTGCCGGCTGGCAGAACCAACCCCATGCACTGCTCTGTCTGCTGCTGCAGCCACAGCCACCACTGCCATTGCCAGCCACTTTGGCCCATGGGCTGGAGGCCCTGGATGCCACACACCACACCGCTGACTCGGCTGCTGCCTCCACTGCTCCCTCCTGCAGTCGCTCCCTCCCCCCACCCAGGCTCCCAGCCCATGGAGCTCCTCCCATGCACCACACTGTTGATGCCCACTGTTGGCCCTCGGCTCCCAACCCATGGAGCTCCTCCCATGCACCACACTGTTGATGCCACCACCACCATTCCCTTCCACAGCTGCTCCCTCCCCCTGCCTGTTGTGGCCTGTGGATCTCCTCCCATGCACTGCACTGCTGACAAGGCTGCCACTGCTGCCACTCTGTCCCACAGCCGCTCCCTCCCCCTACCCAGGGTGGCCCTCAGCTCCCAGCAACTTGTAGCTCTGGGCCCCCATGCTTGCTGCACCAGCCTGCCCCACCGAGCCACCCAGTGCCATGCCGACCTGCAGATCCCAACTGTCTGGCACTCTGCCTCCCCCAACTCAGCCCTTGGCCCATGGGTCCAGAGAACAACTGGGGCCCTAAGACCAGGCAGAGATGTGCATTGACCCACCCAGCTCTACCCAGCTCCACTAGCCTCCAGCTTGGGACCTAAGATAATAGTATCAAACTGGGACAGACAGGAGCCCCTCTTCCATGTGAGATAGGACACAGGTCAGATCTGAGTGGCAAACTTTTCATGCAGCAAGCTGACTGAGCCCAGATCTGAGCCAACTTCTCCCTAGCAGGCCTTGGGCATTAGTTCCTAGCTGTGAACAACCCTACCAGCCTGTGATGAGAGCTAGAGATCATAGTTGAAAGGACATTGGACTTAGAGGAATAATCTAAGAGCGTGCTTGTTCCCTTGTTTTTATTTTCATTTTTAATTTTTATTCTTTTTTTAACTTATCTTTTTTTCTCTTTTCTCTCACTTTACTGTTATTGATAATATCTGCATACTTGCTTTGTCTCTGTTAGTTTACTGATTTTTTTTCTTTAGATTTCATGTCTGTGTAGGGGAATAGCATCAATAAGGAGGCTGACTGACTGTGTATCTGTATGATTGTATGTTTTAGGTTTTTCTAAAAATCTTTTCTGTCTTGTGTCTCTTTTCATTTGTTAGTCAGTACGTTTGTCTGATTTTCCTTTTACTCTTCTCACTCTCCACCTTCCTCTTCCTCCCCTCCCCTATTCCATTCTTTTCCTTTTACTTACCCCATTTTGCTTTCAGGGAGTAAACCTATACCCCACTGCATGGACAGATTGCAAGGCAGTGGGAAGTAGGATCCAGGGTATCCATACACCTGTTGGTGGATACTGGGATCTGCAGATAGATTTTGAATTAGAGCCTCCCCCTCAATTAAGTCTCAAAATTTCAAAAAAAAAGTACAGCCCCTATCCGGGCTTGATGGCTCAGCCTGTAATCCCAGCACACTGGGAGGCTGAGGTGAGAGGATTGCCTGAGCCTGCAAGTTCGAGACCCTCCTGGGCAGGTTGGTGAGACCTCGCCTCTACAATAAATAAAAAATTAGCCAGGCATGGTAGTGTGCACCTGTAGTTCCAGCTACTTGGAAGGCTGAGGCGGAAGGATTGCCTGAGCCCAGCAGGTCGAGGCTGCAGTGACTGAGGGCATGCCACTGTATTCCAGTCTGGGCAACAGAGTGAGACTCCAACTCAAAAAAAAAAAAAGTACAGCCCCAACCCACAGTCCAACTTCAGAATTGAACAAAGCTAGAGGATTCACATAAGGAAGAATAGGAGATTGAGCAAACAGAATTAAAAGCAACCCCTCCACTACTGAACAACAGAATTAAAGAAGAGGGGGGAATAAAAGGAAAAAGTGGGGAGGATAATCTACACAAATGAAGAAAAGTCACAAGAAAAATATAGGATTCACACAGACCCCTGCGAGATCAGAAACAGAGAAAACAGATTTTGGAACACAAACAATAAGAGTCCCCAGAATGACTGGTCACATATTATAAACCCAGACATCAAGACATTAATAGAGAGAATAAAAAGAATTGAGGGGAGACAAGAGGGAAATAGGAAAGAGTCGATAACTGAGATAACAGCAGTAAAGAATACTGTGATTGAAATAAATAACAAACTAAAAAGCATGGAAAGTAGAATTAGCCAAGCAGAAGAAAGAATCTCAGAGCTTGAGGACCAAAATATAGAACTAACCCAAACTGTACAAACCATAGAAAAGAAGCTTAAAAAGACAGAACAAAACCTTTAAGAGATGAGCAATTACTTCAAGAGACTGAACCTAAGAGTAATTGGATTTCCTGAGGCAGAAAAAGAGACAGAGACCAACCTAGAACAAACATTCCATGAAATTATTCAAGAAAACGTCCCTCATCTCATCAGTGATGCAAAAATTCAAACACAAGAGATTCAGAGAACCCCTGCAAGACAACAAATGAGAAGACCAACTCCCATACACATAATAATTTGCTTAAACAAAGTAGGTATAAAAGAAAAATCCTAAAGGCAGCAAGAGAAAAAGGTCAGACTACCTACTGGGAAAGACCAACTAGAATAGCAGCAGATTTATCTACAGAAACACTTTAGGCTAGGAGAGCTTGGAGCCCAATCTTCAAAGTTCTCAAAGATAATCAATTTCAACCAAGAATAATGTACCCAGCTAAGCTTTATCAGTGAGGGAGAATTAAAATCTTTCCAGACATTCAATCCTTAAGAAATTGCACTGCCTCTAGACAGCTCTAAAAGAAACACTTAAGAAAGTATTAAAAATGGAAGAAAGGGAAAAAAGAACAACAAAATTCTTCACAAGAGTGTAGGAAAAAGATTGAAAACACACATGAATCAACCTCAAAATCAAAAGAAACACTGCAAAAAAACAGGACAGCAACACCTCTATAAGAACCTCATGACAGGAATAAACTCTCACATTTCAATAATTAGCCTGAATGTGAATGGACTAAATGCACCACTGAAAAGACATAGAATGGCAAAATGAATAAAATATCATGAGGCAACAATATATTGTCTCCAAGAGAGTCATCTCACCAGAAAGGACACTCACAGACTCAAAGTAATAGGATGGAAAGCAAAATTTCAGGCAAATGGAACACAAAAGAAAGCTGGAGTTGCAATCTTAATCTCAGACAAAATACCCTTTAAGCCATAAAAAATGTAAAAAGATGAAGAAGGCCACTATATAATGATAAAAAGTTCAATTCAGCAACAAGAAATATCCATCCTAAATATATATGCACCCAACAAAGGAGCACCAATATTCATAAAACAGCTTCTAGGCAAACTTAAAAAAGAAATTGACTCTAACACTATCATAGCTGGGGACTTTAATGCCCCACTCACAGCCCTGGACAGATCACCAAGACAAAAAATCAGCAAGGGGATCCAGAACCTCAATGAGATGCTTGAACAAATGCACCTAATTGATACCTACAGAACTCTCCACCCAATGACCACAGAATATACATTCTACTCATCACCACATGGAACGTACTGCAAGATTGATCACATCATTGATCACAAATCAAACATAAACAAATTTCATAAAATTGAAATTTTGCCATGCACCTTCTCAGACCACAGTGGAATAAAATAAATATCAACACCAACAAAGTTCTCCCCAAACTCACAAAGACATGAACACTAAACAACTCCGGGGTCAACAATGAAATCAAAACATAGATTAAAAGGTACTTGGAAACAAATGAAAATGAAGAAACATCTTACCAAAGCCTCTGGGATGCCCTGAAAGCAGTAGTGAATGGGGAATTCAATCTTTACAAACACACATGAAGAAAATGGAAAGATCACAAGTTAACAGCCTAACAAGTCACCTAAGGAAGCTGGAAAAGGAAGACTACCAAAATGCTAACTTCAGGAGAATTCTGATCACCAAAATAAAGCCCAAATCCAGGACATAGAAGATAAAAAGATAATACAAAAAAACCAACGAAACAAAAAGCTGGGTCTTTGAAAGGATAAACAAGATCGATAGTCCCCTAGCCAGACTGTCCAAGAAAAAGAGAGAAAAAGCCCAAATAGACTCAATCAGAAACACAAAAGATGAAGTCACAACTGACCCTGAAGTAATATAAAAAATTATCAGAGACTACTATGTACAATTGTATGGAAACAAACTTGAAAATCTAAAGGAAATGGAGGACTTTCTGACATTACACAACCTCCCTAGGTTGAAACACACAAAAATTGAGACCCTAAATAGACCAATAACAATCAAGGAAATTGACTATGTCATAAGAAAACTACCTACCAAAAAAGTCATGGACCAGATGGCTTTCCAGCAGATTTCTACAAAACATACAAGGAGGAACTGACACCAATCCTAGTGAAAGTATTCCAGGTGATTGAGAAAGATGGAACTCTCCCAAATCATTTTATGAAGTTAACATCATACTGATACCAAGCCAGGTAAAGACCCAACAAAGAAAGAGAACTACAGGCCCATATCTTTGATGAACATAGATATTAAAATGCTCAACATGATCCTAGCAAACAGGAATCAACAACACATCTCAAAAATCACTCATCACGACCAAGTAGACTTTATCCCTGGGATGCAAGACTGGTTCAACATTCATAAAACCATAAATGTAATTAAATACATCAACAGACATAAAAACAAAAACCACATGATTATATCATTACATGCAGAAAAAAGCTTTTGATAAAATCTAACACCTCTTCTTGATAAAAACCCTTGAACATCTAGGCATAGGTGGAACATACCTCAAAATAGTAAGAGCCATCTATGAGAAACCCACAGTCAGCATACTCCTTAACAGACAAAAATTGGAAACATTTCCCCTGAAAACTGGAACAAGACAAGAATGCCCACTGTCACCCCTCCTGTTCAACATAGTTTTGGAAGTCTTAGCTATAGCAATCAGAGAAGAGAAGGTGATCACGGGTATCCAAATAGGAAAGGAGGAAGTCAAGTTATCTTTCTTTGCAGATGACATAATTGTATACCTTGAAAACCCAAGAGAATCCTCCAAAAACCTCCTTGCACTGATAAAGGACTTTGGCAAAGTCTTAGGGTATAAAATAAATGTGCAAAAGACAATCGCATTTCTATACACCAAAAATAAACAAAAAGAAACCCAAATAAAAAGTACAATTCCATTCACAATAGTCACACACACACACAAAAGAAATACCTTTAACCCTGGGATGCAAGACTGGTTCAACATTCATAAAACCATAAATGTAAACAGAAATGTGAGATGTGAAATGTGAAAGACCAGAAAAGTGAAAGACATTTACAATGTGAAATGTGAACAGAAATGTGAAATGTGAAAGATCAGAAATGTGAAAGACCTTTACAATGAAAACTACAAAACACTGCTTAAAGAAATCAAAGATGAGCCGGGCTCGGTGGCTCAGCCTGTAATTCTGTGCCTTTGGGAGGCTGAGGTGAGTGGATTGCCTGAGCCCGTGGGTTCGAGACCCACCTGGGCAGCAAGACCTCATCTCTACAATAAATTTTAAAAAAAATCAGCCGGGTGTGGTAGTGCATGCCTGTAATTCCGGCTACTGGGAAGGCTGAGGCGGAAGGATCACCGGAGCCCAGCAGGCGAGGCTGCGGTGGCCGGGAGCGGCCACTGCACTCCAGTCTGGGCAACAGAGTGAGACTCCAACTAAAAAAAAAAAAAAAAAAACAAAAACAGACAAACAAAAAATAAATCAAAGATGACACAAACAAGTTGAAAAATATTCCATGCTCATCGATTGGAAGAATCAACATTGTTGAGATGTTCATTTTACCTAAGGCAATCTGTAGACTTAACACAATATCCATCAAATTACCAGCAACATTCTTCTCCGACCTAGAAAAAACAATACAGGAATTCATACAGAAACATAAATGACCAAGAATAGCCAAAACAATTCTCAGCAAAAACAACAACAACAACAACAAAAAAAAAACCACAAAGCAGGAGGTATCACACTCCCAGATTTTAAACTTTATTATAAAGCTAAAATAATCAAAACAGCCTGGTATTGGTACAAGAGCAGGCATATAGGCCAATGGAATAGAATTAAGATTCCAGAAAACCTCAATAGAATTAAGATTCCAGAAAGCCTCAATTTCTCAACCAACTTATCTTCAACAAAACCTCCACCACCCACTACTGGGAGAGGAGAACCTATTCAGTAAATGGTGCTGGGAAAATTGGCTGACCACAAGCAGAAGACTGAAACAGAACCCCTACCTATCTCCATACACAAAAATTAACTCTAAATGGATCGCAGACCTAAATGCAAAACCTCAAACTGTAAGAACCGTAAAAAATGCAGGAAACACTTTTATGGAAGTTGGAACTGTCAACCAATTCTTGAGCAAAACCCGAAGTACCCAGGCCATAAGAGATAAGATAGACAAGTGGGACCTCATTAAACTGACAAACTTCTGCAAAGCCAAAGAAATTATCAAGCAAGCAGGGAGAGAGTCCACAGACTGGGAAAAAATATTTGCCAACTCCATGTCTGACAAAGGCCTAACATCAAGGATCTACAAGGAACTCAATGTGCTGGAAAAAAAGAAAGCAAACAACCCCAATACAAAGTGGGCAAAAGATATAAATTGACAATTCTCAAAAGAAGACATATGAGCCCCCAACAGATACATGGAAAAATGTTCAGCCTCACTAGTCATCAAGGAGATGCAAATTAAAACTACAGTGAGATACCACCTAACTTCAGTCAGAATGACCATCAATAAATAAAAAAATAACAGATGTTGGAAAGGATGTAGCAAAAAGGAAACACTTCTATACTGTTGGTGGGAGTGTAAACTAGTACAGCCTCTGTGGAAATCAGTGTGTTGATACCTAAAAGTTCTAAAAATTGACCTTCCATATGACTCTGCAATTCCCCTACTGGGAATATAACTGGAAGAACTCATGTCACTCTGTGAAAAAGATACCTGCACATGTATGTTTATTACAGCATTGTTCACAATAGCAAGAACATGGAACCAACTGTGCTGTCCATCAAAAAGATGACTGGATTTTAAAAAATGTAGTACATATACACAATGGAATATTACGCAGCCATAAAAAAGAACAAAATCATGAACTTCACAGCAACCTGGATGGAATTAGAGTTTATAATATGAGTGATCTCTTACAGAAGCAAAGAGCTGAGTATCACATGTTCTCACTCATAAATGGACCTTGAACAACTACCGCAATACTATAAGAAAAGGACTGACAGTAGCGGGAAACTGTGTGGGTGGGTCGGGGGGTGGAATTGACAGTAGTCGATATCTGCCTGGGGAAGGGAGGCATACCTCATCAACAGGGGTACCTGCACAGTGAATATTGGTATACCTAACCCTCAATTGTACCCCACAATTTTAAAATAAAAATTAAAACAGGGAAAAAAAATACATCAATAGATGTAAAAATAAGAATCACATGATTACATCATTAGACATAGAAAAAGTTTTTGATAAAATCTAGCATCCCTTCTTGATAAAAACCCTTGAAAACCTAGGCATACAGGGAACATACTTCAAAATAGTAGGAGTCATCTACATTAAACCCACAGCCAACATATTGCTAAATGGACAAAAATTGAAAGCATTTCTCCTGAAAACAGGAATAAGAAAAGGCTGCCCATTTTCGCCCCTCCTATTCAACATATTGTTGGAAGTCCTAGCTGGAGCACTCAGACAAGAGAAGGAAATCAGAGGTATCCAAAAAAGGAAAAGAGGAAGTCAAGCTACCTCTTTGCTGACAATATGATTCTATACCTCAAAAATGGAAGAGAATCTGTCAAAAAACTCATTGCACTGATAAAGGACTTTGACAAAATCGCAGGGTACAAAAATCAATGTACAATAGACATTCACATTCTTTTTTTTTTTTTTTTTTTTTTTTTTTTTTTAGTTGGAGTCTCACTCGGTCGCCCAGACTGGAGTGCAGTGGCCGCTTCCAGCCACCGCAGCCTCCCCTGCTGGGCTCCGGCAATCCTTCCGCCTCAGCCTTCCGAGTAGCCGGAACTACAGGCGCGCGCTACCACGCCCAGCTGATTTTTTTATTTATTGTAGAGATGAGGTCTCGCTGCCCAGGCGGGTTTCGAACCCGCGGGCTCAGGCAATCCACTTACCTCAGCCTCCCAAAGGCGCAGGATTACAGGCTGAGCCACCGAGCCCGTCAACATTCACATTCTTATACATCAACAACAAACAGGCAGAGAAACAAATAAAAAGCACAATCTCATTCACAATAATCATACTCACAAAAACAAAAACCTCGGCAGCTTCCTAGCCACAGAAATGAAAGACCTTTACAATGAAAACTACGAAACATTGCTCAAAGTAATCAAAGATGACACACAAAAAAAAAAAAATGGAAAAATATCCCATGCTCATGGATTGGAAGAATCAATATTGTTAATATGCCCAACCTACCCAAGGCAACCTACAGATTTAATGCAATACCCATTAAATTACCAGCATCATTCTTCTCAGAACTGGAAACAACAATACTGAAATTCATAGGAATCATAAACGACCATGAATAGCCAAAACAATCCTCAGTAAAAGAAACAAAGTGGGAGGTATCACACTTTCAGACTCTAAACTTTATTATAGGCACAATAAAATAAAAACAGCTTAGTATTGGTACAAGAACAGGCATATAGACCAATGGAACAGGATAGATTCCAGAAGCAAAACCTCAATTTCTCAACCAACTCATCTTTGACATCTGGGGACAGGAGAACCTATTCAAAAATAGTGCTGGGAAAACCGGCTGATCACATGCAGAAGATTAACACAAGACTGTTACCTATTATCATACACAAAAATCAACTCTAAATGGATCAAAGACCTAAATGTAAAACCTCAAACTATAAGAACCTTAGAAAATACAGGAGACGCCCTGATGGAAATTGGAACTTTCAACCAATTTCTGGTCAAAACCCCAAGTGCCCATACCATAAGAGATAAGATAGAAAAGCGGGACCTCAACAAAGTGAAAACCTCTGCAAAGCAACAGAAACCATCAAGAGAGTGGGGAGACAATTCACAGACTGGGAAAAATACTTGCCAACTGTATATCTGTCAAAGGCCTAACATCTAGGATCTATAAGGAACGTAAGCATGCCAAAAAGAAAAAAGCAAACAACCTAATAAGTGGGCAAAAAATATGAATAGGCACTTCTCAAAAGAAGACATATGAGCAGCCAACAGATACATGAAAAAATGCTCAGTCTCACTAGCCATCAAAGAAATGCAAATTAAAACCACACCGAGATACCACCTAACTCCAGTCAGGATGGACATCATCAATAACTCAAAAAACAACAGATGCTGGAGAGGATGTGGGGAAAAGGAAACAATTCTACACTGTTGGTGGGAGTGTAAACTAGCACAACCTCTGTGGAAAACAGTGTGACATTTCCTAAAAGATCTAAAAATTAGCCGGGCTCGGTGGCTCAGCCAGTAATTCCGTGCCTTTGGGAGGCTGAGGTGAGTGGATTGCCTGAGCCCGTGGGTTCGAGACCCGCCTGGGCAGCAAGACCTCATCTCTACAATAAATCAAAAAATCAGCCAGGCGTAGTGGCGCGCGCCTGTAATTCCGGCTACATGGAAGGCTGAGGCAGAAGGATCGCCGGAGCCCAGCGGGTCGAGGCTGCGGTGGCCGGGAGCGGCCACTGCACTCCAGTCTGGGCGACAGAGTGAGATTCCAACTCAAAAAAAAAAAAAAAAAGATCTAAAAATTGACCTTCCATATGACCCAGCAATCCCCTTTCTAGGAATATACTCGGAGGAACTCAAACCATTCTATAAAAAGATACCCATGTACACATGTTTATCTCAACACTATTCACAATAGCAAAAACATGGAACCAATCATGCTACCCATCAAAAGTAGACTGGATTAAAAAAAATGTGGTACATATATACAATGGAATATTACATAGCCATAAGGAAGGACAAAATTATGAACTTCGTAGCAACTTGAATGGGTTTAGAGTCTGTAATACTCAGTGATCTATCATAGAAACAAAGAACTGAGTACCACATGTCCTCACTCATAAGTGGACCCTGAACAATTATCATAATACTACAAGAATGGGATTGGCAATAGTGGGAATCTGCCTGGAGGTGGGGGGTTGGGCATACTTCATCAATAAGGGTACCTGATCTCAAACTCGGTGAAGTGAGGACCAAAGTGAGGCCCAAACTTTACCTATACAATGACCATTTGTATACCTAGTTCTGAATTGTACCCTGCACCTTTAAAATAAAAATTAAAAAAACAAAAGATTAATTCTAAATGCATTCTACAAGGCCAGCATTACCCTGATACCAAAAACAGAGAAGACAACAAAAGGCAAAGAATACTACAGGCTAATATGTCTGATTAACACAGATGCAAGGCTAGGCACAGTGACTCATTTCTCTAGTCCTAGCACTTTGGGAGGTCAAGGCATGAGAATTACTTGAGCTTAGAAGTTCCAGACCATCCTTGGTAGCATAGCAAGATCTCTTCTCTGCAAAACATCTTAATAATTAGCCAGATGTAGTGGCACACCTATATTCCCAGCTACTTGGGCAGCTGAGGCAGAAGAATTAGTTAAGCCTAGAAGTTTGAGGCTTCAGTGAGCTATGACTGTATCTGGGTGAGACTCTGTGTCTAAAAAACAAAAACAACACATAGATGTAAAAATCCTTAGCAAAACACACTTGATTCTTGAACAACATGGGTTTAAACTTCATAGGTCCAATTTTAAGTGAATTTTTCTTTGCCACCCCAAGGCAACAAAAACAATCCCTCCTCTTTCTTTTCCTTTTCTGCCTACTCCATTTGAAGATAACGAGGATAAAGACCTTGAGGATAATTGAATTTCACTTAGTAAATAGTATATATATCTTATCTTCTTTATGATTTTCTTAGCAACATTTCCTTTTCTCTATCTTACTTATCGTAAGAGTACAGTATATAATATACATGACATAAAAAATATGTGTTATTTTTTTTTTTAGTTGGAGTCTCACTCCATTGTCCAGGCTGGGGTACAGTGGCATGCTCACAGTCACCCCAGAATTGACCTGCTGGGTTCTGGCGATCCTTCTGCTTCAGCCTTTCAAGTAGCCAGAACTACAGGCATGTGCTACATGCCTGGCTAATGTTTTTTATTTATTGTAAAGACAAGGTCTTGCCAAGTTGCCTGGGCTGGTCTTAAACCCACAGGCTCATGCAATTCACTTGCTTCAGGCTCCCAAAATGCTGGGATTACAGACTGAGCCACCGATCCCAGCCATGTTAAATTTTTATGTTGCTGGCCAGGTTTTCACTCAACAGCAGGCACTTGTATTTAAGTTTTTAGAAAGTCAAAAGTTATAAACAAATTTTTAACTGTACAGGAATTGGTGCCACTAAGCCCCATGTTGTTCAAGGGTCAACTGTCCTGTCAAACTGAATTAAGCAACACATAAAAAAGATAATTCACCATAATTAAGTGGGATTCATCCCAGAAATGCAAGGATGGTTCAACTAAACAATCATTCAAAGCTATACATAATATTAACAGAATCAAGAAGGAAAAGAACTATATGACCATTTCAATAGATGCTTTAAAAGCATTTGATTACATTCAACATCGCTTCTTGATAAAAACTCTTGACAATCTGGGTACAGAAGAAATATATCTGAAAACAATAAAGGTCATATATGGCAAAACCACAGGTCAAATTATACTGAATGGGGCAAAAATTGAAAGCCTTTTTTCAAAGAGCTGACACAAGACAAGGATGTCTACTTTACCATTTTTGTTCATCACAGTACTGGAAAACCTAGCCAGAGCAACTAAGCAAAGAAAAGAATTAAAGGACATCCATATTGGAAGAAAAGAAATTCAGTTATTCTTGTTTATAGATGACATCATCTTATATTTAGAAAAACCTAAAGATTCCATAAAAATTAATTAGAACTAATAAGTGAATTCAGTAAAATTATAGCATATAAATTAACATACAAAAATAGGGATTTTTTTTTTTTTTTTTTTTTGGAGTTGGAGTCTCACTCTGTCGCCCAGACTGGAGTGCAATGGCCGCTCCCGGCCACCGCAGCCTCGACCTGCTGGGCTCCAGCGATCCTTCCGCCTCAACCTTCCAAGTAGCCGGAACTACAGGTGCGCGCTACCACGCCCGGCTGATTTTTTGATTTATTGTAGAGATGGGGTCTCGCTGCCCAGGGGGGTCTCGCTGCCCAGGAGGGTCTCAAACCCGCGGGCTCAGGCAATCCACTCACCTCAGCCTCCCAAAGGCGCGGGATTACAGGCTGAGCCACTGAGCCCGACTTGGGATCATTTTTATACATCAACTATGAACAAACTGAAAAAGAAATAAGGAAAGCAATCTCATTTACAATGGCTGAAAAAAATAAAATACCTACAAGTAAATTTAACCAAAGAAGTACATGATATCCATGATGCAAACTATAAAACGTTGATGAAAGATATTGAAGAGGACAGAAACAAAATTTATTTTTAAAAATCTCGTGCTCACAGATTGGAAGAATTATAATTGTTAAACTGTCTATATTAGTGAAAGCAATACATATTCAGGGCAATACTTATTAAAATACCAATGCCATTATTCACAGAAATAAAAAAAAATTCTAAAGTTTGTATAAAACCCCAAAAGACCCAGAATAGCCAAAACAATCATAAGCAAAAAGAACAAAGCTTGAGGCATCATACTACCTGACTTCAAAATATATACAAAGGTATAATAACCAAAGCAGCATGGTACTGGCACAAAAACAGACACATAAAACAATGGAGCAGAATAGAAAACCCAGAAATAAATCCACACATTTACTACCAACTCGTTTTTGACAGAGGTCAAGAACACTCATTGGGAAAATACAGTCTCTTTAATAAATGGTGCTGGGAAAATTACATATTCACATGCATAAGAAATAAACTAGCCTCCTATCTCTCACCATATATAAAAATGAAATAAAGTGGGTTAAACATTCAAATGTAAGAATTGAAGCTGTGAAAACAAGGAGATTGGGAAAATGCTTCAGGTTACTGGTGTGAGCGAATAATTTTTGTATAAGGGGATAAAGAGAGGTTAGTTAATGAGTACCAAAATACAGTTAGATAGGAATAAGTTTCAGTATTTGGTAACACAGTAGAGTAATAAGATTTAGCAATAAATTATTGTATATTTCAAAATAGCTGAAAGAGAAAATTTGAATGTTACCAACACAAAAAATAATACTTGTTTGATGTGATAGATATCCCAATTACCCTGACCTGATCATTAAACTTTGTATGCATGTGTTAAAAACTATCATGCGTATTTCATATGTACAATTATTATGTATCAATTAAATAATTATGATTGCCAGAAGCCATACAAAAGGTATACATAAATATTGTTCAATTTACATACAATTTTAGAAAATAAAAACTACTGTAGTGACAGAAAATAGAATATTGTATGATGGAGACTGGGTCAGGAAGGGGAAGGAGGAAGGGATTACCAGGGGAAGAAGATAACTTTTTGGAATGATAGATCTGTTTATTATTTTGATGGTGGTGAAGATTTCATGCATATAGATGCTTGCTAAAACTCATCATCAAAGTATATGCTTTAAATATGTGCATTTTACTGTATGCCAATATTATATTTTTACTAATTTATTATTATTATTATTATTATTATTATTATTATTATTTTGAGTCAGAGTCTCACTCTGTTGCCCAGGCTGGAGGGCAGTGGCACGCTCACAGCCACCGCAGCCTTGACCTGATGGGCTCAGGCGATCGTTCTGCCTCAACCTTCCAAGTAGCTGGAACTACAGGCACATGCCACCACACCCGGCTAATTTTTTTATTTTACTGTAGAGATGAGGTCTTGCCAAGTTGCCCAGGTTGGTCTCAAACTTGGGGTTCAGGCAGTCCTCTCACCTCGGCCTCCCAAAATGCTGCGATTATAGGCATGAGCCACCATGCCAGTCCAATTTTATATTAATAAACCTATTTAAAAAGTAAAGAAAGGAAGAAATGAAGGAAAGGAGGAAGGAATGAAGGAAGGGAAAAAGAAAGGTATGAAAGAATAAAAGAAGGGAGAAAGAGAGAGAGAGGGAGGGAGAGAGGCAGTGAGGGAGAAAGCAGAACGAAAACAAGCCTGGAGATTTTAAATAGCAAATTTTGGAAATTCAAAATATCACTTCATGATAACAATATTATCTATTCCTAAACTCCTAATACACAATTATATTTAAATCTACATTCTAATATGTAGTTGATTACCTAGTCTTATGCAATAAAACATATTTTGTCCACATATTCTGACTGTCATATATATCTAATTTTGGTAAATCAAGCATCTAATTTGTAGTTGAGAAAAGGGCAAAATTGTTTATATACATAACAAAAATAGCTCATAATTTTATTAAAATATTTCTATAACTCTGTTATTAATAACACACTAATAATTTAACTTTTTTGAACTAAAAATCCAATACTTTGCAAAGAAGACAAATGATTCTTAAAGAAATTCTTAAGCCAAGTGACAAGTTTATATAATGCCCATACCATGAAAACTGTACAATAGTTAAAAATTTCAAAGAAAACTTTAGCAGGTACAAGGTATAAAGCCATAAAGACTTTGAAGCAATAAAAACACAGCTGAATCTAGCTTATTACACACACACACACACACACACACACACACACACACACACACACACACAAATGCACTTTTTTTTGGTCTTTAATGAGATTATTTCATGGAAGCAGGTTCACAGTAGGGATGTTAAAATTTCAATAAACGAGGGTCTGGAATTTTGCCACTGTTTTCTTAAGGCATGCTGTTCAGTATAAGGACATGATTTTATTCTTAGTGGGAGGCAGTTTACTTATGCAATGTGCAATCAGCATACTTTTTAAAGTTAGTGTCAGTTAATACCCTGAAGGAATCAGAATATGAGTAGATTTACACATTTGATTTGAGTTAGGGGCAGTCTGATTTTCACTCTTCAAAAAATCAAATATGTAGGGAAGCAAATTGAAATCTTAAAAAAAAAATTAATTAAAAATAATCAGGCCGGGCATGGTGGCTCATGCCTATAATCTCAATACTTTGGGAGGTCAAGGTGTGAGGATTGGTTGAGCTCAGGAGTTTGAAACCAGCCTGAGCAACATAGCAAAACCCCACCTCTACAAAATATAAAATAATTAGCCAGCTATGGTTCCATGTACCTGTACTCCCAGCTACTCAGGAGGCTGAGGGTGCAAGCTCCTGCCTCCAAAAATAATCAAAGCCAGGTTGTTACGTTGACCTTTTAAAATTATTTTGGTTCTACTAAAATTATTTAAATAGAAATTTAATTTTAAAAGTTCAACATTTACTATTTTTTTCAATACATTGTGCTTAGATGAATGCAAACATTAACACAATTTGATTTCTATTTTCAAACAACTTAAAATAAATGAGAATAAATACATTCAATAACTAAAATGCAAAGGCAGAACAGGATGATCATAAAGTTAAAAACAAAGTACCTTATTAGCTCAGAAGAGGGGAAGAAAGTATTTCTTTTTTTTTTTTTTTGAGTCGAAGTCTCACTCTGTCACCCAGACTGGAGTGCAGTGGCCGCTCCCGGCCACCACAGCCTCGACCTGCTGGGCTCCGGTGATCCTTCTGCCTCGGCCTTCCAAGTAGCTGGAACTACAGGCGTGCGCTACCACGCCCAGCTGATTTTTGATTCATTGTAGAGATGAGGTCTCGCCAAGTTGCCCAGGCGGGTCTCAAACCTGCGGGCTCAGGCAATCCACTCACCTCAGCCTCCCAAGGCGCAGGATTACAGGCTGAGCCACCAAGCCCGGCTTGGAAGAAAGTATATCTAATTTGAAAAGTCAATGCTGGCTTTATGGCTTTACAGACATGGATGGATTGGAGGTAGCACAAACCTCACTATAAACATAGGAAAGAGGATAAATACAGAAAAGAGGTGCGGAGGTAGAAAAATGGAAGAAAAGTTAACAGCCTTTAGTCTTTGGTGGACACAGAGCAGGAGAGAGCTAAAGCTGACTGCAGAGCTGATTGTTGAAAACCCTCTCTCTCTCTCTCTCTCTCACTCTCTCTCTCTCTCCTCCCCCCCCTCTTCAGAGCTAAAAACCCCCCCTCTCTTTCTTTCTGTATACACACACAAAATATGTGTGTGTGTGTGTGTATGTGTGTGTGTGTGCATCTTCCTCCCTTCCTTCCTCTTTAAAAAAAAAAGGAACACCCTACCAGCAAAATGATGTATTAAGATTACTATCAATATTTCATATAAAGTAAATTGGATAAGAAAAACATTGACTAAAGGCAAGGAAATTTAAATGCTTTCTCAGTGGTTCTACCTGGAGTTAATAAGAGCCTCAATAGAAGATGGCAGAAAGAAAATGAATATGGAGCCAAGGTGGATAATTAAAGAACAAGGAAGCCGACTGGATGTGTTGAACAAGGAAAGAATGGTCAAAGATGACTGTTCTTGAAAGAAGGAGGACAGGGATGATAGTAATAACATTCCCTAAAATGAGCAACACGGGAAATATATATATACCTTTGGGAGAAAAAATGATGACACCTATGTGGACAGATTTAATTTGGAGTAGATTAGCACATCCAGATGGACTTGTCCACTTGAACATTAGCTTAATTTCATAATAAGGTTCAGAGATGTTAACTGAGTCATCTTAAATCAAGAGTAATTGTTTTAGATGATCAAAAGGGAGAGAAAAGAGAAGCTAAGACCATCAGAGAATGACTTAATTTGGTGAGGAAGGGAGAAGAAGGGAAACAAGACAGGGGGTAGGTGGGTGACTTAGGAAAATTCCAGGAAAAGACAACAGAGGCCAGATTGAGCTGCAGGGCCCTGTGCTCCTTGCAGGCATCTGAATCCTCATCAGTGACAAGGAACTAGCAGAACATTCTGGGGGCAGTTGCTTCTACTGCGTGGGTCCCATGCCAGTGTACACAGGCCACCAAGATCTTAAACTTTTGGCATTTTCCAGGATATGTCACTTCCAGAAGCAAAGCTGATATGTATAAAGAGCAGACACAATGCTTGGTATGCAAACACATGAGATAGTACTAAATCCATGAGATAAACACATGAGACAGCAATCAAAATCCATGAATGAAAGAGCAGGTCTGTAGGACCCAAAGGCTGGTACATGCACAGGTTCGAACTAGTCTATTTTTTTAAAACTTCCAAGTATTTTTCATTTAATCTCATTATTTGTGGTGCAAACTAGTCCCAAATTCTTCCTAGACTTTGACACAAGGTGGAGCAATCACATGACTTTGTCTCAATTTTCTAATTAATTCATCTGCATTTCTCAATATGGGGAAATAGCCCCATCGCCAGTTTGTACAGTACAGCCTTCACCCCTTGACCTTAACCTGTGTACCTTATTAAACTCTCATTCCATTTCTGGCTCATACCTGGGGAAAAAACAGGCAAAACAGTTCCCATTTCTCGCTTTCTCTCCTTTGCCTGTATATCCACAAGGTTTTTATGACCTGTAGCCTTTTTCATTAATTTAATAACATGCCTGGGCACATGCCTTTCTCTTGGATTTAATAAGATAGTTTCCCTGAATGTCGCCCTACTCTCAAAAAAGTGGTATTTTTTAAAAAGTAGTACCACTCAGAGACAAAAACTGCAGAAAGTGAAAAAAAGTCGAGCAGTAGTTCTGCGTTGACCCTGGCCCCTGAGAGACTCAGTAAAGCAAGTGGCTGCACGTGGAACAGTCCAGAAGCACCCTGGATTGAAGATTGTGAGGCGAAGAAATGGGGCAGAACAGACACATTCATCTTTTTGAGAACCTAGCTGAAGTAATTTGTAAATTTTTAATATTCACCAGGTCGGAAGGATGGCATAAAAATAATCACAAATTATTTGGACTATGGCATTCATTTAAAAAAATAAGTATTTACTTTAGTATTTCTTAAATGTACCATGTGAGAATTCACCCATACAAATTACCATGGCTATAGTCCCAGAACCTGTAATTAATTAGCTTGGACCTAGTCTGGGAAGGAATGCTAACAATAAAATTTCAAAGTACCTATTTGGCAAATTCTTTATGATGTCAGGACAACATGTGTGTATGTTCTTTATCAAGGACAAAAATAAGAAAGAATAGTAATATTTCCATCCGTGTGTTCATGTCATACAAATTTATTAAAGGCATATTTAATCTACCTTGGAATGAGGTTCAGTCATTTTCTCTCATGTTAGGTGGCATAATAAATTTATAGATTATTTAAACTAATGCCTTGACTGAAAAAATCTGTGACCTGGAAATGTCAAAGTAATATTAAAGTCAATTAAAATATTTAAAAATAACCACTTTTGATTGAGCCACTTAGTTCTCTAGTTAAGAAGCATTAGCAATGATGCAATTAGTTTCAAAATAATAGAATTGGTTATATTTTATAAGTTTAATTTCAAACTTATTCTATGTCTCTAATAATTTTACAGATTAAATTTATAGGAAACCATTTCTCATTCAAAACTACATATACTAGAAATTGGGTGATTTAAAAAAGATTTCACCACCAGAGAGAATTCTTAAATTGCATCAAATTTTGGTAAACTACTAAACTAATGCTCAGATTAAGATTATCTCAGAGAGAGAACTAAAGGAAGACTCCATTAAATCGAAGAGGCAATTCTATCCTCATTAAACAGGGCTTTTAAATGAGGTTTTTATACTTAAAAACATGCAACTGACATTTATGAAATTTCCTAATCTGTGCCAAGTGTAGCCCCGGGTGTTGCAGATGACTATGATGGGGCCTCTTCCCTCTAGGCTCTCATGGTTTCTCTCTGGTTTCTGAGTCAGAGGGTTTTATGGTCTAGTTGCCACACTGGGTTTTCAGTTCAACTCAGTTAAATTACACATGCATTTATTAAATATACACTGTGCCAAGCCCTGAAAAGAATAAAAAATAAATAAGACAAGGCATTCAGAAATCTGTCATTGAACTTCACTTACACATTTTTTTCCTTTCCTTTCAGACATGGTGGCATCACCGTATATTACACTGCAACTGAAAATTGGAAACTTGGCTTGTGTAGTGTTTGACCACAATCACCTTAAAGACCTGCTCTGCCCACACCTCCCCTTTTAATATATTCCTTCACTGTCTTTAGGAAGACTAAGAATCAGGCATTCCCCAATATCTCAGACTTTCACCCATTTCTTGCTACCCTGATTCTTTTTTTTTTTTTTTTTGAGTTGGAGTTTCACTCTGTTGCCCAGTCTGGAGTGCAGTGGCCGCTCCCGGCCACCACAGCCTCAACCTGCTGGGCTCTGGCGATCCTTCCGCCTCACTCTTCCAGGTAGCTGGAACTACAGGTGGGCGCTACCACACCCGGCTAGTTTTTGATTTACTGTAGAGACGAGGTCTCGCCAAGTTGCCCAGGCAGGTCTCGAACCCGCGGGCTCAGGCTCCAACATAACTTCATGCAATTGTCAAATTATACTGCACATCGCCTGAGCCCGCGGGTTCGAGACCCGCCTGGGCAGCGAGACCTCATCTCTACAATAAATAAAAAAATCAGCCGGGCGTGGTAGCGCGCGCCTGTAATTCCGGCTACTGGGAAGGCTGAGGCGGAAGGATCGCAGGAGCCCAGCAGATAGAGGCTGCGGTGGCCAGGAGCGGCCACCGCACTCCGGTCTGGGCGACAGAGTGAGACTCCAACTCAAAAAAAAAAAAAAAAAAAAATTATACTGCACAAATTATAATTTTGATATTTAAAACCACTTGTTTCCCTACTACATAGGATTTGAATTCCTTTTCTCTCTCTCTCTCTCTCTCTCTCTCTTTCTCTCTCTCTCTCTCTCTCTCTCTCTCGTTCTGCTGCACATTCACTTTAGATACTTTATAAATCAACCTGAATGACTTCCTGTACCCTAAGCTTTCCCATCACCTACACTAACTATTCCACTAATCTGTGCCTTTCCAGATTGGGGAGTGGCTTTTAGAAGGAGATGATGAAAGAACAGCTTTAGTTGGAAGTGACTACCCTCTCCTCTAACTCATACAGACCTCATTTTAGGAGTTTCATGATTTCTCTAACCTGATCAGATGCCAACACACGATTTCCTCTATGACCTCCAACAAATTTCCCTCAACAAATCTGACATTACCCTATATTTTCTAGGTACTTCTTTGTGAATTTTAGTCCTTCTTTCCCTGGCATCAGATTATAAATCCCTTGACAGAAGATACGATGTCTTACAATTCCTTATTATTCAAGGCCCACCAGTGACTTGGGCATGAGAAATGCTTAATATATAATTGGGAAATAAGCAATAAAAAATAGGCTATCCTCTGAGGAAATTTCTGTCACTGAAGTTGACCTTTTACATGTGTTAATTGACCTTAGTGGTTGAGGTCCACAGAGGTCACCTGGAGAAATCACAAAACTCAGTGTGACTCCTGAGTTGTTTCCACCACAGGTTCCAGTTTTCACCTCTGCCTTCCAGTGTGAACTGTGAAGATTGGACCTGGAGCTATTAAGAACACCCCTGACTTGCTCTCTTTTTAGGGATTTCTTTTCTGATCTCTGCAGGTGGAAGAAGATATTATTTACCAACCATTGAACCATGGTTTCATTGAACCAGCCCTTTAATTTAATACTCTATAATGTATTTATTCCTCTAGTTATGTTGTTTCATAGAATTATTCATAATTCAACTTTTGTAATAGTCCTATTTTCAAATTTCATATAGACAGATATGTTGATCTTTTTTGAAAGTTCTATAAAATTGAAATATGCATTTCAATCATAAAATAGTAGATTAAATTGAGGATTATAAAGTATACTTCATTCTGTTTTTGAAAAATTACTAATATTTCAACATTACAATTCTAGAAAGTTGCACAGTACTTGTTAGTTTAATAAATTACTCATTTTTCAATCTTGATTTGAATGTGCTATTAAAAGTGGAATAAAATTTCATGACTATAAACATTATGTTTCTGTCTCAAACTGCCCATTAAAGTTACAAATATTGTAGCGTATAAAGTGTATGCATTAATGCTTCTAATGACTATTGGTGCCTAAATCGCATGCCTCACTTTATTTCTGTTAATCATCTATGAGTTACAGAAACTTACATTTTAATACTCTAAGAGGATCAAATTTTTGTCTTGCTATCATTGGAGACCTTTCCACTGGCATCTAAATGATGAGGGAATCTTTGCAGTGCCTACTGGTTTTCAAATCAATTTGATTAATGAATTAATTTAAATTTACTTATCATTGCTAATTATCATTAAATACTATTACAGGCTGCATGTCTGTGTCCCCTCCTAATTTATACGTTGAGGTACCACCACTCAATGAGATGTTTTTAGAACATGGGGTCTTTGAAAGGTAATCATGTCATAAGAGTGAGACCTTCATGTTAGGATTAGTGTCCTTGTAAGAAGAGGAAGAGAACCAGCCTTCTCTCTTATCATATGAAGAAGCAAGAAAAAGACAGATATTTGTGAATCAAGAGGGCCCTCACCAGAACGTGACCATCCTGGCACTCTAATATGCCAGTTGTGGATTTCTCACCCCCAGAACTATGAGAAATAAATGTTTGTTGTTTAAGCTACCCGGTCTATGATATTCTGTTATAACAGTTCAAACTAAGACACATACTGATAACTCAAGGTATAATCTGTGACAGTTGCTATGTTTAAAATTATGTTAAAAGATGATAACTTAAATCAATTAAATCATGATTTTAAACATTCTACTATCACAAAATTCCCTCACTTATTATAAACCCAGTGGAGTTAAAAAAAATCTGATAGAATCATGGAAGTTTAGAGCTGGAGGAAAATATAAAGCAGGGAAGGGAAAACAGGGAGTGCTGGCATGAGAGCAATTTTAATTGAAGGGCCCTCCATTTGAAGATGAGAAAGTCAGATGTCAGAACAGGATATGACTTACCCAATGTCACCCAAGAACTGGTGTCAGAGTGAAACCTAGAATAGCGATTTCACACTGGCTGATACAGAGAATTAGAGAATAGAAAAAATAGAAATAATTTAATCTAATATAAAAACTTACAGCTCAGTTTATCTGGTATTTTTTTCTGATTCAAAGTCATATTTACTTATGAGTTTGGTCATATCTGGACACAGATGATTTAATTGAAATATGTTGTAAAATCTCATTTTTTTGGACTTTGCCATCAGCAGAGCAAAAAGGAAAAAGAAGGAGAGCTGGGTTTCAATCAAATTTAGAAGCACTAAAAAACAAGATAGGGAATGCAACTAGGAACAAATGGCCAGCGCTCATTATGTGCTAGTTACTATCCTGACAGAAGCCAGACATGGTCCTTATCCACTATCTGACACTAATTTCAGAGCAATATAGAGATGCTACAGATGGCAGCTGTAGGAGAATAAGGTTATAGGGAATGGCCATGTTCAAGGCTCTGAACACTTTTCTCTTATTTCCACATCCAGGGTCATGTTACAGTTGGCTGAATTTATGGGATGCATAACCACAAGGTATGGTAAAGTGACATAAAAACTTATTCCCCAGTGCATCTTAAATAACAGTCTTACTAGAGGCTTGCTAGACTTTGATCCCTTATACCTCACGCTGGGTGACACTTTGTCTTGTGTCTATGACTTAGCCCTGTATCTATGATTAGGTCTTCAGTTAAACTTAGAAGATAGACATGATTTACAATTAACTCCACTTTCTAGCATTCAATGTCATAGAAAAATCTAATGATTTGATGTTTACTGCTTAATAGGTAGTTTCTAGCAAAATCAGCCTTTTAAAAAAAATTACTATTTACCCTTCTTCTTCAATTTTCACAAATATGTACACACATTTTTACTGGTATTATTTAATTCAGATAAATAAAAAAGAAACATGTTAGAAATACATTATCATTTCAAAAAGAAATGGGAAGATCCAGGAAGAAGAGAGTTAGCATTATATCAGCAGGGACCTTGTTCCTATTGTGTTATACAACCATCATAGGAACAGGTCATGTAATGTATTTTATGCTGTCTGGTTTGATAAGTTTCTTTATGGAGGTTAACAATTTCATCTCTTTTGGGATACAAACTCCTTAAAGTCAAAGATTTTCCTCAAGCTTCTGAAGAGCTGTGAGCCTTCAGTGTGTATTAATTATATCTATCACTGACTTTTTTTTTGGTGGATTCAGTGTTCTTTTACCACCCTTTAATATCTCTTAAACACTGTTATTCATTTGTTTATGTAATAAATATTTTTAAGTGCTTATTGTGTATGACCCGCGAACTACTCTAAATACTAAGGATTTAACAGTGTATAAAATAGAAAAGAAAAAAAATCACAGTCTTCATGGAACTTACATTCTGTTGGGAAGACAGAAGAAAAACCAAAATTTTTAAAAAGTGAATACATAGTGTGCTAAATGAGAAAAAAAAATCAATGAAGAAAAATAAAGAAGTGAAGGAAGACAGGGAGGTTTTTTTGTTCTGCTGTTGTTTTGGCAGGGAAGTGGGGGTTGCCATTTTAAATCAAGTGGCCAAAGAAGCTGACAGGAGAAAAATGACATTTCGGTAAACACCTGAAAGTGATGAGAAAAATCATACAGATAATTGGGCAGAAGAGCTTTCCAGCAGAGGAAACAGCAAGTGCAAAGGCCCTTTGGTGGCAACAAGCCTGAGGTGACCAATGAGTGGAAAAGAAGATAGCAGAGGGTTAAGTCGGAGAAGTAATAGGGTACTGATAAGTAGGGCCTTGGGCTGACAGGAATAGAGGCCATTAGACAATGCTGAAATGACCTTTCTTAGATTGGTACATGGATGTAGAGCAATCCTGTTAAAATCATTTACCTATTAACATCTCAAATTTAAATTAATAACATGAATGGCTTATCTGCCAGGTAGCTGGAAGCCTGCTATTGAGAGAGAGAGAGAGACAGAACTAGAATATTAGAGAATCACAGACAAGGGCATGTGTCCAGGAGAAGAGTTCCTAAAAGGAAAGAGTTTAAATACTGGGGTCCAGTGAACAGTAGTTCAGTGTGGGATTCCCCAGGTAGGGAAGGAGACAGAGAAGCTGGCATCAAGGACATCAGAATCCAATTAAAAATAATTGACTGCCCACACCCCAGAAGCATAGCATGAAGAACACGAAGGATCCTACTGAAGTACTGTTGGGCAGCTAGCATTCTCTCACAGCTGGAATGAATTTTAGAAATCTTACAAATTCAAACAACACCTCAAATCCTGTGCTATTGATAACTGGGTTTCTCTGTAGGAAAAAAAAAAGTACCAAAGAAAAAATAATAAGAGGGAGGCACATACTAAGAACACTTAACACCAGCCTGGGACAGAGGCATCATAAAGATTCCACAAACTAGGGTCTGCGTACTCTCTCAGACTAAACATTAGTAACATGGACTATACATTTATATTGTTTTAAGTTTTTGAAGTCACTTTATGACAGATTTTATCTGAGTAAAAGTCTTCGTTGTTGGACCAGGCAGATGCAAACTAGGAAATCACTTAAGATAAAAGCGCACTCTTTCTCTCCCTTTCTCTCTCTCTTTCTCCTTCCCCCGCCCCCCATTATCTCTCTGGAAGGGGTCAGGCAGATGTGGCTTTAACTGGAAGTCTTTTGAGTTATGCCTCTTTATTAAGGAAGCTACAGCCTTTTAAACTGCCTCAGTGGGCTATGAAGGAGAGGAGGGATAAGAAGTGATGGGAGATTCACCCATAGGAGTCACAAACTCAGCCAGACACCCAAAGCAAGAAGACCAGGGGCTTTGGGAAAGAAAGTGAGTCAAGACCGGCAAAGGGGGCCTGTGACTTGGGGATGGGAGTAGTGTGAGATCAAGCAGGGAGAGAAGCTGAGAAGGCCCCAGGAATTCCTGTCCTGGCAGAGTTTGCTATAAAGAGGCGGCCCCAGAAGGAGTGGTAAGATCTAGGGGCTAGGCCAGAGGAGGGATGGTCAGGCTGAGGTTCCTTACTCTTTAGATTTATCGGATCCGTGCGCCGAGCTGATACGAAGCACTTCCTTCTTTTTGCTTTGTTTGGAGGCCATAGCAGAGGTCCACCCAGACAGGGCTGGGCGTCCTCAAGCTCAGCGTCTGCGTTGCTAGGAGACGGCGGCCGCGTCCCCGAGCGCGGAGGCGTGTCCTTCAGGGGTCAGACCTGGGGCCGCTGGTTGCTGGTGGGGACGCGAGCGCCGAGAACTTAGGTCCCTAGTTGCCAGTGGGAGTCTTAGAGTTGGAGTCTGGGGAGAAATCAAGGCGCGGAGGCATGGATTTGACGTTAGAATGAATGGGCTGCCCCGATTAGTTGGAGTTCTTCCAGTACAAATCCGCCTGACTTTGCCCTTAGGAACCACAGACACATATCGACTCTCTTTTGGATTTTCAGCTGTTTGAATACGGACATTATGCAAGTCCTACCCCAGGCCTTCTCTTGGCTGACCCTAACAAGTTCTTTAATAATTATCTCGGAAACATGACTAGAAAACCTTGGGTCCAGAGATGAATGCAATGAGGTGGGGAATCCCTGCAGGCAAGTCAGGATCTTTATTCACTTAATGTTAGATGATGGTGATGTCTGTAAGAACACCAGTAAGGTGTCTTGTTTGTTCGTATGAAAGAATAAGTCCAAGACATGGAATTGAGCAGGACTTGATAGATTGCTAAAAATCTGACACCAGGGGCCAGATGGCACAGAGCCTAGTAAAATGAGACCTATTCATCGTCAGTGGTGGTAGTTATTAGTTATCTTGTTTGGGCCAGTTCTTCCCTTGGAGCTTCAGTTTCTCATTTGTAAATAGAAGATGCTAACACCTAACTCTCAGTTCTGTTTTGAGGCTAAAGATGTATTTCGCACACTGTGGAAGCATAGAAAATAGGGGTCACTCTTTCAAAGATGACAGCTTGCTTGCCTTCAAGGAGCAGGCAGAGAACATGAATGAATGAAGACAGCGGGCTAAATATAGAATAGTGGGTTCTGTGCTCAATTAAGAAATGCTTCGACTGGGAACACTTTAAAATTCATGAAAACAGAATAAAACATTGTGCTAGTTCAGTATATCCTCACTTCAGAGAGATTTGACACATGGCCCTGAGGTTTAGAATCTTTAGCACTAATCTTCAGTGTTTAGATTGTCTCTCCCTTGAGAGTAAAAATAATTAAGCATCTTTAAATAAAATAAATACCCTCTGCTCTTGGGAGTGGTCACATGCTCAGTGCCCCACCTGAGTAGGTGAGAAGTTGCTTCCTGGAAAGAAATCTTTCAACTTCTCTGACAAATGGATGCCCAGCCCTCTCCATTCATCATAGTCTATGATTTGTTGGTAATTACATAAATAACAATCAGACAGCAACTTCATTGTATTTCTACAGGCAAAATAAAGAAATTCAAAGTCAGCGGTATTCAGATGATGACAGCAAGAGTGTTCTGCAAACATCTCCTGTATATGAGAGAACAATGAACACACCTTGAGGGTTCTGTTTTGTTTAGTTCAGGACTGGAACTTTGAGAGAACTCTCCTAGATGAAAGAATAGGACTCAATGATGAGAAAATATTATTCATACCAAATTTTATCAGCATAATCAATTACAAAGCCATAAGTACATACAAAGACAATTGGGTAAAAATAGCATGACTTTAGGCAACCAACCCATAGACAGATGAATTTCATCTCCAGCAAAGGCTATCCATGAAACCAGTGTTAATGGCTGTCAGATGCCAAGACACTAAAGAGGAAAAGTCTTAGAAATCAAAAGATCTACATTTCACCTGTGTCAGTGCAAAAAAGAACAACTAAGTCTTACAGTTCGTTTTTTTTAACTCATATTCTAATAACCATGGTCAATGTTACTTTGGAATAATAATAATAGCTGTAATTTATTGATCATCAACTATACGCCAGGTTTAGAGAGGGGCACTAGCTCCTTTAGAAACAAACTTGAATTTAAGTACTGACTTTTGTTGGTTGGGTAATCACGGGTAAGTTATTCAACATCCATTTTCTTTGTTAAAAGGGAAGAATAATACTTCAAATGTACTTGACACATCCCAAGCACTCAGAGAATGACAGCTAAGGTTATTATTTCACAGGTAAAGAAAGTGAAGTACAGAGAGGAAATGGGACGTGCCTGACATGAAGCAAGTGATGGGAGATTGGCCGCTGCATAGACTGTGCTGTCTCCCATACCCCGGGCTAACAGTCCAGGCTGTGGCCTTGACTGCCCTGGGCGCAGGTTTAGAACTTCCCAAACTCTTGCTGTTTAACAACTTCTGAAGGCTGAGACACAGGGCTTGCATTTTATTAGTGCTACCCAAAGTAGAGCCTTTCTCCAATCTATACTTACTTCCTTAAGGTAGCAGTAGCTCCTGTTCCATAGGGAAGTGGTTAGAAATACCCACTTCCCCATGTCAGCAGAAACCTAAAAGGCAGGAGTCTCTCTGCTTGGGGATCTGCCTAAATAGGGAAGTGAGTTTTGGTAACCACTTCTCCCTCCACCACTGGGAGTCCTAGATAACTGGAACTGGGTCCGGTTGTGGGTGGGAGGTGCTGAGCAGAGGGACAGAATTCTGTTTCTTAAAGTCATAGCTCCAGGTAGCTTCACACACTTGATTCCACGGCAGTAGGAAATTGTACAGATGGTGCTACTCAGCCACCTCTTTGCAATTAGATCAATTATAAAGTTGCTTGGAATTTAACCACTAAATGAGAAAGTGTGAATTCTACACGTTCTGCATAAGGTTGAGGTTAACTGTCATTTCAAGTTCTGTTCTTTTCACGTTTCCATGGAAATTAATATCCTTCTCCTTCATTTTCCACAGAGCTTTATTTGCTTGTCTTTTAAAATCCCTGTAACATTCTGCCTTATTTTTATCATTACTTATGCCCTGGCACTTCCCTTTTGCTAGACTGTAGGGTCACTCAAAAACAGAAACTGTTCTACTCTTCTTTCATCAAATTCAGTTCAAACTTTTGAAGCCCCTAAGCCCCTAATGATTAGACCTCATATTTGTTGAGCACTTGCTATATGCTTGACACTCCTCTAAGCTCTTTTTCTGCATTAACTCATTTAATCCTTACAAACCCCTTAGGAATTTGCTATACTAATCTCTCTTTTGTAAATAAGCAGATAGGCAGAGAGTGGTAAAATTAAGTAGTCAAGTAGGAGTCAAATCCCTACAGTCTGGCTCTAGACCCATGCTCTTTCAACCACATTTTTCTGCCTCTGACACCCTCTATAATCACAACCATGTAAGGTATTGCAATATTCCCATTTTATGGAGAAGGAAAGTGAGCTTTAAAAAGGCAGAGCAACTCCACAAAGTCCAAAGCACAGAAGGAATGGAGTTAGAATGTAAAGGTGAGCAGTTTGGCTTCACAATACAGGTTCCTAAGCTCTCTGCTACACCACCTCCTTCAGAGAGAGTTCAGAACATGTTTATTATATATCCTTGAAAAATAGTATTATAAATCAAAACTTAGATTCAGTCGTGCCCCCTAATATTCAGTCTCTAAGCTTGTTAGCAAGGACTTGGATCCTGAAGATACGAAATCTGCTGGCACTGCCACAGAAAGCTTCATTATCTGGGTAAACATGAACTTATAGTTTTAATGATCTTTGAAAGAAAATTCTAAATAGATATTTTTAAAGATGGGGTATAAGGAAGTAAGATATTGTTAAGAAACAATTTCCATTTTAATAAGCTGCTTAAAGCAGGAGCTATAGCTTTTTCTGCTGGTAACAAAATACTTATTCAGGACACAAACCAGTCTGCCTTTGGACAATGTTGGTCAAGGTTGCAGTCACCCATGTAGCATATGCCATGGTACTCTTCCAGATCCCCCTTCTGGACAGAGGTACTCATCTCTCCAGTCAGAGGAAGTTGCCTTGCCTGATCTAATATTGCACACTTGCACTGATAGCTACCTACCTCTCTCTAGCTTGTGTAAGTCTGGGGATATGACTAGAGTGACTTTGAAAGGTGGTTCTCTCTCCAGAACTTCCCTTATGGCTGTTGAAGACCTCGTTACAACTGTGTTGTGGTTTAACTTCTCCTTTTGCCCAATCCTGCTTCCCTCATGGATGTTTTCCAGATCACTCACTAATAAATATCATGCATGCAAATCTCAGAGTGTCAGAGTCTGGTTCCTAGGAACTAGCCTTACGATAGTTTTTATTGGGATGATCCTAGGAAGCAAACTCTAAAATGGGTTCTGGATAACTTCCCATCTCAAACAAGATGAAGTAACAGGGATTAAAGTTACCTTCTCAAGTGAAATAACGAATATATTGAATAAAATACATGAAGACATTGGCTACCAGGCCATGAAAGTCAGGATCCCCAAGTGGTGAAAAACAGGAAAAGTGAGCCATTTAATTGACCCAGCTTACTGCTAGATCTTGGCACAGGGAGGGGGAATCTAGGCAGAGCTTGATGGTGTCTGCTTTTTAGGGAAGACAAAGCTGAGGTCCAGGGAGGCAAAGCAGCTAGCCTTCACAAAACAGAGTACAACAGAGCAGAGTATGGAGAGGACAGAGCTGCACAGAGGGGAGGTCTTCAGAGAGGGGGCTCTCAATATTCACCTGAGTGCTGATCTTCTCCAGCATGTGAATGAATTCTCTGAGGTTGAGAAAATAACTACTTGAAAGGATTAGAAGGTGCAACCTTCTTTGAGCTCATGCAGGACTAAGAATGGTACCTGTTCTCCCCAGCGTGACTTTAAAAAAAAACAAAACAAAACTCAAACAACTCATAATTCGCAGGATATTGAGTTTAATACCCTATTCGATGACTTTTGCCCTTAGGAGTAAAAAGTTCACTCTATACGAAGTGCTCCACTAGTCCCAACTATTAGACCTTAAATGCAGGATCTGAAATTATGAAACTATTTCCAGATAACAGCATCACACAAAAAAATCTTAAGAACATTTATAGGAATATAAGCATATTCAGTGCCCAAAAAGGTAAAATTCCCAACTGGTATCAAATAAAAATCACAAGATGTGAAAAGAAGCAGAAAAATATGTTTTGTTAAAAGAAAAAAATATCAACCAATATATATAAGATAGAATTAGTAGACAGACATTGAAATATTAATTAGAATGGAACTCCATGTGTTCAAGAATCTAGAAGAAAGACAGAATGCAAAGTTCATTTTAGGAACATCTAAAAGTCCAAAGTACATGTCTATATTGAAAATTGCATTATGTAGAATTAACAGATTCGACATTGCCAAAGACCAGATTCACCGATTTGAAGACAGAACAAAAGAAACTATTCAAAGAGAAATGCAGAGAAAAGAAACTGTTGAACAAATGAATAGAGCATTAGGATACTGTAGAACAACTTCAGATTGTCTAATATACATATCATTGGAGTTGCTGAATGGACAGGGATGAAGTGGGTGCCTATTTATTTTCAGTAAATACAGAAAAAAATTATATAGAAAATACATTTTTCCAAATTTTATAAAAGCCATAATTTCATAGATCCAGGAAACTAAATAAACCCCAAGTCTAATAAACATGATAAAACTACAACTAAAAACATCACAATAAAATTGAATAAGACCATAGTTAAAGATAACATCTTAAAATGAGTCCTTTTTGAGCTGACCGACAGGCAATGAGGCGTCCTTCCCTAGTATGGGATTGCAGTACAATTGTTAGACTCTCACCTATTAGGACAGGATATTAGCGGAAGAGACTGCACCAAGAGGCCCAACATCTTGGGACTATGAGAGGTTTCAGGAAATACTAATTATAAGGACTAAGAAATACATGGCTGTTGCCACTCTAAAAATATGAACTTTAGTTTTAATAACTGTATCCATGTCCTTATCTATTAACTCTATGTCATTTCTGCATCAGTTTTAGCTGATTTATTAAGTTTTCTTCCTAACGGAATGTGTTTTCCTCATTTTCTATGTTTTTATTAGCTACAAGACATGGTGAATTTAATTTGTTTAGTAATGGCACCATGTATTATGAACACTAATACTTTTCTTGAACTTAATTGTGTTTATCTGGAGGTTTAGTTCATCTGAAGATTTAATTTTATGCATTATGTATTTATAAAAAGATGTCTAAGATTTGGTTTCTGCCCCTGAAGAACTCATAATTTTATTAACCCACCAGAAACTAGAACTGATATTTACAAAACGGTGCAATGAATTCTATAGGGTAGCTGTCAATCAAGCACAGCCCCAAGTAAAGACCTCCAAGGAGTCATATAGTACGTTGTGACTGAAAATAAATCTCTAATTGAGATGAAGACACATGAGTACAAGCACACGACAGATACACAATGAAAGGGAATGAGTGGCAATTCACATCTGGATCATGGAACAGCCCTGGGTGACTTACTACAGAAAGACGTTCTAGATAGTGAGAAGTGATGTTTTGAGAAGCCTAGCGTAAGGGAGGAACAAAAAAAAGATGAGAGAACACTAACATAAACATCTCCATTTTGTCACATGTGCAAAGAAGTATCATCAAATTAATATAAAAGATTCTATATTGGCAGTATATTGTGAATGTATTGACATTTGGACTTGGGCTTCAACCTAGCTCCATCACATATTAGTTGTTAGGCAAGCTGTTTAGATTCTCTGAGCCTCGTTTTACTTGTCTAAAAAATGGTTACAATCTTTATTCCTCACCTGATTATTGTGATAATTGATTGAGATGCATATGTTAAACAAAAAGAAAGCACCACAAAACTTAGCACAGTCACTCTCCTATGAGGCACATTACTCAGTCTATATGAAGGTTCTGAAATATCTTGGCAAAAAATTTGAAGTTTCAAAGAAGAGACTAACTGAATTTTGTGTTGTGATGAACTGTAAGAGTTTCAAGGAATTCTCAAAACTTTTGGAAGGATAAAAAAATCTTGAAATATAATTTTAAAACATGAGAACTAAAAAGAAAACTAAAGCTTCATGATATCATAAGACTTAATATTCTCCCCCAAAGAATCTTCACCTTGCATACATAAGTTAATTAGAAGCCATTCTCTCTTTTGACTTAACTGCCATTCTTCCCATTTATGAAACTTATTCAGTTTTTCACACATTTATATCTCCTATCTTAAATGTTATTTATACAAAAAATGTAACATTTAAAAATATGTTGAGTGGTTAAGAATGCAAACAAAGTTAATCAGGAGTATGGAGCACAGGGAAATTTTAAATTTCCTTTTATTATAAAAGTGTTAACTTTGGAAATATAGACGTACAAAGACAAAAAAAAAACCCCAAACAAAAAAGAAAACAGAAAAATAAGAGACCAAAAAAAGAAAAAGAACAAAAACAAAAATAGAACAGTATAAAGACAAGTTAAAAAAATCTCTAATCCCAGCTTCTAGAAATAACTACTGATAACATGTTTGTATTTAAAGCCTTCCCATTATACACACAATTATTTTGTAAAATTGAGATTTTTTAAAGTTATACCAAGTCACACTTTAATTGAGTTATTGAGATTATTAAGTGATTATTAATTTATTAATAATATTATTAATGAGATTATTAATAGACTAATACAGGGAATGTGACAAGAATTTTTTTCCCTTTATTTTATTGTAAAGATGTGGTATACAATTGAAATTGAGATTATACTGTTTGATTTTTTTAAACTTAACTATGTTGCTAACATTTACCCATGTCACTTGATGTTTTTCTACATTGTGAATTTTAATGGCTATGTCATAAACCATCATATGAATGTTCTTAACTGTTGTCCTCTTACTGTGCTTTTAGGTTATTTCCTATATTCAACTAATGTGAATGGCAGGCTGTTGAAATATAGCATAGGATAAACAAACAAGAATGGAAAACTAGAGGCTTAGACTCTGGTCCCAGCTTTGACCGAATTTACATAAATTATTTCACTTCTCCAAGTTCCAGATTCCTCACTTGGAAAATTGTCATATGGACCAGATGAAGTTCCAGATGATTGTTAGTGCTAACATACAGACACCAGCACTTCCTGGCTTAAGGAGTTCTTTCATGTGAGGGTCTTGAGTAGGGCATTGCAGTGGGAAACTGAACAACTAGAAGGTAGCATAAGGATGGCAAGTGGTGAACTGTTTGCAGAACTAAAACAGCAAAAAGTGAGCAAAGTCAGAGACCTCGGAAGGAAAGTGGAAGGGCATCAAAGTACCTTTGATTCTGCCAGCTCTTTAATTTCTTAGATCTGAGAAGGCTTGGCATCCAATCTGTCACTCATCTGAACTCCAAGCATGTGTTGGTCATTTGGACAATGATGTTTACAAGTGTGGTTGAGCTTTTTATACTGTTTGCATTTGTGGATATTTCAGCTTCATAACTAAGTTTAAAACACACACACACACACACACACACACACACACACACAGTTTAAACATGCACGTACATTTAAAGGTAATTCATTTAAAATAAGTGTACTTTCTCAAGGAGTCAATTTAAGAAACAAAATTAAAATTAAAGGCTGTAAAAAGAAGAAATCATTGACTAATGAAAGTTTTTATTATTACACAGACTTATTCATTCTCTCATGTAACATATATTTATTGAATATCTCCTATATTCAAAGTCAAGGCCCAGAGGCTGGAGAGCTATAGGAAATACAAAACAGATCAAACCTTAGTCCTTGGGAACCTGCATTCCAGTAGGAGGAGACATATGATAAACATATAACAAATATGTTATGTTGTTACCATATGTCAGACAGGGATAACTACTAAGCAAGAAAAAAGAAGTGGGTAAAGGAAATAAGAAATGCAGAAATAGGGAAGAAAGTCGCTATTGTACGTCAAGGGTACAGGAATGGCCACTCTGATAATGTGGCATTTGAGGAAACACCAGAAGTGTATAAGACATCAAGTCATCCAGACCACTGAGGAAAAGGGCATTCTTGGTAAAGCCAGTAGCAAGCAGGTGAAATTTTTGAAGTAGGAGAGTACATGATGTGTTCTATGCCTCTATGAGTAGAACAAACAGAGAAAGAAAAAAAGTAGTAAAATAATTTAGAAAGGCAGCAGGGTGGCAGATCCCATAGGCCCCTATCAGAAAATGGCCTGTATTCTGACTCAGATAGGAACAATCACAGTATTTGGAGCAAAAAAGTGATGTAATCTGACTTAGGCTTTAAAATCATCTCTCTAGATATTTTACTGAAAATAGAGACGGGCTGTCCAGGGTAAGAAGGACAGATGCTAGGGAATACAAGTTAAAATGCTATTGTTGTAATGCAGAGAAATGTACTGGCTACCCAGGGGGAAAGGTTTAGACAGTGAAAACTGGTCTGATTCTTGGGGTAGCTTGAAGGTATAACAAACAGGATTTGTTGATATATTGGATCTGAAATAAAAGAGGGGTATGAGATAAAAGAGAAATCAAGGTGACAGCCAGGATTTTGGCCTAACTGAAAGCATGGAATTGTCATCCACTGAAATGAAAAAGACTTTGAAAGCAGAAAATGAGGAGTTTAAATTTAAACATGTTGGTTTTGAGATGCCCAAGCAGAGATCTCATAGAGGTAGTTGGATATATGAGTCTGAGTTCAGGGGACAGGACTGGGCTAGAAGAGGTGAAAATTTGGGGATCATCATCATAAACTGAATTCCCTAAACAACTGCACGCCTCATAAAATATATTTTTAATTTTATAGGAAGCTGGGAAAAAGCACAATTAAGTCAGAAAATAATAAGGATTTATGCTTAATTTTTTCATGCAAGTAAAGTCACCCTGAATGTTATTTTTAAATCAATCCAAGCTGCTTAGGTGAAATTCCACTTTAACAGTCTTTTATTGTTTTAGATGATTACTCTAGCTTGTTAAAAACATTTCTCTAATGGTCTCCTTCTACACAGAGCAACTGTTGATTTAAATGAAATCTGTGCTAGAAAGAAGGAAAGTTTCACAAGCAATTATTGGATTTTAGACTTATGATATCATTTAATCTAGGACCTCATTACGACGAACATGGAAACAGAAATTCAAAAGGTGAAGTAACTTGCCCAAATTCATACAACTAGTACATTTATTAATTAGTTATTACAACAAATATTTACTGAGTACTATGTGCTGAGCGATGTCCTAAATATTAGAACTAAAACAGTTAACAATAAAGACTGCCACATGGAATTCACAATCCTTTTAAAAGAAGAGAACTAGAAAACAAACAAACATGAAAATGTGCAATATGCAAATAGTTGATAAGTGCCATGAGGAAAAGTAAATCAAGATAGAGTTACCTGGGCTCTATGGCTCACACCTGTAATCCCAGCACTTTGGGAGGCTGAGGAGAGAGGATTGCCCAAGCCCAAGGGTTCAAGATCAGCCTGGACAACCTTGAGAGACTTTGTCTCTACAATAAATTAAAAAATTAGCTGGATATGGTGGTGTGCACCTGTTGTTCCAGCTACTTGGAAGGCTGAGGTGGAAGGATCGCCTAAGCACAGCAGGTTGAGGCTGTGGTGTCTGTGAGCATGCCACTGCACTGTAGCCTGGGTGACAGAGTAAGACTCCAAGTCTGCCTCGAAATAAGAAAAAAGAAAAAAAGATAAAGATAGGATGATAAGTAATTTATTGTTCAAATTGGATCACTTTTTAGAACAAAAATTTAGATGGGATGCCAGGGCAGTAAGCAGATTCGGGACAAACTTAAATGTAAGGTCACTCAGATAAATTGGATGGTGGGTGGGGTACTGAAGGGTGAATTGGGTTTATTTCATATAAAATGGTCAGGAGTAAGATGACATGGTGATGTATGAGGAGAAATCTGAAGATGGTAACAGAAGGAGACATGCACATATTTGGCTTAGAGTCTAAAGGCAAAATAAATAATACATCTCTGTAGAGAGAGGCATTTGGAGAAATAGCAAGAAGGTCAGTGTGGTTGCTAGAGAGGGGACAAGGAGGAAAATGGTAAGAAATGAGGAAGAATAACATGGGATTGACATGAGATTTTTTGGCTAGTAAAATGATTTTATTGTTTATTATGAGTAAAAGAAGAAGCCATTTGCTGCTTATGAAGTGAGGAGTGACATTATTTAACTGTCGTTTGAAACTGGCTGCTATGTTGACAATAGACTGGGGTTGAGGTGGGGGAATAAAAGCAATATCATTTATAATACCAGCAAAAAAAATAAGAAAACCTTAATAATCAATTTAACGAGACTTTACCTGAAATTTTTATTTCTAAAATGAAAGACCTAAATAAATAGAATATGTCATAGTCATAGACTAGAAGACTATGGCAAAAATGTAATCAACATTGTAAAAATGTTGATTTTGGGAAGCAAATTCTGTGGTTCAATGCATTTCCAATCAAAATTCAAGTAGGGTTTTTTTGGTTAGAAATTCATAATCTGGTACTAATATTTGTATGAAAATGCTAATGATCTGGAATTGTTAAAATTTTTGAATTAAACAAATTTGAAATATTTTATTATTTTAAGAATTACTGTGAAGTCATAATAATTATTGTTAAAGATAAAAAAGATCAATTATTCAAAATAGGAAGTCCCAAAATAGATAAACACACAATGAAGTGAGATAAATTTATGTCTATAAATGCACCAATGAAATCTAATATGGGTAAAGAAGATTATATGTCTTTTTCAATATATAGCACCACAACTGAATATCTGCATGGACAAAAAGCACCTTGACTTCACTCATATACAGAAATTAACTCAAGATATATTGTAGATCTAAATAAAAGCATTCACTCTAAAAGGCTCCTGTAAGAAAACAGAAGAGAATATCTTTACAACCTTGGTGTATTTAAAGATTTTTCAGAACACAAAATTCACTAACCATAAGACATTTGATAACCTGAACTTCACTAAATTGAAAAATCTTCTTTCAAAAATAGTCATGATTAAGAAAATGATAAGGCAAGTTTCCACTGGATAGAATCATCAATAAAGCTATATAGCAAAGAATTTGTATTAAGGACATATAAGAAGTTTCTAAACTTCTATAATAAAAAGACAACAACCTATGAAAAAGCAACACAAAACTTGGACATTCACAACATAAGTTATAAGAATGACGAATAAGCAGCCGTTAGGGTAGTATAAATTAAAACTTAGGATATACTTTAGAAGTACTACAATATTGAAGTTAAAAAGCAAAACTGACCCTGCCTCAACAACAGCAACAACAAAATTTAATTAACCAAGCATGGTGGTGCATGTCTGTAGTCCCAGCTACTTGGGAGGCTGAGGCAAGAGGATCCCTTGAGCCCAGGAGGTCAAGGCTACAACGAGTCATGATCTAGCCATGGTACTTGAGCCTGGGCAACAGAGCAAATACTTGTCTTTTTTTTTTAATAATACTAGCAATAATATGCTGGATTATTGTGTGTCAATTTTATTTAATTGAGAACTACATTTTCCATAATTTACTATCTGTTTTAGATCTGGACAAAAGAGAAACATGTGTAATATTTAAAGCACCTACCTAGCAGTAGGTGCCGTTACTCTAAAAATTTGTCAGTATCAGACACAGTACCAGACAGGTACACATGTGTCCACTGGATTATAGCATGTTACATGTCCCCCATGACCCACAAGTCCCACTCATTTTATGGACTGGTGGCCCTGATGACCAGCAACAGCTACAGCTCTACCATCATGTGCTTAGCTATGGTAGCTACCCAGAGCCCACAATTTCCCATAGAACTCTCTATGAACTTCCTCTTCTTGATTCTACTGCAATGGCTAGAAGTGCTTGTTTTCTCAGATTTCCCAGAAAGCTCTGACTTGTCAACCTGTACCAGCACTTAAAGTAAACTCATTAGTGATTGTATGATTCCCCCAACTATTCTCTCATTTACTTCATCTACTCCTACTTTTATGTATTCCTAGAATAAATCCTTTATCCTAAGAACACTCATGGGAACTCTGCTCTCCTAAGCCTTGATTCCTACAGTTACTGGTACCTCATCTCCACTTAAATCTGATTTAGATAACTAGATCCTTGACTTTGAGTCTGATGTCATCACTGATTTCAAACTGGAATAGAAGTGACTATATTTTTCATGTGAGAATAATTTGTAATAAAAGAGAAAACAGCAAAAAAAGGCTTCAAATATTCCTGCAGCCATGCTCCTTCCCAATGTGATTTTTCAACTCCTCTCATTAAATGAAGGTGAAATCTATTTTCCCCACCTCCTAAGTGTTCTCAGTCACATGACTTTCTTTGGCTGCTGAGACATTAGCAAACATGACCTGAGCAGAGATTTGAAATGTGAAAGTATATTGGAACTTGCCTTCTTTTGCTGATTTGCAGCTACCATGTGGATGAGTCCTGCTAGCTTCTGAAATACACAAGACCAAGTCATGCCCATCACTTCAGCTAATAAAGAGATAACCATTAAATATACAAGTGAGGCTACCCTTGGTCATCTCACTCCAATGAACCGGCTCACATCAGTGTTGTTGTATGGAAGAGATTTGTTGTGAAGCAAAAACTAACCAATACTAATAGAAAATGTTAGAGACGATGCCAACCATCTGTAAATCTTAGTCATTGATGATGCTGACTCTGGAAAACTGTTTAGCAGTCACTTATGAAGCTAAGCGCACACCTACCTTAACATCCAGCTATTCCAGTCTTAGGCATTTACCTAAGAGATGGCATATGTTCACACAAAGGTTTGTACAAGATGGTTCACAGCAGCTTTATTCATGATAGCAAGATTGGAAATTAGCCAAATGTCCATCAATAGGAAAATAAACAAATTGTGATATATTCAGTAATTCCATTTAGAAACACAATAATGAACTAGAGACACATACATGGATAATTTATAAGAACATTAGCTTGAGTGAACGAAGCAGGATGAGAATATTTGCTCTCTGTATCAGTCAGCATGCTCCAAAGAAACAGAACCAATAGGATAGATATAGTCATGAACATAGACATAGATATGGACATGGACATAGACATAGAAGAAGAGCTTTTTATGGGAATTTGCTTATGTGGTTATGGAGGCCTAGAAATCTCACAATATGCCATCTGGAAAGCTCTAGAACCAGAAAAGCCAGTGGTATAATTCAGTCAGTCTGATTGCCTGATAGAGTGAGGGTAGAGGATGCTGGTGTAAGTCTTTGTGTTTGAAGTCCTGAGAACCACAAGCTCCAATATCTGAGTAGGAAAAGATGGATGTCTCAGCTAAAGATGAGAGAGATCCACCCATCCTCTGCCAATTTATTTTATCTATTTGAGCCCTTACTGGATTAGATGATGCCTACACATCTTGGGAAAGGACATCCATTTTATTCAGTTCACTAACTCAAAAGCTAATCTCTTCCAGAAATACCCTCACGGGCACACCCAGAAATATTATTTTACCAGCTATCTGGGTGTCCTTTAGCAAAGATAGGTGAAAATTAACCATAGCATTATATAGTTGCATTTCTTCCTAAGGGAAATATGTAAGAAAAGAGAAACACGTGAGTAATGGAATATGCAAGGATATGATTAAAACAATAAACCATAGAATCTAAGCTGGAAGTGGAGAGAAACTGAGGACATGAAGAGCTAGTGAACAAAAAATTGGAGGTAGGCTCTATAAATTATAGACTTTGGATGGGCTAACATGAGCTAGAAAAATAGAAGACTTTGTCAGAGGCATCATCTCATTAAAAAAATTGTCTCTGCCAACTGAAGAATCATGCAATCCATAAATATGGAGAGGAGAGCTTTATTTCGTATAAAAAGATGCAGGCAGCAGGGTCATCCTGACAGAATGGAAAAAAGTATAATAAAATAGTTTTCAGAATTAGCAGAAAAATATAAAATCACTAGAAGCATAATTATTAAAAATACAATTATTTTAGCTTTAAGAAGGCTTCTATTTTTTACATATGCTCATACATAAATAATCACTTGATTTTTAAGAACAATCCTTCCAGCTGAACAGGGCAAGAATGGTTATCATTCTTTTTTACTTGAGTCACATAATGAGGTAAGTGTGCTGACGACTTGCTCAAAATCATATAGCTAATAGTTTTTCCTCAAAGCTGTTTCCAGAAGACAGGTCTCCTGACTCAAAGTGCACAGTGTTTCTCAGTGAACTTCATTGAAAAACTTGTACTTGTTTTTAATCAATCCTCAGAAGCAGGTGTTTATATTTAACTCAACTCTGAGGATCTGAGATACAATCCAGTAACTTAAAATGGGCAAACCAATGCACTTTTATATCACTGAATTATTCTGACCAAATATTGATAGAAACACTCAGATACCAAATTTAAAAATCAATTCAGCATATAGATATTCCTATTTATAGTTTACTGAATCTTAAAAACAAGTGGTATTAAAAGTCTTAATTTATTAAATTGGAAGTATTTATAGATATTTCACATAATTTTTGCCCAGGACCCAGTGAAATATTAATTCGCTTTTAGAATGATTGGGTCCAAAGGCAATCTAAAATTCCCTTGGGGAGGTTCTGGGGAGACCATTAGATTTCTGGTACAATTGTTGAAATAGGCCAAATTTACTAATTTTCTATTCATTTTGTCATCTGTAAAACTTAGCTTTCAACACAATTTAACATAATCTTTATACAAGATATAAGTTTTGATTAGCTATTGCCGTATTACAAACTAGCCAAAATTTAACAGCTTAAAACAACATTATATTATTCCTCACAGATCTGTGCATGACTAGGATCACTTGGGAAATTTTAATCCTGTGATACCACTTGGGACCACAGTGGCATCAGGGACCATCTATAGGCTCTATTGGGCTGAAACATCCAAGATGGCTCATTCACATGACTGTTAGTCAATGCCAGGCAAAGTCTAGGAGCTCTCAGTTGGGGCTGATGTCCGCAGCACCTGCTCATACTCTGGCAGCATGGCAGCAATCAGAGAGAAGAAGCCAGAACTGCCAGTCAGTCTTCTAAACAGCCAAGTCTAGAATTGGCAGTGTCACTTTTGCCACAATTTATCACTTGAGCAGTCACAGGACCAGATTAGATTCTGGCTGCGAGAAAATACATTTCAGTTTCCAAAAGTGAGTTACAAAGAAATCGTGGCCATCTTTAATCTACTGCTATGGACTTAATTTTGTCCCTACAAAATTCATATTAAGTCCTAACCCCAATGTGATGATATTCTAGGTGGGGCCTTTGAGAGGAAACTAGGTTTTGATGAAATCATGGTAGTGGGTCTCTCATGATGAGATTAGTGCCTTTATTAGAAGAGATACCAGAGCACTGTCTCTCCTCTCCTGCCCCACCTCCCCACTTCGCCCTCTCCATTTTGTGAGAACACAGTGAGGGCACAGCAAGAAGATGGCCATGTACAAATCAAAAAGAGGGCCTTTACCCTCACCCTGGCACTCTGATCTTTGATTTCCCAACATCCACAACTTTGAGAAATAAATGTTTATGCCATCCATAATACACCTACCAAACCTTTTTACCAATAAATAAAGCTATGAAATGGATAAAAATTGTTTTGGAGAAAAAAGATTTTCTATGTCTTTCATTTCTTCAATGTTTTATCTCAACAATATGACAAATTATTCCACAAGCAAAGGAAAATTGTAAAAAATCCACATTCTGCACTTTTCTTTATTGGTATTATTTATTTCTTTCTGTAGGATACAACTTTAAAAGTATTACTTTACCAACAACATTTGTTCCTTCGTGAAAAGCTCTCTTTTTCTTTTCATTTACTTATGTGAAATTAAAGTCAGAGCTGCCAGAATTTCTTTCAGATCATAAAGTGAGATCTCTCTACCACTAGGTCATGCTTTCCTTTCTAATCATCAGATACATCCCACACAGAGCATTAAATGTGAACCTGAATGACCCCTTTCATTATTTATTCCCAATTTCTAGCCAGCCTCTGCATGGTAAAATTATAACTGAGTAGGAAGCAATTTCTGTTCAGTTCAAGAATCTGTTGAAGTTACTCAAGTAACTTGCCCATAGCAACAGAAAGAAAGTCACATGTAATATTTGCAGCTTAATACTGAGCTCTGCAAATCACACAAAAATAACTTCTTTTTCTTTTTTTTTCCAAAAAATGGGTGGTTCAAGTCTCAGAGCAGGTATATTCCTATATGAGCAAGCTTTATTGTTGACCTATCATGAAAGTCCTTTTCACAACTTGCCTGAAAAAGGTGTTTTCAGAATATTTTAAGAAGTAAATGTAGATTGTTGCCCTTAAGTAAAAGTTTATTCCTAATATTTTCTTGTATTTGCATTTCACATTATTATTTGAGGAAAATTTGTCCTTAAAACTATAGACCTGGAAGCAAATCAATGAAGAATATTTTTAAGGTAATAAAATTATCTCTTAATTTTAACTTGCATTTTAGTTACATTGGTTTTTCATCAATACCAGTGTTTTACTAGAGTTGAATTAAAATGATATTATAATAAATATCAAATAAAATATATACACTCTCAGGCATTTTAACTCTGTTACTTCATCAGCAGGTTTCAGCAAACTAACTATATCCTCTGCAAACAATTACTGGTTATTACATTTATGTTACTTAATAATTCAGACTTTTTTTCTTCATTGAGTTTCTCTTTTTACATGTAGTATCTTCTAGTCTACCTTCCTTAAACATCTCATATATGATCAGAACTGGTAGTTCTGGATCATATGTAGTTCTATGTTTAATTTTTTTTTTTTTTTTGAGTTGGAGTCTCACTCTGTCACCCAGATTGGAGTGCAGTGGCCGCTCCCGGCCACGGCAGCCTCGACCTGCTGGGCTCCAGTGATCCTTCCACCTTAGCCTTCCAAGTAGCTGAACTATGGGCGCGCACTACCAAGCCCAGCTAATTTTTTGATTTATTGTAGAGATGAGGTCTCGCCAAGTTGCCCAGGCGGGTCTCGAATCCGCGGGCTCAGGCAATCCACTCACCTTAGCCTCCCAAAGCGCAGGATTACAGGTTGAGCCACCGAACCCGGCTTATGTTTAATTTTTTAAGAAACCTCAATACTATTTTCCATAATGGTTGTACTAGTTTGTAATGTTCCCTTTTCTCCACATCTTCTCCAACACTCATCTCTTTTGTCTTTTTGATAATGGCCATTCGAATTGGAGTGAGATGGTATCTCATTATGGTTTTGATTTGAATTCTTCTGATGATTAGTGACGGTGAGCATTTTTTCATATACCTGCTGACCATTTGTGTGTCTTCTTTTCAAAAATATCTATTAAGGTCTTGGCTCATTTTAAAATCAGGTTATTTGCTTTTTCACTATTAAGTTCTCTATATATTCTGATTATTAACCCCTTTTCAGATATATAGAAAAGCCAATATTTTTTCCCAACCTTAGGTCATCTCTTCATATAGTTAGTTTGCCAATATTTTCTTCCAAACTTTAGGTCATCTCTTCACTCTTTGAATAGATCCCTCTGCTGTGCAAAAGTTTTTTTAGTTTAATGTAATCTCATTTGTCTCTTTTTATTCTTGTCATTTGTCTATTTTTGTTGCCTGTGATTTTGAGGTATTATTATGAAAATTCTTGTCCAGTCCAATGTAGTAAAGTATTTCCCTGAGCTTTTTGCTAGTAGTTTCACAATTTGGGTGTCTACATTTAAGTGCTCAATCCATTTTGAGCTGATTTTTTTTTAGACTAGAAAATATAGTTTATTTAAAAAGTAAATTAGAGAGAGAGAGAGAGAAAGAGAGGAGATTCACCTCCTGAAGGTAGAGGAGGGGGCCAAAGCCAGGAAGCATAGCCTGGCCATAGCTCAAAGAGCTCATAGTCACACCATAGCTTAGCAAGGCAGTGGCCTAGCAATGGCCTTGAGTTGATTTTTATATGGTAAAAGGGAGGGGTCTAGTCTCTTTCTACTGCATGTAGATATCAAATTTCCCCAGTCCCATAAGAGGCCATGTTTTCCCCAATGTGTGTTCTTGACACGTTGTTAAAAATCAGATGGCTGTAGATGCATACATTTATTTCTGGGCTTTCTATTCTGTTCCATTTGTCTATGTGTTTGTTTTTATGCCACTTCCATATTGTTGTGGTTACTATAGCTTTGTAGTATATTTTGAAGTCAGGTAGTGTGACACCTCCAACTTTGTTATTTTCACTCAGGATTGCTTTGTTATTTGTAATCTTTCCTGGTTGCGTGTGAATTTTAGTATTTTTTTTCTATTTCTATGAAGACTGTCATTGGTATTTTGATAGGCATTGCATTAAATATGTAGATCACTTTGGGTCATATGGCCATTTTAACAATATTAATTCTTTGAATCCATGAATATGGGCTATCTTTTTATTTGTTTATGTCTTCAATTTTTTTATCAAAGTTTTATAATTTTCAATGTATAGATATTTTGTCTCCTTGTTTATTTCTAGCTATGTTATTTTTGTAGCGATCATAAATAAAATTGTTTTCTGGATTTCTTTTTCAGATATTTACTAATCAGCATAATTTTTGTATATTTATTTTGTATACTGAAGATTTACTGCATTTATCTATTAGTTCTAACAGGTTTTTGGTGGAGCTTTAAAGTTTCCTATTTTTAAGATTGTGTTATCTGAAAACAGGAACAATTTGACTTCTCCTGTCCAATATAGACAACTTTTATTATTATTATTTTCTTTGTTAATTGCTCTGGTTAGGACTTCTAGTAGTGTAGCACATAAAAGTGGTAAAACTACATATACTTCTCTTTTTTAGGTCTTTGATCCATTTAAAGTTGATTTGTATATGGTGATAGATAAGGATACTGTTTCGTTCTTCTGCATGTGTTCAGTCAGTTTTCCCAGCACTATTTGCTAAATAAGGTCTCCTCTCTCCAGTGTATATTGCTATTGATGGCTTTGTCAAAGTTGAAGAGAAATCTAGTTTTTGCTTCCGGAATCTCTGTCCTGTTCCATTGCCCTGTATGCCTATTCTTGTACCAGTTATCAGGCTGTTTTGATTATTGTAATCTTATAGTAAAGTTTAAAGTCTGTAAGTACAATACCTCCCACTTTATTCCTTTTATTGAGAATTGTTTGGGCTATTTGTGCTATATTTTGTTTAAATATAAATTTCTGTATTGTATTTTCCAGGTCTGAGAAGAATGATGTTGGTAATTGATGGATATTGTGTTGAATCTGTAGATTGCCTTGGGAGTAGTATGGACATCTTGATAATATTGATTCTTCCAATCCATGAGCATGAAATGTTTTTCCATTTTTTTTGTCCTCTTTGATTTCTTTGAGCAGTGTTTTGTAGTTCATGTTGTAAAGGTCTTTCACTTCTCTAGTTAGGAAGATGCCAAGGTACTTATTTTGTGTGTGTAACTATTTTGAATGAGATTGTGCTTTTTATTTGGTTCTCTGCCTGTTTGATGTTGATGTGCAGAATTGCCATTGTCTTTTGCACATTGATTTTCTACCCTGTAATTTTACCAAAGTCATTTATCAGTGCAAGGAGGTATTTGATAAACTCTCTTGGGATTTCAAGGTATAGGATCATATCATCTACAAAGAGGGATAGATTAACTTCCTCTTTTTCTATTTGGATAGCCGTGATTTTCTTCTTTTGACTGAATGTTTTCACAAGGATTTCCAACATATTTTGAACAGGAGGAGTAAGAGTGAGCAGCTTTGTCTTGTTTCAGTTTTCAGGGGCAATGCTTCTAAATTCTATCCATTGAGCAATATGTTAACTGTGGGTTTATCATAGATGGTTCTTACCATTTTGAGAAATGTTTCCTATATGTCTAGGTATTCAAGGGTTTTTAATCAAGATGGGATGCTGGATTTTGTCAAAAGCTTTTTGTGTGTCCAATGATACAATCATGTAGTTCTTGTTTTTACACCTGTTAATGTATTGAATGATGTTATTATCTTGCAAATGTTAAACCAGCCCTGGATCCCAAGAATGAAGCTAACTTGGTCATGGTGGGTGATTCTTGGGATGTGTTGTTAGATCCAATTTGCTAGGATCTTATTGAGAATTTCTGCATCTATGTTTATCAAAGAAATTGTCTTATAATTCTCTTTTCTTGAGGAGTCTTTACCAGGTTTGGGTATCAGTGTGATGTTAGCTTCATAAAATAATTTGAGAAGTTTCTTTTTGTTTGTTTGGTTTGATTGCCTGGAAAACTTTTGATAGAATTGGTATCAGTTCCTCCTTGGATGTTTTGTAGAATTCACCTGAGAAACAATCATTTTCTAAAGAAAATCCATTTTCTTTAGATTTTCAAGTTTGCTTCCATGTAGGTGTGCATAGTAATCTCTGATAATCTTTTGAATTTCTTCCGGGTCAGTTGTAACTTCATCTTTTGCATTTCTAGTTGTATTTATTTGGGTTTTTACTCTCTCTCTCTCTTTGTTAATTTGGTGAAGGTTCTGCCGATCTTATTTATCCTCTCAAAGAACCAGTTTTTTGTCTTGTTGATTTTTTTCTATGATATTTTTGTCTTCTGTGCCCTGCAGCTGGGACTTTATTTTGGTGATCTGGATTCTTCTGCTGAAGTTAGAGTTTTGGTGGTCTTGCCTTTATATTTCCTTTAGGTGTGCCATTAGACTGTTTTCTTGTGATCCTTCAGTTGTCTTGATGGATGTGTGCAGAGCTACAAATTTTCCTGTTAATACTGATTTCATGACATCCCAGAGATTCTGGTAAAATTTGTCTTTGTTTTCATTTGTTTCAGAAATCTTTTAATTTCTGTCCTGATTTCTGTGTTTACCCAGGATTTATTCAGCAGTATGCTGTTTAGTGTCCATGTCTTTGCATGCTATGGGGGGATCTTGCTGGAAACAATATTTATTTTTATTCCATTGAGATCTAAGAAGATGCATGGTATTATTTAAATTTTTTGGAATTTGTTTATGCTTGGTTTATGTCCAAGAATGTGATTGATCTTGGAGTATATTCCACATACTGATGAGTAGAATGTATACTCTGTAGTTGTTGGGTGAAATATTCTGTAAATGTCTATTAAGTCCATTTGGTTGAGCATCAAGTTGAGGTTCTGGATCTCCTTATTTTTTTGCCTCAATGTTCTATCTAGGGTTGTTAGTGGAGTGAGTCAATGTCCTCTTTTAGTTTACTTAATAGTTGATTTATAAAACCTTGTGCTCCTGTATTGGGTGCATATATGTTTAAGATAGATATTTCTTGCTGGTGAATTGAGCCTTTTATCAATATGTAGTGCCTTTTTGTATCCTTTTTAATTTTTGATAGTTAAAAGGCTGTTTTATCTGACATTAAAATAGCTACTCCTGACTTCTTCTGTTTTCCATTCACCTGAAATTTCATTTTACAGTCTTCAGTTTTGAGACTGTGGGTGCCTTTTGTAGTGAGATGGGTTTACTGGAGGCAATAATTGTTCGACCATGTTTTTTATTTGCTTGTTAGTTTTAATACAGCTCACCACTCTATGCTATCAGTGGTGCAAAGAGACAGGATAGCTCCCCTCACTCACCTGTTTCAAAATTTAACAAATTTGGATGCCCTGTCCAGGGAAGGATAGGGAGCTGAGCAAACAACAGAAGTGAAAGCTTCTCCCTCTCTCACTGAGTAACAGAATTAAAAAAAAAAATAAAAAGACATCTGCCACAATTGAGGAAAAATCAGTGGAAGAACACTGGTAGCCCCCAGAGTCCTAAAAAGATAACACTCAACAACCAGATTTCATCTCAAACAATGGAGATCTCCTAGAACAACTGGTCTCAGAATACAAATGCAGAGATCAGGGTGGATGAAAGAATGAACAAGAATCAAGAAAAACAAAAAGCAAAAATAAATGAAACTATAACAGAGATTTTGGCCATAAAACACACCATCCATGAAATAAATAACAAACTGACAAGTATGGAAAGCAAAATTAGCCAAACAGAGGAAGGAATCTCAGAGCTTGAAGTCCAAAATATAAAATTAACCCCATAGGTTAAAAACATAGAGAAAAAGCCTCAAAAAAAAAAAAAAAGAGCAGAGCCTCCAAGAGATATGTGATTGTATCAAGATGCTGTACTTACTCCTGATGGGTATTCCTGAAATAGAAAGGGAAATGGAGAACAACTTGGAATAAGCATTCCATGAGGTCAATCAAGATAACTTTCCCCATATCTCCAGAGACATGACTATGCAAGCACAATAGATTCAGAGAACCCCCACAAGGTATCTAATGAGAAAACGAGCACCTAGATACATAGCAATTTGCCTGCACAAAGTAGGTATAAAAGAAAAAATCCTAAAGGCAGCAAGAGAGAAAGATCAGACTACTTATCAGGGAAGACTAATCAGAATAGCACCAGACTTACTGGCAGAAACACTACAAGCTAGAAGGGATTTGAGTCCAATTTTTAAATTTTACAAATATAAGCAATTCCAACCAAGAATTTCCTACCCAGCTAAACTAAGCTTCATCAGCAATGGAGAATTAAAATCCTCCCCTGACATCCAAACCCTAAGAGATTATGCTGCTCCCAGACCAGCTCTACAGGAGACACTTAAGAAGGTATTAGGCGCACACACAAAAAAGAATGCTCATGCACACAAGAATACAAGCAAACACTGAGTCCACAGAGCATACAGTGCATCCACAAAATGAAAAAAACACACATACATTAATGACAAAGTTAAAATAAAACAAAACAGTGTCCTAAGAGGCCTATGACAGGGATAAACTCTCATATTTCAATAATCACCCTGAACGTGAATGGACTAAATGCATAATAGTCTCTTACAATCTTTTGTATTCCTGAGGTATCAGTTGTACTGTCTCCTTTTTCATCTCTGATTTTATTCATTTGAGTCTTCTCATTTTTCTTAGTCTAGGTAAAAGTACAATTTTTTTCAAATTGTATTTTTGAGTCTCTACTGTGTTTATTTCTGCTCTTAACTTTATTATTTTATTTCTTCTACCAGTTTGGAGTTTAATTTGTTCTTGCTTTTCTACTTTCTTGATATTCATATTTGTATATAGATTTCTTTATGTAGGCATTTATTGCTATTTGTGCCTCTGTTAGAATGGCTTTTATGCTTTTGTTGTGTCCACAGATTTTGGTATAATGTGCTTCCAGTCTAGTTTGTCTCAATAAAATTTTTAATTTATCTTTAATATTGTAATTAGTCCATTGGTTGTTAGAAACGTGTTTAATTTTCATAAATTTATAATTTCCAATTTTTTCTTGTTGATGTCGTCTTATGCCATTGTGGTCAGAAAAAAAATCCTAGATATAATCTCTGTTTTTAAAATTTGTTAAGATTTGTTTTGTGGTCCAATATGTGATCTATCTCAGAGAATGTTCCATGTGCAATTGAGAATGTATATTCTGCAGCTGTTGGGTGGAATGTTATATGTGAGGGGGATCCCCCCAAAATGGAATTTATGCATACAGAATGTGTATTTATTTGGATGCCTTTTAGTGCTTCATCTCTTTCAATTCTGCAAAATGTTTCTTGGGGAAATAAAACAAAGTTGCTCAGGGGAAAATCCGGGTGAATAGGGAGAATGGGGCATGGGTCATGTTGTTTTTGGTCAAAAACTGCAGAACATTCAGCATGATGTGGGGAAGTGCACTCAAAAATTACCCATCATGAAATGGGCGAACTGAAAAGTCTCAAGAAAAAAAAAATCACTGAAGCCAAACAGTCTCTCCAACAACACTAGCTGGCACACTAATGCTAATGTGTTTCTAGGACACTTAGTGGGCAAGCCTATACTACAAGAGGCCCCCTCTGCAAAAGATAATTCCATTTTGGGGAGGATTCTCCTTCATAAATGTCTGTTTGTATCTTTTGATGTATGTGCCATTTATGTCTGAAGATTCAGTTATTTTTTTTGGTCTGGATGATAGGTCCATTGTTGAAAGTAGTCTTTTTTTATTTTTTTGAGTTGGAGTCTCACTCTATTGCCCAGGCTGGAGTGCCATGGCACACTCATGGTCACCCCAGCATCGCCCTGCTGGGCTCTGTCGATCCTTCCACCTCAGCCATTCAAGTAGCCAGAACTACAGGACACGAGCTACCATGTCTAAGCTAATTTTTTTTTTTTTTTTTAATTTTAGAGATGAGGTCTCACCGAGTTGCCCAGGCTGGTCTCAAACCTGCAGGCTCAGGCAATTCACTGGCCTTGGCCTCCCAGAGTGCTGGGATTACAGGCTGAGCCACTGAGCCCAGCCAAAAGTAGAATCTTAAAGTCCCCCACTATTATTGTATTGCAGTCTAACTCTCCCTTTAGGTCTATTTTTTTTTTCTTTTTAGATATCTGAATCCTTTGATGTTGGGTGGATATTTATTTACAATTGTTAAAGCTCTTGTTGAATTGATACTTTTGTCATTATATGATGACTTTCTTTGTTTCTTCGTACAGTTTTTAACTTCAAGTCTACTTTATGTTATAAAATATGGCTACCCCTGCTTGCTTTTAGAGTTTTTGATGGAGTACCTCTTTCTATCACTTTACTTTCAGTCTTTAATGTTTATCTTTAATGGTGAGATGAGTCTCGTATGCTGTTTGTACAACAATTGTTCCTTTTTTCCTCTCTTGTTTACTTCTGTGATTTGGTGGTTTTCTGTGGCACTGAGATTTCTTTAGTTTCTCTTTCTGGTTTGTGCATCTGTTGTAATATATTTCTTTTGATTACTTTGGAATTAACATAAAGACTCATGTAGTTATAATAGACTGTTTGAGGTTGATAACAACTCAACTTTGGTCACACAAAAATGCTATAGACTTTTTCTATACCTCTCATAATTTATATCTTTGTTGCCTTCGTTTACTTTTTAATTTATTATGAATTCCTTAGTCATTAATTGTAGCTATTGTTATTTAGGATCATTTTAACTTTAAACCTTCATATAGAGGATTGAGATATCTACATCATACCATTACATCACTAGGATATTTTGAGTTTGATTTATGAATTTACTTCTACCGGTGAGTTTTATATGTTCATATGTTTTAATGATAGTAATTATTTTCCTTTTTCCCCCGAGGCATAGCTGTCCCTTTAAGCATTTCTTGAAAGGCCAGACTAGTGGTGATGAATTTTCTGGTTTTGCTTATCTGGAAATGTCCTTATTTCTCTTTCTTTTCTGAAGGATAGTTTTGATTAATATAATATTCTTGACTGACAATTTTCTTTCAGTACCTTGAATATATCATCTCATTTTCTCCTGGCCTGCAAGTTTTCTGCTAAGAAATCCACTAATAGCTTAATAAGGATTCCCTTTTATGTGACTTGACAATTTTCTCTTGCAAGCATTAAAATTCTCTTTGTCTTTGAATTTCTATAGTTTGATTATAATGTGCCTGGGAAGGATTTTTTGGATTAAATTTAATTAGGGACCTTTGGGCTTACTGAGTGTGAATTTTATGTCTCTCCCAATACTTGGGAGGTTTTCAGACATTATTTTATTTTTTTATTAAAAATAATGTGCCTTTCTGTATCTCTTCTCCCTCTTAAAATCTGATAATGAGAAAATGTATTTGCTAGATGGTATCCCATGAGTCCCATAAGGGTTTCTTTTCTTTTTTTTTTTTTTGAGTTGGAGTCTCACTCTGTCGCCCAGACTGGAGTGCAGTGGCCGCTCCCGGCCACCGCAGCCTCGACCTGTTGGGCTCCGGCAATCCTTCCGCCTCAGCCTTGCGAGTAGCCGGAATTACAGGCGCGCGCTACCACGCCCAGCTGATTTTTTATTTATTGTAAAGATGAGGTCTCGCTGCCCAGGCGGGTCTCAAACCCGCGGGCTCAGGCAATCCACTCACCTCAGCCTCCCAAAGGCGCGGGATTACAGGCTGAGCCACGGAGCCCGGCTCATAAGGGTTTCTTTATTTTTTTATTACTATTTTTTATGTTCCCCTGATTAGGTTATTTCAAAACACATTTTTTCCTGTTCAATATATTCTTTCTTCTGCTTCATCTAGTTTGTTGTTGAAGTTCTCAATTGCATTTTTTTTTTTTTTGAGTTGGAGTCTCTGTCGCCCAGACTGGAGTGCAGTGGCCGCCCCCGGTCACCACAGCCTTGATCTGCTGGGCTCTGGCGATCCTTCCGCCTCAGCCTTCCAAGTAGCTGGAACTACAAGCGCACGCTACCATGCCCGGCTAAGTTTTTGATTTATTGTAGAGATGAGGTCTCGCCAAGTTGCCCAGGCGGGTCTCGAACCCGTGGTCTCAGGCAGTCCACTCACCTCAGCCTCCCAAGGCGTGGGTTTACAGGCTGAGCCACCAGCCCGGATTAATTGCATTTTTAAAAGATTCCATTGAATCTTCAGCTCCAAGATTTCAGTTTGGTTCTTTTTTGATCTCTATCCATCTGTTTAATTTATCTTCCAGATTCATGAATTGTTGTATTGAATTGTTTGTCTGTGTTCTCTTGTAGATCACTGTTTCCTTAAAATCATTATTTTGAACTCTTTCTCGAGCATTTTATAAATGTTCCTCTCTCTGTGTCCGTTACTAAAGACTTATTGTGTTCTTTTGAGGGTATCAGGGTTCCTTGCTTTTTCATGCTTCTTATGTCCTTACATTGATATCTGTGCCTCTAGTGGACTATGGACTTTTTCAAATTTTACAAAAGTTTCTGTAAGGAGAGGGTTTTTCCTGTACACGAGTCCTTTGGTGTTGGTTCATCATAGTGTTGGCTTTGGTTCTGGCTATAGTCAATTGTGTGTCCTCGTGCATTTTCTTTAGCTGTAATCCACATTAAAAATGTCTGTAATTGCTTTGGTGGTCTAGGTTATAGGACTTGGTGGTGACGGTGGAGCAGTTTTGCTGTGGGGAGAACGTAGGCTGGTTTTCAGATCAATTCCCTGTCGGCATGAAGGACTGACAGAGTTTCCATCGAGTTCTCCAGGGAAATTCTTGCTGCTGCCAGATGACTCAGCCAGAGTAGTCAAAATATAATTATTTGTTGTATTGCTTCCTTTTCATGGGGGAGACAAGTGTTATCTAACTCTAGACGGCCATCTTGCTGACTTTACTGGTGCTCTCAGTTCTGTTCCATTGGTTTATATATCTGCCTTTATGTCAGTCCCATGTTGTCGTGATCTTGAAATCAGGAAATGTGAGTCTCCAGCTTTGTTCTTCTTTCTCAAAATTGTTTTTGCTATTTGGGATCTTTTGTAGCTTTATATAGATTTTGGGATTGCTTTTTCTATTTCTGTAAAAAAAAAAATGCCATTGAAATTTTGATAGGAATTGCATTGAGTCTGCCAACTAATTTTGGTAATATGGACATTTTAACAATATTAATTGCTATAATCCATTAATGTAAGATATCTTTCCATTTATTTGTGTCTGCTTTCTTTCATCAGTGCTTTGTAGTTTTCAACATAGAAGTCTTTTACTTACATGATCAATTTTTCCCCTAAGTCTTGTATTTTTTTTTGATGCTATTGTGAGTGGGATTGTTTGTTTTGTTTCCTTTGCAGATAATTCATTGCTGGTGCATAAATATACAACTGATTTTTGCATGCTAATTTTGTGTCCTGCAACTGTACTGAATTTATTAGCTCTAACAGTTTTGTGTATGGGGAGGGAACTTTAGGGTTTTCTACATGTAAGATCATGCCATCTACAGAAAAGAGACATTTTTACTTTTTCCTTTACCATTTGGGTACCTTTTATTTTCTTTTCTTGCCTAATTGCTCTGACGAGGACATCCAGTATCTATGTTGAGTAGAAGTGGCAAGTGTTGGCATTCTTCTCTTTTTTTCTGATCTTAAATTAAATCTTTGTTTTTCACCACTATGTATGATGCTAGCTATGGACTTATCATATATGGTCTTTATTACATAGAGGCATATTCCTTCTAAACTTTTTTTTTTTGAGTATTTTTGTCATAAAGAGGTGATTCATCCACTCACTTTTATTCTTTATCTAGAAGTCAGCATTTTTCTTTTTTCATTGTTTTATCTGCAGCTCAGAAGTTTCTATATATGGTACCTATATTTTCATTATAGTTATTTTCCAGATACTCTAATTTGAGGCTCAATTTTCTCCTTTGTCTGAAATATACGTCCAAGTTAGTATGTGTTTTATTTTGTTGTATGCCTTTTACTATTTTCTGATCTTATTGCTTTGTGATGAATGTTGTCAACTCTATTTTTAGAAATGTGAGGTTTCTTTAAAGCTTAGTACACAGTTACTTTTACTACTGATTTTTCCACGATTCCTGGAAAAGAAGATATACTTTTTGTGGGGGGTGAGGTGAGAATGTTTGTGTGTGTGTTTAGAATTTCATCTTATCTCACATTTGCTTGAGGAAAATTCAACTGGAGTCTTATAGAATAAATGCTTCCCCCCCCAATACTCACCAGAATTTATGAGTATTGATCATTTGTGCAACAACATTTATAAATGCTAGTTCCTCATTGTGATTCCTAACAAAGTGCCACAAACAAGATACCTAAAACAATAAAAATGTATCATTACCTCAAAATTCTGGAGGCTAGAAGTCCAAGATCAAGGACGCCAGCAAGACCAGGCTTCCTCTACAGCCTGTAGAAAAATTCATCTTTGCCTCTTATTAGCATATGGCGGTTTGCCAGCAATCTGTGGTGTTTCTTGGTTTGACAATGAGTCACTCCAATCCTCTGTCTTCACATGGTGTTCTCCTCACTTGTGTCTTCAAATGGCCATGTCATTGTATTAGAAGCCCACCCTACTCAGGTATGATCCTATCTTATCTAATTATATCTACAACCATCTTTTCAGATAAGGCCACATTCTGAGTTACTAGGTGTTAGGATTTCAACATATCTTTTGGGGGGACAATTCAACCCATAACAGGGTAGATATGCTCTATGCTTCCTATTTTGACTCATCTTATGTTTTTAAATAATTGGTCCATTTACGAAACGTCTTGGCATTATAATTTGTTATATACCCACTTCTTGGTAAACTTTTTCAAGTTATGTATTTATAACTTTTAGTCTTTATTTCTACATTTTAATTTTCTGAAATATTTGTATAAATTCTGATCTGTTTTGTAAAGCTGACACAGTTAACAATTTAACTTTTCTTAAAAATGCAAATTACCAACATGCTTTTTAAGACAGTAATCTTAAATAGCACAATGATTTTGAATTTTGTATATCATACCTCATCTTTACTTCAAACTAATTTTTTTATAGAGTTAAAATTAATTTTCCAATATTTAAGATATATACTAATTGTAATTATTTGAATGTCTGTCCCTGCCAAAACTCATGTTGAAACTTATCCCCCAAGGTGGCAGTATTGAGAGGTGGGACCTTTAAGAGATAATTAGGTCTTGAGGGCTCTTCACTCATGAGTGATTAATCCAGTTATGGATTAATGCGATAATAGGTTGATGGAATAATGATTTAGCATGGGAGTAGATATAGCAATTTTAAAAGAAGAAGAGAGCCCTGAGCTAGCAAGCTCAGCTCCCTTGCCATGTGATGTCCTTCACTACCTTAGGACTCTGCAGAGTCAATTAGGAAGAAGGTCCTCACTGAACAAGGCCCCACATCCTTGGACTTCTCAGCTCCCACAGCTGTAAGAAATCGGTTTTTTTCCTTATAAATTATCCAGTTTTCAGTATTTTGTTACAAGCAACTGAAAATGAACATTGATTCTGCTTTAAAAACAAGTGCCTGTATTTAAAAGTAACTCCTAAAACAAAGGTTAGAACAGTTAATTAGCCATAAGATACTGATATTTCTTTTAAATCATGGGAGCTGAGAACAGAATGAAAAATTGCATCTAAGGACCCATTAGGAGTTTGGCTAAAATTTCTTCACTGATATAAGCAACCTGAGAGGGTGGAAAAGCTCATAGGTAACTCCATTTCAGACTTTGTTTCTTTTTACCTTCAAGTTCATCATTAACCTTGGTATGAAAAGAACAAAAAGCTTTCAAAAATGTACTTACAAATATGTCATTTAGTAAAGGTTAAAAGACACTTATATGCAATTCCAAGAAATATCACTTCTAGAAGTAGTCATTTGGAAGCTTGCCCAACTCATTAATGAGAAAAGAAAGTATTAACCTCCCTTCTTTATCTACTGATCCCATAGATTGCATGGTGAATTAAAGGAAAAGAGACAAAGTTTAGTACCTTTTCTGAATTACAAGTACAGAATTTGGATGCTGATATTTCAATGGTAGTTAATGCCTAGGCATGGCCACAACTTTCAGTATAATTTATTGTATCAGACTCTTCTGGCACTCACAAGTCAGGACAGTCATAAGTAAGTTAAAAGAAGTGAGTACAGGAGTGGATTTTATGTACTTGGTATTCAGCTTAGCTTGTTTCATTCCAGAGCTATCTTGAAATATACACGGAGTAAATCCTTCTTTGGAGGCTTTAAGTTGTGAAGTGCCTGAAAAGTCTGCTACAGAGTGAAGTATTTATAAAAATGTGTGGTGGGAAAAATGGAGTACTTTAATATATAAATACTTTAAAAATATCAGAACATAATATTTAAACTTCGCATTGATTTAGAAATCAGTCTTCATCTTATTTATTTTTTTCTTTTCTTTCGAGTTAGGGTCTTGATCTGTCATACAAGCTGAAGTCCAGTGACATTTCCATGGCTCACCGCAGCCTTGCCCTCCCAAGCTCAGGTGGTCCTTCCATCTCCACCTTCTGAGGAGCTGGGATTGTAAATGCACATCACCATGCCTAGCTAAGTTTATGATTTTTTGTAGAGAAGCGGTCTTACTATTTCACCCAGGCTGGTCTGAAACTCCTGAGCTCAAGCAATCCTCTTGCCTCGACCTCCCGAAGTGCTGGTAGAGGTATGAATGAATCGCCATGCCCAACCAGTGTTCATCTGATACTGAGATAGTTCTTTAAATGTTGTAAAATGAGCTGACTTCTAGTTAGCAGTGACCATTACTTGAGAGCATGATATGAGGAATGACTTACGATATGTATCCTGTCATCAAGTTTCCAGTTTAACTACAATTCTTTTATGTATAAGGTCCACTGTTACACATATTACAAATCATTGGCAACACATATCAAATTTACCATTAAATCGACATCCTGTTAAATAGGATTAGATAGAAATATGCTCAAGTATTAACAGTAATACAAAAAATAGTCTAGAGTATATATTCCATTTTTAAAGATGTTATGCAAAATTAGATTCTACTCACAGCTATTAAACTTTTTCTGAGTCACCAGCACAAGAGTACTATGGTACTTTACAGCACAAAATTTCTAAAGGAGAAAAGTTTTTGGAGAAATTATCTAAAAGTTTATAATCAATAAAAAAAGAAATCCATAGATATTACTCTTTAACCACAGATGACAAATTAAATGGAATGCCGAATTTAAATTGAAGCCAGACTCAACCGAAATTTTATTTTCAATTGCTGTATTTCTTTAAAGTTCTGTAGGATCTGTGGGATCTGAAATCACAAAACAGCATGACTAGCGATACACTAAAAACTCAAAAGCAAAGTTCGTATAAAGGGAGAGAATAAATTTAATGTGGTCCAAAATTTAAGAAAAATAATCATACCACTAAAAGATAGCATTACATGTTATCTTAGAGTGAATACAATCATAATTTATCTAAATTATAATAAGCTCTTAAGCCTCTAGGAAAAATTTAGCAGTGGGGAGAAGATTGAAAGCTAATGGACTTCATTTGGGGAATGCTGACGGTCTTGTAGACCAGTAACATCTGGTGGTGTTCAAGTGACTTTTCAGAGGCAGGAGATTGAATTGCTGCTATGTAAATAGTACCAGCAGTGCTTTATATGTAACTCTAAGCACTATCACCATACTCCTACCTCTTCCTCTTCCTTGCACATAAACACACAACTTGACATATTAGAAATAAGAATCATGCTATTATATGCTCACTTTTCAAAACAGAATCCTATGTAAAAGAAATGGGTAGTTGATGATTTCACAGGCATCTAAAAACTGCGCTTTAAATTGCACAGTCATCTGTTCTTGGACATTGACTACAGTGAGCAACAACAAAAAATTCACATCATGCAAATGTAGATGGACATTTTTACTCTGAGTTAGATGACTTCAGTGACTGATGTTAAAGAAATTAGCTTGTTTATTAAATATTAATATCTTAAATAAATGAATATTTAAGATCTGAAAAGGGTAAAATCATTGCTGATGTCACTAAATGCAGTAAAAAGTAAGGTAATTCAAACCAGTTATTTATTTAAACCCTCATGTTCCAAATGAGAATTCTCCTTTTCAATATAGTATAGCAAACATGGTAATCAGTGTAAAATTAACTGTTAATAACACCTATAATACATTGCCATAAAAATGTAAACCTTATATAAAAAGCTAAAGTAAGCTTTGACCAACGTCCCCGATTCCAGTCTTTCTCCCAATCACAATCAGAAATTTGGTATTAATTTTTCCAAAGGCTCATAAGCCTTTACATCCTTAACACACATTTTTATTTAAATGTTACTATACTGCTGTAGAGTATCTCCTAGTATGGATATACAATTGTCCATTCTATTTACCCCTATTTAATGTTTCCACTTTTGAAATTTACCCCTATTTGTTTCCACTTTTGAAATTTACATGAAGTATGTACAAGCAATGCTGGAGTGAACACACTTCTCTATATTTCTCCCGCATACCAAACATTTATCTAGAATTGTCAGTGAGGGCAAATAAAAATCAAAAATAAGAGACTTAATTCTCCCTGGTGAAAATGAGATTTTTCCCAGCTGCTCACCATCCTCTTTTCTGAGAGAATCTACATTCCAGCTCTTGTAAGGTGGTTCTCTCTTTGAAATGTGTGCAAATCTTTTCAAAAGCTAAATTAGCTTCTCTCCAGCTTTCTTAAGGACCTGGAACCCATCTCTTTGAAATGGGATTCTCAAGGAAGGAAATGGCCCTAACTCCTAATTTTCTGTAGAAGAACAGGAGTCTAACTTTGGTGAGCACATTGCAATAAGGTGCAAAGTTAAACACCTGTGTTAAAGATATAGAAGTTGATTTCCCCCTCAGAGAAGGCCAATTTGCTAACTCAGATGGTCATTTCGATTTTTAGATGAACCATGACTGAACTTTAAATGAACATGGTCCGGTAATTTGTCTGAGGTCTATTTAATATCTTGAGGGCATATATGTAATGTATTGAATCTGTTTGGCTATATAAAAGAGTAAGATTTCTTTCTGTCTGCAGTTTCTTATAGGATTTTCTGTAATGCATATCACATTCTGTTTAATATTTATTTAATACTAAAACTGCTTCCTCTCTCTTCTATCTTTAGGGAGAAGTTCTCCATAAAGTGGGGAGGGATCTTGTTTTTAATAGTACTTCCTCAACGATAAGAGTTCTTGGTAAGACATGGACTGAGAGTGTAACTTGAACAGCAATTCTGGAGGGAAATTTGGTAGTAATAATTAAATTTAATCTAATAGCAAATTGTGAATACTTATTTTACTATATATGCTTAGCAACGTGATATAATTTGCCTTATACAATTTTTTGTAAATCTAGTAGCACCTTGCTTTAATTTTTTAAAAAAATTTCCTTTTTACTAAGGCTTGCCTTTTCCATAAAATACTAGTTTTACATCCTTCACTCATTTTTACTCATTGTCTTAGAGGTTTCATTTTTACCCTTATTGTTAACACTCATCTAAATAAATGAGTTGCAAATATTTTCTTTTGTCTGTTGCTTGTAATCATTTTGCTTATATAGCCTTGCTATACAAGATGTTTTAATGTCATCAAATATTATCTATCTTTTCCTCTTTGGCTTTTAGCATTTAAAAATTTAGAAGGATTCTCTTAGCCCAACATTAGTCTTTCCATCTATGCTAAACTTTTTGTAGTTTTATTTCTTTTTTTTGCATTTAAAGGTTAATTTCCAAATTGTCTCACTTTGGGAAACAATGAGATAGAAATATTTCCAAAAAAAAATCCCAAAGTCTAGGCAGTTGTAGCAATACTTATATATTAGTCCAACCTATCAGAGCCCTCAAGCCTGTTTTTTTCAGTGGATGGAAGCAAATTTATACTGCTCGTTCACTTTTAAGATATTCAGATTTTGAATGATGATGATTTATCAATGGAAATGAAAGTGCTATATTTTAAGAGTGTTCGTGCTTCAATTAATACCACAGATTTCAAACTGAATAATACTTTAACTATTGCTACCTACTCTAGGAAGTTTTCAAAATAAATACCAGAATTTTTTTTTGTACAAGCAAATTCCTGAGTCCCATTCCTAGAAAACTAACTCTGTAAGTCTGAAGTGAGGCTCAGGAATTTTCCTGAGCAACTCGTGTGCTTCATTACATATTTCAGGAAACCAAACAAAACTTTGAAAAGTCACAGCTTATGGTAACAATCATATTTTAGAAACATATTTGGGATATCTATAGATAGAGATGAATATCTATATCTGATTAAAACACTGACAATTTTATAATGCCTGAGACTTATGCAAAGAAACACATATCCTTTTAATTGATGAGGTCTCCCATACTTTTTGCCAGTGTCTCAAAAACAGTCTCAGCTACTGTATTTGCATGTGCATCTGTGTGTGTATGCAACTGATTGATTTTTTTCAAAATAAGTAAGAAAGTCAGAGTTATTCTCTTCTTTCCGTTAGCCATTTATGTAGCTTATCCAAAATTCAAATTTTATGTTCAAATGACAAAAGCAAATTGTGGCAAGATTTTAAGTTATTCAGTTTTATTTCTAAATTATAGGAAATGGTAAATATAATAAACTAACTCACACTGGCAAAGAACCCTGAGCATTTACAAAAACAATTACTTAAGATATGATTGATACTTAAAATTATCCTATGAGAAGTTAACAAAAATTGTAAAGATAGACAAAGAAAGTGCAATACTCTTGATTTTGAATCTACTGCTAAAGAAATTTACACACAATGGATTTCTTGTAAAAATGAATATCAATATATGAAAAAAGATATTTCCAAGTGGACTTAGCCTCTTTTAATAACTACTTAGGACAAGCTTTATATTTCTAAGATTTTGGGTTTGGTACCATTTTATATTTGGACTTAGAAATATAAAAAATGTTTAAAAATTGTACTTTGTACCTAAAGTAGAACAAATTTTAGAGTATGACATATATCTTAGAAAGCAAAATTTAATTCAATATTTTAAAACATTAAAAGGTATTATATTAATTAAATGATAAGTATTACTTAAATCAGGGTTTTTCACTTAAAAATCTAGTTCAATGTAGACTACATATAAAGAGGTCAAAAGGTTTTTTACTTGACTATTAGCATAATTGTGATTTCTAGACAAGGCTTAGGTTTAATGAGAAGAGAGTTACATTTTATGGCCCATGACAACTACTATTTATTTCCAGAACACACCTCTCAGAGCAAATGCACTTTTATGCTAGTTTTTTTTTTTTTCTTCCTGTCCTTAATAAATTCACAGATCTTTCTTGTTCAATTTAACATGTAAGACAGATTTGGTCAGTTTCTCATTTTGCATTAGCTTTGAACTGTCTCACAAAAACCCTTAGCATTTACTTGAAAGAAATAAATTGGACCTTTTTTAAGTCAGTAAGTTGGACATGATATAAAAAGTCCCCTAAAAATAAAAGGAAAAAGTGAACAAAGTCTTCTAAGGCAGAAAAGTATATCTCATACCACCTTTCTGGAAACACATTAATTCAAAAATAAGGCTTTAGTCAAAATATTTATTCTTTTCCTTACTTGGGTTAAACAATAATACAAATATTGTAAGGCCACCTTAAGTTTTTCAGGTATTGTAATTTAAATGTCCAAAACCTTATATAAAACCATACACAAACTAGTGTCTTTCACAATTCATACCATAGAAGCACAGATTTAATTGTATATGCTTTGAAAGCATTCTCTCTCTGATCATTAGCTCCAGTTAGAGAGAACTACAACAGAGACATCATTCAGGCTTTCAGTTATAAACAAAAGCACATGGGAAGAAGAGAGAAAGGACTAGCGAGAAAGAAAAAAAATGCTCATTTATACTGCTTCCTAGGGGTAGCAACAAGATCCAGAAGTAGACATTCATAATACAAGTGTGGTGTGATAACTTTTTGAGTAATTAGGAAGGATACTTTAATGTGTTTGAGTGACCCATACCACACCAGTTACAACTGGTTAAGTTATATTTAAGGTACAACTTTACATGAAATTTTGAAAAGAAAATTGCTAAAGAAAAACTTCAAGCCTTTGTGGCTGACAGAGTATAAAATCCTCAAAAGTGAGGCAAGAAGAAAGAGACAAAAATATAGACTCAAAATGACTAAGACTGGAGATAAAGTTTATTACCAACCCAGCACTTACACTAACAGCTACAATTGGAAAATCTTACCAAATCCTGAGGAACCGTCATTTAAAAAAGACATTAAAAAAGATGTAAACGCTATCCTCAATATGTTGGCAACAACAACAGAACCTGTTGTCATCTGGTAAGTTGCAGAGTCAATAACAGGGATATTTCTCCAAAAGTTCCATTTCAAATAAGCACCCAGTGGTGGTGCCATTTGAAGTGCCATGTGGGAAGGCTCACAGCCAGCATGCCATTATTAACCTGATTCAGAAACTCACTAGGAGCTGAGGCAGGTACAAGACAAGCTGAGACCATGTCAGCAACACTGGGATTTGCTTTCTGCTCTCAAGGTTACTTGATCTAGTTTAATTTTGTCCACATCGTTTTCTTCATTAGGAAAGCTTTGGTGGTTTGCAAGAATATTCTCCACCAGGAACCGAGCGGCTTCGTCTATGTTTATGTTATCCTGTAAAGCAGAAATGAAGACTAGAATTAAATCTTAGAATTAACTCTTAGAATAATTAATGGAATATTAATAGAAACTAGGAAAATTGACAAAGAAGGCATTATAAGTATACTAGCTACTCTCTCCTTCTCTAATACTAAAGTGTGTGCCTATGAAGATTTCGATGCTATTGAGTAATGTGGCTATGGAAAGTACTTTTTATCACGGACACCCTTTCTGATGTTTCTGTTTTAAACTTTTGCTACTGAGGTTCAATGAACTATCTCAGTGGTTGAAAATGAATCTTCACTGTGCTCTAGGTCATCACTCAAATAATGCAGACATTCAGACTGAAGAACATCTGCCCTCGAACATATGTAATTCAAGTATTCAGAGCACATTATGAAAAAAAATGGAAAGAACTCAAACCACATTAAAATATGATAATATATCATGCCACTTCTCCATCTCTAAGTACGTCATCCTTTTTAGTTGTCATGCATAAATGAGCCTGAAGCAATGTTGTGAGTATGATGTCCATTAAGGACACCCTAAGGAATCATTAGTTATATGACTGAATTATAAGCTGTCATTAAATATACAATCAGTAATACATAGAAAAAACTGCTTATTTTAAAAAATATTTAACTTTTCATTTTGACATAATTTGAGATGTATAAAAACATTTTTAAAAAATAGTAAACTTTCCTGTCTACCATTCACTCAAATTTTTCAAATGTTAACACCTTAGACAACCAAAAAATAACTATTAAAACCAGGAAATTATATAATTATGTTGTGTCAGTGTTAAACTATCTTATTCAAATTGCACCAATTATCTCAATGTCTTATTTCTGATCCAGGATCACAAACTGTATTTCATTGTCAAGTCTCCTGGGTGTCTTTTAATCTCGCACAGTTCCTCAGTCTTCTTGCCTTTCACTCAGTGACCCTGACACTCTCTGAAAGCAGTGGCCAACGAATATCCTACAATTCAGATCATTTGATGCTTCCTTTTCATTACATTCTCAAGTTTGGCAGGAACAAAACACGAGTGATGTGCCCTTCTCAGTACATCAGAAAGCACATTTGCTTAAAGTTATGTTTGCCAGGTTTCTCTCTGAAAAAGTATTATTCTTCTCTTTGTATTCAGTGAGTACAAATATATAAATATCCTGTTTCTCATATACTTTCCCCCACTCATTTTAGCTTCAACTGATTTGTCCCTAAAACAATTATGAACATGGTATTCAATGTTGACTTTTTATTTCTATCATTTCTTCTACATTTATTAGTTGAAATTTTACTGTTAGATATTCTCTTCTCCCATATTTATTTACTCATTTGTTTATTCACATCATGGATTATTATTTTATCCTATGAGTTAAACCCACCACAATAAGTATTTACTTTATTGCTCATATTGTCTTAGATTTTCAGAGCTCCTACAGTTGTCTCCTGCATCTTTGGAGCATGTCTCCATTATTTCATGCTTCCTTAGTTTCTGGCACCACAAAATATCTCATCTATACTTTCCTTATCCCACAAGCCCTGGAATCAGTAATCTCTTCAGGAATTCCCATTCTTTTTAATAAAGAATGATATTTAAAAAGCAAATTCCAAGGACTAGGTAAGTTCATTCATTCTGTGGTGTCATCATTTCTAAGCCCTCTCGGTAGACACAGCTAGTAAAATATTTATGTGTACATACAAATAGATTGGTATCTAAATATATACACATATATAATACATAAATTCACACACACAAATATATATGAAACCTTAAGTTCATATTGATATCTAATCCAATCCAGTACTACAAGGTTAACTGTAGCCTTTTTCCTTATTTGTAATGTCCTTCTTAGACAATGAGAAACCAAGAAGAGATACGCTATTTATACAACTATTTATATAAGCTTTTTTTTAACTCCACTCCCAAGATAAGTGTTAACTTTAATTCAAGTACGAATGTTTTGAATGTCCAAGTATCAGTCACTCTTCAACATCCCCATTATATCAAATAATTATAAAATTCTCTGTCTGCATTTGGAAGCAATTGATTAAGAGCAAAGATTACCATATGCTAGTTTAATCGTCACAAAGTTTCATGTTAAAAATCCAGTTTGGGTAAAAGCAAAATAATAAACTTCATGAATTCAAAATTATTTTTTGACTATGTTCCTACTGAAATTCAGACTACTGGAACTCAAGCAAACCTTGGCTTAGAAGTTAGTTGCTGGGCAGCTCCAAGTATAGCTATTAGTGACACCTAGACAGTATTTTAAGCCTTGACCCTAAAGCTTTTAATCTACATTTTTCATTACCATTTTATTACTATTCTCTTGAAAACACTCCAGGTTTATTACTAAGGAAATTTTGCAGAAGCTGCTTTTATTGCATTTATAGGGAAGCACAGAAAATACCTGAAACTTTTACTCTTAACCAGTATTTCCTCTTTCATTTCTACATGTAATCCTGTCTATACATACAATGAAACTGATGATTTATTCAGTCTCAAGCCACAAGTCATACGGTATCACCATTTATTAGTCTTATATCTAGATTCTGGGGGCAAATTTGAATTGATTACCTGAAACATCAGTTAAATAAAGTCTAAAGAGGAATTTTATCTGTAATATATAGAAGTCTTCTACTAAAATACATACTTGGATAAATATTTACATTTACTTCTTATTTTTTTCTCCAACAAAGCTAGGAAGCAAAATAAATCACCCAACAGACAAGCAGAGCAGACAGAGGACATGGCTGTTCAGAACAAGTCCTTTGGAAGAAGACTTTCTCCTTCTACAATTTCCTCAATCGTGCCAGGCTAAGTGCTCCTATAGCACCTCTGGGCTTCATCTTTCTTCCACCACTATTATTTATGAAGTAAAATTTTAAGATGCTGTCTTTATATAAACAATTAGCCTCTAGCTTAAGAGTATATGCCTCTGCCTCCAGTGGACAGTCTTTTTTCCCTAGGATACCATTATCCCTCAATATTTTTGAAGCTGCTCTTTTGTGTGTTCTCTCAGTGTTCACTTTCATCAGTCTGATCATCACTGGCATCAAGCAATTTTTCACTTTGGGGTGAGTTTCTAGTAAAGCTAAAAGTAACCTAGTGGTAAATATCCAGATGAGGTAGGTGATTTAGAGGAACAATGATACATATATACATATATAAACACACATACACACACATAAAACATGTATATTTGAAGTCCACAGAAAACATACCAAAAGCTAGAACTGTGTTACAATTACAACAAATTTATGATTTAATGTTAATTTTTCATCACATAATTTCTCACGCACTTCACCATTCTTGCATAAATCTGATTTGTAATTTAAACTTCCAATGCACATACCCCAATAGAATGTTAAAATTTTTGAAAGCATCTTAGTGTTTTATTTTCCCTTTAAAAATATTTGATCCAGTTTTCCATAATAAAGAAAGCATACCACAAATGTTGATACTTTCCTCTTGTTTAAATTCTTTCATACACAGTTAATCTAAACTCTTCAAACATCATCTGAATAAATCTTCTCTCTGACCTTTTCACATGGTCATGCATGTGACATACATCTTCGCCCAGGGCATTTTCCTGTATTTCAGTTAAGTCTTTTGTAAAAATCAGACATGCTTTGCTTGACAATACCCCCATCCACTCCAGTCGCATGAGAAGTACCTCAGTTAAATACTCAAACTCACAGAAAATATCATTTACTTTTTGCTCTTAATAATAACTCATTTTTAATTTGATGTGAAATCTGCCTTTCTATTCACTTTCTCATTAGCCAATTTTGAAAACAGTTCTGCAGCAGACTGAGAGAAGGTATAATATATCCATGCTACGCTTCACATTTTCTCATTTTCCAAAAACCACTTACATAAACCCATCTAAATACTTTACAGTTACAGCTCAGACTTACAAGCTAAACAGCAGAACCGATTCATAAGCAAAGTGGATCTCACCTTTGCAGAGGTTTCAAACCATCCAGTGAAGCCATGTTCTTTGCAGAATTGGTCCATCTGAGAAGGACTTTGGCTACTGTCCCTTTTCTGGTCACATTTGTTAGCTAAGAGGACAGCAGGAATAGGGCTGCCATTTGAAAGATGAACCTTACTATCCAGATCATTTTTCCATTTTAAGACTGCCTCAAAGTAGAACCTCTCGATATATCAAAGACTACAAAAGCACCAACAGCTTCCTTGTAGTATACACGGGTCATGTTGCCAAACCGCTCCTGCCCTGGAAATAAATACAGGAAGAGATTAAAAACCTGTAATTTAGGCAGAGTCTATCTTTGGGTACAACCCCTTTGACCCTAAAAATAACACTATAGACAAATATTTCCCATTTTATAGCAACGTACTCTGGGAATTCAAGATATCCATACAGACCATGACCTTTACAGAAGTGTCTGATAACTTGGTGTGAGCACACAATTAGCTAGTTTTATGTGCTGTACAACACATTTTCTGTAGACATCAACATGACAATATTTAAAGCTATAGTCTTTTGTTTTCTCCTCCTTCTCTCCAACCTTAAGAAGAGAGGTATTAAAGAAAAGAAGAAAGCTGGGAGTGGAGGAAGAAGAGACAAGAATAGAAGAAATGAAGCCTGCAGGAAGGAGATAAGTGCAGTGGGTAACATCCTAGTCAGAAAGATTAGGACTGGACAGGAGATAATGTAGCTCATGTTCTCAAGTCATCTTTTCTTCACATCGCTAGTCTATACCCGCTTTTGACTGGATATGCAAGATTGCCCTCCCTAAGAAGCAGACACACAAAAATCTATTTCAGAATAAAAAGCACAACTGGTTGTGTTATTACAAAAAAATCAATTTTGGAGTTCTTCAAATATTGCACTTTTAAAATAATTTAGCTTATGTTAAACACTGGGAAAATCTGTTTCATACATTATACAGGACTTTGCAAAACATTCTCTTACTATCTTCTATTGTACTAATCGTTGACACAGGAAGGACCCTTATCTTCATCTGACAGATAAAAAACAGGCAAAGGCAAAGAGATGATTGGTTAGGACTATAGCATCACTAGCTCAAGAAGACGGTACTAGAATCTAGGTCTTCCGATTCCTATATGCCTAAGGAAATAGATAGCAGCCAATCTAAACTATCTTGTAGTTGTCTTGACTTCTTATGCTCATATCTTCGGGCAGTCAAATTACTGACTAGAGTGTAAAGGGAAAAAGTGACTGGCAACCTGCAAATCTGAGATTTATTAGTTTTGATCTATGATAAAGACATCATGTGTTTTTAATAGAACTTTTCCTAGTTAACTTTTTAGTGTCTTACTAAACACATGATGAGAAACAACCCTTATATATATTTTATTGATATATTTACTCTATACTTTATTTGCAAAAGATTCAAACCTATCCCAGAATATAAGATTATTTTTACTCCTAACTCTACAATGCCATCATGTAGTTTTATTTATTGCTTTATGGAATGAAAGAAGACTACCACAGTGGTCAAGTTTAAATAGATGCACTTAAAGATCATTTACTTTGTAACAAGTCCTCATATGGGTTTATCTGAAATTGTATTATAATAGCACAAAGGTCTGAATTGTATAACAAATGGTCACATATGAAACTTTACTGCTGTGTTCATATTTTATTGGTAATGTAAATCTGACCAATCAACTACACAGCTCATTGGATTATAATGCTGACTTTTTTTAAAAAGTTAGCATTGTACATTTTCTATAAATGAACATTTAATAATCCCACAGGTCATGCTCACAAAGGATATACCAGCTGTTCAAAGTCAATATTGCACTGTTCTATAGAAAGACAATTTATATGCATTAAAGTGATTCAGACTCTAATTCAAATGTCACATGTTATCAACTACCTCCATTTTTACAAATTTTAATTATTGAATATGAAAGGGCTAAGCAGAAAGATAAATTAGCCACATTAAGATAGCCTTAGGTTAAAAAAAATGGAAAGATTAAGACTTCAAGATAACTACATAGTTATAAGAAAGTATTTCTTTGGATTATTCCTTTATTTTAGAAAAGAGGGTAAGATGTCAAACTAGTAGTAAAATAAAAGCATAGAAATCTACAAGTTAACAAAGAACTATTAAGCTTTAGTTACTGTTGCTTTTTTCAGCGACTCATCCATAAATCCCAAGTATTTCTTTCTACCAATCATACCAAGTCATATTTAAATATTTTAAACTTTTTGATAACGCACAAGAAAATTAGAAATGTCTATGACAAGAAATTTTAGATGAGGACCCTGTGGCTTAGAAATATTAATTAATTTTCTTTAGGTCCTGAGGCTAGGATTCAGATTTAACTGACAGTCTTCACATAAGAGCATATACTTTTAAAACAACCATACTATATAATAACTCAAAATGGTGTCAATTATACAATTAAGCAAATGAAAAGAAAAAGCACCGACTGAAAGAAAAAATGCAAATCATATATTTGATAAAAACTTGTACCTAGAATATTAAAACTCTTAAGATTACAAAATAAGAAGATAAAAAACTCAATTAATGAAATGAGTAAAAGATTGGAACAGACATTTTACCAAAGAACGCATATGATACAATTATAAGCATAGGAAAAGACGTTCAATGTAATTGACCATTAAATAAATGAAAATTTAAATCACAAGATGCAACCACCCACAAAAATGGTCAAAATTAAGGTATGACTATACCAAGTGAGCATATGGATAAATTGGAACTCTCAAAGTCCTGTTCATTAATGCTCACAGTTACTTTACTTTTAAGAGGCAAAAACTGAAAACAAATCAAATGTAAACCAGCAGATTAATAAACTATGGTATATCCAAGCAATGAAAACAACAGAAAGGAAAGGATTAAAAATACGGATACAAGCAATAACTTGGATGAATCTCAAAATCACTATGCTATGTAAAAGAAGCCAGATCAGAGAGGGGGTTGGAAACACTACATAAATTCATTTATTTATATCAAATTCTATAAATGGCAACTATGACAATAGAGTAAAAGAAAGCAGATCAGTAGCTGCCTCGGGAAAGGCAGAGTATAGATTACAAAGGGACTACATAGGATTACATAGGAACACTTTGAGGATGATGGAAACATTGGCAATATTGATTATAGTGATGTCAAAACTTTCCTAACTGTAGTTTATTGTATGTAAATTATACCTCAGTAAAGTTCTAAAAGAATACTTACCTCAGAGGGTCACTAGAAGGGTTAAATGTAAAGTGCCTACCTAGAAGTTTCTAGGGCATAGTAAACTATAGCCCACAGCTAGATCAAGCTAAATAAAGTTTTGTTGGAATTCACTTTCCCTTATTTGTCTCTATATTGTCTGTCTGTATTTGCCCTTCAATGGCAGAGTTGAGTAGTTGCTACATAGATGAAATGGCCTACACAACCTAAAATATTTGCTATCAGGCTCTTTACAGAAAAAGTTGCTGATTTTTGTTCTAGGAAGATAAGAATATGCTATACATCGAATCAGAAGTAGTATACAAAAGTTTGTGAAGGTATATGTCAAAGTCTATACATGTAAGCTACTCTTTAAGTTCAAAAATGTATAAAATGTGAGATAAGCTCTGCATAAATGTCAACTAGTATTCTAGTATTACTATGTGCTCAATAAGTTTATTGCATAATGAAAGCCTGAGTATGCTTTTTTAAATGGTGCCAAATAAACATGGCAAAGCCTTAAACTATTAGCTAGTTATATGCTATACATTATAATGGTGATTGTGGTTTGCAGACAAAAACAAACTAGTCCAACTGCACTAGGGAATCAAAATACCAAACACTCAACATTTAGGTGAACTAAAACTAAAAACATTTAGGTAAACTAAAACTAAAAACAAGAAGCTTTTTTTTGCTTACATATGCCAATTGGCCTGAGATGTTTAGCGATCATCTCAGTACTCCCCCTCACCCAGTTGTAACATTGATATTTTAGGTTTCTGCATTATAATTTTCATGTCATACAGATTTTTATATATATTCTATAATCACTGAATCCAGACAGTAATGAAAATCAAATATAAATGATTCCTCATCAAAAGGCCTGGACCATACATTTAGAAAAATAGTTATTTTCTAAAAGAATAGCAAAATATACTTTCTATTTTAATGAATTTGTAATCTTAAAAAAAATTCTGAAATAATTCATTAGTGCTTCAGAGATATTTCCAAACAGGTAAACCAAAAATGTCTAAAACACATGAAGCTTAATTAGGGAGTAGAAAACGATAACATGCAGTCATTTACAATAATTTCTACATAAAATTAAGGGTTGTTTTCCAAAAAACCTATGTCCAACCTATATTTAACTATGCTATTTCAAAGGTTTATAATACATAGATACACTAAGCTCTTCCTGTTAAACTTATCTTTCCATTGCTAACCCAGTATGAGTTGTGTCCTCTGTCTTTGTTATGATTTCTCCCTCGGCAATTTTAGTTATTCCCTTACTATTTTCTAAAGCAAAGAATTTCATAGGAAAACATTGCCAGAGTTTATAAATATTCAATTCTCCTCCATTCTAAATGCATGGAAGATCACACATTTCTGTCCCCTCTAAGAAATGATACTAGCTATGATACTAGCCTTGGCCAATAAAATGTGATTAGAAATATTGCTTCCAAGCAGAATCATTGCCATTGTTTTTGTCCTGCTGCAGCAAGGCTGAACTCTGACTCTGAGATGACACTATCATGAGAAGGTAAAATCTGTTAGCCCTTGGCTCTTCAGGTGCCAAGTATGAGCAATAAAAAACTGCACTTACGCCGGACTTGGTGGCTCAGCCTGTAATCCCACGCCTTTGGGAGGCTGAGGTTAGTGGATTGCCTGAGCCCGTGGGTTCGAGACCTGCCTGGGCAGCAAGACCTCATCTCTACAATAAATAAAAAATCAGCCGGGCGTGGTAGTGCATGCCTGTAATTCCGGCTACTCGGAAGGCTGAGGTGGAAGGACCGCCGGAGCCCAGCAGGTCGAGGCTGCGGTGGCCAGGAGCGGCCACTGCACTCCAGTCTGGGCGACAGAGTGAGACTCCAACAAAAAAAAAAAAAAAAAAAAAAAACTGCACTTACACTCATGGCCATCACTCAAACTCCCAAAATCCAGTATGGCCAAGTAGCAAAAGCGAGAAATAATTATTTTAAACCACTAAGATTTTTAATGTTGTTTGGCACCTCACAATAACCAAGCCTCTCCTGAGATGCAACTCCTAAATGTCATTGTAGCTCTATTTCCTTTTCTTATTTTCTTTCAAAACTCCAGATCTGAGCTCTACTAAGAATGTATTTATTTCCTTCTACGTAATGTACCAGACACAGTCTATTTGAGGAAATAGGCAAGCTGATAACAATGTGTTAAGTGTAATCAGAGACATCCAAAGCATATCATGGTACCAAACAAGGGACAGCATTCATTGAGGTATGTTAGCAAATTTTACTATTTTTTTTCCAAGATACACTATCAAAATTGTCATTCAAATGCTTTTATTTATGATGAAAATTTAGTGTCTTCAAAAGCTGTCTTTACTTCTTAATTCCCATACTTTAACTTTCAGGTTGCATGTGGCAATACACACAGCACATGTGCAGTTAAGCCTGGTCAGAGGCCATGTTTACCATCAATGGTTTAAACGGCTTTGTGTATAACTTCTAGATGTCAATTTCCCAACAGTGTTCTGAGTCATGCCCCTCAGAAATATGCACTCTCTTATTTCCCCTTTCACAACAGATCAGGAGTCAGTTCTTCATAGGTCTAAAACGGGGCTAAGGATCAAACTAATGGGAAAGACTTTGACTTTAGCAGCTTGGAAATTCTATAGAGTATCTTAGTTTTGTTTTTAGACAAGATGTATCAGGAAGTTACTTTGTGATGTAGTTAATCAACAACTTTAAGTTCAGTCCATGAAGTCTTTATTTTTCTAGGATTCTACTTTCTACAAATACACAAATAAAATGCAGGCAATTTATGCCACAGTGAATAATCTAGATTGTGTCTCATGACAGGAGAGGGCTGAGTATAGGAGGAAGTCTGTAGTTATTAAGTACAAAGACAAACTGCCTAAGTTTTGCTTTATAGGGTAGGGGGTAGAGTTAAAGCTTGTAGAAAATGAAAATTCAGCAGCACCTGGGAGCTCTTCCTCTTAACCAATCTGTAGAACTAGTTTAGATTAGTTTAGGGAGAACTTTAGGCAACACCATCTTCTTTGACCACTGCTGTTATAGCCATTACTTACTATAACTGGGAGACACCCCAAGTCATCTAGTCCAAACTCTCTTATTTTAAAGATAACAAAGTCCCAGAAAGATGAAATTACTTAAATTTCCCAGGTTGATTTGTTATCAAATGTGCTGTCTAATCCATCAGCCAAATATTTGTTGGAGTATACATTTCTGCACATGTTCTTGTATTTCCAAATACATCTTTGGAGTACCGATAGCTTAAGAGTGACTTTCCTTACAGACAGCCCAGCTATTTAAGGTATACCTTTTTCATACCCTTTCTTATGTCACCTACTGCTTTACCACAGTAGCCAAGGGAAGATCCCCCTCTATTGCTGGGTGCATTAGTCACCCTGATACTAGGGACAGTTTTGCCATGTACATTTGCTGTTGGCATACTGCCAGCATATTCCAAATGACTCTGAAAATGTTTTATCCTTTAAACAATGTGTTACTTCCTTCTCTAAAGGAAGGAAACTTTATTATAACTTGATATCTTGGCAATTAGAAAGGAGAAAAAGAGAACAGTGCTAGTAATACAGGCTCAAAAGATTAATTTAAAGATTCATACAACCTCTTACATACCCAAATGAATGAATCTTAAGGTATATGCACATGTTGGTGAAGGATTAAAATGTTTATTTTAATATTTGTGAGTATTCACTGCTAATGACCTCAAAAAGGAGTTGAAATGACAAAATCAGTATGTTTCCAAGAATATGTATTCCCATTAAGTTAAAGAAAAAGATAAGATAGTTTGTCTTCTCTCTTTATATGCAATGCAAATTTTCAAAAGGAAAGTATTTCCCTTCAGATTTGAAAAGAAAAGGCCTACACTCTGAACTGTTATCAGAAGCACAGGCCAGAGAGATTTTATATTGTGACTTACATCATTGATTTGGTTTAGTTTTTAAATGTTTGTCTCCATATTTTATAATCATGTCTCTATTTGGTAAATAGTCTAAATGTCTCTTTCAGTGTTAATTGAAATTCTAAGGGCATAATTATCCATTACAAACTTATTTACTTTGATATATGTAATAATGTAATATCATAACGTGTCCTGGATTTTATATATATGAGGTTACAATATGTAGCCACATGAGCTTCACTATTTTTAAAGCATCAAGTCAGTGAGTCATTATACTTTATCAAGCCATTCTAAACTTGTTCAAGCATTACACTTTAACATGCTGAAATTATAGGTACTGTTAGGAGTAAAACAACTTCTTACATTAAAGAACAACCATACTAACCAATAAAGCAATTTAACTAAAAACAGACTGTACTAGTATCTGCCTAACTGCCTCCTCCACCCACTTGCTTGCACAATTTTAAACAGAACAAGTGGCTGTATTAACCCCAGATAAAACTGCATGGCATCAAATTAGCACCTTCAGAGTTTGGATTTGATATGCACTGAAGTTCATAGTTTAATATTTGTACTGCTTAGAAGATAAAAGGAGTCATATGATTTTTATATAACTCCATTCATTTGTCTGGTATTCCTTTTTATCATATGTAAGATGAGATGAGGAGACAGTACAACACAGCAGATAAACCTTTGGAGTCAGAAATATCAGGATTCCTGCTCTAACTTTGCAAATTATGGTATACAGACCTTAGGCAAATCCATTCGCCTTCCTGAGTTTTAGTTGATTCATCTTTATATTGGGAATAACTCCTGTTTCTCCAGATTATTGTTAAATATAAATGAGAAAGAAAGTGCATACAATGACAATGACTATAAAACAGTTTTTAGCAAATGCTATTATTTTAAGAGGCTCAATGACCAAAAGTTTCCAACTCTAGAATTCTATGCTCGTAACTGGAAATGTACTTCAACTTGGAAAAATAAGCATTATAGGGAAAGATATGCAAAGTTGCTGTCTAATTCACATACAAAGCATCATTTTTGCTTATCTACCACCTTTTGAGATTGAGATTTAAAAAAACCTGTTTGTCAAGTGAAAGGGTAGCAAAACTGAATAAAGAAAAATAGGAAAATACCTAAAATAAAAGGAAGATAAACAAACTGGTCTTGAGATGGAGTATCACTAAGTAGTCCTCAAAATTACCTATTCCCAGGGACATGCCAACTCAGACTCTGGATTTCACTCCTTTTGCTAACTTGAAACAGCTGGACATTCGTGGTATTTAGGTCAGTGCCTAAGGTCTGTTTTATTCAACTATTGACATCTTCTGTGGTGATGAAGGAACAGCTAGGAACAACTAACTTTAATCAATTTAAAGTAGGAAGTCAAATCAAAATATCTTACTGAATTGCATCCAAAGTCAAAATAGTTTTAACAGTGTAAGATACTGGACTTTCCCTTTTTAACTAATGTATTTGTTTGTTGGGGGGGAAAAATATATATATATAACACACACACACACACATACACATATATAAATAAATATTTATTAACATATATATTAAAAATAGTATATATATATACACATATATATATATACACACTGTCTGTGTGTTGCAAATTACTCTTGTAACCATATACTGCCCTCAAAGACAGGCTCCTGAGATAGCCAGCCACACACGTGAGCAAGAGGTAAAACCACTTGTGGGAGGTGCTATGAAACTAAGCAAAGGTCATGGAAAGTGTGAATGTGAAAGAGTGTGGATTAGGAGGTGTGTCCGGTTAAGTGGAGAACTCTTGAAGTGTAATGAGAAGATGAATGTGTTGGCAGGAGTGCTGCAAAGCTAAGGACAGAACAAAGAACAATTTTCAACTTTAGAATAAATCAGAATCACCTATGCTGTTTGGTAGGTTGCAAATTCCTAGGCCCTACCTCTAGGAATTCTGCTTTTGTATGGAGGATTTCTAGCTGCCTATCCCAACATTCCTCCACAGAATTTCATTTAGGGAGGCAATGTGCCCAGCTTAAAACAAAAGCCCTAGGTTTCCTGGCTGCCCTTGTAGCTAGGGATATCCATTTGAGGCCTAGGAATAGCTGAATGGCGAAAGCTCAGCCTTGGTTCATGGAAACTTGATAGTGCAGCGTACCAGTTTTGGACTGCCCAGCTACTGACTTAATATGTAAGAGAATTAACTTCTCTCTTGCTAAACCATGTTACATTTCAGATGATGCCAAATCTACTGATATGACTGATGCTAAAGAAACTGCGTTTTAAGTGCCTCAAATGATTCCGGAGTAGGCTCCAAATAATCACACTGAAAATGACATATTTAGCTTAATACCAAGAAGTAATAAAAAAAACCACTGTCAAAGATGCTTATGAAAAATATATAGCTAGACATAAGTAAAAATAATGGGGAAGAAGAGAACATAAGGTGGTCTATTAGTTAGAAAGACCCTATTAGATCCTTAAATCAAACTCCTATCATCCATTTTTGTTCATGTGATTCTGTCTCTCTCAAAAGAACAGTGTAGAAACTACATGCTTCAAGCCTACTCAATCATAAAAGGTGGAAAAAGATTTTAAAGATATAATTGAACAGAATTCTAAAGCAACTTTTCTTTGGTCTTTTGTCTCCACTCCAGAAGTCTCCCCACATTTCTATGTATGCAGTTTTTTTCAGCATTCAAGAGATGATCTCTACAACTTAAGACAACTTAAACTTGTCGACTTAGCCCACTCTCTATTACTTAAGTGTTGATTAAGTATGAAATCCTCACTAATTTAAGAATATGCTGTTCCCGAGACTAAAAATCTGAGACCTTGAATTTTTTCTTTTTTGGAAGAGCACATTATCTCATCTCTCAGTCTACTTTAGTAAGTGCCTAGAAATGCATATCAATCACGTTTTTTGTTTTTATATTTTATGATGCTTTGACAAATTGGGGCCTTAAGGGCCTGGAAGGGACTGACCCTCCCAGGGTTAGCTAATTTCTAGAGATAGCAAAGGATTGGCCTGGCCTTGGAGCACATCTTTGTTATGCAAACCAGCCAATCTCAACTCCATACCCTCCAATCTGCCCTCTGTATCAGGTTCCTGCTGACTGGGACACTAACCCTCTATCCCAAATCACTTCAAGGCCAGGTACAGGAAAACTAGAGGCCATGGCATATAGACCAAAGTCTACAGAAATTATAACTAGCTAATCGCAAACTTGCTCAGCTTGCCTACCCCATGTTTCCCATTCCTTATGGCAAAAACACAACAAAGGCTCTAGTCCGCTAATCCTTCTGTCTCCTGACAAACCCTGGTGCTTTTCTCTGTGGTGTAGAGTGGGGTGGGGAGTGCCCCCACTTTTGGGAACTATAACAAACCATCTTTTTAATGGCAGTCATCTCCTGATCTGTTGTCCTCATTGTACCTGAATAAAAACAAAATTCTGGAAACATTTTAAAATAGAATGAGAATCACTGAAAATTCCATATTCAATGCTTAAGAAAATTAAAAGGTCAGGATAACATATATGACTAATTTAGGAATAACCAGAACATTTGAAAATTTAGAAAAGTATTTGTGCTGTTGTTTTGACACCAATAAACCAAAAACCTGCTAGCCTACTAAAAACATTGTTTTCATATCTCAGAGTCATGAAACCTGTCTCCATAACTGTATCACTCATTATCTGTGTTTTCTTGGCAAGTTACTATACCTTTCTGCATTTAGATTATAGGAGCTCTCTATAAGCCTATAATTCATTCAATTCAAAAGCTAGGATGGTTAGGCAAATGACTAGGAACAAAAGCAAATTATGGAACTTCCTACCAGTGCTGGATTATCTCTACCGATAACCTGAGCATCTTCCAGCTTATGTGGGCTAACTGAGGCTACTAGGAATGGTAACGCATTCAAGAGACAGATGCATCAGGCCTATCACTATCAGGGGAATTTCCATGTGCAATAATATCAATATGCTGTTATGCGGACCAACAGCCTGCTTGGGCAATTGTGAATGAACAGCCCCAATGGTGGCATCCAATAGTGTCCTGGGACTCAGGAAGGCTGAAAGATTTAAAGATGTAAATGGGTCACCTCTGGTGGCTCATGCCTGTAATCAATCCCAGTATTTTGAGAGGCTGGAGGATCACTTGTGCCCAGGAGTTCGAGACAAGTCTGGACAACCGTGAGACCTTGTTTCTACAAAAAGTTAAAAAAAAAAAATTAGCTGGGTATAGTGGTTCGTGCCTATAGTCCCAGCTACTCAGGAGGCTGAGGCAGGAGGATTGCTTGAACCCAGGAGTTGGAAGCTGCAGTGAACCGTGATCACACCACTGCACTCCAGCTTGGGCATCAAAGTGAGACCCTGACTCCAAAAATAATAATAATAAAATCAAAAAGATGTAAATGAGACAGTAAGCTTTGCTTGTATTTCAGCACAGCAATTGAGCTTGAATAATGCTGAGCATGGCAAGATTATACATGTTATCCATATGTAATAAAGATTTTTAAAAGGCTTCTAAATGACTTTGTATGTAATCAGCCACCAATAAGCTCTGGAAAACTTTCTGCAGTGTTCTGTGTTTAAGACAGAGACTACAACTAACTGCATAGACTACATACCTCAAAACACTGTTTCTTCGTATTTAGAAGGCACATGAATATTAATAATCCCTGAATGATAGACACTTTTAAGATCAGAACTTGTCAGGGATAATATTCCATATTCTTGCTCATGGGGGTTACACAAGAGTTATGAAAAAGGACAAGAGGAGATTAGTAGATATACTGGTTGCAAAATACAAGATGGAACAAGGAAATCAGTACTCACATTTTACTTTAGGATGGCAATTAAAATAATGAAAATAAGTTTAGGTAGAGCTTACATAATTTACATCTTCCAAGCATGCACTTTATGCTTGGGTAAATATTATTTATATGAACTTCAGCATAGACTTTTCCCAAGTTGTCCTTTACCCTAAAAGACAAATCATTTTATAAAAATCATTCTGATTTTTATAAAGAAATTTTGACCCTAGAAAGCAAATCACTAAATCAATGCATAAAGACTAAATTATATTTCATCTAAATGGACAAACTTGTTTTTTAAGATTGAACATGGATCAGTCATTCAACTCGCCTAGGAAATTCTGTAGTTGCTAATAATAATTAAGCTTACAATGAGTAGAAAGCCAAATACTACTTTATTTATATTAAGCATTAAAAGGAAGACTAGAGAGCAACCCCCTGGGGTTCCATCCCACTGTGGGAGCTTTCATCCTTTTAATAAATCCTGCTTTCTAAAAAAAAAAAAAACAAAAAAACTAGAGAAATCTCTTGCTATATCTTAATTTAGTATGTATTTATTAAGATCTCTTTAAAAATCTTACCAAAGACTTCAATATTTTGGTATATTTCACTTATGTTTTGAGCAGTAATCTAAATGCAGGTATGGATTGAGAGACAGCAACTGTCTTACATAGCAGTTGCATTAAACGCACCTGTATTTTAAAACTAGATTGCTTCAATGCCAAAAGAAAACATTTCTTAAAGCCTATATATACCCAAGAGTCACAATGGCGCTTAACTTGAAGAGTTAAACTAAATCTGCTTGAAGACATTTCCAGAAAACATTCAACAACTGTACCCTATCACACTTGCCAGAGCTTTCAAGGATAGAGAATGTTGACATAATTTCTTTACTGCCTTGCTCACCACTAAAGCAACCAAAAAATAAAAATAAAAAAGACCCTAACTAGTAATAACACCACACCTTAAGTTAGTCATAGCACATGGTCAGCTCCACCTAGTGTGCTGCAATCAAGGAATATTTCTATTCTTTGAGAATTACATATGATTCAACTTTGTTACCTCATAAGATAAATATGTTTAGCCATGGGGGAGATTTTAGGAGTAGCCTTCAATTTGCCTTCATTATGTCATCACTATTTAGTTCAAATGGTATGAGCTAGGATTCACTGGTAGCTCAAATATTCAAACCCCAAATAGTTAATAATGTAGCTCCCCAAACATTAGGCTAAAACTAAGCTATTTTTGTCTCTCAATTTCCTTATATTAAGATTTCATCTCTGAAAATCTTGTTATACTGTGAGCCTAACACTTTCTAATTACCGCATATGCTTACCTCTAATTTTGCTAACTGCTGGCCTGTACTTGCTGAATGGTACATGTTAAAACAACAATATCATCCAGAAATCCCTTTTGGAGACCTTAGAATTCTGCTTTCCTCCTGGCAAAACTGAAGCTGTGGATTTAGTCAAAAGTGAAAAGATAACCCATCTAGGCAAATGTATACCAGAGTTTGATAAAGACTGAAATATGCCTCCGCCTTGCCTATTGAAGTCTGTTCAAGAATGAAGAGATGAGGTGATATTCAGGAAGAAAACCCCTAAGCCTGCTTTTGTTTTCTCAAGTCTCTAAATGTATGATTTTAAAAATCTAGTTATTCATACTCATTAACCTGCACTAGGACTCAATTGTAATTTAATAGCTAAACACGAATATTTTAAGTCGAGAGTAAGGAAACCTTAATCATGCTGGTAAGCAGGGGTTTAAAATCATCTTTGTGAAAATTCTCAGCTACATTGAAGATTCCTGGAGAATGACTGTCACATGGTAAGGCAACCTTTAGAGTCAATGACTTTGTCAAAGAGCAGTAATACTGTTCACTAGTGTTCTATGCAACAGCAGGAAGTGTTTCGAAAAAAGTCTCTGGCTTCAAACAATGACTTTTCAAACGAACTTTTGGTTTTTGGTAACCAAAAAAAAAAAGCTAAGCCCAAGGCTGATTACTTCCTTTCTCTGAGGCTAAGCCCAAGGTTGATTACTCCCTTTCTCGAAGATATTGATGTGCAGACACTTATTCTCAAGTCTGAGGGAGAAAGGTCTCCTCTTAAATGAATGAGTTATAGGTTCTTCAATAGTCTCATTTGCAACAAGCTATAAATGAAAAGAGCACAGAGCACTCACTACCTGGTAAACAGCAGACAGTTGACGTGTGTTCCCCCCACTCTGCCTGGTAGCCACACCCTCTATAAGGTTTGTAGCATGAAAGATGGCCTCATGTGCCATCCAACTTTAAACAAACTCCCATTTAAATGCTCTACTAATTAACATCTGCAATGATTGAACAGGGTAACTTTTGGTACCATTTACACAATTAAAATTTCCAAAAGTTAACATCTTTGTAAATGCCCTCATCTCACGCACCACACCATCCGAAGTTCAAGTGTTCATAAATCAGGGGAAGGGGAAAGGCCCCTCCAATCCTTATGTTCCAAAATGACAATTTAAAGGAAATGCCAGGAAAACAATGCATTGGAGACTGGGGAAAGAGGAGCTGGCTTAGGGCTAGGTGTGGGTTTAGGGAGGGAGGAAAGAGAAGGTCTCAGAAAGGCTTTCCCAAATCTTCCTCAGGGTGACTGTGACCTGGCCTCCCAATGAGAGCAAAATATTTGAGGAATGGGTTCCCTCACAAAGGCTAGATTCATGAGCCAAAGAGCAAAAAATGTTCTGCAACGGAACCTGGCTTTTGGCATTGGCTGTGTCACTAATCAGGAGCGCAACTTTTTGTAAACTTCATTTGAAACTGAACAGGGGAGCCAGCCCCCTCCAACACCGCTATCCCAACACTTCTTGGTGTATTATGAGCTTGGCATTATCCCGAGTTCAAACTTTTGGGAAAAGGCCCAATGGCTTCCTCATCCCTTGTCCGAAGACAGCGAGCCCTGGAGTTGACGAATTCCCCAGCTACTGCCGCCCGCTCCATCGTGCAGACTCCACTGCGGTCCAGCTGACCACGTCCCATCGCATCTCATTGGATTCGGCCTCTCTTGTCTTAAACGTACCCAGGTAGGGAGTTCAGGCGGAAGAGGAAAAAAAAAAAAAAACAGGCAGAGAGAGCCCAGAGGCCCGGCTCCGAAGGTGGGAAACTCGGCGGCCGCGCTTACCCGCGATGTCCCACAGCTGCAGGCGCACCAGCGTCCTGCTGTCCCAGTTAAGGACCTTGAGGGCGAAGTCCACCCCGATGGTGGCCCGGTAGTGCTGGGAGAAGAGCTGGTGGACGTAGCGCTTGATGATGCTGGTCTTGCCCACGCCGAGCTCGCCGATGACCAGCACCTTGAAGAGGTGCTCGCGGGTCTCGGGTGCCGCGCCAGCGGCCGCCCCCTGGCCGGGGTCCGCGCCTCCCCCGCCCGCCATGAGCGCCGCGGCTCTGGGGCGCGCCGGGGCTCCGCGCTGGGCCCCCCTCGCCCGGCCGCGCGCTCCCCCGCCGCGTTCCGGCGGTCGCGGAAACTTCCCCGGAGCAGACCCGCCCTCCGACGCCGCCTGACCGGTCACAGGACCCGGAACCCAACCGCGCTCGCCGCCCGGACGGGGCGGGGGCAGGGCCTGGGCTGGGCGGGGGAGGACCGGCCGGGACCGTCGGCACTTCCTCCCCACCCCGCGCGGCGCCGAGGGCGGGCCGACCGCCCCCTGCTGGGCCGCCGAGCCTTCGAGAGCCCGAAAGGTTCACTGGGGGCCTGAAGAGGGCCTGGGCCACGGAGCCGGCTCGGGCCCAGGGATGGCCCGCCTGGGGGCCGGCCCCAGCCTGGCAGGCGCAGGCCTGGGAATCGGCCTCCTTCTCCACTCTTGCCTTTGGCTCTCGCAGCCCACTTTATTTAGGACTTGAAAGGGAGTGGCAGAATGACTCTGAACTTGGCAAAGGACTGAGAATGCCAGGTCCTACAGAAGTTCTGCTTTTAACTTTTTGAGGATTTCCCCGCGCAGTTTTCCATAAAGGCTGTACCTCTTTACGTTCCCACCAACAGTGAATGGGGTTCCCTTTCTCCACACCCTTACGGACATTTGTTATCTCTTATCTTTTTGATGATAGCCGTCATAACAGGTGTGGGGCGATATGTCTGTCATGGTTTTGATTTGCATGTCCTTGTTAAGTGATATTGAGGGCCTTTTCGTATATTTGTTGACCATTTCTATGTCCTCTTTGGTAAAGTGTACATTCAGATTTTTTTTTTCTTTGCCTATTTGTTAATCAAGTTTTTGTTTTGTTTTGTTGCTGTTGAGTTGTGTGAACTCCTTATAGTTTGGATATTAATCCCTTATCAGATATGTGGTTCACAGATTTTTCATTTTGTTGATCGTTTCCTTTGCTGTGCAGAAGCTTTTTAATTTGCTAAAATCCCACTTGTCTATTTTTGCTTTTGTTGCCTGGGTATGATAGCCAAAAGGACTATTTTCACAAGCCCTTAACGTTCACTTTTGAGAACTACTGAACTAACTAAACCATTATCCTGACTTTAGTTTGCGAACCATTGATCCAAGCCTTTATTCTGCCTTTAGCAGTGACTATTTCTAATTTTCAGTTATTCACAGCATATGATTTTTAGCACCGCAAGTCTACTTCTAAAGTCAGTGGAAATTCAGGAGGGCTAGAGAAGGAACCAAAAAACACAAACAACAACAAAAACGATTGTATTATGTATATAGGGGACAAAAAGATGCTCTTCTGGAAAGAATTAAGAGATGTCCACTTTCCCCAAGTTGAAGACAGGTTTGGAAGGGCATGATAGCCATGTACTGATTGACCATACTTTCTTAGGGACACATTCATGATTTTTCAACAGGTATTCGAGAAAAAATTGCTTTTATCATTACTAGGACAATGTCTGGAGACAACCCAGTTATCCTTCTTCTGGGTATCTATCCAGAGGAAATGAAATCAGTATCTGATAGAAATATCTGACTCTCGAGTTCATTGCAGCATTATTCACAGTAGCTAAGGTATCAAAACACCCAGCAGTGGAGGTCACCAGGAGCAGGGAAGAAACGGGGGAGATGTAGGTCAAAGTGTACAAAGCTGCAATTATGAAGGATGAGCAAGTCTGGAGATCTAATGTAGGGCATGAGGGTTATAGTTAATAATATTTTATTGTAAGCTAGAAATTTGCAAAGAGAGTACATATTAGGCATTCTTACCCTTAAAAAATAGGTATCTATGTGAAATGAAGGGTAATTTGCTTAACTATATTAACTATTTACTACAACAAAACCAAATAAATATAACTGTCTTTTTAAAAAAACTATTAATGCTTTAGTATTTAAATGAAGGAGTGAGTTAGAGAAAGAAGACTCAGAGTCTCTAAACACATCTTATTTCACTTTCCTTACAAGTTAGGCTTTTAAGCCTTTGGCTGGCAGTGTTTAGGATAGATATAAAGGCTCTAATATAAATCCTAGGAAATTGAAAAGTAATAGAATAGGTTTTCATTTTTAAAAAGAAACATAGGGAGCCTTTCCTTATTTCTTTATGTATAAAATTGAGGGAGGCACCTCATTGCCTTAATATTTAGAAATACCTGGAGCTGATATCCTGTGGTAGCTTCCTTAAATAAACTAAAGCATCTGCTTATCCTGCTAGCCTCACTCTAATTGACAGTTATTGAAAAGTGTTTTTCAGAGGTGGAGGTGGCGTCAAGGTGGGAGTAAAACTTTTTCTAGAATAGTTATTGAAAAAACATGGATTTGTTTTTTAAGAAAGTATAGCCAACCAGCACACGGCTCTCATGCTTTTCCAAACCTGTCTTCAGCTTGGGAAAAGAGAAAGTTCTTCAGTTCTTCCCCAAAGGGCATCATATTTTCCCATAGGTATGTAATACTTTTATAGGCCAACGTTTTGGGAAGAGGGTTTCTTGCACTACTCATATTTGATCCAAAATTGTTTAGCTTAATTTACCAAGGTAGCTTCTTTGGTTGTTTTAACTTTCCACACCCGCTTAAAAAACCATAAAATTTTATGTACAAGGAAATGCCAGCATGTAGAAGATCTTGGGTCATTCTGAAATTGTCCTTACGTCTTGTTGATTCAGCTTTGGGGGTGGGTGAGGGGCTATGGAAGTATAAATACTGAACTAAGTTTGACTGCCTTTGAGCAAGTTTTGGTTATAATACTACCTGTCTCCCCATAACCTGGTTGCAGAAATAAATTCCCTTTCCTCCCAGTTTCAGCCTCTCTTTTATTGACTGCGAGGAAGCAGCTGGACTAGTTTATCTGGGAACAATACCACAGGTTTTATATTGGTTCCTTTTTCTTTAGCCCTCCTGGATTTCCACTGATTTTAGAACTGTGGTGCTAAAAATCATATGCTGCAGATAATTTAATATTAGAAATGGTCACCACTAAAGGCAGAATCGAAGCTTGGATCAATGGTTCTCAAACTAGACAGGATAATGGTTTAGATCAGTAGTTCTCAAAGTTGAATGTTAAGGGCTTGTTAAAATGGATTACTGGACCCACATCAGAGGGGTTTTGATTCAGATCTGAGTTGAAGCAAATAATCTGCGTTTGTAAAAAAAGTTCCCACATGATGCTGCTGCTGAGGGTCTAGAAGAACAATGGTTTGGATCAGAACTGGCTTCTTGAACTTAATAGTTAATACGTATACAGTATACTACATTTTAAAAAATACATTCATTCTTCCATAGAAATGTAGATTATTTCTACACCTTGGCTATTATGAATTGTGTTGTAATGAACATTGACATGTTAGTATCTCTTAGAGAGTCTAGTTTCAATTCTTTTGAATAAATATCCACAAATGGGATTGCTGGATCATGAAGTAGTTCCATTTTTTATTTTTGGGGTAATCTCTATACTGTTTTCTGTAGTGACTGCACCATTTTACATTTCCACCAATAGTGTATACAAGAGTTCCAATGTATCTGCATTTTCACCAACACTTCTCTCTCTCTCTGTCTCTGTCTCTGTCTCTCTCTCTCTCTCTCTCTCTCTCTCTCTGTGTGTGTGTGTGTGTGTGTGTGTGTGTGTGTGTGTGTGTGTGTATGTATGGGGGGGAACCTAAAAACCCAGAATTATCTTATCTTTTTGGATGATGAGCACCTTGCAGTACACACAGAATTTGTTCCTCTAGATCAAATGGTCAAACAAAATTTTTATCTGCAAGTTTTGAGAAGGTTGTGTCATAATTGGTGAAAGGAAGAAGTGTTCTGACTTGTGGCTAGCAGGTGACTAATTCTTCTACCATAACAATGCACCTCCCTAAACCATACTGAGTGTTCAGCAGTTTTTGACCCAAAACAGCATGACCCCATGCCCCACCCTCCCTATTTACCTGATTTTGCCCCAAGCGACTTTTTGTTGTTGTTTCAAATGAAAAAAGTGCTCAAAGGGAAACAGTTTGTGGAAGAAGTGAATGGCAGAATTAAAAGGCATTAAAACGCATACCTGTAATTCCGGCTACTTGGAAGGCTTAGGCGGAAGGATCGCTGGAGCCCAGCAGGTCGAGGCTGCGGTGACCGGTAGTGGCCACTGCACTCCAGTCTGGGCGACAAAGTGAGACTCCAACTCAAAAAAAAAAAAAAAGGCATTAAAATTAATGAATTCAAAAGATGGTTTGGAGCAGTGGAAAAAGCATCCTTAGAAAAAAAATTGATAAGTGTATTGCTTCAAACGGAGAGTACTTTGAAGGTGACTGAAGTTAAATACATGATTTTTATAATAAATACTATATTTTGGTCTCCCCTCATATACATAGTAGTTATCTCCATACAATGAAATATTCTGCCTTACAATATGAGGAAATCTCACAATACATGAAAACGTGGATGTACCTTGAAGATGTTATGCTAAGTGAAATAAGCCAGACACAGAAGGACAAATTCTGCATGAGTCTACATATATAATGTATCTAAAATAGTCAAACTCATAGCATCAGAGAGTGAAATGGTGGTTTCCGGGGTCTGGGGGCAGGGAGAAATATGGAAAATTGCTTATGAATGGATACAAGTTTTGGTTATGAAAGATGAATACACTAGAGATCTGTGCACCATTGTGCCTATAGTTAACAAACTGCACACTTAAAAATTTAAGGAGGTAAGTTTCATGTTGCCACAATAAATGTTTTTTTAAAGTTTATATAAATTATCTAGGATCTTGTAAAAGTTCAGATTCCGATGCAGTGTTTCCAGGGTAGAGCTTGAAATTCAGGATTTTTAACAAGTTTGTAGGTGATACCAATGCTGTAGGTGAACCGCACTTTAGTTAGCAAGGGGTTCAGATTAATACATGGTAGTCCCCATGTCTGCTGTGTCTCTGATTGACCTGGGGTGTTAGCTGTCTAGTTAGTCCAGACTTACTGTTTTAATCTTTTAAAAGGAGAGCCCATGAATCTGTATTAACAAACAAACTTAGGCTAGCATGATGCACATACTTAAGAAACCAGACTTACATAATACCAAGTAATATATGTAAGTGTTGAACAATATCAGTTTGTGCAGCCCTAAACTGAAGAAGGTTGAGAGTTGGGGATGGAGAAGTGACCAGCCTTAGGATCTGGAGTTGACATTTTAGTGGGAAAACAAGTTTTTTTCACACATAAAATAAAGAGAAAATAATGCAAGTGATCTGAGGTTTGTCACTTAATAAATAAGACTCCCTTTATTTTAAATAAACATATCCATTTACTACATACGGTAATAGCCCACTTAGAAAGTCACCCTGTCACATCCTCCCACACATCTATTTTGCCTTCTGCATTTGCTATGCCTTCCATCTGGAATATGCTCCAAACTATTACCCCCTCCCAGGCGCTCCCAAGAAAACTCTTCTCAACCTCTCTGTGCTAGATCAAAGGATTATCTGTTATTTTCACTCCTAATTTTCTGGCAGATTTATATGTTTATTTTTTTCCACTCAAAGGCTTATAATAGTGCCAGGAAATGTTCCGGTAAAATGGTTAGCAGAATTGACAAATTCTTGCTCTTATGGACTTAATATTGTAGTGGGAGTAGGAAAAATAATTAAAAAGCAATCAAGTAAGTGAGATAAATTTAAATAGTTATAAATGTTATGAAAAATAAAATAGGAAAATGTTATTTAGTGATCATTGAATGATGAGTAAAAGCTACCCTAGCCATTAGGCCTACCTTAAAGGAAACATTGCAAATAGATGTCAAGTTTTATTAACCTCCCACATGGATAACCATTGACCTAGAACTATTCATTGAAAATATCATCATTTGGAAGAGGGGGAAGTTGATGGTAGAGCCAGTCTGTGCAAATTCCTGTGTGTGTAAGTGAGAGTATGGATGAACTTGCATGTGTGTCTCTGTGTAAGTGAGTGTGTGAGTGGCTGACTAAGTGGGGACTTGGGATTCAGCTGTAGGACAAAGGGTACAACCAGAAAAGGACAAGGAAGACCCCTGAAGAGATCAGTGGGGAGTTCTGAGTTGACCCAACCCCCTCCTTTCCAGCAATCCTCTGAACACCAGACCCACACGGTTGGGACGCAACTGAGAGGGATAAACCCAGGTGGAGCCTGGACAGCAGCCTCAATAGGAGAACTCTACTCTTGGATAAACCTGGCTGGGGTACCCACCGTCAGCACCTGGGGAAGAGACAATCCCACACTTCCCCACCAGAGGGGATCCCCTGACCTTATGAGAGTGGGAGGGAAGGACTGATGCCCCACACACTCCCACCAGCCCATCACCCCCTCTGAGCTGTGCCCTGGGGAGATTGTGAACAAGCCTGAATCCCTGAAAGAGATGGCAGGTGGGCTTATCTGTGAGCAGCTGAGAGGAATAATTATAGAACATGCTATAAGAGGGAAGTTAGTGCTCAGAACTTTTTTAAATTGTTTTTTTCTTTTTTGTTCTTTTTATTGAGTGTGTGTGTGTGTGTGTGTGTGTGTGTGTGTGTGTGTGTATGTAAGTGAATGTGTGTGCAAGGATTTGATTTGCATTCCCCCATTTTGCTTTTTTTGTTGTTCTACCTTTGTTTTGGTTTAGTGTGTGTGCAAATGTGTTTTAAAGTTTGATTTGCATTCCCCCTTTTTAAAATTCTTCTTCTTTCACCTCTTGGTGTTTGAGTGTGTTTGGTTTTCATGATTTTTGCTTTATTGTGGTTTTTTTAGTGTGTTTTTTCTCTTTTTGCTTTCTTTTGGTCTTTTTTTGATTTTTTGTTTTTGTTTTTGCTTTTCTGTGGTTTTAATTTTTTATTATTTTTGTCCACTTCATTTAATTCTACTTTTCTCTGTTCTCCTCATTACTGCCACTTTATCTTGTACTCAGAGGGTACACACACCTACTCATTGCATCATCATATAAAGTGGTAGTGGGAAGTGAGTCTCAGAGGTCCCATACCTCAGTCTGTGAACATTGTAACCTGCAATAGTTTCCGAATCCTAGCTTCCCACCCTTCACCTTATTTGAATTTTCTACCGAGCCAAGCCCAACTTCATTAGTGATAAAGAAGTAAAATCCTTCCCTGACATCCAAACCCTAAAACATCATGCTGCTTCCAGACCATCCCTACAGGATATGCTTAAGAAGGTATTAAGCACAGAAGGAGAAAAACAACAACAAAAAAGAACAACCAGGCACTTCCCAAGAATGTGGGAAAATACAGAATCAACACAACACACCTCACAACTGCAAAATTGAAAACACATACATATATCAACACAAAAGTTAAAAGAAAAAAAAGCCTTATAAGAGCTTAATGGCAGGAATAAACTATAACATTTCAATAATCAACCTGAACATGAATGGACTAAATGCACCACTGAAAAGACACAGAATAGCAATGTGGATTTTAAAAAACAAGATCCAGCAATATGCTGCCTCCCGGAAGCACATGTCACTACAAAGGAAACCCATAGACTCAGAGTTACATGATGGAAAGCAAATTTTCAGGTGAACAGAACACAAAAAAGGCAGGAGTTGTGATCTTATCAGGCAAAACAAACTGCAAGTCATCCAGAAGGATACTACATAATGATAAAAGGTTCAATCCATTAACAAGAAATATCCATCCTAAACATTTATGTACCCAATACAGGAGCACCAGCTTTTATAAAGCAACTACTAAGTAAACTAAAAAAAAGATATTGACTCTAATACTATCATAGCTGGACACTTAAATATCCCACTAACAACCCTAGATAGATCATCGAGAAAAAAAATCAACAAGGAGATCCAGAACCACATCTTGATGCTTGACAAAATGAACCTAATAGATACCTGCAGAATACTCCACCCAACAACTACAGAATATGCATTCTACTCATCACCACATGGAACATACTCCAAGATTGACCACATCCTTGGCCATAAATCAAGCATAAACAAATTTCATATAATCAAAAACCCGCCTTATGCCTTCCCAGACCACAATGGAATAAAAAGAAATATCACCACCAACCAAGACTCTTCCAAAGCACACAATGGACACCAAACAGCATGATGCTGAATGACTACTGGATCAACACAGAAATCAAAACAGAAATTAAAAGATTTCTGGAAACAAATAAAGACACATTTTAACAAAACCTCTGGGATACCATGAAATCAGTACAAAGAGGGGAATTTATAACTCTATGAATACATATCAAGAAAATTGAAAGGTTACAAGTTAACAGCCTAACTTCCTAAATCACCTAAGGAAGCTGGAAAGGCAGGGCCACAAAAACCCTAACTACAGCAAAAGAATCCAAATCACCAAAGTAAAAGCCCAAATGCAGGACACAGAAGACAAAAGTATCATAGAAAAAAAAAAATCAATGAAACAAAAGCTGGTTCTTTGAGAGGATAGACAGGATTGATGGACCTCTAACCAGATTGACCAAGAACAAGAGAGGAAAAAGCCCAAATAAACACAATCAAAAGCATGAAAGATCAAGTCACAACTGATCCCCCCAAAATGCAAAAGATTATCAGAGATTACTATGCACACCTGTTTGTAAACAAACTCGAAAAACTAAAAGATATGGAGGACTTTCTTACATTACACAACCTCCCAGAGTTGAAACAAAAATAAATTGAGACACTAAGTAGGTCAATGACAACCCAGGAAATTGACTTTGTCATAATAAAACTACCTACAAAAAAAAAAAAGCCCTGGATCAGATGGCTTTCCAGCAGAATTCTGCAAAATATATAAGGAGGAACTGATACCAATCCATTTGAAAGTATTCCAGGCAATCAAGAAAGACAGAACTCTTCCCAAAATATTTTATGAAACTAACATCACACTGATATCCAAACTGAGTAAACATCCAAACAAGAAAGAGAACTACAGGCCAATAACCCTGATAAGCATAGATGCAAAAATTCTAAACAAGATTTTAGCAAATTAGATCCAACAACACACCTCAGAAATTATCCACCATGACCAAATAGGCTTCATCACTGGGATGCAGGGCTGAGTCAACATCTGCACACTGTAAATGTAATTCAATACATTAATAGGTGTAAAAAAAAAAAAAAAAAAAAGAACCATTAGATGCTGAGGAAGCTTTCAGCAAAATCCTGCATCCCTTCTTGATGAAATCCGTTGAACACCGAAGCATAGAGGGAACATAACTCTAAATAGTTAGGGACATCTATGATAAACCTATAGCCAACATATTGCTAAACAAACAGAAATTGGAAGCATTTTCCCTGAAAAATGGAAATACAAGACTGCCCATTCTCACCCCTCCTGTTCAATGTAAGTGTTGAAAGTCTTATCTAGAGCAATCAGACAACAGGAGGAAATCAAGGGTATCCAAATTGGAAAAGACAAAGTTAAGTTATTCCTCTTTGAGGACAATATGACCCTATGCCTTGAAAGCTCAAGAGAATCTCTCGAAAATCTCCTTACACTGATAAAGGATTTTGGCAAAATCTCGGGATACAAAATCAAACTGCAAAAGACAACCACATTTTTATACACAAGCAATAAACAAGCAGAGAACCAAATAAAAAGCACAATCTCGTTCACAATAGCCACCAAAAAAAAAAAAAAGAAAGAAAAAAAGAAAAGAAAAGAAATACCTCAGCACCATCCTTTCACAGAGATGTGAAAGACCTACTGGCTGGGCTCAGTGGCTCAGTCTGTAATCCCAGCACTTTGGGAGGCCGAGGCGAGTGGATTGCCTGAGCCCACTGGTTTGAGACCAGCCTGGGCAACTTGGCGAGACCTCATCTCTACAATAAATCAAAAAAAAAAAATTAACCGGGCGTGGTAGTGCTCGCCTGTAGTTCCGGTTACTTGGAAGGCTGAGGCAGAAGGATCTCCAGAGCTCAGCAGGTTGAGGCTGCAGTGACCGAGAGACATACCTCTGTCCTCCAGCCAAGGTGACAGAGTGAGACTCCAACTCAAAAAAAAAAAAAGAAAAGAAAACTACAAAACACTACTCAAAGAAAACACAAACAAATGGAAAAATATTCCATGCTCATGGATTGGAAGAATCAATATTGTTAAGATGTCCATCCTACCCAAGGCAATCTACAGATTCAATGCAATACCCATTAAATTACTAGCAGCATTCTTCTCAGAACTGGAAATGACAATACAGAAATTCATATGGAAACATAAATGACCATAAATAGCCAAAACAATCCTGAGCAAAAGAAACAAAGCGGGAGGTATCAGTCTCCCGACTTAAAACTTTATTATAAGGCTACAATAATCAAAACAACTTGGCTACAATAGTCAAAACAAGAATTGGCATATAGACCAATGGATCAGGATGGGTATTCTGGAAGTAAACCTCAATTTCTCAACCGACTCATCTTTGACAGAGCCTCCACCAACAACTAGGGAGAGAGAAAAATATTCAGTAAATAGTGCTGGGAAAACTGACTGACCACATGCAGAAGATTGAAACAGGATCCCTGCCTATCATTATACACAAAAATGAACTCTAAATGGATCAGTAACTTAAATGTAAATCCCCAAAACTATAAGAATCTCAGAAAATGTAGGAGACACTCTTGGAATAGGCAACCAATTCCTGATCAAAACCCCAAAAGTCCATGCCATAAGAGATAAGATAGACAGGTGGTTTTCATCAAACTCGAAAGCTTCTGCCAAACAAAAGAAACCATCCATAGAGTGGGGAGGCAGCCCACAGCATGGGAAAAACATATTTGCCAACTATATATCTAACAAAGGCTTAACATCCAGGATCTACAAATAACTCAAGTGGGCCGTAGGAAAAAAACAAACAGCCCTATTAAAAAGTAGGCAAAAGATATGAATAAACACTTCTCACAAGAAGATTTATGAGCAGCCAACAGATACATGAAAAAATGATCAGCTTTATTAATCATTAAATAAATGCAAATAAAACCATATTGAGATACCACCTAACTCCAGTCAGAATGGCCATCATCAATAACAAAAAACAACAGATGCTGGAGAGGATGCGGGGAAACAGCAACATTTCTACACTGTTGGTAGGAGTGTAAATTAGTACAACCTTTTTGGAAAACAGTGTGGCAATTTCTAAAATATCTAGAAATCAACTTTCCATACAACCTAGCAATCTCCCTTCTGAGAATATACCTGGAGGAACTCAAATCATTCTACAAAAAAGATACCTGCACACACATGTTTATTTCAGCATTGTTCTCAATATCAAAAATTGGAACCACTATACTGTTCATTGAAAGTGGACTGGATTAAAAAAATGTGGTACATGTACATGATGGAATATTGTGCAGCCATAAAGAAAAAGTTATGGACTTCCCAGCAACTTGGATGGATTTACAGTCTATCATACTCAGTGATCTATAACAGGAACAAAGATCTGAGTACCAATTTCTCACTCCTAAGTGAACCCTGAACATTTATCATAATATTATAAGAAAGAGATTTGCAGTATTGGGACACTGCCAGGTCCCAATACTGGCACAATGCTGGGGCACAAAACATCAATAAGGGCACCTGATCCCAATCCTGGCAAAGTGGGGGTCAACGGGAGATCCAAACTTCATCTGTATGATGACAACTTATGTACCTAATACTGAATTGTACCCCACATCTTTAAAATAAAATTAAAATGAAAGAAAATACCATCATTTTCCTATTCCTCTGTAGTACCAGCTTTGTTTTAATTCAAGTGCCCCTATAAGAAGGGCCTATTTCTTCTCTCTGGCTTGCCGTCTATTAATCCATATGTCTTGTACAAATTCTTGCTTAATTATTGCCGCTTTACTTTGTCTTCTTTTGTGATAATAAAATCCTTTCATTCTGTTACTCTTTTTCTCAAGTTTGCCTTACCTATTCTGTTTCCTTTACATTTCTATGTAAATTTTAGAGTCAGCATTTCAATTTCTCAAACATGCCTGCTGGGACTTTTGTTGGAATTGCATTAAATCCATCGATCAATGTATAAAATTGAGACTTCAAAATATTGACATGGTATTATTTATGTGGATTTTAGTATATTTCAATACTATGAAGATGTCTGAAAAGTTTTCTAGCTGGTATAGAAAGCTAAAATTGAATTAAGTTGTGCATAATGAATTGAAATTGAATGACCCTGATCATTATAAAAGTTTACTTATGGAATTGCATTTTCTAAGTAGACAAACATAGGCTTGTTTTTGTTTTTCTACTATCCAATCCTTAAATATTTTAATTTTTTTCTTATATCTTATGTCACTGGCTAGGACTTCCACTGTAATTGTGAATAAAAATGTAGATGGTGGGGAGCCTAGTTGTAGAATTAAAGTTTTCAGTATATCATCATTACTTTGTTTTAATCAACTTCTCATTTAAAATAGTATCCGTGTTACAGAAAAGTTGCAAAGATAGTAAAAGAATTCCCATGCACCTTACACCTGGTTTTCCCCTTTGTGAACATATTTAATTAGTATGGTACATTTATTATGATTAATGAACCAATATTAATACAATTAACTAAAGCCCATACTTTATTCAGATTACCTTTGTTTTGACCTAATGTCCATTTTCTGTTCCAGGACTCCATTTAAGAAGCCATATTAGATTTAGTCAGCTTGTCTCCTCAGGCTCCTGTTGGCTTTGATAGTTTCTCAGACTTTGCAAGTTTCTGATAACTTTAATGGTTTTGAGAGTACAGGCTAGGTATTTTGTAGAATGTGTCAAATTTGGGAATGTCTGATGTTTTCTTTAGAATTAAACTAGAATTATGTGGTTTGGGGAAGACTGCAAAGGTAAAGTACCATTCTTATAAAGGGAATATGCTATCAATATCTTATCACTGTTGATGTTTACGTTGATCACATGGCTGAGGTAATGTTTGTCAGATTTCTCCACTGTGAGATTACTTTTCCATATTGTTTTCTTTGAAATGAAGTCACTATGCACAGTCAGCAATTAAGAAATTGGGTTAATCCTCAACTTCTCTGAGGGAGAATCTTTACATAAATTATTTTGAATTTTTCCACCTAGTAGATTTATTTCTTCTTCCTCATTCATTTATATGTTTAACAATTCATTTATATTAGTATGGGTTCATCGATATTTGTTTTATACTTTGGCTTACTATCCAATGCTACTTCATTTACTTCATTTCTCATATGATTCCAGCTTTGGCCCTTGGAAGTTCTTTCACTTGTCTCCTATGTCACTTTGATATTTGCCTGTCATTGAGGATTTTTACTTTTTTAATTCTTCCTTACTTTATAACACTATAAGATATTCCAAGAGTATTTTCTTATGTAATTCCTGCCACAGACCCAAGTTAGTCATTTTTCCAAAGAGCTCTGAAATTTTTTTATTGGAGAAAATAAGATCTGTGAGCTAGATGTGCTCATTGATACCATGATGGTGTTGCTTCAAGACCCTGTCAGCTGATAGAGCAAGGAAATATATGCGTATGTACTATCCCTGTGCATATATGCTAACTATAAATATTTCTACATGTGTTCATCAGTATCTATTTTAAGCTAAAGATGAATTTATACTGTTGTCTCCAAATCTAATTCATGATCACATGGATCCTTCTGGCATTATCCTCTTGCTTATGTGCAACCACTCCCTCTAACAGTTAGAAACCTGGCTCTCATCATCCCTGCCATCTGTTTACTTAATCATGAAATTCCAGTATACATGTATAGCAATTCAGAATGTTTGACCTTTGTTCCTATGGGAAATAACTTTGTCAATTAGAGTACAGTGCATATGCAAGGTTCCTTTTGCTCTCTCTAATACAGGTTACTCATTTCTAAAGAGCTTATGAGGGCTGACAATTAAGCTCATGAACTCATCCTAGAAAAAGTACTACATACTTCACTGCCAGATATCACTATGGTCACCTTTGAAGTACTCTCCTTGGCACGCTATGCACTGATGCCATCACCTTGTCCACCCATCAAAGCAGTTTTGGAACTCTTTTTCTGCAATAACCTTCAGAGCTGTCATTGTATGATCATTGATCATGATCATTAAAATGTCTTCCATTCAATATTTCCCTTATCTTTGGATAAAGAAAAATGTCACTGGGGGCCAGATCAGGTGGGTAGGAGGGTTTTCCAATACAGTTATTTGTTTACTGGCGAAAATTCCTCACAGATAGTGCTGTGTGAGGTGGCTCATTTTCATGATGAAAGAGCTCCTTTGGGACCATTTTTGCACACACATTTCTCATGCTAAGATTTTCACTTCAGATCTTCCTGTTTCTCTAATAATGTTTATTTGGTCTGCTATGCTTTTCACTGTCAGCTGATGATTTTGATGCACAATTTGATGGACTTTTGCAATGCTTTTGTCAGTTCTGCACATTACTGGCCATCATGACCTCTCTTCATCAGTGACTCTTTCTGTTCCCTCAAGAAAACACTGAATCCATTTGTACACTGCCATTTTTTTCATAGCATTGTCCACATTAACTTGAACTAACATGTTTCTGGTTTCACGTCCACTCTCCAAGTTTAACAGGAAATTTAATGTTTGTTCATTCCTCTATCAAGCTCTGACGTTCTCATAACAATAGCTCTGATGACCATTCCAGAAAAAGAGTTCCAAAATTGTTTTGATGGGTGTAGTAGGTGCTGGCCCCAGTGCATAGTTTCCAAAAGAGAGTACTTCAAAGCTGACCATAGTGATATTCAACAATGAGGTATGTAGCACTTTTTCTAGGACGAGTTTGTGAACTTATTTGTCAGCCCTCATAAGTAAGCATCTTTTTCTCTACTTCCTTTGGAAAGATTATTTTATACATTTGTAATACAGTTACTTTTAAAAATTACAGACTGCATTCTATTATAAGATCCCTCATTTCCTAAATTATTTCTTGAATTTGCCAACATTAAGCTCCGTTCTTTATGCTGTAAAGTTCTATGAGTTTTCACTAATGTAGAGTATCATGTGCCCACTGGTATAGTATCATACATAACAATTTTAACATTTCAAAAAAGTCCTGGATCCTGTGTGCTTCATCTATTTAATATTCCTTTCCAGAATCCCTAGTTACTACTGATCTATTCACCCTTTCTATAGGTTTGACATTTTACAGAATGTTGTTTCAATTTATATTTTCCTAACAGAAAATGATTACGAATATCTTCTCTTATGCTTCTTTTCACTTGTATATATTCTTTGGTGAGATTTCTGTTCAGATTTTTGCTCATATTTATTTATTTAACTTATTTATTTATTTTTGCTTTCTTATTGTTGGATTTTAAAGGTTATTTATACATTTTAATATAGTTCCTTTATTACATATGTGTTTTACAAATATATTTTCCCATCTCTGTCTTGTCATTTTATTCTCTTAACAGTGTCTTTCATAGAACAGAAGATGTTAATTTGTGTAAAGCCCAGCCTATTCACTTTTTTTTATTTTGTATTTTTGCTACTGTTGTTGCATTTAACAGTTCACTGTCAAATCCAAAATTATATAGATTTTCTCCTATGTTTTCTTCAGTAAGTTTTATGATTTTTATGTCTTATTTATGTCTATGATATATTTTGAGTTAATTTTTGTGAAAGCTGTAATGTCTGTGTCTAGATTCACTTTTTTTTGCATGAATCTTTACATGTTTCAGTATCATTTGTTGGAGACTGCCTTTCCTCAGTTGAATTGCCTTTGCTCCTTTACCAAAGATTGGTTGGATATATTTGTGTGGGTCTATTTCTGGACTCCCTATTCTATTTCCACTTTAGTGTACTTTTTGATGGTTGTTGCTAGTATCATGCTTTCTTGAGTACTGTAGCTTTATAATGTTTTTAAGTTATATAGTTTCAGTCCTCTTTGTTGTTCTTCAATATTATGTTGGTTATTCTGAGTCTTTTGTCTTTTTATATAAATTTTAGAATCTTTTTGTCAATATCTGAAAAACATTTTGTTGGAGTTTTTATTGGGATTGCATTAAGTTCATAGATTATTTTTAAAAGAATTGCCATTCTAACAAAATTAAGTCTTCTATTCTGTAAACACAGAATATCTCTTCTTTCATTTAGATCTTTATTTCTTTCATCAGTGTTTTGTAGTAATTAAATAAAAGATCTTATATTGCAGAAGATTCAGACAGGACCCTATCTATCCCCTTACACAAAAATTAACTCTAAATGGATCAGAGACCTAAATATAAAACCTCAAATCATAAGAACTTTAGAAAATGCAGAACATACCCTTATGGAAGTTGGAACTGGCATCCAATTTCTGAGCAAAACCCGAAATGCACAAGCTTCTGCAAAGTCAAAGAAATCATCAAGAGAGCACGGAGACAGCCCACAGACTGGGAAAAAGTATTTGCCAACTCCATGTCTGACAAAGGCCTAACATCAAGGATCTATAAGGAACTCAAACGTGCTGAAAAGAAAAAAACAACCCCATTACAAAGTGGGTAAAAGATATGATCAGACACTTCTCAAAAGAAGACATACGAGCAGCCAACAGATACATGAAGAAATGTTCAACCTCACTAGTCATCAAGGAGATGCAAATTAAAACTATACTGAGATACCACCTAACTCCAGTCAGAATGGCTATTATCAATAACTCAAAAAATAACAGATGCTGGAAAGGATGTGGCAGAAAGGGAACACTTCTACACTGTTGGTGGGAGTGTAAACTAGTACAGCCTTTGTGGAAATCAGTGTGGTGATTCCTAAAAGTTCTAAAAATCGACCCTCCATATGATCCCCCAATCCCCCTACTGGGAATATACCCTAAAGAACTCAAATCACTCTATGAAAAAGATACCTGCACATGTATGTTTATCACAGCATTGTTCACAATAGCAAGATCATGGAACCAATCATGCTGTCCATCAAAAGAGGACTGGATTAAAAAAATGTGGTACATATACACAATGGAATATTACGCAGCCATAAAAAAGAGCAAAATCATGAATTTTGCATCAACCTGGATGGAATTAGAGTCTATAATACTGAGTGATCTCTCACGGAAAGATCTGAGCATCACATGTTTTCACTCATAAGTGGACCTTGAACAACTACCGTAATACTATAAGAAAAGGATTGACAGTAGCGGGAAACTATGGGGGGGACAAGGAGGGGAAGGGAGGCGGGATTAACGGTAGTCAACATCTGTCTGGGGAAAGAAGTCATACCTCATCAATAAGGGTACCTACACAATGAATATTTGTATACCTGACCCTTAACTGTACCCCACAATTTTAAAATAAAAAACATATATTAAAATTTAAAAAAAGATCTTATACATACTTTTTAGAAGATTTACATTCAAACTTTTTTTTTTGGTGCTAAGTAGTGTTGCTTTTTAAATTTTCCACTTCTTTTGTTTATTACTGATAGATAGATAAGAAAGCATTTGATTTTTACATATTAACCTTGTATATTGATACCCGGTTATAGCATGTATCAGTATATACTAAGTGTATTATTATATATATATTAGTTCCAGGAGTTTTAAAATAAATATTTCATAGCATTCTACATGGAGAGTTATGTCATCTGTGAATAAAGACACAATTATTTATGTTTTGCCAATCTGTATAGCTTTTTTGTTTTTTTGTATTATCTAGGATTGCCAGTAAAATTGTAAATATGAGAGAACAGCCTTGACTTATGTCCAGTGTCTTACAATTAAGTATAATGTTAGCTGTAGTTTTTGTAGAAGTTTTTTATCAAATTGAGAAAGTTTCCTTCTGTTTACTTGATGCGAGCTTTTATCATGAAGGGTGCTGAGTTTTGCCAAAAGTTTTTTCTGCATCAATTGATATAATTTTTGTTATGTGGTCTGTTAGTATTATGAATTACTTTGATTGGTTTACAAATTTTGAACCAGTCTTGAACACTTGAAATAAATGTTACTTGGCCATGGTGTACAACTCCTGTTATACTTGTTGGATTAAATTTGCTATTATTTTGTTAAGAATTTCTGTGTCTATGTTCATGAGATGTATTAGAATGTGATTTTTCTTTCTTGCAAAATCATTCTCTGGAATTGATATTAAGGTAATAATAGTCATATAAAATGAGATATGGAGTGTTTTCTTTGCTTCTACTTTCTGAAAGAGATTTTGGATTTGGTATTATTCTTCCTTAAATGTTTAGTAGACTTTACCAGTAAAAATAAATGTGTCTGGCCCTTTATTTTTTGAAAATTTATTAACTCTTGGTCAGATTTCTTTAATAAATATATGAATATTCTGTTAGACTGTTTCTACTTTTGTGAGTTTCAGTGGTTTATGTTTTTTAGGGAATTGGATCAATTCAATTACGTTATCAAATGTCTGTGTGTAGAACTGCTATTAGTATTTTTTTATTATCCTTTTACTTTTCTGGACTCTGTAGTGATGACCCCTCTTTCATTTATAATATTGCTCATTTGTGTCTTTTCTAATATTTTTGCTATTGAGGCTAGATGTTTATGCTTTTTTTTCTTCAGAGAACCGGTTATTAGTTTCACTCATTTTCTTTTTTGATTTTCTATTTTCTTTTCTTTTTTTTTTTTTCTTTTGAGTTGGAGTCTTACTCTGTCGTCCAGACTGGAGTGCAGTGGCCGCTCCTGGTCACTGCAGCCTCGACCTTCTGGGCTCTGGCAATCCTTCCACCTCAGCCTTCCAAGTAGGCGGAAATTACAGGCAGGCGCTACCACGCCCGGCTGATTTTTTGATTTATTGTAGAGATGAGGTCTCGCTGCCCAAGCGGGTCTCGAACCCACGGTCTCAGGCAATTCACTCAGCCTTCCAAAGGCATGGGATTACAGGCTGAGCCACCGAGCCCAGCTTCTATTTTCAATTTTATTAATTCCTGCCCTAATATTTGTTTTTTCTGACGGCTTAGACCTGATTTAGTTGTTTTTTTTTCCCCTCTCTCCAGTTTCTTAAGGTGGAAGATTGCAATTTAGAGCTTTCTTATTTTCAAATATATGAATTTAAGGCAATACATTTCCATCTGAGTAATGCTTTCACTACATCATATAAATTTTGATAAATTTTGTTTTCCTTTTATTTAGCTCAAAATATTTTAAAATTTATTTTGATACTTCTTTGACCCATAAATTATGTGCAGTATGTTACTTTTCAAACATCTTGGGATTTCCTAACTATCTTTCTGTTGCTGATTTCTAGTTTAATTATATCACAGTCTGAGAATATAATTGAATAATTATTATAAATTATATTGTGGTCTAAGAACATAATTGAATGATTTTTATCAATTATACTGCTAGTCACATGTAGCAATTTAAATTTAACTTATTAAAATTAAATAAAAATTTAAAGTATTTCCTCAGCCATACTTGCTATATTTTAAGAGCTCAGTTGGCACTTGTGTCTACTGGCTACTGTATAGGTTAGCAATTTCTATAATTGCAGAAATTACTAACAAACAGTGCTGTTGCAAAATATGAAATAGGAAGACATCTTTATGATTTCACAATAAGTTAGAATTTTTGAAACAGCCACAAAACCATAAGCTATAAAAATATGCTAAATTTAATAATATAGCTTAACAAATTTTCCCTATAAAAAGACACAAATAGAATAAAAACCAAGTTAACAGAGTAGGGAAATATATTTGCCACATATGTAAAAACAAAGAGCTCAAATTTGGAATATATAAGTAGCTTGTACAACTCAGAGAGAGGGTGCAGACAACAAAATAGAAGAATCAGAGAAAAGGACTTGAAAAGATAATTTGCAAAAGAAGATATTCACATTGCCAACAAGCATATGTAAATATGATTAACCTCAGTATTCATTAGGGCAATGCTAATTTAAAGCACAAATCAATATTTTTTTTCACACATTCTAGGTTGGCTAAAATTTTTAAAGTGCTGACAATACTGGATGTTGAAAAAGATATGGAGCAATTAGAGCTCACATGCACTACAGACAGAAGTGTAAATTTGTGTTGCCAATTGGAGAACTGCCATTGTCTACAAAATTTGAAGATATACATCTCCAATCTTAGGTATTTGATGATGGGCACCAAAAATATATATTACCAAGTTTATCACAGCACCATATGTTAATAAACACAAACACATAAACAAATGTTTGCATAAACAATGGATATGCAATGAACTACTATGCAGAAGCGAAAATTATCTACTACAGCTATATTCTAGGACAATGGGCTAATTTCACAAACATGTTGAGACAAATAAACTAGACATAATACAATTTTTATAGTTTGATTTAACTTACATAAAGTGGCAAGACGAATCTATTGTACTAGCATTCAAGATAGTATTTATCTTTTTGGGAAAAAGGATGTCACATTTGGAAGAGGACTTGCTTGGACATTCATTCTGTAATGTCAGATTATTTTATCTAGAACCTAAGTGTTAGATGATGGTTATATTGGAGGTGTTTATTTTGTGATAAGTTATCAAGTTGCATGCTTAAATCTTATACATTTTCTCCGTGTAAGTTGTATACTAATTAAACAGTTTATTTTAAAAATTAGAAAAATGGGCATTTCTTAGAAGCATGTATGTGAGTGATCAACGAATATTCAAAAAATTTTAGACCAATGAGTAGCAGCAATTGGAAAAATACAAATTAAAATAAGAAAGCATTTCACAACCATCATATTCGTCCAAAATATTATAGTGTGATAAAATTACATGCTGCTGACAACATGGAGAAATGAACATTACCATAGCTGTTGATAGGAATGTAAAAATACTAGAATATTTTGTAGAATATTTTGCCAGTATCTAGTGAAGTGTGTGTGCGCATATATGGTATATCAGGATCTCCAGAGAAACAGAACCAAAAGGATGTATGTTAGTGTATGGGTATGTGTATATATCTTACTAGTTATACGAGAGGGGAACACTCCCGAAAACTGGAATTTATTTATTAAAACTTGTGTATTTATTCTTAAATGCTTAAACTTCAGTCATCATCAAAGTACTCTTCGTTTGTTGCAATACACCTATTGAGATGCTTTTTCCAGTGCTCAAAAGTTTTTTAGCTCATCACTTCTGATAACTTTTAATGCTCTTACCATTTTTTGTTTCCCCTCTTCCATATCAGCAAAATATTTTCCTATGAGGACTTTTTTCATCTGGTGAAACAAACAAAAGAAAGGTGCTTGGGGTGAGATCAGGTAAACAGGAAGGGTAGGGCATGGGAGTCATGCTATTTTTGGTCAAAAACTGCTAAACATTCAGCACAATGTGGACAGATATGTTTTTAAATCACCTATCATGAAATGGGCAAACATGTTGAAAGAATCTCAAAAAAAAACCACTGAAGCTGAATGCAGCCTCTCACAACGATAGCTGGTACACTGCTGCCAATGGGTTTCTCGAGCACTTACCTAGCAGTGAGGGCAGTCTGTCCTACAAGGGACCTGCCATCCCAAAGAAAAATAATTCTGAATTTTTGTGAATTTGTTTGTCTCTCCCTTGTATATACATCTGAGAGAGATTTTAAAGAATTGACTCACATAATTGTAGAGGCTACCAATTCCAAAATCTTCACTTTCAAAATCTGCAAGGTAGGTGGGCAGGCTGAAAAAATAAGACAAATATTGATATTGTAGGTGAAGTCTGAAAGCAATCTGCTGTCAAAATTCCTTCTTTTTCAGGGGAGGTCAGTCTTTTTCTTAAGATTTTCAACTGATTAAATTAGACCCACCCACACTATGCAGAATAATCTGCTTTACTCATAATCTACTGATTTAAATGTCACCATGGTTTGAGTGTTTGTTCCCTCAAAAACTCATGTTGAAATGTAATTGCCATTATGACATTATTAAGAGGGAAAAACTTTAAGAGGTGATTGGGGATGATGACTTTGCCCTCACGGGTGGGATTATGCCTCTATAAAAGGACTGGTTCCTTCACCTTCTTGCTTTCTTGCCCTCTCACCATCTGCCATGTGATGATGAAGCAAGATGGCCCTCACCAGATGCTGACACCTTGGCACTAGACTTCTTAGCCTCCAGACTGTGAATTAGTACATTTCTGTTCATTATTAATGACCCAGTCTCAAGAATTTTGATATAGCAGCACAAAATGGACTAAGACAAATGTTAATCTCATCAAAAATACTTTCACAGCAGCACCCTAAAGTTTTTGACCAAATAATCTGGGTACTTTGATGCATAAAATTACCATCACACCTGATTATCCAATATCTATACTAAATATGAAAATCAGCCTCTTAAAATTGTTCACAAGGAGTCATGTACAAAAATATTTACTGTATAATTGATTGTAATAGAGAAAAAGCAGAAACAACTTGATCATCTTTCAAACAAGAGGAATGAGTAAATACATTGTAATTTATTTATATAGCAAATAATATACAGGTGATAGAATTAATGAAGTAGAAATCTCAAAAATATAATACTGAGTAAAAAAAAAGGTTTTAAAGTTATTTTTATGATATCAAGCCTTATGGGACTGAGAAGATATTTGAAGTTGCTGTTTGATTTCTCTCTTGTTTTGTGAGTTCCTTTTCTTTTCCCTTCCCCTTTTCCCTAATAGGATTTTCTTACTTCACAAGCAAACTAATTGCAATTGATACATTATCTTAGTTTCAGCTCCTAAAGAAATCCAAACTAATACATACAGTATACATAATTCAAATATGAAGTAAAAAGATTATATTAATATGTGTATAAATGTAGTTGAAAGCAATTTTTCAAAAGGATCTTGTTTTTTCCTGCAAATAATATTAATAGTCTCATTTCACTTTTTTGCATTATGTTCTATATTCTTATTTTGAAATATTTTCTAAACTCTCGAAAAGACTATAAAATCCCTCACAAGGTAGTCAAGTATATCAGAAAAACTATTAGCTTCATTATTTTCCATGGAGATAGTCTTTCTAGAGTCTTTTATTGTCCCACTCTAATTTGGACTGAAAGCACTCAGGTTGGCTAAAACAGCTATGTTTCTAGAACATTTCTTTCCAGTCATTTCAGATTTATTTTAATCTCTCTTAAATGTTGGAGTTTTTACTTCTTGGATCCCAAGTTTATCTAATCTTACTAAAGCATATTCTTTAATAATTTCCTGAGAAAACATGTTTGAAAGTAATTATTTTTGAATGACATCCTTGAGAATACCATTAATCTACCCTCATATATGACTTAAACTTTGAATAACTATGTAATTTTAGATCAGAATTTTTTTACCCTCTCAATTTTAATTACAAAAAACCATTTATTTGTTAAATTTTTGCTCTCAGCATTTCTTTAATAAGTCCAATGACATTCTGATTGACAGTTTTTTATAAATAAACTTTTATTGTGTCTGGAAGAAGGTTTTATTCTTTTCTTTATCCTTGATATTGTCAAATTCTATATGATCTGCCTTGGTATAAATCTTTTTTGTATTCATTGGACTCTCATATGGAAATTTATATCACTCAATTCTGAAAATTTTTCTTGTGCTGTTTCTTTTCTAAATTCTCCTCTCTAATGGCTTGGTTCTTTCTTTCTGGAACTTGTATTAGCTGATTGCTTAAGCTTCTAGATTGATTCTTTTTTGTTTATTTGTTGTGGATTTTTATTTTTGTCCTGCATGAGTTATTGCTACAATAATGCTGCTTAACAAACCTCTCTAGATCTCAGGGTCATGCAATAACAAGTATTTATTTTCATCTGCACTTGGCTAAGGCTCTGCAAGGCTTGGTTGCAGTCAGCTGGACTTGACTGATCATCTTTCTTGGATCAATGGCTTCTTAAGGGGCATACGTTTAACAAAGCGAACAGAAACTCATGTTCCTCTTTGGTTTGGAAACAGCATATTGTTCCTCTTATGCACAGGCAGGGCTTGGTAACCCTAGCCCAACATCAGTAGAATAAGAAAATATCCTCTACCCTGTAAGAAAAAGGCATACATATTTTCTAAAAAATTATGCACACCTATGTTACATTTCCGTTTTTTTTCCTCTCCCTTTTTTTTGGGGGGGGCGTTCTTCCCAGATAATTTCCTATTAATTTTTCCATTTTGCAATCATAGTTTTTATTTCTAATAACTTTTCTTTGTTTTTTGAGTGGTTCTTTTTTTCTAATAGTGCATTTTCTTTATAAGCAAAAATATTATATCTAACTGAGCCATTGTGATTGATCTTCCTTTTTGTAAAGTTTTTTGCTCTGCTCTCTACATTTTTCTTTTTCTTGGAGTCGTTTTCTTTTTATTATGCCTCTGTCTCATTCACAGGAGGCTATCCTTAAATGTCTAATAATTGTTTATTGAAGTGTGAGCCACTATCATTAACTGAAAGTTCTGTAAACCTGGCCAGGGATTATTGACTGGTAGGTTTCACTGTAAGATAATTGCATGGGAGATGCAACTATTTTATTGCTCCACTTCATGTCAGTATCTGTATATCTTTTCTCTTTGGCTTTTCAGTTCCTCCAGAAAAGAATTTTTCTGTCTATCTGAGAGATATAAACCTGGTTGCTAGCTGGAGGACATGAAAGTGTCGATGTTCAGGACACGGACTTTCACTCACTCCCTTTTATCAGTAAGGCACTTGGCCCTTTATTGCATCCTGCTTTATGTTCTCTCCAGTGCAAATTCCCCTGTTAATAAACCTTATGTATTCTACAGGCAGATGAATGGGCAGTAGACTGTCGTACAGGATTGCAGAGAAAATCTCAGCAAGTAATTGAACTTTATAGTGACTTTAAACTAACTCTGAACTGTTGAGAGTCTACCTTACAATCCACATTTGCCATCAAGGGAATCTGTATCTCCAGTTCCTGAGCTTTTCCAGGTTTGCACTATAAATTACCTTGTTTCTAGTTAGTGCCCCTTTTGCGAATGCCTAGATTTCTGTAGTCTCATCTGTATTTTTCAGTTATCATTGCTTGTATGTTCCCAACCTTAAAAATGTGAAGCTATTTCTCATTTCCAGTTGTCTCCTCTCTTAGTCTAATTTGATGTTTTGGGTTTCCAACTTTTAAAATTAATCTCTTGTCATGTTACTGGAATTTCAGAAGCAAATTAAGATAAACACATGTGTTCAACTTGCCATGTTTAACCAGAAGTCAGAATAATATTTCTAAAATTCAAATCAAATCAAATCATGCCTCAACCTTATATAAATCTCCTCAGTGACAGAAGATTTCTAGAGCATACTTATCTTGTAATACTGAGATTTTATACTTAACAGGCAACAACTTCCCTTCTCCCCCTTACCCCAGCTCCTAGAAACCTCCTCTGCTTCTATGTGTTTGATTATTTTAGATACCTGGTTTGAGTGGAGTCATGCAGTATTTTTCTTTCTATTACTGGTTTATATCTTGTACCATAATGCCCTCTAAGTTTATTCGTGTAGTTGCAAATGATAAGATTTCTCCTTTTTTAAAAAAAAAAAAGTGTTCTTAGTGTTAACTGAGAAATATATGCCCTGCTTTCAACACAGAATGATATATAGATAATATTTATAAATATGCAGTGCATGTACAACTGTATAAAATATGCTAAAATTAATCTTACTTTAAGAAGCAATTGAATACCTAATATGGAGCTTTCTGCCAAGTTCATTGCTGTGTGTGTGTTTTCGCAATACCTTCTGTTTGAATTATTAAACTTTCATTTCTATTTTATCTATAGTAAAGTAGTATGATTAAGAACAAAAGCAGAAAAATGCCCCTATTAGTGAGGTAATTTTAAGTAATTATAAATAACTTTAAATATATCAGGAATTTAAATTGTGTAAAAAAAATTTTAGGTCATGTATTCTTATTTAACTATTTAAATTAATTCCATGCTTATTTTATATAATTTGCAGCAGCTAATATAGAACAACTTGGCAAAATATAAAGAAAATTCTAGCCAGTTTGGACAATTTTGTTTATTACCTTCTGTTTCTAAATTGTGCAGCATAATCTTATATTCATGCTATCAGGGAACCTAATGTGGTTTATGTAATGGTATTTTGTATTGCATGCTCTTTGTAGAAACCCTACAGTTGTGTGGGGGCAGGATGCATTTTTAAACTATTTCTTCAACAGAGTTAGCTGACCAAATCTTCCAGAGAATGTACAATAATCCATTTTATAATGTATTCTTATATTGAATTTAATATACTTTTTATATCTGCCAAAGGCCATTTTTAAACCAATTTATTTGCTTTTAAATCTGCAACATGATTTTCATGTCTAAATTAGTCATTGAAATGCTTATTCAATTGCCTGGAATTTTTGAAAGAAAATAGAAAAGATGAGAGAAAGAATATTTAATAAACATCTTTTTTCTCTCAGAATCATTCAAGAACATAGTTTGAGAACATGTGAATGTTTATACTTCTTATATTCTCATGACTTCATGTTTTATAAAGATTTTGTACAGAATCCATGTGGCTTCAAAGGCACAGTTTCAACATAGATTGTAGTTACGTTTTGAAACTGTTAATTTTATCTATTTCAAATCAATGTTGAAATGTTGTCTGGTAAAGCATGGAGCCCCTTTAAGAATAGCAACTGTGTGTCTACTACTGTAAGTTTAGAGTCAATGTCGATAATATTAGTTCATCTTATTTAAACACTTGCAGTATGATAAATATTATTTTAAGCTCTGTACATATACTTTAACATATTTCACTGAATAGCCTTTTAATATGGACACGTTTACTGTTTATATCTTATGGATAAAGGAAAAGAGGTTCATGATGACACACATGGCAGGGACAAGTCCCAGACACAAATCCAGACACGTGGTTCCAGAGTCGCTGCCCTTCACTCCTTTGCAGTGTTGCAGGTTGCGCCCCCATTCATCAGTAGCTTAAAAGAGATAAGTAGAATAATTTATCTTTATTATTGAAGTATAACCATTTGTGGATTGGAACTGTTTGGCCTCAAGAGGGCAAGCTTTGCAAATTCAACCCTGCTGAGCAATGGCAGCAAATGTCCTAGAACTCATAACTAATCTGCCTAGAAATTTCCTTGTAGCAAAAGATCACAAAGTGTTCACAGTATATTGTCCAGTGTATGTGATTATGGCACTTTGTGTAAGTGAGAAGATCAAGGGAGTTTCAAGATTTGCTATACGTTATTTAAATGTTAATGTTGGAAAGATTGTAGATCATAAAATGCCTTAGGCAAAATTTCTATACTCTGACCCTTTGAAAACAAAACCATGAGGCCAGACCTAGCATACTAGTTATAATTGGACAGAAATACCCTCAAAAGCAAAAACAAAAACAAAACTCAGTCAATAATTTCCTTATTTTTTCTTCCACTAATTAGGCATTAAAAGATTTTTTGAACACCTGTTCTATCCCAAGAGTTGCTCAACTTGAGTCTAAGGTGCTCAATACAACCCAAATTGTTCTCCCTTTAAGGTAGTATAGTAATCAGGTGAGTGTGGTGTATATTAAACTTCATTAACAAAAATGGCCCTCAAATTGAAGTGGTTTACCTGAAAAAGGTTTATTTTTGATCATTTCAAATCCGGTGTGGATTGGGCGCATCTCTAGGCAGCTGTCCACCTTGTGTTGCTCTGGAATCCAGGATCCTTCCCTTGTGTGGTGCTTCTCAACTGCTGCTTCTGTAATTACTGAGCCAGGGAAGCAGAGGACTGGACAGGCTACACCTGTCATTACATACTTTGGCCCTGAACTAACCACATCATTTCTACTCATGAGGCACTGATGAATAGCTATGAAGTTCTGTCCACATATATGGGAGATGTGAAAATATTAACTCACTGTTGTGTCTGGAAGAAGAGGAAACCAGAAGTATCTACCATATTTGGATTACTATTGGCTAAACCAAGAGTAAGAAAGCACATTTATATTACAAAAGGTAAAAAGTCATTGTAATAGTTATAAGTAAATCAATATGATGACCTTTATTTACATATAAGAAAGCTAAAACTCAGACAGTTGTCTAGTGGCAAATATATTAAGGAAAGTTTTATCTATCATAAGCTTTTAAGTTTGAACCAGAGTTTCTCAACCTTGGCATTATTGACAATTTGAGTTGAATCATTCTTTGTTGTATGGTGCTTTTCTGTGCACTGAATAATATATAGCAGCATTGTTGATCCTCAACCACTAGATGTGAATAGCCAACCTCTCCCCCCCCACCACCATGGATGAGACAGCCAAACATATCTCCAGATGTTACCAAATATCTCCTGGGAAGCAAAATCACACTAGGTTCCAACAACTGGTTGGAACTATCTAATATTATTTTCAACAGCAAACATTCAGGCTAACAATGTAATAAATGCATGCATATATACTTTATAATTTATGAAGATGCTTACACAGCTTAATATCAATTAATAAAATCATTCAAAGAGAAAAGTATTGCTATATTTAACGTGTTAAGAAATAAGTTGAAAATGTTAAAATGCTTTGTCCCTATCAGAAGATAGGAAATGGCAGCTCAAGCTAGGTCTCTCACACCAGATTTATTCATCTACTCTACAAGTGTTTGTTGAGTACTTCCTGTGAGACAGGCACTGTTCTAGTTATAGAGGACACAGATATAAAAGATCAAATTTCTGCTCTTAGGGGACTCACAATCTAGTGGATAAAAGAAAAAACGTAAAATTACATTAGAGGTAACTAAACTAAATGTTTTTATGAAAGAATTTATAGTGTTTCTGGGAGAGGAACTTCACCTATAGAACTTTGAGGAAAGTAGTAGAAACACCACAACACAGAGGAAGGAATGATAAGTAACAGTGGAACAAAGAGAGCGTTGGATTTTATTTCTGAGTCACCACAGAACAAATGGACTGAAATATAGAGAACCATAGCCAGATCAAGAGGAAAGAGAAGAATTACACTTTAAACTGTGCGGGAGAAGAATTGTGAAAAAAAGCTGCTAAGTCCTAAGTACACAGGCAGGTGCTATTTTAAGGGTTGCCAGAGACAGAAGCACCCGTCACTTATTAGGTACTCTATGTTGCTGCCTGTGAATCTTGTTACATTGAAAGGAGATATCCTACTACAGAAAATCATGAAATCTTTTCAAAAAGCTCAGTCTGTGTGTCTCTAAAGCGGAAACAAATGATTAAGAATAGAATTAAAGAAGGTCACTGTTCATATCAATGATAAACAACTTAATTTCTTAAAATGTCATCTCCATGTAAGTTCAATGTGTAGCTCATTTGTCCAAGTTTTGAACTGTGATCACTTGGAAGTAATTTGTTTTGTCTTTTTATTGAACTCTATCTTAATATTTGAATACCTCAGTTATTTTTAGTTTAAAAATATTTTTTATAAAGTAGATATCCTTTAGCATAAGCATGATTCTCTGTCAATATATAATTTAATAATTTGGCCAATTAAATGGTCATAAACCACAAAAAAGTGTATAAAGAGAAAGAGGTTTTTGCTCTTTAAACTTCCTTTTGTGATACTGGGGATCATTTTGAGTAAAATATATTTTAAATTCCTTGTTTGAACACCAGCAAGGATGCAAAGAATTTTCTCTCAAACACAAGCATCTTTACTCTTCAATATGCTGTTCACTTCTCTCTTAGCCTTTATTTATATTGTGCCATTTCCTCTGTAATTGGCCTTCAGAAGCAACAAAGAGTGAGTCGTTCCTTTTCCTGTCCCTGTATTATCTCATTACTCTAAGCTCACAATATCCTCTAGGCATGTTCCTCCTGTCATGGTGTCTGAAATCCTCCTCCTCTTTTGGTGTCTGAAACCCATACCCCCTCAGTCAAAATTAGCCCACATATTCTCGCTGCTCTTTATCCATGGGCCACTGTGGGTAGTTATCACATTCCTTGTGTTGGTTGGGGGCAACCATTCCCCACTCTGACTCTCTTCCCACTTCAATTCTCCACTAGCTCCCTGCAAAGAAAAAATGTAGGATGGGACAAGGCAGCATCTGCCAACTTGATCTGACAAATCTTTCAAGAGTAAAATCTTAAAAAAATTAACAAAAAGGAAATCTCTGAGCAGAAGGAGCAGTGTAAACAGATGTAGAGAATTTAGGTAAAGAGATGCAGGGAGAAAGTTCCAGTCTCTTTATGACTTAGGGTATAAAGGATTGAGACGTGTGTACTCAAAAGGGATTAACATTGTCTGAGTTGAATCCCTCAGAAGTTCCCCTTGAGTGCCTGGATACAGGCTGGCCTGCATTTAGTGAAGAGGAGCCTTGAGTTATGGAAAGGGAAGTGGAAAGAAGCGGCTACTGTTTACTGATATAAGGGTTGGAAAACGGCACTTCTATAAGAAGAAGAAAAAAGAGAAGAGCTGAAGAGGTGGCATTAAGAGCAGTGAAAACCTGGGAAAGCAAAGGAGTCTCAGTGAGCCTTGAGGATCCTGGTCCATGCAGGCCTTAATGACTGAAATGTTCACTATGACATCTGGTTAGGAGCACAGTCTAGGACAGGAAGCTCAGCCCTGCCACTACTGACTATGACATCTTGGATGATTAACTTACACTCTAAGCCTCTCAATGTCTATGCCATGGAAGTTTTCTAAGCATCTAATAAAACATTTATTTGTGCAATTGCACAATGCTTGGTACAGAGTAAGCACTCAATAAATGATGGGATCTTCCTGTCTCTCTCAAAGGCGGGGAACAGATGGCTGTGGGGCGGTGCTAGGGAAACTTGTAGATTGAATAAAAGCACAGATTTTAGGTCAGATAAAACTAAAGTCAATTCTGGTTTGATATGGACCTGAACTAGAGTTAGACCTGCCCCTTGCAAATATGGGGTTTTGATAATGCTTGATAATCTTTTTGAACCTGTTATCTTCACCTTTAAAAGAGGCTTAACACAATATATCTCAAAAATATATTATAAGGCTTAAAGTAATGATTAGACAGATTATGTAGAGAGTTCTTAGTATAGTTCCTGGCATAGATTAAATCTAGTAAGTTCTAGCCAGTGTTATTGGGACTCCAGCAATTACAAATTTTGTCCCTGATTGAGCTTTCTCAGGCTAATTGATTAATGAAACAATTTAATTCCATAAAACTGTTACATTCTTATGGATAAGGAACTTGGCTAGGCACTGATGGAGTTTAAACCATAGTAACTGTCTGTCTTCTAAGTGTTCACAGGCTAATGGGGTGAGCAGATATGTACATATTGAATAGTAAAATGGTCCAGTTTCAAAAAGAGGGAAGGAGGGATTAATGCTCATTGGCAACATGCAAAGTTCCCAGGAAGCTGAATCTTGAAGGATGAGTAGCATTTCAAAGGCAGATAATTGGAAGAAGGGTGGTGCTTTGAGACTCTGAAATGGCTGTGTGGAAACACTAGATATAAAAATGCTTCATGTATTTGAAGAATAACTAATTTGGTTATGCATGTGTGGTGGGTTGGGGGTTGAGGTTGTTATAAATAGTTATATACATGATTCTTGTTTTAGATTTTTACTTCTTTAAGTTGGTGACTATCTCTCATTTAATTGTATATTTCACACAACCTCACATGGTGCCTTGAACAAGGTAAGCTTCAGTGAAATGACATAAATTGAAGATGCTTTTTCATTAGATTTTAATTCCCCAAATATCCTGAGGTTTATTGCCTTCTTTGGAAGATGATTTTACTTGATAGAGATATCCCAATTAATATGCTTAGGTGTCCTGTTGCCAGAGCTTCAGAAATAATAATAGCATACATTTTTTTAAATGTGTAGCAATTTACTTGGCATTAAATAATTCATCTTCATACCAGATGCGTAAAACTATGCAACAATGTAACCACCTCTCAGGATTTTGATTCTGCCTGATAATTATGGGATTTCTCTCTGACAAGAAGTAGTAATAAAAGCTTCCTCTACCTCTTTGAGTGGAAAGACCTGGTCGTGGAGGTCTGGAAAAGAGGCCATTGCCCCAGCGAAGAAGGCAGCTGCTTAAGAGATACACAAGTGTTAAAAGAGGAATGAGGGAAACACAGGCAACCAATGTCCTTGCCAAATTAACTCAGGTAGAGTACGTGCGTGTACGCATGGGTGTACGTGCGTGTACGTGCGTGTACGCATGGGGTGTACGTGCGTGTATGTGCGTGTACGCGTGGGTGTTCTGACCCATGCTTGAATATAGGAGGATGGGAGGAAGGAGAAGAAGGAGGAGGAGGGAAAGAAGGATGAGGAGGGGGAGGGGGAAGAGGAGGAGGAGGAGGAAGGGGGGAGGAGGGAGAGGGGGAGGAGGAAGAGGGAGGGGAAATAAAGAAGGACAATATGACACCATTTAAGTGTTACACTTTAGAATGAGGGGTATTGCTGCAGATAACCAATCCTCAAATGTACTGAAGTCAATTTTGTTTCAGTGATAAGTAAGTAAAACAGAATAATGAGACTCAAGGGATTATCATTTCAATATTTGCCTTGTATTATTCATGAACTACTGTATTGTCAGCTGTCGCTGTCTTTTTATCTAACTCTCTCAGACAATCAGGTTTTTTCCTTGTTACTGGACAATTCCTTGACCTGTAATCCCATTCAGTTGCCACCTTGTTTCTTTCTTTTTTTTCCTCCATTGACAGAAAAAAAAATCTTCAAAAAAAAATTGTCTCTACTCAATTTTCCCACATGTTCTCCCATTCTCTTTTGTGAAGACAATGATATTCTTCCTATGGTCAAGTCTGAAATCTCACCTGTCACTACACTGCACAACTGGGGAGCCCTCCTGATTGATAAGTCCCCTTCTTTTCCGACTGAGCCATCTCTCTCTGCTTCTCCTCATCCCTCTTTGGTTGCTCTTTCTCAGACTTCTTTGTTGATAACCCATAATTCTTACTGCCATGATATATTAGGGTTCCTCAGGGAGCCTGGTTCTCTTTATCTACATTATTCCCTAGGTGAAATCAACCAGTCTTTCAGTTCTATATACAGTTTGTGGTCTGTATTTTGTAGACTCCCAAATGTTTATCTCTAATCCTGACTTGTCCCCTGACCCCTAGACTTTTATATTCATCCACCTACTTACCATGGCCAAAACCAGACTCTTCATTCCCACCCTAAAACTTGTTCCTCCTCAGTGATCATCATCTCAACAAGTGCCATGTCCATTTTTCTATTGTGCAGGTCGAAAACCTTGGCACTGTCCTTGACTCCATTATATCTTCCACTCCCCAAATCTAACCCATCAACCATTACCTTCATTCAATATTTAAAAAATAGTTACTACGTACCTTCTATGTGCCTGGTACTTTTCCAGAAGTTGTAAATACAAAAAATAATAAAGTAGATCAAATTCCTCCTCTTAAGTTCTGGTGACTTTAATATAACCCACAATTAAGCCACCCTTTATCTCCTACACAGCACCACTGCTACCATCCTAGACAAAACTACCTTAATCTCCTTGAATTATTGCGATAGCCCTTGCTTCCACCCTTCTCCCCCATAGTCTCTCTTCTTCATACAAGTCAGAGTCATTCTCTTAGAGCATAAATCAGATCATGCCTTTCCTTGCTTATAACTCTCCAAAGCCTTGTCATCTTACTCAGAGAAAATCCAAAGTCCTTACCAGAGCCCACAAGGGCCTGCTGTTGCTCTGATATCCCCCTCTCTTACCTTCCCATCTCTGACCCTGCTTCAGTCCCACCAGCCTCCTTGCTCTTCCCCAACACTCTAAGCAGTCCACAGCACATGCCCTTAGCTCTTGCTGTTTGGTGTGTTCCTACATTTCAAGTGTTCCCTAAAATGTTACTTTACTGGGAAGGCTTTCCCTGGTTTGATCATAAAATTGCACCCGCACCTTCATCACTCTATTCTACTTACCGTGTTTTATGTATGTAAGTATGCCTGCATGTGTGTATATATGAATGTACATGTAAGTACATGCTGGCAGTCTCCTCTGTCTAGAACCTATGTGTTTGAGAGCTAAGATTTGGTTTTGCTTACTACTATATCTCCATCTCTTAGGGAAGTGTCTGATGAATATTATGCACTCAATAAAGACTAATTGAATTGTCTTCGATCCTAAAACTTATGATTTAGTGATTTATAAGTATGTTGATATAAAGTTACCTTTGATGAAGGGTCTACATTTGTGAGCCAGTTAAATATTAGTAAGTGTGTCATTTATGCCTCAGAAGCAAGGAAAGCTAATTCCCTGTGAGCTCATTAACTTTCTGTTCTGTCTAAAATAGTGTGAAATTTCAAGTCTAAAAATTAAGTATCCCACCTCTTTGTTGTGACTAGTTTGCAATATCTGCTAAACTATTAAACAGAAAACCTGCTGTAAATATGCAGTTACAAAGCCTCTTGGAGGTGGTGCAAGTAATTAGCAGTAAGTGGCTTCTGTGTATATCAAATTAATCATCTCACAATTAGGCATGTGGATCAGTTATGAAGTCAGGTGAACTATGTATAAGGGAAATAAATACATGTACTTTGATTCTTAGATAGTGAACTATGTAGGACACCATTTCAAACTATCATATAGAACTGGAGTATTTGAGAAATCTGGCTGGAGAGAGTCCATATGTGAATATTCTCAGAAGAAATAATAGCTTGGGTGCTATGAAAGTAATAATGTAAATCAAAGACAAAGTATTTGTGTAATGAGAGCACTGGTCTTCTATTTAGCTACCATTGCCCAATTCACCCCCAACCTAAGCTCCAGTTATGTGGCACATTCTGCCATTAATTCGATGACTCCTTTGCTATCTCTGAAATTTTACATGTGCTTTCACCTGCTTGGACTGTCCTTGCCCCATAACCTATGCACAACAAATTCTATCTATGAGATCCAGTTAAATATCATCTTCTTGGAAACTGTTTCCTAAATTCTCTGATAGATTTAGTTGCTTTTCCTTCTTTGTTGCCGTATTCATTTGTACATGTATCTGCTACAGAATCTCACTGCATTAATTTGCTTTTGCCTTTCTACCTAATCTCTGTTGGCTCCTTGAGGATAAGAGATAGTTTAATTATTGTTGTACCTCCAGCACCTAAACCAATGTCTTCTTAAATGAAGTGCCTTCTCATAATTTTATCTATACTGAAAATATATTATCTGTTGAAATTAATAGAATAGGTTCAAGTATTATACCCTCTATAAAATATATTATAAACTTCCAAAGATTCTAGGATCCCATATAATGCAAACTTGTTTATATAAAACAGGATACATCAGGGTAACCTCTATTCTAATCCCAGAGATTCAGCTAACATAATACAACATTTTAATGTCAATGCTTCTAAGGCACATTGTTGACAAAAGAATTAAAAATAGAATACGTTTTCATCCTTTTTTCTACTGAAGATCTCAAAACATTATACTGGCATCAGTTTAGTCAACCTTAAAAGATTTTCCATTAAGGCCGGGTTCGGTGGCTCAGCCTGTAATCCCGCACTTTGGGAGGCTGAGGTGAGTGAACTGCCTGAGCCCACGGGTTCGAGCCCTGCCTGGGCAACTTGGCGAGACCTCATCTCCACAATAAATCAAAAATTACCCGGGCGTGGTAGCGCGCACCTGTAGTTCCAGCTACTTGGAAGGCTGAGGCGGAAGGATCGCTGGAGCCCAGCAGGTGCGGGAGCGGCCACTGCACTCCAGTCTGAGTGACAGAGTAAGACTCCAGCTCAAAAAAAAAAAAAAAGATTTTCCATTAAAAGACTGTTTTCCTCTTGAGTTCCATCTTATGTTGGATTTATAGATGAGGGAACTAAAGCATGTATCAGTAGACTGGGTTGCTCAATTACCCGCTCTAACATAGCTAGAAAATAACACGTCTATTCTATTTTTGTTTCCCTTTTGGAACTGCTTTCCTAGATTTCCTAGATTTTGTACTACTCTTGGTAATATTAAGGTATTGAAACATTGTTTAATCTCAAAACTCAGTGATTTTCATTAATCATTCCTCGAATCTTTCCCTTCTTTTCTTCCTAATAGCATAATGTGTTTTGTTTTCTTTTTCTTTTAAAATAGAGACAAAATTCTGCTTTGTTATTTTTTTTTCCTAGGTTTTCAACTCTTACGTACCTACGTTACCTTACTGTCAGGTGTTTGTTGACACTGTCCCTGAAAGATGACTGTCATTTATTCTGGTAAACCCTTAGAAGATGTTTCACCCTCGTAAGTTCTACCTGTGGACAAGACTACCTTTGGTTTCTTTTGGATCTTGATGAGATAGAAATTTCAGAGTAGTAAAGGAGAAACCAAAGGTTTTCACTTTCTTAACCACAGTGTTAAGTACTCCACAGTCAGCCCTTGTAGGTTGGTAAGCCCTCTGATGCTAGTAAGGTTCTTCAATACTCATAAGCACCTCTGGGTTGATATAACTGCCTTGGAACAGGTAGGGTTATATTTCCCTGGGCCTGTGGTCAATGAAAGAAGTTAGGCACCAGTGATAACTCCACACCCGTTTAAGGCCAAGAGATTTATTAAAGCAGCAGCTACAAGGGAAAAGGGAAAGGGTCTGTGGCCATGGGATTGGGGAGAGAGAGATGGGGGAGAGAGAGAGTGAGAGAGTGTGTGAGAGAAAGAGAGTAGCGGGGAGAGAGAGAGAGAGCAAGAGAGAGTTATGCAGGGGGAGGGGTGTATTTATGGGCTTGACAGGGTCTGGCCAGTGTCATGTTTGGGTTTTATTGGAGGAGACCATGAGGTAGTATTTCTATAAGCAGAAGTTATTTGAGCACAGGTTTAAACTTCGCGCGCTCGGGAAAAGCCGGAGCTTAGGGCCTTTGTTGTCTTGGGTGGCAGCACCATCTTGGGGACACCCTTCTGACTGTTCTCTGTGCCCTTCATTCCCACCTTTTCTGTTTATTTGGGAGAGGGGCATCGTTACTCTTTCTGGCTGCTTCCTGCTGGATGTGGGTGTTGTGGGGTGAGGTGGGGAAAGGGCACAGAACCAGCCAGAATAGGGTCCAGAGGTAGGCACTGAAGGTAAAGATTTTTGAAGGCGAGAGTTTTATGAAAGTTCCTTATAATTATAGAATGGCGACTTGTTCCGGCCAGTCTTCCATTGGGCCCGAGGGCGGTAGTAAATAGCTGTCTTGGAGTAGACTGTGGAGGTAAATAGAGAACCTGGAAGATAACATATCTAAAAGAAAAGTTAAGTGATGTTTAGGGACAAGGTGTTGACTTTTGTATTGGGAAGGGTGTCGTTGTATCAGAAAAAGAAGCCAAGTGGGGCGCAGGTAACGTTGACAAGTGATGGATGAGTTGAGGTTGTGAAGAGGGGAATTCCTGATAGTGGGGGGAGATGAACAGTAGGATTTTGTGTGCAGGGGGTGGTAAGATTTCCTAAGAATGGTAGTGCCGTAAATGGGGACAACTGAGGGCTGTACATAGGAAACAGTTACAAAAGTTGCCTAGCTTTGAGTAGTTGAGAAAGCGTGCTCCCTGTTGCACTACTGAGAGCCAGGAAAATGGGGTGACTTTGGCTATCTGTTGTATGGGGGTTTGTAATATTCACCGTTGAGGTGGGTTAAAATTAATAGGGGAAGGAGGGTTAGGCTGGTAAACATAGTGTTGTAAGGGGTGAATTTTTATAAAAGACACTTAATAAGATCTGAAGATTTGCCTAGGGGGGATGGGATAGACTGCTGTTTGTCCTTCAGTAGAATGTTTGAATGCTTGTTAATCGCTACACTGAGGCCAAAAGACTAAGAATAAGCTAAGTTTTTTGGGTTTTGGGGTTTTTTTTGTTTTTCTTGGGGGGGGTTTATAGGTACCTTTCATTTTTCACTTCTGCCCTTGGAAATATTTTTATAATCTTGGGAATTGGGGCGAAGATCATTTTTTTGTATCTACTTTTTGTTGAGATGGGGCCATAGCGATGTTTTTATCTATTTATTTTTAAGGGCATGAACAGGAAATTGCAGAACCTTAAGAAAATGCTATTTGGATTTAATAAAACATTAAGTGAGAGCATACACAAAGATTATTAAGTAAACGATGATGAAAAGAGTTATTGTCCCAAAAAACAATGTTGGAAAAGTGAAAGTTCCGTAAATTGCATATATTTATTAACATAAGTTGAAATTTTTTTTGTAAATTATCTATACTTGTATTTTAACAAGGAAATATAGTCACTTTGATAGAAAGATTGAAAACATTAGAGACATGTAGTTAGGTTATAGCTTAAATTGAGAATTTAAAACAGGTAAATATTGGCAAGAGAAAACAGTTTCCTTTGTTTTTATAATAGGTCTGATATACTTTTACAACAATTGATATGTTAGAGAGTGAAGCCCAGGTTATTTTGCCACTCATCCTATGTTGGATAGTAATCTTTGTGTCTGGAGGAGATTTTAAAGTTTGTTAGCAATTTGGCAGCGCTGTTAGTGAAATTAATTTACCTGACCTTTAGGCAATTTAGAAGGAGGTGGGTAGGTGTGGTTTTTGGAGCTTGCTGTTTATCTCACCCTAGAGACTGAATCAAGAACTTGAAGAGTTTAAGTACCAAAGTCTTTAAAAGTATGTTATAACACAAAATCACAGTAGTTATTGTAAAAGTTATCTATTTAGCCAAAATGATAGTCCAACGATTTTGAAAAGGAAAAAAACCTCTTTCTTTTGTAACAAAGACAGTGGGGGGAGGGCTAATGTTGTTTAAAGGAGAAAAAAAAATTTTTTTTTTTTTTTTGGAGATTATTAATTAAGAATCTCATGTTCTGGTCTTTGAGTAGCATGTTGGCCTAGCATTAGTGTAATTGATATTAATGGTAAATTTATGGAAACTTTTTGAAGCCTGAGTGTTTATAGAATTCTTTTTACTTCTTTTTACAAACTTTCACCTACCATGTTTGATAAACTCATACCATTTTTTGACGTGCTTAAATCTTCTATTTTTGTTCTATACTTTTTTAACCAGCCATTTTATTATAGAACAAATATGTACCATATAAGATTTTTTTAATACAATTATTTATCTTTCTTTATTCTTTCTTACTAAAAACATACCTTACACCAACAACTTTCTTTACATTTTTCCTAACCTTAGAGCTCTAACCAAAGCAATAAGTTTATATGCAGTGGAAGGGCTTAGATAGAATCCAACGTAGAACTATTAGGGGAATCTAAAGTTATACAAAAGGCACCCAAAAAGCACAGTGGTGATGGCTCAGGGTAAAGAATAATATGAGTTTTAATTTTTGTCGTAATGTCCCTTTCCAATAATGGAGCTGGACACGTTGGCATAATAAGGAAAGAGTGTTGAAATATTTTATTTCCCAGAATACATGGAAGTAATGGTGTAGTGAGGGGCCTGGATATAATGCCCTGTACCCCCACAACCGAAAGGGGTGAAGGAAGGAGTGGCCCAGGAATTTAAGTAGAGCTGAGCATGTAGCCCCCATATTAATAACAAATGATATAACCCCGCCAGCTACTGATATTTTCACCTTAGGTTCAGTTGGTTTAATAGCTTGTTCTGAAGACATTGGGGCTACTAAGTTAGGGGCGAGTCAATCTGACTGGAGCAAGCCCAAGAGATCTCTTTTTTGAGATCGTGTAAGATGCCTGGTGTCCCTTAATTGCAGTAAGCCTCTGGGCCATGTGCTCTCCTCCTTCTGGGTGAATGAGGTAATCATGAACCCAATGTCCATGCTGTTTGCATTTGGGACAGGGGTTTGCTGGTGGGCAGGGCTTGACAGTCTTTGGCCATATGCCCATTTTGACAGCATCAGAAACAAACCTGGGAAGGGGGCTGTGTACCCCTTCTGCTATTGACCATCTGGGGTGGGAAATTATCAGTGGTGGCTTTTTCTGCTAAAGTAGTAGATAAAAGCTGAAGTGCTTCCTGCTTATGTTGGTGGTCCTGTATTCTTTCCTCCTCTTAGTTGCTAAAGATTTTAAAGGTCGTGTCCAATAGCTCTAATTGAGGGGTTTGTGGGCCCTTTTCTAATTTTTGGAGTTTGTGCCTAATACCCAGTGCTGACTGGGAGATAAAATACATAGCCAAAAGAGTTTGTCCCTCCACAGAGTTTAAATTAATATTAGTAAACTGTTGCAATGTTTCAGAGAGACAACTTTTATCTGTTTTTTGAAAAACCTCTTTTATTCTGTCCTAGTTAGCCTGTTTATTAACACTTTTTTGTAGTTAGCTAACAGGATTTATTTACATGATCTCTTTATTTTTGTCTGGGAAGAAGGTTGATATAGTCCCGGTTTAGATATAATTTGAGAGAAATTTATTATAAGAAAACAACAAAGACTTGTTGCAGCTGGTAGGGCTGCTATCAGGGGGTTATCGAGCAGTGAGGAGAGGGGGGTGAAAAGGCTGGAGTTTGGGATTAGGCATCGTGGCCTTTGGCACCAGCGCCTCCTCCAAAGACAAAAGAGAAAGGCTGGAGGCCAGAGTTAGGTGTCCGGCTGGAGGTGCCAGCCCCTCCTCCAAAGACAAAAGAGCTGCAGTGGGGGAGGTGAGTTTAGAGGAGGAAGCACAGATGCATGTGGAACAGTGGGAGGGAGAGAAGCTGTAGAGGGGGTATTTACAGAGGAGAGAAAAGGACTGGATGTGGGGAATTTCTACCCACTGTTTTGAACGCTCACAGAAATTATATAGGGCACTGATTTGGGTTGTCTAAGGGATATGTTGGCCAGTTCTGTGTGCAGAGGCAAATTAGGCATTTGGGCTTAATATCAGGAGAGAGAGAATATAGTGAGATGGTTTAAGAGGCATTTAAGAGGGGAATCGGCCGGTAGGGATGACAAGCCTCCCAGGTGAGACAGGTAGACTAAACGGGGCGTCCCCCAAAGAGTCGGCTGCCCGAGAAGTGTGGCTGTGGCAAAGTGTGTCATCACAGAGGTTTGGCACAACCAGGGTTCTCCTGGAGAACTGAGGAGGTCAAGGAACCTTGTGCGAGGATTTTTGGACCAGACAGAAAGCACTTGACTGGGCGGCGGGTGGGAACATGTTCAAGATTCCTGCCAGTTGAACAAGGCTTACTGCGGGGCAATAGACGTGAAACCTCCGAGGTTTACTGTTGCCCAACAGATAGATATAGGAGTGCTTCAGAATCCGCTGTGGGCCAGCAGACGTGGGACCCCTGGGGTCCGCTGCAGCCCAACAGCCATGGGATTCCTTAGGGGGGGAGAGAAAGAGAGAGTTTTATGGGATCCTCTGTGGGCTAGCAGATGTGGGACCCCTTGGGGCCCACTGCAGCCTGGCGGCCATGGGAATTTTAAGTTTTGAGAGAAGTGAAGAGGAGGAAAGAGCCTTTAGCTGTAACTTGGCAGCCATAGGAGCTTTTTAGGGTTTGAGAGAAAAAAGGAGAAGAGGAAGCCTTCAGGGTTCACTGTGGCTGTGAAGGCTGAGATGGGGTGCTTTCCTCTTCGCCTGGGGCTGGAGGGACTGCTGGACGATCAACAGTCAGTTCCCCCCAGGGGGTTCTGGGCAAGTTTGGCTTCCATGTCTGGGGAACTCACCTATCCAACGACCTCTAGTGGATGCAGTTCACGTGTTCAAAGCAGTGGGAAGGTCTGGGTGGGCTGGAGTGGCCACCGGCGCAGGGTTGGGGATCCTGCCTACGGGGATAGACCCGCACCAGGGTGGGAGAGCACCTGATCCGAGTCATGGCACCAATGAAAGAAGTTAGGCGCCAGTGATAACTCCACAACCACTTAAGGTCAAGAGATTTATTAAAGCAGCAGCTACAAGGGAAAAGGGAAAGGGTCTGTGGCCGCAGGATTGGGGAGAGAGAGAGAGAGAGGGAGAGAGAGAGAGAGGGAGAGAGAAAGAGAGTAGCGGGGAGAGAAAGGGAGCAAGAGAGAGTTATGCAGGAGGAGGGGTGTATTTATGGGCTTGACAGGGTCTGGTCAGTGTCGTGTTTGGGTTTTACTGGAGGAGACTATGAGGTAGTATTCCTATAGGGAGAAGTTATTCGAGCACAGGTTTAAACTTCACGTGCGCAGGAAAAGCCGGAGCTTAGGGCCTTTGTTGTCTTGGGGATGCCCTTCTGACTGTTCTCTGCACCCTTCAGTCAAACTTCACAGGGAGCCCCACATTTATTTCTAGCAGGGAGATGGGGTGTTCTCATTACTTCTAATTAAATTCCCCTGGATAGAATCTGTGTGTCCATGGTAGCATCCAATTATAATTTCCTATTGCCTTATTCGGGATACAAAGGGACAAGACTTTCCCTAATATTTATAGAAAGGTGAAAAACTAGCAAGCGTGATTTCTCAACAAAAGATCTTCTCAACAACTTTGCTAACATTTCTTTCCTCCCCTTACTACAGATAGACAAATAGACTCTGAGAAGGGGCACATGGGCCATACCTGTTAACTTCTTGTTCCTGTGAGAAAAGAAATCATAGCATGGCCCATTGGGAGTCTTGGGTCTCATGTATAGGATTTCCCACAGCATTTCCCTAATTTGACACTTGATAAATATTGATTGAATTAAATTCTTAATCTTTTCATGCCCTTGTTCTCTGTTTCTCAGCTTACTACAGTACATAGCTCAGGTGCTGAGGGATATTTGTTAAATAAGATTGAGTTAACATCCTCTAAAACCATGCTGAAATTAATGACTGGAACTTACATCTTATCCATTGAATTTTTTTCTACATGCATAATGGGTCAGAGTTTGACTTTATTGTGACTTGCTTTATGCCCTAGGCAAAAAAAAACAAACATTTCTTTTCTTGCAGATACAGTTCCCCCAAGAAGCCAATGATGTGTGTCAGGGCTTCTATCCCTCCCCTGAAAATCCACATTATCTTGCCAAAATACCTGAATACATTTTGTTAAACTTTTGACCATTTAATTTTGTCCTTGTCTCCCATAGCAGATATAGCTGTGTTTGAGGCCACACTTCAAACCTCAGTTTGGTCTAGAGATTAGGTGAAATAGAACAATTCTTATCTCATGGGCCATGAGATAAGGAGAGTTAAGTTATTTTTAAATGGTCACATTTCTCACTGGATTCACTGCTGAAGATAATTTAATGTCATTTCTTGGGGAAAATGCTCAAGACTGGGTAAAAGTCCCTCACTACTCACCAGAATCTCTGAGGAGGTCATCTTGGGATAGGTAGAAAATGGCCATTTTCCAAAACTTAACTCTTCACAGAGTGCTCCTAAACCTGTTTGTACCTTTACTGAAACTGTTGAAATGAAGCTGTTGATATGACTAGTTTTGAATGAGGTTATCAAATTCTGTCAGTGATCTGTTGCTCTCTGACAGTTTTCAAAAGTGAGTTGATGCTTTGAGAGAAGAGCATACCATTCATTCCTTGCTATCAAATCATTGGTTTAAAACTCAGTGTTCAGTGTTTAGGGAAAATGAGTCAGTCCCTCCCTTTACAAAATAACAATAATTGCCGGGCTCGGTGGCTCAGCCCGTAATCCCGTGTCTTTGGGAGGCTGAGGTGAGTGGATTGCCTGAGCCCGCGGGTTCGAGAACTGCCTGGGCAGCGAGACCTCATCTCTACAATAAATCAAAAAATTAATGGGGCGTGGTAGCGCATACCTGTAATTCCGGCTACTCGGAAGGCTGAGGCGGAAGGATCGCCGGAACCCAGCAGGTCGAGGCTGCAGTGGCCGGGAGCGGCCACTGCACTCCAGTCTGGGTGACAGAGTGAGACTCCAACTCAAAAAAACAAACAAAAAAACCCCCAAAAAAACCCAAAAAACAAAATAACAATAATAATAACAGTAGATACCAGACAGGTGATTCACAGAGTGTCATTTGAAGTGAAACACAGAGGAAAGTCCCTATAGTTATATCAAATTTAAATCTTAATACAAGCCAGGCTCAGTGACTCAGCCTGTAATCCCACACCTTTGGGAGGCTGAGGTGAGTGGATTACCTGAGCCCGAGGGTTGAAGACCCACCTGGGCAGCAAGACCTCATCTCTACAATAAATCAAAAAATCAGCCGGGCGTGGTAGCTCATGCCTGTAATTCCGGCTACTTGGAAGGCTGAGGCGGAAGGATCGCCGGAGCCCAGCAGGTCGAGGCTGCAGTGGCCGGAAGCAGCCACTGCACTCCAGTCTGGACAACAGAGTGAGACTCCAACTCAAAAAATAAAAATAAAAAAGTAAATCTTAATACAATGTAAAAAATGAATAATACATACTTGAAGAATGTTCTGGGACAGCTGCCATAATAATCAGAGTATATTTTTGGTTAGAAAGTCTCAAACCACAGATTGTAATTGATTTATAGAGTTGGGCGTTTTTTTTTTTTCATTTGAAAAGTCCTAAGACATCTGCTACTTACAGTCAATGTTGTTCACTTGAATGGAAAAGGCTGCTGTATTCTGTACATTTTTGAACTGTGAAAATTAAGCAACTTTGTAAAAATTATTTTAACTTGAAAAATAATTTGAATTACATTAGCTCCAAAAATTATCTGAATAAATGACATCTGAATTAGTTCTCTTGAAAGAATTCAGGAATTCTGAATGACACCTAGGCACTTTCAGTTTGAGGTGCTACCATTTCATGCCAGCTGCCAAAATAATCCCATATATTTTACTGATTTGGATCATGCCTAATGAAGGATGGTTGGTGCTCTTTATTTCGATCTTAATTTAGAATTATTCACAAGGAACAGGAGGGAGATGCTTCAGTTTTTCAACTGTGCTAAGAACCTAGTCTGGAGTATATTTAGGCTGTTCCTGCTTCTCAAAAGGTGGGAAGCTAAGGCCCAGAGCAAACTTTTCTGGTTTTTTTCTTATGACACTAACATCATCAAATTGTTCAAATTGGAACTGTGCCTTTCCAAATTGATCTATTTTTTTTTCTCTTTACAAGAATAAATGTGATTTAATCAGTTATAGTCTTATTCAATTCCCCTGGATGCTACTTTCTTAATTTTAAGAATCTTTTCAGATTGATCTTTCTTAATTTTAAACTGTCCAAGGGCCATTCTCTGAGAATCTTTTCAATATTTTTGTTTCTGTTGCTCATTCATTTTGACAGACAAAATGGGAGACAATTGGACAGAAGTGTCAGCTCTTATATTAGTTACTGTCGTCATTTAAAAAATCTCTCTCCCTCATTGATTCTTCTCTTTAAATCTCAGCTGCAAACATTCTCCTCCCTCTCCTATAGCACTTTGCAGAGTATTACTCATTATTTGTCTCAGGAGTCACACTATTTTTAGTAGCTCAATCAGGAGTTTAGGGATCCAGCTTGAACATATGCTATAATCAAATAAAGAAAACCTTAAGTATTTTAGCCTCCTTGGCTCCTGACACTGCAGCTGAGAGGCAGATGAGAACAAAGGCAATTCAAATCTCACCACCACGCATGATACATCACCCAGAAGAACTTCTGCATTTTCTATTTTATTGGATCTTAGATGTCACTTCTCATAAGAGTGTTCTGCTTTAGGATCCTTGTAACATTTATTCTACATGGAGTTGATCAATCCTCATGAGAAATATTCTCCAGAATAGAAAATTTTTAGTACAAAGAGTTTCATCATACAACTGTCTTCCAGATACATGTGGAGGTGGCAGGAGCAGTAGATTTGCCTTCTAAACAGCAGCCTGTCAGATGGAATATCATAGAGCCAGTGAAGTCTTCTTTTTCTTGCAGCTTTTTCTTTTAAAATAGAAGCATTTCCTCTGGCAACCTATTATAACCTACTCCAGGGATTCCCCCTGAATCTTCTGTGTAAGAGAATGGATAGCACATGGAGCCAAGGCACCATTAGGATGATGGAGTGGGAGGGGCAACAAGACTACTATTTACTTCTTTAGAGAAGGTGAACACACAGTCTGCAGCTGGAACATAGACATTCCCAACATTCTGACATCCAGTGGCTATTGTGGAGTTTGTTGGAAAGAAAATAATTTCATATACTGTAAAATCTCTGTATTATTCCTGGTGCCACTCTCTTTCTCTGCATGTAAATATACACATGCATACACACGTACATATGCTCTGTAAACTGGACTTTCTATTTAGAAAATCTTGTCTTTAATGATGAAGCCCTTGATTCAAGGTAAGATGCAACTAGCTTTCTTGAGTACTTTTCCCTGTTTATGTGCTTAAGGCACGCCTCCTACAGTAAGTCTTGCTGAGAGGAATCCCCTTTATTTCTCAAACATGTAATCATGCCTAAAATTTCTATAGCAACCAATCTAGTGATGGTTTTATAGTGTGGCTATGTGGAAATTTTAATATGGAATAAGATTAATTCTCCCCCACCCCATTCATATTGCTTGGACTGCAGAAATAAGTATCACCCAAACCCAAGTCAGATTTGAAAATAGAAAGCAGAGTCACTATAACATCATAGAAAATAGTTAAGTTTACAAATAAAAGCACTAAAGTGTTGATTTTCTCATTCCACATCAAATGTTTTGGGCTACAAAACTAAAGTTTAATAAAAATCTTCTTAGGTTTTTACAATTGTTAGAAATGATCAAATATAACCATTCAGTTTAATAAGTGAGCCCAAGGAAAGTATGCAATTCTGAAGATACATTGACAATAAGCCCACTTTTAAAATAACCTAATTAAGGTATATTTGACATCTTGATGCAACTCTTACCATTTTTAGCATGATTTCTCTTCTAATTAATAGATTAAATCTTTGTTTTTTTCTCCTCTGTTATTTCTTTCTCTGTAGATCTCTTTACACAGAAACAATGGGATGATACAATCATTCTTCTTGCTAATTATTTCATTATAAAAGAAAAAATGTGTTTTGTTTAAAAAGGATATTGATAACTTTTCATGCAACGTGTTCAATGTTGAGGCCAAAATATCTAGACAAGACACCATGAGCATGAAAATTGTCAAGTTATAGGACTGGAAATTTGTTAAAGGATTTTTTAAAAATATAGTACAATTTAGTATATTATATCTCAAAATTAAAACATCTGAAGTTATGGGTATGTTTGGGTATGTGTGCACATATGTCCATTTTCAAAAGTTCTAGGCAACCAATATTAAGTCTTCTTTTCACCAAAAGGTTAAGATGGTATATATTGTTATGGAAAACAATTATCATTTTGACCATTAATTTTATTTTTACCTATACCCACTAGTAATGTCTATGTATTTTACAGCTATATTTAGCATTGTCTTCATGACAATATTTTCCATTTTTAATTGAATATGAAGAAATTCTTAATAAATAAATGTTTATCAATTGCCTCTTTTATTCCAAGTTCTCTGCTTCTCAAATGAAACGTGCCTTAAGAAACTAGGAGACAGAGCTTAATATGGTGACCAGACAGGCCAGACTGTGAGAGTCTCCGCAAAAGCAAGTGTCCATAAAGAATCTCTGCATGAGTAAGCATGTGCTGGTGGGAGAGTGAAAAGCCATTTGAGGGGAGACTTGGGTGCATGCACCCAGGGCCTACTTCTGAGGGTGACTGCAAACACCCACCACCCTGAGACTGGAGCTTGGGGGTACAAGATCATCTGCTGTTCACAGGACTCTCCTGAGAAGAGCCTGTCAAATCCAGCTGATTCTCATGGCCTAGCACCTGGCCCACACCATCACCTGTTGTAGCAAATCAGTTGGAGCCTGGATCTGATCAGTGGAATCAGAGGATCAGGGAGAACCAGAGAGGAGCCACATGCCCAGTGAAGAGATGCTAACCACAGTCATTTTCTCTGTCCCAGGATCAGGCAGAGACCTGCATTGCCCAGCCCAGTTCTGCCCAGTTGTGTGAAACCTCCAACTTGGGACCTAAAGTAATCTCATCAAACTGGGAGAGAAAGAAACCCCTCCCGCATGTTGGATCAGATGCAGGTCAGATCTGAGTGGCAGACTTGACAGACAGCAAGCAGGGTAACTCTAGATCTGATTCACCCTCCTATAACAGTAGGCCTAGGGCATCTGACCCAAGTTGTTAGCACATTAGCCCATGCTGAGAATAATCCTATCAGCCTGCACAGAGAGCTAGAGATCAGAGCTGAAAGGACATTGGACTTGCAGGAACAAACTCAGAGCAAGTTTGGTTACTTGTTTTTATTTTTTTATTTTTATTTTTTGTCTGTTTTGCTTATTTTTGTTTGTTTATTGTTTTAGCTTTTTTGCTTTCTGTTTTGGATAACTTTTTTGTACTTGCTTTGTTTCTGTTATTTTACTGATTTTTTTTTTCTTTAGACTTACTGTTTGTCTATGGGAAAAGTACATCAATAGGGAGGTTTTTGTTGGTTTGAGTCTTTGTATGATTATCTGTATGTTTTAGGGTTTTTTTTTTCTCTTTTATGTCTTTGTTTCTCTTTTTATTTTTTAGTTGGTACATCTGCCTGTTTTCCCCTCTTACTCTTCTCTTTCTCCACCTTCCTCTTATCCCACACCTCCTTTTTCCATTTTTTTCCTTTTTCTTACCTCGTTTTGATTTCAGGGAGCAAATCTTTACCCCGACTGCATGGACAGATTGTAAGGCAGGGTGCTCATACAACTGTCAGTAGATTCTGGAATCTGCACACAGATTTTGAATCACAGCTCCCCCCTAAATTAAATAACAAAACTGCAAAAAGTACAGCCCCCAACCCACAGACCAGCTACAGAATTAAACAAAGCCAGAGGATCCACATAAAAAAGAATAGGAGATTGAGGAAACAGATGTAAAAACAACCCCACCATCCATGAACAACAGAATTAAAGAATGTGGGGGGAACTGGGAGGAGAGGAAAATCTACACAAATGAAGAAAAACCAAAAAAAGAATATGGATCACACACAGACTCCTGTGAGGTCAGACAGTGAGAAAATAGACTTCAGAACGCAAACAATGAAGAGCCTCCAGAATGACTGGTCTCAAACTACAAACTCAGATATCAAGACATTAATGGAGAGAATAAATGGAATTGAGGCAAGCCAAAAGGAAAAATAGGAAGGAGCTGATAACTGAGAAAACAGCAGTAAAGAATACTGTGAATGAAATAAATAACAAACTGATAAGCATGGAAAGCAGAATTAGCCAAGCAGAAGAATCTCAGAGCTAGAGGACCAAAATATAGAACTAACCCAAACTGTCAAAAATACAGAAAAGAAGCTTAAAAAGACAGAACAAAACCATCAAGAGATGAGTGATTATTACAAGAGCCAAACCTAAGACTAATCAGACTTTCTGAGGCAGAAAGAGAGACAGAGAATATCCTGGAACAAATATTCCATGAAATTATTCAAGAAAACTTCCTTCATCTCATCAGTGTTGTGACCATTCAAACACAAGAGAGTCAGAGAACCCCTGCAAGACAACAAATGAGAAGACCAACTCCGAGACACATAGTAATTCACCTAAACAAAGTAGGTCTAAAAGAAAAAGTCCTGGCCAGGCTTGGTGGCTTGACCTGTAATCCCAGAAAGTTGGGAGGTCGAGACAAGTGTATTGCCTGAGCCTGCAGGTTCGAGACCTACCCAGGCAACTTGCTGAGACCTAGTCTCTACAATAAATAAAAAATTAGCCAGGTGTGGGCAACAGAGTGAGACTCCAACTCAAAAAAAAAAAAGAAAAGAAAACAAAGAAAGAAAAAGAAAGAAAGAAAGAAAGAAACAAAGAAAGAAAGAAAGAAAGAAAGAAAGAAAGAAAGAAAGAAAGAAAGAAAGAAAGAAAGAAAGAAAGAAAGAAAAAGAAAAAAATCCTAAAGGCAGCAAGAGAAAAAGGTCAGACTACCTACAGGGGAAGACCAATTAGAATAGCAGCAGATTTATCTACAGAAACACTTCAGGCTAGGAGAGCTTGGAGCCCAATCTTCAAAGTTGTCAAAGATAAACAATTTCAACCAAGAATAACCTACCCAACTAAGCTAAGCATCATCAGTGAGGGAGAATTTATCTTTCCCAGATATTCAATCCCTAAGAACTTACACTGTCTCTAGATCAGCTCTACAAGAAATACTTAAGAAAGTATTAAACACAGAAGAAAGGGAAAAAAGGACAACGTTCTTCACAAGAGTGCAGGAAAAAGATTGAAAACACACAAGAATCAACTCAAAAATCAAAAGAAAGACAACAAACAAACAGGAACAACAACAACTCTATAAAAACCTCATGACAGGGACACACTCTCACATTTCAATAATTAGCCTGAACGTGAATGGATTAAATGCACCACTGAAAAGACATAGACTGGCAAAATGGATAAAATATCATGAGGCAACAATATAGTGTCTCTAAGAGACTCATCTCACCAGAAAGGACACTCATAGACTCAAAGTAAGAGAATGGGAAGCAAAATTTCAGGTGAACAGAACACAAAACAAAGCAGGAGTTGCAATCTAAATCTCAGACAAAATACCCTTTAATCTATCAAAACTTTAAAAAGATGCAGAAGGTCACTATATAATGATAAAAGATTCAATCCATCAATAAGAAATATCCATCCTAAACATATATGCACCCAATATAGGACCACCAACTTTTTTTTGTTTGAGTTGGAGTCTCACTCTGTCACCCATACTAGAGTACAGTGGCATGCTCCTGGCCACCACAGCCTCATCTTGCTGGGCTCTGGTGATCTTTCTGCCTCAATCTTCCAAGTAGCTGAAACTACAGGCATGCACTACCACATCCAGTTAATTTTTTGATTTACTGTAGAGATGAGGTCTTGCCAAGTTGCCCAGGAAGGTCTCAAACCTGCAGGTTCAGGCAGTCCACTCACCTCAGCTTCCCAAAGCACTGAGATTACAGGCTGAGCCACCGAGCCCAGCCCAGAGCATCAACTTTCATAAAGCAACTTCTAGGCAAACTTAAAAAAGATATTGACTCTAACACTATCATAGCTGGGTACTTTAAATACCCCACTCACAACCCTCCACAGATCATCAAGACAAAAAATCAGCAAGGAGATCAGGAAACTCAATGTGACTCTTGACCAAATGGACTTAACTGGTAGCTACAGAACACTTCACCCAACAACCGCAGAATATACATTCTACTCATCACCACATGCAACGTACTCTAAGATCGACCACATCCTTGGCCATAAAACAAGCATAAACAGATTTCATAATGTTGAAATTTTGCCATGTGCCTTCTTAGACCACAGTGGAATAAAAGTAAGTATCAACACCAATAAAATTCCCCCAAAACCCATAAAGACATGGACACTAAAAGCATGATGCTAAGCAACTCCTGAATCAACATGAAAATCATAACAGAGATTAAAAGATACCTGGAAACAAATGAAAATCATCTCTACCCATAGTCAGTTTTTCAGAAGTGTGAACAGTGTTATAGAGTTCTACATCGATCTGACATTTTATAGGCTAGGCACTCCCAGTTTCTTTGTAATTTTTTTAAATTATGGGGTACATTTCAGGGTTAGGTAGACAAATATTCATTATGTCCCCACTTCCCCAGGCAGATTCCCACTACTGCCTATCCCACCTCCCTGCTCACCAATACCCCTGCAGCTTCCCACTACTGTCAATCCTTTTCCTATAGTATTATGATAGTTGTTCAATGTCCACTTATGAATGAGAACATATGATACTCAGTTCTTGTTTTTGTGAAAGATCACTCAGTATTATAGACTCTAAATCCATCCAGGTTGCTCTGAAGTTGATTTTATTCTTCTTTATGGCTGCATAATATTCCATTGTGTATACATACCACATTTTTTAAAAAATCCAGTCATTTTTTGATGGGCAGCATGGTTGGTTCCATGTTTTTGCTATTGTGAACAATGCTGTGATCAACATTTGTGTGCTGGTATCTTTTTTATAGAGTGATTTGAATTTTTCCGGGTATATTCCCAGTAGGGGGATTGCAGGATCATATGGAAGGTTGATTTTTAGAATTTTTAGGAATTGCCACACTGTTTTACATAGAGGCTGTACTAATTTACACTAGTAGAATTGATCCCTCTTTGCCACATCCTCTCCAGCATCCATTATCTTTTGAGTTATTGATAATGGTCATTCTGACTGGAATTAGGTGGTATCTCAGTGTAGTTTTAATTTTCATGGCTTTGATGACTAGAGAGGTTGAACATTTTTTCATGTATCTGTTGGCTGCTCTTACATCTTCTTTTGAGAATTGTCTATTCATATCTTTTGCCCACTTTGTAATGGGGCAGTTTGTTTTTTTCTTTTCAGCATATTTGAGTTCCTTGTAGATCCTACATGCTAGGCCTTTGTCAGACATATAGTTGGCAAATATTTTTTCCCAGTCTATGGGTTGTCTCCCTGTCCTCTTGATGGTTTCTTTTGATTTGCAGAAGTTTTTCAGTTTGATGAGGTCCCACTTGTTTATCTTATCTCTTATGGCATGGGCACTTGGGGTTTTAATCAGGAATTGGTTGCCAGTTCCAATTTCCCTAAGGGATGTCTCCTGCATTTTCTAAGATTCTAATAGTTTGAGGTTTTACATTTAGGTCTTTGATCCATTTAGAGTTGATTTTTGGGTATCGAGATAGGTAGGGGTCCTGTTTCAATCTTCTGCATGTTGTCAGTCAGTTTTCCAGCATCATTTACTGAATAAGTTCTCCTCTCCCCAGTGGGTGGTGTAGAGGTTTTGTTGAAGATTTGTTGGTTGAGAAATTGAGGTTTTGCTTCTGGAATCTCAGTTTATTTCCATTGTTCTATATGCCTGTTCTTGTGCCAATATCAGGCTGTTTTGATTATTGTAGCTTTATAATAAAGTTTAAAGTCTGGGAGTGTGATACCTGCTTTTTTCTTTTCTTTTCTTTTCTTTTCCCCCTGAGGATTGTTTTGGCTATCTGTGGTTGTTTATGTTTCCATATGAATTCCTGTATTGTTATTTCTAGGTCTGAGAAGAATGTTGCTGATAATTTGATGGGTATTGTGTTAAATCTGTAGATTGCCTTAGTTGTAGTACTCATTGTAAAGGCCTTTCACATCTCTGGTTAGGAAGATGCCAACCTATTTCATTTTTTTGTGGCTATTGTGAATGAAATTGTGCTTTTTATTGGATTTCTGTATGTTTATTATTGGTGTATAGAAATGTGATTTTCTTTTGCACATTTATTTTATACCCTGAGACTTTGCCAAAGTCCTTTATCAGTGCAAAGGGGTTTTTGACAGATTCTCTTGGGTTTTCAAGGCATAGAATCATGTCATCTGCAAAGAGGGATAACTTGATTTCCTCTTTTCCTATTTGGATACCCCTGACCACCTTCTCTTCTCTGATTACTCTAGATAGGGCTACCAAAACTGTGTTGAACAGGAGGGGTGAGAGTGGGCATCCTTGTCTTGTTCCAGTTTTCAGGAGAAATGGTTCCAATTTCTGTCTGTTTAGTAGTATGCTGGCAGTGGGTTTCTTGTCGATGGTACTTACGATTTTGAGGTATGTTCCATCTAAGCCTAGATGTTTGAGGGTTTTTATCAAGAAGCAGTGCTGGATTTTATCAAAAGCTTTTTCTGCATCTAATGATATAATCATGTGTTGGTTTTTTTTTTTTTTTACATTTGTTGATGTTTTTAATTACATTTATGGTCTTATGAATGTTGAAACAGTTTTGCATCCCAGGGATGAAGCCTACTTGTTCATGGTGGATGATTTTTGAGAAGTGTTGCTGAATCCAGTATGATGGGATCTTGCTGAAAACTTCAGCATCAATGTTCATCAAGGATATTGGCCTGTATTTCTCATTCTTTGTTGAATCTTTACCTGGTTTGGGTATCAATTGGGCATTATGATGTTAGCTTCATAAAATGATTTGGGGAGAGTTCCATCTTTCTCAATCACCTGGAATTCTTTCAATAGGATTGGTATAATTTCTTCCTTGTATGTCTTGTAGAATTCTGCTGGAAAATCATCTGGTCCAGGGCTTCTTTTTAATAGGTAGTTCTTTTATGACATAGTCAATTTCCTGGATTTTTATTGGTCTATTTGGGTCTCAATTTCTTCTTGTTTCATCCTGAGGAGGTTGTGTGATGTCAGAAAGTCCTCCATTTCCTTTAGGTTTTCAAGTTTTTTTCAATACAAGTGTACATTGTAGTAATAATCTTTTGTATTTCTTCAGGGTCAGTTGTGACTTCGTCTTTGATGTTTCTGATTGTGTTTATTTGGATTTTTTCTTTGTCAGTCTAGCTAGGGGACCATCAATCTTGTTTATTCTTTCAAAGAACCAGCTTTTTGTTTTATTGATTTTTTTATATTATCTTTTTGTTTTCTATGTCCCGGATTTGGGTTTTTATTTTGGTGATCTGCTGAAGTTAGGCTTTTGGTGGAGCTGCTTTTCCAGCTGCGTTATGTGACTTGTTAGGCTGTTAACTTGTGATCTTTCCATTTTCCATTTTCTTCATGTGTGTTTGTGGAGATATGAATTCCCTCTTACTACTGCATTCATGGCATCTCAGAAGTTTTGGTAAGATGTTTTTTCATTTTCATTTGTTTCCAAGTATGTTTTAATCTCTGATTTGATTTCCATGTTGACTCAGGAGTAGCTTAGTATCATGCTATTTAGTGTTCATGTCTTTGTGGGTTTTGGAGGAATTTTGTTGGTATTATTTTTAATCCACTGTGGTCAGAGAAGGTGTATGGCAAAATTTCAGTATTGTGAAATCTGCTTATGCTTGATTTATGACCAAGGGTGTGGTCAATCTTAGAGTATGTTCCATGTGGTGATGAGTAGAATGTATGTTCTGTGGTTGTTGGGTGAAGTGTTCAATAGGTATCAAGTAAGTCCATTTGGTCAGGAGTCACATTGAGGTTCCAGATCTCCTTGCTGATTTTTTGTCTTGATGATCTGTGGAGGGTTGAGAGTGGGGTATTAAAGTCCCCAGCTATGACAGTGTTAGAGTCAATGTCTTGTTTAAGTTTGCCTAGAAGACATTTTATGAAAGTTGTGGCTCCTATATTGGGTGCATATATGTTTAGGATGGATATTTCTTGTTGATGGACTGAATCTTTTATCAACATATAGTAACCTTTTGTATCTTTTTAAATTTTTGATAGCTTAAAGGGTATTTTGTCTGAGATTTAGATTGCAACTCCTACTTTGTTTTGCATTCCATTCATCTGAAATTTTGCTTCCCATACTCTTACTTTGAGTCTATGAGCGTCCTTTCTGGTGAGATGAGTCTCTTAGAGACACTATATTGTTGCCTCATGATATTTTATCCATTTTGCCAGTCTACGTCTTTTCAGTGGTGCATGTAATTCATTCACATTCAGACTAATCATTGAAATGTGAGAGTGTGTCCCAGCCATGAGGTTTTTATAGGTTGTTGTTGCTCCTGTTTGTTGGCTTTCTTTTGACTTTTGGGTTGATTCTTGTGTGTTTTCAATGTTTTTCCTGACTCTTGGGAGGAATGTTGTCCTTCTTTTTTTCCCTTTCTTCTGTGTTTAATACTTAAGTGTTTCTTGTAGAGTTGGGCTAGAGGCAGCGTAAGTTCTTAGGGATTGAATATCTGGGAAAGGTTTTACTTATCCCTCACTGATGATGCTTAGCTTAGCTGGATAGGTTATTCTTGGTTGAAATTGTTTATCTTTGAGAACTTTTTGAAAATTGGGCTCCAAGCTCTCCTAGCTTGAAGTGTTTCTGTAGCTAAATCTGCTGCTAGTCTAACTGATCTTCCCCCATAGGTAGTCTGACCTTTTTTCTCTTGCTGCCTTTAGGATTTTTTCTTTTATACCTACTTTGTTTAAGCAAATTATTCTGTGTCTAGTATTTGGTCTTCTCAATTATTGTGTTGCAGGGGTTCTTAGACTCTCTTGTGTTTGGTTGTATCACTGATGAAAGGAGAGAAATTTTCTTGAACAATTTCATGGAATGTTTGTTCCAGGGTGTTCTCTGTCTCTCATTCTGCCTCAGGGAGTCCAATTACTCTTAGGTTTGGCCTCTTGAAATAATTGCTCATCTCTTGATGGTTTTGTTCTGTCTTCTTAAGTTTCTTTTCTATGTTTTGGAAAACATGGGTTAGTTTCATATTTTGGTCCTCAAGCTCTGAGATTCTTTCTTCTGCTTGGCTAATTCTGCTTTCCATGCTTGTCAGTTTGTTATTTATTTCATTCACAGTATTCTTTACTGCTGTTATCTTAGTTATCAACTCCTTCCTATTTTCCTTTTGACTTGTCTCAATTCCATTTATTCTCTCTATTAATGTCTTGATATCTGGGTTTGTAGTTTGAGAGAAATCATTCTGGGGGCTCTTCATTGTTTGTGTTCCAAAGTCTGTTTTCTCATTATCTGACCTCCCAGGGGTTTGTGTGTGACTCATATTCTTGTTTTGTTTTTTCTTCATTTGTGTAGAAGAAAAACCACTTTTTTCCCCCTTTACTTTAATTTTGTTGTTCATGGATGGTGGGGTTGCTTTTACTTCTGTTTCCTCAATCTCATATTCTTCCTTATGTAGATCCTCTGGCTTTGTTTAATTCTGAAGCTGGACTGTGAGTTGGAGGCTGTACTTTTTGTAGTTTGGGGATTTAATTTAAGGGTAGCTGTTATCAAAATCTACATACAGATGCCAGAATCCACTGACAGATGTATGGGCACCCTGGAACCCACTTCCCACTGCCTTACAATCTGTCCATTCAGTCGGGGTATAGGTTTGTTCCCTGAAAGCAAAATGAGGCAAGAAAAAGGAAAAGAATGGCAAAAGGAAGGAGGGAGGGGAAGAGGAAGTTGGAGAGAGAGAAGAATAAGAGGGAAACCAAACAGACATTCTGACTAACAAATGATAAAAAACACAAAGACAAAAAAGAGTAAAAAAACTAAAACATACAGATAATCATACAAACACACAAACCAACAAAAACCTCCCTATTGATGTACTCTTCCCATACACAAACAGGAAATCTAAAGAAAAAAATCAGTAAAATAACAGAAACAAAGCAAGTATGAAAACGTTATCAAAAACAGAAAGAGAGAAAAAAACTAAAACTAAAAACAAACCAAAAAAGAGCAAAACAAACAGATAAAAAATAAAAACAAGGAACCAAACTCACTCTGAGGTTGTTCCTGTAAGTCCAACATCCTCTCATCTCTGAGCTCTAGCTCACTGTACAGGCTGATAGGATCAGATGCCCCAGGACTTCTGTGGAAAGAGGGTGGATCAGATCTGGACTTACTCAGCTTGCTACCTGTCAAGTTTGCCACTCAGATCTAAGCTGTCTCTCTGATCCAGCATGGGAGGGGGATTTCTTTCTCTCCCAGTTTGATGAGATTACCTTAGGTCCTAAGTTGGAGGCTGGCAGAGCTGGGTGGATCTAGGCGGGGCAATGCAGGTCTCTGCCTGGTCCTGGGACAGAGAAAATGGCTGTGTGGGCTCTTCTTCACCTGGGAATTTGGCTAGTGAATACATTTTATATTCCTTAATTGTATTTTTAAATTGTCTCTACTTTATGTCTCTTACTTTTAACCCTCCTTCTAAAAAAAGGAATGCTTCCAACTTACAGGCATATTTGGATTAACTTTATCTCTTCCCCAATAGTTTAGGTCTTTTTAATATTAAAAAAAAGTACTCACTTCAGTTTTTTACCTGACTTTTCTCCTAAATATTTCCAGAGCCTTCTATTATATTATCTTTAAAAAGTCAGATACTCTGCAAACTGTGACTTGTGCTGTATAGTTGTTTTTTTTTTCTTCTAACTTTTAACATTTTATTTATTTATTTTTTTAAATTGCTCTTGTCACCACAAATTGAAATGAGTTTTCTAGGGCTCATTCCAATAGTAACTAAGAGTATTTTTTTAAGGATAAATGTCCCTTCTTTTTTACTTTGTTTTGAAAATTGGTGACTGCTGTCTCAAAGCTGTTTCCAGATTGTATTTATCATCTATCAGTAAAGTCAGTAACTTTATGGCATATGGTACAAAATGACCTTGAGTTTTTTTCAATAGGAGAAGTGCAGTCTCCATTTATACAATTATCCTAACACGTCTGCATATTTTTAAGCCTGTTGACTTTGCTTCTGTCATCATAAGCCATGTTCAGGGAACAATAAAGACTGTCGTTTTAAACTGTGTATACACAAATCACTGGTAGTGTGCATCAAGCCATCTGCTCTGCCAAGGGATTTTTCTTTTTCTAAGCATATCCTGACTGTGAAAAGAGTGTAAGATGATAATGTCATGCTGCCCATTTCCTGTGCTAAAACTTTCATTAATTTGTCGTATGAAAAGGTTACTGCTGATGAACTAGGTGCAAAATCCCAGCATTTTATTGGTCCTTCGGCTTCCACATATCACCTGTCTTTTAAACCAGTAGATTTTTTCAAATGTTCAAAAATCTCTTTTGCATGAAAATGAGTACCTAACTTCATTGTCTGGTTTCCCCTTGTCCCTTACATTTTTCTTCCTCTCCTCTCCTACTCCTGAGTATAAATAAAAACAAAATTAACTGTGGTGCAAGATTGCAATCATTAAACTTTTTATAGAAAGATCCCTTTCACATTTCACATCATGTCAACATTCTTTGATAGTAAAAAGCAAAATTCTTTTTTTTCTCTCAAGCTCTTAGAGTAACTCTTTAAAAATGAGTCATTTTTGGAAGTTCCCTATTCACTTTCTGACATCCCAGTGAGAAAGAACTATGTCAAGATCTATGGAGCTTCCTATAGTGCACACCCAGCTCATTTGTATGTGATAAAATTGGTATCCAAAGATGATTGGGTAGGGCTTCCATCTTAGGATTAGGGCATAATTTAAAAGATCTATTCTTTTGTTACCACCCTTTGAAGAGAATTATACATCTATCATTCAGATAGTGAAACAGAAAATTGTTTTATTTCAAATACTGAATATCAGAAAGCTTGAGATATTTTAGAATCTATTTTTTTCTACATAAAGTGGATTTAGCAATGCCAGTGTCTGTTGGCATTCATGGACAAAGAGTTTCCAGAAGTTTCCACAGCCCGTGAGGAGCCTTCAATACCTATCTTAAAGATGAGAGGATAATGTTTGGGAAGTGATGTCAAAGCTCACAATAGACTGAGGGAACTGACCTCTTATTGTCCTCGAATCCCCTCAGTTCTCTGCCTCCTTCACTTCTGGTGTCTGTCAAAATCCGTTCTCCTATGTGGACATTACTATAATAGTAACACAGTTGCTCAAATATGTGACTAATCAGAAGACTTAATTCAGACTGGAATCATTGCATCAAAAAAGAGAAGCTTCTAGAATCTAAAGGAATTTTCAAGAACATCTTTGGAAAGAATTGGATTTTTACTGTAAATTTACTTACCATCCATGCAACCGAAAGACTATATAAAAAGATTTTCAATAAACAGAATAAAGACCAAGGAGGGTGGTGTTTCTGAGTGAAGTTTTTTCTACTGGGGTATTCTTTTGATTATAGATACTACAGAAATTTCTTGATACATAAACTAATGAACCACTTGTGGATTCTTTGGAGAATGCAGCACTGTACTTTATTACACAGTTTTAAGAGAAATTCTTGCCATTTTAAAATTCTGTTTTGATGAAGTCATAGGCTAAGGAGGATAATAGAAGTCTTTTCTCTCCTCTCTTCTCATTATTCCATTTATAATGATGATGGAGATAAAAAAACTAATATGCTAGATGCTTTTTCTTTAATCCTTACAGCAACTACATAAAGTATTCCCTATGCACACTTCATTTTATAAATGAACACATTAAGTTAAAAGAAATTAGATAATTTGTTTAAGATTATTTTAATACAAAGACCAACGCAAGTCTCTGAGTTGCCATAGCCTTAGCTGATGTTGCCTGAGAGTGCTCAAAACAATAGAATTTAATTGCATCTTGTCATTGGTATATAAAAGCTGTAGTTGCATGTGACCTTTTTGGATATGCTAGTCCATTCCCTTCATTTGAAAGATAAAGGTGGAGATAGCAGGTACCCAGCAGAATGCCAGGTTCAGGCTAGACCCATTGATTCACATGTCATATATAGTGGCCAATGGGCTAACTTTTCTCCATTTTTATAGAGTCCCAGGAATTCTGAAACTCTAAACTATGAGAACCTGACATCTTAAAGGACCATTAAGAAATTTAAAATAATTTGACTAAAAATTGTTTCTTTTGCATTCAATTCAATGAAGCAGCTCTGTCTGATTTCATGTCCTGACTTTATCACTTATTGTGTGATTTTAGGCAAGTTGCTTGATCTCACAGTTTCCTTGTCTGTGAAATGGGAAAAGGTTAGTAAGCCACTTCATAGGTTATTATGAAGACTAAATAAATTAATAAACTCTACCAAGAACTGACATATAAGATAGAATAAGTAGACAAAGATGATAAACTAAATGACTATAAATGTATTCTTTGTGTTCAAAAAGTTAAGTAGAAGCATAATGACTAAATATAGTGTACTGGAACCAAAAGAGGCATTAGGTAAAAGCTAATAAAATCTAAAAATGTATAAACTTTTAGTTAACAGTAATGTATCCATATTAGTTCATTAATTATAATAAATGTACATTAATATAAGATGTTAATAATAGGGGAAACTGGGTATGATGTATATGAGATTCTCTGTACTATCATCCTAATGTCTCCATAAATCTAAAACCATTCCAAAAATCTAATTTATTTTTTAAAACATAAATTAGATATTTTAATGAAAAACAAGTCAATCAAAAATCCAAATTTCCTACCCTCACTTTCTGCCTTTCTTTCCCCCCAAATCCTCAGGGAAACCAGGAAAAATGGATTACATTACCTCATTGTGTTAGAGGAGGGGCTGATCTTTACACAGCTGTCGTCTGCTGGACCCTCGAACCCCAAGTAAAGCTAGAGTAACTCACACTTTTATCCTGGTTTTACTCAGTGTTTTCCCTGTAATTGAAGGTCTCTGACTGAAGACTGTGTGGTTCATTTTTAAACATACTTCTAAACATACCGTGCCATCTTCTACTTTGCCATGGTTACCCCCATGAAACCACTCAGTACTCCTGGAGTATCAGACAGTAAGTAAGATGTCAGCCCCCTTCCTCTGTTTTCTTAGTCTGTATTGCTTGTCTGTGTTGTTTTGTTGTGTCCTTCAGTCCTGCTTGAAGGGAGTGTGGGATGTTTGGGGTGAAGGCTGGATCCATCAGCATCCAAATTTTGATCTCATCCCTTCCAAATTCCCATTTTGCACAACACAAATTCTCAATTCTCTACTTCATTACTAGATAGATTGCATAGATGTGAATTCTCACACATTATATTTTGTAACTTTTTCCACCTATGAATTATGATAAAATTTTATGTTGACAATGAAAGTAACTCTTCTTATGTAAGGAAGACTATTCAAATTTTAAAAATCTTTTTTTCTTCACAAATCCTGATTTGAAAAACTATTATCATAAGTACCAAAAGAAAAAATACATTGGAAAGGACTACTAAAATTTTTTTTGTATGACACTGATAAAAGAAAACTCTTTTTCATTTAAAAAATTGTATCTGAAACTTAAAATTCTAATACTTTGAGGATTAAAACAATGAACATACTATTATAACATTTCATTAATACATGACATTTTATTATACATATTTATGCTATAATAAATCAGTTTATTTATCTCAACAAAACATATTTGATATGACAATATTCATGTTCATTTATTATAAAAAGTTGATGAAGTAGTCCTCCAGATGTTCCTAAAACATTTTAGTTTTATACTTTCAAGGCTCATTACCCTAACATTATTGATAATGATAGAAATGACTTATACCTGTATTCAGTAATTTTTACCTGTATTCAGTAGTTTTTTCTGAGTTCAGAGAAAACTCTGTTCACAAGATGATCTCCAATCTGCATTTCTCCTCTGAGCACTAACCCTTATTTCTGGATACCTACTTGAATATCTTCTCTTGGCTGTCTCATTGTAAATGTCACACACATACAAACACATTACTTACTGCTCTCCAGTAACTTCAAATTACTAGGTATGTCCAGAACAAGTCATGGTGTTTGACAACTGGGTGAATTTCTCACATCACTGTCTCTGTCTCCCTGTCTCTCTGTCTCTCACTCTCTGAATTCTCATGCTAGAATCTCCACTTACCTATGGATGATCTACTTTTAAGTCTCCTTTAAGACCTAGTTCTGGTGAATCTTTTTCCCTATTCTCTCCTACAAAAATATGCAATTACTTGTTTACATGTCTCTCCCAAGCATGTGGGAGTTTGAGAAGCAGAAACCCTGTTGTCTTTGCCCAAGAATAAATTATTATGATAGACTGGCAAACATGTACGAATGCTTGTATGTGTTTGTGTGGTGTGTGTGTTGCAGAGGTTGATGTGTTTGAAGATGTTTGTTGGCGAGGATCAGTTTAGGTAAGTAGGAATAAGAAAACAAAAAAATAGTCATGCCCTTGCTTAAAAGAGTAACAAGTATTTGGGGATTCTTTTCTGGCTGTTGCAGAGGGAGGATTTGGAGGCTTAGGAGAAAGCAAGCTGCTAACAATAGTGGAGGAAATCAGACCTGAGAAGAATAACCAGGGAGGTTATGTAACTTTTGTGAATAGTGGCTGCTAATACTTATTTTAAAAGGTTTTTCTGTGCAATGCTACTGCCAAATACTGAGTAAAACTTATACTGATGGTATGTATGAACTGAATGTTTGAGACCCCTGTGAATTCATATGTTGAAATCTAACGCCCTATGTCATGGTATTTGAAGGTTAAGCCTTTGAGAGATAATGTAGTGATGAAGATAGAGCCCTTATAAATAGGATCAGCTTACTTGTAAGAAGAGGCCAGAGAGCTACCCAACATTCTTTCTGCCATGTGAAGACACAAAAAGTCAACCATCTGCAACCCAGAGGAGGACTTTCACCAGAACCCAAATGTATTAGCACCCTGATCTCAGACTTCCTGCCTCCAGGACTGTGAGAAACAATTATATGTGGTTCATAAGCCACTTAGTCTAAGAAATGGTATGAATTAGACATTTAAGTGTTATTCTCCTATAGTATCCTGAGACCACTGATTTTGTATTTTTTATATTTAGAAAACTTATAGGTAGTTTGTTACTAGCAAACTGGACTGAATAAGACATGGTGCCTTGAGAAAGGAGAAAAAGGCTAGATGATTTGTTTGAAGAACAGCTCTGAGGATAGAGGAGAGCAAGAAAAATGATGTGAGTGCTAAAGGTGCTTATCAGAAAGTTAGCAAGGGCATTATAGAAGGGTGATGTGTCCAAGGGAATCTAAAGACTTCCAGAAAGTCTGGAAATTTTAAGGAGGGTGCGAGAGTTTTCACAGAAATTGAGATGGAGCAACAGACAATTTTACTGAGTATTAAATTAAATGATGACCCTCGAATATTGAGATATTTGAGGAGATTCTAATCATTCAAAATTTTAAAAAGTTTAGAGTTGATGTTAGAAAATAATATGCTAAATTCCACTGTCTGTAGCATTAATATATCATGTTTTTTAAACTTCAATTTTTTTCCACTCAAGAGATAAAAGAGTGTTTTCAGAGATTGGAGATCCTGGTGTGCAGGATCATCTTCTGCTCTTGGGGTTTTCCTGAGAAGAGGCAGCAGAACGCAGTTAATCCTCACCACCTGGTGCCTGGCCCACACCATCACCTGTGACAGTAGGGTGACACAATCCCCAAGATCCATGCAGAGGGCAGGAGAAACTGGAAAGGAGCCTGCTACTGGTGAGGAAACCACGACAGGTGCCATTTTCTCTGTCCTGGGACCAGGCAGAGACCTGCATTGCCCTGCCCAGCTCCATCCAGGCTCCAACCTGGGACCTGCCCCCTCCCGCACACTGGAACAGGCACAGGCACATCAGATCTGAGTGGAAGACTTGACAGTAGCAACAGCAAATGGGTGAGTCCAGATCTGATCCACTCTCTTCCCACAGTAGTCCATGGGGCATCTGACACACGCTGAGAACACCACTATTAGCCTGCACTATGAGCAGGTAGGGGTGGGGCTGGAGACCAGTTATAGCAATGACCTCAGACAAGTTTTGTTTTTTGTTTTGTTTGTCTGGTGGTTGGTTTGTTTTGCTTGCTTTTTGTTAGCTTTTTTTTTTTCTTTTTTATACCAATATTTTTTAAATTTTGATATTATGGGGTACAGTTAAGGGTTAGGTATACACATATGTTTTGTTTAGGCACCCTTGTTGATAAGGGATGTCTCTCCATCCCCAGACAGATATTGACTACCATTAATCCCACCTCTCTTCCCCTACCCCCATAGTTTCCCACCACCATCAGTCCATTTTCTTATAGTATTACGATGGATGTTCAAGGTCCACTGTATGAGTGAGAACAGGTGATACTCAGATCTTTGTTTCTGTGAGAGGTCACTCAGTATTATTGACTCTATTCCATTCAGGTTGCTGCGAAATTCATGATTTTGTTCTTTTTTATGGCTGCATAGTATTCCATCGTGTATATGTACCACATTTTTTTAATCCAGTCCTTTTTTGATGGACAGTAGGGTTGATTTCAGGTTCTTGCTATTGTGAACAATGCTGTGATAAACATGTGTGTGGAGGTATCTTTTTTATGGAGTGATTTGAGTTCTTCAGGGTATATTCTCAGAAGGGGGATTGCAAGGTCATATTGGAGGTTGATATTTAAAGTTTTTAGGTATCGCCACACTGTTTTCCATAGAGGTTGCACTAGTTTGCACTTCCACCAACAGTATAGGAGTGTTTCCTTTTCACCACACCCTCTCCAGCAACTGTTATTTTTTGTTATTGATAATTGCCATTCTGACTGGAGTTAGGTGGTATTTCAGTGTGGTTTTGATTTGCATCTCCTTGATGATGAGTGAGGTTGAACATTTCTTCATGTGTCTGTTGGCTGCTCGGATGTCTTCCTTTGAGAAGTGTCTGTTCATATCTTTTGCCCACTTTATAAAGGTGTTGTTTGTTTTGTTCTTTTCAACACATTTAAGTTCCTTGTAGATCCAAGATGTTAAGCCTTTGTCAGACCTGGAGTTGGCAAATACTTTTTCCCAGTCTGTGGGCTGTTTCCCTGCTCTCTTGATGGTTTCTTTGGCTTTTCAGAAGCTTGTCAGTTTAATGAGTTCCCACTTGTCTATCTTATCTCTTATAGCCCATGTGTTTCAGGCTTTGTTCAGGAATTGGATGCCAGTTCCAATTTCCATGAGGGTATGTCCTGCATTTTCTAAGGTTCTTATGATTTGAGGTTTAACATTTAGGTCTCTGATCCATTTAGAGTTAATTTTTGTGTATGGGGACAGATAGGGGTCTTATTTGAGTCTTCTGTATATGGTCAGCCAGTTTCCCAGCACCATTTACTGAATAGGTTCTCCTCTCTCCTGTGGTAGGTGGTGGAGGCTTTGTCGAAGATGAGTTGGTTGAGAAATTGAGGTTTAGCTTCTGGATTCTCAATTCTATTCCATTGGTCTATATGACTGTTTTTATACCAATACTAAGCTGTTTTGATTATTGTAGCTTTATAATAAAGTTTGAAGTCTGGTAATGTGATACCACCTGTTTGTTTGTTGTTGTTTTTTTGCTGAGGATTGTTCTGGCTATTGGTTGTTTGTGTTTCCATATGAATTCCTGTATTGTTTTTTCTAGGTCTGAGAAGAATGTTGCTGGTAATTTGATGGATAGTGCATTAAATCTGTAGATTGCCTTAGGTAGGATGTACATCTTCACAATTTTCATTCTTCCAATCCATGAGCGTGGGATATTTTTCCATTTGTATATGTCATCTTTGATTTCTTTGAGCAATATTTTGTAGTTTTCATTGTAAAGGTCTTTCATGTCTCTGGTTAGGAAGATGCCAAGGTATTTCATGTTTTTGTGGCTACTGTGAATGGAATTGTGGTTTTAATTTGGGTTTCTGTTTGTTTATTATTGGTGTAAAGAAATGCGATTGTCTTTGTACATTTATTTTATATCCTGAGACTTTGCCAAAGTCCTTTATCAGTGTAAGGAGGTTTTTGACAGATTCTCTTGGGTTTTCAAGGTACACAATCATGTCATCTGCAAAGAGAGATAACTTGACTTCCTCTTTTCCTATTTGGATACCCCTGATTGCCTTCTCTTCTCTGATTGCTCTAGCCAGGATTTCCAATACAGGAAGAGGAGAGGTGAGAGTGGGCATCCTTATCTTGTTCTAGTTTTCAGGGGAAATGGTTCCAATTTCTGTCCATTTAGGAGTATATTGACTGTGGGTTTCTCATAGATGGCTTTTACTATTTTGAGGTATGTTCCCCATATGCCTAGATGTTTGAGGGTTTTTATCAAGAAGGGGTGCTGGATTTTATCAAAAGCTTTTTCTGCATCTAATGATATAATCATGTGGTTTTTGTTTTGACATCTATTGATGTATTTAATTACATTTATGGTTTTACGAATGTTGAACCAGACTTGCATCCCAGGGATGAAGCCTACTTGGTCATGATGGATGATTTTTGAGATGTGTTGTTGAATCCAGTTTGCTAGGATCTTGTTGAGGATTTTAGCATCTATGTTCAACAAAGATATTGGCCTGTAGTTCTCTGTCTTTGTTGGGTCTTTACTTGGCTTGGGTATCAATGTGATGTTAGCTTCATCAAATGACTTGGGGAGAGTTCCATCTTTTTCAATCACTTGAAATACCTTCAGTAAGACTGATATCAGCGCCTCCTTAAATATCTTGTAGAATTCTGCTAGAAAGCCATCTGGACCAGACTTTTTTTTGTAGGTAGTTTTCTTATTACATAGTCAATTTCCTTGATTGTTATTGGTCTATTTAGGGTCTCAATTTCTTCTTGTTTCAACCTAGGCATGTTGTGTAATGACAGAAAGTCCCCCATTTCCTTAAGATTTTCAAGTTTGTTTTCATACATGTGTACATAGTAGTCTCTAATGATCTTTTGTATTTCTTCAGGGTCAGATGTGACTTCATCTTTTGTGTTTCTGATTGTATTTGGTCTTTTTTCTCTTTTTCTTGGTTAGTCTAGCTAGTGGACCATTGATCTTGTTTATCCTTTCAAAGAATGAGCTTTTTGTTTCATTGATTTTTTGTATTATCTATTTGTCTTCTATGTCCTGGATTTGGGCTTTTATTTTGGTGATCTGGATTCTTCTGCTGAAATAAGGGTTTTGGTGGTCTTGCTTTTCCAGCTTCCTTAGGTGGCTTGTTAGGCTATTAATTTGTGCTCCTTCCATTTTCTTCATGTGCATTTGTAGGGATATAAATTCCCCTCTTTCGTTTGCTTTTGATTTGTTTATATTTCTAGTTTTTTTCCCTCTTTTCTTCTTCTGTTTTTGATTATGTGTTTGTATTTGATTATACTTTGTATTTGCTTTGTTTCTGTTATTTTAATGCTGTTTTTAAGATTTCCTGTTTGAACCAGGCTCAGTGGCTCAGCCTGTACTCCCGTGCCTTGGGAGGCTGAGGTGAGTGGATTGCCTGAGCCCGTGGGTTCGAGACCTGCCTGGGCAACTTGGCGAGACCTCATCTCTACAATAAATCAAAAATCAGCCAGGCGTGGTAGTGCTTGCATGTAGTTCCAGCTACTTGGAAAGCTGAGGCGGAATGATCACTGGAGCCCAGCGGGTGGCGGCTGCAGTGGCTGGGAGCGGCTACTGCACTCCAGTCTGGGTGACGGAATGAGACTCCAACTCAAAAAAAAAAAAAAAGATTTCCTGTTTCTGTATGTTGTATATGGGTATCTTGGAGGGAGAGTACATCAACAGGTGGGGATAGGGTGTTGAAGGTTTGTGTGTTTGCATGATTGTCTGTATTTTTTAAATCTTTTCTGTCTTCATTTATGTCTCTTTTCATTTGTTAGTTGATATGCCTGTCTCTTTTCCCTCTTCTTTCTCTCTCCCCTCTCATCCTCCTCCTTCCTCTTTCCATGCTTTTCCTTTTTCTAACTTCATTTTTCTTTCAGAGGACAAAACTAGACCCCCAGTGCATAGACAGATTGTGTGGCAGTGGGAAGTGGGTTCCAGGGTGCCCACACACCTCTCAGCAGATACTGGGATCTGCAGATAGTTTCTGAATCATAGCTCCCTGCTCAATTAAATCTCAAAACTGCAAAAAGTACTGACCCCCACTCACAGTCCAGCTTCAGAAATGGACAAAACCAGAGTATCTACACAAGGAAGAATAAGAGATTTAGCAAACAGAAGTAAAAGCTCCTCCCCATCCCTGAACAACAGAATTAAAGAAGAGGTAAAAAAAGGTGGGGGTGGAAAATCTACACGAGTGAAGAAAACCAAAAGGAAGAATTTGGGTCTCAGTCCCCTGGGAGGTCAACCTCTGAGAATACAGACTTCATAATGTAAACAATGAAGATCCCCCAGAGTGACTGGTCTCAAGTCACAAACCCAGTTATCAAGATATTAATAGAGAGAATAAATAGAATCAAAGTGAGACAAAAGGAAAGAGTGAAGGAGTTGATAACTGAGATAACAGCAATAAAGAATACAGTGAATGAAATAAATAACAAACTAATAAGCATGGAAAACAGAATTAAAGAGCAGAAGAAAGACTCTAAGAGCTTGAAGATCAAAATATGAAATGAACCCAAACTGTTAAAAAAACATAGAAAAGAAGCTTAAAAAGACAGAATAAAACCTCCAGTAGATGAGCGATTATTTCAAGAGGCCAACCCTAAGATTAATTGACATTCCTGAGGTAGATAGAAATACAGAGACCACCCTGAAACAAACATTCCATGAAAATATCCAAGTCAACTTCCCTCATCTTATCAATGATGCGACCACTCAAACACAAGAGATTCAGAGAACACCTGCAAGAAAACAAATGAGAAGACCAACTCCTAGACACATAGTTATTTGCCTACATAACGTAGGTATAAAAGGAAAAAACTCTAAAGGCAGCAAGAGAGAAAGGTCAGACTGCCCACCAGGGAAGACCAATTAGAATAGCAGCAGACTTATCTACAGAAACACTTCAGACTAGGAGGACATGGAGCCCAATCTTCAAAATTATCAAAGATAAGCAATTTCAGCCAAGAATTAGCAACCCAGATAAGCTAAGCTTCATCAGTGATGGAGAATTAAAATCCTTCCCAGATATTCAATCCCTATGAGTTTATGCTGCCTCCAGACCAGCTCTCTAAGAAACACTTTAAAAAGTATTAAACACAAAAGAAAAAGAAAAATAAATGGCAACACTCATCCCAAGAATGCAGGAAAAAGATGGAAAACACATATGAGTCAGCACAAAAATCAAAAGAAAGACAACTAACAAACAAATAAGCAAACAGCAGCAACAACAAAAAACTCTACAAGAACCACAGGATGGCAAAACTCATATCTCAATAATTAGCCTGAATGTGAATGGACTAAATGCACCACTGAAAAGACATAGAATGGTAAAATGGATAAAGTATAATGAGGCACCGATATATTGTCTCCAAGAGACTCATCTCACCAGAAAGGACACACACAGACTCAAAGTAAGAGGATGGGAAACAAAATTTGGGGAGAATGGAACACCAAAAAAAAGCAGTTGTGATCTTAGTATCAGAAAAAATAACCTTCAAGATATCAAAAATTTAAAAGATATGAAAGGTCACTACATAATGATAAAAGGTTCAATTCTTCAACATGAACTATCCATCCTAAACATATATTCACCCAAAATAGAAGTACCAACTTTCATAAAGCTGCTTTTAGGTAAACTTAAAAAAGATATTGACTCTAACAGTATCATAGCTGGGAACAAAAACATCAACAAGGAAATTCGGAAGTTCAACATGATGCTTGACCAAATGGACTTAATTGATACCTACAGAACACTCCACCCAACAACCACAGAATACACATTCTACTCATCACCACATGGAATGTATTCTAAGATTGACCACAACCTCAGCCATAAATACGCATAAACAAATTCCATAAGATTGAAATACTGCCATGCATCTTCTCAGACTAGAGTAAAAATAAATACCAACACCAATAAAGTTCCTCCAAAATTCAAAAAGAAATGGACACTAAACAGCATGATGTTAAGAAACTCCTGTGTCAACAGGGAAATCAAAACAGAGATTAAAAGATACCTAGACACAAATGAAAATGAAGCAACATCTTACCAAAATCTCTGGGATGCCATGAAAACAGTCCTAAGAGGAGAAATTGTATCTCTATGAACACACATGAAGAAAATGGAAAGATCACAAGTTAACAACCCAACAAATCACCTAAGGAAGTTGGAAAAGCAAGACCATCAAAACCCTAACTTCAGCAAAAGAATCCAGATCACCAAAATAAAAACCCAAATCTGTGACATAGAAGACAAAAAAAAAAATCAATGAAACAAAAAACTGGTTCTTTGAAAGAATAAACAAGATTGATGGATCCCTAGGTAGATTGATCGAGAAAAAGAGAGAAAAAGTCCAAATAAACACAATCAGAAATGCAAAAGATCAAGTCACAACTGACCCTGAAGAAATACGAAAGATTATCAGAGGTACACTTGTATGGAAACAAACTTGAAAAGCTAAAGGAAATGGAGGATGTTCTGACACCACAACCTCCCCAGGTTGAAACAAGACGAAATTGAGACGCTAAATAGACCATTAAAAACCCAGGAAATTGAGTATGTCATAAGAAAACTACCTACAAAAAAAAAGTCCTGGACTGGATGGTTTTACTGCAGAATTCTATAAAACATACAAGGAGGAGCTGATACTAAATCTATTGAAAGTATCCCAGGCAATCAAGAAAGATGGAACATTCCCCAAATCGTTTTATGAAGTTAACATCACATTGATATTCACACTGTGTAAAGATCCAACAAAGAAAGAATTGCAGGCCAATATCCCTGATGAACATAAATGCTAAAATTCTCCACAAGATTCTAGCAAACTATATCCAACAGCAATCTCAAAAATCATCCACCATGGCCAAGTAGACTTCATCCCAGGATGCAGGGCTGGTTCAACATTCACAAGACCATAAACATAATTAAATATATCAACAGCTGTAAAAACAAAAACTACATAATTATATCATTAGATGCAGAAAAAGCTTTTGATAAAATCCAGCACCCCTTCTTGATAAAAACTTCCGAACATCTAGGCACAGGCGGGACATACCTCAAAATAGAGTCATCTATGAGACACCCACAGCCAGCATACTGCTAAACAGGCAGAAATTGGAACCACTTCCCCTGAAAATCAGAACAAGACAAGGATGCCCATTCTCACCCTCCTTTTCAACATAGATTTGGAAATCCTAGCTAGAGCAATCAGACAAGAGAAGGAGATCAGAGGTATCCAAATAGGAAAATAAGAAATCAAGTTATCCCTCTCTGCAGATGAAATGATTCTATAACTTGAAGACTCAAGAGAATCTGTCAAAAAGCTCCTTGCACTAATAAAGTATTTTGGCAAAGTCTCAGGGTATAAAATAAATGTGCAAAATACAGTCGCATTTCTATACAACAACAATAAACAGATAGAAACCCAAGTAAAAAGCACAATCCCATTCACAATAGCCACAAAAAAAGAGAGAAATGCCTTAGTATCTTCCTAACCAGATGCGTAAAAGAACTTTAGAACAAAAACTACAAAACACTACTCATAGAAATCAAAGATGACACAAACAAGTAGAAATATATTTCATGCTCATGGATTGAAATAATCAACATTGATAAGATGTCTATACTACTCAAGGCAATCTACAGATTTAATACAATACCCATTAAATTACCAGAAGCATTCTTCTCAGACCTTGAAATGACAATGCAGGAATTCATATGGAAACATAAATGACCATGAATAGCCTAAACAATCCTCAGCAAAAACAAAACAAAAAGAAAAAACAGAGCAGAAGATATCACCCTCCCAGACTTTAAACTTTATCTTAAAGCTACAATAATCAAAACAGTCAGATATTGGTACAAGAACAGACATATAGACCAATTGAACAGGATAGAGATTCAGAAACAAAACCTAAATTTCTCAATTAACTCATCTTTGACAAAGCCTTCACCACCAACCACTGGGGAGAGGAGAACCTATTCAGTAAATGTTACTGGGAAAATTGACCACATACAGAACATTAAAACAAGACCCCTATATATCACCATAAACAACAATCAACTCTAAATGAATCAAAGACTTAAACATAAAACCACAAACTGTAAGAACCTTAGAAAATGCTGGAGACATCCTTATGGAAATTGGAACTGGCAACCAATTCCTGATCAAAACCCCAAGTGCCCATGCCATAAGAGATAAGATAGACAAGTGGGACCTCATCAAACTGAAAGGCTTCTGCAAGGCCAAAGAAACCACGAAGAGAGGAGGAAGACAGCCCACAGACTGGGAAAAAATATTTGGCAACTATATGTCTGACAAAGGCCTAACATCTAGGATCTACGAGGAACTCAAACATGCCAAGAAGAAAAAAACAAACAGCCCCAGTACAAAGTGGGCAAGAGATATGAATAGACATTTCTCAAAAGAAGACATATGATCAGCCAACAGATACATGACAAAATGCTCAGCCTTACTAGTCATCAAGGTAATGCAAATTAAAACCACACTGAGATACCATCTAACTCCAGCCAGGATGGCCATCATTAATAACTCAAAAAACAACAGATGCTGGAGAGGATGTGGTGAAAAGGAACACTTCTACACTGTTGGTGGGAGTGTAAACTAATAGAAACTCTGTGGAAAACAATTTGGCAAATCCTAAACGATCTAAGAATCAACTGTCCATACGACCCCATAATGCCCCTACTGGGAATATACTCAGAGGAACTCAAATCACTCTATGAAAAAGATAACTGCACATGTATGTTTATTGCAGCATTGTTCACAATAGTAAACATGGAACCAACTGTGCAGCTCATTGAAAAATGTCTGGATTTAACAAATGTGGTCATATACATGATGGAATATTATGCAGCCATAACAAAGGTTAAAATTATGAATTTTGCAACAACTTGGATAGACTTAGAGTCTGTAGTACTGAGTGACTTATCTCAGAAACAAAGAACTGAGTGTCACATGTTCTCACTCATAAACTTAACTTGAACTATTATTGTAGTACTTTAAGAAAAGGACTGGCAGTAATGGGAAACTACTGACAGGGGGTGAGGGAGAAGTGCAGGATTGGCAGTAGTGGGAATCTGCCGGGTGATGAGGGGGCACATCTCATTAACAAGGGTACCTGCATAATGAACATTTGTATACCTAATCCTGAATTGTACCCCATATCTTTAAAGTTAAAATTTTTTTAAAGTGTTTTCGTGTTTTTGAGGATGATGACTTCTAAGCTACAATACTTCTAAAGAGGAAGAGGTCTTTCTCAGGTGTGTGCTGTAAGGTGAGATCTTTCTAGTCCACATGTTTTGGACACCTGAATTTCCAATCAATTTATTTAGCAATACTGATGGAGTTCTTTACTCTGGGATTTACGATGACAAGTAAATCATTTGAGAATAAATATATCCAAAGTGTGATAAGAACTAAATAAAGGTCATGAGATATTTATTTTACAATATAGATATACATATACATTTGAATATATAAACAACTGAATACACATTTGAATATGTATTAAATTTACATATGTACGTATATGTTCATGTGTGTGTTGTGTATGTGCATTTTCTTAAAAAGAATATAACACCTGTAAAAATAAATCCTCCAGTATATTATGAGTATTAATTTGGGATCTCTGAGAGACATAGTCAAGTGTGGCTTAAGAAAATATGCCTCAGCCAGGCTCAGTGGCTCAGCTGTAATCCCGTGCCTTGGGAGGCTGAGGTGAGTGAATTGCCTGAGCCCGCGGGTTTGAGACCCACCTGGGCAACTTGATGAGACCTCACCTCTACAATAAATCAAAAAATTAGCCATGTGTGGTAGCGCATGCCTGTAGTTCCAGCTACTTAGAAGACTGGGGCAGAGAGATTGCAGGAGCCCAGCAGGTCAAGGCTGCGGTGGCTGGGAGTGGCCACTGCACTTGAGTCTGGGTGACAGAGTGAGACTCCAACTCAAAAAAAAAAAAGAAAGAAAATATGCCTCTATGTGGGCACTGAAAGCATAGTTGCCCCCAAAAGACCTTAATCTCCAGGACTTTGTCCACTGTGCAGGTCAAAGACCCATTGAGAAGCAGGTGCACTCTCTTCTGAAGAGAGGAGAGAATACTTGGCTCACAAATGGTGGCCACTTATAAAGGCCTACAAACGTGCTAAACTGCCTGGCACTGGCTCACGATCACCCCAACAATCCCCCAGATAAATAGGGCCCTGGAACCCACATTAAAATGTTAAAATCATATAACCTTATCCAAAAGAATTTTCTACTTTAAACAAAAGAGGGAGGAAAGGAAGAGACAATTCAATTAGCCCTCCCCACCATCTTTGTTACAAAAAAGCGAGTTTTTTTTTATTTTCCCAAAATATTTGAACTATTATTTTGGCTAAGTAAGTAACTTTTACAATAACTACTGTGATTTTGTGTTATAACATGCTTTTAAAAACTTTGGTACTTAAACTCTCGATTCAGTCTCTCTAGGGTGAGATAAGAAGCAAGCTCCAGGAACCATACCTACCCCACCCCCTTCTGAATTGCCTGAAGGCCAGGTAAATTAATTTCACTAACAGCACTGCCAAATTGCTAATGAACTTTAAAATCTCCTTCAAGGCACAAGGATTACTACCCAACAAAGGATGAATGGCAAAATAACCTGGGCTTCACCCTCTAGCATATCAATTGTAAAAGTATTTCAGACCTATTATAAAAACAAAGGAAACTGTTTTCTCTTGCCAATGTTTACCTGTTTTTGAATTCTCAGTTTAAGCTTCAGCCTAACTACATGTCTCTAATGTTTTCAATTTTTCTTTCTTCAGACTTTGTCAAAGTGACTGTATTTCCTTGTTAAAGTACAACTATAGATAATTTACATAGGAATATTTCAACTTTATTAATGAATACATATAATTTATGGGCTTTCTCTTTTCCAACATTTTTTTGGGACAGTAGCCTTTTTCATCATTGTTTGCTTAATAATTTTTCCTGTGCTCTTACTCGATGTTTTATTAGATCCAAATAATATTCAGTTAAGGTTCTACCGTTTCCTATTCATGCCCTTGGAAATAAATAGGCAGGGACATCTCTATGGCCCCATCTCAACATGAAGTAGATACAGAAGAATGATATTTGCCCTGTTTTCCCAGGATCATAAGAATATTTCCAAGAGCAAGAGTGAGGAATGAAAGGTACCTATAGAAACCTAGAAGAGCCGGGCTCGGTGGCTCAGCCTGTAATCCCGCGCCTTTGGGAGGCTGAGGTGAGTGGATTGCCTGAGCCCGCGGGTTCGAGACCCGCCTGGGCAGCAAGACCTCATCTCTACAATAAATCAAAAAATCAGCCGGGCGTGGCAGCGCCATGCCTGTAATTCCAGCTCCTTGGAAGGCTGAAGCGGAAGGATCGCCGGAGCCCAGCAGGTCGAGGGGCCGTGGCCGGAAGCGGCCACTGCACTCCAGTTTGGGCAACCGAGTGAGACTCCAACTCAAAAAGAAAAGAAACCTAGAAGAAACTTAGCTTATTCTTTAGTCTTTGTGCCTCAGTGTAACCATTAGAACGCATTCAGACAGTCTATTGCAGGACAAACAGCAGCCTATCCCATCCCCCCTAGGCAAATCTCCTTCAGATGCAAGATCAGGACAGCCCAAACAACCATCCACCTTTGGTCAAGGAATTTGTGAATTGCAAATGTCTAACAAGTCTCTTTCGGGAATCACCCCCCCCACCCCTAGGGTTAACCTAATCAGCCCTCTGAACTACTGACACAGATAAACCCCACCATGGGACACAAATAAGTCCCACCATGGCAGCAATCATGTGACTGATCCACCCATCTGCCTGCTGTCCATCGCCTGGCATCATCAGTACCTGTGCTTGCCTGCCCCTTTGTGATGACATGGAACCAGACCACCACCCAATCACCCTAATGATCCTCCCCCATCTAGGGTAATGGTTATAGGACTCAACCACAAGCAACCAGGGCCATTGCCTTGCTAGAGTCTGGTGTGGCCATGTGATCTTTGAGCCATGGCTGTCGCCATGCTTCCTGGCTTTGGTCCCCCTCCCACACCTTGGAGAGGCAAATCTTCTCTCTTCCTTCTCTTTTGTCTCTAATTTACTTTTAAATAAACTTTTCTTAGCATTAAAAAAAGAAAAAAATATGCCTTTTAGCTTCTTTTCAGTTTTTAAAAAAGTTTGTATTACTTACATGTTTTTGAGAGTTCCAGTTCCTCAATATCATTTTATTTTGGTAGGTATACATTGATATTTATTTGTGGTGTTAACTTGCATTTCCAAGATCATTAGAAAAGTTGAACACTTTTCCCTATGTTTACTGGCCAAATGTAGCCTACTGTGAAATTTCTGTTCAAACCTTTTGTCATTTTTTGTCTACTGAACTGCCTGTTTTTTGCAGTTATTTATATATGCTGTATACAAGTTCTTCCTTTTCTTACTTTTATGACCTTAAAAGTACTTCGCTAGCCTCCACTCACTTTAATTTGGTGAGTGTGTGCCTGTTATGTATTTTATTATCCTTTTACTTTTAAGCTTCAGATGTCCTTGTATTTTATTGTATCTTTTATCCAATCTGAAAATTTGTGATGCCTTTTTTCAATGTCTGTGATAACTACTTATTTCTTAATACTACCCTTATTAAAATATAAAGTATCTTGCTTAAAATAATGAAAGCCTTTCTGACTAATGCTGGTTCTGAAGTTGTCACTCACTGTCTTCTAAAAGACAGTGTTCTTAATAAAACAAAATACTCACAAATACTTTCTCCTAAAACATACATACTCTAGATGAGTAAACAAATGCCTATATACTTAATAACAGTGAAAATGTCAAGATTATATTTATTGAATCTCATTTATATAAGTATATTTTTAATAAACTCAAAGTAAAACTGAATACCTAAAATAAATACCCCAAAGTGCTTCAAATCTGCCAAAAATCCAGTTAGATAATATATAGAAAAATAATTATTAGTGTAAAAAAATTCCTTCAGACTACAGGTGGGAAATAAATAATTTTAGTGTGCGGTTCCTCAAACTCTTGATTAAGAATCTCTTGGGATCCATAGAGTTAATGCAAGAAGTCTAGATATGTGGATTAATATATACATCATAATTTATAAACTGTATATAAATAATAAACCCACTTACTTCATATTTACTTTGTTTTTATTGTAATTTATAAGCTATAAATCTATACTCAATTATTATCACTATGTATTTTCTCAGTACCAATATACAATAATTATCAATATAATTATAACCAATATAATACAATAATTATCATAGAGTTATCTGTGACTTTTAAAATATATTTGAAAGGGTTCTTATAATTAAAAAGTTTAGGGGATTATTGATATATTTTAAAATGTTATTTTTATCTCCTGGAACCTAAGTTTTCTCAACAATGAATGAAATTTTAACATCTACCATGTACAAATTTCTTGGATGTTAAGGGATTAAAAAAATGTTAATTTCCATACCTGTCCTTCTACACGTATTAAAACAATGATTTCACTTTGTCAATTTAAAATATAATTTTTTGATTTTCAATTTTCTCACAATTCTAATGTCTTTTAAAAATAGTAGAAGAACAATTAGTTGGAAAAGCTAAACTGCATAGTAGAAAATTACTATTGGAGAGGAGCATAGGAATGGCAGAATCATAATTTAGTAATATAACTGATAGTTATAACACTAATCCTCATCATTAAAATACATCATTAAAACAAATTAATTTATGTTTATTTTGACTAAAAAGCTATCAGCCAAAAAAGGCAAGAGTCTAAGTGCTTTACTTGCATATTACACATATTACTTGCTTTATTTGCAACAAACTTTCTGTTGTTAAAATGAACACAAGTATTATTTCCATTTTACAGTTGAGGAAACTGAGATACAAGGATGTTAAGAAATTTTCCCAAGGTTACAAAGCAAGTTATGTGATGAAGCTGACTTTTTTTTTTGAGTTGGAGTCTCACTCTGTCGCCCAGGCTGGAGTGCAGTGGCCGCTCCTGGCCACCGCAGCCTCGACCTGCTGGGCTCCAGCGATCCTTCCGCCTCAGCCTTCCAAGTAGCTGGAACTACAGGCGCGTGCTACCATGCCCAGTTAATTTTTTTTTGTTTTGATTTATTGTAGAGATGAGGTCTTGCCAAGTTGCTCAGGTGGGTCTCGAAGCCGAGGGCTCAGGCAATCCACTCACCTCAGCCTCCCAAGGCGCAGGATTACAGGCTGAGCCACTGAGCCCGGCTGGAAACTGACTTTTAACTACACATTCTCTCATTAAAGAAATATTGCCTAAATCCATTATGAGATATTATCTCAATTATTAATTCAGATGCATTCAGGATCTTTACATGATCTGAGTCATAAGGAAGAAGGAACTCACTTATTTGTTCTTTCCCTGTTCATTGAATATGAGCTTTCAGCTTTTTCCCTGCCTCTCCATCACAATGAGCAGCTTCCTATAAATTCCTTCCATCCCCACTGTTGTGTGAATGTTCCCATTTCTAAAGAGATCAATTTTAGGGTAGCCTAGATAATTTTGCCTTTTTTGATACAAACAGCCTTAGACCATCTTTCCTAGGAAATAATTATTTTAGGACAGCAGAGTAAAATTCTCTAGATATGTAGAAAGAAATAAGACTCCTAAGGCACATTTCTTAGGATAATTCTCTGAAGTAAAAAAATTTGATCTATGACAGAGCATTGTAATTAAGTAGCAATGGCATTGCTAATTCCTTCAGGGAATGTCAGTGGTACAGTTTGGTCTGTGAAAAACAAGTTGACAGAGTTAAGACTAATGTAGTTGAGACTCTAACTCTTTTCTTTATTGACTGTCAGCTTCACTAGTTTGTCATGGTTGAATAGATACACCCAAGGATAGACAACTATTTGACCCATGTGTCTATCCTTGGGTGTATCTATTCAACCATGTGATTCTTCATGAACTAGCTTAATTGCACATACCTCTCTTGAGACAATTACTGCTACTTGGAGCCAAAATTTGCTACTCTGTGAGCATTGATTAAACAAACTCACTCAGTAACCATGAATATACCACACTTTACTGAATAAATCGATGACTGGGCATAAACATATACTTACACAAGCAGAGAATTTCAGGAACAATTAGCCTCTGTAAACATAGCTACTAACAAAGAAAAGCCTTTGAGAGAATGAATAATCCAGAGATTTATCTTCAATGGTTACTTACTGCTGCCTCTCAAATTTACTTTGCATTGTTGTCACTTAGCTCTAAAGAATTCTATCAATACCATGGGTGTAGTCAGTGGTTTTTGTTATTATTTTTGGGAATGGTATACCATATAAAGCATGGTTGGAGTAACTGTTACTGGTGTATATATAGTTCATTCCCATTTTTTCTATTTTTCTATAGTTAAGAAAAATCTCTCATTGTGTAGGTTTAACTCCCTCCCCCCTTTTCCACTCAAAGTGTGAAAAAGAGAAAAATCAGAAAAGACAGAGAGAGCAAGAGAGAGGGATGGATCCATACATTCCATTTATAGTTTCCTTTCTTAAATTTCTGTCATTCAGTATAGGAGAATGAGTACAGTTCAAATCACTCTTGACAAATGGGCCTCACACTTTGAGAATATTCTGGAATTTTTCATGTTTCTGGGACTCTGATATAAACTTTAATGTGCAACGCCATGATGTAGGGCAATAAGAAGTCCAAGAAGAGACTAGAGGATATGAAATATATTGAAAAAATATAAAATCTAACAGATGAAGTGGAGCAGACTAGTATCAGATACAGGAAACATGATGAAAATGATTCTACAAGATTCCAGTTATGTCTGAAGGAGAGAAATGGGGTTTTGAAGTAGTGAGACAAGCTTTAAGCTCTGATTTCACACTTCATCCAACCACAGGCTCAGCTGATCTGGCCTCTGGTGAGACTTGGTCAAACCTTACCAGAAGTGAGTTTTCCCACAGACAGAACATGTCTCCTGACAATTGAAATGCTCATACCTTAGAAATCACTGACAGAAACAAACTAGTTTTTTTCTTATATTTCTTCAGACACAATCACTCTCTCAGTTTTTATTTAGCAAACGGTGTGAGAAACAGGAATAATTTATCATTTTCCTCATGAGATTATTCAGTAAAAGATAGAAAGCAACTTGGCTGTGCAGAAAAGAGTATAATCTGTTACTATCACCCTGAGTGAGAAAAAAAGTCATAATATCAAAAATGTGTATTCCGTTTATCTGGTCCTGTACATAGCATAGGAGACTGGATAAGCAGTAAATGATCTCTAGGTCTCAATTTGTTAGAGCTCATTGGGTTTTTGGTCAGACTTTAAAAATCTTGTGATCGTGAAAGGTAGCCTATTGCTTCTCACAAATCTAAAGTAATGGTATATCCTTATTTCTTAGAAAGAGAAAGTTTTATTTTTAGATTCAACCATGAAGTGCATGAATAATAAAGAGCACTTTGGAAGAATATAAAGAAGTATGTAAGTGGTATGCATGGTAGAGTAGAAGAAAAATAACAGTGTCAATTTTCATCTCAGAATGATCAATAGGTAATTAAGGTTGCATCTCAGCTCCATATAAAACATCTCACTCATTTAGCACCTCTAATAATCAACATGGAATAATATCAAGGAAGAATGAAATTATCTCTTCAAATTTAAATTTAAGAAACTAGAAGCATAATTCAGTTTTTATTAAAGTATGACCTAAATGGAATCTCTTGGGGCTCTTGTTAAAAGTAAAGACTCCTTGGGTCTTGATCCCCCAAAAAACAGTGGCAGAAACTAACTTAAAAGGAAAATGAATGGCAATATTTAACACTAACTTCCTTATATTGGTATCACCTATCCATTAATGTATTCATTCAACAAATGTTTAATGAGCACGTAGTAGAATTTAGATATTTTTAATCATGAGATTTAAAGATTAGTCAAGTGTTTTCTGCTCTTATAGGACATTAGAGTTTCTTGGTAAGGAAACTTTTCAAATTAGCATCACAAGTGATGACGTGGAGACAGAGACATCTATCAGGGCATACTAATCGCAGATTAGTGGTGGAGAAAAAGAGATTGTCAACTTGATGGAGGATGATGCATGGTCTCCAGTAAAAAAGTTAAACTTTGGAAAAATCCAAAGGCAGAGAAACCAACTGGGAGAGAATGAGAATGAATCAAGGGAGACATGGGAATTGAGAAGAGAAAAACATTTCTTTCTTCTTCCTTCTTTTGGAAATATGAGTAGACATACCTATTTTTTTCAGAAACTGCTCCCTGTGTTCCCATTCCCCCACTCCCAAACTCACACATTCCCAAACACACACACACATTCTCTCTCTCTCTCCCTCTCTCCTTCTTCTCTCTCTCTCTCTCTCTCTCTCTCTCAGCATGACCACTGAGTTTGCTGTCATCGTGGCCCAGTGAAGGGTTCAAGATCTGAGCCCATGACCTTATTGATTACCTATCCTTCTCAGTTTCAGTGTACTAGACCTCAGTCATAACAAAGGACGTGAGAGTAACCAAGTAATGCTCAAATGATTCATTAGATTCAGCTGTGAAATGCATGAATAATAAAGAGCACTTTGGAAGAATGTAAAGTATGATCCACAAAAGCAAGTCCTAAGAGTAATTTTAAAAATAAATAATGCAAGATAAGCAGCCATTGGACCCATGATGAAATTAAGAAAATTATGTTAAAGTTCTTTTTTTCTTTCTCACTCTCCCTTTCTTCCTTCCTTCCTTCTTTTTATTTTATTTATTTATTTATTTTCTCTCTCTTACCTCCTTGCTTCCATTCATGACATGAACAGAATCAGTCATGGTGGTTGGTGAGGGAAGCCTGGTAAGCTGAGATATTGGTCACATAAGGATATTGAGCAAATAAGCAAATAGGTTGTTGCTAGGCTTCTCACTGGTGGAAGAGTAAATACAAGTGTAGAACAAAGAAATATCTGAATAAACATAACTTTCACATATAAAATATAATAAGAGATTTGGTAGAAAATACAAATAAAAGGTACAAGTCAAGCAGTAAGACCCCAGTATCTATGAACATACTTAGCCCTAGACATCAATTTTTAGATACTTCTTGTCACTAAAAAAAACTAAAATTCATAGATAAATGGCTTATCTGGTGCTGAATAAGGAAAGTAGGAAGTGTACTTGACACATCTTGTGTAAAAAGGAAAAGAAGAGTTGGAAGAAAGAAGGAAAAAAGTCAAAAAGACTAAATCTGGGAAAATTTGAGCATCAAAATAATTCTATCGCTATATCTATATAACTATAAACCATTGATTAACAGAAGATAGAGTTATATGGACACAGTGATATAAATGGAGGACAGGGCGGAAACTGTCTGTCCTCACCTGTACCTGTAAGGGAGTCCAGAGTGCTGAGAAGCGCGGACTCAGCCTGCGTTCAGTTTAGCTCCTGGATGCACTGGTGGGTCGGTAAGAGGGGATCGTCTGGTATGCCCGATTTTTTGGGTACGCACCAGGACCCCATTTGGAGGATAACGCTGTTCTCATATCTGGAGGTAGCCCAGCACCAAGAGGTGCGGACTTGCCTTCAGATAGGTTTCGTCTGTCTCCACGGCCGTAGGAAAATGTATTTTTGTGTTGCTGTCGTCTTTTTGTCTGCTGTGTTTGTGTGTGTGTGTTACTGTGGACGGAAAACATGGGACAGAGATGAACTAAAATCCTCTAACTCTTATGACTGATCATTTCTCGGACGTAAAGAAAAGGGCTGATAATCTGAGTGAAATAGTTTCTAAAAAAAAAAAAGTCCATCCTTCAATGTAAAATGGCCACCAAAGGGTACTTTCTCACTAAGTTTTGCTTTGCAGGTTAAGCATATTATCTTCCTGTTCTCCGTCATGGCCGCCTGAATCAGATGCCTTACATCCTCGTATGGCAGGATGTAACTGGTAACCCCCCACCCGTGGGCCAAATCTTTTATTCCACCCAAACAGGGCCTACGCTCAGAGTCCTGGCCTCTCAGGAAACAAAGTCCAGCCTGGGCGGCCGAGGCACAGCGCGGCGATCCTTGCCCCACCCCCCTGCGAGCGGGGTGGAGCATGCGAGCCATGGTCTGCAGCCTGTGCGCGGCCTCAGGCCCACAGTGCCCTGACAGCCAAGGCCCTGGGGGCCTGGGACGGGTGCCCATCCGGACAATGCGCATGGAATCTGCCCTGCTCTCGGCAGAGAGAAAACTGAGAACAAAGAGGATTAATGAGCATGAGCAAATCAGTGGAAAAACTTTCAAAGTGAGTATAAAAGCTTACAAATTCTAAATACTGCTGTAAAAGAATTTCTGCTGATAACTGTAGTTCTATCATTTCATTTTAAAAGTATACCCTAGCCAGGCTCGGTGGCTCAGCCTGTAATCCTGCACCTTTGGGAGGCTGAGGTGAGTGGATTGCCTGAGCCCGTAGGTTCGAGACCCGCCTGGGCAGGTGAGACCTCATCTCTACAATAAATCAAAAAATTAGCCGGGCGTGGTAGCGCACGCCTGTAATTCCAGCCACTCGGAAGGCTGAGGCGGAAGGATCGCCGGAGCCCAGCAGGTGGAGGCTGCGGTGGCCGGGAGCGGCCACTGCACTCCAGTTTGGGTGACAGAGTGAGACTCCAACTCAAAAAAATAAAAAAAAAGTATACCCTAGAATCCTCAGCCAAAATAAGTAATATAAGCAATATAAGCTATATATATAGCCAATATATAAGTTATATATATTATAAACAATAATAAATTTCAAGTGTTCAAGGCAAATTTGGTAAACAAAATAAGAAAGGTTTTCACCTCCTTTGTCCTCTCTCACCCCCTTCGCCCCCATATATACATGAAAAGCCATTTCAAGTTTCCACATGGCTTGGTGGGTCTCTTCTGAGAGAGGTGGCTGAGACAAAGGAATGTTTGAAAATTCTTCTTTGTTATTTTCTTATGATAAATTTCTCTCAAGTTGTATCTGAGTTGGGACTGTGTCAACCTTCTTTCCGAAGAAAGATGAAAGGATCATGTAAATGAATCCTGCTAGCTAACTACAAGAAAAGGTGTTAATAAACAGGCTAACTAAGGTGCTTTTTGGGTGCCTTTTGTATAGCTTTGAATTTCCCTAATAGTTCCACGTTGGATCCTATCTAAGCCCTTCCACTGGATATAAACTTATTGCTTTGGTTAGAGTTCTGAGGTTAAAAAAAATGTGAGGAAAGTTGTTAGTGTAAGGTATGTTTTTACTAAGAAAGAATAAAGGAAACATAAATAATTATATAAAAAATATTATATAATACATTTTTGTTCTATAATAAATGACTGGTTAAAAAAGATAGAACAAAAATAAAAGGTTTAAGCATGTTCAAAAAACAGTATAAGTTTATCAAACATGGTAAATAAAAGTTAGTGGAAAAAAAGAGAGACAAAATTCAATTAGCCCTCCCCCTGTCTTTGTTACAAAAGAGCCAAGTTTTTTTCTTTTCAAAATCGTTAAACCATCATTTTGGCTAAATAAATAACTTTTACAATAACTACTGTGATTTTGTGTTGCAACATGCTTAAAAAAAAAAACTTTGATACTTAAACTCTTCAAGTTCTTGATTCAGTCTCTAGGATGAGATAAGCAGCAAGCTCCAGGGACCACACCTACCCCACCCCTTCTAAGTTGCCTGAAGGCCAGGCAAATTAATTTCACTAACAGCACAAACTTTAAAATCTCCTTCCAGGCACAAGAATTACTATCCAACATAGGATGAGTGGAAAATAACCTGGGCTTCACTCTCTAGCATATCAATTGTTGTAAAAGTATGTCAGACCTATTATAAAAACAAAGGAAACTGTTTTCCCTTGCCAATGTTTACCTGTTTTGAATTCTCAATTTAAGCTACAACCTAACTACATGTCTCTAATGTTTTCAATCTTTCTTTCTTCAGACTTTGTGTCAAAGTGGTTCCTTATTAAAGTACAACTATAAATAATTTACAAGGAAATACTTCAACTTATGTTAATGAATACATACAATTTATGAAACTTTCACTTTTCCAACATTGTTTTTTTGGGGGGATTCTTCTCCCAATTCTAAGAGAAGTCTAACACCAGAGGCCAAGGAAGTCTTGTCCCTCGTGGAAAAGGCTATTGTGTCTCAAAAGGTTAAAAGAACAGATTATTGCCTGCCTTGGGACTTAATTGTTCTGGCCACTCTCCATACTCCCACAGGGTGTCTGTGGCAGAAAGGACAAATAAAATGGCTCCATCTACCGATAACTTCTAAAAAATATTGGCTTCTTATCCTTATTTAGTAGCTTTGCTTGTAACCAAGGGGAGACTAAAAAGCGTTAAATACACAATATAATTGTTCCTTATAACAAATTTCAATTTCAGACTTTATTTCAAACTAATAATGATTGGCAGGTAGCATTAACTGATTACAGAGGACAAATTCTATTCCACTTACCTAAAAGTCCTGTTACATTTTGTGAGACAAAATCCTATAATTTTTCCTTGCAACTGTTCCTCAGTCCCCCTTGAGGGAGCAGCTTTGGTGTTTACTGACAGCTCGTCTAATGGTGAAGCCATGGCAGTTATTAATAATTCTGAACACCTCTAAAATCCTTAGCCCAGAAGACAGAACTGAGGGCAATTTTGTATACCTTCACTGCCCTGGAATTTTCAAGATTTGATTTATACACTGATTCTTGTTATATTATGGAATTGTTTCCTCATATCGAAACAGCTTCTATCCTGACCCACAAAACTACAATTTTGGAACTATTAACTCAATTACAGCAGCTGATTAATAATAGAAAGGAACAATTCTTTGTGGGTCATATTAGGTCCCATTTTGGTCTTCTGGGACATTTACACCAAGGCAATCAATTGGCTGAGCCCTGACTAAGCCTGCTGTGTGTGCTGCAGTAGAGGCTGAGGCAGTTACTCAGGCTCAACTTTTTCATAAAATTCATCATCAAAATGCTACTCCCTTATGTATCAGTTTCATTTACCCAGGGTAATGGCTAAACAAATCATTAAGAATTGTCCAGCTTGTCCCACTTTTGTTCCAGCTCCAGGAGGAGTCAACTCTTGAGGACTAAGACCTAATGTGCAATGGCAAATGGATGTAACTCACTTTCCCAGCTTTGGAAAATTGTCTTATTTGCATGTGACTGTGGATACATTTTCTCATGTTATTTTAGCTTAGCAAAAACTGGAGAATCCTACAAGGATGTGGCGCAACATTTATTCTTTTGCTTTTCACAGCTAGGTATGCCAAAGCAACTGAAAACTGACAATGGTCCTGCATATACATCTAAATCTTTCCAGCAATTTTGCTCCTAAATTAGTATTTCTCATTCCACAGAAATTCCCTACATTCCACAAGGTCAAGCCATAATTGAAAGAGCTTACTAAACTTTAAAAAAATCAATTAAGTTACAAGAGGGGGAGTTCAAGTATAGCTCTCCTCACCACATCCTGAATCACGCTTTATTTGTTATTAATCATTTAAATTTGGACTCTTCAGGCTATTCAGCTATGGCTAGACATTGAAATCCAGAAGAAAGTATAAAGCCTCTGATAAAATAGAAGGCTCTCCTTACAGGAAAAGGGGAGGGCCTGCTTTATTTTGTGCTCAAGTCAAACATGTTACTAATCATAATTTTTCTTATGAAGGGCATTCCAACTCCCTCCCTATTTGTTTTTATGATAATTCTGCTTTTAATAATTACCAGGCTTCCTGTCCACCTTTAATTCTCTAAGAACAGAAAGCCCTTATCAGGACAATATCAAGGACGATTGGTGACTGGAGATGTTAATGCCTGGAGGAACCATCCCTAGCTGTGTGACTAGAGCTTCACCACCTGTCAACGTACCTGCTTGCCCCTTCAATAATACAGAAAAGGACTGGCCACTCATCCAGCGAGATACTGGCTTCCTGAAATGAAGAGACTGTGTTTATAACTCTAAGGTGGACTATCCTGTGCCCAGTAAAAGACTATATATTAGTGACTGGGGTTTTTAATGGCCCTACGCTTGCCACAGCTAGGTGTCATTCCAATGGATGGGTGCCTCTACTACTGTCCATCAAGTATGGCATCTGGCAGATTATTCAGCCTCATCTATGGAGAGCTCTCGCAGCCCTTCAACCAGTCAGCCTGTCTAAATCTGTCGGACAAACTCAGTCATACCTTATTAGAGCATACTTGCAATCCCCTTATATATTTCTTGTTTGGAATGAACTTCAAACTGTTAAAATTGTTTATCGTGCTAATGTTTATAAGATATCTTGTACTGAATGCATTTTACTAGTTGTTTAACTAACGCCTTTTATGAGAGATTTGTCATTCTCAAGCAACTCCCCTATTTAATGATCCCCATATCTTTGCCATCCCATTAATATGCTGAATATGGTTTACAGACATTATATAAGATTAATGCTGTTTTAAAAAGAAAGATTTTTTTAGCTACTTTAATTTTAAGAATTACAGCATTAATAGCTGTTGCTACTTCAATAACAGTTTCAGCTGTAGCTCTATCTAAAAAAGTTTATACAGCTACCTTTGCTGATCAGTTATCTAAGAATGTTTCTATTGCATTAGCTACTCAGGAGATTATAGATCAAAAGTAAAAAGTAAAGCTAATGCTTAAACAAACAGTTTTAGCAATAGGACAAGAGCTTATGACTTTAAAAATAAAATTGGCTCTCCGATGTCACTCTGAGTTTAAGTGGATTTGCCTCACTTCTTTAGGGGTGAATAAGTCTGTCCATATTGGGACAAGATAAAAAAAAATCATATCCTTGGAATTTGAAATCATTCAGACTTGAGTATAGACCTTATTAAATTATACCAAGAAATATAGGCCGGTCCTCAGAATTGACCACTTCTATATTTAATAATTTCTCATCATTCATCAACCAAAAGTCATTGATGTCTATACTCATTAATGTGGGAATTTGCAGAGCAGTGATTCTTGTGTTGCTATGCCTGCTTCCAATTATTTTCAAGGTGCTGAAGAAAAAAAAATTTCTCAGCTCAACACCGAGTTCTATGGGTTCATGCTAAAAAATAGAAAAGGGGGAGATGTTGGGAGTCGGCCGTGGAGGCCTGCCTGAGCATTAGGGATCCAGGTGGGCTGCGGACCCTGAGACCACCAGGTTTGGTTCAGGAGCTGAAGACCCATTCCTTCCTCCTTTCTTTGTTGTTTAGCATTACCCACTGGCAGGGATTTTGATAATCTAAGCATGAAGTTCTGAGAATATGACAGGCATGGCTGACTCTAGGGATCCATTGTTCCCATTTCTCACAGACTGCGGTTTCGGTTCAAGCTCAGATCACATTTGGGAGCCTTATACATGATACAAGTTTCTTTATAAGATTAAAAAATATATTTGTAGAATTAGTATATACATTTAGAGAGCTGTTTCCAGCTTTAGATGGTATTGATGATTATCTAGGATTACCAGAAATGGTCCAGCACGAACTTTGGGCTGGGCCACATTCCTAAGGGCCCAGCATCCACTTTGGGCTGGGCTGCATTCTTTTAAACCGGTTCTTTAGTTACAATTAGTGTAAGTTTTTTCTACTTATAATAGAAACTGAATTTATTTTATTCATAGAAAGTATTATAGAATAGGTCATGCTACGTGAGGGAATTATGTTAGTTCAAGCATGATCAAACATGATATTTTAAGGTTTAATAAGAATACAGTTAACTTTAAGAATTTCATTGTCTCTATTTTCTACTATTGTAGTTTTGAAGAACGAGAGCAACAACTCAATTGGTTTGAAGCATGGTTTAACCGCTCCCCCTGGTTTACTACATTAATTTCCACCATAGTTGGCCCTTTAGTTGTTTTAATTCTCCTATTTATTTTCGGGCCTTGCATCATCAACAAGCCTGAGCCCGCACAAATTGAACTTAAATCAACCAATCAAAGTCTTTGTAACTGCGTCATATAGTTTTTATCCAATCCTGTGTGCACAAGTTTGTAAAGCCACCCCACCCCTTCAGAATTATGTATAAAAGGTGCGTGTTAGCCTGGGTCGGGTCTCCCATCCTTGAAGTCACTGTGTCGGCTTCAAACATGAGCCCAGACTTGAGCCTGAATAAAGACCCTCGTGTGTTTGCATCAGAGCTGGCTCTTTGTGGTCTTTCGGATTTAAAATCTTGGGTTTAACATATATCCTCCTTCATCTAAGACTGGTTCAGGAATGGAGAGGACTGGGGTTGTATCTGGGGGCCTATTTGCTACAAGGTATTGTGTAAAGCAGGAACTGGGACAGCTGAGCCTGACTCACGAAATGGCTTATAGTCATCTTATTACAATATCCACTCTTCAAGTGAGGGCATCTGGGACTCCCAGTTTTTCTCAAGAATATAGCACTTTTTCCTCTTGATTCTTCTACCACTTTTTTCAATGAAATCCTAGAGGATTTTGGTTATTTGGAATTCTGCAGCACAGCCACCAACTGTCTCTAGAATGTCTCATTTTGCTTTTGCCTCCAAAAAAATAGTTTTCATGGATAGGCAGCAATTAGGGTTCTTTATCCAAGGTTCCAATATCTCCCAATTTTCAAGCATAGCATCTTGTTTGATGGAGTTACTCATCGAGACAAACTGACTAGTAATCTTAACTGAGGCCAGCATTAGCCTTTATGGTAACCAATTTCCACACTCTTTTTTGACTAACATCTACATGATTCTCCTCATCTGGGCTTTCAGACTAAAAGTCAAAACCAAATAATGCACTTAAAATCTTTGAAAGGCAAACTCACTGGAGCTCAGTAGTATGTATATTGTACTTTGTTGCTCATTCAAATTTCCCCTAGTGAAAATTAAATAAATGTATGGTAGACATCACTTCAGTAGGCAAAAATATAAATCTAAATAAAAAGTCTTTTTGTAAAGGCTGATTTTTCAAATATCTGTACTAAGATGCAATGGTTTAAATGTATTCTCCAAATTTTATGTGTTGGAAACTTAATTCTCAAATTTGCATGTTGATGGTGTTTGGAGGTGGCACGTTTGGGAGGTAATTAGAATTAAATAAGGTCATCCAGGTGATGACCTCATGATGGCACTACTGAATTTATAAAAAGAGGAGGAAAGACCAGATCGGACATGCTTTTGCCTTGTTATCATGTGATGAACTTTGCCATGTTATGATGCAGCATTAAGGCCCTTACCAGTTACAAGTACCATGTTCTTAGACTACCCAGCCTCTAGAACTGTGAGCTATATAAACTTCTTTTCTTTATAAATTACCCAGTTTGTGGTATTTTGTTATAGTAACAGAAAATGAACTAAAACACAGAATAAAATCTGGTCAGGCAAGTTTTGTTTTTGCAAGAGGAAAGAAAACTAAAGATATTAAAGAAAGCTATGCAGGCTGAGTGTATTGGCACATCTGTAATCCAGGCTATTCACAAGGATGAAATGGGAGGATCTCCTAAAGTTTGAAGCTCAAGGTCAGCATAGCAAGATCCCCTTACACAAAAAAGAAATCAATTCCAAATAAATAAATAAAAATATTATTCTAAGTTAGCTCCTAGTTTTGATTTTCTTCACAGGTATGGCTCAAATAAAACTCTTAGCACCAATATGATCAGGCAGGGTGAGGAAAGATCTTTAAGATATTCTACCTTAGCTGCCTGTGTTCCACAACTGTTTTATTTTTTTCTCAGGAAAAAATTTCAAACTATCTATATCCTCTCTCTTGGAAAAGCCAGTCCAGATTCATTATCAACAGAACTGGCAAACACAACATTCTTGAAAAAAAAAAAAATCATAAAAAAGCTCCTGGTTTTAAGGGGTAATTTTCCCCTGGCTTATTTAGATGACTTTTCTCAGTGTTGAGAATCATAGCCAGGGGGGATCACACATTTACTTTAATTAAAAAATAGCTGTGAATTGAATGATTTATTTAACCAAGCGGAACTACGTAGAGACTAGAATGTGTTTCACTCCAGCAGAATAACAAGTTGCAAATGAACACAAAACATTTTCAGGGCATGGTTAAACCGAAGTTCATTTTATGGAATAGTATATTAGGATCATGTCTCACAAATAATATGTATGCTGTCAGGTAGCTTTTTCTCACAATCCCCATGAAATTGACAAATTCACTTGAGTTCTTTGTCATCTTTAAAGTTGAAGTCACTTGGAACTCAGAAGGGTGAGACATTTTTTATTTATAAATTACAGACCTAACAGTATTCATGTGACCCTAAACAAACCACACAAAAGCTTTCTAAATCCTGTTACGCTTATCTGTAAATAGTGTTCAAGGATTAAGTGAAGTCATAATAATTAAGATAATTCTGTCCTTTCATAGGGAAAAAAGCAGATTCTCTCTCTCTTTCTCTCTGGCCAAGGTCATCATCACATACATTGTCCTGATACCCTAGATGACAAGCCACCCTTCTGGTGGTCAATGCTAGAAATGAAGGTGCGATACCTGAAGAGAGCCAACTTTTTCTAGCCTGCTGTTTGCAAGGCTTTGTAAGATCATGTAGCATGTATATGTGTGTGACCTCCAACAGAAAATGTGCTGCTCTGGAGTATAGAACAAAGGGATCAACTGATTCAAAAGGCTTGCTAGGAATCCCTGAGCTAAACAACTTCCAAACCTTAAGAGTCTATAGATAAGTAAAACTACAAAGAAAACTAAGGAAAATAAATATAAGGTTACAATTTTTTTTTCATTAAGAAACACATAATTAAAAACACAAACAGTCAGTCATGGTGGCACACACCTGTACTCCCAGATACTCAGGAGGCTGAGGTAGGAGGATTGCTTGAGGCCAGGGGTATGATTGTGCCTGTGGATAACCATTGCACTCCAGCCTGGGCCACACAGTGAGACCTCGTTTCTAAAATAATAATAAAACAAAACCAAAAAAGAATATCCATACCATTCATATTTGCATTTTCTAATATAAAGATAATTTTAATATCAGAGAATGAAACAAAATTAATCTATGATAAATTAATTGTACTGCCTGTGTTTGATTATTTTACTACATTGTATTAGAAACCTAGATAAACTATATGGGTCTGTGGATAGCATTTAAAAATCATTATTCCAAGAGACCTCTACTTTTTAATCAAAAGATGGTTCACTGATGTCAGTAGGTTTTAAATTTGGTTATAAATATATGTTAAAAGTCTGTTTATCTATACTATATAAAAACTTTCTTCTGATTGGGCATAGTGGCTTATTCCTGTAATCTCAGTAATTTGGGAGGTTGAAGTAGGAGGATTGCTTGAGCCCAGGAGTTTGAGACCACACTGGGCAACATAGTGAGACCTCATCTCTACAAAAAATAAAAAAAAATTAGATGGGCATTGTGGAACATGCCTGTAGTCTCAGCTACTCAGGAAGCTGAGGCTGAAGGATCACCTGAGTCAAAGAGTTTGAGGCCACAGTGAACTGTAATTGTGCTACTGCACTCCAGCCTGGGTGACAAAGTGAGACCCTGATTCAAAACAAACTTTCTGCTATCATCTGATATTAGTGCATGCCATTTGTGGCCAATACCATTATGCTTGTCTTCTAAAACACTAGAAATGCAGCTTAGTTTAGCTTCTACACTTGTGCTTTGTCCAGGCATGCAAATAAATAAATATTGACTAAAAACAAATATGTTCTGAAATAATATGACTTTCTTAGAGACAGAGATTCTGTTGGGTAAGGTGAAGTCAATTCTCACAAGGTTAGCTAACCATAGCTTCTGACAACATTTTAAAGATTCCAGTACACTTAGTAGGGCAACTGTTTCATCCAACTGAGATGAAAAATATAAGCAATTTGATTAGCTAATGTTCTTCATGACATTCTGTTTGCTATAGTCTTCTAGTTGTAAGATTGATATACAAATGATATATACTTCAAGCTAGGTCACAAGATTACTGCCTTTGTATGCTTGTGTAAATGAAACACAAAATGCAAAACATATAGAATTGAGAAATAATACTTTCATAGCACTACTAAATAAAAGCCCTATAAAAAGATTTCCATTGAAAGGTAGATGCATTTGAAGAGACAGATGAATCTTCATTGCTATAATAAAAAAAAATCAGTGGCATGGGAGTGAATCTGAAATCTCCAAAAGTAAAACAGAGATTGACAGACATCCCCAGATGATAATGTGTGTCAGGATTATGACAACTTAAGCATCTTATATATACTACAACGTTGAAATGTTATTGTAAAGATAAGATAAAATAAGGATATATATCATAAAACTAGGAGACTACTGAAATTTCAGTATTGGGATAATATTTGAATGATGCTTAATAAAAATAACTTTTAAAATTTAGTTATTTGATACTCGATTGCTCTTCTTTTTCATTTCAAGCCATATGCCATTGCTCAATATGCAATAATACACAACTATTTACTAGTGAACACTAAAATTGCTTATGCTAATTACATTTAAAAGACAAATTTAAATGCCCTGACATAAGACAAATCTATTTATTATCTACCAGTAATGTCCAGTTTCACATGAATGATTGGAATTTAATGTAACTGAATAGCTTGTGATTGTTTTTATTTTTTCTCCAACTTCAATCTGTGTCAGTGGTTTATCTGCATGCAGTCTAGCCAGTTGAGGGGTTTATTTCTGCACAAAAATACTTAGGAATGATTAAATAAAATTTAAAACTTAATTAACTACTAATCAGAAAGAAAATATGAAGTGTCAAGTTTAAAATATTTTTATAATAAAATTATTTTTTAAAAATCAACATGATAAAATCAATTTAAATCCTAACTGGCAAAAAATGTAATAAACTATACTATCTCATAATATTAATAGGCATTATCAGAGACAATTTTTCATGACAAGGTGCTAAGAATTTCATGCGAAGGGCATGTTGACTCATTGCCATAGTATTATTTTGAAAAGCAATATGGGGCAGAATGGCAACAGGACAGGTTGGACTGTTAGAGTCTCTGCAAAAACCAGTATCCACAAAGACTCTCTGCGTGAGTAGGCATGTGCTGGTGGGTGAGTGAAAGTCCATCTGAGGGGAGATTCGGGTTCATGCACCAGGGCTCTCCTCTGGAGGTGACCGTAACCCTCCACTGCTCTGAGATTGGACCAGTGGCATGCAGGATCATCTGCTGTTCTCAGGACTCTCCTGAAAAGAGCCTGCCAAATACAGCTGATTCTCATCACCTGGCACCTAGCCCACATCATAACCTGCGAGAGCAAAGTAGCTGGAGCCCCGGATCCACTCTGTGAAGAGAGAAGACCAGAGAGAACTGGAGAGGACCCCCACACCAGGTGCAGCACAGCAATTTTCTCTGTCCTGGGGACCGGGCAGAGACCTACATTGCTTCGCTCCACCCTTCCTCCAACTTGGGGCCTAAGGTAATTTCATCAAACTCAGAGAGACAGAAACCCCTCCCCCACACTGCATCAGACACAGACACTTCAGATCTGAGTAGGAGACTTGACAGGCAGCAAGCTGGGTGAGTCCAGATCTGACCCACCCACCTCCACAGTAGGTATGCGGCATCTGACCCACACTAAGAGCAACCCTATTAGCCTAAGCTGAGAGCAGAGAGGAGGGGCTGGAGATTAGAGCTAAAAGGAAGTTGGACTTACAGGAGCAACCTGAGAGAGAAGTTTTTTTGGTTTTTTTTGGTCTGTTTTTTTTTTTGGTTCATTTTTGTTTGTTTTTTGGTTTAGTTTTTTTTCTCTTTCTTTCTGCTTTTGATAACATTTTCATACTTGCTTTGTTTCTGTTATTTTATTTTATTTTATTTTTTTAGATTTCCTGTCTGTGTATGGGTATTTTTGAGGGTCAGTACATCAATGGAGGGATTTTGTCAGTTTGTGTGTTTGTATGATTGTATGTTTTAGTTTTTTTTTTACTCTTTTCTGTCTTTGTGGGGTTTTTTTTACTTGTTAGTTGATACATCTGTCTGTTCCCTCTTACTCCTCTCTCTTCACCTTCCTCTCACCCCCCTCCTTTTCCATTCTTTTCCTTTTCCTTACCTCATTTTGGTTTCAGGAGCAAACCTATACCCCTACTGCATGGACAGATTGTAAGGCAGTGGGGAGTGGGTTCCAGAGGGCCCACACATTAGTCAGTGGATACTGGAATCTGCAGATGGATTCTGAATTACAGCTGCCCCTCAACTAAATCTCAAAACTGCAAAAAGTACAGCCCCACCACGTCCAGCTTCAGAATTGAACAAAGCCAGAGGATCCATGTAAGGAAGAATAGGAGATTGTGCAAGCAGAAGTAAAAGCTAATCCTTCATCCCTCAACAACAGAATAAAAGAAGAGGGGGGAATAAAGGAGAAGATAATCTACAAAAATGAAGAAACACTAAAAGAAGCATATGGGTCTTACACAGACCTGGAGTCAGACATTGAGAATACAGACTTTGAAACACAAACAATGAGAGCCCACAGAATGACTGGTCTCAAACCACAAACTCATATATCAAGACATTAATAGAGAAATAAATCAAATCAATGAGAGACAAGAGGAAAGAATGAAGAAGTTGATAACTGAGATAACAGAAATAAAGAATACAGTGAAGAAATAAATAACAACTGATAACATGGAAAGCAAATAGCAAGCAGAAGAAAGAATCTCAGAGCTTGAGGACCAAAATATGGAACTAACCCAAACTGTCAAAAAATAGAAAAGCCGGGCTCGGTGCTCAGCCTGTAATCCACGCCTTGGGAGGCTGAGGTGAGTGGATTGCCTGAGCCGCGGGTTCGAGACCCGCCTGGGCGGCGAGACCTCATCTCTACAAAAATCAAAAAAAAAATCAATCAAGGGCGTGGTAGCACGCGCCTGTAAATCCGGCTACTCGGAAGGCAGAGGGAAGGATCGCCGGAGCCCAGCAGGTCGAGGCTGCGGTGGCCGGAGCGGCCACTGCACTCCAGCCGGGCAACAGAGTGAGACTCCAACTCAAAAAAAAAAAGAAAAAAAACAAAAAAATATAGAAAAGAAGCTTAAAAAGACAGAGCGAAATCTTCAAGAGATGAGTGATTAATTAAAGAGGTCGAACCTAAGATTAATTGGACTTCCTGAGGCAGAAAAAGAGAGACCACCCTGGAACAAAAATTCCATGAAATTATCCAAGAAAACTTCTCTCATCTCATCAGTGATGTGACCATTCAAACAGAAGAGACTCAGACAACCCCTGCAAGATGATAAATAAGTAGACCAACTTCTAGACACCTAGTAATTTGCCTACACAAAGTAGTTATAAAAGAAAAAAACCTAAAAGCAGCATGAGAAATAGGTCAGACTACCTACAGAAGAAGACCAATTAGAATAGCAGCAGACATATCCACAGAAACACTTCCAGCAAGAAGAGTTTGGAGTCCAATCTTCAAAGTTCTCAAGCAATTTCAACCATGAATTACCTAAATAACTAAGCTAATTTCATCTGTGATGGAGAATTAAAATCTTTCCCATTCAATCCCTAAGAGCTTACGCTGCCTCCAGGCCAGCTCTATAAGAAACACTTACGAAAGTATTAAACACAGAAGAAAGGAAAAAATAAATGCCAAGACCATTCACAAGAATGCAGGAGAAATATTGAAAACACACATAAATCAACTCAAAAATCAAAAGAAAGAAAACAAACAAATGGAAACAACAACAACAAACTCTATAAGAACCTAATGACTGGGAAAACTCTCCTATCTCAATAATTAGCCTGAATGCAAACAGACTAAATGCACCACTGGAAAGACATAGAATGGCAAAATGGATAAAATATCATGAGGAAGCAATATATTGTCTCCAAAAAATTCATCTTCCCAGAAAGAACACTTGCAGACTCAAAGTAAGAGGATGGGAAAAAATTTCAGGTGAATGGAACACAAAAGAAAGAAGTCACAATCTTAATCTCAGACAAAATACCCTTTAAGTTATCAAAAATTTAAAAAGATACAGAAGGTCACTACATAAAAGGTTCAATTCATCAAGAAGAAATATCCATCCTAAACATATATGCACCCAACATAGGAGCACCAACATTCATAAAGCAACTTTCAGGTAAACTTTAAAAAGATAATGACTCTAACACTATCATAGCTGGGGACTTAAATACCCCATTTATGACCCTAGACAGATCATCAAGACAAAAAATCAACAAAGAGATCCAGAACCTCAATGTGATGCTTGACCAAATGGACTTAATTGATGCCTATAGAACACTCCATCCAAAACCATGAAATATACATTCTACTCATCACCACATGGAATGTACTCTAAGATTGACTACATCCTAGGCCATAAATCAAGAGCAAACAAATTTCACAAGATTGAAATCCTGTCATGAAACTTCTCAGACCACAGTGGAATAAAAATACATATCAACAACAACAAAGCTCCCCCAAAACCCACAAAGACATTGATAATAAACTGCATGATGCTAAACAACTCCTGGGTCAACATGGAAATCAAAAGAGAGATTAAAAGATACCTGGAAACAAATGAAAATGAAGAAACATCTTATCAAAACCTCTTGGGTGCCATGAAATCAGTAAGAAGAGGGGCATTCATATCTCTACAAACACACATGAAGAAAATGGGAAGATCACAAGTTAACAGCCTAACAAATCACCTAAGGGAGCTAGAAAAGCAAGACCACCAAAACCCTAACTACAGCAGAAGAATCCAGATCACGAAAATAAAAGCCCAAATTCAGGACATAGAAGACAAAAAGGTATTCTTAAAAAATCAACAAAACAGAAAGCTGGCTCTTTGAAAGGATAAGCAAGATAGATGGTCCTCTAGCTAGATTGACCAAGAAAAGAGAGAAAAAGCCCAAATAAATGCAATAAGAAATGCAAAAGATCAAGTCACAACTGACCCTGAAAAAATCCAAAGATGATCAGAGACTACTATGTACACTTATATGAAAGCAAACTTGAAAACATAAAGGAAATGGAGGACTTTCTGACATCACACAACCTCCCCAAGTTGAAACAAGAGGAAATTGAGACCCTAAATAGACAAATAGCAATCTAGGAAATTAACTATGTCATTAGAAAATTACCTATTAAAAAAGTCCTGGACCAGATGACTTTCCAGCAGAATTCTACAAAATATATAAGGTGGAACTGATACCAATCTTATTGAAAGTATTCCAGGCAATTGAGAAAGACGGAACTCTCTCCAAATCATTTTACAAAGCTAACATCACACTGATACCCAACCCAGGTAAAGATTCTACAAAGAAAGAGAAATGCAGGCCAATATCCTTGATGAACATTGATGCTAAATTCTCAACAAGATGTAGCAAATCGAATCAACAACACATCTCAAAAATCATCCACCATGACCAAGTAGGCTTCATCACTAGGATGCAGAACTAGTTCAACATTCTTAGGACCATAAACATAATTAAATACATCAACAGATGTAAAAACAAAAAAGTATAATTATATCATTAGACGTGGAAAAAGTTTTTGATAAAATCCAGCACCCCTTCTTGATAAAAACCCTTGAATATCTAGGTGTAGATGGAACATACCTCAAAATAATAAGAGCCATCTACGAGAAACCCACAGCCAGCATACCGCTAAACAGACAGAAATTGGAACCATTTCCCCTGGAAACCAGAACAAGACAAAGATGCTCACTCTCACTCCTCCTTTTCAACATAGTTTTAGAAGTCCTAACTAGAGCAATCAGACAAGAGAAGGAGATCAGTGGTATCCAAATAGGAAAAGGGGAAGTCAAATTATCCCTCTTTGCAAATGACATGACTTTATACCTCGAAAACTCAAGAGAATCTGTCAAAAACATCCTTGCACTGAAAAAGGGCTTTGGGATAGTCTCAGGGTATAAAATCAACGTGCAAAAGACAGTTGTGCTTCTACACACCAATAATAAACAAACAGAAACCCAAATAAAAAGCACAATCCCATTCACAATAGCCGGAAAAAAAATCAAATACCTTGGCATTTTCCTAACCAGAGACGTGAAAGACCTTTACAGTGAAAAATATAAACACTGCTCAAAGAAATCAAAGATGACACAAACAAATGGACAGCTATTCTATGCTCATGAATTGGAATAATCAACATTGTTAAGATGTCCATGCTATTCAAGGCAATCTACAGATTTAATGCAATACCCATTTAATTGCCAGCAGCATTCTTCTCAGACCTGGAAATGACAATACAGGAATTCATATGGAAACATAAATGACCACAAATTGCCAAAATAATCCTCAGCAAAAAAAAAAAAGTAGGAGGCATCACACTTCCAGACTTTAAACTCTATCATAAAGCTACAATAATCAAAACAGCCTTGTATTAGTACAAGAACAGGCATATAGACAAATGGAACAGGATAGAGATTCCAGAAGCAAAACCTCAATTTCTCAACCAACTCATCTTGACAAAGCCTCCACCACCAATCACTGGGGACAGGAGAACCTATTCAGTAAATGGTGCTGGAAAAACTGGTTGACCACATGCAGAAGATGAAAACTGGCTGACCACATGCAGAAGATTAAAACAAGACCCCTACCTATCATCATACACAAAAATCAACTCTAAATGGATCAAAGACCTATAAGAACTATACATAAAATTTCTAACTTAGAACTATACATAAAATTTCTATCTTAGAAAAAAGCAGGAGACACCCTTATGGAAATTGGAACTGACAACCAATCCTAGATCAAAACCCCAAGTGCCCATGCCATAAGAGATAAGATAGACAAGTGGAACCTCATCAAACTGGCAAACTTCTGCAAAGCCAAAGAAATCATCAAGAGGGCAGGAAGACAGCTCACAGACTGGGAAAAAAATATTTGCCAATTGTATGTCTGACATAGGTCTAACATCTAGGATCTACAAGGAACTCAAACGTGCCAAAAAAAAAAAAAAAAACACAAAACACAAATAGCCCCATTACAAAGTGAGCAAGAGATATGAATGGGAAGTTCTCAAAAGAAGACATACAAGCAGTCAACAGATACATGAAAAAATGCTCAGCCTCACTGGTCATCAAAGAAATGCAAATTAAAACTACACTGAGATACCACCTAACTCCTGTCAGAATGGGTGGCAAAAAGGGAACACTTCTACACTGTTGGTGGGAGTGTAAACTAGTACAGCCCCGGTGGAAAACAGTGTGGCAATTCCTAAAAGATCTAAAAATCGACCTTCCATATGACCCTGCAATCCTTCTACTGGGAATATACCTGGAAGAACTCAAATGACTCTATAAAAAAGATACTTGCACATGTAATTTTATCACAGCATTGTTTACAGTAGCAAGAACATGGAACCAACCATGCTACCCATCAAAAGAAGACTGAATAAAAAAAAAATGTGGTGCATATACATGATGGAATATTACACAGCCATAAAGAAGAACAAAATCAGAGCAACCTGGATGGACTTAGAGTCTATAATACTGAGTGATCTTTCACAGAAACAGATAACTGAGTATCACATGTTCTCATTTATAAGCGGACCTTGGACGATTATCATAATACTATAAGAAAAGGATGGGCAATAGTGGGAAACTGCCAGGAGGGGGTGGGGAAACAGGATTGGCAGTAGTGGGAATCTGTCTGGGGAATGGGGGGCACACCTCATCAACAAGGGTACCTGCTTAATGAACATTTGTATACCTAACCCTGAATTTTACCCCACATCTTTAAAATAAAAAAAATTAAACAAAAACAAAAAGAAAAGTAATATGGAATTAAATGAGTTTTTATGAAGAAAATGCTATTGATGTAAAATGAATTCTACTGAGCCAATTTTATTTCCCTGCTATTCCCTGCCATCATTAGATGAAAGCTCTTTATTTTAGTTGAGAACTCAAAAACTGAACACTGGAATAATAATGTGAGCTGTAATAAAAGAATGTAGCAGAATCTGTTGTTTCGATAGTATCTACATGCCAATAGCTATGTTGACTTCTGCTTCAAAGCTACCACAAATGCGTCTACAACCCCACTTGTTTTCTTGGGTTTCAGTTCCTCATCCAATTTTATGTTTGGATATTGTCCTTCCATCATCTTAAAGTCAATATACCTAATGTTGAATTTTTTGTATTCTATTCAGATCAGCTTATTCTCCCAATGTGCTTTATGAAGGGTCTATATCAGCCATTCAATGAATTACTAATGTTTTATCCTGTCATTTCAGAACTTTGGCATTATAATCCAACCTCTTCCTATTTATTTAGTGGAATTTACTACTGTATTACTGTGTTTCTTTCATTATTATTTTTTAAATTTTTGTTTTGTTCTTTGATAACAGCACCACTAATAATTTATAAAATTTTTTCTCCAGGAAGATCCTCATATATCCATATACTCAATATTCAGTTCATCATTTTAGGGGGTTCAAGAATACCTAAAACTCACAAATAAACTTCTATGAATTGTGTTTTCCAGGTTAAGCATCCCTTTTTTTTCCCTGTCAAATTAGGCTATTTGATGTTTGCTGCTGCATATGTATTGTATTTTCCTGACTCTATGCTCTGATTCTGCTGATCCTTTAATCAGCAAACTCCCTTCCACTATACACACACCTTATTTAAAGCCTATCTCAAATTTCACATCTCTCTCCACATATATTTGTTGGTATTTGGACTGTCTAGCATTCATTCTCCTTATGCTGATAATATTGTCTTTATTTTGGTGAAATACCAATCCTTTTTTTTTATAAAGTTCACATGACTCTCCCAGGAGCAATTCCTGATTGACTTAAACTGACAAGCATATACAATCAGTTTGGCCATAGAAATTAATTGATAAATAGGCACAGTACTGAAATGTTAGCAAGTATTTCCAGGCTATTTCTCAAAAAATAGCTTTATTACTTTTCAAAAGAGATAACTCTTTCTCTTAGATTTTAAAAATAAATAATATAATATTTCTGCAGCTGATACTGGCATCTTGTAACCATAGATAAAGCAAATTTAGGTTTAAGAAAAAAGCAGGAGAAACTAAAACAGACTAACTTTTGAGTGACATTGTTGAGCCTCTAGACCATAACTGAGCACAGCCCACCTTTTTAGGATTTCATATTTATGTTAGTCAAAAAATTTACTACATTATTTGAACTAATTTTAGTCATGTTTTCTGTTGCTTGCAGCCTAAACAGTTTTAAAATAATTGAACTGAAAAATTTCATAGAAAGCTTAAACATCAGATTTAGTCAGTTAGAAAAAAAAAAAAAAAATCAGTGAGCTTGAAGCAGGCCATTTGAAATGACCCAGTCAGAGAAACAAAAAGGACAAGAACTATTTTGAAGAGTGAAGAAATCCTGTGGGACTTATGGGAGCAAACCACTATGGGAGTCTCAGGAGCAGATAAAAAAATAAATTGAACGAAGGCTTATTTGAATGAATAATGATAGAAAACTTTCCAAATCTGAAGAAGGAAATAAACATCTGGGTATATGAAGTCAAAAGAACCTCAGATAGGCTAAACACACAGAGATCTTCACTGAGACACATTATAATCAAATTCTCAAAAGTCAAGACAAATAGTATTTTGAAAACAGCAAGAGAAAAGCAACTTGTCACATACATGGGAATTATGATGAGACTATCAGTGATTTCTCAGCAGAAACCTTGCAGGAGATAATAGGGTAAGATATGACTAGAAAGCATTATGGACTAAATGTGATTCCAAAAATGTTTATGTTGAATCGCTAACCCCCAAGGTGACTGTATCTGGAGACAGAAACTTTAGGGAGATAATTAAGATTAATTATTTAAGATCCAAATGATGAGGCCCTAATCTAATAGAACTCATGCTCTTTCTAGGAAGAGAAGGAAACATGAGATAATTTTCTCTCTTTCTCACTGCATACACAGGACAGACCACATGCAGACACAGTGAGAAGGTCTCTGTTCTCCAGTCAAGAAAACAGGCTTCACCAGAAACCAGCCCCAATGGCACCTTGATCTTAGACATCTAACCTCAGTAAATGCAAGAAAAAAATGCCTGCTGTTTAAGCCATCCACTCTGTGCTGTTTAGTCTCTAGCAGACTGAAATAGATAGATTAGATAGATAGATAGATAGATAGATAGATAGATAGATAGATAGGCAGACAGATAGATAGGAAGCATGTCCTATCCAGACTGCTGAAGGAAGTCAGAGAAAGACTGTCATGCTGCCTAACTCCAAAGGACATTATCTACATAAAAACACAATGTGAATTTTGGCCTTTGGAGTCATGCAATACTGAAACCCCTGGGTTACAAGAGAAGTTACTGCAAGTAGAAATTTAAATTGAAACTGGAAGCTTACATAATTCTTCTATGTATAGATAAGGCTAGAAAGGTATTTCAAGCAGAAGGCATGCTTTGTGAAAAGTTATTGGCAAATGAAATAAACCAGATGTTGGCATGAAATTTCGGGTTGTAAGATAGGAGTGGAAGACACATATGAACATTTGTGCAATAGACATCTGTGAACCAAACTTAGTTACTTGTTGTTATTCTTGTCATGGTCTTTGACTAGTTTTGTTCAAAACAAAACAGGCCAAAAATATAAATAAATAAAAACCTTTGGGGTAATACAGATTTTATATTTATTCTCATCATTATGCTGAATTGACCTTCAAGTCTTATGATTTCTTAATTTTAATGTCTACCACTTTATCATGCTACTTTCTGTTCCCACTACCACTTTTTACTGGTTGTTAGAATATTGCTTAACTGCTAAGTAGACAGTACTCAATTCTCTTCTGTCCCCACTTCTGACGATATTTAAATAATGTAATTGGTTTGGTTGAATTTTTTTTAAAGTAAGTGCTTTGGCAATACAGTGCTTATTGCTGAATTTTAAGTGGACTGATCAAAGTAAAAATCCATTTACAAAGTCTTGAATGTGAAGTGAGTTTTTAAGCAGAAGAGGGTTTAAGTGGCTGCTTTAAAAATAATTAAATTTGGTGGTAGATGATCTTGATTTAACTTTAAGAATTGGTGTGCTACAGATACAACCAATCATATGCTTTTATGTGTCTCTATGGAGAAATATTCCCCCAAAGTATTTGCTATTATATATTCTGAAAAATACAAAAGCCCTGCTCCAGTTATTAAGCTATAGTTTTTCAGTGAAAAACCTACCCCTCTGTACTCTACGCCCTGTCTTGCTTTCTTGGGACAGAGACTCTGAAACCTATTTTTGCTTTTCCACCTGGATTACTTTTCTTTTTTTTTTTTGAGTTGGAGTCTCACTCTGTCACCCAGACTGGAGTGCAGTGGCCGCTCCCGGCCACCGCAGCCTCAACCTACTGGGCTCCGGCGATCCTTCCACCTCAGCCTTCCAAGTAGCTGGAATTACAGGCATGCGCTACCACGCCCGGCTGATTTTTTTGTATTGTAGAGATGAGGTCTCGCTGCCCAGGCGGGTCTCGAACCTGCGGGCTCAGGCAATCCACTCACCTCAGCCTCCCAAAGGCGCGGGATTACAGGCTGAGCCACCGAGCCCGGCTTTGGATTACTTTTCAATAGGGAGCACTAGAAGGAGAATGGAAGGTTGCAGAGGAAAGAATAGACACCCCCTTTCCTGTTTGCTTCCTTCCTGGCTGCTTGTGGTTCCTGTGAGCATTGCCTATTCTCACTTCCTCACTCTGGAAATAGCAGTGTCTTCCTGGAGAAGACCTGAAGGGAATTTGCAGTTTTTCCTGTTTTCTCCCAGCCAAGATTACAGCGTCTACGCTTTGACACCAACCCTAGTCAGCTAGCCTCGCCTCCTCAGAAGGCTGTCCTAGGCCCACAGCCTCTCTTCAAGTCTCTAAATTTTAATAATTCAGCCGAGCTCAGTGGCTCAGCCTGTAATCCCACGCCTTTGGGAGGTTGAGGTGAGTGGATTGCCTGAGCCCACGGGTTTGAGACCCGCCTGGGCAGCGAGACCTCATCTCTACAAGAAATCAAAAAATCAGCCAGGCACGGTAGGGCATACCTGTAATTCCGGCTACTTGAAAGGCTGAGGTGGAAGGATTGCCAGAGCCCAGCAGGTCAAGGCTGCGGTGGCCGGGAGCGGCCACTGCACCCCAGTCTGGGCGACAGAGTGAGACTCCAACTCAAAAAAAATTAAAAAAAAAAATAAAAAAATAAAAATAAATTTTAATAATTCTATACTCTATCTCTTGTTCCCTGAGCATTAGAAGTGGTAGCTGCTTCCTTCAGTTGCTAACTCTGTGAAATTGCAGAGTTTTCTTTTTTCCCTTTCAGTTACCTAGCTAATAATTTTACCTACTTGATGATTATTCATATTAAATTCTCATTGTGCAAATAACTGGTATATGAGTCATAATTCAACCCAAGAAACATAAGCAGTAGGATACCCATCTATATCTATGTATATATGCATATCTATATATATGTATATTATATACACGTATACACATATGTATTGGGGAAACCCCCCAAAAAACGGGATTATTTTTTGAAGATGGGTCCCCTGTAGTACAGGCTTCTCCTACTAGGTAAGTATTCTAGACACCCATTGGCATCAGTGTACCAGCTTGTGTTGTTGTGAGAGGCTGCATTCAGCTCCAGTGAATTTTTTTTTTTTGGAGATTCTTTCTATGTGTTTGCCCATTTCATGATGGGTGATTTACACAAGCAACCTGCCCACACTGCACTGAGTGTTCAGTGGTTTTTTAACCAAAAATGGCATGACTCCTGTGTCCTACCCTCTCTATTCACCCGATCTTACCGAGTGACTTCTTTTTTTTTTTTTTTTTCCCAAATGAAAGACGTCCTCAAAGGGAAACATTTTGCCACTGTGGAAGAGGTGAAGCAAAAAACAGCAGAAGCATTAAAAGACATAAAATTGATGAGTTTAAAAACTGTTTTAAGCAGTGGATAAAGCATCTTGATAAATGTATTGTATCAAATGGAGAGCACTTTGAATGTGACTGAAATTTAAACATGAAATAAATACACCATTTTCATACATAAATTCCACTTTGAGGGTGTTCCTGCTCATACATATAAAATATATATCATATATGCATATATGTATGTATGAATTGGCTTAAATGATTTTGGGTGTTGATGAGGCATATCTGAAATCCACAGGGCAGGTCATTAGAAATAGATGACTAGAAATCTTGGTTATGAGCTGAAACTGCTGTCCACAGGTGGAACATTTTTCTTCATCAGGGAAGTCTCAGCTCTGCTCTTAAGGTTATTAAATCCAGCTCACTTAGATTATATAAGATAATCTCCTATATGGAAAGTCAACTGATTATAGACTTTGATAATATCTACAAAATACCTTCACAGCAATACCTAGGTTCATGCTTGATGCAATAAACGGGGATTGTAGACTAACCAAGTTGACAAAGCCAAACACCATCAAGTTGGTATGAGTTCTATCTCTTTTCTGGACTCTGAGTTGTACAGATCCTCATCTATATATGGATTGATGGATTTTTCTGACTGAATATATGGAAGGAAAGATGAATGGGTGGGAGGATTTCTCTTTCCAATTCCTGGAAAAGATTATAAAACTGGATCACTTGTAAATTAAAAATGCAGTTTCCAGCTTTTTGTTTTATATATTCTAAAGACTGATCTATATTTGGGAAATCTGCTTTTATTCCTGCTGTTGATTTCTTGTATTTAATTATTATCCACAAATTATGAAGAATACAACTTAAAGTTTTGTTGAACAAAAAGAATATATTATTGTTAGGATGGTGCATTTAAAGTCTTCTTGATTGACAGGACATTAATCAACCTGAACCTAATTTACTTTTATCTATCTGAATATTTGCATCAGATGCCTACACAAGAACTGATGTAAAATTAGATTTTTTTTTCCTATTCTATTCACATATTGTTTTGATCTCAGGTAAGACATTTGTTGAGTTCTCTGACCTTAACTTCCTGTGTATTTTCTGAGTTACTGAGAGTTTCAAATGGGATGATGTATAGAAATATGCTTTGTGCACACTATGAGGCTTTTTTTTTTTTTGCTTCAGAAACATTAACTAGGATTTCAAAAAGAGGAGCACATAATAGTTCTGTTTTCTCAGCTCTAATATTTTAACTCATTTTTCTCTTTCCATTTTGAAAATCTTTATTGAAGTTCTAGATTTATTCGTTGGTCTTACTATTCCAACAAAATTTATTTAGAAAATTGTTTCTTTTAGAAGGCAGTTATAAAGAGATTTATGACTTTGATTTCCTAGATTCATTTTTCAGAATCATAGACACAACGAAACGTGGCAAGACTGTTTAACTTTTGTTAAGTACCCAGGATTCCTAAGTAGTTTTTAGAAAGCTAGTGAGTGAAACTTACACCCAAGAGACCAAAGGGAGACCTAACTTTCACTCCTTCCCATTCTTTTCTAATGCTTTGAAAATATATGTACTGGATTCTGGTATTATTCCTTCTGGTCCTCATGCCGACATGACTATGGTCTCTGGGCTGTAGCCTTGAGAATAATTTCCTGCCTGCAGAGAACACAGTGTCAGAGAATGGGAATATGAGTCTATTTAATAGTTCCTTCTGCACAAACTCTTTCATTCTTTTCTAGGATTTGTTTCTGAAATGTCTAATGCAGTGGGCTGGAAACACTGTGCAGAAAACAAATGTCCTTTTTGACACATAGCCATCCATTCATATACAACTAGGAATGGGAGGATAGGAAGAGAAATTAAGGAAGGGACAGTTTTGATATGCACCTGTATTAGTTTGCTAGAGATGCTATAACACTTGTTGGCTTAAACAACAGAAATACATTTTCTCACACTTCTAGAGCCTAAAATTTCAAGGTCTGAATATCCTCAGGTTTTGTTCCTTCCAAGGCCTCTCTCCTTTGTTTGCACGTGGTCATTTTCAGATTAGGACCCACCCTGGTGACCTCATTTTAATTTATTCACCTCTCTCAAGACCTTATTTTCAAATGCAGTCACACTCTGAGCTACCAGGGGTTAGAATTTTAACCTGCGAGTTTTGAGGGTGACACAATTTTTCCCAAAAGAGCATGTAAGTAGTTCAGTACTAAGTATTGTGATGATGCATTTTTTCATTTAATTTATAAAACAACTTATTAATATAGGCTTTGTTATTTTCCTCACTGTACATGTGAGAAAATTCATACTAAGTGAAGTCAAGATAGTTGGTGTTGAGGTTGAGTTGCTGAGATTGAGGGTTGTGAGTGGGAAAATGACTCTGGCACCAAAAGAAATGTGAGAAACTCATACATTTGAAGAAGTTTCTGTTCATGGATTGACGAACAACATAAGGAAGCAAGAAAGCATATTGTACTCCAATGTTACATCAGTGTAATGAGATCTGTCCTGTAGTTCTGGCTTCTTTAGGATGTCACTTCAGAAAAGCTGATCATGTCAGAATGTATCTGGAAAAAGCTTCTCTAATTCAGACTTAATTTCTGTGGCAGACATTGTCAATGCTTTGCATCTAATAGACCTTCTTCAGAAGACTGACCTTGAGCTAGTAAAATTACATCTCATCTCCAGGACTTGCAGAAGTAGGAGTACCCAGGAGTGTATATTCTCTCCACTCAGGGTTTCCCATTTAGTAGTGGCTGACTAGAACATCACCAGGAAGCCCAGTCTCCTGCAGGAAGCAGTACAAACTACTGTGTAATTCCTACTCCAGAAATGCTAGGGAAATCAGCTTGAGGCTAACACTTTGCTGGAAACTTCACCTTTGCTTGACTTGCTCTTCTTTCCGTCTCTGCTTCCCTGTCCATATCAGTTTCCCTTGATAGCATGTTCCTAAAACATTATTTACACATACATCTTTGACTCATGATCTGATATTAGGAACCTCTACGTAAGGCACCTTGTGTGGCTAAATCTTACCCTAATTTGCTTCAGTTCTTTGCAGGCTGCCAAGAATTTAAATCACATCTAAATACTGTGATGGAAAAAGATTAGAACAGAAAACTTGAGTTTAATTCCTGACTCTGCCATGTATCCGTTTAGTGATTGTATTAGCCACACTCATTTTTTTCTTTTTTTGACTCAGGATCTCTCTTTGTCACCCAGGCAGGAGTTTGTACCACACTCATTCTGGTGCAAAACACAGATAATCAATGCAGGAAGACTTAAAAATAAGGAAAAATAAATTTGTTCATTTATATAACCCAAAATCCAGGAGTAGCTCTGATTTCCAGTAGGAATTTGTCACTAGGAATTTGCTTTAGGCCTTTTGACTTCTCCCAGCATTGTGGACAAGATCCCACCATGAGCTCCAGTATCCTCTTTACCAGTTCAGCAACTTCTGAAGAATGAAGAATGACTCATGAAGCACCATCATCAGTCATCAGATTTGCTCTGGTTGGTCCACTTTAGGACATGTGCCCACCCTTGAACCAATGAATGTTTCTAGTTGGCCAGGTGGGGCAGAATTTCTTTCCTGGAACCAGAGCAGAGTTAGCTTCAACTTTATATTGACTGAGAGTGAGGAAGAAGTGATAGGTTCCTTACAACAAAACTGACTTATAAGAAGACAGGTGGAAGATGGCAAAGGGGCAGCTTGGTCTGTGAGACTCTCCACCGAGGAGAATGCAAAGAGACTCTGTTCTCTTCCTGGAGGCTGCAGATCCCATCATCGATCGGCAGCCTACTCTTCACATGGAGCTCCATCATAAACTTCACTGAGGTATCACCGCAGTCTGGGCAGCTACTGTGGCTGCCGCTGCCGCCACAGCCAGCAGCCATTCCACATTGCACCACCAGTGCCTGGGGCAAGCCGTAACCGCCGCCTCCTCTGAGGCAGCCATTACACATCACACAACCCATGCCTGAGGCAATCCACGACTTCAGACCTTGAAGCCCCTGCGAGCAAGATCTGCTGAGGTCTACTATCACCGAGATGTCCTGCCAGGCTGTGGGTCTGCTCCGTGTGCCTGGAGGCAACATCTCCTTCCCCTTAGGGTCAGGCAAGCAGCTGAGATAAAGACCACCTGGAGTGAGGGATAACACCACCTGCTGGCGATTCAAGGTAACAACACTGAAAGGGGAAAAATGGAAGCCTGACAGACACAGGCCAGATCTGAGTGGTGAACAGGGCAGTTGTGAACTGAGTGATGATCTGAACGCCCTTCACAATAGTCCAGGGGCAACTGATCCTAACTGTGAACAAACGTACCATCCTGAAAAGACAGCTAGAAATCAGAGCTGAAAGGACATTTGACTTAAACAAAAAGTCTCAGAGTGTGCTCGATTGGTTCTGTTAGTCTACTGACTTGATTCTATTCCTTCTGTTTTGCTCCCCCCCCTTTTTTCCCTCCTTCTTTTCCCTTCTTTTCTTCTCTCTGTAAACTATATCTTTGTACAGAGGAATAGCACACCAATAAGGAGGTTGGTAAACTTGTATGTTAGTAACATTGTATGTTTTAGTTTTTTTTGTATGGGAGCTGGTTAGTTTGTAGCTGTGGTCTATTGTTTTTACATGTTTCAATTTTTGTCTCTCTCCATTTGTTGGTACACTCGTCTGTTTTCACCCTACTCCTCTCTCTCTCCACCCCCTATCCCCCCAGTGCCTGCTCCATTCTCTTCCCTCTGTTAACCGCATTTTATTTCAGGGAGTAAACCTACAACCCCCCTGCATGGGCAGATTCCAAGGCAGTGGGAAGTGGGTTTCAGATTATTCATACACCTGTCGGTGGATACCAGGACCTGCAGATAGATTTTGAATCACAGCTCTCCCCTTAAGTAAATCTCAAAACTGCAAAAATGACCACCCCGAATCTACAGTGCAACTCCAGAGTTGAACAAAGTAAGAGGACATACATAAAGAAGAATGGGAGATTGAACAAACAGAAGTAAAAACAACCCCTCCGCCCCTGAATAGCAGAATTAAAGAAGACGGTGATGTAGAGGGAAGGAAAAAGTAGGGAAGGCAGAAACAACAACAACAACAACAACAACAAAAATGCACAAATGAAGAAAAACCAAAAGAAGAATATAGATCTCACACAGACCCCTGGGAGGTCAGACACTGAGAAAAGAGACTTTGGAACACAAAAAATGAAGAGCCCCCAGAATGATTGGTCACGTGAAACAAATCCAGACTTCAAGATTTTAATAGAGAGAATAAAAAAAATCGAAGAGAGACAAGAGGAAAATAGGAAGGAGCTGATGTCAGAAATAACAGCAGTAAATACTGTGATGGAAATAAATAACAAACTAATAAGTATGGAAAGCAGAATTAGCCAACCAGAAGAATCTCAGAGCTCAAAGATCAAAACACAGAACTAACCCAAACTGTCAAAAACATGGAAAAGAAGCTCAAAAAGACAGAACAAAACCTTCAAGAAATGAATGATTACTTCAAGAGACCGAACCTAAGAGTAATTGGCCTTCCTGAGGCAGAGATAGAGTCAGAGGTCACACTGGAACAAATATTTTATGAAATCATTCCAGAAAACTTCCCTCATCTCATCAGTGATGCAAAAATTCAAACACAAGAGATTCAGAGAACCCCTGCAAGACAACAAATGAGAAGACCAACTCCCAGACACATAATAATTCACCTAAACAAAGTAGGTATAAAAGAAAAAATCCTAAAGGCAGCAAGAGAAAAATGTCAGACTACCTACCAGGGAAGACCAATTAGAATAGCAGCAGATTTATCTACAGAAACCCTCCAGGCTAGGAGAGCTTAGAGCCCTATCTTCAAAGTTCTAAAAGATAAACAATTTCAACCAAGAATAACCTATCCAGCCAAACTAATCTTTATCAGTGAGGGAGAATTGAAATCTTTCCCAGATATCCAATCCCTAAAAACCTACACTGCCACCAGACCACCTCTATAAGAAACACTGAAGAAAGTATTGAACACAGAAGAAAAGGAAAAAAGAACAACGTTCTTTACAAGAGTGCAGGCAAAAGATTAAAAACACACATGAACCAACTCCAGAACCAAAAGAAAGACAACACACAAACAGAAAGAACAACAACTCTGAAAAAACATTATGATAAGGATCAACTCTCACATTTCAATAATTAGCTTGAATGTGAATGGACTAAATGCACCACTGAAAAGACATAGAATGGCAAAATGGATAAAATATCACCAGGCATCAATTTATTGCCTTCAAGAGACCTCACTAGAAAGGACACTCACAGACTCACAGTAAGAGGATGGGAAACAAATTTTCAGGTGAACGGAACACAAAAGAAAGGAGGAGTCACGATCTTAATCTCAGACAAAATACCCTTTAAGCTATCAAAAATCAAAAAAGATACAGAAGGCCACTACATAATGGAAAAAGGTTCAATCCATCAAAAAGTTATATCCATCCTAAACATATATGCACCCAACATAAGAGCACCAACTTTCATAAAGCAGCTTCTGGGTAAACTAAAAAAGGATATCGACTCCAACACCATCATAGCTGGGGACTTCAATACCCCACTCACAACCCTAGACAGATCATCAAGACAAAAAAATCAGTAAGGAGATCCAAAACCTCGACATGATTCTTGACCAAATGGACTTAACTGATACCTACAGAATACCCCATCCAAAGACCATAGAATATACATTCTATTCACCACCACATGGATCATACTCTAAGATCAACCACATACTTGGTCATAAATCAAGTATAAGCAAATTTAAAAGGATTGAAATTTTACCATGTCCCTTCTTGGACCACAGTGGAATGAAAATAAATATTAACACCAACAAGTTCCCCCCAAAACCCACAAAGACATGGACACTAAACAGCATGATGCTAAACAACTCCTGGGTCAACAATGAAATCAAAACAGAGATTTAAAAAATACCTGGAAACAAATGAAAATGAAAACATCTTACCAAAATCTTTGGGATGCCATGAAAGCTGTAGTAAGAGGAGAATTTATACCCCTACAAACGCATATGAAGAAAATGGAAGGAGCACAAATTAATAGCCTAACAAGCCACCTAAGGAAGCTGGAAAAGCAAGACCACAAAAACCCTAATTTTAGCAGAAGAATCCAGATCACCAAAATAAAAGCCCAAATCCAGGACATAGAAGACAAAAAGATAATAAATAAAATCAATGAAACAAAAAGCTGGTTCTTCGAAAGGATAAACAAGATTGATGGTCCCCTAGCTAAACTGACCAAGAAAAAGAGAGAAAAACCCCAAATAAACACAATCAGAAACACAAAAGAGGAAGTCACATCTGACCCTGAAGAAATACAAAAGATCATTAGAGACTACTATGGACACTTGTATGGAAACAAACTTGAAAATCTTAAGGAAGTGGAGGACTTTCTGACATCACACAACCTGCCTAGGTCGAAACAAGAAGAAATTGAGACCCTAAATCGACCAATAACAATCAAGGAAATTGACTACATAATAAGAAAACTACCCACAAAAAAAAAAAAAAGCCCTAGACCAGATGGCTTTCCAGCAGAATTCTACAAGATATTTAAGAAGGAGCTTATTCCAATCCTACTGAAGATATCCAAGTTGATTGAGAAAGATAGAATTCTCCCCAAATCATTTTACGAAGCTAACATCAAATTGATACCCAAGCCACATAAAGATCCAACAAAGAAAGAGAACTACAGGCCAATATCTTTGATGAACATAGATGCTAAAATTCTCAACAAGATCCTAGCAAACCGGATTCAACAACACATCTCAAAAATCATCCATCATGACCAAGTAGGCTTCATCCCTGGGATGCAAGGCTAGTTCAAAATTCATAAAACCATAAATGTAATTAAATACATCAACAGACATCAAAACAAAAACCACATGATTATATCATTAGATGCAGAAAAAAGCTTTTGATAAAATCCAGCACTCTTCTTGATAAAAACCCTCGAACATCCAGGCATACATGGAACATACCTCAAAATAGTAAAAGCCATCTACGAGAAACCCACAGCCAGCATACTCCTAAATGGACAAAAATTGGAACCATTTCCCCTGAAAACTGGAACAAGACAAGGATGCCCACTCTCACCCCTCCTGTTCAATATAGTATTGGAAGTCCTGGCTAGAGCAATCAGAGAAGAGAAGGCAATCAGGGGTATCCAAATAGGAAAAGAGGAAGTCAAGTTATCTCTCTTTGCAGATGACATGATTATGTACCTTGAAAACCCAAGAGAATCTGTCAAAAACCTCCTTACACTGATAAAGGCCTTTGGCATAGTCTCAGGATATAAAATAAATGTGCAAAAGACAATCGCATTTCTTTACACCAATAATAAACAATAGAAACCCAAATAAAAAGCATAATTCCATTCACAATAGCCACAAAAAAAAATGAAATACCTTGGCATCTTCCTAACCAGAGACGTGAAAGACCTTTACAATGAAAAATACAAAACTCTGCTCAAAGAAAGCAAAGATGACACAAACAAGTGGAAAATATCCCATGCTCATGGGTTGGAAGAATCAACATTGTGAAGATGTCCATCTTACCTAAGGCAATCTACAGATTCAGTGCAATACCCATTAAATTACAAGCAACATTCTTCTCAGACCTAGAAATACAACACAGGAATTCATATGGAAACACAAACGACCAAGAATAGCCAGAACAATCCTTAGCAAAAAAAAAACAAAGCAGGTGGTATCACATTACCAGACTTCAAACTTTACTATAAAGCTACAATCATCAAAACAGCTTGGTATTGGTATAGGAACAGGCATATAGATCAATGGAATAGAATTGAGATTCCAGAAGCAAAACCTCAATTTCTCAACCAACTCATCTTTGACAAAGCCTCCACCACCTACCGTGGGGAGAGGAGAACCTATTCAGTAAATTGTGCTGGGAAAACTGGCTGACCACATGCAGAAGATTGAAACAGGACCCCTGTCTATCCCCATACACAAAAATTAAATCCAAATGGATCAGAGACCTAAATGTAAAACCTCAAACCATAAGAACCTTAGAAAATGAAGGACATACCCTCATGGAAATTGGAACTGGCATCCAATTCCTGAACAAAACCCGAAACCCACAGGCCATAAGAGATAAGATAGACAAGTGGGACCTCATTAAACTGACAAGCTTCTACAAAGCCAAAGAAACAATCAAAAGAGCAGGAAGACAGCCCACAGACTGGGCAAAAGTATTTGCCAACTCCAGGTCCAACAAAGGCTTAACATCTTGAATCTACAAGGAACTCAAATGTGCTGAAAAGAAAAAAACAAGCAACCCCCTTATAAAGTTGGCAAAAGATATAAACAGACACTTCACAAAAGAGGACATCCGAGCAGCCAACAGACACATGAAGAAATGTTCAACCTCACTAATCATCAGGGAGATACGAATCAAAACCACACTGAGATACCACCTAATTCCAGTCAGAATGGCAATTATCAGTAAGTCAAAAAATAACAGTTGCTAGAGAGGGTGTGGTGAAAAGAGAACATTCTACACTGTTGGTGGGAGTGTAAACTAGTGCAACCTCTGTGGAAAGCAGTGTGGCAATTCCTAAAATCTCTAAATATCAACCTCCCATATGACCCCACAATCCCCCTACTGGGACTATACCCTGAAGAACTCAAATCACTCTATCAAAAAGATACCTGCATACGAATGTTTATTGCAGTATTGTTCACAATAGCAAGAACCTGGAACCAACCATGCTGTTCATCAAAAGAGGACTGGATTTTTTAAAAGTGGTACATATACACGTTGGAATACTATGCAGCCATAAAAAAGAACAAAATCATGAATTTCGCGGCAACCTGGATGGAACTAGAGTCAATAATACTGAGTGATCTCTCACAGAAACAAAGATCTGATTATCACATGTTCTCAATCATATAGTAGACCTTGAACATCCACCGTAATACTATAAGAAAAGAAGACTGACAGTGGTGGGAAACTATGGGGGGGAGGGGAAGGGAGGTGGGATTAACGGTAGTTAATATCTGTCTGGGAACGGGGAGACACCCTTATCAACAAGGGTGCCTGAACGAAGCATATTTGTATACCTAACCCTAAACTGTACCCCACAATATCAAAATAAAAAATATTGATTAATAAAAAAAAAGAAGACAGGTGAATGGGTACCAAGCCAATATAATTAGCTCATATAGTGAACTTGAATGAGATAATTAACATTTATGAATTACTCTATGCTTACTGTTGATTGGAGTTATAGTGCCTATCACATATTGTGATCATTAAATGAAAATATAGAAAGAGTTCTCATCACAGTGCTTGATGCATAATGACTGTTCAATAAATGATACTTATTAGTACATAATTGAAGGAGTTATGTTTGTTCATCTTAAGTTTTTTTCTGTCTAAAGCATTTCATTAATCCATTTTAGTCTTTAGAGTAATGAAATCAGATGTGAGGTAATAAACTAAGATAGAATCAACACTCTAAGGACATGTGTTTGAAATGTCAAAGGTTTCCAGAAGCAAGTCAGAAAATGCTAAGTTATAATAGAAGGCAATTCAAATCTGAAATTCTATAATAAATATCATTATTTCACTATGAAGAGCAAGGAGCATGTCTTCCTTGGGGAAATGGAGATTGTTTTGGGAAGGGGAAATGGTTATAGTAGTATAGAATTAGTAAATAATTGTATTTCTTTTCAACTTCACACAATTCCTGTTAAATTGCCAAGTAAATAGTAACAACATAGTCCAGGCACAATGGTTCATGCTTGTAACCCCAGCACTTTGGAAGGTAGAGGTGGGAGGATGACTGCAGACCAGGAGTTTGAGACCAGCCTGGGCAACATGGTAAGACCTCATCTCTTAAAATAAAAACAAAAAGTCAAAAACAAACAGACATAAATTAGCTGGGTGTAGTGGTGCATGCCTGTAGTCCCAGCTACTTGGGAGGCTGAGGTGGAAGGATGGCCTGAGCCTAGGAAGATGAGGCTGCAGTGTGCCATGATCATGCCATTGTACTCCTGCCTGGGTGACAAAGAGAGACCCTGACTCAAAAAAAGAAAAAAAAGTAGGAAAATACAAGATACATAGGTTTTTTTTGCTGATTTTTATGAGTGGGTATGGGATGATGAGAAGCAATATCTGTGACCCTTGGTAGAAAAAAATATATAATTTCACAGAACTTCTCTTTTTTTTATAGAAAGACTCCATTTTATCATTCCACAAAACCATGTGCTAGGTGATAGATGGTAAAACCAACATTTCCATAATGTATTTTTTCTGGTTAAATGACTAGATGTCACTTAATAATTTTCCTGATTGAATGTAAATATATTCAAATTAGAAAGTGCAAATTGCCTTTGCAGTTACACATTTGGGCTTCTTTCTTGAAAATACCCTTAACAGTTATAATTTTTAATATTCAATGGTCCTTGTCACCTTAGGAGAACACAGAGGAAAAGAGAAAGATGAAAATATTAGCTTTAACTTTATTGTTTTGACTTCAAGCCTCTAAAATTGTATTCTGAAAGTAACTTTGTATTTACAACTTTCTGTATAATACAAACCTTTCTTTTAAGTTAATTTTTAGTTTAAGGTTGTATATTTTTCAACTTGAGAACAATATTTTTTCTTCTCTGAATTTTTCTTCCATTCTTGTCACTGAGTAATGTTATTTCATTCATTTTGAAAAGAAGAAAACTATTTTATCAGATACCCAGATATACCAACATACTTCACATTCTGTATTGGTCAGAGTACACCAAGAAGAAATAAAAATGTACAGTTTTCCCATTAGTGATGGGCTTACAGCTAAAGACTTTTTTTCTATAGTCTCAGTCATGCATGCATCATTGAAGAGCAAAGAAATAAGTGCTTCCAATATTGTGTCTAAACCCAGAACCATTGTCTCTATCATTAACATGAACAAATAAAACAACGTTTATAAAAATTATTTGGGATATGGAATCAATATCAGATATGAAGTTTCATAAAACACTCATATCTCCAAGATAAGTAAGAAAAGTAAAGTACAAAACAGGGAAAATATATAGTACCATAAATAAAATATGTAGCTATATAATTATTAAAACATAGAATAATTCTTAAAGCATAACAAGGCTTTGGTAAGATTGATTACCCATAGGGAAAATTGTAACCCTGAACTCAATTTTTATTGTGTACCTTTTTTCTTGTTGTTTAAAATGTCTCTACATAAAAGTAGAGAGAATACCATAGTAATTATTCATATACTCAGCATTCATATTCAACAGTTATCAGAATTTTCTACACTCGCTTATTTTGTTTCTTTTTTAAATTTTATTTTTGAAGTGTTTTTAATGCAAGTCCTAAACATTATATCATTTCACATGACTACTTCAGTGTATGTCTCTAAAGTATGTGGATATTTAGTTGCAAAACTACAATATTATCATCGTCCCTAACAATTGCAATGGACTGAATGTTTGTCTCACTAATTCATATGTTGAAGTCCTAATCCCAATGTGATGGTATTTAGAGGAAGTATCTTTGAGAGGTAATTAGGTCATAAAGGTGGAGTCCTCATGAACAGAATTAGCCTCATTTTAAGAAGAGGTCACACAATTACTTATTTCTCTTTCTACCAATTGTGTATACCAGGGCATCTGCAAACCAGGAAGTGAAACTTCACCCGATACTGGATTTGCTGGCACCCTGATTTTGGATTTCTCAACCTCCAGATCTGCTCAAAATAAACATTTATTATTTAAACTGCCCAGCCTATGGTACTTTGTTATAGCAGCCCAAGCTAAGACAACCATCAACAATAGCTTTTGATATCATGATATATTCAGCACCTTTTAAAATTTCTTCCATTATCCAAAAATAATCTTTTTAAAGGTTTACATATTTCTTTTACTAGTAATGACCATAACAGTAAGTCATTCTTATTATTATGCATTTTAATATAGGGTAGTGCCCTTTACCTTTTCTATTTTTCATGCTATTCTCTTGTTCAAAAAACCATGTCAATTTCCTCTAGAATATCTATCAATGTGGATTTATCTGTTTGCCTCTTTATGGTTTCATTTAATTTGTTCCTCTATCCCCTTATGAATGAAGACCTGTTAAGTCTTGATTAGATTCAGCTACGTTAGTTGCTTATGCAAAGACTAAATGACATTTTAAGCATATTATTTCGGCAAAAGCATATATGAAATAATATGCTTAAAGATTCAGCTCTAATCGAGTATCTGTTAGATGTGTACTCAAATGCCTAGTAGCATTTGCAAAATGTTCCCTATTTCTTTCTGTTGCAGGAAGTTGCTCATGAATGAACATAAGGATTTAGAAAATTTTGGTATTATCAGCTACAGAGCTGGTCTTTTACATAGGGGGAATTTGAAAGTCTGAAGATTCTTGTTCAATAGATGTTAACCTTGCATAAATGAGCTGTAGAAACCAAACTTTTAGGAAATATCAGAAACAACAATGCTTAACATTTTCTTCACTTATTTGTATTCTGGCTGCTCTTTTACTTTGCAACTCTTAATGGTTATGATTCCTTTTTTGTTGTTGGTTTTTTTTTTTGAGTCAGAGTCTCACTATCGCCCAGACTGGAGTGCAGTGGCTGCTTCCGGCCACTGCAGCCTCGACCTGCTGGGCTCTGGCGATCCTTCCACCTCAGCCTTCCAAGTAGCTGGAACTACAGGCGCACACTACCACGCCCGGCTAATTTTTTTTATTTATTGTAGAGATGAGGTCTCGCCTGCCCAGGCGGGTATCGAACCCGCAGGCTCAGGCAATCCACTCACCTCAGCCTCCCAAAGGTGCAGGATTACAGGCTGAGCCACCAAGCCCGACTTGGTTATGATTCCTTAGAGTGTGCTAAATAAATTAGGTTCTTTAAACTTCCCTAATACAATAACTAGTTTATTATTAGCTATTTTACTGTATTTCCTAATACAAAACAATTGCCATTATGTTTTTGTTTGTTTGTTTGTTTTGAGTTGGGGTCTCACTCTGTTACCCACGTTGGAATGTAGAGGCACACCCACGGCCACCCTAGCCTCGATATGCTGGGCTCCACTGATCCTTCCACTTCAGCCTTCTAAGTATCCAGAACTACAGGTGCGTGCTACCACACCTGGCTAATTTTTTTGATTTATTGTAGAGGCAAGGTCTTGCCAAGTTGCACCACTGGTCTCGAGCCCACGGGCTGAGGCAATCCATTCGCCTCAGCCTCCCAAAGTGCTAGTATTATAGGCTGAACCACCGATCCCGGTCCGTCACTATGTTTTAAACTGTACATGCTTCTATATAGTTCACCAATTTACTATGTACTCATGTTTGATTTTTCATTGATGATTTAATGCAAAAGAACAAATGATACTGAGATGAAAGGAGTTAGCATGAATGGAATATAAGTAAAAAACAAGAATTTATTCCATAAACATGCAGTATCCATAAATGAAAGGCAAATATACATATTTAAGTCTTTTGATTAATACTGTAAATTTGCCCTCCAGAAAGGTTACACAAGTTTATATCCAAGAAGCAGTGTACAGCAATGTTACTAAATAATTTGGCTTTGCTTTGAGAAATATCTCAATATTGCTTTAATTTGCATGTTCAAAATGTTCATTGTATATTATCTAGTTGTTATCTTTTTCTTTTCTTTTTCTTTTTTCTTTTTATTTTTGAGTCAAAGTATTGCCAAGACTGGAGTCCAGTCGCAGGCTCACAGCCACCCCAGCCTTGACCTGCTGGGCTCAGGCAATCCTCCCACCTCAACTTTTCAAGTAGCTGGGACTACAGGTATGTGACGAAAATTAGCCTGGCTAATTTTTTAAAAAGTTTATTGTAGGGATGAGGTCTCACCAACTTGCCCAGGCTAATCTGGAAGCCCCAGACTCAGGCAATTCTCTTGCCTCCACCTCCCAAAGTGCTGGGGTTACAGCCTTGAGCCATCGCACCCAGTCGTATTTCTTTTCTTTTTTTTTTTTTGTTGAGTTGGAGTCTCACTCTGTCACCCAGACTGTGGCCGCTCCCGGTCACCGCTGCCATGACCTGCTGGGCTCTGGCGATCCTTCCACCTCAGCCTTCCAAGTAGCCAGAATTACAGGCATGTGCTACCATGCCCGACTGAGTTTTTGATTTATTGTAGAGATGAGGTCTCGCTGCCCAGGTGGGTCTCGAACCCGCGGGCTCAGGCAATCCACTCACCTCAGCCTCCCAAAGGCGCGGGATTACAGGCTGAGCCACTGAGCCCAGCTGTATTTCTTTTTTATAATTTGTCACTCGTTATTCTTTGCCAATAATTTGGACTAAGATAATTTATCAATAATTAGTGTATCGGCTCTTATAATTAAAAGTACATTGGTTTTTTTGGAAAGAACATTAACTTTTAAGAAATTTATTCATTCACTTAGTCAAATATTTATTCATTGATTAACAAACAATTATCAAATGCCCTCTGGGTGCCATGCACTGTTCTAGACATTGAGACAGAGACCAAAAAAAAAAAAAAAGAGAGAAAAGAAAAAAAGAAGGCTACAATAATTTAAATGAAAAGCATTCAGAATTTAATACGTGTTTGTACAATATACAAAGCATGAACAAGTCTTTACCATGATACAAAGATGTGTAAGACAGATCACCTGCCATCCTGATTTCTTAGTTCAATAGTTGGGAAAAACAAATCCATAACATCTTGGAACAATCTGACTAGACAGATGAGAAACCATGAAGGAATGATTGAGACAGTTTCTAACTAAAGACTCTAAGACCTTCAATTTGTCAAAACCCTCATTCGGTAGCAATAGAATACTAGAGGTAGCAGGGTTGATATGTGTTTTATTTATAAGTTTTGAAAAGCTAGTTTTAGACTGTGTTCCTGTGACATTTATCATGAAGTCGTGAGCATGCTTTTTGATTAGGAGTGGTTTGTTGCTTTTTTAACGGACTTTTATCATTCACTAGCTAAATGCACTTGAGAAGTAAGTAATGCAAGTTCCTGTTTACCATGTGGTCTTCTTTCCCCTAACCTCCTCCTATTCCTGAACCCTGTACAGTGAGAGGACTGAGTGGTCCTGCAGGAAACAATTGCATGTTAGGTCATATAAGTTGGCTGAAACCCATTATCCAGGCAAATATGTGGCTTCACACAAAAGCCTACCAGGGGCTAGTCATTTGTAAATAAAGAAAATGGAAGTTACTGAAGAAAAATATGCAGATTCAAGTTCCATATTTCTATCTTTTGTTAATTTAGAACTTCTGGGCTTTAGAGTTCTTGCTTTGCCATCCTGGCATAATTAAAAAGAGAGAGAGAGACAAGCACAACTCATGGTATCCTCACTTTATTCTCATTAGATGATACTATCTGACACTGAGTTTGGACCTTCTGACTTACAGCATGGTGTGATATAAACAGCCTTAAATATGGCATAAAGAATGTGTTTAGGATCTGGTTCAGCTATTTACTAGCTATGGAACATAGGAAAGTCAGTTAACTTGTCTGAATTTTGCTTTGTTTGAATGCAAAATTGGGTTTGGAATACTTTAAGGGGTTATTGTAAGAATCACATACAATTATACAAGTAAAACTCTGAAAGCTATAACATAAGAAATCCCAATCCATCTTCTTGGTAATATATTTTAGAAAACCCTTTTTTCCCCCTAATAAGAGTAATATTGTTTTTATGTTGAGAAACATTCACCTACTAGGAGTTAAAATTTTAAAAATATATATAGAAAAACCCTTCCTTTTAGTTTATTTTAGTGTAAAAGACACAAATGTAGGTGATATTGATGATGCTGTATGCCTAAGCAGAGTACTCACAGGTGCAGGGAGTCATCTTGGAAGTGGCAAGGTTTAATGAGTTTGGAACACTGGCTTGGCTAACTGCAATCGCATAAAGGAGTTATCAACTGTCAAACTAGAGTTCAGAGTCTGTAAGCAAATCGGAGGGAAAAATAAGCATATGAATTTGGTGGAAAGGAAAATAGAAATTGGCTGCAGTAAAAAAGAAGAGAAAAGCAGAGGAGAGGAGTTTGAAGGATAGCAGAAAGACGAGAGGAGGAGAGATGGAAAGGAGAGAGGAAGAGAGGGAGGAGAAAAAAGAGGTTGTTCTAAAACTTTGGAAGCTGTTGATCCCCTCCAGATCTAAGCCACAGTTTCTCAACCTTAACTGCACTTTGGAATCACTCATAAAATTCTAAATTAGAGCTTCTAGAAATTCTAATTTAATTGGTCTGAAATAGATATTTAAAAATTTTCCCAGGTGATTCTTATCTGCAGCCAAGGTTGAGAGACAAGGAATCAGAGCAACATCTCTGCAGCCTTAATGTGCATACAATTCACTTTGAAAAACCATAGGTCTGGGCTGGGACCTGAGATTCTGCATGCCTAATAAGTCCACAGCTTCTCACAGGCTCCTGCTTAGCTAGTCTCTGACTTCTGTAAAGGGATGTAAGGTAATTAAAAAAGTGATAAAAACATGATGATGATAATGTCAATGATAGCTAACATCTAATGAATCCCAAAGTTGTCAGGCATTGTGCTGAGGTCTTCCAAGGTTAACTTGTTAAAATCATCAGAACAATCATTTAAGGATCCGTATTAGTGTTAACACTGCTTTTACTAATGAGAGAACTGAGGCTTTAAAGGTTGATCATCTTGCCTAAGTTAGAAACCTGGTAAATGTATTTGAATTCTGGCAGCTTGATTGTGATTCTGTGCTCTTAATGACTCTATATTCTTGGTTCTGAAATGATTCTGTAGCCTTACTTTTAAATGTTAGGCATACCTCAAGAGAGAAAATCTGAAAGAGGGAAGCAAAGCTGGAAGCATTTGTAATATGGGCACATATATAAATAAGGTTAAAACCTATACCTGGCTTATAGCTTTTGGCCACGGGAATGGCTGAGATGAGTGGCATGAGAATTGTTGCAGAAAAAATCTTCAGTTCTTTGTTCTGGATAAGGCAAGTCACAGACTTTGCCAAGGTTCAGAAATGCTTTCAACTTTGCCTGCTCACTAAGTAACTTGGGCGAATTAAAAAAATTTTGAAGTCTAGGTCACACATCAAACCTGATAAATCATGCTGTCTTGGAATAGGTCATAGGTTACAGCATTTTTTTTTTTTTTTTTTTTTTTTGAGTTGGCGTCTCACTCTGTCACCCAGACTGGAGTGCAGTGGCTGCTCCCGGCCACCGCAGCCTCCACCTGCTGGGCTCCAGCGATCCTTCCGCCTCAGCCTTCCAAGTAGTTGGAACTATAGGCACACGCTACCACGCCCAGCTCATTTTTGATTTATTGGAGAGATGAGGTCTCGCCAAGTTGCCCAGGCGGGTCTCGAACCCGCGGGCTCAGGCAATTCACTCACCTCAGCCTCCCAAAGGTGCGGGATTACAGGCTGAGCCACCGAGCCCAGCGGTTATAGCATTTTTAAAGCTTCCCAAGGATCCCAAATTATAGCTCAGTCACTGGGTTTGGAGAGTGGGGTTCTGGAAGAAAACTGATGCCACTGATGACTAGAGGTCAAAAGTCACATTTCCTAAGCAACATGTTCTAGCAGCTGAAGGCATTTTCTTTTTTCTCTGAGCTGCTATGGTTTCTATCTCTATTTCTCTGACTCTGACCATATTCCATTTTTAAGATGGTTATTTGTGCCTCCATTTAAAAATTCACTTGTAGCCTGGAGCTTTGGAGACTATAGGGCAGTATAGTATAAAGCAGTACTACATGAAAGGTTTTTCTTTAGGCAGTGTCCCTCCCAAGAGAAGCTCATAACAATGACTGTGAAAGGGTTTAGTCTTTTTGCCTCAACATAACCATAAGAAAGCATTCAGACATTCTACTACAGAACAAGCAGTCTATCCCATCCCATTTCCTTCAGCAAATCTCCATCAGATGCAAGACCAGGACAGCCCAACATTTCAATTCATGGTTTAGCATAATAAACCATGTAAACATTTCGATTCCTTGTCAAGGCTGAAGATCAAAGATCACCCTTTGGCTGGCCAAAATCATAAAAGTGCTAATAAGACCACCTTTGGTCAGGGAGTATGTAAATTACAAATGTCTGAGTTTGTGAATTGCAAATGTCAAACAAGTCTCTTGCAGGAACACACCCCCCACCCCCACCCCCATTAACCTAATCAGTCCTTTGTGACCTATGTGACACAAATAAATCCCACCACGGCAGCAATCATGTGACTAACCCACCCATCTGCCTGCTGTCCATCATCTGACATCAGTACCTGCGCTTGCCTGCCCCTTCATGATGATGTGGAAGCAGACCACCACCCAATCACCTTAATGATCTTCCCCCATCTAGGGAAATGGTTAAAATGACTCAACAACAAGCAACCAGCAGCCATTGCCTTGCTAGACTCTGGTGTGCCATGTGCTCTTTGTGTTATGGCTGTCACCATGCTTCCTGGCTTTGGCCTCCTCTCCCACCTTGGGGAGGTGAATCCTCTCTCTCCCTTCTCTTTCTCGCTCTCGTTTTTAACCTCTTTGTGTATTGCAATTCTTTGCATTACTCGGATCTCTGGGTTACTAGTATTGTTTCTCCCCTCACCCCTCCAGCATGCCACCCTCACCCTATCCGGACCCTAACAGAATGTTTTCATGGTCAAATCAGTTGTTGTAACAGTGAGCATAAAATGTTCTCTAGAGAGTTCCAATGAATGTTACATTTAAAAGCTCTGTAGAAAGAAAACATTACATTTTGTATAACTTAGGGTATCTAAAAAGTATTAAAACATAACATATATCATGAATGTCTGTAGGGAAAGGGACCCCTGAAAGCAGTTGGAGACAGACAGGAAAGGTGGGTCTACCAGCCCCAGTATGTGAAAGGTGGGGCTGCTTTCCATCTCAAACAAAGGAGATGTCAAATCAGAAAGGTGTTAAGCACCATCATTCTGTAGAAGGCATGCTTCAAGGGACCTTTGGGGAAAAAAACCCCTACTTGGCATCACCCTCAGCTGGGAAATTCCCTTTGAGATCTACCTCATTCTGAATGGACTTCACAGTTTTGTGAGAGCCATGGCAAACCTGTGTAGGGCACCATCTAGTGCTGAAAAGGAAGCAGAGATATAGGGCTAAGGGTATTAATCAGTGATTGTAAAGAATATCTAATATACATTAAAGAGACCAACACAGCCAAGACAGCAAAGTCTAAATAACTAATCCTTCACTGCAAAGACATGATGTACAACCACAAAAAGCAAGAGCACAGGGAACCATAACATCTCCAAATGGACAAAACAAGAAGACAATGGTAGACCCCAATGAGATGAAAACATGTGAACTCTCAGATTAATAATTCAAACTAATAGTCTTGAAGAAACTCTGCAAACTCCAAAATAACACAGAAAAACAACTATAAATTTATCAGAGAAATTTAATAAAAAGATGGAATCGGTTAAAAAAATAGGAATTCCAAAAATGAGAAATACACTGACTGAAATAAAAAATGCATTAGAGGGTCAAAACAGCAGGACTGGTTGAGCAGAAGGAAAAAATAGAACTAAAAGACAGGTTATTTAAAAATACATAGTCAGAAGAGGAAAAAGAAAAAAAAACAACAAAAAAGATAAAGAACATCTATAAAATAATCTCAAAAAGCAAAATCTAAGAGTCATTGGCCATCAAGAGGGAACTAAGAAAGTGCAAGGGGTAGAAATTTTATTCAAAGAAATACAAGGGTAAAAAAGCAAATAACATAAAAAAAAAAGGTTTCAGTTCTTCTGGCAACAGAATTCTCAGCAGAAACCATACAGGCAAGGAAGGAATGGGAAGGCATATTCTAAGGTGCTGAAGAAAAAACAAAACTAAGCAAAACAAAATTGCCAACGGAGAATACTGCATCCAACAAGCTATTTTTCAAGCATGAAGGAGAAATAAAGACTTTTCCAAACAAACAAAAGCTGAGGAAAATCATCACCACCAAACCTGTCTTACAAGAAATGCTAAAAGGAATTATTGAATCTGAAAACAAAAGGTTACCAACATGCAACAAGAAAATGATCTGAAGGCAAAAAACTCACTGGTAAACTCTTCTGACTATGCAAGTACACAGACAAATATAAATACTTTAATAATCAATACTCTAATAATTTCTACAGTCAATACTCTAATAGTACTCTAATAAGTAAAATATTCTGATAATCAAATGCTTTAATTGTGGTATGTAAATCACTCATATCCCTAATATGAGTATTAAAAGACAAATACATATATAAAAAACTACAAAATTTGTGAACAAATAGGCAATATAAAAAGTTGTAACTTTAGATAGCAAAAAGTAAATATGTGGGGGGATGGTGTTAAAGTGTACAGTTTTTAGCTATTTATTGCTTTTTTGTGATCAAAGTTAGGTTGTTATCTGTCTAAAATGAATTATTATAAATATATGAAGGTTTTTGTAAGCCTTATGGTAAGTACAAGCAAAAATCTTATAATAGATACACTAAAAATAAAAAGCAAATAATTAAAATACATGACTAAAGAAAAATCACTTAGTCACCAAGAAAAACAGTAAGAAAGAAAAGAAAGAATACATTTGTTTTTAAAAAAAAGAAACAAAATGACAGTAGTAAATTTTTACCCATGAATAATAACATTTTAATAGAAATGTGCTAAATTCTCCAATTAAAAGACAGAGAGTGGCTGAATGGATTTTTTAAAAGAATCCAACTCTATGCTGGCTATAAGAAACCCACTTCACCTACACAAACATACAGCCTGAAAGTAAAGAGAGGAAAAAAAAATTCCAATCAAATAGAAACCAAGAAAGAGCAAGAGTAGCTATTCTGAGGTAAAATAGACTTCAAGTCAAAAACTGTAAAAAGAGACAAATAAGGTCATTCTATAATTATAAAAATATTAATTCAGCAAGAGAATGTCTTTAAACATATATGCACCAAACATCAGAAGATCAAAATATATAAAGCAAATATTAATAGATCTAAAGGGGAAAGATAGTCTGCAATACAATAATAGGAGGGAACTTCAGCCTCCCACTTTCAGCAATGGAGAAATCATTCAGAGAGAAAATCAACAAGAAACATCAGAGTTAAACTGTACTCTAGACCAAATGTACCTAATTGTCATTAATAGAACATTTTATCCAACAACTATAGAATATACATTCTTCTTGTCAGTACATAGAACATTCTCCAGGATAGATCATATGTTAGGCCACAAAACAAGACTAAAGACATTTTAAAAAGTCAAATTCATATTAAATATTTTTTCTGACCACAATGCAATAAATCTAGAAATTAATAACAAGAGTAAATTTGGAAGCTATACAAATACATGTGAATTAAGCAACAGGCTCCTGTATGGCCAACTAGTCAATAAATAAATTAATAAGAAAATTTTAAAAACTCTTGAAACAAATGAAAATCAAAACACAAAATAGCAAACTCAATGGTATACAGAAAAAGTAGTACTAAGTAAAAAATGTATAGCAATAAACATCTACATTAAAAAGTAGAAAGACTTAAAATAAATTACGTGACAATTTATCTCAAGGAGTAAGAAAAGCAAGAAACCAAATTCAAAATTAATAGAAGAAAATGAAGCACTGCAAAATACAAAAATAAACAAAATTAAAAGTTAGTTTTTTAAAAACATAAACCAAATCAACAAACCTAGCTTGACTAGCTATGAAAAAAGAGAGAAGACCCAAATAAATAAAATTCAAGATGAAGAAAGAAACGTTACAATTAATGTCACAGAAATACAAGTGATTATTGTAAACAATTATATCCCAACTAATTAGAACATCAAGAAGAAATGGATTCATTTATAGAAGAAAAACACAATCTACCAAGATTAAACCATGAAAGAAACAGAAAACCTGAACAGATCAGTAACAAGTAATAAATTGAAGCAGTAATTTAAAACTTTCTCATCAAACAAAATCTCAGGATCCGACAGTTTCACTGCTAAATTTTATCCAACATTAAAAAAATAACTTATACCAATTCTACTCAAACTCTTCACAAAAACTGAAGAGGGAGAAACCCTTCCAAACTCATAGTATGAGGCCAGCATTACCCTGATACCAAAGCCAGATAATGGCACAACAAAAAAATAAAACTATAGGCCAACATCCCTGATGAACATAGATGAAAAACCCTAAAAACAAAAAACAACAACAAAAAAACTAGCAAATATTAATCAACAACATACCAAAATGATTACTGGGATTCATCCTGGGGGATGCTGGAATGACTGAGCATAGCAAATCAATGATCATGCTCTATCACATTAACAGAACCAAGAAGAAAAAAACCATACAATCATTTCAATAAATGCCAATAAAACATCTGACAAAATTTAAGGTCTCTTCGTGAGAAAAACTCCCAGCAAACTGGGCACAAAAGGAACATACTAAAGGCCATACATGAAAAAAACCTAACATCATTCTGAAGGGGGAACACTAAAAGCCTTTTATCTAAGATCTGGAAGAAGACAAGGACACTTCCTGTTACCACTTTCACTTAACATGAATGGAACGAGAGGTTATGATTCTTAATAAAAATAAACCAGGCACAGAAAAACAAATATCATGTGTTCTCACTCATATGTGGGAACTGAAAAGATAGTTGATCTTATGAAGGTAGAGAGTAGAATGAGGGTTACCAGAGGCCGAGGTGGGTAGGGAGAAAGGAGGAAGAAGAGAAGTTGGTTTTGGGGTACAAATATACAGCTGGATAGAAGGAATAAGTTCTAGTGTTCCATAGCACAATAGGAGACCATAATTAATACTAATTTATTGTATATTTTTAAATAGCTAAAAGAGAAGTTTTGGAATGGTCCCAATACAAATAATTGATAAATGTCTGAGGTGATAAATTTTCCAATTGCCCTGATTTGATTCCTACACATTGTATATATTTATCAAAACATCATATGTATCCCAGAAATGTATACAATTACTAATCAATTAAAAAACAGTAATAGTGCCAAACTTAATATAGTTGTTGTGGAAGAGTGAATTAAATGAGATTATAAATAATAAATTTAATAAGCATTTAAATTGAATGATATCATCCATATATTGTGTCTATTATAGTTTTTGATGCTGGTAAGCTTTTTGTGGTCTCAAAAATAAAGATTTTATGTTAAACTCATGCACATATACACACACACACATGAAAGAGCCACAATCCTAGCTATATTTCTTCTTTCAAAACAGTAAGAAAATCCATAATTCATAAGTGAGTGTCAGGGTCATTAAATGCTACCTAAATTGATAATCTTTTTTGTATTTTTTTCTACTACTAATGATTATAGAACAAGAAAAATATATTGAAGGCAATTTTCATTAGAAAGTTAACAAAACATATGGACTTCGCAGCAACTTGGATGAATTTAGAGTCGATCATACTCAGTGATCTATCACAGAAACAAAGAATAGAGTACCGTATGTTCTCACTCATAAGCAGACCTTGAACAACTATCATAATACTACAAGAAAGAAATTGGCAGAAGTGGGAAACTGCCAGGGGAGAGGGGGTGGGATTGGCAGCTGAGGGAAACTGCTAGGGGAGAGGGGGTGGGATTGGCAGTTGAGGGAAACTGCTAGGGGAAGGAGGGGCACACCTCATCAACAAGGGTACCTGCATAAACAACATTTGTATATCTAACTTTGAATTGTACCCCACATCTTTAAAATAAAAATAAAAAAAGAAAGTTAGCATTTGTTATTTTTTTATTGATTGGACATTTCCTGGACAATTAATATGTACAAGGAACTCTGGAAGATAAAAAAAATTGATAAGACATGATCTACTTATAGACTCACTGCTTCTTGCTGCACAGATCTCTACCTTCTGGCTGAGCAGAGGGAAGACTTTGAATAGCACCAGAAGTGATCACTCCCATCACTGTGTTGCTGGGCATTTAGTATATGTGCCTATTTTTGATCAACTGAGGACTCTTAGAGCAGAACACAATTTCTGACCCTCAGTAGATATTTTATAGCTAGCTACTTAGTAGGACTTGTCACAGATAATACAAGAAACATGGAGATCCTTTCAGAAGAGATTAATTTAGGAGGAAAGAATATGCATGCCTATAGGAAGAGGGAAATATAAAAAATAAAACTGGTGGTTTTGTGGTTGTTTTTTTTTTGCGGGCATACAGAATTTGTCTCAAACCTTTCCTCTTGCATTCCCACCCTGCCTAATTGGATATTGAGAACAAAACCAACTCTTATTGGAAGATACTGGCTCTGGTTGGAAGATGAAGAGTAATGAAGGGAATAAAATAGCACTCTGTTTCCTTAGAAGGTGTTGTAGATTTTCTTCCTCCCTTTGGTGGAGTCTGTGTGAGCTACCTGGTCTATGGGTAAGTTATCAGTTTGTTATATAAAATGTGAGTCAGGTTTACAGGTAGTAGCATAAAAGTTTTTAAGGTAGACTTTGTTGCAACTCTTAAGCATTTTTAAAAAATTCACTGTCCCTTCTCATACTTTTGAAACAATAGTACTCATACTTCTAAAACTTGGCTGCACAGTAGAAAGATCTGGAAAACCTTCTGAAAGGTATGGATATGTTGGCTTCATTCCTAGAGAAGGCAAATTAATTGTCTGAGAGGTTGGGTTCAAGGTATCAGTATTGTTTTTGCACTACCTGGGTGCTTCTAAAGTGCAGCCCAGGTTAAGAACAACTGTCTTAGAAAGACTCCACTAAATTTTCCACTATTATTGACTCATTTATTAATTATTATTGTCAACTGATTTATCAAAAATCTGGAGGCTTAAAAGACCCCTATGATATAGGCTGGCTGGCTGTTTCCAAGAATGAGAGTTTCTTTTACTAGAGGAAGCATAGTCACAAACCATTACATTATGAGGCTTTGATCCTAACTCCTAACTCTCAGCAACAAACTGCTAAGTGTGTCAAATACTGAGGAAAATTGTACCATAAAGGTCTTAGGAAATTTAGAGAAAAAAAAAAAGCCCAATGCCTTTGGCTATGTGATACACAATTAGTGACTCAACAAAGCAGTTTTTAGCCTTTTTTATTAAAAACCTTTGGAAGAAACTTAAACAAATCTCTGAGCAGTCATATGGTCAAATTAGGCAGTGGTTAGGTAGAAATAACATTTATAACTTTATTTTTGGATATAAGAGACAATGGTATTTGCTAAGTAATTAAAACTCCCAGTAATTTAGATTTTACTTCCAATATCTTGAGTGATCCTGTGGTTTTCAAAATGCAAAATAGATTTTTCTCTCTTTCCTTTAATGTTGGCAATGGGATAAATTTTATTTTTAGGTCAGGTGTAGTGGCTCACACCTCTAGTCCCAGCACTTTGGAAGCCTGAGGTGGGAAGATTGCTTGAGCCCAGGAGTTTGAGACCAGCCTGGGCAGTGCAGCAAGACCTTATCTCTACAAGAAAAAAAAAAGAGGGAGGAAAAAAAGTTTATTTTTAATGTTCATCTGTGATTCAGGACTTTTTCTAGACCATATCTTAAGAGAAACCAGCTTGAAAATAATATTAAACATTTTTTAAATATAGAGAGATAGTGTTTCTTAAACTTTGGATAAACATTTGGAGATAAAATTTAAATTTGTCACATATTTATATTGGTTTTAAGGAAGTGGAGTATAGATTTGTTTTTAAGTGAAACTGCTTTATGCATTATGCATAATGCTCTGCAATATCATTACTTTAATGTAAGCAAGCAGCAGAAAAAATGAACTTTGTCATTCAGTTTTACCTGCATATGCCAACAGAATGGTAAACAGAAAGATGTTAATCAGGGAAAACTAAATCTTTTATAAGTGCACATATTCCTTTTAGCTTAGCCTTTACAATTCATGCAAATTTAGATTGGTTGACTAGAAAAAGGGAAGGTGTCAAATATTTACAATCTCTAGGGTTTCAGACCTCAGTATAGAGTTTCAAAATTGGGTAAAAAGAGAATTGATAATAACCAATAGTCTTTCTGAAGGTAAAAGAGGCTAAACCTGTATGACATCGGACCAATATTTCGCCACCTGTTACAATGAGCAAAAAAATACCCCATCACCACTGTGGCAATCTGATCAGAGAAATAAATGTGAATAACACCATAAATTACATCTTTTTCATACCTTGGGAATAGTCATATCAACCTACAGGCTCACTGGTATTGCTAATGTGAGTCATTGATGAGATTAGATCTCCCTTATTACTCCCATTTCTCTGGGTCTCAGAATCTACACCTCTGGGGCTGTCTGTGCCAGGACTTTCAGTTACTCTTTCCAATAAATGGTATGCTTTGTACAAAAGAAACAGAATGTATCTAATCAAGTAGTAAATTGTAAATACTTCTACAGGAGAAATGGATTGCATTTTATCAAGTCAGATATTATCAGCCTGAATAAATAGAAACTATTAATCAATTTTAAGCTTTCTCTCCTAGAAAAGCATTTTCATTCTATCACTAAAGTTCTACTAAAACCTTGTGAATAGAAAAATTTTACCCCAACTCATATGTTATAACTAGTTATTTAACAAGTGAGGCAATAAGAAGTTAATTTGCATTAACCAAATATTATAACAAAATTTGAAACTTTAATGATGTCCTCAATCATTTAAAACTATCTCTCCAGGGGATACCAATCAGAATTGCTGCAGACTTCTCTGCAGAAACACTACAGGCCAGAAGAGACTGGACTGCAATCTTTAACATTCTCAGAGAAACAATTTCAACCAAGAATTTCCCACCCAGTCAAATTAAGCTACATCAACAATGGAGAACTAAAATCTTTCCCAGACATTCAATCCCTAAGAAAATATGCTTCTTCCAGACCAGCTCTACAGGAGATGCTTGAAAATGTGCTGTGCACAGGAGCTACTTAAAAATATGTTGTGCACAGAAGAAAAAAGAAACAAAAGAAAGACCATATACTTCACAAGATCACAAACACAGAAGCAGCAGATACAACACAGAAAACACAGAAGCAGCAGACACAACACAGCACACTTGCAAAAATGAAAACACACACAAAAAATATCAACACAAAAGCTAAATGAATACAAAACAGTCTTATAAGAGTCTTATGACAGGACAAACTCTCACATTTCAATAATCAGCCAGAACATGAATGGACTAAATGCACCACTGAAAAGACATAGAATAGCAAACTGGATAGGTAAAAACATGACCCAACAATTTGCTGCCTCCAGGAAACACATCTTACCACAAAGGAGGCTCACAGACTCAAAGTTAGAGGATGGAAAACAAATTTTCAGGTGAACAGTACACAAAAGAAGACAGGAGTTGTGACCTTAATATCAGATAAAACAACCTTTAAGCAAACAAAAATTTTAAAAGATATAGAAGAACACTACATAATTATAAAAGTTCAATCCATTAAAAAGAAATATCCACCCTGAATATATATGCACCCAACACAGGAGCACCAGCTTTTATAAAGCAGCTACTAAGTAAACTAAAAAAGATATTGACTCGAACACTATCATAGCTAGGGACTTAAATACCACACTAACAATCCTAGATAGATCATCAAGGCAAAAATTCACAAAGAGATCTGGAATTTCAACTTGATGCCTGACCAAATGTATTTAACAGACACCTAACACTCAATAACCACAGAATATACTCAACAACCACAGAATATACAGTCTACTCATCACCACATGAAGCATCCTCCAATATTGATCACATCCTCAGCCATAAATCAAGCATAAACAAATTTCACAAGATCAAAATACTGCCATATACCTTCTCAGACCACAGTGGAATAAAAATAAACATCAATACCACCAAAGTTCCCCCCAAACCCACAAAGACATGAACACTAAATAGCATGATGCTGAACAACTCCTGGGTCAACACAGAAATCAAAACAGAAATTGAAAGATTCCTAGAGACAAATGAAAACAAAGACACATCTTGCCAAAGCCTCTGGGATGCAACAAAAGCAGTACAAAAGAAGGGAATTCATATCTCTACAAACACACATCAAAAAAATAGAAAAATCACAAGTTAACAGCCTAACAAATCACCTAATGGAACCAGAGAGGCAAGACCACCAACACCCTAACTTCAGCAGAAGAATCTAGATCACCAAAGTAAAAGCCCAAATATGGGACATAGCAGACAAATACATTATAGAAAAACTCAATGAAACAAAAAGCTGGTTTTTTGAAAGGATAAACAAGATTGATGGACCTTTAGTCAGATTGACCAAGAAAAAGAGAGAAAACACCCTAATTAACATAATGAGAAATACAAAGATCAAGTCACAATTGACCCTGGGGAAACAAAAAGGTTATCAGAGATTACTATGCACACCTGTATAGAAACAAAATTGAAAACCTAAATGAAATGGAGAATTTTCTGACATCACACAACCTCCCCAAGTTGAAACAATAAGAAATCAAGACATTAATAGACCAATAACAACCCAGGAAATTGACTCAGTCATAAGAAAACTACCTACTAAAAAAGCCTCAAACCAGATGACTTTCCAGTGGAATTCTATAAAACATACAAGAATGAGCTGACACCAATCCTATTGAAAGTATTACAGGCAATCAAGAAAGGTGGAACTCTCCCCAAATCATTTTATGAAGCTAACATCACACTAATAACCAAATCGGGTAAAGATCCTACAAAGAAAGAGAACTACAGACCAATATCTCTGATGAACATAGATGCAAAAATGCTCAACAAGATTCTAGCAAATTTGATCAAACAACACATCTCAAAAAATCATCCACTGTGACCAATTCTGCTTCATCTCTGGGATGCAGGGCTGGTTCAATATCCACAAGACCATAAATATAATTAAATACATCAACAGTAGTAAAAACAAGAAACAGATTATTATATCATTAGATGCAGAAAAATATTTTGATAATATCCAACATCCCTTCTTGATAAGAATCCTTGAGCACCTAGGCATAGGTAGAGCCATCTATGATAAAACCACAGACAACATATTGTTAAATGGGCAGAAATTGGAAACATTTTCCCTGAAAACCAGAACACAACACGGCTACCCACTTTCACCCTTCCTGTTCAACATAGTGTTGGAAATAGCTAGAGCAATCACTCAAGAGAATGAAATGAGGGGTATCCAAAGAGGAAAAGAGGAAGTTGTTACTCTTCTTTGCTGATGATATGATCCTATATCTTGAAAATCCAAAAGAATCTGTCAAAAATCTCCTTGCACTGATAAAGGACTTTGGTAAAGTCTTGGTGTACAAAATAAAAGTGCAAAAGGCAGTCACATTCTTATACACCAACAACAAATGGGCAGAGAATCAAATAAAAATCAGAATCCCATTCACAATAGCTACAAAACACATGAAATACCTCAATATTTTCCTAACCAAAGAAGTGAAAGACCTTCACAATGAAAACTACAAAACACTGCTCAAAGAAATCCAAGAAAATGCGAACAAATGGAAAAATATTCCATGCTCATGGATTGGAAGAATCAATATTGTTAAGATGTCCGTCCTACCAAAGACACTCTATAGATTCTATGCAATACCCATTGTATTACCAACATCGTTTTTCTTTGAGAAGGAAATTGCAATACAGAAATTCACATGGAAACATAAAATGACCATGAATAGCCAAAACAATTTTCAGCAAAAGAAACAAATCAGGAGGTATCACACTTCCAGACTTTAAACTTTACTATAAAGCTACACTAATCAAAACTACCTGGTATTGATACAAGAACGGGCATATAGACCAATGGAACAGGATAGAGATTCTGGAAACAAAACTTCAATTTCTCAGCCAATTCATCTTTGACAAAGCCTCCACCACCGACCACTGGAGAGAGGAGAACCTATTCAGTAAATAGTGTTAGGAAAACTGACTGACCACATGTGGAAAATTGAAACAGGATCCCTATCTATCACCATACACAAAAATCAACTCTAAATTAATCAAAGACTTAAATGCAAAATCTCAAACTATAAGAATTCTAGAAAATGCAGGAGACACCCTTATAGAAATTGGAATAGACAACCAATTCCTGATCAAAACCCCAAATGCCCATGCCATAAGAGATAAGATAGACAAATGGGACCTCATCAAACTGAAAATCTTCTACAAAGCAAAAGAAACCATCAAGAGGGTGGAGAGATAGCCTGTAGAATGGGAAAAAAAATTTTGCCAACTATATATCTGACAAAGGCTTAACAACCAGGATCTTTAAGGAACTCAAATATTCTAAACGGAAAAGAGCAAGCAGTCCTATTAAAAAGTGGACCAAATATAAGAATAGACATTTCTCAAAAGAAGACCTATGAGCAACCACCAGATACATGAAAAAATGCTCAGCCTCATTAATCATCGAAGAAATTCAAATTAAAACCACACTGAGTTACATCTAACTCCTGTCAGGATGGCCATCATCAATAACTCAAAAAACAACAGATGTTGGAGAGGATGAGGCGAAAAGAGTACACTTTTGCAGTATTGGTAGGAGTATGAACTAGTACAACCCTCTGAAACTGTGGCAATTCCTTAAAAATCTAAAAATCGACCTTCCACATGACCCAGCAATCTCCATTCTGGGAATGTACTCAGAGGAACTCAAATCATTCTATAAAAAAGATAGGCCGGGCTTGGTGGCTCAGCCTGTAATCCCAGCACTTTGGGAAGCCAAGGTGAGTGGATTGCCTGAGCCCTCCAGTTCAAGATCAGCCTGGGCAACTTGGTGAGACCTTACATCTACAGTAAAAAAGTAAAAAATAATTAGCTAGGCATGATAGTGCGCGCCTGTAATTCTGGTTACATGGAAGACTGAGATGGAAGGATTGCCTGAGCCCAGCAGGTTGATGTTAGTGTGGCCGTGAGCATGCCACTGCACTCCAGCCTGGGCAATGGAGTGACTCCAACTCAAAAAAAAAAAAAGAAAAGAAAAAAGAAAAAAAAAGATAACTGTGTACACATGTTTATCTCAGTGCTATTCACAATAGCAATAACATGAAACCAACCATGCTGCCCATCAAAAGTAGACCAGATTTTTAAAAATGAAGTACATATACACCATGGAATATTACACAGCCATAAAGAAGGACAAAATTATGGACCGTGCAGCAATTTGGGTGGATTTATAGTCTATAATACCCAGCAACCTATCACAGAAATAAATAACTGTATACCACATGTTCTCACTCATAAGTAGACCCTGACCATTTATTGTATATATAAGGAAGAGATTGACAGTTGCCACAAACTGCCAGGGGAGGGAAGTGTGGACCACATAACATCAATAAGGGTACCTGATCTCGAACCAGGTGAAGTGGGGATGAAACAGAAGCCCAAACTTTCCTGTACGATAACCACTTGTATATCCAATCCTGAATTGTACCCTATATTTTAATACATAAAATAAAATGATAAAAAATAAAAATTTCTCTCCCTATCATCACTGCTTATAGAAAATTAAATTGTATTCCAATGTGGGAGGATTAAGGTTATTTTAAGACACATCTATTTACCAGTTACTTGAGGTGAACTTGATGTCAGTTTTCACTATCTGACTGAGTTTTGATAAATGGAAAGAACTGGTCACAAACATCTGTGCTAAAAATTTCTGTCATGCGCTCATTTACGTGGCTATGTGGAAACAAAATGCATTGTAGTAAAATGCTGAGAAAAGGAAAATAATTCAAAAGAATTTGCATCAGCCATGACTCTGTTTCCTGGGGAAATCACGTTGGTGACAATGCTGAAAGTATATAGAGACTAGAGGTTTGTATAATTTAGAGGTTATGTAAGGAAAGCCCTGAATTCTTTTGAGCTTAAGAATCTCATCATCCTTACTTACGAGCTGTATGACCCTATGGAAGTTACTTAGCATATTTAAGCCCCAGTCTTCTTATATGTAGATTGGGTCTAATAATTACGGCCCATTTATGATCTTAGACCTTAGGAGGACTATGTTTCTTAACTTCCTTCTCAGTTCTGCTTCAGGGGACATGTGATTGAGCTCTATAGCCAAGGTGTGTGGGTGGAAGTAAAGGCAGCCACTACTAGGTCTGGCCTTTACTAAAGTCCTGCACAAACCTCCAGTTCATATAATTCTCCTGCTGTCGTGACTTATGAACCACATATTCCAGCTGTGATTGCTATTAGCATGAAAGAGGGTGGCCCAGCCTGCATGTGACGTTACGTGAGCATGAAACATTATTTTGTTAAGGCTTGAGATTTCTTCCCTTCCCTTCCATCCTTCCCTCCCTCTCTCATTCCCTTGCTGCCTACATTCCTTTTTTCTTTCCTTTACATTTTTGAGGAGAGTAATAATTTCCCCTCCAAGTTTTGTTTTTTATGTAAACATTTTTAGAAAATATTCTGGAAATAATAATGATATATTTTTTATAAAGTGACCCTTTAAGAAATTCTAAGTAAACACATTACTTTTAGAATGGTCTATATATTATTAAATTGCAGAATCATAGAATAAAATGCTTATTATAATAATAATCTTTTTATTTTATGTATTTTTCTAATATCTTTATACATTACTACACTTAAACTGATTTTTAGTTAGAATTTTTTTCCCATCTGGTTAGCATTCCATTGTGAGTAAATGTGTGGTGGTAATTCCACCTGTGTGGTTGGACAAACTTGCCCAATTCTGTAGAATCTTGAAACCCCTTGGGAGATAATTCATACCCACTTTCCAACTGGTGATTCCAGAGCCAGCAATATAAAATTTTCATTATTATGCTATTCAAACTAAGCGTGTTTAGTGGGATCAAGAGCTTTAAGAATAGATTTTTTGTGTGTGCCGTCTTTTATTTGTTGTTTTTAGCATAGCTTTTCAGTGTGGCGATTAAGAGTGTGGGTTTTGGAATCCAGTGTGTGTCCTCCACTAGCTATGTGATTTTAGGCAAATTACTTCATCTTTTTGAGCCTCAGCTTTTGTTTTTGTTTTTACAAAATAATTCTTCTCTCAAAGGATCTTACCAAATCAAATGTGGTATTAAATTAATATTGTCATTGACGTGAAACTCATAAATAATAATTATTATTAAATAACTGATAGAATAATTTTAGAAACTAGCCTAAGCAAATGATATTATATATAGAAAAAGCTTTTGGCATGAATAATTACTCATATTATTTATAGGATTCATAAAATTAGAAATGATCAAAGCGTTTAACAATAGAAAAATGGAGCCGGGGCTTGGTGGCTCAGCCTGTAATCCCAGCAACTTTGGGAGGCTGAGATGAGTGGATTGCCTGAGCCTGTGGGTTCGAGACCTGCCTGGGCAAATTGGCAAGACCTCATCTCTACAAAAAATCAAAAAAATTTGCCAGGTGTGGTAGCCCGCTCCTGTAGTTCCAGCTATTTGAAAGGCTGAGGCAGAAGGATCGCCGGAGCCCAGCAGGTCGAGGTTGCAGTGGCCAGGAGCAGTCACTGCACTCCAGTTTGGGTGATGGAGTGAGACTCCAACTCAAAAAAAAAAATAGAAAAATGATTAAATGATTTATAAGATATCCACATAATAAGGTTTATCAAGTATTTTTGTTAATGTCAGTAAAAAATAACTTTAATACTGTTAGCTTGTGAATACTTTAATGGACACTTTAATGATTTGCCCTGAACCTTATGTGGCACAGCAAAGACTATGACATTTCCCAATTCTATGGAGTCTTTGGAGATGGGAGAGCATTACCTTTCATATAATTTGCACACTGCTTGTACCATTGCCCTCTGTGTTTCAGCTGCTGCTTTTGTGATCTGTTTTCACTTGCCCCTATGTCTGTTTCCTGCATCTATCCACAACCATTTGTCCATTTCCTCTTGGCTTGGACTGCTTATGTGGTGGCCCTGACCCACCCTTGACAGCAAATGTCCTTTGGGGCCATCTCCCTGATCTTTATTATTGATGTCATGTGCTCTCTTTCACTATCCTGCTGTAGGTTGGTCTTCTGCTCAGAGCCCACAAACAGAGGTTCTGACCCTTATGTTCTACAGCACTTATCTGCCCTCCTGACCTACAAGGACATTTCTGCCCTATCTGTGGCATGTTCTAAACTGTATATGGAGTGAGAGTACAGTGGGAGGGGGGCATGGCAGGGTGAGGGGCATGAGCTGAAAGATTTTTAGTCCCTAGGGATACAGTCTTATCATTTAGTCATACAACCCTCTCCACTGCTGAGTGCATTAGGCTCTGATGCTATTACTCACTGCTCCTATCTAGCTAAGCTTTGTTGCTAATTTTTGTTCAGACTCCATTCTCATTTATGTCTTTTTTCACCTTCTTCTTTCAGGTTATCTGTTACCCCTCCCCAAAAACTGACTTTCACAGGACCCTTCTGTCTATCAGCCATGGTGCTGTACATTTGAACCTCAGTTAAAAACAAGGTATGAATTATTTTCTAAAAGATTTTTGGATTCCATGAGGGCAGGGAACTTGCTTAACTCCACAGACAGGTGATTCCTCAGATCTGATTAAGTGGAAACTCCTGCTATAGGTAATACTAATAAATGAAAAAAAAAACCAGGAAACACAATTATAAATGAAAGATTATTCTAACTCTGCTAAAATGAAGCTTACATGAAAGAAAAAATGAATTTGGATGATGTGACTATAGAATTTTTCCTTTAATTCTCAAATTTATACAATATATTTTCTTACTTCATTAATAGAAAATGAAATAATTTAATAAGTCATTGCAGTGAAATAATTCAGAGTCGAACAACACACTTACTTAAAACGAGTTTTCACTTTAATTTTATTCTATGATTTTCTTATGAAAAAACAGTAGTCTTTTGGGGATGATTCTAGAAGTGCCTGTTTTCACTGTAGGTGTTTCAGCATGCCTTTGCTTTGCTTTGCTTTCTACAACTCTGTTTTCACACCTCTATCAATACTGGTATCTACATCTGTGGATACATCCTCTCTATTTCTCTCTGTCTCCCTCCCCCTTCCTTCTTTCCTCTCTCTCTCTCTCTCCACAATCACACCTGCAGCAGGTAATCTTGGTGCCCTGACCATATCTCCTTGGTGCCTACCTTCCTTGCGTAGACCAACATTAAGGTGTCCAACTACTGGCATCTGCAACTCTTTGCCTGATGGCTTTCTCTGGAGATGGGTCCTGCACCTGGGACATCCTGGGAGTAACTGTAAATTAACATGCACCTCCCTCCCTAGCAGACCTCATCCATGACTGGCAGAGACTGGTTGGATCAATGCCCTCCGATTCCCTTACTCTACAAGAAGTGGGGACAATTGTAAGGCGTGTTCTCCGCTGTCTTCCAGAGTTCTCAGTAGGACTGAACCCCTGCTTCCCACAGTGGTAAACTGCATGGTGATGTCCCCTTTATTGGATCCATATTGTTCGCTGCCTCTCTTGCTTCTTCTCTGACTGGAACTTCCAGGGCTCTCTTCCCCAATACTCAACTTGTACCTGAATCCTCCTCTGAGAGTCTTTTTCTGGAGGAACCCAATTTGAGCAAATAGTCACATTCATATCCATTCCCTGCAAATCATATAAAAATGGCTTGAGGATTTTAGCTGGCTTTAAGCTAAGTGTGAGCTCAAAATGTGGCAAGACCATTAACAAAGTTAACATAAACTTGGGCTGCAATATTGGAATAATGGTTAAAGGGAGTCAAGGTATATGTATGATACTGTGTCTTGTTTGGGATACAACATGTTTTTAAAGGATATTCAAAAATTAGAATATGACCATGACCTGATTAGGGGTTTGGGAGCACAGTAACAAAGATAACAATTAAAGGAAGTAAAGTTATTTGATTTGGAGAATCAACCACTAAAGAATGGCACAACACTGTATTCAAATAGCTGAAAGGAAGTCAGTGAACTGAATTTGTTCAGGCTGTTTCCAAAAGAATACTGTGGAAAAGTTAAAGAAAAGCAACTTTTCAGCTCAGGAAAAGAAAAACTTTTCCAACTATTAGAGTTTTTCCTCATCAAATGCAAGATCCTAGTCGCTGGAAAAAATGTAAGCCGAGGACAAAAATCACCTAAATCTACCCCGTCCTTAAAATAAACTCATGTCACTCATGTAATCCTCTATAGTTCTCACCAAAAATTCCTTACAGTCACCAGTGTTTTGTTTCTGGAATTTTATAGACTACTACCCTGTTGCCTGCCTTGCTACATTTTCATTTTAGTTTCCTTGGTTCCTGAGATACCTTCATTCTGGATCTGTGCCTGAGTTCTGTTCCCTGGCCAGCATCACGCACTGACAATGTGGTTTTGCACTTGGTATCCCATTGTCTGGGGCTCTCTGCCTTCTCCCTTGGCACTGCAAGTACAAGCAGTTGGCACTATACCCAGCCCTTCCCCGGTCAGCGGTGGCTTCTCACCTTCCAGGAAGAGGAACAGGACACAGGGGAATGGAGTCATAAATGGGATGAGAGCTTATTTTAAATGACCTCTACATTTACTGCCAACTCTAAGATTCTATCCTTATTTTCCTTTTCAGTTTTCATTATCCTCATTCTTAAGCTTCCTTTCTCTTGTTTACTTATGAATAAGTTTTCTTTCCCAAGCTACCCTAAGAAAATCAAGCCAGTTTCTGGTTTATGATGCTTTTAGCTCAACTCCCTAACTAGCCTTTTCCTCTCCCTCATGCTCCCCCCCCCAACTCTTGATAACTGGTTTTGCCCTGTATGCTGTCTGAAGACATGCATTTCTTTAAGAAGCAAACCCCCTCCCCCCTTTGCCCTGTGGGTGATTCATATTGCCCTCACTTAAACTGGTGCCCGTTTCAGCAGTTTATGTCTTACCTGCAGTTGTCCTTCAGAGACCACCGTCTCCCACACCCAGCACTGCTTGCCAGACCTCTGGCTTGGTTCAATGGACAATGAGTCAATGAGTGCTTTCTCCCTCTTTGCAGGAAAGGTGGGGCCTGGTGCCCAGAAAGCCAACACTTTCACAAGGAGAGCTTGTTTTTCATGATGAAATAATGTGTTGTTTCAGCTGACAGAGTCAGAATTTGTAGTGGGAAATATAGAGCTCTGGACTCCAGGATCTTGGAATAAATATTTTGGGAATTGAGCAAGGGACACTATATTGTGTTATAACATTCATTTACTGTTGTTACTTTCTCAACAAACCTTTATTGAGTATATGAGGGCTCAGAAACCAAAAAGAAGAATTGGTCTCAAGCAAAAAGGCATCAACTACGCACTTCCCTGGACTCTGGAGAGGAACATGACTTCACAGGGTCTGTACTGGCTGAATATGAGGATTGAAGTCCTGCTGGGCCACTGGCTAGTTGAGAGACTTTTGGCAAGTTATTCCAGTTCTCTAAAGTTTCCATGAGGCAGCAATAGTGGGAAGATTAAATTTGAATGAAAACAAAGCGCCTAGCACAGTGGCTGGCACACAGCATGTTATGAAATATTGCTTTTCTTCTTTTTGGTTACCTCCCAGAGCATTCTCTGTAGAAATCACAGGGCAGTTACTAACACATCATTTGTGGCATCTGGACCTTAATCCCAGCCTCTCCAAATGTCTTTTTTATCGTCCAGGTGTACCTTCTGGACTTTCTCCAAGTGGAGGCCCTTGTGACATACCATGACATTTGGTATGTCTTTGGACTATACTCCTTAACATTTTCCTTCTATCTTCTCTAGTTCTTTTCTTCGTTTACTTTTGTCTTTCCTGTTTATGTTTCTTATTCTTTCTTCTGTGACTTTTCCTTCTAAGACACCAAGTTCTCATTTCACAATTTCTTATTCTATTTTCTAGGTACTCTGAAGAAACCCCCTGGTGTCCCAGCCCCTGTTTCTGGTCATTTCTTTAACATTAAGATTCCTGTACAGAGCTTGTTCCTACCATCAAAATGCATCACAATCTTAGTGATGTGGTCCTTGTACCACCATATTCCCTTTTGAGGGATACTTGGGAAATGCCTTACTTTGCAGGACTCTCATAGCAGAAAATGTGAACAACATAAGCTCCCTTGTTTAGGAGAGCAGCGAAATCTTTGTTGATATGTAGAGGAATAGAGCTTAGCATGAGTAGCAAAAAGAACATTAACAAGGTTGGAAACTACATCCCCCTAAAGTGTGAACCAAAGATGGAAAATCCTTGCAGGGCACAAATGAAACAAAGATGGGACGAAATGCCTTTGCTTCCAGGACTCTGCTAGAAGAAACCCAGGTATCTGTCAAGCCTTGCACACTCTGTCAAAAAAAAGAATGATAATATTTTCAAGGGCACTGGAAATTTTAATTTTGGATTTCATTTAAAATTGCTGTAAGTTTGAGATACCACTTTCCTCACAGTCAAATTGTGTTCCACTTGTCACCTATCTCATCTGTAGATTTTGTGTGGGGCTGTCTGATTTCCCCTTAGAAGATGTGTTCTGAGCAAAATCAAATCATTGGAATTACTGGTCTACTTCTGTTACTGTAATTCTTACAAATTATAGAGAAGGAACACACACATTTAATAAATAGAAAATATTTATTATACAGCATTATCAACATTATTTGACAAAAGGCAGTAACAAGCCAAAGGAAAACACTTTTACAAGAAGCTAAACAACTTGTGTAAGCACATACATTAAGGTGAAGAGTTTCAGCCCTCCTGGTAGAGGGCATGTATGTGTACATCTCCAATTTTGAACAATGATTATATAAGAAGTAATACTCTATTTCTTCAGGAAAACTTGTAATTATGATAACCATAGGCATTCAGAGTAATAGTGTGATCCATGCTGAATGAATGTGTTCACCAAATGTCTCAGACCAAAACCTCAGAACAAACTGACATATTAAACATTTTAATATAAGCTGTTTTCCTTATCTATTCTAACTTTTTAAAACTCTGAATGCACAAGCTTTATTAGACACATAAGTTAGTGGTATTAAGACTTTTTTTTTAATTGTTTCACTCATAATAGAGAGGATGCTATCCATTGCCACTTTGCCAATAAGAAATCCATCCACCAAGCACCAGAACCATTCATTTGCACTTTCCTGCTTTATCACCCTGAAAACATGGTATCAAAATCCACAAGTCAGTCACGAGGTCTTTTTACTAAAGGTGTTTTAAAATTTTTTTTTTAATAAGGGAAAGGAATTTGATTCTTGATAGGGAACTGACTGAATTTGGCAGTAGAATATGGTGAGATATAAAAGATACACGTCTCCAACATTGGAGTTAACGCTAAATTCTGAACAAATGATGCAGTGGATATTTAAAGATCCTAAGATGATTTTTGGCTGAGAAATCAGCAGCTTCAACATGAAGGAAGCATATTAAAATATGACTGAACATACAGCATAAACAAAGATATTTAAGGGGGTAGGATTCATTCCACAAATAATAGAAGAAATCAAAACGGCAAGAAAAATCTTTTTATTGGGGGTAAAAAAGGAGGCTAAAGATGGAATAAGTGCAATACATGTTCAGGGATGTTACATAATAGCAAATAACAAAAATATAAAGAAAAATTATTACAGCTTAAATACAAAAATAAAAGTACATGGATTCAAAAGTTAAAAGAAGGCAAAATGTGATTGATGAATAAATATGTGAAAAACTACAAGCAGACAGATGTTACTGAATGCTAGAAGCTCAAGTAACTGTGGAAAATCTTTTAAAAAATCTAAAATAATGGAAATAATCTAAACATGGTTTAATGTTATGCTGTAATACTGATGTGTGCAAGCTTATAAAATGTACCTTTTATTGTCACCCTCAGTTTGTATACACTTTTAATATAACAGATTTTCAAACCACTTCATGAATAACATATTTTCACATCGTACCATATCTGAAAAATAAGTTCCCTCTTAGAACAGGAATAACCATCTGAACTGCATATGAAAAACATTGGACCACAGTATTCAAACCTTCAAAGAACTTCTGCAGATGTTGGTGACAATGAGATAGAAAACATTATTGGAATATAGAAAAGCTCTATACTGTATCTGAAAGACAATTTCTAGTTGCAGTAAGATTGACATTAAATTGCACAAATTTTATAATTACACATATACAAGGACACAGGAACACATTCACTCGCTAGTTACGGGGACCTCAGTGACAAAAGGAAAGATTTCCTTGTCATTTAAACCAGTAATAGTTGCTATGAATACACCAGTAGGTTCAAAGATGGATTTGTTTCTGTAGTACATAAGAGAAACAATGGCACCACGTTGTACATATACTGCATCTTAGAAGTTTGACTGGTAAGTATTATTTGCTACAGTAAATGGAAGGTAACAATTCTGCCACATGGTGTGTTCTCTTTAGCTGAAGGGCAATGGAGAACCCGCTTGGCACAAACACAAGTGAATCCATACAAGGTCTTCTGCCACTCTGAAAACAATCTCTTGTTCTGGCCTTTCTCCAAAGTCACTAATAAGCGAGTATGGGATATGGGAAACTGATAGTGTCGAGTCTGTTCCAAGTGCCGTGCTGACGTACTGACTTGCTTCTCAGGCCTTGCTCCCCTAGAACTCCCGATGAAGCACTTTTTTTGGTGGTGATTTTGCTCTAATTCCTGTGTTCTTAAATCGAGGGAAACCTCAGAGCAGCAGGGAGCTCATGCACCTGTCTCCAAGTGCCATCGCAACTGGATGTGCTGCCGTGGATGAAGAGAGGCACCAGGGCGGGTCCTTTCCCGAGTCTCCTGAAGACTAATAATCTGTCGGCCCAGCAGGGAGGACTTCGGAGAAACAAGCTGCCATCCCATCATCTGTTCACTGGGTGGGTCCACGCCCTGCCCACTGCCCTCCGCCCACCTGCTCTGTCGCGCTCCACCGTGCTCAGGATGAATGACAACAGGTGGACTCAGGATCCAACCGGCCTGTCCATATGGGCTGTCCCTTTCCAAGCTTGGCCAAGTATGTGTGTTGGCATGTATATCAACGCACAGTTGTGCAAAAGAGGAGATTACTTTTGTTGATCTCATTATTTATTTATATTTATATGTATACATATATATATATTTTTTTTTTCTTTTTTTGCCGTGAAAGTTACATACCATATGGAATTGTGCTTTGTCAGAATTCCCTTTCTTCCCAGGGAAGGCTTTTGAATAATCCCAGAATCAGAAGCCTGGCCTGGATTACTTTTCGCCTCGGCCTCTCCCTCTCTCCTTACTTAAGGTGACAACAGTCTCAGCAGCCACAAGTGCTCCTTCCTCTCCTGACTCGGCCTCCACTTCTCCCTCGCCTCTCCCCCACCCAGCTCTCTGCACATCTCTTGGGGGGTGTTGGCGCTCTCCGGCCGACCTCGCATTTCCACGTGGACCCCTCCGCCCTACAGGGTGGAAGAGCTTTGCTTGTAGTCCCGCAGGATGGCAGAGGCGTAGGACACGTCGGGAGGGGTGCAGAGCACGGACTCGGACACGGGGGAGCTGGGCGCCGAGCTGCCCGACGCCACCGAGTCTCGAAAAGGCGACGGCGGCGTCAGGGCAGGCGAATCCTCCGGGGTCAGCTTGCTGGCCGCCGGCACGTCCTCCTCTTCCTCCTCCAGCTCGTCCTCCTCCGTGTTCCCTTCGCGCTCGTGCTCGAACACGTACTCCTGCAGGAGCTTGAACCTCTCGCTGTCGTCCTCGTCCTCGGCAGGCGGGGAGACCGGCTCCTCCCCGAAGGAGCTCAGCTGCAGCGGTAGCATCTGCAGGTGCTGCGGGGGCGGCGGGGGCGGGTACAGGGGCCGCAGCCCGTTCCCGGCCCCACCGGGGCCCGCCAGCACCGCGTGCAGATCCGGGATCCCGGCGCCGAAGTTGCCGACCACTCCCTGGAGTTGGTCCATCAGGGATTTCTGCTGCGGCGGGGGCTGGGGCGGCGGCGGCTGCTGCTGGAGAGGAGGGGGCAAGCCCTTGGGGAGGGCGGGGTCGGCGAGGAAGAGGGGCGTGTCCTCCGCGGTCAGGCGGGGCGGCAGGGGCGGGGTGGTGGCCGCGCTGGGCAGGCGCCGGTGCACCACCATGGAAGGGCTGGCGGGAGGGCTAAAGCGCACCGGCTGGGCGTCCTCCTCCTCCTCCACGTTGTAAAGGGTCTTGGTGCTGGTATCTGAAAAGGTCAGGCTCTTGCCGGAGCCTTGGTAACTTTTAGTGAGGGGCTTGATGACGGCTGTTTGGTTGCAGGCCGTCTCATTGGTCTTCACGTGCACAGAGAGGCGGTGCCACATGTGCTGTCCCTTGGGCACCTGTCTTCCACCTGGTTCAGACCATGACACAGACTTGCCATTAGAACTATGAATAAAATAGAGATGGGTTTATTTGCAGACAGATTATGCACACAGGGCAAATAAAATACACACAAAACATAAGCAAACCCGGCTCAGTGTGATTCAGCTGCCCTTTCCACTGTGGGCCTTTGCTTCGCGTTCCAACCTCCTCTTAGGATAAACGGAACGACAAAAGCTGCAGGGGCCACGGCTGCCTCTGAAGCTGCAGCCTCTGCCCCTGAAGCTTCCAGCCTAAGCCGAGAAAGGAAGTATTGACCCTGAGAAAAGCTGCTGAGGAGAAAAGTCAGTTTGTGGCAAAACAGCTATTTTCATTTAGGTCTAAGATTTCACAAAGTCAGTATCTCTCTCTCTCTCTCTCCTCTCTCTCTCTCTCTCTCTCTCTCTCTCTCACACACACACACACACACACATTTTTGAGATTCCCAACCTGATAGAGGAAAAAATTTAAGAAAACATCTTAGTTGTGCATGGACAACCAAACATGATGACTATAGTCCCTGGGACAAATGAAGACCCTCATGTAAGCTACTCTCATTGTCCTGTGGAATTATAAAATAGATCTTCTCAGTTGCCCGTTCTCATAGGCAAGTATTTCCCGTTTCCAGAGTAGCATGATTGTACACATGATACCTGTATGGAAGAGAAAAAAGCAGATGACGGAAAAGCGTGGGCCCATGGTCGATTATGTGCTTCATAACTTTTGTTTGTTTGTTTGTTTTTCCCCAAGACATTAGTTCTGACGCACACAGTGGATCACAATTCACATAAAAGCCCTGATTCACAGCAACTAATTTTGGATTTTCACACTAGGAACCTTGAACCAGGTATGTTTGAAAAGTGATAAAACGGGGAAAGCCCTGCAACATACAAATGCCTGTATCCTGCTTTAGGATAGTTTGATGCAGATAGACAAAATTAAATTTCCAATAAAGTAGCAGTTATTGCGACAAAGAATTCTGCCTGGCTCTTTCCTCATGGAGCCTTGGTAAAGAAAACTCTTTCCGGGGGTGGGGGTAGTAGCCTTTCAGCCTTATCAACTTTCATCTTAGTGGGATCCTCCTGAAACCAACCAACCAGAATTTCTTCTTGAGTAAGAAAAAAAAAAACATGAGTGTACTGTGACATGCACCTCAAATCCTGTTCTGTATATTGTAATAACTCTGGTCTCATTTTTGGACTTAGCTTATTTTTAGCTTAACTTTTAGCAGATGGTAATACCTTACCATAGCATTCTATTAATGACAACAGCATTGATCCTTAAATCAGGAAATAAATTTTTTTCTTTTTCTTTAAGAGTCTGCTATTTAGGCGGGCTCGGTAGCTCAGCCTGTAATACCGCACTTTGGGAGACTGAGGTGAGTGGATTGCCTGAGCCTGTGGGTTCGAGACCTGCCTGGGCAACTTGGCGAGACCTCATCTCTACAATAAATCAAAAATTAGCCAGGCGTGGTAGTACGCGCCTGTAGTTCCAGCTACTTGGAAAGCTGAGGCGGAAGGATCGCTGAAGCCCAGCAGGTCGAGGCTGTGGTGGCCAGGAGCGGCCACTGCACTCCAGTCTGGGTGACAGAGTGAGACTCCAACTCAAAAAAAAAAAAAAAAAAGAGTCTGCTATTTCTCTGTACCCTTCAAGTGGCAGAGAAAGTAGCACAATGATAACACATTTGTGATATTAAAAAGAAGGAAAATGAAAGTTGTTTTTTTTTTTCCCTTAGGTGGAGGTATGAAATAGACTATTCCATACTCTTTTGTTTGGAAGAAATGTTGGAGATGATCAATCGTTTATATATTGCTTTATTTAATCATTTTGAAAACATAATACTTAAAAATTGTTTGAGTGTCACATTTATGATGAAGGTAATGTATTTATATTTCATGTTTTATAATCTTGAAAGGTAAAGTGAGCGAAATAAGTACAGATTATTGTATAATGTCTGATATTGATTATAGAAAATTCTGGATATGAACTCTCTAATACAGAGACAACAGCTACAATTTTGATCTCATTATTTAGGAAAAAGGCAGTTCCTCCATATATCTGACAATCCAGGTTGCACTTTTTTTCAGAAAATATCTTTAAATTTTTTATCATAATTAATATTTATCTCAAATGTATGCTTGATATCTTATCTGAGAATGTATAAGTGCTTGTAGATGAATATATTTTGACTTACTGACTTCCACACCATTCTGTTAGAATAGCTGACTCTCCTCTGAGTTGAACCAACTAAAGAAGACGACAGTGGTTTCTCTGGCAAGAAGAAATAGTCAATCAGCCAGCCAAAGGCAAAACCAGAACCCACACTTCCTCCTATGAGTTTAAGACTCAAAATTAGTTCAACTCTACTTACATCTTTCTCAATTGCCTCTATCTATATCTATATATGCATTGTTTCTCTTTATGCATTCAATATGTCTCTACCAGAAAATGGAAAACCTATTTGCCTCTTACCTTCCTTAAATATGCTTTATTGTACCATCCAACTCAATGATTTGCATTATTTTCAATTGCAATGAGAAGAGGCTTTCTTTCCCCAAATGCCTATCTCTCAATGTTCATTAATCATTGTACTAAAATGCTAGCCTGTGTCTTCATTTAGTTGTGTGTGTGTGTGTGTGTGTGTGTGTGTGTGTATGTGTGTGTGTGTGTTTTAGAAAAACGACAGACCCCTTGAGAGTTAGCCTGCACCTAATTCAACCAGCAGGCTTAGATGTCCCAAAGACACATTGTCCTGTCTCCATATACTAGCAAAAAAGTACCTTATATTCCTGGGAAGCCCTAAGATGATTCCACTTCATCTGTTCACTCACATGGACTGTTTTCCACATTGTTCAGGGTTCTATGACATGCCCATATGTTAACAGTATTTTTAATCATTTTGCAGACAGATATAATCACAATTTAGTTCTGTTTTAATTGAACCAAATTTGTATTCTTATGATGGGAAATGTTCACTATGGCCATCAAAATCAGCCACTTCCCTTCCCCTTGGAGTCTCTAGATTGGTTGTAAAGTACTGTTTAATTAGGAAACAGATCTAATGCTCCAGAGCATTTATCGGATTAAGAAAATTAGACTAATCTTTTTTTTTAAGGATAAAATAAATTGCTTTTGCAAAACCATAGATAGTAGAAGAAATGCATCATCTTCCAGAAACTGCAGCTCAGAGTAAAACTTTGATCCTTCAGAATTCATCATTGTGCACATGTGATCTGTTGACAACATGAATAGTACATGAAACTACATGTGCATTAAGCATTGTTTGTAGAGTGAATGCATATGTAGATAATACACAGTTATTATATATACAAACAGGCTGTTATATTATACTGTTAGATACAAGCATAACCAAATTCTCAGAAACGTTTGTTGTATTCTCTAATCAAATGGCCACTAATAAAAATATATTTACTATCATAGATTTGGGTTAAATACCATTTGTTAAGAAAAAGGAATGTCCTACTTGAAAATTTTGGAAACCCATTACTGAGATATTAAGAAGAGAAAAATGTGTACAATCCAAATTCCTATATATCAAAAAGGAAAAATATACTATAAAAATGTGACATTACTAGTCAATAAGTCATTCATTTATTTAATCCCAGATAATTTTAATAGCTTCTGTTCAGTCACCAGCTTCTTGCTTCTGTTGCTTACTTTATTTGATTTCCTTTTTTTTGACATGCTCACAGCCACCGCAGCCTTGACCTACTGCTGGCCTCAGGCAATCCTTCACTTGTGCCTTCCAAGTAGCTGGAAACACAGGTGTATGCCATCACACCTAGCTCATTTTTTTTTTTAATTTATTGTAGAAACGGGGTCTTGCTATGTTGTCCAGGCCGGTCTTGAACCTCTGGACTCAGGCAATCCTTTGTCTCAGCCTTCCAAAATGCTGGGATTACAGGCGTATTTGGTTTCCTAATCTTAAGAAACGCAACCCGGTTTAAATGACACTACATAATTGTCACAAACCTTGCCACCCTTCTTGCTCTAACTTCAAAAGACAGACCTCAGGCCTAAAACAATCTTGTATTTGAAGATCAAATGTAACAGCATTTGGGGTAAATATCACAAACAGATAAATATATTTATTGATATCCAGGTTATTGGAAGACAGCACTGTTAGCTCTACAGGAACTAGAGATGTATAAGATGATGTATAGTGACTGTGTGCAAAGCTCGGCAGGCCTGGGGCTGCAGTTCCAGCCACAACAGGTTCAGGGTCTTGCTTTGATCTTTCTTTCATTAGATAAGAATCACAATCTCCTCAAACAGAAAACCCAATATTTACAGCACTTTAGAGAATAGATGAGAGTGGGTGGTGTAAACAGATTAGTATATCTTTGGCATTCAGTGATCCTGTCTGTTTTATTTGTTTCAGTAAGTACTAGTTACATCTGCAGAGTACACTGCTATCTGCTCCAGAGAGGTTTAAAATGGGAATAACAGTGGGTGGGTGTTTGAAATCATCAAGAGGGAAGAATTCTGCACAAGCTGCCTGAAGGGGAAGCTTACACAACACCTGTCTTCCTTATGTCCAACTCAAGTCTTTGCTATTAGGCTTAATAGCTTCACAGCAGCTATAAGGACAGTATCCGGAGAACCCATAGTCAAGGCAAGACCTTCACAAAAGACAGACTCACTCTGTGGAACCTGTGGTGGGTGGCATTTGTTTTCTCTGACAGTGAAAATGGGAACAGGACACACCTTTGAGTCCCAGTGTGCAGAGAATGGTTCATCAAGAAAATAAACCAGAAGTCACAGACTTTGGGGCCGTTCTGCTGTGGCCCCTGCAGCTACAGCTGCAGCACAATACTTTTTAACCTCACTGAGACTTGCCAAAAGGAATGCCAAAAATGCAGCTGTTCAAATAATCTCACCTCCACATGCATCTGCCAGCTGCTACAAGAATGCAGCTTGAGAAGTAGTTCTTGTGGAATCTCAAGCATTGGAACTATCTGAAACCATTTTAATCAGACTTCTGCTTTTCCGGGCAACCCCAAGTTTGTCATTGATACACAGGACTCCCACTGACTCCTGTTCTATTACTTGAAAGCTTTCTAGATATATTTGCATATTTGATATATATTCTCAAACCTGGGGACCTATCTAAACATAATTCACATTTCTCACCCTTTTGACTCACCACTGGTTGTAACATAAAGAATCTCTGAATTTGTTTCTGAAAACAAATGCTTTCTAATTATATGAGAACTTGGTAGTTTCTATTGATAATGCATCTTAAATAACATTGTGAATTTTATCCTTTTCACCTATTATTCTAACTTCATTATAAGCTAGTCAGAGAACCACTGGTTTGCTGAAATTTAAATATTACAAAGACTAATTATACAGTCCCTCTTTTAAGATATCTAGATCAATGGCATCCTATATCCTCAAGTTATATAATACAGTATAAAAGAAAACACAAAGAAAATCAGTTTCTCTATAGTAAGCCATGTGCTTTCTTCATTGGATCAATAAATAAACTGACATCCAAAGATAAGATTGCCTCACCAAATGCAATGAAGTATGGAAGCTCTCATAAACTTTTAGTATAGGCTTTCTTTGTCCTTCATTGTCTTTCAAACTAAAGAATAGAATTTTAAGGGTTACTAAACTTTTCCCCAGTAAATTTTAAGTGATCTTTGTTTCAACTTGATCATGATTACTGCCCGATAAGATAAATTATCATGCTAAAGATTATTTAAGACATTGTGTTGGTACCAGGCTTTGCTTTAACAGAGGTATACAGATGTAACCATATTTATTCAGGCAGTATAGGTGAACTTAGATTATGTTCCTTCAAAGGAACTTTGAGTTTTATAATTTCTTCTATGCTCTATGCTACTAGATTTATAATTTTAATAGTAAGACATTTGGTACTCGTCAGCTCTACCTGGAGTCCCCACAATTTGCCCTGGAAATATAGGGCAGTTGCATTGCTCTGTTGGAATGATTCCTCAGGGGAAGGATAGATCTAAACAGACCATAATGGTCCACTAGGCAGCTTTATTTCCATCACTAATCCCTTGCCTTGCCTGTTCACAAAAACAGTGGGAACTGAAGGTCACAGAAAGAACACAGTTTTTTTTTTTTTTTTTTTAATTTTGCAGGAACAACCAAGGCTAAAAATATCCAGGCTCAGTTTAGTCTATGGAGCATAGATTTTAAAGCTACTTATCTCTTCCTAATCCTTTATGATCTCAAGAAGGAAAGCTTGAATAGATCCTATTCTGAAAGTTCTTAACAGTCAACCTGTTAGCCTTGCTGATTATTACTTTATTTTTCGGCACCACCAGGGATGTACCAGATTCAGCCTTTACTTTTCCTTTTAGGCACTCACCTTTGAATCACAAAATGCCAGTCGACTCTCCTCTCTCTCTGGCCCTGCTGTCATGACAGGACAAGCACATCTATCCATGCCCATCAATCCTTTTTGACAGGCAGCCAGCATCTGTCACAATCAGGATCTCCTTGCTGTGTCCTTGGTCAGACTCACCCCACAGTGCAAGAAACACTCAATGCCTTTTGACTTGAGAGAATGCATCTAACCATGGTAGAGTGGCTCTGACCTCTAGTACAGAGGCCTTTCAATTACCACCTAAAACACACTGGCAGGACTACCATATTTTTTTCCTTGAAGAATCAATATGATTTGTTGGAGACCATACTCTTTCTATTTGGGCTTTTGTAGGGAATAGCAGAAAGGCAGACCACAGACTCCCCAAGGCACTCCACTGAATGAAGGGAACAGATGCTCCGGCCCAATTCACCAGCCTCCATGGCCAGGTTCAGTAGTAAAACAAATCAGGCTCTTCTCATCTGAAGAGCTATTCAAGCCAGAGACACCTCACCAGTGGGCTCCCTCTTGCTGCAGGAATGTGTACCTTTGACTCTCCCAGGAGTTTGAAGGGCTGTAAAGGAACAGCTGAAAATGACCACAGACTCCGTGCACAACGAACTGAACATGGTCTATGTTCTTTTGTTGACTTAAAAAGACACTGTCAAGAGCTAAAGGTCAAAAATGGGACCAAACATGCACTGTTTTTATCAGATGGGAAAAATCTGATAAAAATCACTCAGAATGTTAGGAAAGCGATTGCTTTGCTTTTTTTTATAAAAAGCGCTTTTTGTGGGACTCACAAAACTTCTGTTTTGTGCTCCCCAGGGCGTGGGAGGCACCCAGCAGAGGCTCATGTTGTCACCCACCCCCACAAACTGACATGATAGAACTCTTCCATAAATTTAAGCTATGGCTTTTACTTTAACGCAGACAGGATCATTTCAAACATTTGTGTAACCGCAAAAAAGGCAAAAAAAGAAAAGAAAAGAAAGAGCTCTGTTTGCCAAGGAGAAGCTGACAAATTTCTGAAGGGGGAAAATTCACTTTCGAGCTTGTGAGTGGGAGTCACAAACAAAAGTGAATCTCCAGAATCGGGGGGAAAAAATGTTGCATCAAAACATAAAAAAGCAAAAAGACTAAATGAACAACTTGACAGTGTCCTTTTAAGAACGATGGACAATCAAATTAAGGCAGTCGTGCAAACCATGGCACGTAAATGAGTTCCTCATTCTTGATGGCATGCACCACATCTGTTTCCATGTTAGAAAGTGGAAAAACCCAGGAGAGAGAAAGCGAGGGGCAAACCACTATATTTTCCATGCAGCTTCTCTTACACATTCACTGCAGTGTGGGGGTTTTCAAAGCTGCACATGTGCCGACGGACATTGGCTGGTGGGCGAGAATTCTGGCTGCCTCTTCCTGAAGATTGAAAAGAAAAAGACACCCAGTGAGCGAGTGGTTATACACGTGTACAGATATGGCAACTCCACCACTCAGGTGGGGACTGGTCCTGAGCCGGCTTCATGTCGTCTCCAACTCCATGTCCTGGGTAGTCCCTGCACTACCTGGCTGTTTCTCACTGCCAGGACCATTTCTGAAAGCCAAATCAGTGGAGTGCATGATCTGTTTTGTCTTGGGGGACCATCTCTTTCCAAGTGGCAGATGTTTTTTTCTGCTGTGTGTGAGTCTGTCCCAGAGGGGCCCTTTTCCTCCACTGTTGACACCCTCCTTTATTCATGGTGGCAGTGGACTTTACCTCCGTTCATACTGATGTAGGCTAAATCTTCCCATCCACCATCCCTCTTAAAGGAAGGTCATGAATTTACACCTGACACTGTGACTTTTAGCTGCGCTGCTAATTTTCCTTCATATTATGTCATCATAAAAGCATTGCTGTCACTTCATATAAAGTCACATTTATCTCTCAGCACTCACAAGATGGAAAATACTTCATGGTGGAGAGAGGGAGAGTGGCAAGAGACCTGCCTGTAGAGATTGGAGGGATATGCTCCAAGGAGAAAATGTCATCTCATTCCTTGGTTGGATGTCTCCTTATATAGCACACAGGGGAATCTGTCTTCTGTGCCCTTTTGGCAAAGGGAGAAGAGCACTAGCTATATATCACAAGGCTGATGGGAAAGCCATGACTGGTTGGCCTTTCCACATTTATTGCAATAAGGATATGTGGTTTTTCCATGAGTCAAGGAGTGTTTCAGAAGATGGTGGCATAAAGCCACGTTGCTGGCATGTCACGCAAGAGGGTTGCCTGCTACAGAAGAATTTCAGGGATAAGATACAAAGGGTGAACTATCAGTACATGATGCAGGTGGTATGGATGAGGTTGGTAGAACTGAGGATATCTTCCATGTTAGGGAACCCTGAAGTTCTTTGTAGGGTTCTCAACAAACTCACCCATGTTCCCTATGAATCAGCATTTGGAAATCTACCCCAAAGATCCTAATGACAACCATCCAGTGTGAATCAGAAGGGGACCAAAATGGCTCCTGGCTAGTCAAGACTCTTTCACTCTCTGCTATCTCTTTTTTCCACCAGAGCAGACAGAAGAGTGAAAACGCAGAAGGAAGAAGAAGAGATATTGCAGGAGTAAATCATGCCCTTTCCTATTTCAAGTCTTTCAGGTTATGGCCTAACAGGAGAGGCATGAGTTTGGAATTTTAAACACGAATACATTGGGATAGCTTTTCACTACCTGAAAGCAAGGAATTTGATCTGAATTTATAAGGTGGGAAAAGATTTTCCATCACACAGTTGAATGTAACATAGAAACAACCAAACTGATCAATGTGTATAATTTCATCAAGTTTAGACCACTGAGTAAACCATTTAAAAGAGCATGATCTATTGAGAACAATTTGAAATCCTCTTCCAGAAATAAGAACTTGAGACACCTTGGTGCAACTTCATTGCTACTACAATAATCCATTTATTTAAGACAATTAGACAAGGAGACAATGTTTGCTCTCAAATTTGTCAAAGTTATATGTCCCTGACATTCAATATGCCCACCTGAAATCACAAAGATCATTAAACAATGAAAACATTACAAGGAGATGATCAGAAATAAAAAGTATGTTTGAATATGTAAATGAAGTTAGTAGGAAAGAGCATTTAATCTGTAAAATAATATTAAAACAACTTAATGAAAAAGGTAGAAAATACACTGAGAACGTTTGACACTGCCTTGCTTGCATCATCTTGAAGTGTCTAATTAATTTTACTTATGAGTAATGTCTATATGTGGCTCGGTTAAACGATGCCAGGAGCCAAGATCCTGGCAGGGCTAACTTCATGGACCTCTGATCAACACAACAGACAGATACAGTCCCTCCCTCTGAAGAGACCAGCACTTGATGTTTAGGGCTCTGTGATTATCCTCTTGAAATCTGTGACAATTTCATCTTTTAATTTGTGATGGTAGATAGGAAAATAGAGCATGCACTGGGGCCTTGAGCCTCATGCATGGTCCAACATCTTGAAGCCCCCCTGCCCTCTCCTGTACAGGTTCTAGGCTTTCTTCTCTCCTGCACCTGGGCCCCAGCCTCTTACTCCCTAACCTGGCTAGGAATCTTTACCTCCCACTACACAGTGGCTTGAGCACAAGTGCAGAAAAGACTAGAGTCTGGTGCATATGCCCTGTGTGTAGCATCTCAGGAAGTGAATGGTGGTGGCCATCTCCTCCCTGGACTGGCATAGCACTGCCTTTTTGACAGGCAACACACAGGGGTGAGCCACTTGCCCATCCTTGACCTGGATATAGTATCTGTCCAGTGACTGGCTGGAGAGGAGTCTGGCATCCTGTGGGCTGTGTGTGTGGGGGGGGGGGTCACAAAATGGGGGCTGCAGTGTCTGGGCAGGACTGTATTTGCCCCATACAAGGAAGCAAGGCATTAAATGGTAAATACAAAACACCATGCCAAATTGAGAGAGACCATAGAAGAAAGGACAAAGCTTTATACTGTGATGCTTTTAACACTTTTCCTCTGCTTTTTGAACCAGGGGCTCTATATTTTCATTCAGCACTGGGCCTAGCAAATCATGCATCTGATCCTGCCTGCTGGCGATGTCTAATGATAAAAGCCAGGGGGCGAGGTGTATGCCTTGGCAGCTCAGAGATTTGACGAGCTGACCTCAGCACAGGTGCACAGGGTGTGGCTGACCTGGGCAGCATCCACACTTCTGTGTGTCTCCTGGGAACTGGGACAGGAAGTCTCTGTAGCTGATACTCCCTGCTAGCTGACAGTTCTGTGGTTCCTTTGAGGGTTTCACCATATTGACAGCCAAGCTTCACACAGTAACTCTAAGTAATTCCAAAGCCATCCTGATTAACTATTGATTCAGATCATTGAAAAAAAAATAGAACATCTCCTTCATGGCCCCATTTCTTTAGTCTCTGAAGTGAAACATGATTGACCCCTGCATATAGCACTTGCTTTTATGAAAGGAATGGTTTATTAAAGGTTACAGGCTGAGCCTTGGAAAATCTGATGCCAGAGTGGCCATTTTATCAACTGCATAAAAACTGAGAGAAGGAGCTTGACTTCAAGGTATTTTTAGCAATTGTAAAACCTCATATTCAACCAACCACAGATTCAGCAAGCCAGAGTAAAAGCTTGGAGGGAAAATGCAGCATATGGGGGCTTGTCAAATATAAGTCCCAAATCTGTGCTTGAATCTTTTGGCAGAAACTGGGGATTTAAAGAAACCCCAGAAGTAGTTCAGTTAGAAAGATTCCTTTTCAATTTATTCTGAAAGTGCAAAGGTCTGCCTCTCTTTCGCTCCCTCCCTCTCTCCTCTCCTTCCTTCCTTCCTTCTTTCCTTCTCTCCCTCCCTTCCTCCCTTCCTATCTCCTTCCTCTTTCTTGCTCTTTTTCTTTACCTTCTTCTCTCCCCCTCCCTCTCTCCCTTCCTCCATCCCTCTTTTCTTCCTTCCTTCCTTCCACTTATAAAATCACTACCTATCACATGATGATTGATAGTGTATAGCTTTTCTCATCTTTTTCTATTGTCCAAGTAATCTTCCTTGGTATAATAGCCTTTCTCTCTTTGAGTATCCTTAATTCCATACGACATTTTTAATATGTTGTTTTACTTATATCAGGTCATCTATGCATAAGTTTCTGTGTCAGAATTGATTATTCAATGAAATTGAGAAGTTGTTACAAATTTTACTCAGTTATGGTGCTAGCAATCTCTGGACAAGGAGTCAGGAGACATGGCGCTTTCCAAGTATATCATCACCTCTTTCAGACTTAGTTTTGTCATCCATAAGGAAAAATTGCTGAAAAGGTGTGTGTAAACATGCTTCAAAATAACAAAATGTTATTCCAACTTAACCCACTAATGTTAATTAATGTCCGTCCTCTAAAGGATGAAGAAACAAAGGCAAAGACAAAAGATGCAGATATCTTAAATCTCAGCACGTAGATTAGACTATTTCATAGTATCTAAAAGTTCCCCTCATTTTATACATTGACTTCAGTCACTTTCCTTACTCAATAACAATAACTTCTAGTAGAAAATAAAGTCCATTTGCTCTCTCTTCCAGATTATTACTATTATTTTGGGGGCAATGTTAGTGGCATTGAATAGATGTGTCAAGAGCAGGTAAAGTACACAGTCAAGTTAGCTGCCTGTGTCTGAAGCTGCATGTCTATGGTAGGTTTGGAGGTGAACCTACTTTTAGCAGAGATAAAATGCTCCGTACAATTCCAGATGGTCAATCTTAAAAATATATAAAGCTCACCATGGAAATAATAATTTGTCAGCTGTCCAAAGTAATCATAAAGAATGACAGCAACCACTCAAAACCATTTTTAGCAGAGTACAGTCTATTTTTTGTTGTTTTTATAGATAAGATAATTTGTGCCTCTGATTACTTTCGAAAGCCAAATGAATTTTTTTCTATTTTCTAAATTTTAATATTTGTTTCTCAGCATTTATTCATCAGAGTGGAGAATGGAACTCTGATCATGTGTGTGAGCCCTGTATAAATAAATGACAATTTTTTCCACTTTTCCTTTTAACACATGCATTCATGTTAAAGCTATTTCTTTAAGTATACAATGTAGTCTTTCCATATAGGTGTAAAATATTGCTCCATTTAAAAATTCTTAATTAGTAAGATTTGTAAGATAAAAGAGACTATAGAGAATAATTTGTTAATAATTTGTTAAAATTACCACTATAGATGTCAAATATTAACATGTGGTTTTATTAAAATCTTTCTTTTGAAAACATTAAGGATATATTTGAAGTCCTTTGTATATTATTTTAAATATGAATAATTACCCTTAAAAAAATTGGAGTGTATCATCACTTGGCATATTTAACACTTTTACAACATATATATTCATATGTGTTAATATATCATAGTGTTTAGCATGTTATTAGGGTTTATATACCTGGCATTATACTACATTCCCATTAAACAATTTCCGTTTTTGCACAGTATTATGTTGATAGATATAGAGCTAGTTCATTTACTTAAACTAAATTGAAAATCCTACACTAAAAAAAAAATTTCATTCTCCTACTGATGGCCATTTATATTGTTTTCTACACTTTGCTACTTTAAGCAATGCTGCAAATAACATTATTTGTATACCTCCTTGCACATGTATGGGAGTCTATAGTATGGACTGAGAACTAGAATGAGTGAATTATTTTACATGCACATTTATCTTTCTTATATATTACCAAGTTGTTCTGCAAAGTGCTTGCACAGTTTATACTAGTATGTGAGGGTCCATATTATTCTTTCCAATTCTGTTTGTTTTTAGACATTATTAAAGTTATTATTTGTTTTGAGTCACTCAGCCTGAAGTGCAATGGCACAATCATGGCTCACCACAGTGTAGAGCTCCTGGGCTCAGGTAATCCTTCCACTTTAGCCTCCAGAGTAGCTGGGACTATGGGCATGAGGCACCACATGTAGCTAATTTTTGTATTTTTGTAGAGATGGGGTCTTGCTATGTTGCCTAGGCTGCTCTTGAACTCCTAGGCTCAAGTAATCTTCCCACCTCATCCTCCCAAAGTTCTGGAATTATGGTCATGAGTCACTGTGCCTAGCCTAAAATTAATTTTTTATTATGATGATCAGGTTTTGTCAGGCTGATACATACATTATAAAATGTCCCTTCAGTCTATTCTCTAATAGTTCTAGCAGTCATTAATGAGCATAGTGTGTATGAATTATTTTATTATGAGACTGCAAAATAGTGATGTAATTCTAACATCCCTTCTATATTTGTCAACTAGATTTCTTTTCTAAAGAATAACTTTCACTCAACATCTATTTTGTGCCTCTGAGATGGAGTTCAGACTGTGTTTACCAATGTTCAGAATAATGAGTTGGTGTTCTAGCATCTTCTAACAGGGATCAGTTTATCACATGTGGGTCTGTTTTTATTGTCTGTTTCCTTTGGTCTTTCTGTTATAGGGTCCCATCTCTTATAATTTTTTAATCAGATGAAACACTGTGTATATATAAAATTATATTATGTGGAGGCTATAGAAAATGTTATCTTGACCAGAATTGCTTTATCATTTTCTCTGCCAGGTAGAGGGTCACTGACCAACTTAATCCAAGCAGTAGCTGAGCTGAGTCCAAGTTGTTTTGTAATTCTGATGGAAATCAGTCTACCATAGGGCACATCCCTTCAGGACTTTTAACAGAAAGCCTGACTGTGCACTAGTATACTTCATCCGGTGGGTCTTTGTCTCTTTCTTGTTTTCAAAGATTTTCTATTTAGAGTTCTGGCATTCTGCCATACACAACTCAGAATTAGGCAAATTCTTGATGGGGAATCTTGACCACGTGTTAGAGTCTCCAATTTTGTCTATCCACTCTCACATAATTACTGAAAATGTTTCATAGTTATCTCCTCAGGCAGGTTTGTCTTCTCAGCCATAGAAAAACTATGAAATTCTATTCTGTGTTCAGAAGTTTTCATCTTATCTTTTAATCTTCTTACTCATCCAATTGCAGACATCACCAAATGTGTTGAAGGAGAAGCTGGACCTGTGTTTAAGTCTCTCTGTTCTTTTATTTCATCACCACAATCCCTGTGGCCAAAAGATGTCTACTGCCTTATCTGTTCCTTCTATTGGCTGTCTGCCTGAGCCAAGCCTGGAGATTCAGCCTCCAGTCAGTGCCCAGAATTGGCAAATGCTACCATGGAAAAGCTGTTGCAGATCATCTGCTCACTTCTCAGTTGTCTTCTCTAGGAAATTTTAGTCTTATTAATCCTCATTATTTTGACTGTTCCTTGATACTGTAAACAGGTTATTTTTGTCTTTTTTATTGCATTTCCAATTATTCTTGTTGGGAGTTGTTCTGTCACAATCTCTTCCATTCTACCAAAAACAGAAGTCTCATCAGAGTCCTTTAATTCTTAATTTTTGCCAAACTTATGGTTATACAATGGTATGTTAATGTTTTCCCTACCTTTGTTCTTTTAATTATGCTTAGGTTCCTGAGCCTAAAGTATCTTTATAAGTTTTTTTTTCTCGCTTATAAGTCATCTTTATTAATGAAAACATAGAAGCTCAAAAAAGGCACCTCAAGTTACACAAAAGGAAAAATTATCTTTCTGTGTTTCCAGATAGCCTGTAGATGATAAACTACCAAAGTGGAGTTTTTATTATTTTACTTTGATTTATCAGAAACATGAAAGAAAAGATGATAAAAACAACTCACTAAAAATTAAAATCTTCACCTCAGAATTTTTTGAAAAAAGAAATCATTTTAAGAGGCTTAAAATTGAAGATGTGACAAAAACTAAAAAGGACCTAGATCATTAAAACCTAAAATTTTGTGAGAATTCTTGGTTAAGCACTAAGATCAATAATAGATATATCGTTTTTCACTAAGGTTTATTTTATGCTGTAATGTCCTTTTAAGCAGTGGCATTAATATCCATATATCACCATCCATTAAACCTGAAAAAGAACTGAATAGGCAATTATGATACATTTTTTTTCATAGAAGTGAAGTCACATAACTCTAAAGATCATTGTAATCACATCACAGTCTGTTGAGAAAGGTGAAGAGGAAAGATTAAAATTGGTATAAGAAGACTTCTGTTTCCATCTAAGCTGTAATATCTTGGGGCAAGCTAACTGTCCCACTGAAAACACCGAAGAAAACCAGATAAAATTGTATGTATTTACGTATGTATGTATGTGAATTGGAGTCTTACTCTGTTGTCCAGGTTGGAGTGCAGTGGCCTGCATTCTTTCACCTTAGCCTTCCAATTATCTGGAACAGGTGTGCTACCACACCCAGCTATTATTTATTTATTTATTTATTAGAGAGATTAGGTCTCGCCAAGTTGGTCTTGAATTCCTGGTCTAAAGCAATAGTCTCACTTCCACCTCCCAAAGTTCTGGGATTACAGACATGAGCCACTGCACCCAAGCAGATAAAATATTTTTTAAAACACACCTGAAACATTGGGAAGCTGTCACAGCAACCAATAATCCAAGGTATCAGGAAATTAGAAGCAAATGGAATTCAGAGAAGTAAGCAGAAACTATTCATGCTGTCATTCCCCTTGGGATTTTAGATGATTCTTAATACAGGACAATAGACTGAGAATCTAGGCAAAGGGATTTAACTAAGAGGCAAAGAAGCAAGAAAAACTTTTGATAAATTCACAGGACTGTAGACACAAAAATTTGAATTCAGTTTTTCCAAGGCAGCCAGCACTTGAAGAGCAAAGATCCTGGAGAGAGGGAGGTAAAGAAAAGGGAGATTGACACTTGGTGTTTTCCCTCTAGAAAAATTATCAAATTGTAGGCCGAATGAAACACAGGGTATAAAATGAATCAGAAAGCTGCTGAAAGTCAGAATAAGATTTTGGAAGGATCACAGCACTGAAAAATCAAAATTGGAGTTAATTTTGAGAGGTTTAAGTTCACATTTAGAACCTAGAATTTCAGTGAAAACCCTGGATAGATCTACCCTCAGAGAAGATGACACAGAATGAATTTTATAAAACTACAGTCCATGCTCAATTCAGCTCAGTTCAAAATTGAATTATAGCATAAAGAGAAAATATATGGGATATATAAGTAAGTATTTATTGTGCAAAGCAATAACAATAATGCAAGATAAGATGTAAAATATGTGTAGAATTAAAATGCATGAAAAAACTAAAAACTGATACAAGATAAAGGCAATTAAAGTGTTTTCGGATCTTTGTCTTGTTAGGAAAGTGATAAAACTTTATTTGCCTTTGTAAAATATTAGGGAATTTTTCTGTAACCTCTGAGGTAACCATAAAAATAATAAAAGAATGTAGAACTAACAAATTGATGGTGGGTAAAATTAAATATTAAAATAATAGTATTTTAATTAATACTAGACCAAAAGAAGTGAAGAAAAAACAGAACTAAATTCAGTGAAACAAGCAAAAAATAGTTACATGGTAGATATAAATATAATTATGCAGCACTTGTATCAAATGTAAATGAGCTAAATATTCTAATTAAAAGACAAACATTTTCAGACTGACTAGAAAATGGTTTTTACATAGAAAAATATGGAAAATCAAAAAATAGAAAATGGTATATCATGAAAACACTAACAAAAAGTAAAAGCTGTTAGCTATACCAATATCAAACAAAGTAAACTCTATTGCTAGTAGTCTAGAGGACAAATGAGGGCTTATTATCAGAAACTCAAAGTTTGATTAATTATTGAATAATTCACTATATTTTACCATTTTGGAGTAAAATAGAAAAAGGATGGTCATTTCAACTGCCACAGAAAAAGAATTTGACAAAATTCAATGTACATTCATGATCAATTTCTCAACACACTTAGAGTATTGGAGAATGTCTTCAACCTAATAAAGGGCATCTATGTAAAACTTAGAGATAAAAACATACATAATGATGAAATTTTGAATAATGGCCCTGATGTCCTAGATTGGGAATGGGAAAAAAAAATCATGAACAAAAGAACAGACTTGGAGGATTTATACTACCTGATTTTAAGATTACAGATTCACTAATCAAGACAGTGTAACATTTGTAAAAAGATAGATGAGTATATCAGTAGAATGGAATAGAGGGTTCATAGCTAGTATTCTACATGTATGTTCAGTTTAATTTTGACAAAAGTTGCAATCATTCAACAAGAGAAGGCAATCTTTTCCAAAATCAAGCTGGGTAAACTGGATCTCTATTTAAGAAACAAAACAAAACAAGAACCACAAAGAGATCCATTTTGTTATGAATTGAATGTTTGTATGCCTCCCCCAAAATTCATATTTTGAATACTACTATGTTGTTGTACTACTACAACATAGTAGTATTGGAATGTGGAGCCCTTGTGAGATAATTAGGCCACGAGGGTAGAGCCTTCATGAGTGACATTAGTGCTTTTATAAAAGAGATCTCAGCAGGTTCTCTTGCTCTATTTCTGTCATGTGAGGACATAATGAGAAGCTGGCTATCTATAACTTGGAAGAAGCTCCTTGACAGAATCTCCCACCAATGCTGGTACCCTGATCTCAGACTTTCAGCCTCCAGAACAGAGAGAAATAAATATCTGTGTTGTATAGCCACCCAGTCTTTAGTACTTTATTATAACAACCAAGCTGATCCAGACATATTTTCTATCATATATAAGAATTACAGCACTAAATGTAAAAGTCAAAACCATAACCCTCCTAAACAGAAACATAGGAGAATATTTCTATAACCTGGGGGTAGGCAAACTACACTGAACACTAATAATAAAAGAAAAATTTATCAATTGGACTTCACCCAAATTAAAAACTTCCACTCATCAAAAAATACCACTAAGAAGATCGGGCATGGTGGTTTACTCCTGTAATCTCAGCACTTTGGGAGGCCAAGGCAGGAAGATTGTTTGAGTCCAGGAGTTGAACCTAAGCAACATAGCAAGACCTTGTCTCTACAACAACAAACCAGCCAGGCATAGTGGTGGACACCTATAGTCCAACTTATGCTGGAAGCTGAGGAAGGTGGAAGGATCAACCAAACCTGGGAGGTCAAGGCTGTAGTGAGCTGTAATTGTGCCACTGCACTCCAGCATGGGTGACAAAGTGAGACTCTGATTCAAAAAAAAAAAATCAAGTCAAAGACTGAGAAAAAATATTTGAAATGCATATATATTTGACAAACAACTCAAATTCAGAAATAGGTTGTATAAATGACCAATAAGTACATGAAAAGACTCTCAAGACTATTAGTCATAAAGAGAATGCAAATGAAAACTATATGTAAATACCTCTACACATACATTGGAATGGCTAAAATGTAAAAGACTATCAACACCAAATGGATCTCATACATTCTTGGTAGGAGTGCAACATGACAAAACCATTGTGGAAATCTGTTTGGCAGTTCTTATAAGTATATTTATACACCTGTCTTATCATCCAGTAATTTCATACCTAGGCATATTAACCACATGAATTGAAAATATATGTTCATAAAACTTGTATATATATGCTGATTGTAGCTGCATTTGTCATGGTGAGAGTTAGAAACAACCTGCCATTCATTATCAGGAGAACAGACGCTGTATATTCATGTAGTGAAATATTATTCAGCAATCCAAGTAAGCTAGTGATACATGCAAGAACATGGGTGACTCTCATGCTGTATGAAACAAAAAAATGGAGACATAAGAGAATATCTATCAGATGATTTCATTTTTATGATGTTCACGAACAGGCAAGATTAATGTACAGTGACATAAGCCAGAATAGTGGTTGTCTCCAGATGGAGAGTCAGATAGGTTACAGAGGGGTACAAGAAAACTTTCTAGGGTAATGGCAAGGCTCTATATCTTGATTGTATGTTGGTTACATGGATGTATTACAGTTTGTACAAAATATATAAAACAATTATTAACATCTATGCATACTGCATGTAATTATACTTCAATAAAATATATAAAGTAAGAGAGTAAAAAGGATTAAAGAGAAAATGTAAATATTGAAGCAAGTCAAAGAAGATACAACTACAAGGAATCCTTGAGGAAGAAAACTAAAGCAAGGAAACAAATGTTAAAGACTGCAGGTCAAGAAAATTTTCCTAAAATTAAAAAAAAAAAAACTTGCAATTGCACATTAAAAATAAATACTATGCTCCCAGGAATATTGACCTAATAAAACCACAACAAAAAATGTTCTAGAAAAATCACTGGAGTTTATTTAAAAAAAAATTTTTTTATATCCCTATCTCCCAAATAAAACAGTAAATATTTTATGAGAAAAAAAGATTATCAAAATTTTGGGTAGCAAAACTTTATACTAAATGTAACTCAAATAGCATAGTGAAGATACCTAGGAAAAACAAAATGTACACCCTGAATTATACCCAGCAGTATTGACTTTTGATATGAAGATCATAGACAAAATGCTTTTGACAAGCAAAAACTAATTGAAAATTATTCTCATGAGCTTCTCCTAAGAAATCTACTGTAGAATAAGACTATATGATTCGAAACGACTAAAATAACTAGGGATATATTATTATAAGGACTGAAGACAAGTGTTAAACATATCCTTAATTACAGGCCTAAGATTAAATGAGAGTTAAAAGAAAGAGTATAGTATGCAATGGCTATATTCTCAAGATAATATAGATAGTAAAACTATTTTAAAAGGGGAATATGAAAGGATCATGTTCAAACAGTGTGTTTTTATCTCTTCTCAGTAATGAGTTGGTAGTGGAAGTATTAATCATTATTCTAGAAGAACACCTGTGTGGCTATTGTGGAATATCCTGTATACTTATGAGATATTCTGATTATCTTATCTTCTACTTTTTTGAGAACTAGGATTCTCATTGTGGGACAAATGAACTATACATGTAGTACATTATAATACATGAGCTGTCTATGAATTTCTCTCTATGAGAAGACAGAATAGATATAATAAGAAGGCTATGGTATGCTAACTCTGAGCTGATTCTTAAAAACTACTTACTACATAATTCAGTATCTTAGAACAATATGATGCCACATGAATATAGTCTGTTCATAGATAGAGTATGGTTAGCAGAATGTGGGTATTGTGGTCTCCATGGTAGAGATATCAAACTTTGTAACAGATATAAAACTTTGTAACAAAAGTAAATGTGAAAAACATGATGAACTGCTGCACATCACATAGAGCACACATTTCCAAGAAAGTCTTCCAAGGGACAGCCAGGATCTGGTTCTCAACTTTGCTGTCATCCTTCCCACTATTCACCTCTCAGGTCAATCCAAAGTGCAGGGCTTATTTTGTTTGCCCCAAAAGAATGATGTATCAGCTGTGATAAGACATATTAAACAAGTTCATGAAAAAAGATTGCCACATGCCAGAATTCATTCCAATTTCATTTGCAATGGAAATAATACACAGCATTATTACATAAATAAACCTTTAAGGGAAGATAATACTTGAGAATTGCTTGCTCACAGGGAGTCACAAGAAGGGGGTGGGGGATTTCAAGTTACAATAATTAAACTTTGATCACATTATGCTAAGACAGCTTGTTTCACTTCTAGGTTTAGGGATTGTCTGATTATACTTAAATTTTTGGTGAGTCCTTTGGTCATCAACCTTTCACCTACCTCCATCTCAGGGAGATCTGTGGCAATTTCCGATGTTTGCTTGGATGACAGCTTTTCTCTGTTTTCATGTCTGATTTTCTCCTCTTACAGGCCAGTCATGTTTTAGTATGTTTACACGTTTATTCTAGTTTCAGTTCAACTTTTATAGGTCTTGGAGTCCACCAAACCCAAGGTGAAGTCATATCCTTGTTCACTCGGGACCTTAACATGGAATTTTGTAAGCAAGCTTACTTGTATTTTTGTTTTTAACCTCTTAAGTATTTCTCCTTCTTAACTCTATCCCCACCTGTCAAAGTCCTAGGTCGACCCACTGTAACCGCTTCCCAAGACCCTGTAGCAGCCTCCTCCCAAAGCCTTCAGTCTCCCATCTTGCTCTGCTGATATGCTTCCTTCATACTGAGGGTAGAGTAAGAGTTTTGAAACACACATCTCACCGATCACTGTGCACCTTGCTTTGTGACCTGAGTGACTTCCCATTGTATAAAGGATAAGGTCCAAGCTCATAAGACTTCTAATTAGACCCTGCACAATCTGATCTTAGATCCAGTCTTGTCTTATCATGTTTTCCTCCTTACTTCCTCTGCTCCAGGCGTTCTGGAATTACTCTGTTTCCTTTAGCCATCAGGGTTTTCTTTTTCCTATTCAGAGTTTTTACATTCTGTTTCCTTGACTATTCTACCCTGCCAGCCCTCTTCCCTTCCTAGTCAACTGGTTTTACTTCTTAAAAGTCTTATCTTGGGTAATTCTTCCTGGGTTCCAGCATCTTTGAACTGATTAGAGGCTAATAATAACACTCGTATAACACTAATACTTCTCCTTAGAAACATTCACCACACTTGTAATTACTCATTCAATGCCTGGTCTCCTGGCTAGATGTCAGTTTCCAAAAAGGCAGAGGACAGGTTCATTTGTTCACCACTGTATGCCCTGGACTTGTCCCAGTGCCTGGTACACATTAGATGCTTCAAAATCATTTATTGAATGACTGAGTCAACAACAGTGCTTCTCTTCTGGATCTTGAAAAGTATGTTTCAGCCCTTGAAACCAAGACTATGACTCTAACCATCCTCGCAAGCGTTATTTTACACGAGAATCACTCTTGAAATAACTTCTGGCATTACACATTTGGAGCTAAACAACTATTTTTATTTTTTTTATATAACAAACTACTATCAGCATGAGATCCATTTCTTCCCTCATTTTCATAATAAGCTGTAGTCTTTCTTGCCACCACATCTCCTTGCATAGTGGTCCCTCTGCCTAGAACATACTTGCAGCACCTCCCCCCTCCTTAACCCACTCTTTTTAAAGCATCTCCTTGGTCTAGCTAATGGGAATCATTGTCCATATATCTTCCTAGAACTTCCCTTACTCCAAGGTTTCTACCCAGAGGTCTATACATATCCCCCGTGTGCTTCCTAAATATTCTCTTCTTCCTCTGTTTCAGAACTTCACCCTGCCACATTGTTACTACCTGGTTCTTGCTGATGCTTCTTCACTGGACTCGAATTCTAAATTTTAAGTTCTGTGAGGACAGAGCCTATGTTATTTTTTTCACCAGTAAATTATTCACAGCTTGTAAAATAGTAGCCTTTCTGTATATTTTTTATATGAAGGACTAGATCATAAAAACCATACTAAAATGTCTACTGATTTTTTTTTTTAAGTCACTAACAGATTCAACAGCTACAGTAACAGAGCTGGCTGGTTATATCTCTTCTTCTCACTCACTCCTACCCTGGCTTTATTATTATAATTTCTTTTAATGTACTTTGATCACATAGATCAATATTTTTTCTCTGTTAGCATTCCATCCCATACCCATTATAAACAGTGCAGTTTGATCAAGTGGAAAATGATATTAATTCCCACAGTGTTTGATAGCATTTCTTAAAAGCTTGATAACTGAGTATATATTTTTATAACTGGAAAGCCAGGGAAAAAGTATTTCTTATTGCTATTTTTTTTAAACAGTTGTTTTTCAGTATCCGTAGCAGCATCACTTATGGACTTGTTCTAATTCAAGAAGCAGGCTATTTCTCAAATATCTTGAAAATAATCTGCATGGAGGTTATTATTACATTGCCTTCAGTTATAGGAGGTTTCCCTTACCTCTTTGAAATAAAATAAAATTATAGACACATTTTTGGGGTAAATTTGGTTAAATATTCACTGATTTTTAAAAATTTTTATTAGACAACATGAACAATAACTAATGTTATTGTTGGCCAGTAAGTTATGATGTACATTAATTAATTCAGAAGACAATCTCTTAATGATTTATTTTTCTTATAAGACAAAGCAAAGCAAAACAAAATTTACAAAAAACAAAAATCTTTCTCCTCCTCTCTTTCTTCATCTGGAGGCAACTGAGAGCATTTTGTACCCAGAACACTATATAAAAGTAGTACAACATAAGGCCTACTTTTAAACTCTACACCGCAAACCTTCATAATAAATGCTGTGTCAGAGCTATGAAATTTTCTTTCCTCTCTAATGACAATGTTTTTCTGGGCATTATGTGCCACACAAGTAGAGAGAATTTAAACTGTCTCTTTGGGTAGCTGGACCTCTAATAACATATAAACTCAGGATAACTGGGGTGGTTATCCATAGATTCACCACAAGTACCCAAGAAATGGAGAAATAAGATCTCTGGAGAAGATGAAGAAGGCATGCGGAGAGACAGGAAACAAGATAGAGAACTGTGACCTTTCTACTTAAGAACTCAGTCATGTATATAATATGAGACTACTGATATTATCCCTTATATTCATTATATTAAATACACATTCCTCTTTTGCTGTAGGCTAGCTCAAGTTGCCATCGATAGCCAATAGCAAAAGAGTTCTAATTAATGAGCCAATAGGTTCTTATCCCATGACTGAAGCTTCTAAACATTCTCTCTCTCTCTCTCTTTTTTTATTCTGGAAACTGTATTTTTGCTCTTGGACTAGCTTTACAAATGTATTCACGTGGTCTGTTTCCCTTTTGACTAGATAACACTTTACACTGGACACTAAGACTAACAGATGGGATGCAAATGACTTCATCTTTCTTTAGCCGGAGCCAAGGCATGTCAAACAGGATGTCCATCTTCACACACATCTCACACTGAGTAACACTTCCCAGCCTCCAATTTCTGCAGATATACTACTTCTTCATTCTCCATAGCATGAATATAATGAGCTCATAAGGGAATGCATATCCCATTTCCAGAACTCTCTTTACTCAAAAGTGTAATGGAGAGCTTTACATTAGTATATAAACTTCCATACACCCTCCCATATTTTTGTAACTTTAATGTAACTAGCTAACAATTATTGAGATTTTGCTGGGCTCTATGCTATGCTCCTTATATAAATTTCTCATTTAATCCTCAATAAACTTATGATACAAATACTATTATTATTTCATTTTTATAACTGAAATACATAGAAGCTAAACAGTTTGCCTAAGGACTAATAACCAGAAAGAAAACAGCAGACTCAGTAGATATCTGCCATGAGCTGAATGTTTATGTCCTCCCCAAATTCATAGGTTGAAATCCTACTCCAATGTGCAACTATTAAGAGGTAGGGAACTTGGGGGCTCCATTCTCAAGGATGGAATTAGTGCCCTTATGAAAATACAGGAGAAAACTTGCTTCCCCTCTCATCTGTTCTCTAACATGTGAGGATACGGTGAGAAGTTGGCATTCTTCAAACCAGAATGAAGGCCTTCACTAGAACCTGACCATGCTAGCACTCTAATCTTGGACTTCATTAGCCTCCAGAACTGTGAGAAATACATTTCTGCTTCCAAGTCTTATTCATTTAATTTAATGCATAAATGAATAAATACATTATTGAAGCAACAGACATAGAGAAGTATTAGAATGATAAAAATAAATAATTTTATACAGAAAGCAGTTATTTTAGACCTACTTCTTCCTTTTATAAAAATGACCTGAAGTTTTCTAAGCCTCAGTTTCTTTATTTGCACAATGGTGTTATGAGTATACCTACCTTGGACCATTATGCATAATTATTTGAGACTATTCTGAATTCAGTTCAGAAATGACATATTAACACATGAGAATAAAATATGAAGCTTGAGTATCTGAACATGTATTGATCATGCAAGTTTACTTGGTTTTAAAATATAAAAGTTGATCCATACTTAAAACGAATCATGTTCTCTTTGAAGCTATAGCATAATCAGTGTCCATGGTCTATCTCCTTTTAGAACATGAAAATGTAAGACATGAGTATTCAAAGTAACTATTTCTGTGTTATTTGTGGAATGAGTGTGCTATTTCCAAGAGGGAAAAACAAGGAAATGATGGTGACCACAAATTTGCTGTCTGAAATGGGGGACAAGCTGAGTGTATCCCCATTGTCTTGAGGTCACTCACCCTTTCCCTGCATATGAATTCGTGTCCTCTGCAGGCAGTCTCTCCCAGCAGCATCCTCCTCCACACACAATTTACTAAGCTATGTTCATTCTAAAGTATGAGGGGGATCTCCCCCCAAAATGGAACTATCTTTTAGAGGGTGGGTCCCTTGCTGTGCACTCCGAATTTGTTTCTCTGGATCATATGGTCTGCCAAAGTTTTTACCTGGAAGTTTTGAGAAGTTTGTATCATTATTTGGAAGAATTGTCCTCAATTGTGGCAAACAGGTGGCTGGTTCTTCCACCATGACAACACATCTGCCCACACTGTACCAAGTGTTCAGAAGTTTTTGACCAAAAATAGCATAAGCCCTGTGCCCCACCCTCTCTATTCACCCTATCTCACTTCGAGTCACTTTGTTTTATTTCCCTGGATGAAAAGAGTCCTCAAAAAGAAACTTTTGGCCAATGTGGAATAAGTGAAACAAAAACCAGCAGAAACATTTAAAGTCAAAAATATTGAGGAGTTCAGAAACTGTTATGAGCAGTGGAAAAACTGCCTCAATAGGCATATTGCATCAAGCAGAGAGCACTTTGAAGATGACTGAAGTTTAAACATGTATGAATAAATACACAATTTTTAATAAATAAATTCCATGTTTTGGGAGGGTCCCTCCTATGTCTACAGCGGCATTAGGTGATACAACTTTCAGGGAGTGAAGAAATTTTGGCCTCATTTTTTGGCAGAGAGGACTTTACCTCAAACAACATATCTGCACACTGGCCACCTCAGGCACTGACTGGCTTTCAAGAGAGATACAAGGATTCTAGCCTTTTCCAAACACAATTGGACAAATATACCTGTTTCATATCCAACTGAGCTTGACTCTGAATACACAATACCCTTCTTTCTTCTACAATGAACCCCCACTTACAAACTGAGAGTCTTCTAGTCCACCAATAATTCTAGAAGAGCACATCTTACTCTCTAGGGTTCCCTTTTTTGTTCCTTCTGAAACCTTACAGTCAATGTTTAGAAGTCCAGAGGCCTGATACAATCAGTAGGACAGGTTTTATTTTCAAATTTTAATTAAAATTCTGACAAGTTCCCAGCCTGATTTTTCATCCTGTTTTAATCTCAAGCATTACACACACAGCTGAGTTAGGACCAGTGTTACCTCCACACATCCTCAGAGTTGGTGTTTTCAACTGTCAGATGGCTCTATTGTAACAGCCCAGCTCTGGGTCAGGCCTCCCTGCACAAACCATATGATTTCTCTCTTATGTTGGCAACTTTTCTTTCTCTCTTAGCTCCTTTCTCACATGTTACAAACAAGCTTAAAGTTCTCCTCCTTTAAGGCCGGGCGCTGTGGCTCATGCCTATAATCCCAGCACTTTGGGAGGTAGAGTCAAGAGGATTACCTGAGCCCAGGGGTTGGAGACCGGCCTGGGCAACTTGGTGAGACCTCAACTCTACAATAAATTTAAAAAGTAGCTGGGTGTGGTGGTGCAAACTGTAGTTCCAGCTACTTGGGAGCCTGAGGCAGAAGGATCACTTGAACCCAGTGGGGTGAGGCTGCAGTGGCCATGAGCATGTCACTGCACTCTAGCATGGGCGATAGAGTGGAACTACTACTCAAATAAAAAATAAATACAGTTCTCCTCTTTTATTCCCTTCTTCCCTCTTCCTCCACCTCCTTAAATACTGTTCAAATTTCTTATTTCTTTTAATGCCAATCCCTCAATTTATTACAATATAACTCTCAGTCAGATCATACTACTTGCTAAAACATCTCAAGGTTAACCATAAATCCCCCAACCCTGGGAATTCCAAAAATCAGTTATATCTTATAGAAACAGTCTGTTATGAACTGAATGTATGTGAATCATCCAGGATTCATTTGCTGAAATCCTAATCCCCAATGCTATTGTAAGGTTGTATTTGGAGTTGGATCCTTTTAATAATTAAGTAATTAGGTTTAGGTAAGGTCATAAGGATGGGACTCCTAGGATTGGGTTGGAGTATTTTACTCTTTCTCTTTCTCCTCTTCCGCTTTCTTTCTCAAGGAAGAGGTCATCTGAGCACACAACAAGAAGGTGGCTATCTGCAACTCAAAGAGAAAGTCCTTACCAGAAACCAACCAGTTGGCACCCTGATCTTGGACTTTCAGCCTTCAGAATTATAGGAAAATAAATTTTTGTTGTTTAAGTCACCCAGTTTGTGTTATTTTTTTATGCCAACTAGAGCACATTACGGCAGAGTCTCTCTCTTGGTTTACATAATACTGTAAACCAAGTTTTGTTTCCCTCAATCTTTTTTTTGAGTTGGAGTCTCACTTTGTCGCCCAGACTGGAGTGCAGTGGCCGCTTCCGGCCACCGCAGCCGGGACCTGCTGGGCTCCGGCGATCCTTCCTCCTCAGCCTTCCGAGTAGCCGGAATTACAGGCATGTGCTACCACGCCCGGCTAATTTTTTGATTTATTATAGAGATGAGGTCTCGCTGCCCAGGCGGGTCCCGAACCCGCGGGCTCAGGCAATCCACTCACCTCAGCCTCCCAAAGGCGCGGGATTACAGGCTGAGCCACCGAACCCAGCTCCCTCAATCTTTTTGATGACCTTTTGGTTATTGCCTTTAGATTTTCCTTATTTATTTTACCTTTTAAGTGTCCCCTAATGTTCTTTCTCCTACTTTCTCCTTTTCTTATGTCATAACCACTATCTTGATCACTTTAAGTATTCTGACAATTTACCTTCAAATCCAGAAGTCTCTCACAGACCTTTTTCTTGAGCTAGAGGTTTAAGTTTCTAAGTACCTTAAGAGAGCCTCAATTTGGATGCTTTTACAGCATATTTCAATGGATGACTCTAAAAACCAGTTTACCAACATTTCTCCTTGTTCCACTCCTATATTCCTTACCTGTTTTTAAAGTAGCTGTAGGTTTTCCAGTTATCTTGGCTCAAATAATGAGAATCCTATTATTTTTTAAATTACTTCTTTCACCTCACGTAACTTGTATCCTAGTTAACATGAGTTAACCTCAAGTTACTTTTTCATACACATGCCTTGGGTTCAACTTTCACTCCACTGCTCTAGAGTAAAACTTTTATTTTTAACCTGTCACTTGGATTACAGTGACACTATTAACTGATCTCTCTATAGTCAATCTCATCTAATAAAACTTGCACATGATCATGAAACTTTAAAAAAAACTTTAATGTACCTTGTGGCTTGTAGAACAAGTTATCTAAACTTTTGTATTCTATCTTCTTCCTGCATTTTCAAATTTACTCACCATTATACTTCTCCATGTGCTTCATGCACACCAAGTTCCATGTTGTGACCCCAAAGTACAGTCACATTTTTTAATATTCACTTACATTATTTTCTGCATGTGAAAGGTTCTCATTATAACACAATTTCTCCTGTTGAAAAACATCCTTAAAAGTCAAGTTCAAATGCTACTTTTACTAAAAAAGCTTTCCAATCCTTCCACTAATTGAACTTAATGTCTTTCTTCCCTGGATACTCAAAATGTTATATTGGTGCTCTATTATCGCAGCTAACACAGTATATTTAGTTATATTTTTTAGTATCTCTCTTACTATATTGCAACATTAGTGCAGTAAGGGCCTGCCTCTTATATCTTCTTTATGCTGAAAATTATCTAGCACCATACCAAGTACCTAAGTGCTATTAAGCTTACTGCTGAAATGATGATTGATTGATTGAATAAATGAATGAATGACCAGTAGATCCTCAATAGATATTATTATCAAGCTACTAAAATTCTATGACAAATTATTCAATACAATCTGCTGGTGTACACTATAAAATCAAGCAAAGAATTGTGAAAACATTTAAAGACATATATTGTATGACTAAGGGAAAAATAATTTCCAAGTGACAGATTTTCTTATTTGTGAGCCAGAATAATGAATAAGTTCTTTCAAATAAGTTCTGTTTTATAGCTCTGTAGGGTGACTATAGTTAACAACAATTAAATATATTTTTTTTTTGAGTTGGAGTCTCACTATATTTCAAATACCTAGAAGAGAGGATTTTGGATGTTCCTGACACTAAGAAATAATAAACATCTGAGGTGATAGATATGCTAATCACCCTGATTTGATCATTACACATGGTATACAGGCATTGAAATGTCACTCTGTATCCCATAAATACTCACAATCATTATGTGTCAATTAAAAATAATAATAATAAATTAGCAAAGCTATACAAAATGAATCAGAGCTGTATTAAAAAGGAAGAGGACATGTTGTTGCTATTTGACTATGACATATATCTTTGGGCTAACTATCAGATTTTCTTTCAAAGTCAAAGGAGGAAAGACAAATCAAAATGCTCACCCAGAGCATAATGACTAATGCTGCAGGCTTGTTTACTTCTACTGGTGGACAAAATATATTTCTCACAGAGAACAAAGAGGAAAGTTTTCTTAGAATATCATTATTCCACTTAGAATTTCATTTAGCTATTTTACCCTATAAAAACATATATACAAATGCATATGAAACAATCACATAGCATAATAATTCTCTATTCACTTAGGAAATTATGTTTTAAAATTACTTCCTTATAACAATCTGATGCTTTTTGGAAGGCTGGGATTGTTTTTAGATTTGCACACACCTCTGCACACAAGAGGTCATAAGAATATATTGTCACATTTCAACTACATGTGCCATCAAATTGTTTGGTACTTAGTGAAGTTATTTATCCAAAAAATAACTAGAATGTTAGCTTTACATTTAGTCATCAATATAATTAATTTTTGAATAAGCATTCCATTTACATAATATTTTATTTTCTCAGTTGAATAATAGTTCGTTTTGCCTTCAAAGGAAGTATGAAATAACTTTTATCTAAATAATTTACTTCTTTATGAATGTTCATGTATTTCTATGCATTTATATTGCCAGGAAAGGGGAGCTTTTTCAATATGTTTATATTAGCTTAGGCCTAAATATTTTTCCATTCAAGTAAATTAAAGTAACAGCTAAAGAATTAGAGATGTCCTAGGCAACTTCAGTTGCTCTTCCAGGATAGGATTATGTCTTAAAGAACTTCTGACTATAAATAATGCAAGTAACCCAAACACCCTATGTATTAATTAAACTCATAAATTACATTCAGAAAATGTAGAGTAATTCTCCAAACCTTTGGTTGTGTCCAATATTTGGCTTTGAATAATTTTTTTTTAAATGAAGTAAATTTTGCAAAAACAGACATGCAACCATTATTCCTCCCATGTATCTTAGAAACAGATTGTCGTGAGAATTTTGTTGGGCTTGCAACTACTCAGAACAATATTCAAACAGATAGATCAGTTGGAAGCTCTTCATTACAGCATCTGTTCTGTGTTTATAGCTACACACACAGACTGCTGAACACCCTCAGTGTACCATAAACGTAGGAATTACACATCCAGAATAGTAATAAACTCATTGGGTGATGTGTTCTCTAGAGTTTTCAGCCCCTTTGCTTCAGTTGGCAAAACTCTACTAGATTTTTGCTGCTGTAGGAAATGTTAGATTGTAGCCTTTGTAACTTTGAAGCCAAACTAGGAAAATGTAAAATGGTGATTTTTTTTAAAAAAGTGAAAATATAAGTACTAAGATTATTGTTATATATTAAAATTACAGTCTCATAGAGAGATACTACAAAATCAGCAGCAGAATAAATAAGAAAAATGAGTAAAAAAATGATTGTTTTTCAAGAAAGTTTAGCCCCAGATACCCTCTGTGGGTCAGATTATTTGTGTGGTGTATCTTGGAGAAACTACAAACTGTACTAGAAAAGCTGCATATTATAAGTATTAATTAGAAATATATTTGTTGTTATAGTAGCCTGATTAACCTTGATTAAATTACAGCTAATAGTTAACCAATTTATAGGTGAAACCAGCATTCCCTAGACAATCAATCCAGTTAATTTAGACCATGCTGATTTTTTTCTCAAAAGCAAGATCCCGGGCTAGGCACAGTGGCTCATGCCTGCAATTCCAGCACTTTGGGAGGCCGAGGCAGGAGGATCACTTGAGCCCGGGAGTTAGAGATCAGCCTAGGCAACATAGCAAAATCTCGCTTCTATAAAAAATTTAAAAAATTAGCTGGATATGATGGCATGTACCTGCAATTCTAGCTATTCAGGAGGCTGAGACAAGAGAATTGTCTGAGCCCAGGTGGTTAAGACTGTCATGAACCGTGAGTGTGCCACTGCACTTCAGCCTGGGTGACAAAGTGAGACCCCAACTCAAAAAAATAAAAAATAAAAAAGCAAGATCCCAAATGAAATGAATTTCTAAACCAGGTGCAGCAACTCGCTCACACCTGTAATCCCAGCACTTAGGGAGGCGGAGGTGAGAGAATTGCCCGAGTTCAGGGGATCAAGACCAGCCTTGGCAACTTGGCAAGACCTCGTCTCTACAATAAATCCAAAAATTAGCTGGGTATGGTGGCACACGCCTGTGGTTCCAGCCTCTTGGAAGGCTGAGATGGAAGGATCACCTGAACCCAGCAGGTTGAAGCTGCGGTGACCATGAGCATGCCATTGCACTCCAACCTGGGCGACAGAGTGAGACACTTACTCAAAACAAACAAATATTAAACGAACAAATAAGTAAAATTGATTTCTAAATTTATAGTAGTGAAGGGAATATTTTCAGGGTGCATGGAAAGCAGTTCCAAGTGTGCGAAGGTGACTTTGTAGCTATGCCTAGTCACTAAAGAAGTACTCAACACCATTCATGAGACACCAGGTAGTTCCATCTCACACCTGCAGCACGTACTAACTACTACTCATTAGTCATTGTTCTCTTGAAGAGGTGTCTACATCTGCCAGCATACATGCAGAATCACTGAAAGAGCTTTCAAAATGTATATTCCTGGGCACCAACACAAGATACCTTGATTATAAAGGATTTCTCTTTTCATTAAATGCTTATAGAAATGACTCATGACTAAAAAGTACATGAATGTTTTTGAAGAACCATAATAAAAGGCAGGAAAGTTGGAAACACGGAGCTGGATAATGGTAGATGTTGTCATGAAGCCATATGTGATGCAAGGAAGGAAATCTCTTAATCCTTAGGAACATTCTAGTTCAAAAGGAGTCTTCTTTCTTTCCATGTTGTTGTCTCTTAATCCTTCCCTCTTAATGAAAATTGTTATGATGCCATTTTACATCTGGACTCTGTAGTTAATTGTCTTTTTTTCCCCCTCATTTCATGGCCCTGTTGGCTTGCTTTCATGCTTGCAGATAACTCCCTTCCAGGAGGTTGCTACTGAGGGGAGTCTGGCTAGAATTAAAAATACATGGTAAGGTGGGGAGGGGGAAAGACAGCAACTTTTATTATCAACATCTTATAAAGTGTTTGCAATTGATACAGCAAGAAGTCAGCACAAATTATTGGCTTCATCCTAATGTTAAAAAAACATAGGGATATCTTTACTTGAAATAATAATAACTTTATGGACTTCAAAGATGTGTTTTCCCAAAGATTTCTTCATTGGGTCTTCAAAGTATGTGACTTCTGTAAAATATGCCTCTGTTGCTGCTTAGCAAATAAGATACAAAACCCATGCAAATTCTTTGACATGTGTTAAGATGAGAAATATTATACTAGTTAAGACCTAGGCAAAGAATAGGTTATGTGGAATTACATTTAAAAGTTAAAAAATTTTGTAGTGGCTTAGTTTCCTCACCTGCAAAATGGGGAAAATAATTTTCATCCCTCCTTATCTAACAGATGGGTTCAGGTGGAGGAAAGAGTTATAAAACATTATGTTACATAATGTTATAACGATTACTATTAAAATTCTTCACATTTAAATGATTGTTTGAAAGACTAAAATTAATCCTGTTAGTGGGAAAAATTGCTTAATTTGAATCTAATTAAATTACCTTTAGAACTTCTAGCATTCATGCCATTTTTAAAATTAAAAATATGACATGAATTTTGTTTTCATGGGGCTCAGAAAGAGATGACACATGCAAATTTTAATATATGCTTCTTCTCCAAACATGGCCAGGAAAAACATAGGAGAGTGTTTATTACACTACTCAGAAGAATTATCAGGATAGAAATCATCAGGACTTTGATGTCCATACTAGCTCTTAAGTTTAGAGTTCATCACTCTTATCTGGTTTCTTTTTTGTTTATCTGGTTCTTTGTCACTAAGAAAGCATTCTGATAATGACCTTGCAGTAGAATTGGCCCAATTTATGTATGGCATCCTGGAATATCTTTATTACTATATGTATTAAAGTTTAATAAATATGAGAGACAGGATAAGATAGTTGTTTAAGGGACCTTATTTCAGGACATACTTGGTCCAGCTGCGATGAAATTTTGAAATGGCAATTTCTCCAGGTGCTTAGTTTCCTTTCCTTCCACCTTAGGTTAGTAATGGTGTGGTTCTAGAATAATAAAAATAAATTAGAAGCTATCTTCATCATGATCTAAACAAGACATTAAAACAAGTGTTTGCCTCTCTTGCCCAGAGCCCAAAACATGCATAGGGGCAGGATCCACGTGAAAGGACAAAGTTACTGAAAGAACTAAAGCTTCGGCTTCTAGGCAAGAATGAGGATATGTTCAGCTGGTGGTTGTTTCGTGGTCCATGTTCTTTCAAAGGAATGAAAACAAAGTGGACCTACACCTCTGTATTCTATGGCAACAGAGAAAAATTTGAAAAAGGGATAAAAGATTAAGAAAGGAAAAAGTTAAACATCAGGGAAATGAGAGAAAGTAATTTAGACACATAGAGGAAAATGCGGTTGGGGGGCAGATAGAGAAATGAGAGCGAGAGAAAGATAGGAGGAGGAGGCAGAAAAAACCGAGAAGCAAGACAGACCCAGGTCAGATAACTCACTTGGCATTCCCTGCCCCTGGCTTCTTTCTTCGGAAAATGTTGAGGAAAGTGTTGGATCGGCACGGCAGCTTGCCATCGCCAACATGCATGCGGACAACATCAGAGGTGGTGAAGGCACTGCGGACATTCCTCTCGGGCTTGGCAATAATGATGTACATCTTGGGAGTGAACATGCACCCCAGGGCCACCGTTACACTGAGGCTCACTGCAAAGCAGGTCGTGATGATTTTGTAGTTGCTTCCAAAGTAAATGGGCACAAATGCTAGCCAGATGATGCAGGTGGTGTACATAGTGAAGGCGATATATTTGGCCTCATTGAAATTGGCGGGCACATTGCGGGTCTTGAAGGCATAGTAAGTACAGCTCATGATGAGGAGTCCATTGTAGCCCAAAGGGGCCACCACACCCAGGTTGCTGGTATTGCAGATAAGGTAGACTTCCTTGATACTTGGGTAGGACAGAATGGGCATGGGAGGCTCCATGATGATCAGGGTTACCACCAGGGTTAGCTGCACACTAATCAGAATTGAGGCAATGATCACCTGGGCCCAGGCGCTCATGAACCGGGGCTTCCGGGTGCAGATCTTCTTCTTGCTGCCAGCCAGGATGCGTGCAATGCGATTAGTTTTAGTCACTAAAGCAGAGTAGCACATGGCAGAGGAGAGGCCAACCAGGAGGCGCTGGAGGTAGCAGGACGTGGTAGTGGGTTTGGCAATAAGCGTGAAAGGACACACGTAACCGAGGAAGATGCCAGCCAGGATGATATAGCAGAGCTCTCGACTGGAGGATTTGACCACTGGTGTGTCCCGGTACAGTACAAAGATGAGGGTGACAAACAAGGTAACAAGAATGCCCAGGCAAGAAAAGGCGATGGCTATGATGGATTCAATGTTGCTCCACTCAAGATAGCGGACAGTGATGGGCTCACAGCCTGTGACGAGAAAAAAATAGTTTAAACATTAATCCAAGGATTTTGCTGAGCAGTAACAAAGTGCATACTGGTTACCAGAGACACAGCTGTCTTCACATTCTTCATGATTTATGTTACTTAATGCTTTTTTAAATGCCTCACAATTACAAAAATAGAGACAAACCACTGTCTTCCCTGGAAAATCACATCCCCAAACCTTATCTCGTTACAACCTTAATGTGACATACTTGAACTTATAAAAATGATCCTTTCTTCTAATACCAGTATTAGAAATAGATGCCATTCATTGGATAGAACTCAGTTGTACACTTTCAGAAAAAGGAAACAAAACAAAGCTTTGCTTCCAATGAAGAATAGTGATATGGTAAAATGATATGTCAATAAGAAATAAGCTAACAAAAATTTTATTTTTGTCAGCCATTGTTTATAGGCAAGTCTAGCACATAGACAAATATATTTTAGCCAGCACAGTGTTTTAAACATAAATTAATTTGAATTCTTTAGAAGAATCTTCATTCTTATGTTTACCATGTAACTCTATATTACACCTTAAATCTCAACACTTTAGTCATGAATAATCTGTATCTGGTATCTGAGGGCCTTTGAGTTAGCAGCCTCCAATAGATATACCAAAAAGAATGAAATCTCCCTAATTCATCTCTTGAAAGGAGAGACCAACATCACATTCCTCAATGCCTAACTTATCTTTTCCCTCTCTATGGAGAATAAAGTCTATTTTATATTTCAGAGTGAGAGAAAAATTTGTTAGGCCCTGGAGACTAACCTTTCACAGAATCATGTGTTCAGTCTGGAGCCACTATTTCTCAAATTGTAAGAATAAAATCATTTCTATACATTTAGGAAAGGATTCACTGTGTGGTAACCATGACAGCAAGGAACCACCAGAACCTATCCTGAACCTGCTCAAACAATCAACAACAACTTGTCTCCATGAACATGTTTTTGCATGTCAGCCGATCAGTGTAAGCCCTTCTGTTAATCACCCAGGCAGGGACAAACTTACTTGAATGAGTGCCAACCAATCTAGTCTCACATGAGTAATCACATTTTTGCTGATTATATCTACCAGCTCAGGCTCTGAAAATTTTTCAGTCCTTAAGCCCCATAGTTTCTTTCTTTCTTTCTTTCTTTTTTTTAAACAAAATTTATTGAGAAGACAGAAAAGTTTGCAGTGGGAGGGGACCCGAGAGGGTTGCCCAAACTCCATACTTTCTAGAAACCTCATATAAGATGAGCTGTCTTTTCTGTTCAGAGAAAATTTATCTGACTAGCATAGTTATCCAGTACTAGAGTAAGCAATAAATCAGGTTTTTGTATTTCTTTTTAAATTTTGTATATTCAGTCTCATCATTGTTCATATTTCTAGAGATTTCAACAGGATCATTGTAAAGACCCTTATTTGGTCACATTCCAGGATATGCTCTGACCAACAGGTTCACTCACTGGGCATTTGTCCTTCCCATGTGCTACCAGGTGAGTCAGTCTCAACGATGTTCTGGCTTTGGCTACTTTTACTGAGCTCTTGTTGCTGAATTTATTTAGTTGTCATAGGACTTGGAATCCTGGAAGTCTTTATATAAGGTCATTAAACCTAGGTCTTTGTATAAGGTAATTGCACCTATATCTTTATATTAAGTAATTCAACTTTTAGTTTTGAACTGCACCATTTGGTAATTAGTCATAAGCTTTTAAAAATGTCAACAAACATTCTCCTTTAGATATATACAAAGTGATAAATATTTTTCCATACCTGTTAATTTCCCTGCTGTTTTACTTGTTTTTGCTATTGTTTACACATATATACAAAATGTTATTTCATGATTTATTTAGTTTTGCTTTAAATTGTCTTTTTCTGTTGAATGTTTCAAGAGTGGTTCATGGAGATCAGTGGGAGGTGTACAGGACTTGAAATGAGTTGGCCCTGGCTGCTATTGTTTGGAGATTTGTTTAATTGCTTACTAATTTGTAAAAAGTGATTGGTCACCCTCAGTCTCATGTTTTTTAGAAAATATTTATGAGGATACTTCCTGTATTGTCAATTTGTGAAACATTTTATTTACAGATTGTGTGGTGCTTTCCTATACTCTGATTGCTGTGGGAATCTAAGACATTCATAAACCACACTCTTGATTGACCTGAGTGGCCTCTCTTCCTTGTGTGTCAGAGATTTGTGTATGTCTTAATGTCAATCTTTTTCTGGAATAACTTCTGCTTCCTATGTAAAGTCACACTTTAATTCTAAATGTTTCTGTTCCCTTGATAAAAGACAGATAGATGGTGATGATGATGAAGATAGATAGATAGATAGATAGATAGATAGATAGAGACAGACAGATATAGATAGACAGTGGCTATATGGAAACTTGTAATATGACAAAATAAGTAAATTAAAACACTTAAGAGGAGCTCTAGAGAAACTGGGAGATAAAGTGCCAAATTGTCATTTGTTGGCTTCTTTAATTGGCATACTGCCAAAAAAGTCAAATTTAAAGATCATTTTTGTCAAGGCCTTTCAACCTTCTGAAAGGTACTCACTTTGCATTTCTTTCTTTTTAATGAAATTTTACTTGACTCTCTCTATAAGTGAGTTACTCTGTCCTCAAAGCTTTCACTAGAAAAAAAAATCACATTTTAAAATTTCTAGAACATAACTCAGATCTATAGACATTAAATTAAAATACTGGTATAAAGAAAAATTGAGCTATAATTAGTGATTTTACTAAACTTCATGAATACAGAGCAAAATATTTACCATGGAATTTCGGAGTTGTATTAGATACTTATTGTTTATACCTGAAAATATGTCCAAATTAATTGCTGTCCTTTCAGGGAGAAAAATGCTTAGTTGTAGCAGAATAGAAAAAAGAAGTTTAAAATAATCCAATGGGGCAAAATTAAAAAAAAAAAAAATAAAATGCATTACATAAGGCACTTTCAGAAGCTTTTTCCCAATAACTATTTAAAGTTGCAAACTAAATAAAGATGAAATAACTTTAGGAAACTTTCAAATAGTTGTGGGATAGACTCAGTAATTGACATAATCAATATAACTGTGGATCTTTAGGTAAACCAACTAAAACAGTTTCTATTCCCCATAATTTCAGTCTATAGATAAGAAAATCTATAGATACCTTAAGTAGAAGTGTCATTTAAAAAGCATTGGTTAAAACTTAGGACAACTCATAAAAGAAAATGAAACAACTTATTCCAGGAAGAGCAAGTTGGTCACAAAATTAAACACCAATGGAAAAACATTTTCAGGATAGCAAAAGATGTGGCCAGTTTATGCTTCACTTGTAATTAAATTAATCTAGAAGAATGTAAAGAACATTGATAAAATTGCAAAAGAACACTTTGAGCATCTCAAAATAGATTGTATACAACTATCCCTCTCAATGATTTGTGAATATGTACTGGTTCAAAAGTGTGTTTCTTTTCTGAATCTGTTGAAGCATTGCCCTGTTGAAAAGCCACAACCTCACAATGGCTAAAATACAATTCGATTTTTATGTAATAGCCAAAACATTTCAATTTGTAAAGCCAGTAATATGAAGACATTTTCACTGGAACATTTACTCATGAATTTAAACTTCACAAGGATATCTTCATCATTCCAAGCCCTCTAGAAAAATGAAAGGGCACTTTAATATTCTTGAAGATTATACTCATTAGTGATCTTAAACTGAAGTTTTGCAGAAAGCCTCCAGAAGCAGAAGGACTGTGGGAGTTTATTGTTAACTCAAGACCTTAGAACACATTGATGACCATACAATGGTTTTCCGTGCAAGATTATCATACAAAGATTCTTGTAATACATCATACTCCCTTTTGTATACTCTTGCTTATTTATATTTTCTTCTTTACTGATTTAAAGTTATACAAATCGGAGTTTGTATTCATTGTTTCCCTTACTAGTCATAGAAATTTGCCCGAGCCTAGATGTTACTAGAAAACATCATCATTCTAACTCAATAATTCAGTTATATCAAGCTATTGACAGTAGAGATAATTTAAGAAATAATATAAAGGTATGTTGCACTTTTTTCAATAGTACTACTCTTTGTATACACAAAGATTGTATGAGTTCAGATATTTGAAAAGATTTAGAAGATTCATAGAAGGCACTCATGTAATGATTCTATTTAAAGACAAAATGTGACCTCCTTCCCCTCTTTTGCCCTCCCCCCTCCTCACCTGCCCTCTCCATTCCCTTCCCTGGAAAAAAAAAAGGCAAAATGTATAATACAGTGAGAGAAAGACAGTGCAAGTCATCACAAAGGAACCAAGAGATATCCAAGTACAAGGTCTCTAGGTCCTTATTCACACATATACTACGAAGATCTGTACTGTGAATATTGGCTCTGAGTCAGGCAAAAGTTCCCAGCAAAGTCTTTTTATCACCCTAAAGTCATATAGCCAAGTCAGGCTGTCTAATCAGTTATGCCAGGTAAAAACCATCAGTATGCAAACTGGGTTTGTTTGTTACCAGTAAAGCTTCAAACTTTAAACTTCATATCATACATCCAAGTTTCCCTGCATGGCCAAAAGTCAAAGACAGATACTAAACCATCTCCCCAGATAATCATTAAGTTTTACAAGTCTAGCTATTATATACTTGTAATTTCATACTATACAATACATCACATACAAATGAAGAAAAATATTTTTATGCTAAAAGGAGGATATAAGTATCTTTGTGTTATAATAGTAGTAGTTTGTCATGACAATACCCAGAAACATACTTGCTCTCTACTATGATTGCTTTATCTCTTGGGAAGATCCTAGATTCTTTTTCATATGTGGATACCAGGTTCCTCAACGCCAGTCCAGAGTCACCCAAAACAGATGCCTTTGGAATTTGGAACTGATAATTCACATTTTCAATAAACTGCCTAAAAATTGAAAATTTTTATTCTTCTTGTCTTTCGTTTATTTTTTAAGACAACCTAACATTAAGTAGTATTAACTTTTCCATCTTGAGGGAATTAGCTTTGGTGTCTCTATTGCCCATACATACAATGTAATGTGGTTTTCTGGGGCCCTGTTTTGAAGTTTAAAAAGAAAAGTTATCTAACAACCCTGTGTCTGAGGACCTCTAGACTTGAAGCGGTACAGGTTACCTTCAACTAGTGGTGAGTAGTGTCTACGTGACTCCTAGAACTCAAAAGGAGAAGACTATGGAAGTTGTGCGTACTATACCTAAAGTATGTGAACTTGAGGACCTGGCAAGTGCCTATGGTTAGAGTTATCTAAGAGAACTCAGAGCCATCATTTGATTCAGTTTTCTTCAAGCAGACTATAAATTACTGAGCAAAATCAAAGAAAAGTGGTAATAACTCTAATCTTACACCAAGAGCTACTTTTAATTTTTGAACCAAGTATTGGGGTGCTTGTATGGGCCAAATGTATTGGAGAAGGCTAAAATTTACTATCAGACTTCTTTCCAATTAGGTCAAGTCAAATTTATATTAATGATACAAAGAAAGGCAACTATTATTTTATATAAAGTGTCTTGGGCAATTTATAACATTTATAATACTACTTCATGCATATAACATTTCATCAAAAATGCATTCCTAAATGTTTTTACATTAACACCAATAATAACTCTATTATAATGCAACAAAATTATACAGATGAAATTCTATATATAATTTTATGCCCAGTTCAAATGTCTCTTCCTCTGTAAAGACTTTTTTCTTCCTAGGGAAAAATAATTATTCCTTTCTCTGTGTTTACATGATATTTTGCATATAAACCTATGTGGGACTTATAGTTGATGGTTTATAAGTCTATTTTCATATGAAGTTCCTCCCTCAGGATATAGATCTTGCTTCATTCACCTATATATCACCAGGCACAAAATATGCCTAGCACGAAACAAGTGGTAGTGTATCTTTTAGAATCAAATAAATTAGCAGATAGCATGAGAAGTCACAGCAACTATTGGGATGAAGGAAAACAAATAAAATTAGTTCATTCCTTTAACAATGTTTTTTGTTTTTTATGAGAACATTGAATTGTCTTTTTGAGGAATTCTTTAATACCAGTTATCTTTTGAAAAGAAATAAGTAGCATTGGATCACATATAATTGGTACACAAATTGTTAAAGTACTGTCAAGCTGTATACCATGGCAGAAAATACTGCTGTTTTTGCATCACAAGAAATAAAGTGTGAAATTTAAATGTTGGATTAAATGTGCAATTTAACAAGATAAAAATATGAGAAACTTATTAACAGCTTCAAAAAGCACTTCCTCTAAGAAGTAGACCAATTTCCTTATAGTCAAAAAAGAACATATTTTAGTGGAAATAAAAAATCACTTATATACTTGTTTGTATTCACGATATTAGAATCTTTGGAGTGTATAATAAAAAATTATTTTTAAAATGATGTTGAGTATATTTCAACTATTAAGTGTATAAAGTATATTTTACTTCTATAAAAATCACTATTTCTCAAAGAAGAATGATTTCTCATTTTAACTAAGATCAGTTTGATAAAGAGGTCACTTTTGTCTCCCATCCTCTTCCTAGTTATCTGTGATCTCAGTCAGATAGATGAGAGGAATGACAGTTAAATCAACCCTAGTTCTCAAACACAGTGGTGATCTAAGGACCTACTTGCACAAGATAAAGAGGTCTGGCAGGAAGCGCACGCTATGAAGGAGGATAAAGATATGAAGAGAGACAAAATGAGTGGACAGGAGGCATTAGTCCAAAAGGGAATTGGAAAAGCTTTTCCAAGCCAGTACATTGCATACAACCATGGAATAAGTGGCAGAGTGAGAGAGCATTAAACCCAGGTTCAAATAATCCTGGATTCTCACTGTGGTTTTTCCATTCACTAGCTGTGCTGACCTTGATAAACTTGGATTAGTCTCTTTTTCTTCATAATTCCCTCAATTTAGCAAATATGTATTTGGTAGAAACTGTTGAATTCAATTCCAGGACAAACAAAGGGGACTCTCTGGAGGTCGGTAACTCCTGGGTAATTTTTAAGCACATGAAAGTTTGAAATTAGTTTTTCACTAAAGAATAAAAAGATGTGTGAGATGCACTTTGCACCTTCAAAAATATTCAGATCTACTTTTCTTTTCTTTAAAAAGGGCCTTCATACTTGGTGATCTCTAAAAGCTTTCTAATACTCATTTTAAGTTTAATTTTTTTCTAATAGGATTAACATTTTACAAGGTACTGTCACTTGGTAAGTCTAATTTTAGTTGTGTCCTACTTTTACTTAGCCTTTTTTAAATGTGTTTTGAATAAACTACATAGTTTCTTAGTTTCTATTCGTTTTTAGAAACAAGTAAAAAGTAGGCAACCATCAAGAATGTTACATTCTCTAATGATTTTCAACAGTACCCAGAAAGCCAAGAAATCAGGAGTTTGTGAACTAGGTTCCTCTTCAAACAGGTTGCCTGGCCTTGGCCCTACAACTTCACCTCTCTAGACACTGACTTCCTCTTTCTAAGATGAGGGGCTAGATTACTTAGATGAAAAAGCTGCTATGAGTCTATGACTCTTAGAATTTATCAAAAGTATTTATGAAACACCTTTTGTCTGTAAGTCCATACCAGGGTCTGTAAAAGCAAAATTTATATATATGAACATTGCTTTTAGGAAACTTATAAACTCATTTAGTTAATTCCTCTGAGTTCCACTGGTTTTACTAGTGAATAATCTCTTGCATTCATGTATTCCTCTTCATTTCTACTACAACTGCCCTACCCCATGCACTCTGAAATGACTTACTTGGGCCAATACCACAGCTTCCTAATTCCTGTTTCTAGTCTAGCCTCTCTGTACCTTATACCACCACTAGAGGCATCCTTCAGAAACACAGATATCATGATGTCATTAATCACTTTCAAATCCTTCAGTAGTTCTGTCCTTAAAGGCAAAATCCAAACACGTAAGAAGGTCATGCAAAAGCACTCTGCTATGTACTGCCAGCATTGATGTCCAGACTCACTTGTGACTGCATCTCTACTTGGGCCCTTGTGTCTACCAACAAACCCCACATACTTGTTTCATGGTTTTCTCCAAATGTGTCATAAGCGTTCATGTTTCCCTTGTTCTACTTTCTGTCTGGAATCCTTTTATCTCCTTTTTTTGCCTAATAAACTTTATAGTACTTTATAAATACCTTTATTATACTCATAATTATTTAATATTTTTCTACATGTTCTTTTCCTGGTAAATTTTGAGCAAAATAAAACCTGAGGCAGTGTTTCATTTACTTTTATACCTTTAGGAAATACAGTAGTGCCTCACACATAGTAGATGTTCAAGAAATGCTTGCAAATAGAAATAATTTTCAGGTGGCTGGAAATACTCTCAAATACAATTTAAAATACTGTGTAATAGAATATCCTACCACACATCAATTCACCTCCATATAGAGTTGAATGAACTTTCTTTTCAATATAGATTGTGGAAAACTTAGAAGAGATTTGTGCTTACTCTTTGACATGGGCATTAAAAGCTGTGCACTACAAATTAATATTGAAAAGACATGAACTTATTATTCTAAATGATGGACACATTGGAAAGACCAGTGGTCAAAAACAAGGTTTACAGGTGAGACAGCTTCTACCTGTTAGATCTGCATTGGGCCACCAGCCCAAGTCACAAGCTTTGCAGGTGAACTCATCTTGCACATACTCATTCTCTTTGCAGGCCGTGCAAATCCAACAGCAGCTCACTTCTCCTTTCCGGATGACCTGCAACAGAAGGAGGTTGCATATGTCTTAAAGATGGTTTCCCCATAGAAACTTCTATTTTAGATGAAGACTTGTCTTCGAACTATGTTTCAAAGGGGGGGGAATGGTAACTTAAAAAAATGTATATGCTGGGGAATCTTAAAAATATGTATTTGATTATAATTGATTACCTTAGAGTTCAGATGTGAATGTCAATTCAGTCTATGATGGGTTTGGAGGCATTTCAATAGTCATTTATTTTTATAGAGTGAAATGACACACTATTTTACAGAGTCAAAAAAATGCAGCAGTTTAATCCTCAATTAATATTTACTCTCAAAAAGTAAAGGTATACATTTTCTTCTCTGAAAAAGCAAGTTATGTTTAACCACAAACTTTCTATGTAATCAACCTCATTAATTCATAAAACTTGAGTACTTATGAAATTTTTGTTGTAATTATGAAGCACTTTATTATACACAATTTCATTCAAGAGTAACCTTATATGTATAAAAACAGTGATAGCTAAGAAAGCAGAAAAAAGTATATTGTCCTGACTGACTTTCTCCAAAAAAGTGGATTCAAAAGAATACATCAATTGTTGGAAGAAAAATTACTATACCAAAATCGTTGGAGAGCTGTTTATTGTCTGAGCAGCTTAAAGTCTCCCTTATTTTAAGTGTGTTTGGTAAAACATTTTCACATTTACACAGTACAAAAATAAATATCAAGACACACACTGCTCTTACAGCTAACTTCTTTGAAGACAGCATACAGTAATGTCTTCCTTTTATCTCCATTTGGCAATTTTTGTCTTTTATTGTTTAGTACATTTATGTTTATTATAATAATCAGTAGGTTGAATATAAATCAATCATATCTTAATTTTTTTCTGCCTGTCTCATCTGTTCTTTGCTTCTCATTTTCTATTTTTCTGCCTTATCTTTTAGCATTCTATTTTATCCCAAGTAATGATTTTACTAGCTAACCTCTTTGTGTTTTTTTTGTTTTTTTTTTTTTATTTTTTTTGAGTTGGAGTCTCACTCTGTCGCCCAGACTGGAGTGCAGTGGCCGCTCCCAGCCACCGCAGCCTCGACCTGCTGGGCTCCGGCGATCCTTCCGCCTCAGCCTTCCAATTAGCCGGAATTACGGGCATGCGCTACCACGCCCAGCTGATTTTTTGATTTATTGTAGAGATGAGGTCTCGCTGCCCAGGCAGGCCTCGAACCTGTGGGCTCAGGCAATCCTCTCATCTCAGCCTCCCAAAGGCGCGGGATTACAGGCTGAGCCACCGAGCCCGGCTTGTGTTGTTTTAGTAATTGTTCTAACATTGACTTTGTGCATCACTGGCTTATCACAGTCTACATTCAAATAATATTATACTACTTTATGTATAATGTAAAAACTCTATATTAATATTCTTTCATTTTCCCTTCCTATCCTTTCTGTTATTGTTTTAATGCATTTTATGTACAAATATTTTATAGCCACCGCACAATGAATTACCTTTGCTTTAAGTAGTTAATCATCTCTGAAATAAAATTTTAAAATAAGGAAGACATTATTATATTTCATATTTACCCATACATTTACCATTTCTGCTCCTTTTAATCACTTTATATAGATCCAAAATTTGGTCTGGTATAATTTTATTTTTTCTAAATAATTAATTTAAACATTTATAGCAGTGCTGGTCTGATGACTTCACTCAGCTTTCATTTGTTTTAGAATGTTTTTATTTTTGCCTTAATTTTTCAAAAATAATATTGTTTACTGGGTTTGGAAGTCTAAGTTGATAGTGTGTATTTTTTTCTTTCAGCACTTTATGTCACTGCATTGTCTTAGGGAATAGAATTCTAAGTTGAGAGAGTTTTTGCTTTCAGCACTTTGAAGATGTTATTCCTTTTTTATCTCACTTATAGTTTCTGATGAGAAGTCTACTGTGATTGTTATTTTGTCCTTCTAATGTAACAGACCTTTTATTTTGGATAATATTAATATTTTTTATTTTATCACTTATATTTAGCAACTTAATTATAATGTCTTCTCTCTATTTATTTTGCCTGGGATTTGCTGAGCTTTATGGATTTGGGTTTACATTTTTATTACATTTAGAATTTTATAGTCGTTATACCATTAGGATTTTTTTTCTGACTCAGTTCTCTCACCCTTTTGAAGCTTCATTTGCATTTATAATATACTTTCTTGATATTGGTCTGCAAGTTACAGAAAATCTTTTCATTTCCTTTAGTTTTTGTTTCTTTTCCTTTTATGGTCACATTTGACTGTTTTTTTTTTTATTGCTATGTTTTTGAGCTCACTGATCCTTACTTTTCTGACATCTAATATGTTGTTGATCCAATCCATTCAAATATTCTTTCTTAGATATATTATTTTTCATTTCTATAATTTCCATTTTGTTACTTTTAAAGTATTTTCATGTTCTCATTATGTTTATGTTTTCTTTTAAATTCTTTAGCATGTATTTATAATAAGTGTTTTAATGTCCTTCACTGCTAATTTCATCATCAGTGTAATTTCTGGAACTGTTTCTATTGCTTGGTTTTGGTCCTAGTAGTGTATCACATTGTCCCATTTTGTCACTTCTACACATTTTTGACCAGATGCTGAACATAATGTACCCTAAGGTGTAGCATGCTGGATTTTCCTTTCTTTCTTTCTTTAAGGAATGTTAATCTTTGTTCTGGCAAGCAGTTAAGCAACTTATGGCTTAGTTTACTCCTTAGAGCTTTGTCTTTAAACTTTTAGAGCAAGTCTAGAATAGTCTGTGTTCCAGGAATAGTGCAGTCTCATTGTTAAGGTATGACCCTTAAGAGCTTTTACTAAATTTCTTGTATATAAACAAGATATCACTACTCTGGCTTTGTGAAGCTGGGACAAGTCCTGGCTTTGTGTTATAATTGTTCTTTGCCTGGACTCTTAAAATAATACCACTTTGCTGACATGCAGATTGATAGTCAATCAAATACTCAAGGGACCTCTTATGCTAATTTCTGGGACTCTATTTTTTTTTTTCATAACTCTATCTTCTCCCATATGCTGCACTGTAAGTTCTATCTGCCTTTGTTTTCCCAAACTCCGATTCTGTCTTCTTAAATTAGCAAGATGGCCAAGTTCTGTTTGTGTTCTCTCTCACTGAACAACAATCATGAAATCGCCAGCAGGCAGAAAACTTGAGTGATTTCAGGGTTCACGTTGTTTGTTCCCCTTCACTTCCATAAGATCAAGGTCATGTAGTGTTTTCCAATGTCTGAACAGGGTTGTTTCACATATTTTATCAAGATTTCTCATTGTTTATAGGCTAAGTCTGAATCCTGTTAATCTCCATGTGTAGGAACAGAAGTTAATGATCACTTTAAAAGATGTTAACAATCACATTAAAAAAAATCAAATATTCCCATATGTAAATTTAGAGATTAAACTGTAATTATTGCCATACTTAAAATAATAACAACTCTAGACATCATGAAAATAAATGTATCTTTCTGAAGATAAGGTTGAAACTTATACCACTGTTTCAGATTTATACAAAAAGATCAAGTGACGGAATATTTTCAACAAATGTAAAAGATTTTCTTTTTCAACTTTTACTTTCAAATAACTTTTGAAAGTATAATAAAACTATCTTTTTTGAAAAAGTTCACATTTATCCTCAGAATAGGCATAAGACATTTAAATCAAAAAGATATATTTTCCTAAATGAGAAAATGGAATTTATAAATAAATGTCACTTGCTTATTTTAATTAGGATAAGCAGTACAGTATAAAATACTGTGTGTCAGCTAAACCAGCAGTATCTTTTTCTCTCCCTGTAAAATTAATACTACTAATTAAGTAAATTCAAATGATGATCATGCTAAAAAAATTTATTTATGCAGTATGACTGGTTAAAGTAGATTCTGTGAGTAACTGTCACATGGAAAGTATTTAACATTAGCTTTTGACTGAATAAATGAACGGATAGGTAATTAGCCTATACCTTTACACAAAATAAATGGAGATGCTTAAATGCAGTTCCTTTTTATCACTTCTTTATACTGCCGCCAAATGTGTGCACTTTTGCCATACGATGCCTATAATATGGGATTTCTCTTTTCTATCTTCATAGGCATCCTGCCAGACTCAGACTTTATTACTTTACACCTAAATTATGATCCTTGCCTCCTAATCTTAAATAGTCTTCATATGTCTCTATTTTTCTCACTACAGGATAAAACACATATAGCTACCAAGATCATCCAAATGGCTTGGCGGCTCCTTAAGTGAATGAACCATGGCATTCTTTCAATGTTTTCAGAACATAGTGATCGAGATACAGAAATATACTAATAACACACAACCAATATATGATTGTTGAGTATTTTTCAAAAATATAATTAATCCATTCACAGAACTTTAGTGCCTCCTTATCCTGATACCTTTGAAATACAAGCTCTTCGGTCAGACATTCACTTAAGCCTTAGTCCTTGTTTCTTCATTTAACTTTGTTATTAATTTCATACATATGTCTGCCAAGTAAGGAAGGACAGCCTCTGTGCTTGAATGTATATTGCCTTCTATTTAGAATGTTATCTTTCCTCCATCAGTTCATTTATGACACTATTTTCAAGATCAGCCACAAAAATCACATATTCCAGCAAGTATTTCTGGAGAAGTAAGCCCTTCACAACATTACCTTATTTGGAATCACCTAGCCGTTAAAATATAGTTGATATTCTATTATGACAAGTTAGTTTTTGTTCCAATTGTCTCACATATATGTGGTAATTATGTTTCATTCAGACGCAGGTTTAAAAATTTTTGTAGGTTATTGTCTCTTATTTATGTCCTATCTTCCCAAGATCACAATTTTTTAAAATTAGTTTCATTTTATTATTATTTTTTTGAGTTGGAGTCTCACTTTTCACTGTTACCCAGGTTGGAGTGCGGTGGCACAATCATGGCCACCACAGTCTCAACCTGCTGGGCTTAGGTGATCCTTCTCCCTCAACCTTCCAAGTAGCTGAAACTATAGCCATGCGCCACCACACCTGGCTAATTTTTTGATTTATTGTAGAGATGAAGTCTCGCTAAGTTGCCCAGGCTGGTCTTGAACCTGTGGGCTGAGGCAATTCTCTCACCCCAGCCTCCCAAAGTGTAAAATTAGTTTTATATTTGTCATACTAATTGACATATCTTTTATATGACATACACACTCAAGAACTTAATCGAGTGTTGTTTAATTTTTAACATACTAAAACACTTTTTTTTTTTTTTTTTGAGTTGGAGTCTCACTCTGTCACCCAGACTGGAGTGCAGTGGCCGCTTCCGGCCACCGCAACCTCGACCTGCTGGGCTCCGGCGATCCTTCCGCCTCAGCCTTCCAAGTAGCTGGAATTACAGGCATGCGCTACCAAGCCCGGCTGATTTTTTGATTTATTGTAGAGATGAGGTCTCACTGCCCAAGCGGGTCTCGAACCCGCGGGCTCAGGCAATCCACTCACCTCAGCTTCCCAAAGGCGCGGGATTACAGGCTGAGCCACCAAGCCCGGCTACTAAAACACTTTTTATGACAGCTCTGAGCCATGATAAAAGTCTTGATATTTCACTGAAATTCCCCTTGAAGAACTGAGGCTTTAAATCGGTTTTGATTCTTTTTACATACTGTGTGCATAGTGTTATGCTTGTTAATGAAACTAGATGATCTGCTATACACACGATGTTATGATTCACTTATGTTTACAATGTGTGAGTCTTAAATGTGACTGTTTCTGAAGTATTCTGAAATGAGTTTTTGCAATTTCATAGGTTTCATAGGTTAAAGTTTTATTTAGAGGATAAATGATACAAAGTCATTAGCATAAAGAGAATATAATGGTGGAAAAATAAATAAAAAGAAGTAACAGCAAAAATCTTCAAAAGAGAAATGCCTGAAAGAATAAAAAGTCATTGGGTCTGCCCTAATTAAAACTGAAGGAGAATCAGCTGTAAAAGAAAAGATCTGGCTCCAACACTCTGTGTCTTCACAGTACCTCACATCCTCTTCAAGAGTTTGGGTAACAAGGGACTCAAATTGGTGATAGGTTTTCCCTCAGTTACACTATGAGTTCCTTGAAGGAGGAGCCATGTGTTTGTTTACTGTGTACTCACAGTACTTGTACAGTTCTTAGTATATATTAATTACTACACAGTGTATGTGGAAAAATGAAGGGAAATAATATAGAATATGAGATAAACAGAGGAAATGGAGATGAAGAATTATCTGGAATAAATAAATATAAGCACCTTATATAATTATATAAAAATATCAGTGTAGGAAAAGTCCTACATTGTAACTTATTACCAGGAAAGTAACATAAAATGATCACAAAAACAAACATATATTAAGCCACTCAATGTGTTGGACACTTTATATAGAATTACATCAACCTTGACAACTACTCCTTAAGATAGAGTTTATTATGAATATTTTTCAAATGAGGAAACATAGAGGGGCTCAGTACTTGGCACAAGCCTCAGTCAAGGTAATTTGCAAGGTAACAATATAACAAAGGTTTTCAGAGTGATGATGTTATGCTGAGAACTAAAATTGTATTTCAAAGGTTAACAGATACATATTGAATTAATCAATCTTTGTGCCTGACATGGTGTTAAGCATGGGGATACATAAATAAAAATACATGATCGTTGCAATTAAAGATCTCAAAATCTTATATAGTGGATTAAGTAATACCACTAGCACTAGATATTACTTAAGTAATAGCACTAGAAGGGAAAACAAAATGCCTATGAAGAGAATATTCATTCAGTTATTTATTCATTCATTCACCATTTATTCAAAATTGCATTTGAGTGCCTTTGTCAGGCACTATGTCAAGGCTAAAAATAATCGGTGAACAAAACAGATAATATTCCTACACTTGAGTAGCTATCATTCTAGAAAGAGGTTTGGAAAAAGTAAAGCAAGAAAGACAAATAAGACACAGGACAGGGACAAAGGAGAGACAAAGGAGTGTCTAGAGAACACATTTAGAGAGAAATTATCCTTCAGAAATGCTAAGGCCTCACCTCAGTTTGCATAACATTGACAGTGACTGCCTCCTTCAAAGAGCAGGAGTAGCTCTTCTTATATCAGATAAAATAGACTTCAAGTCAAAAATTGTAAAGAGAGAGTGCCATTATATAATGCTAAATGGGTTAATTCAACAAGAGGATATAAAAATTATAAGTATGTACTCATACAACATCAAAACACCCAAATATATAAAGAAAATATTAATAGAATTAAAGGGGAAAATAGAAAGCAGTACAATAATAATAGGAGACTTCAATATCACACTTTCAACAATGGACACATTATCTAGACAGAAAATTAACAAGAAAACATTGGAATTAAACTTCACTTTAGACAAAATGGACTTAACTGACATTTAAGGAGCATTCTTTCTAACTACTACAGAATACACATACTTTTTACCAGCAGCACATGGAACATTCTCTAGATAGACCATATGTTAGGTTCTGTATACCTAATCCTGAATTGTACCTCACATCTTTAAAATTCAAAAATTTTTTTTAAAAATTAAGAAAAGTCAAAATCATATTAAATATCTTTTATGATCACAATAGAATAAAATAAAAATCAATAATTATATAAAAATATAATTATATAAATATAAAGAGAAACTTTAGAAAGTGCAAAAATACAGGAATTTTAAACAACATGCTTCTGAACAACCAGTGGGCTAATGAAGAAATCAAGAAAGATATTTTTAAAATTGTGAAACAAGTGAAAGTGGAAATATAACATACCCAAACCTATGGGTGATAGGAAAAGCACTACTAAAAAGGAGGTTTATAACAACAAATGACTATATCAGAAAAGTAGAGAGACTTCAAATAAAAAACCCAGTTTTGCACCTCAAGGAACTAGAAAAGCAAGAACAAACTAAGGCCAAAATTAGTAGAAGAAAAGAAATAACAAATATCAAAGCAGAAATAAATGAAATTGAATCAAAATAACTACAAAAGATAAACAAAGCAACAAATTAGTTTTTTAAAAGATGCAACTTCAGCTAGACTATCGAGAGAGACAGAGACAGAGACAGAGAGAGAGAGGACCCAATAAATAAAATAAAAGATGAAAAATGAGACATTAAATTGATATCGCAGAGATACAGCGACACATTAGAGACTATTATGAGCAACTACATGCCAATGAATTAGAAAACATAGAAGAAATGAATAAATTCCTCGACACTTAACCTATTAAAATCGGATACTGAAGAAATAGAAAGCCTGAACTGATCAGCAATGAATAAAAAGATTGAATCAGTAAAAAAATCTCTCAATAACAACAACAAAAAGTCCAGGAGCAGACGACTTCATTGCTGAATTTTACCAGACTTTTAAAAAAAGTAGTATCAATTCTTAAACTAATCAAAAAAATTGGGGAATGCTTCCAATTTCTTCCATATTGCATTTAGCAATATGTTGGCTGTGGGTTAAGAGGAGAGAATTCTTCCAAACTCATTCTATGAGGCCAGCATTACCATGATATCAGAAACCACACAAGGACAAATCAAAAAGAGAAAGCTACAGGCAAATATCTCTAATAAACATAGATGCTAAACAAATTGCTAGCAAACAGAATTCCACAGCACATCATAAAGTTTTTTTCATCACAATCTCAACCAGAATTTGTTCCAGGGATGAAAAGGTAGTTCAACACTAATCAACAGAATGAAGGACAAAAATACTATAACCTTTTCAATTGATACAGAAAAAGTGTCTGATAAAATTCAACATCCTTTCATAACAAAAGCTTTGAAAAATTAGGTATAAGAGAAACAGTTCTTAACATAACAAAGGTTCACAGCTAACATCATACTAAACAGGGAAAAATTAAAATCTTTGCTTCTAAGATCTGGAACAAGATAATGATGGCCACTTTCACCACTTCCATTCAACAGGGTGTTGAAAGTCCTAGCCAGAGCAATTACACAAGAGAAAGAAATAAAGGGCGTACAAATTGAAAAGAAAGAAGTCAAATTGTACTCATCTGCGGGTGACATAATCTTATATTTACAAAACCTGAAGACTCTACCACAGAAAATGTTGGAAATGATTAATAAATTTAGGAAAGTTGCAGTATAGTAATTAACATGCAAATATTAGTAAAGTGCAAATATTAGTAGCATGTCAATATACCAAAGGTGAACAATGTGTAAAAGAAATAAAAAAGCACTTTAATTTCCAATAGCTACCAAAAAATACAAATAAATTTAGCTACCAAAACATACAAATAAATTTAACCAAAGAGGTGAAATATTTCTACACAAAAACTATAAAACACTGGAGGAAAAACTTAAAAACAATACAAAAAAAGGAAGCATGCTCTATGTTCATGAATTGGAGGAATTAATATTGTTAAAATAGCATACTATTCAAAGTAACTTAAAGATTCAATGCAATCCCTACGAAAATGCCAATATCATTCTTTATGGGAACAGAAAAGACAATCCTAAAATTCTCATGGAACCACAAAAGAGCCCAAAAAATCAAAGCAGTCCTGAGCAAAACAAACAAAGTTGGAGGCATTATGCTACCTGACTGCAAAATATATTAGAAAGCTAAAGTAGCAAAAAAAAAAAAAAAAAAAAAAAAAAGCATGATACTGGCATTAAAAAAGACACAGATCAGTGGAACAACAGAGAGAGCCCAAAAATAAGTTCATGCGTTTCCAGTCAACACATTTTCGACAAAGTCCTCCCAAAAAATATATTGAAGAAAGGACAATCTGTACTATAAATTATGATGGGGAAACTTGATGTTCTTGTACAGAAGGAAAAAAAAATAGAACTTTATTTCTCACTATACACAAAAATCAGTTCAAAATGGATTAAAGACTTAATGTTCTTTATCAGTGCATGGAGGTTTTTGACAAATTCCTTTGGATTTTCAAGGAACAGAATCATATCATCTGCAAAGAGGGATAGCTTGACTTCTTTTCTTATTTGGGTACCCCTGATACCCTTCTCTTGTCTGATTGCTCTAGCTAGGACTTCTAACACTATGTTGAACAGGAGGAGTGAGTGGGCAACCTTGTCTTGTTCTGATTTTTAGGGGGAATGCTTACAATTTCTTCCATATTGCATTTAGCAATATGTTGGCTGTGGGTTAATCGTAGATAGCTTTTACTATTTTGTGATATGTTCCCACTATATATGTGTTTAAGGGTTTTTATCAAGAAAGGATACTGGATTTTGTTGAAAGCTTTTTCGCATCTAATGATATAATAATCTAGTTCTTGTTTTTACATCTGTTGATGTAGTTAATTATGTTTATGGTCTTGTGGATGTTAAACCAGCTCTGCACCATGGGGATGAAGCCTACTTGGCCAAGGTGGATAATTTTTTAGATGTGTTGCTGAATCTGATTTGCTTGAATCTTGTTGAGAATGTTTGCATCTATGTTCATCAGGGATAATGACCTGTAGTTCTTCTCTTTCTTTGTTGTTCTTTACCCAGTTTGGGTATCAGTGTAATGTTAGCTTTATAAAATGATTTGGGGAGAGTTCCATCTTTCTCAATTGCCTGGAATACTTTCAATAAGATTGGTATCAACGCCTTCTTTGTATGTTCTGTAGAATTCCACTGGAAAGCCGTCTGCTCCAGGACTATTTTTTTGTGGGTAGTTTTCTTATGACAGAGTCAATTTCCTGGGTTGTTATTGGTCTATTTAGGGTCTCAGTTTCTTGTTTCAATCTTGGGAGGTTGTGTGATTTCAGAAAGTCCTCCATTTTGTTTAGGTTTTCAAACTTGTTTCCATACAAGTGTGCACAATATCTCTGATACTCTTTTGTATTTCTTTGGAGTCAGTTGTGACTTGATGCTTTACATTTCTGATTGTGTTTATTTGGGGTTTTTCTCTCTTTTTCTTGGTCAGTCTCACTAGGGGTCTGTCAATCTTGTTTATCCTTTAAAGGAACCAGATTTTTGTGTCACTGATTTTTTTCTATAATATTTTTTTCTTCTGTTTCCCATACTTGGGCTTTTACTTTGGTGATGTAACCTGGATTCTTCTATTGAAGTTAAGGTTTTGATGGTAAAGTCTCAGGGTACAATATCAGCATGCCAAGACAGTCACATTTTTATACACCAACAAAAAACAGGCAGAGAACCAAATAAAAAGTACAATCTCATTCACAATAGCCACACACAAAAAAATGAAATACCCTGACATTTTCCTGATCAGAGAAGTAAAAGACCTTTACAATGAAAACTACAGAACACTTCTCAATGAAATAAGACACAAATAAATGGGGAAATATCCCATGCTCATGGATTGGAAGTGTTAACTTTGCTAAGATGTTCATCCTACCAAAGGCAATCTACAGATGCAACACAATGCCCATTAAATAATCAATATCTTTCTTCTCAGAGCTGAAAATGACAATATATAAATTCATATTGAAACATAAAAGACAACAAATAGCCAAAATAGTCCTTAGCAAAATAAACAAAGTGGGAGGTATCACATTTCCAGACTTTAAATTTTACTATAAGGTTACAGTAATCAAAATAGCCTGGTACTGGTACAAGAACAGGCATATAGATCAATGGAAAAGAATAGAGATTCTGAAAGCAAAACCTCAATTTCTCAACCAACTAAGCTTTGACAAATCCTTCCACCAACAACCACTAGGGAAAGGAGAACTTATTCAGTAAATGGTGCTGAGAAAACTGGCTGACTACATGCAGAAAATTGAAACCTACCTATCAAAATACTGAAAACCCAACTCTAAATGGATCAAAGACCTAAACCTAAAATTTCAAACTATACGAGTCTTAGAAAACACAGGAGACATCCTTATGGAAATTGTAATAGACCACCAATTCCTGATCAAAACCCAAAATGCCCATGCCATTAAAGATAAGATAGACAAGTGGGATCTCATCAAGCTGAAAAGCTTCTGCAAAGCAAAAGAAACCATCAAGAAAGCAGAGAGATAGCCCACAGAATGGGAGAAAATATTTGCCAACTGTTTATCTGACAAAGTCCTGCCAGTCAGGACCTACAAGAAACTCAAAAGGAAAAAGGAAAAAAACAAATAGCAGCATTAAAAAGTGGACAAGCCGGGCTCAGTGGCTCGGCCTGTAATCCCGCACCTTTGGGAGGCTAAGGTGAGTGGATTGCCTGAGCCCGCGGGTTCAAGACCCTCCTGGGCAGCGAGACCTCATCTCTACAATAAATCAAAAAATCAGCTGGGTGTGGTAGCACATGCCTGTAATTCCGGCTACTCGGAAGGCTGAGGCGGAAGGATTGCCAGAGCCCAGCAGGCGAGGCTGCGGTGGCCGGGAGCGGCCACTGCACTCCAGTCTGGGCGACTGAGTGAGACTCCAACTCAAAAAAATAAAAATAAAAAATAAAAAAATAAAAAGTGGACAAAAGACATGAATAAACACTTCTTAAAAGAAGATATATGAGCAGCCAACAGACACATGAAAAAATGCTCACCCTCACTAATCACCAGAGAAATGCAAATCAAAACCACATTGAGATACTCCCTAATTCCAGTAAGAGTGTCCATCATTTATAAAAAACAAACACAAAAAACACACAGTTGCTGGTGAGAATGCAGAGAAGAGAGAATGTTCTACACTGCTGGTGGGAGTAAATACTAGTTCAACCTCTATAGAAAACAGTATGGAAATTCTTAAAAGAATTAGAAAATGACCTTTTATATACCCAAACAATCTCCCTTCTAGGAATAAACCCAGAGGAACTTAAATCACTCTACAAAAAGATACCTGCACACACATATTTATTGCAACACTATTCACAATAACAAAAGCATGGAACAAATCATGATGTTCATCAAAACTGGACTGAATAAAAAATATGCGGTATATATACACGATGGAATATAGTGCAGTCATAAAGAAAGACAAAACTGTGGACATCACAGCAACTTGGATGGATTTCTTTTCTTTTTTTTTTTTTTTTTTTTAGTTGGAGTCTCACTCTGTCGCCCAGACTGGAGTGCAGTGGCCGGAGCGGCCACCACAGCCTCGACCTGCTGGGCTCCAGCAATCCTTCTGCCTCAGCCTTCCAAGTAGCTGGAATTACAGGCATGCACTACCACACCCAGCTGACTTTTTGATTTATTGTAGAGATGAGGTCTCACTGCCCAGGTGGGTCATGAACCTGCGGGCTCAGGCAATCCACTACCTCAGCCTCCCAAAGGCATGGGATTACAGGCTGAATCATCAATCCCAGCTGGATGGATTTCATAATCAATGATCTGTCACAGAAACAAAAAGCTGAGTACCACATGTTCTCTCTCATAAGTGGACCCTGAACACCTCTCATAATACTACAAGAAATGAATTGGCAGTAGTGGGATATTCTTAGGAGGAGGGTAGTGCACATAACATCAATAAGGGTGCCTGATCCTAATCCAGGCAAAGTGAGGGCCAATGGGAGCCCCAAACTTCACCTATAACTAGATCACTTATGAACCCAATCCTGACGTGTACCCCACATCTTTAAAATAAAATAAAATAATAAAATAAAATAAAGACTTAATGCCTTTATGAAGTTACCATGAATTCAATGAAAATAACAGAAAAAAAAATCAGGGAAATGCTTTAGGACATTGTTTTGGGTGAACAGCTTTGGGGTAAGACCTCAAAAGCACAGGCAACAAAGTAAAAAATAGATAAATGGAGTTATATAAAACTAAAAAAACTTCTGCAAAGCAAAGGAAACAACAGAGTGAAGAGACAACCTAAATAATGGGATAAATACTTGCAAACTATCCATCCAAAAAGACATTAATTACTAGAATATATAAAGAAAGAACTCAGAGCAGGAAAAAAAATAACCTGATTTAAAAATGGGCAAAAACATGAATATATATTTCTCAAAAGAAGACATACAAATGACCAACAGATATATGGAAAAAATGTTCAACATCACAATCAACCAGGAAATGTAAATGAAAATCACAATGAGATATCATCTCACCTCAATTAAAATGACTATTATCAAAAAGATGAAAAATAACAGATGCTAGTAAGGATGTGGAGAAAGGGGAGTTCTAATACATTGTTAGTGGAAATGTAAATTAGTACAGATAATTATGGAAAGTAGTATGGAAGTTCCTTAAAGAACTAAAAATATAAATATCATAGAATGAGCAACCCTACTGTTGGGTACCTATCCAAAACAAAGGCAATCAGTATGTCAAAGAGATATCTGAAATCCCTTGTTTATTGCACACTATTCACAATAGCCAAATTGTAAAATCTACATAAGTGTCCATCAGTGGATGAATTTATTAAAAAAATGTGGTATGTATACACTATGGAATATCATTTAGCCATAAGAAATAACAAAACTCTATCATTTGCAGCAGCATGAATAAGTCAGGAGGGCCTTATGTTAAATGAAATAAGACAGGCACAGAAAGATAAATATCACATGCCTCACTCAAACATGGGAGTTAAAAAAGTTGAACTCATGGAGTTAGAGATTAGAGTTGGAGTGGTTACCAGAGGGTGGTAAGTGGGAAGGTGATGGAGAGAAGCTTGTTAATTGGTATAAAAATACATTTAGATAGAATGAATAATTTTTAGTGTTTGATAGCACAGTAGGGTGACTATAGTTAACACTAATTTCTTATATATTTTTAAACAGTGAGAAGAATCCAAGATGGCGATGGCATAGGTGGATTTGTGACTCTCCAAACATGAATTCTCAAAAAGACTCTTACTTTTCTTCCCGCAGCCCCCTGCCCACTGCAAGGTGCACTGGTACAAGGCCCCGGGAACCTTCGGTCCCATGCAGGGCCAGATATTGCGGCCCCTGGCTGCGGCTGCTCCACTATATGTGACCTCCACCTGCTCAGGAGTCCCAGGTCTCAGCTCCCTCCCTGGCTATATCGTCTCACCCAGCACCCAACACCAAACTGCCGGTCACTCATGGAGGCTCTGGGCACCCACCCCTCAGAAATACTGGTCCCATTTCTGGCTAAAGTGCCCTGTGAGGGACCCAGGGCCACCACCTGCCCTTTGGAGGTTTGGAGCTCTGGAGCCCTGGGCCGACCCTGACTGAGGCACTCAGTATGCGACCTCAAGCTTGTGTAAGGGAACCGAACCCCAAGCTTGTGTAAGGTGCTGATCGGAGGCTTCCAGCTTCAGAGGAGGGAATGCCTGACCCTCTCCTCCACCCCAGCCTGCTGGTGGCACCCTGGATCCAGCGCCCAGCTGTGCAGCTGATCCCGGTGCAGCATCCCTAAAAGTCAAAGTGAAAGTGAAGGTACCACCTCCACCATTCTCCAGGCAGATTTGCATCACCCCACCCACCTATCAGAGCCTCCACCTCAGTTCCCACGGTGACATCCTTAAACAGGAGACAAAGCCCCGCCCCTATGCTGAACAGACTGACTGTGACTAAGAGTCATAGCTGCCTGCAATAAAAACAAAGGGGAGAGGCTGGAGATCAGAGCTCAAGTGACTTTACCCACTAGGAAAGATTATAGAACTAGTCTGATCTCTTATTTTGACCTTTGGTTTTATCATTCTGACTGTATGTCTTGCTCACTATTGTTTGCTTTCTAACTTACACTATTTGTTTCATGATCTTATTGGTCTGTCTCTGTGTAGCTACCAGTATTCTTTAGGGAATTTTTCTTCTGTGTTTTTTTTTCACTTCTCTCTGACATTGTGTCTCTTTTTCACCTGTTAGTTGGTATGTATGTCTGTTTTCCCGCTCACTCTTCTCTCTTTCTAACTTCCTATTGACCCCCCTTCCTCCATTATTTTCCTCTTTTGTACCTCCTTTTGCTCCAGGGACCCAAGCTACACCCTGCTGCACACACAGATTGTAAGGCAGTGAGAAATAGGTTCTAGTGTGCTTATACCCCTATTGGTGGATGCTGTAATCAGCATATAGATTCTGAATCATAGTTTCCCCCTCAATTAAACCTCAAAACTGCAAAAAGTACAGCCTGCAGCCCACACTCCAACCTCAAAAGTGAACAAAGCCAGAGGACCCTCATAAAGAAGAACAGGAGATTATACAAGTGAAACAAAAGTAATCATACCTTCCCTGAAAAAAAGAATTAAAGAAGGGGAGGGAAAGGGGAGAGAGAAAAATCTACACAAATGAAGAAAAACCAAAAGAAGAATATGGGTCTCTCCAAGACCCCTGAAGGGCAGACACTGAGAAAACTGACTTCGGAATACAAACAATGAAGAGGCCCCAGAATGACTGGTCTCAAACTACAAACCTAGATATCAAGACATTAATGGAGAGATTAAGAAGAATGGAGGAGAGTCAAGAAGAAACTAGAAAGAAGCTGATATCTGAGATAACAGTAATAAAGAATACTATGAATGAAATAAATACAAACAGATAAGCATGGAAAGAAGAATTGCCCAAGCAGAAGAAAGAATCTCAGAGCTTGAGGACCAAAATATAGAACTAACTCAAACTCTTAAAAACACAGAAAACAAGCTCATAAAGACAGAAGAAAACCTTCAAGAGATGAGCAATTACGTCAAGACACCAAACCTAAGAGTAATTGGCCTTCCTGAGGCAGAAGGAGAGATAAGAGACCACACTGGAACAAACTTTCCATGAGATCATTCAAGAAAACTTCCCTTATCTAATTAATGATTCAAAAATTCAAACACAAGAGACTCAGAGAACCCCTGCAAGACAACAAATGAGAAGACCAGCTCCTAGACACATAATAATTCGCCTAAACAAAGTAGGCATAAAAGAAAAAATTCTAAAGGCAGCAAGAGAAAAAGGCCAGATCACCTACCAGGGAAAACCAATTAGAATAGCAGCAGATTTATCTACAGAAACCCTGCAGGCTAGGAGAGCTTAGAGCCCTATCTTCAAAGTCCTAAAAGAGAAACAGTTTCAACCAAGAATAACCTACCAAGCCAGATTAAACTTCATCAGTGAGGGAGAATTAAAATCTTTCCCAGATATCCAATCCCTAAGAACTTATGCTGCCACCAAACCACCTCTACATGAAACACTTAAGAAAGTACTAAACACAGAAGAAAAGGGGAAAAAAAAGAACAATGTTCTTCACAAGAGTACAGGAAAAAGAATAAAATACACATGAACCAACCCCAAAACCAAAAGAAAGACAATAAATCAAGTGGAAGAACAACTCTGTAAGAACTCTCTGATAGGGACAAACTCTTACATTTCAATAATTAGCCTGAACGTGAATGGACTAAATGCACCACTGAAAAGACATAGAATGGCAAAATGGGTAAAATATCACCAGGCAACAATATACTGCCTTCAAGAGACCCATCTCACTAGAAAGGACATGCACAGACTCAAAGTAAGAGGATGGGAAACAAATTTTCAAGTGAATGGAACAAAAAAGAAAGGAGGAGTCACAATCCTAATTTCAGACAAAATACCGTTTAAGCTATCAAAAATTAAAAAGGATACAGAGGGTCACTACATAATGATAAAAGGTTCACTCCATCAACAAGAAATATCTATCCTAAACATAAATGCACCTAACATAGGTTCACCAACTTTTATAAAGCAACTCCAAGGAAAACTAAAGAAAGATATTGACTCTAACACCATAATAACTGAGGACTTTAATACCCCAATCACAACCCTAGACAGATCATAAGGACAAAAAATCAGCAATGAGATCTGGAACCTCAATGTGACTCTTGACCAAAGGACTTAATTATTGCCTACAGAACACTCCATCCAAAGACCACAGAATACACATTCTACTCATCACCACATGGAACGTATTCTAAGATCAACCACGTAATTGGCCATAAATCAAGTATAAGCAAATTTAAAAGGACCGAAATTTTACCATGCACCTTCTTGAACCACAGTGGAATGAAAATAAACATTGACACCAACAAGGTTCCCCCAAAACCCACAAAGACATGGACACTAAACAGTATGATGCTAAACAACTCCTGTGTCAATGATGAAATCAAAACAGAGATCAAAAGATACCTGGAAACAAATGAAAATGAAGAAACATCTTACCAGATTCTCTGGGATGCCGTGAAAGCTATAGTAAGAGGGGAATTTATATCCCTACAAACGCACATGAAGAAAATGGAAGGAGCACATATTAACAGCCTAACAAGCCACCTAAGGAAGCTAGAAAAACAAGACCACAAAAACCCTAATTTCAGCAGAAGAATCCAGATCACCCAAAGAAAAGCTCAAATCCAGTGCATAGAAGACAAAAAGACAATACAAAAAAAATCAATGAAACAAAAAGCTGGTTCTTCGAAAGGATAAACAAGATCGATGGTCCCCTAGCTAGACTGACCAAGAAATAGAAAGAAAAAACCCAAATAAACACAATCAGAAACACAAAAGATGAAGTCACATCTGACCCTGAAGAAATACAAAAGATCATTAGAGACTACTATGCATACTTGTATGGAAACAAACTTGAAAACCTCAAGGAAATGGAGGACTTTCTGTCATCACACAACCTGCCTAGGTTGAAACAAGAAGAAATTGAGACCCTAAATAGACCAATAACAATCAAGGAAATTGACTATGTAATAAGAAAACTACCTACAAAAAAAAGCCCTGGACCAGATGGCTTTCCAGCAGAATTCTACAAGACATTTAGAAGGAGCTGATTCCAATCCTACTGAAGGTATTTCAGGCGATTGAGAAAGATGGAACCCTCCCCAAATCATTTTATGAAGCTAACATCACATTGATACCCAAGCCAGGTAAAGATCCAACAAAGAAAGAGAAGTACAGGCCAATATCTTTGATGAACATAGATGCTAAAATTCTCAACAAGATCCTAGCAAACCGGATTCAACAACACATCTCAAAAATCATCCATCGTGACCAAGTAGGCTTCATCCCTGGGATGCAAGGCTGGTTCATCATTCGTAAAGCCATAAATGTAATTAAATACATCAACAGATGTCAAAACAAAAACCACATGATTAAATCATTAGATGCAGAAAAAGCTTTTGATAAAATCCAGCACCCCTTCTTGATAAAAACCCTCAAACATCTAGGCATACGGGGAACATACCTCAAAGCAGTAAAAGCCATCTACGAGAAACCCACAGCCAGCATACTCCTAAATGGACAAAAATTGGAACCATTTCCCTTAAAATCTGGAAAAAGACAAGGATGCTCACTTTCACCCCTTCTGTTCAATATAGTATTGAAAGTCCTGGCTAGAGCAATCAGAGAAGAGATGGCAATCAGGGGCATCCAAATAGGAAAAAAGGAAGTCAAATTATCTCTCTTTGCAGATGACATGATCATGTATCTTGAAAACCCAAGAGAATCTGTCAAAAAACTCCTTACACTGATAAAGGCCTTCAGTTAAGTTTCAGGATATAAAATAAATGTGCAAAAGACAATCGCATTTCTTTACACCAATAATAAACAAACAGAAACCCAATTAAAAAGCACAATTCCATTCACAATAGCCACCAAAAGAAATGAAATACCTTGGCATCTTCCTAACCAGAGACTTGAAAGAACTTTACTATGAAAACTACAAAACTCTGCTCAAAGAAATCAAAGATGACACAAACAAGTAGAAAAATATCCCATGCTCATGGATAGGAAGAATCAACATTGTGAAGATGTCCATCTTACCTAAGGCAATCTACAGATTCAATGCAATACCTATCAAATTACCAGCAACATTCTTCTCAGACCTAGAAAAAAACAACACAGGAATTCATATGGAAACACAAACAACCAAGAATAGTCAGAACAATCCTCAGCAAAAAAAAAAAAAAAAAAACAACAAAGCAGGTGGTATCACATTACCAGACTTCAAACTTTATTATAAAGCTACAATCATCAAAACAGCTTGGTATTGGTATAGGAACAGGTATATAGATCAATGGAATAGAATTGAGATTCCAGAAGCAAAACCTCAATTTCTCAACCAACTCATCTTCAACAAAGCCTCCACCATCTACTACTGGGGAGAGGAGAACCTATTTAGTAAATAAGTGCTGGGAAAACTGGCTAACCACATGCAGAAGATTAAAACAGGACGCCTATCTATCCCCATACATAGAAATTAACTCCAAATGAATCAGAGACCTAAATGTAAAAACTCAAACCATAAGAACCTTAGAAAATGAAGGACATACCCTCATGGAAATTGGAACTGACATCCAATTCCTGAACAAAACCCTAAACCCACAGGCCATAAAAGATAAGATAGACAAGTGGGACCTCATTAAACTGACAAACTTCTGCAAAGCCAAAGAAACCACCAAGAGAGCAGGAAGACAGCCTACAGATTGGGAAAAAAGTATTTGCCAACTCCAGGTCTGACAAAGGCTTAACATCTTGGATCTACAAGGAACTCAAACGTGCTGAAAAGAAAAAAACAAACAACCCCATTATAAAATGGGCAAATGATATGAACAGACACGTCACAAAGGAAGATATCCGAGCAGCCAACAGACACATGAAGAAATGCTCAACCTCCCTAATCATCAGGGAGATGCAAATCAAAACCACACTGAGATACCACCTCACTCCAGTCAGAATGACAATTATCAATAACTCAAAAAATAACAGTTTTGGAGAGGGTGTGGCGAAAAGGGAACACTTCTACACTGTTGGTTGGAGTGTAAACTAGTGCAACCTCTGTGGAAACAGTGTTGCAATTCCTAAAAGCTCTAAACATCAACCTCCCATATGACCCCGCAATCCCCCTACTGGGACTATACCCTGAAGAACTCAAATCACTCTATCAAAAAGATACCTGCACACAAATGTTTATCGCAGCATCGTTCACAATAGCAAGAACCTGGAAGCAACCATGCTGTCCATCAAAAGAGGACTGGATTAAAAAAAAGTGGTACATATACACGATGGAATACTATGCAGTCATAGAAAAGAACAAAATCATGAATTTTGCAGCAACCTGGATGGAACTAGAGTCTATAATACTGAGTGACCTCTCACGGAAAAAAAGATCTGGGTATCACATGTTCTCACTCATATAGTGGACCTTGATCATCCACGCACTACCGTGGGAAAATGACTGACAGTGGTGGGAAACTAAGGGGGTGGGGAGGGGGATGGGACTGATGGTAGTAAACATCTATCTGGGGATGGGGAGACACCTGTTATCAACAAGGAGGCCTAAATGAAGCATATTTGTATACCTAACTCTCAACTGTACCCCAAAATATCATAATAAAAAATATTGATTTAAAAAAATAAAAAATAAAATAAAATAGCTAGGAGAGGAGATTTGGAATTTTTCCAACATAAAGAAATGATATATGTTTAGATGATGGCTATTCCAATTATACTGACAGATCATTACATATTGTATGATGTAACAAAATATCACATATACCCCATAAGTATGTACAATTATTGTGTATCCATAAAATGCCTATGCAGAGTATATTCATTCAATTATTCATTTGCTCATCCATCCATTCATTCACAATATGCATTTGAGTACCTACAATGTGCCAGGCACTATGTCAAGGCTAGAAACAATCAGTGAACAAAACAGATAATATCCTTACCCTGGAGGAGCTACCATTCTAGAAAAAGAGCTTGAAAAAAATCTGAAGCCAGAAAGAGGAATAGGTTGCAAGGCAGGAACCGAGGTGAGGCAAGGGAAGTTCTTAGCACAACTTTGAGAGCTACTGCCTCCTGAAAGTCTCTGTCCTAGATATCTCACTTGCCTTACCTTGTTCCCAGCCCTGATAGGAAGCCATCTGGAATAGGGCCTTGCAATTTTGAATATGGTGGTCAGGTAAAGTCTCACTAAGATATTGCTATTTGAGTGAAAACTTGAGAGAAGGAAAGAATAGAAGCTCTGGATATATTTGGTGGAAGAGTGTTCTAGGCAGAGGGAACAGCTAGAGCAAAGCCTAGGTAGGAAGAATATCCTACAAATTTATGTCTGTGTCTTTGTCCTCTACTTTTCTATATGTACTTCAATAAATGTTTACTTAAAAAATAAATAGGCCCTGTTTACGCCACTGCCACCTAAGACATGTCAGACTTGCTATGCCCCCTGCTTGGCCTAATAGCTTGTGATTCACAGTAATCTCCACTGGGACTTGTCCTCCAAAGTGGCAGACAGGCTAGGTCTGAAGCTAATGAAATCATCAAAAGTTCAGTAACAGGGAGACCAGCACAGATACTGGTCAAAGAGGAAGAAGTGAAGGTATTACTCAGAGTGGTTGTGGATAAACTAATGATACTTACATAGGATTTTTGTTATGAGCAGTGTTTGCAAAGTTTCCCCTCTTTTAGATATACTATAGTAATTTTATTTTTTCACATGTACAATAAGAGACAAAAGACAGCATTTTGGCTTCAGTTTTTTTTACTCAAAATTTTAGTCAGTATGTTTTCAGTAGCAGAGACCAATCAAATCATCATTATAGAAGTTTTGGCTTCTCAGTTACAGAATTTTTTGATGTGTCTGTGGGTAATTTATATTCTGAACCCACCATTATACTGCAGAACTAAGAAAATACTGCATAATGGAAGAACTTAATCATTGTTTTACTGGTTACCAAAATAGTTATGATAACTACAAATAATTTATTTATTTTTATTTATGTTTTTTTTTTAATTTGAGTTGGAGTCTCACTCTGTCACCCAGACTGGAGTGCAGTGGCCGCTCCCGGCCACCGCAGCCTCAACCTGCTGGGCTCTGGCGATCCTTCCACCTCAGCCTTCCGAGTAGCCGGAATTATAGGTATGCGCTACCACGCCCGGCTGATTTTTTGATTTACTGTAGAGATGAGGTCTCGTTGCCCAGGCGGGTCTCAAACCCGCGGGCTCAGGCAATCCACTCACCTCAGCCTCCCAAAGGTGCAGGATTACAGGCTGAGCCACCGAGCCCGGCTACTACAAATAATTTAAATGGTTAGTTTTTATTCACAAAAAGAGAAAGCTGAGGTTGATGGACCAGTTATGATTGATGATGTTATCATTAACTTTCTTATGGTTTTATCATTATAGGATAATTGTCCTTATTCTTAGATGTAAGCTGAGGTATCAAGGTATAATATTTCATGATATTTTTACCTTACTTTTAAATAGTTCAGAAAAAGAAAGGGGGAGAAGGAGGGAAAGAAGAGGATACACAGTAAAAGATTTACAATTTTTAAAAAGGTCTGATAGATATATGGTAATTATTATACTATTCATTAATATTTTTTTTTAAATGAGAACAAAGGAGGGAAGTCTTTATTAACTAGGTTAAAGTTATGAGAAAATAAGGAGACAGTTGAAGAGGAATGAAAATACTCATTACAGATATGGAAAGTATTCAAAGATAATCCATAGTTAGTAGGCATGCAATGGCAAAAGAAAAAAAATCTCATATGGCTACAACCAAGTAGGAATAGAAAGACTGGGTTATGGGGACAGGGTCATGATATGCTAGTGAAAAACAGGCTGTAATCAGAGAGTGATGATTGTTTGCTTAATAGGAGCTCTTTTTGAAGTAAGTTTCAGTTTAAAATCTGTTGCCATCAAATTCAAGACAAAATTCCTCCTCATACTGCCATGAAGGAAAGCAAATATATCCAAGCAGTTTTGCAGCACATGCGCTGGGGGAGAATGAAATTGTTTCTAAATATTTTTAAATTCTATAGATTAACCAATAAAAACAAAAATAGCTAGAAGAATAAGGAAGTACAACCACAGTGTGACACACTTTGAATTCCCCCAAATGAGTATACATCAATCGGTCCAGTATGATCCACAATGTGATCTAGAAGAAAATCAGCAGATAAGCTATTCAGATTCAACATGAGAGTAGGATAGGTGAATGAGGATGCATTGTATATCTTCTTCCAGTCCCATTTTCTCTGTACTTTTAGAGTTTCTCATTTCTCCAACTCTTCAATCACAAGCATTGAGATCAAATGGACAATATCTCACTGAGTGGTAGATCTTACCAGGTAATGATGTTATATCTTTGGTTATTTTATATTTTGATGGACATGTCGCAATGTTTGCATCATTGCAAAGTAAATTAAATGATAATGCTTTTCAAGGTTTATCTAGATGATTTCACACAAGACAAATTTCATATTCTATCACATTATTGAAGGGGTCTTTCCCCCCCACGTACATTAAATTGTGATGCTGACAGGTGTGTCACAACCTTGATAAGAACATTATAATGCCCCCACATTCTTTTTTCAACTTTACTGCAGGGTAGCATAAACTCAAGACACATCTATTTCCTATAGCTATTTCTGTATAAAGCAACAGGATGAATTAGTAGCAAATTGTAAAAGTATAATACACACACATACACATACAAAGACCTATATACATATGTTCTATATTATATGTTCTAGATTGTTGACTTTATCCTATTACATTATTTTTCTTATTATAGAAAATTAGGGTGGTACAATTTTGGTCAAGTACGAGTATCCAATTTTCCAGAAAGACAGCATCTTTTACCAAATAATGCTTAACTTAAGCTAAATAAGGAATTGTAAATATACAGAGCTCTTTGAGGGACAGAACATTTTTCAGAGAAAGAGAAAACTGTGTTAAAGTGAAGAAGCAGCCGGGCTTGGTGGCTCAGCCTGTAATCCCAGCACTTTGGGAGGCTGAGGTGAGTGGATTGCCTGAGCCCGCGGGTTCGAGACCCACCTGGGCAACTTGGTGAGACCTCATCTCTACAATAAAATAAAAAATTAGCTGGGCGTGGTAGCGTGCGCCTGTAGTTTCATCTACTTTGAAGGCTGAGGTGGAAGGATCGCCGGAGCCCAGCAGGTCGAGGCTGCAGTGGCCAGGAGCGGCCACTGTACTCCAGTCTGGGTGACAGAATGAGAGTCTAGCTCAAAAAAAAAGTGAAGAAGCTAAGGAAAGAATTATTTCAATAGCCCACTTTACATGGATAATCTTATGGTGCTAAAGATAACAAATATTCTGGAATCTGAGATCCCAACCCCAATCTCTACAGTGTCTTGAAGATACATGATCTAAAACAATTTGTCTACTTCTAAATCAATGACTTATATTGAAAGGTGATAGTGTCAGTGTAAAAATTAATATTAGCAATTGTATTTTTAAAATAAGAGTGTTATCAGAAATGGTAAGTTTTCTTCACTGAAAACTTCACCCAAGTCACACTTATCAACAAGAGAAGCCAGACGTAAACCCCTCCAGCAGCATTACGTAATAATGCACACTCAAAGTTCCAATCAGAGGCAAATATCAATGGCTTCTTAAATTTCCTTCACTTCCTTCCACCTTTGAGGATATCTTAGATAATAATGAGAATGAGTATGCCTCTTTTCTTTGATAATCAACAAACCTGTTCTTTGGGGTCCTTGCTCATCCATGAAAAAACAAAGGCTAAAGCTCACCACTGGACTCTCTGAAAATTTAAATTACACAGCCTTGTGAGGTCCACACTTATAATGTCTTTTGAAACTAAGCATTCTTGTCCCTAGTAAAGAATGCCAATAAGATGAAACCAGTCTTTTCTCATGAATGGAAATAGTTAACTCAGTTCTCAAGTCTAAACTGTAACATCTACAGTTTGTAAGATATATGAAATTAAGCTTTGGTCTACATAAATAAGGTGTCATTTTACTACATGATAATAAGGCATGTGCAAATAAGGAAACATGGTATATGCCACATTCACCTAATTTCCCCAGAATTCTCTCGTGAATGTTTGGGTGAGGACAGGAGGAAGTAATGATCATCTCCACTCTTCTACCCAATCTCCTGGCCCAAACCCATAATTCTTGGAATAAAGACTCCAAAGACAAATTTAAGGGACAAGAGAAACAGAAGAAGAGAGAATATAGAAAAAAGAAGGAAAAGAAAGAAGAGGAGGCCTTGAAAGCAATCTTCAGGATCCTTCCCTTGCTTCTTTGCCGGTATTCTAGTCTCCATTAAACTCTCCCATCCTGATACACAAATATTGTTTCTTTAATCATGAATTTTGTTTTCTCAGAATTATTAAAGTGTATTACTATTATTTTATTGTGAACTATTGAAAAAATAAGGCTTAGAAATCGGAATTTGCTTTTGTAGGAAATATGCCAGTTCATATAATGAAAGAGTTGAACATGTGTCCGTGGGATGATAACAGCTTTGGGTTGTCTCCGAGCCCAGCCTTAGCACTTCCTAGCTGAGAGAAGTGGGGGCACGTGATTCAACCCTTCTGGGTCTCAGAATCCTCATCTCTAACATGGGGGCGATAATACTTGCTTCAAAAGGATTGTTTCGAGGGGTAATTGACATGATGTCTGTAAAGCATCTATTGTACTTGCATTAAAACATGATCAATGTTAACCCCTGATCTCCATTCCCTCCCTTCTCCTTCCTTTCCCTTCTCTTTCCTTTACTTTAGTACCCTGTCTTACCCCTGTTCTTCTCCACAGTAAGGAAAACTGTAGCAGATTCTGTATGTCATACCAACACACACACCAGGCCCCAGCTGTGTGCTTCTACAACCCTGTCCATGTATCTTTGGGACCTGTCAGATGTGGCAGTCTCCCTTCCTAGCCATGGAAGAGAATATTCTTGTTTATTGGCAAAGTTGTCACCATTTAATTGATATCATATTCTGACTTGCACAAGTAACATTCTTCAATAAAAAAGAAAAAAAAAGAAACACTGTCCACATTTTATGTGCTACTTCACACTTTTTTGGCCTTACATGTGTCTTGGGTCCTTGGCTATAGGCTCTTGGAGAGACCAGGACACAGCTGTGACCACTACCCCAGCATTTACCTCTTCTGCTTCATCTTCTGGCATCTCCAGCTGTCTGTCTCAACCTCCCCTGGAGTAGGTGCTGGGCTCCAGGACTGTCGTTACTGGACTCACCATAGCAGAAGTCCAGACTAGACCATAAGGGACCCATGCAGGCTCTCACTCTTCACACAGCTCCAAGAATCTGAATTAGTGCTTGTAACAGGGCATGGACTCAGGTTTCCTCAGTAGCTGCCTAAAGGGATGAGATGATGTAGCTCCCTGTGAACATAAACTTTTACTGCAGGAAGCAGAAAATGGGATGGTGTGGTCACATTCAATCCTCTTCTTTCCTTCTTCTATTTGTCCAACTAGGCAATCCAGAGCTGTTGTGAGGACAAGTGACTGGTTATGCTCAGTGAAGCAGTCTCATGCTTAATAATGCATCACCTTGTTTTGTTTTGCGTTGTTTTGTCGTCTCCCTATCTTTCTATTCTTACTTCTCTTTTTCCTTCCCTCCTGTCTCTCTGGGATTTCTCAAATGGGAATACACATAGCACTTCAGCCTTGCATAGTTTTTAGGGTACAAGGCAACCTGATGCCTGTGAGCTACATTTTCCAGGATCTCTTGCTAATTGTCTTCTGGATAGGTCTGGCAAAATAGAACAAGCGATTGGAAGACTGAAAAGGACAACAGATAAGTCAGGATGCCCTCCCCCTTCCCACTGCAGGGGTATCTCAGGTAGTCGTTGTGAGCTCTCCCTTAGTCCCTCTAACCCTAGAGTGGGAATAGATTCTGCTCATCTTTGAGTTGCCTCAGCATCCCCATTTACTTTTATACCAAGTTTCTTCTATTAATTTTCCCTATTAAACCACCTGACCTGAGCTTCCTTTTTTTTTCCAGCCTCAATTCTAATGAAACACACAACAATAAAAAAATTAATTTATTTCCCTGTGTTTGTGATATGACTAAATTCACTGCCTGCTTTCATAAGATAGTATATTTATGAGATATATTTATATTTCTAAAAATCAATAACAAAACTGGGCTTCTAACTATACCAAAAAACTTATCACAAGAAAGCTCTATGAATTATCAGAAAAGATGTCAAGTTATTATTTTAACATTTTAAATGTCATTTAACATTTAAAATGAATAGCCTATTCCTAGAAGTTACATGTCCCAGTTAATGTAAGCCTATGTCCTGCAATCACCTTGTAAGCTGCCTCTCTCTCGTCCATCTTCAAAATGGCTATTGATCTGGCTCTATGCATCCTGGGCCTGGTAGGTGGCAAATTAGTGATGTTAGAATGTATATGCTCTTATTTGGTAAATGAGATGCAGATTTCATTTGTTTCCATAGCTCCCAAAGTGCTTACGGGAAACAAACATCTCCCTTCACCTCCACTCTAGGTACTATTGAGAACAGGCGTATTTTCTTCCTGCACAATATACAATATTGCTAAAATTGATCCCCAAGAGCTTTGCATCTATAGTGAGTGCCACTTAATGTCTCAGCAATGACTTCTGGGATTTCCTTTGCTAACACTGCATGGTCGTAGCACAAACATGATGCCAGAAATACTTCAGTGTCTAAGTGCAGATATGTACGCAGGCAGCCCTGCCTCTGAACTGGGGAGAACAAAGGTCTCTCTCCTGGAATGCACAAATGGGGAAACATATGGTATATGAGCACCCATTCATGGCCTGCCAGCAGTCAGAGTGACAGCAGGGAATTATGAAAGGGAGCTGGAATACAGTGAATCTTTGGAACAATTTGTTTTTTTCTTCCAGGTTTTTTTCTTTATATCCCACAAAACTGAATGTTGCAGTTTCATAAACCATTTCCCAGTAGTTGTCTACACAGCAGCCTCAATGGTATACCCCAAACTCTCCGGAAAGAAGACCTGAGCCTGATGTATGACATCTTTTGGGTGGTAGAATTGCATGAGCCTAGGGGTTCTGTGCTCTCTCCACCTTAAGACTTCAGTCCACAGATGTCTTGATTTTTCTCACCATCTAGAGAAGATGGTTCAACCAGAATGCGTTGGATTAGCATCTTGTGACAACAGGCAAGGGGAATTTTGCAGCCTCTGTATTTCAGAGCACATAGTCCATACCACTAGACAGCTTCGTGTGGAAGTATTCCGTCTGAATGAGAATCAGAAATGGATGTTTCAGGAGAAGTAGCCCATACACACGCTTTAACCGGAACCGTTTTTACACGACAGAAATACTTCTGCACTAATTAGAAACTAGCAGTGTCACAGCCAAAGAAATAATCAGCAGAGTGAGCAGAAAACTTAATGAATGGGAGAAAATATTTGTAAATTATGCATCAAGGGGCTAATACTCAAAATCTATGAGGGAATCGAACAACTCACCATGAAAAAAATAAATAACCTACTCAAAAAAGCGGGCAAAGGACTTGAATAGGCATTTCTCAAAAGAAGACATACAACCAGCTGACACACAGGAAAAAAGCTCAACATCACGAATCATCAGGGAAATGTAAATTAAAACACTGAGAAATCAGTGGCTATTATAAGAAAATTAAAGAACACCAAGATGTTGATGCAGTTCAGAGAAAAGGGAATGCTCATTCATTGTTGGTGAGACTGTAAACTATTCAATATCTGTGGAAAACAGTATGGAGATTTTTTTCTTTTTAAAAAATTTTATTTTGTTATAGGAAAGTGGGGTGCAAGTGAGGATTAACTAGATAAATAGGCAGCATGCAGGTGCAGTTTAAGCTTCTAACTGGTCTCACTCCCCCTGGTAATGAACCAAGTACCATTTGTCTTGTCACACGCTTTTTTCTCCTTACCTCCCCTAACAGTGCTCAGTGACTGCCGATCTCTCCCTTATACTAAAGTGACTAATGTTCCAGGCCCAGTTATGAGTGAGAACATGTGGTATTCAGATCTTTGTTTCTGAGGTAGTTCACTTAGTAGGATGGTCTCTAACTCCATTCAATTTGCTGTGAAGTCCATGATTTTGTTCTTCTTTATGGTTGCGTGATACTCCATGGTACACATGTACCACACTTTCTTTATCCAGTTCACTTTCAATGGCAAGAGGATTGGTTCCACGTTTTTGCTATTGTGAATAGGGCATCAATAAACATGCATGTGCAAGTGTCTTTTTTGTAGAACCATTTATGTTTATCTGGGTATGTTCCCAGGAGAGGGATTGCTGAATCATATGGAAGGTCAACTTTTAGTTCCTTTAGGAATCGCCACACTGCCTTCCATAAAGATTGAGCTAGCTTGTATTCCCACCAACAGTGTAGAAGTGTTACCTTTTCTCTGCACCCATGACAGCATCTGTTTTGTTTTACTTATTAATGATAGCCATCTTTACCGGCGTTAGGTGATACCTCATTACAGTTTGCATTTCTCTGATGATAAGTGAGACTGAGCAGTTTTTCATGTGTCTATTGGCTGCTTGTATGTCATCTTTTGAGAAGTGCCTGTTATGTCCTTTGCCCACTTTTAAATGGGGTTGTTTATTTATTTTTCTTTCACTTCATTTGAGCTATTTATAGATCCTGGATGCTAGACTTTTGTCAGAAGCATAATTTCCAAATATTTTCCCCATTCTGTGGGTTGTCTCTTTATTCTATTGATGATTTCTTTTGCTATGCAAAAGCTTTTCAGTTTGAAAAGGTCCCACGTGCTTATCTTAGCTTTTATGGCATTGATGTTTGGGGACTTGGTCAAGAATTTGTTGCCTATTCTGGTGTGCATAAGGGTATTTCCTACATTTTCTTCTAGGATTCTCATAGTTTGAAGTTTTGCATGTAGTCTTTGATCCATTTTGAGTTGATTTTTGTGTATGGTGATAAGTAAGGGTCCAGTTTCATTCTTCTGCTTGTGGTTAGTCAATTTTCCCAGCACCATTTGCTAAATATGGTCTCCTATCTCCAGTGATTATTATTGGTGGCTTTGTCAAAGATGAGTTGGTTGAGTAACCATGCTTTTGCTTCCGGAATCGTTGTCCTGTTCTATTGGACTATGTACCTATTCTTGTACCAATATGGTTGTTTCAGTTAATGTGGCCTGGTGATAAAGTTTAAAGTGAAACTTCCTACTTTGTTTCTCTTGATGAGGATTGTTTTGGCTATCTGTGCTCTTTTCTGTTTCCATATGAATTTCTGTATTATCATTTCCAGTTCTGAGAAGAATGATGTTGAAAATTTAATGAGTATTGCATTTAATCTGTAGATTGTCTTGGATAGGATGGACATCTTGACAATATTGATCCTTCTAATCCATGAGCATGGAATGGTTTTCTAGTTGTTTGTGTCATCCTTGATTACTTTGAGTAGCGTTTTATAATTTTCATTATAAAGGTTTTTCACTTCTCTGGTTAGGTGGATACCAAGGCATTTCTTTTTTGTGTGGCTATTGTGAATGGGGTTGTGCTTTTTATTTGGTTTTCTGCTTGTTGCTGGTGTATATAAAAATGCGACTATCTTTTACACAATGATTTTGTAACCCAAGACTTTACCAAAGTTGTTTATCAGTGCAAGGAGGCTTTTGACAGAATCCTTAGGATTTTCAAGGTATAAAATTGTATTGTCCACAAAGCAGGATAGCTTAACTTCCCCACTTCCTATTTGGATACCTCAGATTTCCTCCTCTTGCCTGATTGTTCTGGATAAAACTTCCAGCACTATGTTTAACAGGAGGGGTGAGAGTGGGCTTCCTTGTCTTGTTCCCATTCTTAGGGGAAATGCATCTAACTTCTGTCCATTAAGCAAAACGTTGGCTGTGGGTTTATCATAGATGACTCTATTATTTTTAGGAATGTCCCTTTTATGCCTAGATGTTCAAGGGTTTTTATCAAGAAGAGATGTGAAATTTTCTCAAATGCTTTTTCAGCATCTAATGATATATAAACATTCTTAGTTCTTGGTTTTACAACTGCTAATGTGCTGAATTATGTTTATGGTCTTACAAATGTTGACCCACCCTGCATCCCAGGAATGAAGTCTACCTGGTCAAGGTGGATGATACTTGAGATGTGTTGTTGGATCCAATTTGCTAGAATCATGCTGAGGTTTTTTGCATCTATGTTCATCAAGGAGATTGGCCTGTAATTATCTTTTCTTTTTTGGGCCTTTGCCAGGTTTGGGTATCAGTATGATGCTATCTTTACAAATTAGTTAGGGAGATTCCATTGTTCTTCATTGCCCGGAATATGTTCAATGAAATTGATATCAGCTCCTCCTTATATGTCTTGTAGAATTCAGCTGGGAAGACATCTGGACTGGGGCTTTTTGTGGTGGGGAGTTTTTTTAATATAACTGAGTCAATCTCCTGTGTTATTGGTATGTTTAGAGTTTCAATTTCTTCTTGTTTCAACCTTGGGAGGTTGAATGATGTCATAAAGTCCTCCATATCCTTTGGGTTTTCTAGTTTATTTGCATACAGGTGTTCATAGTAGTCGCTGATAATCTTTGGATTTTCTTCAGAGTCATTTGTGACTTTGCCTTTTTCTAATTGTGTTATTTGAACTTCCTCTTTTTTTCTTTCTTTTTTTTTTTTTTTAGTCAATCTGGCCAAAGGACTATCAATTTTATTTATCCTTTCAAAGAACCAGCTTTTTGCCATCTTGATTCCTTCTATAATATTTTTGTCTTCAGCCGGGTTCGGTGGCTCAGACTGTAATCCTGCACCTTTGGGAGGCTGAGGTGAGTAGATTGCCTGAGCCTGCGGGATAGAGACCCGCCTGGGTAACTCGGCGAGACCTCATCTCTACAATAAATCAAAAAGTAGCCGGGCGTGGTAGCGCGCGCCTGTAGTTCCAGCTACTTGGAAGGTTGAGGCGGAAGGATCAACGGAGCCCAGCAGGTCGAGGCTGTGGTGGCCGGGAGCGGCCACTGCACTTCAGTCTGGGCGACAGAGTGAGACTCCAACTCAAAAAATATATATATATAGATATATATTTTTGTCTTCTATGTCCTGCAACTGTGATTTTTATCTTGGTGATCTGGATTCTTTTGCTAAAGTTAGGATTTAGATGATCTTGCCTTTCCAACTCCCTTAGGTGTGATGTTAGGCTGTTTACTTGTGATCTTTCTGTGTTCTTGATGTGTATGTGCAATGCTATGAATTTTCCTCTTAACACTGCTTTGATGGCATCCCTGAGATTCTGATAAGGTGTGTCTTCATTTTCATTTGGTTCCAGGAAGCCTTTTATTTCTGTCTTGATTTCCATGTTTACCCAGAAGCTGTTCAGCAGCATGTTGTTTAGTGTCCATGTCTTTGCATGTTTTGGGGGGATCTTGTTGTTGTAATATTTATTTTTATTCCACTGTGATCTGAGAAGATGCATGGTATTATCTCAATCTTTTGAAATTTGTTCACACTTCATTTATGTCTGAGAATGTGGTTGATATTAGAGTATGTTCCATGTGCTGATGAATAGAATGTATACTCTGTAGATGTTAGGTGTTTTCTGCAGATGTCTATTAAATAGACTTGATCAAGCAATTAGTTAAGGTTCTGTGTTTCTTTGTTGATTTTTTTGTCTTGATGATCTATCTAGAGCTGTTAGTGGGTTATTTAGGTCTCCAACTGTGATTGTGTGAGAGTTGATGTACTCTCTTAGTTTAGTTAGTAGTTTTTTGGTAAAACCTGATGCTCCTTTATTGGGTGCATATATGTTTAAGATGAATATCACTTGCTGGTGGATTTAGCCTTTTATCTTTATGTAGTGTCCTTTTTAACTTTTGATGACTATAAGTTTGCTTGGTCTGATATCAGAATAGCTAGTTCTGCTTTTTTCTGTTTTCCATTTGTCTGAAAGAACATTTTCCAAGTTCCAGCTTTGAGCCTGTGGGTGTCCTTTGTAGTGAGATGAGTTTCCTGGGGGCAGTAGATTGTTGGATCATGCTTCTTTATCTAGTTTGCCACTCTATATCTCTTCAGTGGTGCATTAAGTCCATTCACATTTAAACTGATTATTGAAATGTGAGAGTTTACCCCTATCACAGGGCTCTTAGGGGGTTACTTTGTTTGCTTTTTACTTTTGTATTTATGTGTGTGTGTTTTCATTTTTGTGAGTACTCTGTGCTCTCCTGACTCTGTGTTTGACTGTACTTTTGTGATGGGTATGACTGTTCTTTTTTATTTTTCCTGTGCTCAACACCTTCTTAAGTGTCTCCTGAGGAGCTACTCTGGAGATGGTATATTCTCTTAGGTATTGGATGACTGGGAAGGATTTTAATTCTCTATCAATGAAGCTTGGCTTGGTAGGGTAGGAAATTCTTGGTTGGAAATGCTTATATTTAAGAATGTTAAAGACTGGACTCAGTGGCTCAGCCTCAGTAATTCCAGCCACTCTGGGAGGTCAAGGCAAGTGGACTGCCTGAGCCCACGAATTTGAGACTAACCGGGTAACTTGGCAAGACCTCCTCTCCATAATAAATAAAAAAATTATCCAGGCATGGTAGCATGTGCTACCTAGAAAGCTGAGGTGAAAGGATCACCAGAGTCCGGTAGGTCAACTCTGGGGTGGCCATGAGCATGCCACTGCACTCCAGCCTGAAAGTTAAAGATTGAACTCTAGTCCCCTTTGGCTTGTAGTGTTTCTACAGATAGGTTTGGAATAATTTTGATGGGTCTTCCATTAGGTAGTCTGATCTTTTTCTCTGCTGCCTTTAGAAGGTTTTCTTTCGTGTCTACTTTGTGGAGGCAGACTACTATGTCTTGGGGTTGGTTTTCTCATGTGATACCTTGTGGGGATTTTCTGAATCTCTTGTGCTTGAATGGTCACTTCTCTTGGGAGAGGTGGGAAATTTTCTTGGATGACCTCATAGGATGTTTGTTCCATGGTGTTCTCAGTTTCCCTTTTTGCATCAGGAATACCAATCAGGTGTAGATTTGGCTTCTTGGCATAGTCTCACATCTCTCAGAGGCTTTGCTCCTTATTTTTGAGCTTTTTTCCTATGGTTTTTGATATATTGGATTAATTCCACATTTTTGTCTTCAAGCTTTGAGATTTTTTTCCCTCTACTTTGTTAATTCTGCTCCCTATGCTTGTTACTTTTTTTTTTATTTCCAGGATGGAGGTCTTCATTTTCATTATTTCAGAATAGGCTTTACTGAAATTGGTCAATTCTCTTTTACTTCCTATATTACTTGCTGTGTTTTGATTCTAGTTTCTCTTTGTTCTCTGTTCATCTTAGCCATCCAATCTCTGATTTCTGTGACTGTCATCTGGGGCAGGTTGTTTGGGGAGGTTTACATTGTCTGTGCTCTCATAGCTGCTTCTTTTGGGCGCTGTCTCTTCAGTACTCTGAGAGTGGCCTATATTTTTCATTGATTTTTTTCTCATCTACAACAAGTCTCTCTTCTCTATCTGTAATTCTTTTGGTTTTGTTGCTCTGAAGCTAGTCACTCTGTTGGGCCTTTTCTGTGGTTCAATATAGGTCACTCAGTGAGAGAGGGAGGGATATTCACTTCTACTCCTTGCTCCACCTTGTGGCAGGTATCTTGTGGCAGCACTCTGCAGAGAGTGGGTGTGAGGACTAACCCCACTGTCTGCTGTCTGTGATTTTTATTCTGAAAGCCTTCCCACTGTGAAAGCCTTTGGGTGTCTTTCGTGTTGCTCTCTCCCTGTTCAAGTTGAGGCTCTGCTCTTGAAAAAGAGCAAGTTCCCTACCATGAGGGAGAGAGGAGGTGTCTGCCCTGTAAACCTGCATGGCTTGGAGGTGACTCTTCCTAATCTGGCTAGAAAGATGGGCTGGGTACCAGCAAGGTTCACTCTGGAGGTGGACTTTCCCTATTTGGGGAGTTGGTTGCCTGACTGTGCTGGCAGAAACTGTGCTTAAGGCTGCTAACCAAGTGTAGCTTTGTTTTTTGTTTTTTGTTTTCCCTGTTATGCTTGGGGTCTGGTTGCTCACCACTGTGCCCTGACCAGGAATCTTGTTGCATGAGACTGACAACATGTACCTGGCTGGAAAGGATTGAACAGACTTGAAGCATCTTAGGTACACTTACCCACTCTTGTTCACCAGGCAGGGCTTCAATTCCTATGTGAGCCAGATACATGGCAGGAGATGGGGCACCCAGATTCCCATGTCTGCCATTGTTTTCTGATCTCTGTATGTTCAAAGAAAACTTTGCTGGGAGCAGGATGCTTCACTCATCCAAAAGTGTTCAATGTATCTCTGCCTATCAATGGCTTGGTCCCTACTCTCTACCTTGCTCAGCTAGAATGGTGCCAGTCTGCTGCTCCATGGTGATCATCTTGGATCTCCCCAAGATTTCTCAAATAACTAAAAACTGAATTACCATTCAACCCAGCAATCCCAATTCTAGAGATCTATCCAAAGGAAAATAAATCACTATATAAAAAAGATACCTGTACTTATATGTTCATTGCAGCACTGTTCACAATAGAAAAATCCAGAAACCAATTTAAGTGCTCACTAATGATTGACTGGATAAACAAAATGTAGTATATATACACCATAGAATTCTACACAACCAATAAAAAATGAAATTATGTCCTTTGCAGCAACATGGATGGAGCTGGAGATCATCATCCTAAGTAAACTGACTCAGAAACAGAAAACCAAACACCACAAATTTTCACTTGTATGCAGAAATTACATGGCAACATGGATGAAAATAATAGATACTGGGGACACCAATAGGGGAGAGGAAAAGAGGGGGGTAAGAGTTCAGAAATTACCAATTGGTTACAATGTTCACTATCTGGGGAATGGGCCACCTGAGACCCAATCCCCACCACTATACAATATGTTCTTGTAACAAACATGCACACATACACACCACTCAATCCAAAATGAAAATGGAAACAAACAAACAAACAAACAATAAACTAGCATTATCTCCATGCCTCCCGAATGCCTCACACTCCATCTTCATGTAGAACGTCTTGATCAAGTATTCCCATGCTCCACCAACTGAAAGATTTACCTTGGCCATGGCAGGAGGCCTCTAGCACCCTATCATAGCGCCAAAATGGAGTCCAGTCTGATTTCAGTGGTTGTCCTGACAATCATTAAGTATTTTAGTGCAACTTCTACAGAGAAAATGCAAGATACTTAAAAGGAAGTGATTTGTCCCAGAAGTTTGTTTATTCTTCCATGTGGCCGGAGGCACTGAAAGTTTGAGTCCACCAGGACAGCTCTTCTCAGTTGTCAAAAGATGTTGCAGGTTGCAGATTATTCACCCTCTTTAGTCAGCTGAGATGTGGCTTTTCCAGCCTCCCACCCAAAGTTACACCCTACACGACTGGATTCTTGCCCTGAGGACTCCCTGGTGTATTTCTCAAGTGTCTGTCTGACATGGATGGTTCTGCAGTTGCCGTGCAGAGAATGACACTGCGGCACAGTGGGGGCTAGATCCTCACACACGATCTACTCTAGTGCCAGCTGTGCTGTGTGACATTTGCATGACAGTCTGTCTGCTCCCCAAGATGAATCACAGAAAATTAGAGATGGGAAAGGCCTATTAGGTCATCTAATTCATACCCTGCCAGTCCACAATCACTCCCCTAGGTTTCATTTCCTAGTGCATCTCACTGTTTGGTTTTAAATAGCATAGGATGTGGAGAGTGTTGCTCCCATGCCTTCTTCACTGAGGCTTCTCTCTAGCACATCTAGCCAAGGGCTTAATATTTGATGTTCATTCACTCTAGTTTTCTATATACAAAAATGTCACAATGACTCACTTGCCAATCTACCTCTAAAAAGAAGCTCCTGATAATAATTAGAAAGTGGAGATTCTCCTTGGCTTAAAAAAATACTAGCTTCAAGTGAATCAAAGAACTTGGGGGAGAAATGGAAAGTGAGAAACAGAGTGTCTGTATTATCTTACTTCAATTTCTGGTATTTTGGTTATATGCTTACTTAGCATTGTTCAGCTTTTGCTTTCTTTAACAAGAGTTAGAACTATGACTAAGCAATATTATTGGTTTTGGTTTCCACATTTACTTCTGTTTCAATTTTCAATTTGATTATTCATCTTCTGGCTGCCTAAACTGTACTTAAAATCTCAGTACATTATTGTGATCCAAATAAAGACTATTCTAAATATTCTATTGTTTACTTACTCCGTGTTCTAATCCTCTTTTGTCTTTTTAGTTTTATTAAACACAAGAGCAAAAATAGTCGGCCTGGCACACCTTTTTTTGAACAGTCTTGTTTTAAAAGATGTCTGTTTTCCTCTGCTAATGCCCAGGCAATAGATCTCTTCACAAATGCCATTCAAGAATACATTTGTGGCTTACCTTAATCTGACCCTTTAAGCAAGGTTCACTGCACACAGACCGCACCATTCCACTCTTGTTCATCTGAATTTTGTAATCATCAATGTTCAGCACTCCTTCATGCCAGGTTCCAACATGTACATAATCATAGCGATTAGCTTCAGTGTACTGCAGATTCATGATATCATACCTACAAAGAAAACATGTATATCTTATAGAATGTGAACATTATGTAGAAAATGAAAAAATTGGTAAATGGATAATAATAGAGACAAGAGATAAAAGCTAGAATCATTCCACATCTCAAAACCAGCTACTGCCAATAATTTGGTTTGTTTCTAATGTTTTCTTTGATTTTTCAGAATGTGTATTATGTTCTTCAGTCTCTGTGTATCATCCATATTTGCTAAAGAATATATTGCTCTTGTACTTTTCTCTATGCTTATCTTCCATAAAAATAATTCTTTGTATGCTGAGTTGATCATCACCTTCGAATTATTATTTACTATGTCATTCTTTCAACAAATAACCATTGATGAGAACATTCATTTCCTTTTTTGATTACTTTAACCCAAATTTCTTTTTCACATTCAGTTGTCATTTTCATTACACCGGATTTAAATGAGGTGAGTTTTACCAAGTCTCAAACATTTTTAAGGTGCTAATAGAGCAAGAAATCTGAGAAGGCCATCTTTAATTAGTAAGGATGTTGGAGATTTAACATCTTGTGTATTGACATTTAAACTAATCTCTTCCCTGATTAGGACAAATATTTTTGAAACCAAATAATTGGTGTCAGTTATTTCTGTTTTTTGGGGGTTTTTTTGAGTTGGAGTCTCACTCTGTCGCCCAGATTGGAGTGCAGTGGCCGCTTCCGGCCACCGCAGCCTCGATCTGCTGGGCTCAGGTGATCCTTCTGCCTCAGCCTTCCAAGTAGCCAGAATTACAGGCATGCGCTACCACACCCGGCTGATTTTTTTGATTTATTGTAGAGATGAGGTCTCGCTGCCCAGGCGGGTCTCGAACCCGCGGGCTCAGGCAATCCACTCACCTCAGCCTCCCAAAGGCGCGGGGTTGCAGACTGAGCCACCGAGCCTGGCTCGTCAGTTATTTCTAATTTCAAATCTCAGACTGCTATACAATGGCAAAGTCTACATTTAGAACTCTTCACTGTAATAATCATTATATATATATAGATATATAGATATACAGTATCTCACAATATTATGTTGTACACCGTGTGTGCATGTGTATGTCTGTGTATGTGTGTGATGAAGAACATTTTCCAATGCAATGTAGAGAACTCAAGACCTAACATTAGAATACGTAAGCTGGGGTCTTTGCTAACATGCTAACAGCAGATTATACTAATTAGAAATATCACTAAACTCTTTAAGCCTCATGAGGTTCTTATGGGGATTTATGAAAATAAAGCATGTAAAAACATACCTTAAAGTTGGGACAAATGTGTATGTCATGTCCTGTGATGTGAATGTTTGTGTCCACATCCCCTCTCCATTTATATATTGAAATCCTAACACCCAAGGTGATGGTATTAGGAGATGGAGCCTTTGGCAGGTGATTAGGTCCTAAGGATAGCACTTTCATGGATGGGATTAAGACCTCTATGAAAGCAACCTAAAAAAGTTATCTTGTCCCTTTCACCACATGAGGACACAGTTAGAAAGTACCACTTATGAATCAGAAAGCAGGCGTTCATCAGACACCAGATCTGCTAGTGACTTGGTCTTAGACTTCCAAGCCTCTAGGACTATAAGCAATATATTTCTGTTGTTTATAAACCGCAGAGTTTATGGTATTTTGTCACAGCAACCAAATGAACTAAGAAAATATGTAAGGCAATAACATAATACCATTTATATTTGTATTACTATGAATGCCCTAAAATACTCTGGTTATTTCCATGATTATAAGAAACAGGGTAACTTTGTACTGGCATAGCCATTTATCTCTTAGTCATTGGAAATGCTCTGGTATTTTTACATTTTCTTCCCATGTTGCTATTCAAGTAAATTCTAACTAATGAACAATTTCATAAAGCTGTATCCCTGGCTCCCCTTTACTGGCTCTGAAAAAGCAGTATTTTTTTCTTGCAGAACCTATACAGATTCTTCACTCTTCTGAGCTAAAATGTAAGTCATAGCCTCTTCCTCTGTGCTTGACAGAAGGAAACAGATGGCAATTTCCACCACATATTCCTCTTCATTCGCTCTATTTCTCCCTTTCCTTTCTCCAATACCCCTGCCTAATCTACCCTGGAATTCTTTCTCTCTAAACCTGACTCATACTCACAACTCTTCTCAGTTCATCCTTCCAGATCCCAGCATCTGAAATCTATTGTCTATATCTGGACCTAATTCTTTATCTAGACAATGAGTAACAGTTTCTTGGTTTTTCTGCCTGTTCTTAATGTACAAATGAATCCAGTCACCCAAATCCAGTTAATGGCTTCTCCACATCCAGATTCTAGCAACTTCTACAAATAGCTGTTCTGTAAGGGAAAAGGGATTCTGTGTGAGTAAAGGAAGTTCTCCCCTGCCTGGTGAACAAAACTCACCCAGAGAAGAAGAGTGGTGTACCTGGAGCATATTATTCATCTTTTCGCTATTCTGACTTTTGGCCAATGGAGAGTTGTTATCCCCCCTGTTGATGAGGCATACTAGAACGTTCTTCAGAGCAGCTCTCTGAGGGAAATCCAAGTGGGTATTAACAGTGGGTCCATGGCTTACACTAAACCCGTTGATGGATGACTAATCTGCACCTCCAATATCTTGCAATTTCAAATTCATTATAGCTATAGAACCTGTTGTGAAAGTTTGGTGTAATTACCTTTCTCATTTCCAGTAATCTTTGTGTTTTATTTCATATATTGCATTATTACAATTCCTTACATACTTTCAATGAAGGCTTTGCAGCAATGCTACATTAGAATGTCTTTTTCTTCTCAATCAGTTTCCTAAGACTTTAATTTCAACTTCCTCATTTGCTCTTTCATAAGGAAAATCAGTTCACACTTCATTAGCATTTAGAAACAGAAAAATTCACAATATTTTGGTACGAAAGAAACATGTTTTTAAGGTTCCAAAAGCTGGAAAAAAATACTGAAGGATACCAAGAGAAAAATACTGACTTACTAAAAAGAGGACTCCCCTGTACCATGAGTGTTACAGGTCCCTTCTAGGCATGTTGGCTTTTATTTGAAATATCTTCATGGTATAAATTATGTCTTTATAGTACCCTTTCGATGAACTCAGTTTGTGTTGTGTGATGATTAACTGAAATAATTACAGGAGAAACTAAAGGCATAAACAATGGTGTGATAGGAAGGGAAGGCAGAGGGAGGTGGCTGAAACAGGAATTAAACACAGATTAAGTCAACCAATTTCAAGCAGGGAGAAATGATCCCTGAGAAAAAGACCCAGGGGAAATCTCGTGACTTAAATATTCAATTAAAAGATGGGGAAGAAACAAGCCAAAATTGTGTGCCTACTTTTAAGATAACTTACAAATAGAGAGAAGAGGAAGAAATTATAATTTATGAAGTGTCAACAATGTATCTGGCCCTATGCTAAGTACATTGTGTTATGTTATCTTTTGAAATCATGAAGGTAGGTTTGCATTCTAATTCTGACCCTTTCCTGTGCCTAGTGTTCTGTGGAACACAGGATTACAACAGTGGGTTTAGAGAGGTGGGTGGTCACTGCTCGAATCTCAGACCAACTTGCTGCTCCTGGTACCATTTCTTTGAAGCTTTTCACATGCCCTAGTCCTGAATCATTTCAATCATCCCACTAACATTCCAGTCAAAATGTACTCTCATTTAACTGGTGGCTGAATGGGAAGGAATCTGATAAATTTATTATTTTAATTGACAGTAACTTTTATCAGTTATCCTTCTTAGAGCTGATAGATTTTAACAGAAAGAATCCACTCAGCCCTGACAAGAAACTTTCCAAATGTAGAAATTTAAACTTATACAAAAAAGAAGAGATTCATGGAAAATTATTTAGGGTCAGATAGTTTCTTACAGTTCTTCTGAAATGGCACTTTTCCTAATTTTAGGATTAGTTAAAAAGGTGTATGATGCGGCAAAAGATGACAGGCCTCAGCATCAGAATGCATGCCTCTGTGTGGCACTTGCTATCTGTGTGACATTAGATGTCTCAGTTCTTGGATACTCAATTTTATTATCTGTAAAAGAGGGATCATGACAAACCTATAGCAGTGAGAATTAAATGATCTGATGTTCCATTCTAACATAGCATATGCTTTCCTAAACAGCTCTAAGTCTGCAAAATAACTGAAAGATAACAAGATCTGTAAGACTGTGGGCAAACTGCAGCAGCCAAGCAGAGGACCTTTTTTCTTCCTGCTGCAGATTTTAATTCTTCTCCTGACATTCTGATTACCCCTTTCCTAGAAAAAGGTATGTGAATGAACACAACTACTTACTCTTTATACTGATGTCATTCTCTAGATACCAATTAAGTATGAACCAACTGGTGATGTCAGACAAGTATGCAGAGCATACTATATGTAAAATGACTTGTGGAAGATTTGATGCACATACATAGGTTTATTTTTCTTTTGATTCTTGTTTGATTAAATCTATCTATCTATCTATCTATCTATATCTATCTATCATCTATCTATCCACTTATTTATTTAGACAAGGTCTTGCTCTGTTGCCTAGGCTGGAGGGCAGTGGTGTGATCATAGCTTACTGCAGCTTTGAACTCCTGGACTCAAGTGATCCACCCACCTTGACCTTCTAAATTGTTGGGATTACAGGCATAAACAACCACTCCTAGACTGATTAATTCTTTGAAAGCCACAGGGACTCAAATACGAAAAAGGAATGTTCTTTTTGTTGTTATTATTGTTCAAAGAGATTTACTGGCAGAAACATAAGTTAGCATGAGGAAAAGGGTCATATATTCAGGGTTTAATTCTCTTCACATTTTTTTTTTTTGAGTCAGAGTCTCACTCTGTCGCCCAGACTGGAGTGCAGTGGCCACTCCCGGCCACTGCAGCCTCGACCTGCTGGGCTCCAGCAATCCTTCCGCCTCAGCCTTCCAAGTAGCCGGAATTACAGGCATGCGCTACCACATCCAGCCGATTTTTTGATTTATTGTAGAGATGAGGTCTCGCCAGATTGCCCAGGCAGGTCTCAAACCCACGGGCTTAGGCAATCCACTCACCTCAGGCTCCCAAAGCGCGGGATTACAGGCTGAGCCACAGAGGCCCGCTTCTCTTCACATATTAAGCTATTTAAGCAGGTGTAATACATAAAATATTTCATGTCCAGAATAGAATTGTGGCTAATCAGTCAGAAAGAAGCTGCCCTGGGCTGGCAGTACTTGGGCAATTCCTCCTGGCCAGGTGTTTATTGGGTTTGCAGGGAGTTCTCAAACATTCTGAGTGAAGGACCAGGTTATAGCTGGGTATAGGTTGGTACTGGTGGAACATAGGGCTTTAGGTATTTACCAAAAAGTAGTTTAATGTTTTAAAAAGTGGTGTGTTTTTGGTAATTTCCATCTGCCATTATTGCTGGTTTTTAAACTATGAAGCCATAGTCGCCATCTGTCTGGCTCAGGAAGGCTCACAAAGTTATTTGGATTCATTACTGAAAATACTGCTTTACCTTCCAGGAGCATCCCCTTTCTCATCAAACCACACTTCCTCTCCAGACACGCCGATGAATGAGGACTTGATGAGGAAGTCCAGGAGCTTGCTGCCATCGATGGGTTTCATGGCATCACAGAGGCCCACGTGGCCAGGGCAGAGGGCATGGTGCATGTTCTGCAGTCCGTGTGCCATGGCATAGATTGCGTTGATGACAAACCCCATCTTACTGTCCTGGACATAGTTTTCTTCTAAGCTTTCATTGCCTGTAACAATAAAAGTAGATCACTACCAAGGTCACAAGAATAAAGAATAGGCCTGCATGTTTACTTCTCAAATGCTTTTCAGGGTTCTCAGAGGAAGGAAAGAGTAATGACATTGGCAAAATCCAGGTCCACTGCGGCAAGCTTAGTTCTTATAGCGGGGTCTAGTGGATTCTACCTGCAAATGGTTTATTCAGTTTCATTTTCTCTACTCAATAATGGTTTTACGAGGTATCAAAAAAACTCTACAGAGGTGAAAATAAAGGACTTTCAAATATTGTAAGGAAATCCTTAAGGAAGAATGGAAATAACTCTTATTCCCTCTCGGTTCACAGGAACTTATATTAAAAGTCTTACTGTATTAGGGTACTGGAAAAGTATTTTTTGTATCCTCTGTAACAATCTACAGCTCATAGTAATTCAATTTGTGCATTATCTAACTTTGGGGTTTTTTAAAAAAATGATTTCACCACTTTTATCACATCTAGGTCCAACAAAACAAAACAAAACAAAAACCCAGAGTTAAAAAGAACTGAGTAGTGTTAATCTCTTCTTACATATGGTTGGCAGGGCAAAGATATTTGAATAACATTTACTAATTATTAGAAACTCAATTAAAATGTTTCTTGATGGAAAAGACATAATACACATTAATTTTAGCCTTTAGTTATTACTTGTCAAAAATCCTGGGATCATTTTTACCTATGTCACAGGGGATGAAACATTTCCAACTGCCAAACAGTTTTGCAAGAACATTATTGCATTCGATACAAGCTCCATGTTGGAGGTCTAAACTTCCAATGGTTGAGAAATTTGGGGAATAATTGGGTTTGCTGAAATAAAGGTAAGAAGTTTGGAAAACAAAATATATTTGGAGCACATCACTGGCATAATTCAGAGACTTTGTGTTTGGTTCCTAAAATTTGCTCTTCTCTGCAGTGGGTTTTTCCTCCTTCGCTTGATTGATAGCAAGGGGTCAATGTGATGTGTGCTTAAAGCACCAGAAGTTAGGAAAGTTAGCCATTCAGCTGTGTAGGGGTTAGAACGATATGAGGCCCCTCACACTCCCTTCCAGCTGTCATCTTTGTTCCAGCCTAAATAGGTCACTGGACACTAAGGTCCCTGGGCGGAAGACTAGCAGAGAGTATTTAGGAAGTTGGAGAGCCTGGAGTCTTTAGAAGAATTGGTAAAGAGCTTTGACTTTGATATTGAACTTGAGATGAAAAGGGAAATTTTTAAAGAGTTCTATTTAGAGGATGATCTATTTAGATGTAGTTGAAAATGTGAAAAAGATACATGTGCATCTAGCTAAGAGTGAGATACAAATACCCAGGCCAGCTTGAAGAGGAAAAAGATTACATTTTAACCCACCTTTCAGCTTTGCTTGATAGGACACTGTTAAAAGTGTAATTTGATAAAATAACATTTTCCTAATTGAAAGGAAATTTTCCATGAGGAAGTGAGGTGTAAGAGAGGCAGTAAGAGTATTTTAGAACTAAACCACACAGAATAAGCATACACAATTATATAAGACAGAAAGCAAAGACTCTCCTTCCCATAGCTACAAAATCACTGAATTAGGGTAATTTATGTCTACCACTCAGAACCCCTGTCCCTTAATGTTAGTTTTCTCTCTCTCCCTCTCCAAATTTACTAGGATAATAAAAAAGGTAAATTAGTACTATCCTTCTGATTACTTTTAAACAGCCCCTTATAGGCTTGCCCCAACCCCCAAATGTTGAAGCTAAGTATCAAATCTACTAGAATCAGAGAAATTACCATGAGTTAGGAAGAAAGAAGGAGAGAGAGAAGGAAGGAGGAAGAAAGGAAGGAAGGAAGGAAGGAAGGAAGGAAGGAAGGAAGGAAGGAAGGAAGGAAGGAAGGAAGGATGGAAGGAAGGAAGAGAGACAAAAAACTGAGTGGCAAAATAACCTTCAATGCAGTGGTTACTTAAAGGATCCTAGTCAACACTAAAACCATCCACCTGTAGTTTCTGCCATTACAGTCAATGCCAGGATCAAACTGTAGGAAATGTAGAAAAAGCGCACAGTGTTCTTTACCAAATGGAAAACTATCTGTTAAGAACAAGCCTTATGGCCATTGAGGTTGCTGTTTTTGTTTTGATAACTATTATTTAAGATTTATTTTATGTAGATAAAAATTAAGTCGGTGTCCTCAAGTACAAATCTCTTAAGCCAGTGGTTGTTTAGTGGATACTTCCTTCATTAGCATTGAGATAAGAGTTGGTTTTGGATTTCTGGGTGATCAGCATTTTCCTCTTGATCCTTATTTAGGGTAATTGTATAATTTATCATCCAAACTGAGTCACTTTTTAGAGTGAAAGTGGTTGCTAGTAATAATTATTTCAGGAAAACAAAGGTATAAACAAAACAAACAGTAAAGTGAGACATGTCTCTTGAGCCATGGCTCCTCTAACTCTATCTATCTCCTGTTGCTATTATGGATAAGATTAATATCCAAATACATATACATACACACATGTCAATTTGTGTACATACATGTATATACATATGCATATATAAACAATAAACAATCAGAATGTTCTCACTGATATTTAACTAATTTACATGTATCCACTTTTAATGAGAAACATCTACCGCAATAATACTAGCTACCACTTTTTGGGTTTTTGTTATATACAATACTCACTAAATAAACTCCAAAGTTCACGATAACCCTGCTAAATAGACATTCATCTCACCATTTTATAGGGGAGAAAAGGGTGTGTGGAGTAACTTGAATCTAATGCCTCCTTGGTTTTTGTTCTTTCTGTTATACTCACTGGCCACATAGAGGCAGATACAGAAATCTACAGAGGAGGCGCTTTTCTGGTGAGGGAGGACAGGGCATCCTGCTGTGAACTAGCATCAATGTCAAGCCTGGTTTGGGGCTTCTTCCTGGGGTCCTTTCAGATATGCACAGCTGTCTCTCTGACTAGAAGTACTAGCCCCCGGTTTATCAACAGCAGACTATGACAAAGTTCATTGTGTGAGTGTTTCCCATATAGAGAACCAGGAGGCTAGACACAGGTTTCTAGGACATATTTGCAGCACAATGGCTCACAACTTTTTCCAAAACAAGCAAAAACAGCCTGTATGTTTGTCTATCTGAAGTGAGCATGTGCGCTCCCTTACCCTGCTAGGTCCCTGACTCTGCTCTCAAAGGGGAATCTTACTGTCAGTAAGAACTCTCTTCAGCTATTACCCCAGTCTCAACCCTGCTGGTTCCAGTCTAATAAACTAGCAAGTAAGGGACATGTGACATAAAGTGAGAAAGTCATGTGGACTTTACAGGACTATTTTCTTTACCATAGCAACTGTCCCTGGCAGTGTTGCAAGGATCTATCATCTAACAGGCAACATCTATCACAAGTTTCCCTCTCTTCAAAAGATGCTATATTTTTGTGACTAGTGAATAGAGAGTTATAAACTAATAATATTGTCACTTGGTGGGAAGGTGAAAACACTTTGGTTCCCTGGGGTTTAGTGCCTTTTCATAACACTAGTCTCAGAGTTATTAGTGAGAGGAGGATTTTATGAATCGTTTTCTGTGGTGTGTTAAATATTTGGGACTGCTAGGATATCATTAAATCATTACCTTTTCCAATATGCTAAATGGGACCAAATAATTGTAGTTGACTGGGTTTATTTACTTCCAAAAGAATACCAGCCTACTTCATAGTGGGTTGTGAAAGCAGCTACCTTGGTTCTAAATACTAATCTTGCTCTTATTGTCAAAGCACAGGGGCTACAAATTGTTACCTGAGTGCAGCAGCCCACAGGGCCCTCATGGGGGCAGGAATAGACACCACACCTTCTGAAAACAGGAAATTCATGGTAGTTTGGAGAAAGATCAGCAATTCCATCTGCTGTGGTTTAGGATGGCTATTTAGCAGAGTGGTATAGCAGAGAGAACTCTGGACTAGTTGTGCTTAAATACTGCAAAAATATATCTTCAAGAAGCTGTGAAGTTTGGACAAGGGTCTTGATCTACTTTGTACCTCCGTTTCCTAATCCATAAGATGATACAAATAATGGAGGGATCATGTTTTTCTGTGAAACAGAAATGGATAGCATAAATGAATCAGATGTTCTTCCCAAAGGTCCTTCTCCCCTCTAAATTTCTATGCCTTGCTCCTCTTTGGTAAATCCATTTTCATAGGTTCTCTTTTTCAATCTTCACACCACCCTATGAGATAGGCTCTATTATCACCATTTTACAAAAGAGAAGACTAAAGTGAAGATAATTCATGGATAGGGAGGGATGCCCTTCTTTTCCTTCACCTCATGCCTCTTTGTAACGAAACTGCCTGTAACTCCTGGTTCTCTCTTCTCACCCACCAGGAAGGGGGTTATTCACCTATTGGTGGTTTGGGAAAAAAAAACGCGGGGGTAGAGGGGGTAGGGGGGAAGGAGGACTGGGCTGCTCAACTCAGTTTTTTCTCTCATTTGGAGCCAGGTTCTTGACTCAAAGATTCTAGTTGGTTCTGTCCTGTAGTAAATGTGGGCTATAGTTATCCAGCTGTACCAATGAATAGACAGGTTAATCTATCTAGTTCTGGGTCTAATATTCAAAAGTGTATCATGGGCATATAGTAAATCTATATCTTCATTCCAGTTTGTTTTTTTTTTGTTTGTTTGCTTGTTTGTTTGTCAGTATTTTTTTTAATTTTTAAAAACTTTTCCATTGACATACAACTCACTTATAATAAAGTGCAGAAATCTTTAATGTATACAACAATAAATGTTTACATGTGTACACACTCAAGTAACTGCTGCTTGAGTCATGGTATGGATCATTTCCAGAATAAAGTGTTCATCTATTTGGAATTTCTTTTATTGATCCCAGCAGTGTTTTATAGTTTTCAAGGTGCAGATCCTACATATTTGATTTTTCTGGTTCTGCTTCAATTGGCATATTTTTAAATTCTTTATGTTTTTGCTAGTATTTAAAAATACTATTGTATACTAGTTTTGTAGTCTGCAAGTGTGCTAGATTTATTGATTCTAATTTTTTTTGTAAAATATTTTTAACATTCTATGTACACTCACAGGTTTGCTCTTAGATCTACTTTTTATTTGGATCCAAATTTGAAAAGGAAGTACATTGACTGGCCCACTAAAATCCCAGCAGTCCTATGTTCAAGGTCACACAGTTAGCAAGAATAGAAAAAATACCCATAGGCAGGCATTTCCTTCCAAGCAGCACTGTGCATGCATGTAGCAGCCCTATACAACTGATGGAAACAGTCTATTATCGATATCAAGACATTTATCAGCACAAAGAATTAGTCTGATGTTTGTTTCAGGTTTTTAGCAATATTGTGCCAGTTTGAATGTCCAGAGTTGAAAAATATAAAAAATAAATTGAAAGAATGTTTAGCCTCAATAAAGGACCCTTGTTGATGCCTGTACTTTCTATTTTATTCATGCAACTCTACCACAATGCACATAGGCCTAGTGGTGTTGCCTTTTCAGATCTAAATCCTAGGCATTAACTTCAAATTTTTTAAAAAAGCTTAAGTATTCTTACTTTTTTTTTGAGTTGGAGTCTCACTCTGTCGCCCAGATTGGAGTGCAGTGGCCGCTCCCGGCCACCGCAGCCTGGACCTACTGGGCTCCGGCAATCCTTCCGCCTCAGCCTTCCGAGTAGCCGGAATTACAGGCGCGCGCTGCCACGCCCGGCTAATTTTTGATTTATTGTAGAGATGAGGTCTCGTCACATTGCTCAGGCGGGTCTCAAACCCGCGGGCTCAGGCAATCCACTCACCTCAGCCTCCCAAAGGCGCAGGATTACAGGCTGAGCCATCGAGCCATTCTTACTTTTTAATATCCTCATAAAAAAAGAAGGCAATCTGAGAAACATTGGTAAACACAACTCTCTCTGGAGGAAGTGTTATTCTGATTTTTTGACATTTGTAGCTCTCTACTGCTTCTTTTTACCCGACAGCATTGTATATTCAATACATAATTTGGTACAATCTCAATTCAGATCAAAATAGAAAGGGCTGTAATTATTTTATATTGTCAAGATATCAAGCAAAGAAAATGAAATTCATATTCCTTTAAATTGCCTGAGTATTAGATTTATTGAAGAAAGATTAATCAGGTCACTTTTTTTTATAATGACCTCAAAGGACTAAAGTGCCCTCAATTTTACTTGAAGGCCTGGACTGTTAACTTTTCTTTGTGCTCTTCCAGGTAGGATTTGTGATAAGTTACAGAACTGTCTAAACTTGCCTATGCTCAAGTCTAGGACCTGTGAATTTTTTGTTTTCTCTGACACTACATTTAACTTTTTTCCTAAAGGGTTCTCTTTGCTCACATAACAGAAAAACAGGATCCCTCTATTATTTTCTACTCAATTTATTAAAATGTAAATAAACTCCTATGTAGATAGAAGAGAAGAAACAAAGGATCACTTAATCAAGCACATGTGATTATCACTGTTATTATTATTAGAATTAGTTGAATTTCTAGTGTTTAACCGCACCTGGTCTGCACATACGTGAACAATACAGACACTTTTCTAAATACATCATCAAAATCAATTGTTAAGACAGCAATTTCTCAGTTATATGACACATAAACAGCAGGTTTTTTGCAAATTGATGATAATGTATGGTAAGCCTTTAATTCCCTGAAAACACAATTGTATTTAGCTAATTCATATTTCAAAAAATTCTGGTGTATCTGGAAGACAAATAAGGACAATCACCAGGGTGTTTAAGTGATGTTGAGGATCAGTCAGTAACACTCAGTTGAACTGTGGGACTCTTTATTCCCCTAAAGAGAGAAAACAAGGGCAGCTTGCTGTGTGCCTTTGCTTTTATTACTGATCTGGCACAGAACGGAGTCATGGAGTTATAAACCGCTCTCCCTGGAGTAACTAATCTTGTCGGTCTGCAGTAAGCATTTGGCAGATAATCATAGAGACAGAGTATGCTACAGAGAGCTTACTGCTGTAGCCAGTGTGAGAAGTTAGACTGTAGTTAGAATTTATTAGGAACCAACTCCCCGCTCAACAACCTGCTGGATCAGAATCCTTGTCAAGCCTGTTGTTATTGGCCTCTTCCTCACTCTGAGGAGGCAGATCAGTGCTCACAGCACAACCTTTACTTATGCATTGGTGATAGGAAGGCTGTTTTCATTTAAATATGGAAGAGAGTTTCATAGTTTAACACTATTATGGTCATTTTTGAATTCCTATCAGTGGTTTGGCCTTTTTGAGTATCTGTATATTCATGTTGCGGTGATTTATGCTGAGTCAATAATACACTGGATTTTTCAGAAATGCAAGAACTGTTTGTAAAATACTTATCTCTGACCTACTTTACTGGGGTCTAACATAATATCTTCCGTCTTATTTACCACAAAAACAAAACCATAAATATTATATGGCATTAGCATTATAAATATACTTTTATGATTGACTTCTGATCAATGTAGACAGTATAATTTGAAAAATTGCTGTACTTTAAGAAGTCTACTTTGGGATATATTTAAAAGTTTTAAATTCTTCAGCTTTTTTCCTGAAGTTAACATGCCAAATGGATACAATGGGAGCATGAAACAGACATCTGTCTTATTCTAAACCCAATTTGGAATTTCTACGTAAGATTTATTAACATGTCTGCATCACCTGGGAATTCGATATACTATGGATTTTTGTTTAAAGTTCATTTCCCAGGACACTATTAGTTGACATTTTATGTAGACTTATCAGATCAGGTAAACCATGATACTATCTGTCCCAGTGCTGTAATTGTGGGAATTTTTTGAATGTTGCCTTTTATGTGGTATCTCTCAACATCATCTCCTGAACGAGTCAAATTTAACATTTCTAAGGGTCTAATAAAAACTCAAAGCTAGTGAAACTTTAGTCAATACCTATAACATAATTTTAAAAGATTAATATTGTCAGGAGCACGTATGCAAGAAAATACTAGCAGAATCTGTTGATAAAACAAATATACGATCCAGACTTCATGCAAATCTGTTTCAATATGTCAACCACTCTACTCAGGTCGTGAAGGGTATACTTACAGAAACAAGAACGACAAATATAGACTGTATAATAAGGAGAATCACCTTGTGAGGTCACAGGGCTGGTCCAAATCTATTAAAATTATACTCAGGGATGAAATACAAGCACTATACTCTAGTTGGTAGCACATACCATAGGATATGTGTTAATATTTTTCAAATAGCTACACATATGCATATCAGGATTGAACAAATAAACAAATGGGTGGCAGATAGTAGAAGCCAAGTTTATCACTGTTGGATTGAGAGGTTATAAATAAACTAAAAAGGAACTTTAGACTAAACCGGGTGGTATTGGGATAGTGTTGAAAACATCTGTATGAGCCAGGCTCGGTGGCTCAGTCTGTAATCCCACGCCTTGGCAGGCTGAGGTGAGTGGATTGCCTGAGCCCGCGGGCTCGAGACCCGCCTGAACAACTTGGCGAGACTTCATCTCTACAATAAATCAAAAATTAGCCGGGCGAGGCAGCGCGCGCCTGTAATTCCGGCTACTCGGAAGGCTGAGGCGGAAGGATTGCCGGAGCCCAGCAGGTCGAGGCTGCGGCGGCCGGGAGTGGCCACTGCACTCCAGTCTGGGTGACAGAGTGAGACTTCAACTCAAAAAAAAAGAAAAAACAGAAAACATCAGTATGAATTTAAGTTTAGTTTAGTATATAACTGATCAGTTTACATAGAAATGACTATAGATACACAGATACACGTTTACACGTTGATTGTTGCACATGTATTTTCTAGCCCTTTCCAATAACACCCCAACAGCAACAAACACACCTCATACCCAGATCTTTGTTTCTAATACCATTCTTCAATAAAAAAGAGATCAAGACTCTTTGGAGGGAAAAAAAAAACCAATTGTAAGTTGGGGCAGGAAATATACAATATAAGCCTAGAGCACCATGTAGTGTCAGAAAATGAATATGTGCTCACAAATCAAAACACTGGATATACAGCAAAGGAAAAGGAGAACCACCTGAAAGACTTCCAATGCCCAATGTCAGAAAATTTGAGCAACAAAATAAATGACATATATGGTATTGGATTATAATCCAAAGCATAAAATAAATACCAAGCTTATATAAATAAATTATTGAGTAAAAAACTAAACAAGGGAAAAAAGACAAATCTCCCACACAGAATAATTCCAAATAATTTATGTAGATACGCTGCCCTCAACAATATGGAACATAACTCCCCATCCTTTAAGTGAGATAAATGAGTGACTAGTTTTCAGAGAGTAGATCATTTTTTAAAAGGTGTAAAAAGTAAGTTTACAGTATATTTGGTAAACACTGCCTTAGCCAGATGACCAAGGTTAATATCATCAGTGACAAATATACTTGAGAATGTCACTTCACTTTGTGCCTCCCTTTGTATTATCCCAATCAAACTATGAGGAATACATTAGCTAAAATCAAAACTAGGAACATTCTACAAAATACCAATACTTCTAAAAAAAGTCAAGGTTATCAAAAATAAAGAACAGATTGTCACAGCCCAGAGGAGGCTAAGGAAACATGGAAAAGAAATGTGATGTGATATATCTAGATAGAATTCTGGAATAGAAAAAGAAAAAAAATGATGAAATCTGAAAAAAGTCTATAGTTTAGTTAGTAAAAATATCAGTGTTGGTTCATTAATTGTGGCAAATGTTGCATTGCAATTTAAGATAGTAACACTAGGGAAAACTGGGTGCAGAGCATATGAGACCTCTGTGCTATCTTTGCAATTTTCTTTAAAAGTATTCTAAAATGCAAATGCTGGTTTTTAAAATGTCCAAGAATTGTGTTACATCTGGCCTAGCATCAGTGGCAAGAAAAAAACATGACTGCTTGCTCTCTGACAGGAACTCAATTACACATATGTCTTATTCACATCACAAGGATTTATTAAATGGGTGATACAACTATCCCCAGCTTACTAAAGAAAAATCCCAAGGCGAGTGGGTCAAATAATGTGTCCAGGATTACACAGCTGAATAGCAGTGATACTAGATTAATATCCAACATGCCTGATCACAACTCTCACTAATAAGTACTATGTTCCTCCATCTCTCAGCAAGATCATGGAAAGATGTGGTATTTGATACTGTGTTAACAAATAATTGAGTGCGCAAGATAAAAATTTCCCCTGATAAAAGACTATATATAATCTATAACATTTTTTTAATATATTTCTTTCTTAACATATTATCATGCTTATGTTGCCATGATGTTTTTTTCACATGAATAAGATTAACATAGAAGCAGAATTTTTTGTATAGCTATTTCCTGTAGATGCTAATGCATTGTTCATCACTGCATAAAAAAAGTTTAAATGAACAGACAAAAATTATTTGGAAAGAAACTCACCACTAAAAATCAGTATTCTAGATTTCATAACCCTAAGGTCAGCCCAACCACAATAAACTATTAACTGATTTCTTAAGGTTTTATTAAGTTCCATGCTCATTCCTTCTGAACAATTGTTGCCCATGCATTTGAGAAGCTTCAAGTATACCTTCTGTTCCAGGGGTAAATACCGACAGAAAGTTAACATAAGAATCTAACTAAACAAGTAGCTCTTGAGGCAGGCATACAGTCTTGGCTGTTAATATTAGTTTGCAGACAAGATGATAAGAACAAACTTTAAAGACGTTCTAAGGTACCACAAGGAATTCTATCAAGCAGTGCCTAGACTCAATGCCTGTAGTTAAGGGGAGATGCACCACTGGGGTCAGGTCTTTGCAAAATGACCTTGCTCAAGTTTATCAAAGCACACTCATCAAAAATGTTTTGAGGCACATATGGAGTTCAGCATCTCTGGGCCAACATTTCTGTTGACTGTGGAACTTTTATAGTGTTTTATGGGAACTTTGCTTTCTAGCATGCCATGTGTTAGATATTTTTTTGGATGTCTCCACCATGGAATTCAATGCTATTGAAATACTAGTTGGGCAACATGTCAAGATTTTCCATAATGACTTCTTGTTATTCTGAGATGCAGATATATAAGATAAACACAAATGTGATAAAGATTCCTCTTTGTCTAAACTTATTTCTAGTTTATTTTTTGTGCCCAAAACTGACTTTTTCTAATACTACAAGAAAGACATCTTCAACTAGGGGTTGAAATTTAGATAAGAGTACTTCTCCCCACCTCAATGCATCAATTTGATTCTCAAAGTCACATAAACAAGGTGCCAGCTCCAGAGACAAAGAGGAGGGCAGAAAGCTTGACATACTGCTAACCTCCATGGTTCAAACCAAGAAAGTGAGAATAAATGACAGACCAAGGTTATTCATAACCAAGGAAAGATGAAAAGAATGAACAATTAATACCTGTAATTCATCATAAAAAAAGGAAAAGTCTAAGCTAATGTATAGATTTATACCAAAGTCTGTGCTATTTGAGGGTAATTCTGGTTCTAGGTACAAAACTCAGTGATAGTTTAGAAATTTCTGTGTGTATGGGTGTGTGAGTCTGTGTGTATGCTTGGGATTGCACAAGTCTTGGGTTAAATATATGTATGCGTGCATTCCAAGCACCATACTAATTTGGGGCCTCCTGATTTTTAGCATCCTCCAACTAAATGTAACATAGAGGAAACCTCATTAACACAAGGCATGCTAAGCTATCCCAGCACTGTGAGTGAGGACAGAGATGCGACTTTGGTCCCTTGCACTGGTTTTTTCCTGCACAGCTAGGGTTAAAAAAAAAAAGGCAGCAGCAAAGATGAACTCTTCCTGCAACTAGGAATAAGAAAGCCATCATACAGAGATTAGTTGCTGAGAAGTGACCACTAGCACTAAGGTATGTGTATTCACATTGTATATGCTCAGAAATATTTGAGAAAGAAAGAAAACCAGGGAAAGGATTGATCAGCATGACACTGCCACACTGATCAAATATTATAGCTTCTTCTAGTGGTGAGGACAACAGGAAAACCATCAATAGTAACTTCTCTAAGAATACATCTGGCATTGAGGTTTTTAGTAATGACCCCTGAAAGCTCACAGAACTATAAGCAAAGACAGACATACTTCCCCTTTGCCTCAATAATTGCTGAATCACAATCACCAGGTATGTCTTCAGCCACTAACATAAACTGGAACAGCACACAAAATGCCTTGGTGGATTGTCTTCACGCTATTTTAGTTAAGGAGGAAAAGCCTATTTTGTGTGCCAATGAATATTGCAGTTTTGTGGGACATGTCTGTGGTCCCTGGCTTTCTGCAGTGGAATGTTATGGTGATACAAGTCATGGAAGCCCAGAGTAGCTAATGATATGAAGAGAAACTGGAGCTAAGGGTCATTTTCCTGCAGAAAATTCACCACAACACTTCCCCTATCCCTACAGCAAATAGCAAAACCATCATATTGTCAAAGTAGATTCCACCTGCAACATTAGTACCCCTTGCCTGTTTTCACACAGTGATGAGTTACTTAGACGATTGTCTCTGATATTATCTAAATTATACTCATATTGAATAAATGACAGCCTAGCAATAAGATGATGATCTAACGGAGGCTTGATTTTTATTGATGGTGACTACAATATACTTAAGAACATTCAGAATAAAACCTGATATGATGACTACAAGCTACCACTTGAGATGATTAAACAAAAACAGTAATATCAAATGAAGTGTCTGTTTAGTATATTAGTAAGATTAAGAGCTCTTAGTATCTGTAGAAATAAAATAAGCTATGTATAAATGGGAAAAAAGGGAGGGAGAAATTCAGGTGATTATTTTAGTCTGAAACAGCAAGAACGTTCTTTAATTCCCTTAAAGGAATAAACAAAAGTGTGTTCCATTTTAAACTTGTGAACTAAGTTTTGTTGGAAGAGACTCATTCAAGGCTCCTGTCCGTTCAGTTCTTTGATGGGATGAAGATATCAGTATCTGGAATAATAGGAATTTTTAACAGCTTTTAGAATAAAACTTAAAATGTCAGTTCATTATTTGAAGTTATTCAACAGAATAAGACTTTAATACTGCAGGTATTGAATTCTCATTTTGAAAACTGCTCACTAAGCCATTCATGGAGCATGTTCCATACATCTAGCTCCGTGCTGTTAGTATATAATAGAGTCAAATTTTGTGAGTCCAATTATAAGGATGCGGGTTTAAGAAAGGCACCAGTCACTGTGAATCCCAGGGAAACTTCATGAAGGAGTTTGGACATAAGACTGTTATTAAGCAAGAGTCAGACACAGAGCAAAGAAAGGAAAAGAAGGAGGAAGACCTTCTACATAGCAGTGATGTTGATAGAGGTGCAAACAGAGAAAATACCAAGGGTAGAGTAGACAGGAAGAATCCCAGCTTCCAGTAACCTGGTGAATAAAAATATTAATAATAATAATAAATATTTTTTATTAATAATAGCTACTATTTCCTTCTACTACTTTTTCTCTTTTAACTGAAAAAAAAGGATTTGAAGAATCATAGAAGCCAGAGGGCTTCAGATTTAAGGCAGTAAGTCAAAAGAAGCCCCTATAGTTTTTCTCAGCATAGAGAGCCAGGCTACTTCATGGCATTATCACTTCTCTAAAGTCCTTGTCTGTTGGATGGTGTCCGGTCCACAGTGGCTATTCTTTTTGTTGTTGTTGTTGATGATGATTAGGGGCCTCACTCTGTTGTTCACACTGGAGTGCAGTGGCACAGTCATGGCTCACCACAGCCTTGACTTCCCTGTTCAGGAGAGTAGCTGGAACTACAGGTATGTGCCACCATACCCAGCTAATTTTCTTTATTTCATTTTTATTTTTTGTGGAGACAAAGTCTAGCTTTTTTACTTTGACTGGTCTTGAAGCAATTATCTTGCCTTGGCCTCCCAAAAGGCTGGGATTACTGCACGGGCTTGAGCTACCATGCCAGGCTTCATGGTAACTATTATAAACATGCATTTACTCATGAATCTTACTGTATCCAAGCCAGAGATATCCATGAGATCCTGAGAAAGATGTGTGAACTGAGAAGGCAAAGAAGGCAAATCTAGCACTTTCCTATTAGTTAGGGCTTGAGCCCCAAACTAAATTTAGAATTCAAAGAGGATGAGATAGGCCACATTGAAACCTTGTTAGACTTGAGCTTGTCAGAGTCAGGTAACTTCAACCCTGCTCCATCCTTTCCATGCCCACCCAACCCCAGTCTTAGCAAACTTTGAACTTAGATTACATCCCCATTAAAAAAGTCAACTTATGGCATGCCTGATACAGTCCAGCAAAAGGGAGCTGTTAACTTCCACGATAAAAATATCTAATATTTTCCCTGTTGGAGGTTAGGAATATGAAACATTTTTATTTTTTGTTTGTAAACAACTGTTTATGACGCTGTGTACCTAATTATTTCTTTGGTATAAATCCCTTGCAGCAAAGTTCTTCAATCAAGATGTTTCTTTAAACTCTTGATGCATATTGAAAAATTGCCCTCCAGAGAAACCATACCATTTATTCTACCATCTGCTGCATATCTGAGTGCCCATTTTAACACATCCTGACTAACACTAGATACTATCATTTTTTAAAATATATTCTGATTTGACAAGTGGAAAATTTCTCCTTTTGTTTGCTTTGTTTGGCTGCTAGGAGGGAGTACATCTTTTTTTCTTTTGGGGGAATTGAGTATTCTTGTCTGTTGCCTCATTATTCTAAAATGAATAATGATAATATTTATTACAGTATTTTCAAATAGTTATGATTTTTTCACTTTCGTGAATTTGTTGTAAATAAACACAGAATTTAAGTCTGATTTATAAGTACATCAGTGTGTTCTATGAGCAGGGCTTTCTTGGCAGGGAAGAAGCTGGAAGCCCTGCTTTCTGAATTTCTGCCATAGCATACAGACCCCACTTTCCATGAGAAGGCCAAAACCGTGAGCAGGCATAATCCCAGAGACAAGGAAACTGGCATAATATCTCTGTCCTTTACTCTTCATAGTTAGTTTAGCTCCTTTGTTAACTTTGTTCAATGGACATCTTAGCAACATCTCTCCCAAGTGAAGTAATTTTATTAAAGCATTCAGTTTCATTATTTTTTGGCCAAATGTGTAAGAGTAGTTAATGGTCTCATGATTCTTCAAATTCTTTTTTTTTAATTAAAAGATAAAAAGTAGTAGAAGGAAATAGGCATAGAGAAGTGAAAGCATTCTTGACTTCATATGGGATATCTCTAGGCAGAACCTAGGACATGAGAGAGACTGGGAGAGGCTGGGCTTGGGAAGTCACCTGCCAGATTCTGCTGCAGAAGCCTAGTCCAGAGGCAGAAACTTGTTCCCGAGGAGTATTGCCTGGGTTTCTGCATTGCACACCTCCAGAGGGCACTATTCCCCAGAAAACATGACAAAAATGGTCCTCCTGGAGTTGTGCTATGTGAAAACCCCTTATGGAACTAGGAACAGGGACAGGCAACTATGTTTAGAAGGGAGAGTCCAGGTTGAGACCTAGGAACCAGGAAGTAATGGGAGAGTCAGGCAAATACCTACAATCTGACGGTACCCAGAGTAAGCACCCTTTCTATGGGCAGGCTTGGAACCTTCCTTGGAGTAGGATTTCACTCTTTCTAAAAAGGATTATTCAGAGCAAGTATTTAGGTAATCTTAGTACTATAGAAGCTACCAAGAAAATGGACTCAGACAAAAAAAAAATACAGTTAGCATTGAAACTGTGTATGAGGTGCGACTGTATCTCAGGATCAAATCAGAAGAGTTATCAAGGGAAAGGGAAAAGCAAGGAAGTCAAGAATAGGAGGAGCAAAGTTGACTCTTACTAGGTGGAGAAACGTAGTAGATACTCTCAGTGGCCTGCCTAGATCACCTTGCCAGCCAGGACTCTTGCATCACAGTTGGTGGAGTGTTGCTGATCACATATTCTGCCATTCTTTATGCAGAATTGCTCTCAGGAAAACTGGAGGTGCCTTATCAGGGAGCTCATGCCCCCATGTTCCATGTAAAAATTCAACCAGTGACTGACACTGGAGTTCCAAAGGCTGGACCCCTTGCTAACACTACAGTCAATCTGCTCCAGAGCATCCCCTGGGAGGAGACTATAGCTATTCTCCAGCTGAGACAATGCTTAGCTTATTCCTCAGCCCTATCCTGCTTCCCTCCCTCTCCTTCTTTTAAGAGCACATCTCAACAAATCATTACCAAACAATCTCTGCCTCTGGCTCTGCAACTTAGAACTCAACCTAAAGTAGGGGAGATGACCTGGAATCCACTATACTATACTTCTAAGCTTGAGACTCTGACACTCTTCCTAACTCTACCACTTCACATCGGAATTAATTAAGATGCACTTTCACAGATCATTATGAGTACTGTGCCCTTTTAATATATCTGTTAAAATGCATAGATTCCTGGGGTCCATTATAGACTCACATTAAAAAATCACCTTTGTTGGGGCTCAAAGTATCTTGGGAGAGTTTCTTGCACTTTAAAGATTAAGAATAATGTTTTAGGACTTGGAATAGGAAGAAATTATTGATTGAAATCTAGTAGGTGGGTAAAGAAAGAAAAGAGAGGCGCAGGAGCTAGAGTGGATGGCTGAAGCAGAAGTTGAGATTGAATGTGTATTTAACACAATGTCATCCAAATAAGATGCATCTCAGTAGTGAAATCAACTTTTCCAGGAGGGATTCAGAGTGCAAAAATATCTCCTAGAGCATTATGTGACCTTTGGTAGTTTATGTCACTTCATTGACCATTAAAACCCCTACTTATAAAATGAGCATAGTGAGGGTTTCCATGTAACGACTCATTTACCCATTATGGAGGTAGACTGAAACAATGTGCTAGGTGCTGTAAACCAGTTGGAAGAAAGAACATTCCACAGATACAAATTATAACACCATTATTACCACCCTGGCTAAGTTTCAAAACCACAGTCAAGTTTTGAAGCCTTATAATATTCATGAAGCTATAATTAAGTTTGAGAAGCTGAAGATTTTATTTGTAAGATGTCAGTCAGTGAAAGGAATTTCTTATCCACTACTTAAATTATGCTTAACTGAAGGCAGCTAGCACCTAGGAGACTCCTGCAAACTGGAGAGTCATATTTGCTTTAAAAGTCAGACTGCATAATGGATACTTTTTTCTCATTAAATTTTGGCTAAATTTTAAAGGGAAAACCTTTGAAATGAAGACAGATTCTTTATGTGGCAATTCACACAAGGATGAAGTCTGGTCATCTATCACCAGGACAATGGAAGGGTCTTGGACGGAGAGAAAATGAGGTTGTCAAGACAAAGGCCTCAAGCCTATGATGATATATTATGGGAAGCAAGGCATCATGGCTCACAAAGAGCATGTGAAGATGCAGGTAATGAGCCATCATGTGCTTTCTGCCCCCACATAACCATTCCATCACAATGCACGTGTTTCCCTGGGACTGTTCAGCACCTGGACAGACATAAGCTGGTGGGAAGTCCATGAAGAGAAATCCCAGCAGATTTGCATTCTGGTTTTAGCATATTCACCTTGACCAGTTCAAGCGCAAAAGAGTAACAAATTCTGACCTCTGCTTCTCCATACCTATCAATAAGGGATAAAAGGGTCAATTTTCTAAACATAATATGAGAAAATGTACTCTATATTTGTGTTCTATGGCTATGCATGAGACTGTAAACCTCTCTAAACTCAAGTTCTTCATTTTGTAAAATAAGAAAGGATAAATATAGGTAAATTCCCACATCTCCAATTTGGATTCTAAGTATGCTCAGATTTTATATTAAAGGCTATCCAGAGGCCACTTAGTTACTGGAATTCTGTTGGCTAGTAATGATGACCAAAGAACTCAACTCTTTCTGGTCACTGGTTTTCGTTTTCTCATTTTCCAAACCTTATCTTGGGCTGATAATTACAGTCGGATAAATGTAACTGCATTTCACTTCTCTGCTAATGTGTACTCTAGTAGAAATCTTAATTAGCAGAGAAATAACTGAAGGATAGTAAGCCAGAGAGAGAAAGAGGAGAAAATATCCCCAAAATAAGGATTTTACAATAACAATGTGTGATTTGACTTTTCCTCAACTTATCTTTCTAGCATTAAAGAAAATAAATATTAGAGAAAAGGAAAGAGGAAAAAAATTATGTATTCTTTGCTTGAGCTGAGCCAAGAATATGGCCAGTGACAAAATATGGTTGTAAAAATCAGGAGTTAGGTTTTTGTCTCTTGGTCCTTTAACAGATCACTCACGTCCCAGGAGCATGTTTAGACCCACATGAATAAGAGTCTAACTCCCTCTTGGGAGCAGCGTGTCTTAGTGACAGGAATGGTCTTAGAAACCAGCTTGAGCCTCCGATTAACCAAATACACTTTATTCCCAGGAAATGTGGCCAATTCTGTTTTCAATTTATTTCCTGACTATTATCCCAAATAATATGTACAGACAAGTATTTAGATGTCACATATTTTGGTTATATTAAAAAAAACACTTTGATAATCTGGAAAACATAACAAGGATGGGGAAAAGACTAGGTACTCCTGCTGGGAAAGAATCCACAAAAATGAATAAGCACCTATTTGAGGTAAATCAGATAGTGTCATTGCAATACCAAGGACTACCCCTGTGAGAGGTTATATTAGGGGTTTATTAGGTGGCAGGATTGCCAGCTTCATTGAACTGAACTAAGAAATTGTCTTTTAGTAGGATAATATGCCCTGAAAATGGATAAAGAGTAACAGTTTTTAACTTTTCTGTGGCAGATAGAATGCCCCCCTACAGATGGCCACACCTTAATCTCTGAAACATATGAATGTTCTATTACGTGGCAAAGGTATTTTGCAGATGTAATTAAAGTTAAGTGGCTTAAAATCAGGGATCTGGATTATTTAAGTGGACCCCCATATAAACCACACAAGTCTTTAAAAGCAGAGAACTTTTTCCACCTGGAGTTAGAGAAATAGGGCACAAATATGAAGACTTGACTCACAAGAGAGACTCAGTCATTATTGTGGAGAGGTCATATGGAGGAAAGTGTGTAAAAGTATGTGGGCAACCAATGAGAACAAACTCTAGGAACAACTGCTGGCTGACAGGCATGTAGCTGCAAGGAACAGAATTCAGCCTTCGACCTAGGATGAATTCCACCTCAGAGCCTTATGAGATGCTAAACAAGTTTCAACCAAGCCGTGCTCTACTAAGACTTCTGACATACAGAACTGTTAGATAATAAATGGGTTATTTTAAACTGTTAATGTGATAATTTGTTAAAGTCCCACCTTAAACCCAGTTTCAATACCAACTGTATTTTTTTTGTGCCTGAGTCCATTTTCTTAGTAGCTTCTATAGTATTAACATTACCTCAATACTTCCTCTGAATAGTCTGAATAATCTGAATATTTGCTCTGAATACACCTCTCATTGGCTAATATACATGACACATTACCCTCTGCCAAATACAGAAGGTAGATAAAAAGATACTCCGTGGGAAGACAACTGGCTTTCATATTTCATAAACTCTACCATCACAATAAATACTGTAGTGGTCTAAGAGTACTACCCTCTGAATATTTAAGACATGAAGAATGTTCATGTCTCCGAAATGATAACTGGAGCGTGCACTGTCTCCATTCTAGTCCTATAATATTTTCTGTTTTCCAAACTATTACATACTCCGAATGCCAATTTTTTTCAACCAATCAGCTGTTCTTCAGACCATATTTCAAGGGCAATTTTTGCCCAGACTATATTCTTTACTGTCACTTAATACAAATTTACAGTCATCTTCAAAAGTAAACATGTTTGAACTTAGAAAGCTTTTTATTTAAAAAGAAAAATAGGGCAAAACTGGCACCGATTTGTACTCTGTTTGCCTCCCTTCCAATTTTATGCAAAAGGCATACAGATTCTCATTCTACAGAGGAAGAAAGTGACTTTGCTTCTGGCCCTATAGCTAGCAAGCAACACACTAGAGATGGAAATTTATTCTACTTATCTCCTAAACATGTGGTCTTTAAAGGACTTTTCCTGGTAACCATTAATTATACCCCTTGCTTATGACAGGTTTCTGAAAGTATTGTCTGGATTTTAGACTGTACACACCCTACATATACCATGAAACAGTCTCTGTTCTTCAGTTTGTACAATACCTTTCCCCATTATTTTTTGTTTACTATCCACTTTTTTTACCTTTAGCTAAAAAAAGATTAAGTGTAAAAACACAATACTGTTCGGTTCCACAGAGGTTTATTCTTTTTCCCTTAATGCATTCTCTCTGGGTTTGTACAAATCCTTAGAGCCATGGCCATGATAGGACATAGCTCTAAGAGAGCTCAGGACAAACACATTCCACCCAACAGTTCAGGACACTGATAGATTATGTCAGACAGTCACTTGAAATTCATTCTTGTTTCTGCCAAGATGCTGCCAGAATAGCAGCCCAGATAAGTTGCTCCTCTGAGACTTCTTTCCCTGATGACGCAAGACTACAGGGTCCTCTGCACTTTCTCTTTCTGCATCAATTGTGTAATATGTGCTTCCCCATCTTGTTGGTCTCTGCATATTACAATGTGACATGCCATTATTTTAACCTGTTTTGCTGTTATAAATGCTTAGGTTATGTTAATTAATTGAATCATGTAAATATGTCCTATTACCTTGACTAGACTATAAACTTCTACAGGTACAGATATATCCTAATCTTTTTTTTACCTCATAGCATGCCCTTACATCCTCATGGCACAGTATTTGGGATATAATAGTATAGAAAAAATATCTGATAGACTTATTTACATTTCATCCCAAACAGTTGACTGATCCTGCCCTTTTTACAGAATATATGTATTAAGCCCTGTTTGTTCTAATCAAAGCGTTAAGGAATTTTAAATACATCAGTGTCATTAATAAAAGTAGCCAGTAGAAGGGGAATAACACCACACTGAAAACAAAGAATTTAGACTTGCAAGGAGCAAGAGAAGGTAAGAGAAGGAATGCAGAGATAATGAGAAGAGAAAAATATTTTTAATCCAAAATAAAATTTAAAATTTTGGATTATAATATTGGATTAACAATGACACTATAAAATGTAGGAATTTGTTATGTATAGGAAAAAGTCTAAAATATAAAAGAAGTGATAATAATTTTGATAAGGTGACGGGAATGTGGGAAAATTTCCCTTAGATCTCAGTTGCTATTTTAACATTGTTTTCCCAATAAAAATTCTTTAAAATTATGCAGCCATTAAGAAGGACAAACATATGGACTTCACAGCAACTTGGATGGATTTAGAGTTTATCATACTCAATGATCTTTTACAGAAATAAAGAATAGGGTACCATATATTCTCACTCATAAGCAGACCTTGAACGATTATCATAATACTATAAGAAAGGGACTGGCAGTAGTGGGAAACTGCCAATGGAGGAGGGGTGGGATTGGCATTGAGGGAAACTGCCAGGGAAATGGAGGGGGGGAGTGCATACCTCATCAACAAGGGTACCTGCCCAACAAATATTTGTATACCTAACCCTGAATTGTACCCTACATCTTTAAGATAAAAAAATTTAAAAGCTAAAAAAAATCTTTAAAAATACATCAATTCTCTCTGGAAAATTCCCTCTCTATCACCTAAGTTATTTTCCAAGCAAAATCAAATAATTATATTTAAAGCAACCAACAAAAACCATTTAACAGGAAAAATGAAAACCAATGAACCATGAATCTTCTCCCACCAGTAAATTTAAAATGAGGCCCAGCGTTCATCGGGTCATTCCTTGTAACCACACAACTATCCTTTCCACCATTCAAGTAACTTGCTGGTGTTCCATTTGGTCAAATGAGTCCTTAGTTTATTTAGCTTTACATATTTTCCCCCTAAAGCTAATAAAAAGCCTGCTTAACACTGGCATATTAGGCTAGTCAGTAAGAACTCTTGGGAAATTTGAGAAGTACAGATAGACCCCAACTTTACCACAGTTCAGCTGGAGATTTTTTTGACTTTACAATGGGACCAAACAATATGCAATCAGTAGAAACTGAACTTCAATTACGCATACAACCAATCTAGTTTTCACTTCTAATATAATGTTCAATAAATTACAGAAGACAGTCAACACTTTATTATAAAATGAGCTTTGTGTTAGATGATTATGGCTAACTACAGGCTAATGGAAGTATTCTGAGCACATTTAAGGCAGGCAAGGCTAAACTGTGATGTTTGGTGAGTTAGGTGTATTCAATGTATTTTCAATGTATCATATTTCCAACTTACAGTGAGTCTATTGAGACATAACTCCATTATCAGTCAAGGAATTTGTAATTTGTGGGAAATCACATAAACTTAAGCTTATTTTTAATTTTTATTTATGTTAAGTCAAGGGCTCACTCTTGACTGGTTGAAGTGCAGTGGTACAATTGTGGCTACCGTAGTCTTAGTTTCCTGGGCTCAGGCGATTCTTCCACTTCAGCCTACTGGGTAGTTAGGACTACAGGCATATGCCAACACTAATTTCTTTTACTTTTTATAGAGACAAGGTCTGCTATGCTGCCTAGTCTGGTCTCAAACTCTTGGGCTCAAGAGATCCTCCAGTCTTAGCCTTCCAAAGTGCTGGGATTATAGACATGAGTCACTGAGCCTGGCCAAAATCACATAAAGTTATGTTTAGAAGTTAAATGAGATTCACTTTTGGCACCTCTTTCTATGTCTATTTCTTCACTTCCTCTATGGAACCCAAACTCTTGTCATTGTCTTCATGATGTTCTCTCTCTACAACATCCTACCTTGGTCAAGAAGGGCAGATCTCTCAGGATCCTAACTGTTCATGACCTCAATCCTCCACAAGACATGTGAACTTATCCTTCAGAGCCCTGTCTTCCACTATGGAATCTGTAGCAGTATTAAAGCTAGTGATATGTGCCATCCAAGATAGCACTTGTATTATTATAGGTAATAGGAGCTTTGAGGCAATGAGAAGATTGGGCCAGAGAATTTCTGAGGGCAGCTCACTGTCATATCTTATCTATTTGTTCACTACATGTAACATACACTCGCCTCATCCTTGTGCTTGGTGAGGAGAGGATATAAAAATATATTCTACATTTACAATCTTTAAGGAAACCGTGATTTAAGAAAGAAGCTTGACAATAGCTACAAGAATACAGAAGTTCCTCAGGGAGCATTCAAAGATGTACAGATAACAGATGATAACAGGTGACCCAAGGATGGAATGAGGTGGAATTAGGAAGGTTCACACTAAAACCATGGACATGGTGTTTACCAACAAATGGACAGGTCAGGCTGCCCCATGCCACTAGTCTATCTAGCCCTACTGGGGATGAAGAATAACTGAGGTTCAAGGTAGAATTCTCTGTAGTGTAATAGAGTCCTTTCTCCTCAGGAAAGGATCAAATGAAGATTGAAGCAAAATCCCCAACTGCCTGAATCAATAAAAATTCCCCTGAGGTGAATATCTTGGGAGCCTTTGAATAGACTTGACAACTGGAAAGATGAAGAATTCAAGAGAACATAAACAAATACTAGCCAAATCTTATGATAAACATCATAAAGGAAAAGACATATCAGTTTAATTGTGATATATAAGATAGATACTATATATGTCATGTTTAGATAAGTTAAATGATTTTAAATATATGTATCTTATATATGTGTACATAAAGAGATAAGGAATATTGTTAAAGATATTTTATCATCTAAATGTTTGTATGGGAGCATCACATAATTTATTTTACTTTATTTTAAGTTCTGTTCCTTAACATTGGTATATTGCCTACATATGAGGCAACTGAGGCACAGAGAAACTTTTCAAATTTTTTCCCAAATCCCACATATCCAGAAATAAAACCAGAAATTAAAGAAGTGTCTAATTCTACTATACAGATGTAGACTAATGATAAGAGTTGTGTCAGTGTGTATATGTTTTAAAGGAACACAGAGACAGTATGTAATACTTTTATTTAATTGCATCAACACTTTAATTGGCAATATGGTCCACAGAGAAACCCTAAATCTAGAGAATAATATAAGTAATTGCAATTACAGAAAATCCCATCTGTTTTCTGGCATATTAGAACTGCATGGAGAAGGCAGCTTCAAACTTTTGGCAACCTTGCATTGTAGACAGATGTGGCCAAAGACAATATGTTTCATTTGTATGAGCAGCTGCCCCTGACCAAGATGAAAAACAAACTTTGATGTAGGGAAAGACAGAGAAGACAGCTACCATCTGTGAGGTGCCTTGAATCCTTTTCTGTGAAAATCCAGTCTCTTATAGTTCTACAAGCCTCAACAACTACCTGACCTGAAGTCCACTTATTCAAAATCTCCCCATTTCTGTTCAAGTATCTGTGTTTAAAAGTTCTTTGCTCATCTTGCATCAAAAAAGAAACTCGGGGAAGGGTGGAGTGAGATGGAATCGGTGGGTCTGTTGTGAAGCAGACATGACATTTACTGAGTTAGCTGGTCCTCCCAGGGAGCCTGGAGAAGAGCCCAATAGGAGTAGCTGCTGTTCATGGGAAATGTCCAGCCTCTGATGAACTTGCATAGCTGCACACCTCCATTCCTCTTCAATCCTTCTCCTCCATTCCTGAAATGCATTTAGTTATCACACCCTTGGCTAGCCTCAAAGATGTTATGGCAAACAACCATTTTTTACTTTCCATAAAAGTGATGGTAAGAAAAATGTTTAGGACATTACAAAGTGGTTTCTTATTGAGAGATACAGGAAAAAGTTATCTCAGGATTCACCATCAAGAAGAGGTTCATTTCTACAAAGCATCGTAAGCAACTGGTGTGATTGTTTCTCTTGGACTCTGTGGTTCAGGGTCATGTTGTTGCTCACCTCTAGCCACAGAACATAATTTCATGACATGTGTTTTGAGTCTAAACACAACCTTGACTTTATATAATTTCTCTTTACCCTTATTCTGCAAAATTTCCATATTTTAAAAAGTCATAAGTATCATGGTCAAGAGGCCTAAGGAGCAATGATGAATAATTGCAATGTGGTGATATGTAAATGGCATCTTAGAACAGGGCAAGGAGCATTAGATAAAAATTAAGAAAGTATGAATAACAGATAGACTTTAGTTAATAATAATAATGCATCAATATTGGTTCTCTAATTGTGATATATAACATTAATGTAAACATTAATGAACATTGGGGGAAACTGGCTGTGGAATGTATTCAGACTCTTCACAAATTCTCTGTAAATCTTTCATATTATTCTTTTTTTTAGATTAGAAAATATAGTTTATTTTGAAGGTAAATTGGAGAGAGAGAGAGAAAGAGGGATTCAACTCCCCCAAGGGAGGGGAGTGACCTCCATATTATTCCAAAATTAAAAGTTTATTTTTTAAAAATCAAGGCAGATATTGGGTACCATATATTAAACCACAGCAAACTTTCTATTATTCTTACTTCTTATTTATTCAATGACAACAACAACAACAAAAAGTCATATTGTAGGAATTTTTGTAGATTGCCTTAGTGTATTCTGGAAAAACAGATAGATATTAATGCATAAAACACATCCAGGCATGTGTGTTTAACATTTTGGTTAAATAAACAATGTTTTTCATAATGTTGTTAGCTAATGTGGGCTATGCCAGTTAACTAACTGGGAGATTGCTGCACAGCCCTGGCATTCTATATCTTGATTCACTTCCTACTGATTATTATTATTATTTATTCATAGCACTTTTTAAAAAGTGGTGATATATAGGTATACCCTCAAAAACACAATTTGACTTTCATTTCTATTTTTCATTTTCAATAAATTCAACTCTAATAGCTCTGTGACCACTTTCTAACTTATTCACATCACTTTAGAGTCCAACACATATGTTCTCATAACTAAATGTGTTCTCACTTACAAACTGAACTAGTCGTGAAGACATGGTTTTAAAAACTCAAAGGCCAGGACTGATTTTCTATATTATGCAAAGGTTTTAAAATGAGGAAATATATGTTTTATAATTAGAATTTTAAAATAAAACCAATTTTAATTTTAAGAAAATGCACTCTGACAAAGGACATAACAAAAAAGTCTCAGAAGCTAAAATTATAAAAGCTGAGGAAAATAATAAACCTCAATAATATTTAAAAAGATAAAAGTTAAAATGGGATACAAATTTTCACAGATGTAGGGTTTTGAAAAGTATAATGCACAATAATAAAAAAAAGAAAAGTATAATGCCTAATAATAGTGTCCCAGGGATCACTGGGCAATTTCGTGAAGGATGCTGAAGCTATGTGTGATTCTTAGTCATTTTCTACATAACAGTGTTTCCTTAACCTTTGAACACATAGACTTGGATAACTGTCCCTAAGAAAGGATGGTATAGCTAGGTTGACACCATTTTATCCTAGGATATGTTATAATTAAATCCCTTACAAAGAGTGGATATGTGAGCCAGAGATGTTTAACAATCTTTGCAGTATGCCATAAAAATTTGTGTATGTTATTTTGCAAGAATTGTCTCTATTGTTAAAAGAAATGATCCTGGGCCCTTGTGCCTCATGTGAGAAAGGAAATCTTATAACTTCTCATCAGCGCCAATCATCCTGGGTTAGACCTAGAACATGGGACCCCTCAGTAGAGAAAAATTCACTGTGTTAGCCTAGACATTTTGTTACTCTTAGGATGAGATTACGCTCCAGTTCTACTCGAAGGCTTTAAACAAAGAAGACTTCGCTGGTGGAGACATGAAAACTCAGTACAGTAATATCTGATTATTGCTTAATGTTACCTTGATGAAAAAGTAAAGGTATTTTGTTGACAAACCCTTCTGGCAAATATCTCTCTGTACTGGAGCTCTGAATTTTTCATTCACTGCCTTGATAAAAAGTACCTACTATTAGCTTCATGGAGCCCTGGTAATGAAGAAAAAAATGTTTTTCATCTTCAAGGCATTTTGACACAGTAATTTTGACAGTAAAACTTTAATTAAGCTAAAGATTCTAAAGATTCTAACCATATATTGCATACGCATAAGGCTTACCCTCTTATGAATGAAAGGCTATAGCACTAATCCAGGTTTAATCGTTTTATAGATTGAATTATTGCTCCAAAATATTAGGTGCTCATCCCACGAGGTGGGTTATATTTCCTTTCTTCATTGATATCTCGCTTGATCATGAAATTTGCTCTGGTCAATAAAATTTGAGTTGAAGTGATACATGTAATGTTTAGCAGAAGCTTTAAGCTCAGTACACATGTTGGCCATTCTCAATTCCCTTTGCCACAACTATCAATATTCCAGATAGAAGCTGCTCTGTAGATTGACTCCCAGAGAGCAGAAGGGAGTTTTAACTAACATACAATGGACAGGTAGCATGAGTGAGAAATAATTATTTATTATTATAAGACATTAAACTAGGGTTCATTTGTTATCACAGCTTATCCTGACTAATATAGAAATTGGTATCTAAAAGTAGAGGGATGCTATAACCACAACAAAACCAACAATAAAACAACAACCAAAAATTAGATATAGAAACAGGTCACAGATGACAAAAGAACTGTGATCAGGGTCAAAAGGTTATAGACCCATTATTATGCCATGGCAAAACACTCAGTAATATTGTCACCTGCAATTATTTGGAAAGCAGATATTTTTCCAAATGAATTTCATGTTTACACAAGAAGGTGGGACAATTAGATGTGTAGAAATGAAAGTGAAATTGATTCCTATTTTCAGTTGTTAAAGATCAGACTGGAAAGGTCTTTGTACTGGGAAAGACCAATGAAAACTCAGATTCAAAGAACCAAGTCAAGACTCATATTCTTTTGTTAAAATAACTGAAGGAACTAATTTTATACCCATAAATCTTTCAGATGAAACAAAAATGTTTAAGAAACCAAGAGGCTAAGACTGTGACTTTCCATTAGAAGTCTGTTAGGTTCAGTGTACCTAAAAGCAAGTCTGGAAGGTGAGGCTCATCTAACAAGAATTGTAAGCATGGCTATTAGTAAGTGTCGTATCTGATGATGGTCCCCAAAGTGGCAGTTCCTATTGCTCAATCAGAAGAGATCAAGGAGGATGATATAAAAGAAGCTTGAATAATAGGGTCACTGTCCAGATGTTTTACCTTTTACAAAAGGACAATAAAAATGGTTTTTAAAGTCTGTTCCCAAAAAGTTATATCCTGCTCTCTCAGTGGCCACCAACAGAGGCCGGCCTGCAGCAGGAGAAAGAAGTAGCTAGTAGAAAGGGCTTACTGAAGCTAATACCTTTCTCTGTCTGGTCACCTAGAGTGTTAGACAAAATAATTGGGCCTACAAAGATGCCCATATCCTAATTCCTGAACTTGTAGATAAATTAGTTTTCATGGTAAAATAGATTTTGCAAATGTGATTCCTCTTCCCTTGAGATGGGGGAGATTATCCTGGGCTACCTGAATGAGCCTGACTTAATCATATGAGTCCTTAAAAGCAGAGAATCTTCTCTGGCATGACCAGAGAAAGGTGTTGGTGTGCAAGAAAAGTCAAACAGATGCAATGTTCCTGACTTTGAATATGGTAAAAAGCAGCTCTGAGCCAAGGAATGTGAGTGGCCTCTAAAAGTTAGAGAAAGCAAAGAAACACATTATCTCCGAGGGCCTCTATAAAGAAGTGCAGGCCTGACGAGACTTCCATTTTGGCCCAGGGAGAACTTTGTCAGGCTTCCAACTTACAGAACTGTCACATAATAAATTTGTATTGTTTCAAGCCACTGAGTTTGTGGTAATTTTTCATGGCAGCAATAGAAAATTAATATATCTAGTAATTACCCAATCTGGACATAGCATTTCGCCATGATTTATTGGTTTTGGAATAGCACACTTCAAATGCAAAACAAGCCAGCCAATAATAAATAAAACAAACAAATGTATCCATTCAGCATCAGAAATTATAAACTAATTTTTTACCTCTGATACCACAGCAAGGGCCAAAACCTCAGCAAGCTCTCAACTTGGATAGTGATAGATGGTTCCAAATTTTGAAAATGTAAATGGCTTATAAATTTTGAAGTATGAATTTCATCCTGTCCTTAAAATAAATGCTGGGCCCATTCCAGAAATTCTGATTCAATTTATATGGTGGAAGACCCAGATTAACGTAGGAAAGTTTTTTGTAAAAATTTTCCCAATGCTTTTAATAAGCCATGCTTGAGAACTCCTACTATAAAGGACAAGATTCTCATTGACATTATTCATTGGCTTGACTATTAATTTAGCCAAATGGATTGGATAATAGTATTAAGCTGACTGGAGTATTAGGTCCAGATCTCTTTGTGGTAAATCTCTATAGATTCAATTCACTGGCATTTCTAATGAATCTTAAATACTTATCCCTATGTAGTTCCTGTCATGCCCAGCAAATCTCTACAAAGCTTTGTGTCATAACAATGTTGTTCACCAGTCAGTGACATTTCAGAGAAAGATTAATTATTAAATAAACAGAGTGGTCACATAGACTTATGACATGACATTAACACAGGCCCAGGTGATTGTCATAGCATATTCAACACTCCTTAACACACATTATTGGTGTGAGAGTTAACAAATAGCTTCTCGATATGAAGTGTGATTACCTAGTATATTACTTTTGCCTAGAGGCACAGGCACTATATTGTATCACTGGAGGGACAATTACACAAGTCCACCCCCCAGTCATTAGAGTACAAATGTATACTATAATTTGGAGTAATAGTTATAATAAAAGCAGCCACTAGATAATTTGTGGCTAGGGAACATACTCAGGAAGGTGTTCAGAGATATGACAACCTTGATTCCATAGAATCTTATAAGGAATCATGTTTAATAGCTATTATGACCCAAAACTTGGCTCATCATATGGGCATATAATATTCCCTTCACCTTAACTACTACCTCCAAATAGAAGAAATTTTGGAAAGATGGAACATACTCATCAGGAAGCACTTCATAAGTCTCACTGGTTCTTGAACTTTAACAAGTGGTTCATTTCCTCAGTGTCTGATCCCTTTAGAATATTATCTTCCCAATCATATATCTCCATAATTAAAAGGAATAAAGAATGAACAGAAAGGAAGGGAAGTTAAACATACATGCTCACCTATTGCCTGATCCAGCTATTCCACTCCTACAAATTGAATTAATACAAATGAAAGCATGTTTTTATACTAAGATTGATAGAGGGATGTTGATAGCAGCTTTATTTGTAAAAGTTAAAAATTGACAACAGTTTAAAATCTCATCAGCAGTGAATAAATACACAAATTATGATATATACAAATAATCAAGCACTACCCAGTAATTAAAAGAATTAACTGTTAATATATGCAATACAATGATAAATATAAAAATAAATGTGCTGAGTGAAAGAAGCAGGCAAATAAGAGTATACAATATATAATTCCATTTATATTAAAATTTAGAAATTGTTAATCAACCATAGAAACAGAAAGTAAGTGGCTGCCTGAGAATGAGTGTGGAGACGGGTAGGAGAAAGGGATTTACAATGAGCTACAAAGGAATTTGGGGAGTAATATGTTCATTATCTTAAGAGTAATAATTGTTTTTTGGGCATATTCATATATGTCAAAATGTACATCTTAAGTATTAATACTTAATGTAGAAATAAGAAAAAAATTGTAAGTGGGTCAAAACCCAAGTATATTTGGTCACACCTATTATGAAATAACTATTTGTATTATGGCCGCAAATATGACTTTATTTCACATAAATTTTTCCAGAAGCGACTGTGAACAGGATATGAAATGCAAAAACTATTCTCCTGATGAACAGCAACATCATTAATAGGATAAAGAGTAATCCCATAAGTAGACATCAGAAACAATCTAAATATATAGCCGCTCATGCCAGGGTAAAATCTTTGTGAAGAACAGTCACTCTGAAACTTGTTCAGAAGGCAGTTTGGACCACATAAGGAAGCATTCAACTTTAGAAATATACAAATTGTTTAACAAAAGTAAAATGAACCTCATTAAATAATGCATTTGTGGTTTAAAGCAAATTATAATAATAACTAAGGTATATGAAACTTAAGTCAATCTCTAGGTAACTGGTTTGCAGACATGGTTAAAAAGTTCATTAGCATATCCAACAACAGAGCTGTAAATTAAATGTTTCTATTAAAACATAAATCATAACTGTTCACTATTACGATGAGTGTATTATGTCTCAAAGAATCTCCCTTTTTATACTTCACATCAATATCTGCTTGTTACTAAAAATCATTCGAGCCCTTTGGAACAAAATCAAAATGTATATAAAGTGAAAGAACAAAGACTCACGCCCCTGCATTAATCTTCATGACTTTTGGATGATAGAATATGTGCATATTTACCATAGTCCATCCAATATTAAAAATAACATAAAATAAAGAACTGAAATAGTCTAATGAAAACATGTCTGGTCTTTGTAGGAACCAATCCAGCCTGTCTTAGGCAGCAGATCTGAAGGAATTACTAAGCAAACTGGTAGTCTCGCCTCACACCAAAGAGTGAGTTAACTTTTAGCTACTGAAGTTGGTTAGGATACCCAACAAGCTGATCATGCTCAAAACAACCACTGAAACAATCAAACTTGCATGTATGGGGCTAGAAAAGCAGAATACATTCTATAGCAGCACTATTCAATAGAGCTTTCTGCAATAGTAGATGTTTTCTGCATCTGTGCTGTTCCAATATGGTAGCCACTAACCACACATGAACTGTGGCAAGTGAGGCAGAGGAACTGAATGTTTTAGTCCATAGTCATTAATTTAAATTTAAATGCAAATAGCCACATGTGGCTAGTGGCTAACGTATCTGACAGTGCCAATTCAAAGTGTTAATAAGAGATAGGGAGATCACCATTGTGGTTGTAGTCTGATATTATTTTTAGAATTTCATCTATGTGTGATAACAAGATATTCTGAGAAATGACAATGTCCAAATGAGACAAAAAGTCAATTTACTTTGATTCTTCTGTCTAAAAGATACAAACACATGCAAGAATTTTGAAACATTCTTCCATAAAGCATCTTATACAAGCATTGTATGAAAACAGATGACTGTTTTGTTTTGAGGTATTTGATTGTCTCAGCTATAAGTGAACCCCATTTTTTTCAGCATTTCTTGTATGCACACAAGAATTCCTAAGTAGAGAAGTTTTACTGCCTTAGATCATGAGGCTATAAAATCCTCTACTGCAGGATCTATGAAAATGTTTTGTTTTGTTCCGTAAGATTCAGGGTGCAATATTGCCCCCTTCCTCTTATGAGGGGAAAAGACTGAACATCTTAGCAATGGGTTGAGGAATTATGTTCCTTAACTTAATTAAACAAACTATTGCTCTATGTGAGGGTCACAGATTACAAGACTATGGAGACCCTATATCAGTTATCTATGGCCAAAATAAAGTTACATAACAAACCACTCCAAGGATTAGTGACTTAAAACAGCAAGGATTTATTTAGCTCATGAATCTAGGAGACAACTGAAAAGTTCTGCTGCTTTGGGTTGGACATGACTCATCTCAGGTGAACTCACTGATGCATTAACAGTAAGGTAGTGGATTGGTCAGGGACTGGCTGATCTAGGACAGCCTCAACAGAGAGGTCTTCCTGTTTCTGATCAATGTTATTTCTCATACCCTAGTAGGCTAACTCAGGCTTGTTCATAGGTTAAGGCAGGTGTTCCAAGAAAAAGAGTAGGAGTACTCAGGTCAAGTCTCTTGAGACCCAAACTCGGAGCTAATAAATTGTAAGGTCAATCCAGAATCAAGAGATAGGGAACAAAACTCTACCTCTTGATGAGAGGAGGTAAGTAGTTGTTTTTCAAAGAATATGGATGCAGGAAGGAGTAGAGAAATGTGATGTCTTCCACAAACCCTAATTAATAGTACCAACTTCTGGGTCAATGGCAAATGATATTCCTCATGAATGCATATTGGCATTTGGGTCAAACTTCCAGAGACAAAGAGAAGTTATTATCCTAGGACCCAATGGGTTGAAGTAAATTAAAATCTCAGTTTACAGACCGTCTTAATCTGGATCAAGCTGTAATGGACCAGTGTTATCTGGTCTTACATAATAAGGTAATTAAAAGTAGAAAGTTCATAAGCAAGGCAGTTATATTATGAAAATCAGTACCAGTATAAAATTTGTTAATGGCAGCCTCCAAGCCACTGGAATAATAGTCTCTTTGCTTGAAAGCTGTGAAATTTTATCTTCACAGACTAGCTGTCATTATATTACTAGTTCTGAGCTGTTGGTAAGCATTACAGATACCAGTCAAATCCTTTTATTATGTCTTAGATAATAGCCAAATGCACATAGACACTAGTTTTTAAAAGTGTTGTGCCCATCTGTTCCCAATTGGTACAAAGAATAATAGGAAAAGCAAAATGAACATTATAACCTCACTGAGTTGGGAAAAAGCCTGGTAAAGATATTGTGAATGTAGTAAACTTGTACAGTTACTAGGCTTTTAACCACAGCAAATATTAATATTACCATATTGCAAGACATTGGAAATAAATGTTTTTAAGGGACCCCCAGAACTTTCAAATAATTATATACTTAGCAATCTACTATAAGAGAACAATCCCAAAATAGTAACTAGACAGCAACTATGAAAACTCTCTGTACCATATACAGTGGTTTTTTTTGTAAGAAGGAAAATTGGAAGCAGCCTAAATGTCCATCAGCATAAGAATGACTCAGTAATTATAGTAGTTTAATTGAATAGTATATTATGGAGTTATTAAAATGGTGATTATAAAGGCCATGCAGCAGCATAAAAATATGTAAAAATATAAGCCCAAGTGAAATAAGATACAAAATTTCATGCACACTATGATTATTACTGCAAAACAGAATGGAAAAAAATGCATAAAGCTTCATGCAGTGCTAGTAGGAGTTGCCTTTTCAAACTCTTTCTTTTCAAAACCTTAAAAATGTTCACAACTTTTTATTGAACTTCTAGAAAGTTAATTTAACTTCTGTAAATATAACTTAAGAAAATTATCCAAAATGAAAAATAAAGAAAGTTTAGGAAGAATTTTTATACTGCAGCATTTTAAAAAAATTATAAACAAGGCAGGGCATGTTGGCTTATATCTGTAATTCCAGCACTTTGGAAGGCTGAGGCAGGCGGATTACTTGAGATCAGAAGCTCAAGATCTGTACAGCCAATAGAGCAAGACCTCATGGCTACAAAAAAAAAAAGTGAGGCATGGTGGCACACAACTCAGCTATACAGAAGGGCTGAGGCAGAGGAATCACTGGAGCCAGGAGTTCAAGACTGCAGTGAGCTACGATCATGCTACTGCACGCCAGCCTGAGCAACAGATCAAAACCTTGTCTCTGAAAAAAAATTGTGATAAACCAAAACAAGCCTAAATATGTAGAAAGAATGAAAGGACTAAAAAGGTATAGCTTATCTGCATGCAGAATGGGTTTATAGTCGTTAAGAATAAAAGGAGAAAAACAAAGAGAAATGAAAATCATAAATGTATAAGAAAAGGGAGAATTCACTTTCAGAAAGCAATCCATAAAATAATATTCACTGCATGGTTTAAAACTATGTAAATAAAGAAGAAAATACACCAAAAATCTAATGTGATTAATGGTGGCTAGATAAGAACAAATTCTTCATGTTCTTCATCTTTCTCATGCTTTTCTATATTGTTAAGTGCATGCAGTAAGCATAGTAAAGATGCATTATTCTCACAATAAGAAAAACATTATAAAATTCTACATAGCTAAAAATAGGATAAAATATCTCTACTGGCACTGACTTTGTAAGGATGACTGATTAAGGATTGTGTGCATGTGCTTGTTTTTTCTAGTTTCTGTATCCTGGAATGTAGTTGTTAAATTTATAACTTTAGAAACTATAATTTTTATGATATGATCTATGTCATACCTTGTTTTCTGACAAGACATAGCACTAGTAATGATATGTTATACTTATGTTAAATATTTACAGTTTGCCAAGTATTTCACTTGTGTTATTTCACTGCAAAGTAGTTCACTTGCATTATTTCATTCAATTCTGAGATAGTTTGGATTGTCGACCTCTCCAAATCTAATGCTGAAATGTGATCTTCGATGTTAGAGGTGGGTGATTGGGTCATGGGGGAAGGTCCCTCATGAATGACTTGGTGCACTTTTGGCAATAATGAGTGAGTTCTCACTTATTAATTCATGCGAGAACTGATGGTTTAAAAGAGTCTGGCGCTACCTCCTCCCTCTCTTACTTCTGTTTTTGCCATGTGACACACCTGAGCTCTCTCTCTCTCTCTCTCTCTCTTTCTCTTTCTCTCTGTCTCTCTCTCTCTCTGTGTCTTTTACCATGATTCCAAGCTTCTTGAAGCCTCATCAGCAGATGCTGGTGCCATGCAGAACCATGAGCCAAAATAAATCTCTTTCCTTTATAAATTGTCCAGCCTCAGGTATTCTTTTATAGCAATGCAAAAATAGACTAATATTAATTCACAGAGTTCTCTGTGAGGTACATATTGTTATCATGAACAGTCGTAAAAACTGAGACTCAGAGGTTAAGTGAAGTCACCTAAGTAATGTGACAGATACATTACTGAACCTGTGTTGGTTCCAGTGGTAGTGCTTCTAATTGTTACACTCTGTCAGTGTCGATTGCTTCCATGGAATCTTTCTAAAGATTCTTATCAGGAATGATAAAGCACTATGCCATTGCAAACATGACTCAAATCCTTTATGAAGCAAAGACATTTACTGGAAGAAAGTTACTTTGATTTGCTTTACACCCCTCTTTCCACTGTCCTTCAATGATTAATTTTTCAGTTTTGAGTTAGGCTTTGATGTTTCCGTTAGTGCTTTTCCAACATTTCTCCAGTCCCTTGATATACTCAACTAATTAAGCAGTGATGTGGACTTTACATGAAGTACTTTTTAATTAGCCAGAGTGATTCCCAAACTACTCAGCCTGGGCTTAGGACTATTAATATTAAAACTGGCAAAGTGGTACATGCAAACTCTTTATTTAAATAATGACATCTGAAATTAAGCTCAATAATTGTTTCTATGGAAACTAATGGCAAGAGCAAAATTTTCCAAATCTCCAGAAGTGACCCATTAGAAGAGGTAAAAATGAGTGACAGAAACAGTAACTGTCAATAGCATGAAATGGTTAATGCCACTTTCTCACACATTTTCATAAACATGTCTGCATATTCATTAGAAGACTATGGAATTGATACAAATGGAAAAATATTCCATGCTCATGAATTGGAAGAATTCCAGTACCCAAGGTCATCTACAGATTTAACGTAATACCTATTAAATTAATAGCAGCATTCTTCTCAGACCTTGAAACGACAATATAGGAAATCATATAAAAACATAAACGACCACAAATGGCCAAAACAATCCACAGCAAAAAAAATTAAAAAGCAGGAGGTATCACACTCTCAGACTTTAAACTTAATTATAAAGCTACAATAATCAAAACAGCCTGATATTGGTACAAGAACAGGCATAGAGACCAATGGAACAGGATAGAGATCACAGAAGCAAAATCTCAATTTCTCAACCAACTCATCTTTGACAAAGCTTCCACCATAAACCACAGGACAGAGGAGAACCTATTCAGTAAATAGTACTGGGAAAAGTGGTGGACCACATACAGAAGATTAAAACAAGACCACTACCTATTACCATATGCGAAAATCAACTCTAAATGGATCAAAGACCTAAATGTAAAACCTCAAACTATAAGAATCTTAGAAAACGCAGGAGACACCCTTATGGAAATTAGAACTGGCAATCAATTCCTGATCAAAACTCCAACTGACCAAGCCGTAAGAGATAAAAGATAGACAAGTGGGACCTCCTCAAACTGACAAGCTCCTGCAAAGCCAAGGAAACCATCGAGAGAGGGGAGACAGCCCACAGACTGGGAAAAAATATTTGCCAACTATATATATAACAAAGGACTGACATCTAGGATCTACAAGGGATTCAAATGTGCCAAAAAGAAAAAAAAATCAGCCCCATGACCAAGTAGGCAAAAGATATGAATAGACACCTCTCAAAAGAAGACATACCAGCAGCCAGCAAATACATGAAAAAAATGCTCAACCTCACTAGTCATCAAAGAAATGCAAATTAAAACCACACTGAGATACCACCTAACTCTAGTCAGGATGGCCATCATCAATAACTCAAAAAACAACAGATGCTGGAGAGGATACAGCGAAAAAGGAACCCTTCTACATTGTCAGTAGGAGTGTAAATTAGTACAACCTCTGTGGAAAACAGTTTGGTGATTCCTAAAAGATCTAAAAATTGAGTTTCCAAATGACCCTGCAATTCCCCTACTGAAAATATATCCAGAGAAACTCAAATCACTCTATGAAAAGGATACCTGCACATGCATGTTTATTGCAGCATTATTCATAATAGCAAAAACATGGAACCAATCGTGCTGCCCATTGAAAGAGGACTGGATTTTAAAAATGTGGTACATATACACGATGGAATATGACACTGCCATAAAGAAGGACAAAATTGTGAACTTTGCAGCAACCTGGATGAACTCAGAGTCTATAATACTGAGTGATCTATCATAGAAACAAAAAACTGAGTACCACATGTTCTCACTCATAAGCAGACCTTGAACAATTTTCATAACACTATAAGAAAGGGGTTGGCAGTAGTGGGAAACTGCTGGGGATGGGGGCAAGATTGGCAGTAGTGGGGGGGAGGGGCACACCTCATCAACAAGGGTACCTGCATAATGAACATTTGTATACTTAACCCTGAATTGTACTCCACATTTTTAAAATAAAAATTATTTTTAAAAGACTATGGAATTCATTTGACATTCAAGCATCTGAAATGGATAAGAGTAATACATAAAGTGAAAGTTTATTTTGTTCTTCAATAACATTGAAGTCAATTTCACAGAAATGCATAGATTAAAGCTGAAGAACCAGAAAGGTTCACGTGAATGTACGCATACATAGATGATACAGATAAACACTGCTAAAGATAAAATTCTAAGATTCTGTAGCAGAAATAAGCTTTATAAATTAGTTACACATGGAAAAGTTAAATAAGCCCTCCGCCTTCCTTGCAACCAAAAACAAAGAGAAATATTTTCTGAACTCCAGAATAAAATGCAAATATAAACATGTTTATTAAGTTGAAATCACATAAGTTCTTAAAAATAGCTTTCAGGTTCAAACATAAGAGTAGCTCATGATTTGCAAACTATTACTTTCTGCTGTGAACATTAACCAAGTTGACATTTTATGTAGTGACAATTAAAACCCCAAAATATTACTGTACAAGTTTGCAGAGTTTTAACTTGCTTTGAAAGCTCCCTCAGGTCATAAGATATTTTCCTGGCAATCCTTACATTAAAAAATCCAGACATGTTTAATAAGTGATATCCTGAATTGTACTAATAAAACACAATGACAAAGTGACATCTATAGTTGGATGACTAACAGGCATCTCAAACTTAACTTGTCCAAAATCAACCCTTTGGTCCTCCTTCCTCAATATGCTTTTCCCATAGTCCTCCCATCTCAGTCATTGGTAACACCATCTTTCTAGTTGCTCAGACCAGAGACGTTCTTGAAAAATCTGTCAGTGAGTCTCAACTATCTTTCAAAATATCCTCAGCATCAAACCACTTCTCTCCACCTTGCTTGCCACTGCCATGCCCAATCCAACACCCGCACCTGCATTATCACTGTAGGTTCCTCACTCCTCTTCCTCCTTGGCCCCTTCAGTTTTCTGTTAGTGCTTAAACACTTCAAGAATTATTCTGTTCAGACAAAGCAAGGCCAATCACATCTCAGCTGTGCTCTAACTTCCCAGAGGCTTCCTTTCCGTCTCACTCAGAAATAAGCCAAAGTTCTTACAATGGCTACTTAAGTCCTGCAAAATCTGCTCCTCTGTGTGCCTCTCTGACTCTGACCGTGTCTCCTACACTCGGTGTACTTATTGGCCCCAGCCACCCTGAACTCCTTACTTTTCTCTCACAAAGCCAGGCATGTTTGTGCCTCATCTCATGTGCTGTTCCCTCTGCTTGGAAAACCTTTTCCCAGTGTTTGCATAGCTCACTGTTTCATCACTTTCACAATTTTAATCATCTTTTTGATGAGCTTTCTCTGGTTATACTTTTTTTTTTAGTGAGAAAGCAGGATTTATTGAGAGGATAGGAAAGCTCTCACAGTGGGAGGGGATCCAAGGGTGTTGCCCCGGACATTCTTAAAAATTACCTTCCTCCACCCCATCATTCCCTCCCCACCCTTTCTCACTTTACTTTTTCCATAGCTCTTGTGATTAACTAAATGAACATGCATTTGCTTACTTCTTATTTTCGGTTTCTTTGCACTGAAATGTTAAGAGATATATTTACATTTATTGAGAACATAGGTTTTTTTCTCTTTTGTTTTCTGCTATTTGTATCTCCTATGAATGAAGCCTTACACACTAATAAGGTTGTAATCACATAAGTGGTGCTTAATAAATATTTCTTAAACAAAAGAAACATATTTTATTTTTTAAATAAGTTCTTAACTTCTTCTTTAAAAATGGCCTATATAGGCCAGACGCAGTGGCTCAAGTCTAATCCTAGCACTTTGAGAGGCCGAGGCAAGAGGATTGGCTTATATGAAAAGAAAATATACATTAAATGATTAATTAGCTAATAAGAATTGACTGAGCTTACAGATAACAATGTTGTCCAGGGTTTTATGAGGGAAGAAAGAAGCTTTGCCTTCAAAGATACTAGTTTAAGATTGAAAACAAAATTTCTTAGAAAACAATTAGAGAAAAATAAGAAATAATATACTTCTAAATGCTAAGTCTAAAGGTAGTCATGCACTGTGATGTCTAGGAGGTATGGGTTCTAATTCCTTGCTGCCATGAATTGCATGAACTATGAACCTAGAAAAAATATTGCCCTTGTGTATCCTTATCATATTTATTTTGAAAATAAGAAGACTGTCCTGGTAGATTTTTTGGTCCATTGGAGTCCTTGTTTTCTGTGGGTATATTATTTTCAGAGGAAAAAGAAATCAGTAGAAATTCCTGTGTGGCAGAAGTGAGTTACCTGTTTAGCACCTGCCTAGCCTTCCTCCTGCCTCTCAGCTTGATCATACTCCTCAGTCTCCCTAGAAACTACACTGAAGAAGCTCTGAAAAACTTGATTGAAAAATAAGACCATAGCAGGTAATTTCCTAGTGTATGCTGCTGAAACTTACCAAATATATATATGCATTTAAATATATTGGTATCTTAAAGCGTTTTCTAACATCAAAATGTGAATATTCTTGAAAATAGAAATATCTTACATAGTCATTTTCTTACCTTATCTTGTAGAAACCCATTGTCTTATATTGTTCTTATATTGTTATTTATCCATTTCATGTGTGTGATGGTTTGATTTGTTCAAGAAGATCATAAGCTCCTCTACGTCAAGAGTTATGGATTATATACCACTCTATATTTTTTCCTGCATATGTGTTTATATATAGCTATAATAGGAGTAAATAGATTCTAGAACTTTCTAAATAGTATCTGCTCAGCCTAGATACAGGAAGCGCATACCACTTCACTGTTCTATAATACAAATTAAGTCATGAGCAGATTCCATTACCCATCATCATGGGTAGTCCATCATGCTATGTTATCAACCCAGTTGAACACTTGACTTTGAATGGTAAACCAAAGATGGTCTATCTTTGTAGCATAGACAATACTGGAAAAGAATAGTGAGTAGCAATGTTCCTATGCATTACTTTTAACAGTTGGTGTTAAGGAGTCTTGGTTACGCTAGCTATGGTCCAGAGGGGAGGGCATCCTGTGGAGTTCACCAAGCCCCTGAAAGACTTGGAACAATGCATTGCCCTTCCTGGATGGTATCAGTGAGCAGCACATGCTGAGTATTTGTCTATCTGGAAACCATCATTCTGGTTTACAGATGAGAGTGTAGTTTCTTGGCATCTATACCCACAATCACCCATTACCTCACATTATCTCATCTTCTTTTGACTACTATTTATGTATTCATAAGTACACATATAAATGTATACATAAATATACATATAAATACATACATATATACATGTATATAAATATATTTATATACACATATATACAGATAGAGAGAAAGAGAGAGATCTAATCAATGCTGCTTACTTATGACTTTAGCTAAGTTCTCCTAGGCATTTTTGCAATAAAATCTCTTCCCTGTGGCTTGAATACTAGATACCTGACTTCTCAGTTGGCTTTTCTATTACTTATGTTATCTATTCTTATCACCAGAGATCAAAGCAATCTTTTCAGCTTTTCATAAACCCTTAGGGGTAATATACACTTCTACCTGATTCTAGCAATTTTTAAAAGAGGATAACAATTTTGTCTTTGGACCTCACGCCCTGGCACCTTCTAGCCTTCCTCCTGCCTAGCCTGATTTAACAAGTTGCAATGGATCTGCAGGAGATGACCCAAACCTCTGAGTTGTTATTTTACAAACACGCATTACCTGTGCAGATTCTTTTAAAGTTGGGATTTTCCAGAAGGTGTCCCGGTAGGCGGCACTGGAACCGATGTTGCCAGAACTCAGGGAACCAGGGATTCCTCGTATTAGTGTCCAGCCTCAGTTTCAGGTAATAATCATCAAATGACCTGACCTCTGGAGACTGCAGCTTTATCGTGATTCCCCCGTTGGCTTCCACCTCATAACCTTCAATGACTTCATCTCTGTCTGCCCATCCATCACTAAAAAATGCAGGGATAGGGGTAGGGAGAGAGAAAGACAAATATCTCACAAATAGAGCTCAGAGTTATTTAAGAATGAAGAAAACCAGCAAAGGCTAAAGTGTATCTTAAGTCAACATTACTACCCATTGATGATTTTTTTTTGGTAGAGAGTAAAACATTATGAAAGATTATTATACCATTTGTTTCTTTGTTTTTCACAGTTGTGAAATAATGGTGAAGATTATGACAGTACCAGTTGGAATGACTAAAGTTCATTGAGTCTTCACTAGTTATCAGATTCTGTACTATTCACTTTTGCTAAGCAGGAAGATGTCCAGCAACCAATTAAAGTCCTGGGGGATCCAGGCAATCAGACTCCTAAGTCCAGTGTTCTTTACTATTAAACCACAAAGCCTATCAGTCACTGTTCAAACAGGAAGAAAATAATGCCTAGGCACCTCAGGACTTTTGCAATAAAAGCTCAGCAAAGTTTCAATATTTCAATCAAGACCATGATATGAGTAGCATTATATAGATAAAAAAATTGATATGATTTTCAAACATGCCAACCACAGATTTTACTCCTGGGGCATTAATCAAACTTGCATTTCGTAGAGGTACACAGATACTTATTTTTCAATGCTATTAAAAGTAACAACATTAAAGGAAAGCAATCTTACTCCCAAATATGGAAAGAATACTGGAAAATAATAATATAAAAATATAAAAAGAATAAAAATAAATTAAAAAATCCTCTTCTGACTAAACCAGAGTTCACTGACATTTTATTTGGGGGGGGAGTAGAATTTTTAAAATTTAGCCATTTTTAAAAACACTGACACCTATTATAAGTGATGCAGCTCCAATTAATTCAGGAGTACAGGTGAGCCAAGTCTAAGAGGATGTTAAAGACAAATTGCCCCAGAAAGAGTTAAATGGGAAAAGAAGACTTTATTCAAGGCTTTTACAATAGATGAGAGACATTGAATCCAACTCTGCTGAAACAAAAGATGAGAGAGTTTTTAAGTGCTGGGGAGAACTAGTAGAAAAGTTCTCAAGGATTATTGGGGGAGTATTGGTCTACATAATTATGCATCTGTATTTGCTACGTGTCATTTATCTAAATTAAGCCTTTACTCTCCCATAGAAACTGGGAGATAGGGGTTTGCCATCATCCTTGATGACAGATCTAAAAAGAGATGGCTCCTAGGTCCTTGAAAAAGACATTTCTGGGCTATGAAACTTGCAAGAGGCTAGGAGAAAAATTAAATCTCAAGGGGGAAGAGAAAGAATTTATAATTTCAAGTTTTCCAAAGTAAATGCTCCAATCAAAGGAAATAAGGGATTTATAGTCAGGAAGAAACCTGTCTTAAAGTTTAGTAAAGCAAAGGGGAATATTAAAGTCATCTTGGTCAGAGTATACATTTATTCCTCTCCACACAGAGTGGTGCCCTGAGGTTATGGAATATAACTATGCAGTTTCTGACAAAGTGTTTTATTGCTTGCTTCTCATGGAGCAAGGACTGAACCAAATAACTTCCCATAGCTCAACCTTTGTTATCTGAGATCAACTAATTATCTCAGATAATTAGTGGATAAAAGTGTTCACCACTTAGCTGAGATAATCAGTAGAGTTCCTCTCTAGAATCTTTCCAGTGAACCACACATGAGCTTCATTTTCAACAGTTCAAGGGTTATAGTAGAAGGTACAGCTGACTTAACACAATCCAGAGCTAAAGAGACTGAGAATAATATATTCTAACCAGGCAGGCCAGAGAATATCTATGTGCTTCAAAATCCACTAGGATAGAGACTCTGTAATATTGCATGGGTCTTTCCTTCCTTCCTTCCTTCCTCTCTTCATTCCTTCCTTCCTTCCCTCCCTCCCCCTCTCTCTTTCTTTTCTTTCTTTCTTCCCCTTTTTTCTTCCTTGCTTCTGCATTTACCTAGCGGCCACTGTTGCCAGATGTTCTGCTGTGAATGCAACTGAGTATAAGACACACTATCCCCTGCATTATAGCCTTGTAGAGAAAGCACACTAAGTAAGAATTAAAAACTCTATGAAGTTAAAGGAAGAGAAGTGACCAGTATTATAGGGAGAGAAACTTGAGAGTTTAGCTTATTCTGGTATGTATATATGTGTGTGCCATGTGAGGTGGAGGGCTAGGGAGAGCAGGGGGATAATTAGGGATGGGTTATGTTAAAAAGTACTGTCTGAGATCTAAAATAATGTTGGCATTAGTCAGGTGAACAAAAGGGGAGGGAGTGTTATAGAATATTACTGATAGATCTGTATACAAGAAAGAGCATGGCACATTCCAGGAATTTAGAAAGAGTCAGTACGGTTGGAGAATAGAGAGAAGTATGCCATGAGATGGGGATGAGTACACAAATCTCAGGCTAGACACTATTAGCCTCGGGCCATGGGAAGTCCTCACATTGTTGTAAGCCTGTTACTCAATAAGGTCATTCCGTCTTCCACCTTATGGCGAATGTCCTGAGTATTGTTCTGGGGAATCCTCGGCTTACCATCACTGACTATGAAGGTCGGTCAAATTGATTTTTAAAAGACTGACTCATTTATATTTTCATATGCTAGTCTACTTAGAAAGGCTCAAACCAGCTTAATTATTTACATTTAAATGTACTTATATGTATATCTTAAGTACATCTACAGCAATTTGAAGAGTTGAAGTATAGTCATGCCATGCTAAAAAGAAGAGTAAAAATAAAACCAGATAGACTTTCAAGAACTTGTGCCTGTGAGTAAATATTTAAAATCAAAATGTCTTATTACTTGAGGAAGATAATTGCTTTTTGACATAAAGGTCAAGCTTGATGTGTGTTTCTCCCCAAGGTTTAATATCATGTGAGATTTTTTTTGTTTAGTCAGTCTATACAAGAACTCACAATCTCACTATTTTCAAATGTGGATGAAATGCCTAAGATGTTTATGTGCATTTTTAAGAATGATGCTTAGTTTGTAGAGGCAAGTATTTTGTATCACTGCTAGAAGCAGAGAAAAATGTGACTTCCTGGCCTTGAGCCCACCAACACAAAAGGAACATCACAGAAGTAAAGCTCTGTCTGTATGAATACAGACCAATTTTAATTCATATGGTTTAGGGGTCTGGAGTTCTAAATCCCCTTCACCACCTGTCAAAGTACTTTATCCTCTAAGTAGATGACCCCTCTTTCAGAAGTTAGAGTTAGTGTTGAATAATAAGGTCATAAAATCAAGAAGAACGGGTATATGATAGGGAAAATATTCCAGTAGGATTACTTGGTGAATATGTTTAAAAGAGTTAGTTACTAAAAATTTGTATGAGATCTTAAATCTATCACAGTTAAGGTGTTAGGAAATGCTAATCAAAAAAGTCACTGGAAAATTTCTACAAAGCAACTCTTAGATTTTATACTTTTAAATTGTTTCATCTGTGTATCACTTGTCAAATGCATTTACAGAGAATTTTGATAGATTTTGTTTAGTTGTATTGGAATTCTGTGTGCAGATATTGATTTGGTGAATTAACTGTGAAGCACACTCTACAACAGGGAGTCAGCAGTTCGCCTGATTCCAAATCTTTCTTAGATGGTGGTGTAGACAGTGCTTGACCTGAGATGACTTGCAGGTGCCTGGTGACATCCCAGGTATCTGGAGTGACTCCTTCTGTGCTGTGTGGTGACCTGGCCTCAGACAGTGCTGGACTCTCTGTGAAGAACATTCTCTGCCTCTAGCAGCTTCTGCTGCTCCATCTGCTTCCCGATTATGAGTACTTTTCCTAGCTGGGATCTGGAAATAAACTGTATATTATGGACCATTTAACCATTTAAACTACATATTTTAAGTATTTCTCACTAATATATAAGAATCCTTATTTCCCATTTCTTCTCAACATTTTTATACAGCAATTTTCATGAAGTTGTTCTTCTCCTTCAACTAAATCATTGTTTTATTCCCTGTAAGTACATTTCAAACTTGAATGATTAGAAGGTTTCTTCTACCTACTAGATTCTGATATTAACAACAGAAAAATAGTATTTCTACATCCACCAATTATAATTTGACAGGAGTTGCATTAATATTACTTTTGCATTATATCAGTTAAAATAATTTAATTAGCAAATTGACAGTAAAAAAGCAAAAATACAATAGTTTTAATTTTAATGTGCAAAAACATTTTAGAAAAGTCAATTTCCATTCAACTAAAATAATTACAATCTAAGTACTAAAGCAATTTTATTTGTGTTATAAATCCAAGTAATTGTGTTTACCTGATAATAAAACTATAATTCTTTTAAAATATTCTAGAAATTACCATATAATTGGGAACAGATAAACAGCATAATAAAACTATCTTCAAAAACACGTGTAAACAGGTGCAAATTCTATTATTTATGATGTTAACCATGCTCAAAAGGCTGAAGAAATGTAGCCTAGTGAAATTTAAATCAGATGATGTCAATTGTGGAAATTTCACAAAAGTAACATAACTTTTTCAATAATAATTTAGACTGAATCTGTTCATTTGATATATATCAATTGAATAATTGAGTCATTTATGGAACAATAAGTGAGGAAAGCCCTGCAATTTTGTGAACTTGCTGCCTATATGTTTCCAAACCACGGCACATGAAGGTGGGGTTAGGTGGAGTTCAGGTACACCTCAGTGGGTTTGCTGAGTTGAAAAAAGTCAGCTAGAAATCTGGAAAAGCCAAGGTGGGCAGAGTTCACAGGGCAAAGTACTGAAAAGGAGAAGCTACAGAGAGAGAGCACAGTCTGTACTTCCTCTCCCTCGAGTATTTTGATGAATATTAGTCAGTCATGTACGTGATGAAATTACCTAAGGTTGAGAAAATAACCAACCAAAATAATTTGAAGGAATAGTGTGTGGAGATCATATATTGTTAATAACTGTGCCCAAAAGTCAGAGTAAAAATCCTCATATTTCAGGGGAAATTGGCTAACGTACTAAAAATGATCTTGCCTCAATAGTGAGAAAAATTAATTCTAGGCAAAATGCTACTCTAGCTCTCTTAAAAGCAAGATATAAAAGAATTGAAGTAACTAAACCCCTTCCTAGAATTAGAATACTTTTTAAAAATACATGACCCCTACTTATCACCATACATAAAAAATTAACTATAAATGGATCAAAGACCTAAATGTAAAACCTCAAACTTTAAGAACCTTAGAAAATGCAGGAGACACCTTTATGGAAACTGGAACTGGCAACCAATTCCTGATCAAAACCCCAAATGCCCATGCCATAAAACATAGGGTAGATAAGTCGGACCTCATCAAACCGAAAAGTTTCTGCAAAGCAAACAAAACCATCAAGAGAGAGGGGAGATAGCCCACCGAACTGGAAAAATTATTTGCCAAGTGTAAACCTGACAAAGTCCTAACATTCAGTGTCTACAAGAAATGCAAATGTGTTGAAAAGAACAAACAGCCCTATTAAAAGTGAGCAAAAGATATGAATAGACACTTCTCAAAAGAAGACATACAAGCAGCCTACAAATACATGAAAAAATGCTCAGTAAAATGCAAATTAAAACCACAGTGAGATACCACCTAACTCCAGTAGGATGGCCATCATCAGTAACTCAAAAAACAACAGATGTTGGAAAGGATGCGGTGAAACACTTCCATACTATTGGTGGGAGTGTAAACTAATACAACCTCTGTGGAAAACAGTTTGGTAATTCCCAAAAGATCTAAAACTCAACCTTCCATATGACCCTGCATTCGCCCTACTGGGAATATACCTGAAAGAACTCAAATCACCCTATGAAAATAATAACTGTACACACATGTTTATTGCAGCATTATTCACAATAGCAAAAACATGGAACTAGCCATGCTGCCCATCAAAAGAGGACTGGATTTTTTTTAAAAAGTGATACATATACACGATAGAATATTATGCAGTCATAAAGAAGGACAAAACTATGAACTTCTCAGCAACTTGGATGGCCTTAGAGTCTGTAATACTGAGTGATCTATCATAGAATCAAAGAACTGAGCACCACATATTTTCACTCATAAGCAGATCTTGAGCAGTTACCACAATACTATAAGAAAGGGATTGGCAGTAGTGGGAAACTGCCAGAGGAGGGACGGGAAACACACCTCATCAACGAGGGTAACTTGTATACCTGACCCTCAATTATACTCCGCATTTTAAAAATAAAAAATAAATGAATAAATAATAAAATGCATAATATCCACTACCTAACAAGATAAAATTCACAATGACTAGCATCCAACAAAAAATTACCAGGCATGCAAATTCATATGTGGATTAAGGGGAGAGGAGATATTAAAGTGACAATTATAATGAATTTTCACATGGTGATGTAGGTTGGACATAGAATTTTTAAAGAGTCATGTGACATGAATAAAGAGAAGCATGATTTAGATTGAATGGACAGGAAAAGTACTAGGTGATGAGAGACATAATTTTGGAGAGAAAACACTGAACACTGAGATCTGGGCTATGCAAAAGCTTTAGCTATGTGTGGGTCAAATGGAAGAGGATGTGGCAGCTTGAGCAAATGCCTGAGAAGGGAACAAGAAGCTATGACTGAACTTTACCCATTGCCACAGAAGTTCAAGCTAACAATGCTTACATTCATCAGTAGAGAAGATGTTTGAATAGATAATTTTCTGTTTTCAGCTATCCACTATATATTTTACATTCTTTAAGATATCTTTTTTTGAAGTGTTTTCCACAGTTTTAAAAAAAATCTTCGTTAGAAAATGAAGGTTACAGCCAGGCATGGTGGCTCAGCCTGTAATCCCAGCACTTTGGGGAAGCCGAGGTGAAAGGATTGCCTGAGCCTGGGGGTTCAAGACCAGCCTGGGCAACTTGGTTAGGTCTCATCTCTATAATACATCACAAAAACTAGCTGGGCAGCGTGGCACGTGTCTGTAGTTCCAGCTACTTGGAAGGCTAAGGCAGAAGGATCGCCTGAGCCCAGCAGGTCGAGGCTTGGTGGTTGTGAGCGTGCGACTGCACTCCAGCCTGGGTAACCAAGAGTGAGACTCCAACTCAGAAAAAAAAAAAAAAAAAAAAGAAAGGAAGGAAGGGTACCTTTTCTATGAGAGGATGATCCAATTTTGACAACCTAGTTTAATGAGTCACCTCTGTGAGCAAAACTAGAGAAATTAATAAGGCCATAATGACTTAGAGCAAGTCACAGCTCTCTTCCTTGCATCTAATTTAGCAGACCCTACTTATATGTCATTATGGGTTCAGAGATACTTCACTATTTTAACACTACACAAAGGTATGCAAAGTGTCTTCCAAAAAAATCTTAAAATAATGTTCTGAGAGAACTCAGCAGAGCCCCTAAACCATCTTCTGTTATCACAAGCTATCAGCTATAGGATTTCACTCGGACTAAGTCAAAACAGACCCATTTTGAAGCTTAAGTTTCACAAGCTTTGAGTGGAATTTGAAGCCTTAGACTTTGGCTTCACCAGGGTGAAAAGTGAACTCATCCCAATAAGTTCCATCTCACTCTTAAAGTTTCCATTGCCATCTAATTTTTTTAGTGGCCTCTTGTTCTACAGATGTCCTGGGGTTGAGAAAGGGATCTGCTTAGAGAGAGTAAACTGAAAGCAAGAGCTATGCATATTTCTATGAAAAGAAAAGAGAAGTGTTATTTGATAAGGACAGTAGATATTCTTTTTTAAAAAAATTTTACTTATTTATTATTTATCTATTTATTTATTTATTTATTTATTTATTTATTTTTGAGTTGGAATCTCACTCTGTCACCCAGACTGGAATGCAGTGGCTGCTCCCGGCCACTGCAGCCTCAATCTGCTGGGCTCCAGCAGTCCTTCCGCCTTAGCCTTCCAAGTAGCTGGAACTATGGGTGTGCGCTTCCACATTCGGCTGATTTTTAATTTATTGCAGAGATAAGGTCTTGCCAGGTTGCCCAGGTAGGTCTCGAACCCACGGGCTCAGGCAATCCACTCACCTTGGCCTCGCAAAGTGCTGGGATTTCAGGCTGAGCCCGGCTTATTTTAAAATTATGGGGTACAGTTAAGGGTTAGGTTTATAAATATGCATCGTTCAGACACCCTTGTTGATAAGGGCTGTCTCCCCATCCCCAGACAGATATTCACTACCGTTAATCCCACCTCCCTTCCCCTCCCTGCCCCCCCATAGTTTCCCACCACTGTCAGTTCTTTTCTTATAGTATTATGATAGATGTTCAAGGTCCACTATATGAGTGAGAACTTGTGATATTCAGATCTTTGTTTCTGTGAGAGATCACTCAGTATTATAGACTCTAGTTCCATCCAGGTTGCTGCGAAATTCATGATTTTGTTCTTTTTTATGGCTGTGTAGTATTCCATCGTGTATATGTACCACATTTTTTTAATCCAGTCCTCTTTTGATGGGCAGCATGGTTGTTTCCAGGTTCTTGCTATTGTGAACAATGCTGTGATAAACATACGTGTGGAGGTATCTTTTTGATAGAGTGATTTAAGTTCTTTAGGGTATATTCCCAGTAGGGGGATTGTGGGGTCATATGGGAGGTCAATATTAAGAACTTTTAGATTGCCACACTGCTTTCCACAGAGGTTGCACTAGTTTACACTCTCACTAGCAGTGTGGAAGTGTTCCCTTTTCACCACATCCTCTCCAGTATCTGTTATTTTTTGAGTTATTGATAATTGCCATTCTGACTGGAGTTAGGTGGTATCTCAGTGTAGTTTTGATTTGCATCTCCTTGATGATTAGGGAGGTTGAACATTTCTTCATATGTCTGTTGGCCGCTCAGATGTCTTCCTTTGAGAAATGTCTGATCATATCTTTAGTCCACTTTATAATGGAGTTGTTTTTTTTCTTTTCAGCATGCTTGAGTTCCTTGTAGATCCAAGATGTTAGGCCTTTGTCGGACCTGGAATTGGCAAATACTTTTTCCCAGTCTGTAGGTTGTCTCCCTGCTCTCTTGATGGTTTCTTTGGCTTTGCAGAAGCTTGTCAGTTTAATGAGGTCCCACTTGTCTGTCTTATCTCTTAAGGCCCGTGTGTTTTGGGTATTGCTCAGGAATTGGACACCAGTTCCAATTTCCATAAGGATGTGTCCTGCATTTTCTGAGGTTTTTATGGTTTGAGGTTTTACATTTAGGTCTCTGATCCATTTAGAGTTAATTTTTGTGTATGAGGATAGATAAGGATTTTGTTTGAGTCTTCTGCATGTGGTCAGCCAGTTTTCCCAGCACCATTTACTGAATAGGTTCTCCTCTCCCTAGTAGTAGGTGGTGGAGGCTTTGTCAAAGATGAGTTGGTTGAGAAATTGAGGTTTTGCTTCTGGAATCTCAATTCTATTCCATTGGTCTATATGCCTGTTCCTGTACCAATGCCAAGCTGTTTTGATTATTGTAGCTTTTTAATAAAGTTTGAAGTCTGGTAATGTGATACCTCCTGCTTTGTTTTTGTTTTTTGGGGGTTTTTTTTGCTGAGGATTGTTCTGGCTATTCTTGGTCATTTATATTTCCATATGAATTCCTGTGTTGTTTTTATAGGTCTGAGAAGAATGTTGCTGATAATTTGATGGGTATTGCATTAAATCTGTAGATTGCCTGAGGTAGGGTGGACATCTTCACAATATTGATTCTTCCAATCCATGAGCATGGAATATTTTTCCACTTGTTTGTGTCATCTTTGATTTCTTTGAGCAGTGTTTTGTAGTTTTCATTGTAAAGGTCTTTCACATTTCTGGTTAGGAAGATGTCAAGGTATTTCATTTTTTGTGGCTATTGTGAATGGAATCATGCTTTTTATTTGGGTTTCTGTTTGTTTATTATTGGTGTATAGAAATGCTACTATCTTTTGCACATTTATTTTATACCCTGAGACTTTGCCAGAGTCCTTTATCAGTGTAAGGAAGTTTTTGACAAATTCTCTTGGACTTTCAAGGTATATAATCATGTCATCTGCAAAGAGAGATAACTTGACTTCCTCTTTTCCTATTTGGATACCCCTGATTACCTTCTCTTCTCTGATTGCTCTAGCCAGGACTTTCAATACTATATTGAACAGGAGGGGTGAGAGTGGGCATCCTTTTCTTGTCCCAGTTTTCAGGGGAAATGGTTCCAATTTTTGTCCATTTAGGAGTATGCTGGCTGTGGGTTTCTCGTATATGGCTTTTACTATTTTGAGGTATGTTCCCCATATGCCTAGATGTTCGAGGGTTTTTATCAAGAAGGGGTGCTGGATTTTAACAAAAACTTTTTTTGCATCTAATGATATATCATGTGTTTTTTGTTTTGACATCAGTTGATGTATTTAATTACATTTATGGTTTTACAAATGTTGAACCAGCCTTGTGTACCAGGGATGAAGCCTACTTGGTCATGATGGATGATTTTTGAGTTGTGTTGTCGAATCCGGTTTGCTAGGATCTTGTTGAGAATTTTAGCATCTATGTTCATCAAAGATATTAGCCTGTAGTTCTCTTTCTCTGTTGGATCTTTACCTGGCTTGGGTATCAATGTGATATTAGCTTCATAAAATGATTTGGGTAGAGTTCCATCTTTCTCAATCACCTGGAATACCTTTAGTAGGATTGGTATCAGCTACTCCTTAAATGTCTTGTAGAATTCTGCTGGAAAGCCATCTGGTACAGGGCTTTTTTTATAGGTAGTATTCTTATTACATAGTCAATTTCCCTGGTTGTTATTGGTCTATTTAGGGTCTCAATTTCTTCTTGTTTCAACCTAGGCAGGTTGTGTGATGACAGAAAGTCCTTCATTTCCTTAAGGTTTTTAAGTTTGTTTCCATACAAGAATACATAGTAGTCTCTAATAATCTTTTGTATTTCTTCAGGGCCAGATGTGACTTCATCTTTTGTGTTTCTGATTGTGTTTATTTGGGCTTTTTCATGGTCAATCTAGCTAGGGGACCATCGATCTTGTTTATCCTTTTGAAGAAAAAGTTTTTTGTTTTATTGATTTTTTTGTATTATCTTTTTGTCTTCTATGTCCTGGATTTGGGCTTTTATTTTGGTGATCTGGATTCTTCTGCTGAAGTTAGGGTTTTGGTGGTCTTGCTTTTCCATCTAGGACAGTAATATTCTAACCAACAGTTTATTTAATGTTATATATGAAAAGGGCATAAAAGTAAACATGAAGGTGGAGAGAGTAGGTATTGTAAATAAAAATGAGTCAGAGGTTTATAATATGAAAGTAGAGAATGAATCAGTTATGACTAAGTTATGAAGATGTTACATCCAAGAATAATTCTTCATCACTTCAGAGTATGTAATCTTTTATCCTCAGCAATTTGTGGATGAAATGAAGAAAGAAAAGGATGTAGGGAGAAAGGGAAAGAAAGGCTAAAAAATGAACTTATGAGCCCCCATAGTGACAGAAAAGTCAGCAGAACACTTACAGAGGGATAATTTTCCAACTCTGCTCCATTATGTTCAGAGATGGCAACCAGGTTGTCAGGATCTGTTTCAGAAGTTTGTAAAAGTTATTTTACTTTTCTTACTTGAACAAAAGGTCAAAGCATGGCAATTTGAGGTTTTCAAAAGTAAATTCAATAATTTAGTAACTTCATTAACATATTCCCTTAAAAGACCCAATGCAAGTTATTCTAATCTCTAATTTCTAGATTCTACCATTTGAAGAAAAAAAAAGTGCCTTTACCAGTTTAGGATCAATGTCTATATGAATTGTTAACACATCCGAAGTATACAAACTATTTCTTATTTTTTTTAATTAAAAGTGTAATGCTTTTGAAAAATTGGTAAAACTTCTCACAATGTGCTCAACTAAGTTGATGCAGATATTCCTCTTAATACAGAACAACAGCCGGGCTCGGTGGCTTAGCCTGTAATCCGCATTTTGGGAGGCTGAGGTGAGTGAATTGCCTGAGCCGGCGGGTTCGAGACCCACCTGGGCAAGTTGGTGAGACCTCATCTCCACATTAAATCAAAAATTAGCCAGGCTTGGTAGCGCGCGCCTGTAGTTCCAGTTACTTGGAAGGCTGAGGCGGAAAGATTGCTGGAGCCCAGCAGGTCGAGACTGTGGTGACCAGGAGCATGCCACTGCACTCCAGTCTGGGAAACAGAGTGAGACTCCAACTCAAAAAAAAAAAAAAAACAGAACAAAATAAAATCAAGAAACAAAAGTAATTCCCAGATACCAGAAGTGGCGAAAGAAATCAAAGCCAAATGATAAGCATAAGGGAATGTACACAACAGCTTCCCACAAGGGTTTGGGCTTTATAAAGGAGGCCCTAGAGAACTGGAAACAGGTTCTAACATCCATCTGGTGATGTGAAAGATGGTTTCATGAATCGTTGAAGTCAGAGAACTGAAGCTCAGACTACAGCATAAAGCTGGGAGCTTTGAAGTCCTGCAAGCTCCAATAGAATAAGCCTAAAACTGTTTCACACCAGCCTGAAGAGCTTGAAGTCAGTCCAGGGAGTAGAGTGGAAGAATAAAAAAGGAAAGTCACTATGCACATGTATGATGTCTGAATTTGCACAGACTATATGGTACAAGATTCATAAGCACAGAAATGATAAAAACACAGCTAAGATTATATGAAAACTCCTAGAATCCAAATGAAATGACATCAGAAGTCAATATTAAAAGGTACTTTCTAAATCTAGGGAACTCTGAATCCTCATCATACTGCGAGGCAGAATAGACAGAGGATGAAGAGATGCTAGTCAAACAGTACAAAATTCAGCTGGAAAGAATAAGTTCTTGTGTTCTAGTACAGCATGGAGACTATAGATAATAATATATTGTATCTTTTTCATTGTTAAAAAAGCAGATTTAAATGTTCTCAGTACTAAATAATGGTAAGTGAGATGGTAGATATGTTAACAAGTCTGATATAATCATTCCAGAATGTATATATGTATTATAACATAGCATTGTGCCCATAAATATACACTATTATTATTTGTCAATTAAGAGGAAAATAAAATACACCTACTGAGATAAGCTCACAATAACACCCACACTAGGCAGAGTACTAAACTAACATCAGATACAGAAATGAGTTAAACCTTGTTTTCAAAAGGCAATTATTATAAAATTAGATTTTAAAACCTAGCACAATGATAGGAGAATTCCAAAAACATGGTGATATGGAATGGCTAAAATAAAGGGATCAAAGAGATCATACTCTCTGAAAAATGATAGACACAGAATTAAATGCTATTTGAAAAACTAACTCCTAAACAATCTAATAGAAGGCAGGTAATTACGAGGCAGAAACCTGAAAAGGTAAGGCAAATAGCAAGCAAAAAATAAGGGGACGGCATTAATTCCAAATAGAGAGTAATTATAACTAAAAATCACTAAGTAAAAGACAGATTTTTTATGAGATTAAAAAGAAAAACTTCTAGTTATAACTTGTTTGTAATACATTCAGCTGATACATGAACAAAATTAAAGATTAAAAGTAACACATAAGAAAAGATTAACAAAACAACTACTAACCAAAACAAAGTAGAATTTGTTGTTTTAATGTAACAAACACTTTATTTTCAGGTACAAATCTCTATTAGCAATAAAGAGAGTCACAATAACAATTTGAAACTTAAACACCGAATAACATAAAATACTAAACCATGAAGTAAATTGATTTTTTAAAAATCTCTCTCTTCCCTGTTTGAATCTCTCTTTGTAATCTAACGTGTTTTTCTCAATTACTAATAGAGCAAGCTGGCAAAATTTGGTTGGGATTTAGAAAATTTTAGCACGATTAACATGTTTGATCTAATGAACACATATAGGACCTCATATTCAAGAAAAGATGAAAACATAATTTTGTTCATTTAAAATACATTTTTAATTTTAAAAAATCTATGTTAATTAAAAAACTTGACCTAGTCAATAAGGCAAGTCTCAACACATTTCAAAAAATGAATATATAGCCCACATCTCTTGAGCATCAAAAATTAAATTAGAATTTAAAAAATAACAAATCTATCTCTACTTGGAAACTCAAAACTTGAAATTCCTATGTCAGTTAAGGTTAATAAAGACATTAAAAACTTGAAGGATACAAATTAAATGTAAGAAAAAACTAAATTTTAAAATGTATGGGAAGAAAGAGTTCTTAGGAGATTTATTGCCAGAAATACTTATATTTGAAAAAGAGAAGAGCTGAAAAAAATAAGTTGAATATACAACTTCAGAAGGTAGAAAAGAACACAAAGTAAGATTTTTTAAAAAGCAAAAACTAATGAAATTGAGAAAAAGATATAACAGAGCTGATCAACCAAACTAAAAATTATTTTTTAGAAAACATCGATAAAATATACAATTCTCTGAGGTTATTGTCATGAATGAAAGAGAGAAGGCACAAATACACAATATTTGTAATAAAATAAAAGATATAATTTGACACATGCAAAATTAAAAATAAAATTATAAAATATGATGAAAAACTTGGTCAATAAATTTTAATCCTAAGCCAATAAAATTCACCACAAACCAATAAAATTGAGCACTAACACTCTTCCCAGATGCGCTAAATTAGCAAACCTGGCTTAGAAAAAATACACAATCTAAATAATCATATATTTAATTGACAATGAAATCAGTTTAAAAGTACTCACTAAAAAAAGTTCTAAATTTACCAGATGGTTTTACAAGTATTCAAAGAACAAGTCATCACTATCACATACAAATTCATCTGGGGATCTAAAAAGTAAATATTCTCCAAATTCATTTGTGACTACTATAACTTGATATCAAAACCAAAGACAAAAATTTCTGAAAATATATGCCTATATGAATTGTGATATAGATGCAAAAAATAATATGATAAATCAAATTCAGAAAGAAATAAGATAATAACAATGAATTAAGTATTGCAAGAATTATTTCTTCCTTCCTTCCTTCCTTCCTTCCTTCCTTTCTTTCTTTTTTCCTTTCTCTTTCTTTCTTTCTTTTCCTTTTCCTCCCTTCCTTTCTCTCTCTCTTCCTTCCTTCCTTCCTTTCTTTCTTTTTTTCTTTCTTTCACTTTCCCTCCCTTCCTCTCTCTCTTTCTCTTTCTCTCCTTCCTTCCTCTTTCTCTCCCTTCCTCCCTCCTCCTTCTCTCTTTTCCTCTTTCTCTCTTTTTTTTTGTTTATAGGTAGTTAGCTTTATTAGAGGACCAGCAAAGGTCAGACTCTTGTAGAGTCATTAGCACGGACTGATGCATCCAGTTTACCTGCATCAAGCACTTCCCTTCTCTCCTTTTTTAAAAAAATAAATTCTAATATTTGTAAAAATTATGGAGAAATTTACATAACATAAATGAGCCATTTTAAAGTAAACAATTCAGTAACATTCAGAATTATACAAAATGTGCAGTCACCACCTCTGTATGATACCAAAATAACTTTATCACTCAAAATAAAACCCCATATTCATTAAGGAGTTACTCCCTATTCCTCCCTGCCCCCAATCCCTGGTAATCACCAACCTGCTTTCTGTCTATATGGATTTGCCTATTCTGAATATTTCATGTATAGGTACAGTCATACAATATGTGATCTTTTGCATCCCTCTTCTTTTATTTAGCATAATGTTTTAGAGGCTTATCCATTTTGTGGCACGTCAGTATTTCATTTCTTTTTATGGCTGAGTGCTATTACACTGTAAGCATGTATTACAATTGGTTTATCCATGCATTTGTTGAAAATTGAGTTGTTTTGCTTTTTGGCTCTTGTGAGTACTACTTCTATAAATGTGTATGTACAGTCATTTTTTTGAATACCTGTTTTCAAGTCTTCTGGCTATATATCTAGGAGTATAGTTGCTGGGTCATATGGTAATTCTATGTTCAGCTTTTGGTGGAACCATAAAACTTTACCATCACAATGACACCATTCTACATTCCCACTGGCAATTTTTTTTTCCAAAAACTCACCAACAATTGTTATTTTTCATGTTTCAATTCTTCCTAGTCTAGTGGATGTGAAACAGTATCTTCTTGTGGTATTGATTTGCATTTCTCAAATGACTAATGATGTGATTATTTTCATTTGTTTTTTGGCCATTTTTATGTTTTCTTTGAGAACAGTCTATGCAAGTCCTTCACCTATTTTTAATTGTATTGTTTGTCTTTTTGTTAAGTTGCAATAATTTTTTATATATTCTTAATACTAGCTCATTAACAGATAAATAATTCACAAATTTTTTCCCACTATTATGCTGTCTTTTCCTCTTTTAGGTCATGTTTTCTGATACACAAAAGTTTTTCCTTTGGATGAAGTCCAATTAATTTATTTTTTCTTTTATTGATGTTATAGCTAAGAATTTAATTCCAAGGTCTTGAAAATTTACTCCCATGTTTTCTTTTAATAATGTTATGATTTTATCTTTTATGTTTAGGTCTTGTTACATTGGTTTCATTTTCGTGTATTATGAGGTAGGGGTACAACTTTATCCTTCTGCATGTGGATCTTCAGTTCTTCCAGAACCACTTGTTGAGACTATTTTTTTCCATGAAATAATCTTGGATTCTTCATTGAAAATAATTTTGGAATAGATGTATGGGTTTATTTATGGATTTTTAATTACATTGCACTGGATATATTTATCCTTATGCTGGTACCATACTTTTTTTAATTATTATAGCTTTTTAGTAAGTTTGAAATTGAAAAGTGTGAGTCGTTCAACTTTCTTCTTCCTTTTCAACATTGTTTTGGTATGTAGGGACCCTTGCAATTGCATATGAATATAAGATTCAATGTTTCCATTTCTTGAAAAGAAAAGTTGTTGGAATTTGATAAGGATTGCATTGAGTCTGTAGATTGCTTTGAATAGTATCATCATGTTAATAATAGAAAGTCTTAGCCGTGCTCGGTGCTGAGCCTGTAATCCCGCACTTTGGGAGGCTGAGGTAAGTGGACTGCCTGAGCCTGCGGGTTCGTGACCTGCCTGGGCAATTGGCAAGACCTCATCTCTACAATAAATCAAAAAATCAGCCAGGTGTAGTAACGTGCCCTGTAGTTCCAGCTATTTGGAAGGTTGAGGCGGAAGGGTCGCCAGAGCCCAGCAGGTCGAGGCTGCAGTGGCTGGAAGCGTGCCACTGTTTTCCAGTTTGAGCAACAGATGAGACTCCAACTCAAAAAAAAATAGAAAGTTTTCCAATCAATTAATATTGGATACTCCCAATCAATTAATATTTATTTGTGTCTATTTTAATTTTTTTCCAGCAATGTTTTGCAGTTTCCAGTGAACAAGTCTTTCACATTCTTGTTTAAATTTATTCTTGCATATTTTTTGGGGGGGAAGCTGTTTTATCAATGGAATTATTTTCTTAATGTCATTTTAAATTGCTAATTGCAAGTATAAAGAAACAAAATTGATTTTTGCATATTGATCTAGTGTCCTGCAACTTTGATGATTTTGTTTACTAGCTCTAGTAGATTGCGTGCGCGCGCGCGCTCGCGCGCGCGCGTGTGTGTGTGTGTGTGTGTGTGTGTGTGTGTGTGTGTGTGTGTTCTTTGGGATTTTCTATACGTAGGATCATGTCATCTGTGAATACAGACAGTTTTACTTCCTCTTTTCCAATTTGGATGTTTCGTTCCTTTTTATTTCCTATTTGCTCTGGCCAGATTTCAGTACAATGTTGAATGCAGTGAAGAAAGCTGGCAGCAGTGTCTTGTTCCTGATCTTGGAGGAAAAGCTTTTAGACTTTCAACATCGAGTATGTTTCTGTGGGTTTTTCATAAATACCTTTTATCATTTGAGGTTGTTTTCTTACAATGCTAGTTTTCTGAGTGTTTTTATCATGAAAGTGTGATAGATGTCGTCAAAGTCTTTCTGTTTCAATTGAAATAATCATGTTATTTTTTTCCTTGGTGTATTACATTGATTTATTTGTATATTGAACTATCATGAATTTCTGGGATAAATCCTATATAGCCAGGGTACAAAATTCTTTTACTATGCTGTTGGATTTAGTTTTCTGGTATTTTACTGAAGATTTTTGCATCTATGCTTATAAGAAATATTGGTCAGTAGTTTTGTTTTCTTATTATATTTTTCTCTGGTTTCAGTATCATGGGTACTCAGGCTTCTTAGAATGAGTTAGAAAGTGTTCCGTCCTCTTCTATTTTAGAAAAGTTTAAGAATGATTAGTGTTAATTCTTTTCTAAATGATTGGTAGAATTAGCTAGTAACCTGCATCTTTCTTTGTTGGGAGGTTCTTGATTACTGATTCAGTCTCTTTACTTGTTATAAATTTGTTGAGATTGTCTACTTCTTCTTGGATCAGTTTTGATAAATTATGTTCCTAAGAATTTTTTCATTTCATCTAGGCTATATAATTTGCTGGCAATTTGTTTTTGAATGCACAATGATATATTAAAAGAGAAAACATATGAATATCTAAATAGACATACAAGTATAAAAACAAATGCAACATTTAAAATTTTAAACCCACACAGACACATAGACAGAAAATGAAATTGAGAATAATGTTTTGAATTGACAAAATGTATAAAAAAATACTGAAAACTCCATACCAGAATATATTTTTGCACTATGGCAAAGAAATTTTACACCTAGTTATACATTCACCAGAAGTGTATACATATGTTCACCATCAGACATGAACAAGAATGCTTACAGCATCAGTGTTTCTAAATGTAATCAACTCAATGTTTATCAAAAGTTAAAGAGATAAACTATGTTATAGTCATACAAGTAGATACTAAAGAGTAACCAGAATAAACAAACTATTCTATGTGTAATAACGTGTACAAGTCTCATAAATGTAATGTTGATCAAAAGAACACATACATAAAAATAATCTCCTGTATAATTCAAATTATAAACAGTTCAAAGAAAGAAAAAGCAATCTCTAGTTTTAAAAGTCAGAATCATGGTTACACATGTATTTTGAGGAGAGTTAACTTTTTTCTACCATGAACATATTTTTATTTTATTTTTAAGATACAATTTATGTAACATAAAATCTATCATTCTAAAGTGTTTGATTCAGTAGTTTTTAGTATATTTACTATGTTGCACAACTATCACCACTATCTAATTCTAGAACATGTCCATCATCCCAACAGAAATCTCATGCCTATTTCTAGTTGGTTTCAATTTTCCTTCCCCCCATATCTGGGCAGTCATCAATTTACTTTCTATCCCTATGGATTTTCCATCTAGATATGACATATAAATGAAATTATACAATATTTGTCTATTTGTAACTGGATTTTTTTTTAGCATAATGCTTTCAAGTCTCATTCAAGATGCAGTATAAATCAAAACTTTATTCCTTTTTATGACCGAATAATATATATATAGAGAGAGATCACATTTTATTGACCCATTCATTGGCCAGTTAACTTTGAGTTGTTTTTGCTTTTTGGAAATTATGAATAATGCTGCTGTGAGCATTCATGCGTAAGTTTTCGTGTGAATATATTTCACTTCTCTTGGATCTATAATAATAAAATAATAATTACATCTATAATGGAATTGCTCAGTCATAAAAAGGAATAAAGGCAAGACTATGTTTAGCATTTTGAGGAGCTATCAGACTGTTTTTCACAGTGGTTGCACCATTTCACATTCCCACCAGCAAAGTATGAGGATTCCAATTTCTTCATATCCTCACCAACAATAGTTATTCCTCCCTTAAAAAAAGAAAAAAGAGTGGGACCTCCAGCAAGATAGCGACGGGGCAACCTGGTCTATGAAACCCTCTGCAAAGGAGAATGCAGGGGCTCTCTGGCTCTCTCCCCGGAGGCTGCGGACCCCAACATTGCAGCCTGCTCTTCACATGGAGCTTGGCCGTTGCCACTGCTGGGGCATCGCAGCGGTCTGAACAGCCACTGCAGTGCAGACACAACAGCCGCCTGTGCCTCCGCGGCCTCTGTGGTGTCCATAGCACATTGCGCCACCCATGCCTGAGGTGATCCACGACTTCAGTCCTTGAAGCCCCTGCAGGCAAGATCTGCTGGGATCGCTGCCACCTCTCCTGTGACCCTGACGTCCTGTCTGCCATGGGTCTCTTCCCATGTGCCCTGTGGCAGGCTTCCATCTCCGGCCTCTGCCCTGTTCCTGTTTGGCCCCACCCCCTCTGGGGCGAGCAGCTGAGATAGCACCACTTGCTGGCAATTCAAGGTAACAACACCGAAACAGGAGAAACAAGCTTGAAAAACAGACACAGGCCAGAGTGGTGAACAGAGGGTGATCTGAACTGTCCTTCACAGCAGGCCAGGGGCAACTGACCTTACTGCAAACTAATTTATTAGCTTGAAAAGAAAGCTAGAAATCAGAGCTGAAAGGACATTGGACTTAAACGAAAAGTCTCAGAGTGTGCTTGATTGGTTCTGTTAGTTTAATGACTTAATTCTGTTCCTACTGTATTGTTCCTATTTTTTTCTTTTTTTCTTTTTTTTCCTCTTCCTTTTCTTCTCTTTTCTCCTCTCTGTAAACCATATCTTTGTATAGAGGAACAGTACACCAATAAGGTGGTTGGTTAGCTTGTATGTTAGCATCACTGTATGTTTTATTTTTTTCATATGGGAGTTGGTTAGTCTGTAGCTGTGGTCTATTGTTTTTATCTGTTTCAGTATAGGTCTCTCTCCTTTGTTGGTACACTCTTTGTTTCCCCCCTTACTCCTCTATCTCTCCACTCCCCTCTTCCCCCCCACTGTCTGCTCCATTCTCTTCCCTCTGCTAACCACATTTTATTTCAGGGAGTAAACCTACAACCCCACTGCATGGGCAGATTCCAAGGCAGTAAGAAGTGGGTTTCAGATTATCCATACACCTGTCGGCAAATACCAGGACCTGCAGATAGATTTTGAATCACAGCTCCCCCTTGAGTAAATCTCAAAACTGCAAAAAGGACCACCCCCAACCTACAGTGCAACTCTAAATTGAACAAAGTAAGAGGACATACATAAAGAATAGGAGATTGAGCAAACAGAAATAAAACCAATCCCTCTACCCCTGAATAACAGAATTAAAGAAGACGGTGACGTGGAAGGAAGGAAAAAGTAAGGAGGGGGAAAAACTGCACAAATGAAGAAAAACCAATAGAAGAATATAAGTCTCACACAGACCCCAGGGAGATCAGAGAAAACACTGAGAAAACACATTCTGGAACACAAACAATGAAGAGCCCCCCAGAATGACTGGTCACATGCAACAAACCCAGACATCAAGACATTAATAGAATTTTAAAAATTGAGGAGAGACAAGAGGAAAATAGGAAGGAGCTGATGTCAGAAATAACAGCAGTAAAGAATACTGTGATGGAAATAAATAACAAACTAATAAGCATGGAAAGCAAATTAGCCAAGCAGAAGAAAGCATCTCAGATCACAAAGACCAAAACACAAAACTAACCCAAACTGTCAAAAGCATGGAAAAGAAGCTCAAAAAGACAGAACAAAACCTTCAAGAGATGAATGATCACTTCAAGAGACCGAACCTAAGAATAATTGGCCTTCTTGAGGCAGAGAGAGAAACAGAGGTCACACTAGAACAAACATTTCATGAAATCATTCAAGAAAACTTCCCTCATCTATAAAGGATGAAAAAATTCAAACACAAGATATTCAGAGAACCCCTGCAAGACACAAATGAGAAGACCAACTCCCAGACATATAATAATTCATCTAAACAAAGTAGGTATAAAAGAAAAAATCCTAAAGGCTGCAAGAGAAAAAGGTCAGACTATGTACCAGGGAAGACCAATTAGAATAGCAGCAGATTTATCTACAAAAATCCTCCAGGCTAGGAGAGCTTGGAGCCCTATCTTCAAAGTTCTAAAGGGTAAACAATTTCAACCGAGAATAACCTACCCAGTCAAGCTAAGCTTCATCAGTGAGGAAGAATTGAAATCCTTCCCAGATATCCAATCCCTAAGAATCTATGCTGCTACCAGACCACCTCTACAAGAAACACTTAAGAAAGCATTGAACACAGAAGAAAAGGAAAAAAGAACAACAACGTTCTTCACAAGAGTACAGGCAAAAGATTAAAAAACACATGAACCAACTCCAGAACCAAAAGAAAGACAGCACACAAACAGAAAGAACAACAACAAGAACATAATGATAGGGATCAACTTTCACATTTCAATAACTAGTTTGAATATGAATGGACTAAATGCACCACTGAAAAGACATAGAATGGAAAATGGATAAAATATCACCAGGCAACAATATACTGCCTTCAAGAGACTCACCTCACTAGAAAGGACACTCACAGACTCAAAGTAAAAGGATGGGAAACAAATTTCAGGCAAATGGAACACAAAAGAAAGGAGGAGTCGTGATCTTAATCTCAAACAAAATACCTTTTAAGCTATCAAAAATTTTAAAAGATACAGAAGGCCACTACATAATGATAAAAGGTTCAATCCATCAACAAGAAATATCCATCCTAAACATATATGCACCAAACATAGGAACACCAACTTTCATAAAGCAGCTCCTAGGTAAACTAAAAACAGATATCAACTCCAATACCATCATAGCTGGGGACTTCAATACCCCACTCACAACCCTAGACAGATCATTAGAACAAAAAATGAGCAATGAGATCCTAAACCTCAATGTGACTCTTGATCAAATGGACTTAATTGATACCTACAGAACCCTCCATCCAAAGAACACAGAATACACATTCTACTCATCACCACATGGAACGTACTCTAGGATTGACCACATACTTGGCTATAAATCAAGTATAAGCAAATTTAAAAGGATTGAAATTTTACCATGCACCTTCTAGGATCACAGTGGAATAAAAATAAACATTAACACCAACAAGGTCCCCCCAAAACCCACAAAGACATGGACACTAAACAGCATGATGCTAAACAACTCCTGGGTCAATGATGAAATCAAAACAGAGATTAAAAGATACATGGAGAGCCAGGCTTGGTGGCTCAGCCTGTAATCCTGTGCCTTTGGGAGGCTGAGGTGAGTGGACTGCCTGAGCCCGCAGATTCGAGACCTGCCTGGGCAGTGAGACCTCATCTCTACAATAAATCAAAAAATCAGCCAGGCATGGTAGTGCATGCCTGTAATACTGGCTACTGGGAAGGCTGAGGTGGAAGGACCACTGGAGCCCAGCAGATGAGGCTGTGGTGGCCGGGAGTGGCCACTGCACTCCAGTCTGGGCGATGGAGTGAGACTCCAACTCAAAAAAAAAAAAAAAGATACATGGAAACAAATGAAAATGAAGAAACATCTTACCAAAAATCTCTGGGACGCCATGAAAGCTGTAGTAAGAGGGGAATTTATATCCCTACAAACACACATGAAGAAAATGGAAGGATCACAAATTAAAAGCCTAAGAAGCCACCTAAAAAAGCTAGAAAAGCAAGACCACAAAAACCCTAATTTCAGCAGAAGAATCCAGATCACCAAAATAAAAGCCCAAACCCAGGACATGGAAGACAAAAATATAATACAAAAAAATCAATGAAACAAAAAGCTGGTTCTTCAAAAGGATAAACAAGATCGATGGTCCCTTAGCTAGACTGACCAAGAAAAAGAGAGAAAAAGCCCAAACAAACACAATCAGAAACACAAAAGATGAAGCCACATCTGATCCTGAAGAAATACAAATGATCATTAGAGACAACTATGTGCACTTGTATGGAAACAAACTTGAAAACCTTTCGGAAATGGAGGACTTTCTGTCATCACACAACCTGCCTAGGTTGAAACAAGAAGAAATTGAGACCCTGAATAGAACAATAACAATCAAGGAAATTGACTATGTAATAAGAAAACTATCAACAAGAAAAAAAGCCCTGGACCAGATGGCTTTCCATTCTTAAATGTCATTCCACAAGACATTTAAGGAGGAGCTTATACCAATCCTACTGAAGGTATTCCATGCAATTGAGAAAGACGGAACTCTCCCCAAATCATTTTACAAAGCCAACATCACATTGATACCCAAACCAGGTAAAGACCCAAGAAAGAAAGAGAACTACAGGCCAATATCTTTGATGAACATAGATGCTAAAATTCTCGACACGATCCTAACTAACTGGATTCAACAACACATCTCAAAAATCATCCATCATGACAAAGTAGGCTTCATTCCTGGGATGCAAGGCTGGTTCAACATTCGTAAAACCATAAATGTAATTAAATACATCAACCGATGTATATAAAACAAAAACCACATGATTACATCATTAGATGCAGAAAAAGCTTTTGATAAAATCCAGCACCCCTTCTTGATAAAAACCCTCGAACATCTAGGCATACGGGGAACATATCTCAAAATAGTAAAAGCCATCTATGAGAAACGCACAGCCAGCATACTCCTAAATGGACAAAAATTGCAACCATTTCCCCTGAAAACTGGAACAAGACAAGGATGCCCACTCTCACCCCTCCTGTTCAACATAGTATTGGAAGTCCTGGATAGAGGAATCAGAGAAGAGAAGGAAATCAGGGGTATTCAAATAGGAAAAGAGGAAGTCAAGTTCTCTCTCTTTGCAGATGACATGATCGTGTACCTTGAAAACCCAAGAGAATCTGTCAAAAACCTCCTTACACTGATAAAGGCCTTTGGCAAAGTCTCAGGATATAAAATAAATGTGCAAAAGACAATCGCATTTCTTTACACCAATAATAACCAAACAGAAACCCAAATTAAAACCACAATTCCATTCACAATAGCCACTAAAAAAATGAAATATCTTGCCATCTTCCTAACCAGAAATGTGAGAGACCTTTACAGTGAAAACCACAAAAGACTGCTGAAAGAAATCAAAGATGACACAAACAAGTGGAAAAATATCCCATGCTCGTGGATGGAAGAATCAACATTGTGAAGATGTCTATCTTACCTAAGGCAATCTACAGATTTAATGCAATACCCATCAAATTACCAGCAACATTCTTCTCAGACCTATAAAAAACAACACAGGAATTCATATGGAGACACAAACGACCAAGAATAGCCAGAATAATCCTAAGCAAAAAAAAAAAAGAAAAAGCAGGTGGTATCACATTACCAGGCTTCAAACTTTACTATAAAGCTACAATCATCAAAACAGCTTGGTATTGGTATAGGAACAGACATATAGATCAATGGAATAGAATTGAGATTCCAGAAGCAAAAACCTCAATTTCTCAACCAACTCATCTTCGACAAAGCCTCCACCACCTACAACTGGGGAGAGGAGAACCTATTTAGTAAATGGTGCTGGGAAAACTGGCTGACCACATGCAGAAGACTGAAACAGGACCCCTGTCTATCCCCATACACAGAAATTTACTCTAAATGGGTCAGAGACCTAAATGTAAAACCTCAAACCATAAGAACCTTAGAAAATGAAGGACATACCCTCATGGAAATAGGAACTGGCATCTAGTTGCTGAACAAAACCCGAAACCCACAGGCCATAAAAAATAAGATAAACAAGTGGGACCTCATTAAACTGACAAGCTTCTGCAAAGCCAAAGAAACCATCAAGAGAGTAGGAAGACAGCCTACAGACTGGGAAAAAGTATTTGCCAACTCCAGGTCTGACAAAGGCTTAACATCTTGGATCTACAAGGAGCTCAAACATGCTGAAAAGAAAAAAACAAACAACCCCAGTATAAAATGGGCAAAAATATGAACAGACACTTCTCAAAGGAAGACATCCGAGCAGCCAACAGACACATGAAGAAATGCTCAACCTCACTACTCATCAGGGAGATACAAATCAAAACCACACTGAGATACCACCTAACTCCAGTCAGAATGGCAATTATCAATAACTCAAAAAATAACAGTTACTGGAGTGGGTATGGCAAAAGGGGAACACTTCTACACTGTTGGTGGGAGTGCAAACTAGTACAACCTCTGTGGAAAACAGTATGGCAAATCCTAAAAGCTCTAAATATTGACCTCCTTATGACCCCACAATCCCCCGATTGGGAATATACCCTGAAGAACTCAAATCACTCTATAAAAAAGATACCTGCACACATATGTTTATTACAGCACTGTTCACAATAGCAAGAACCTGGAAGCAACCATGCTGTCCATCAAAAGAGGACTGGATCAAAAAAATGTGGTACATATACACGATGGAATACTACGCAGCCACAAAAAAGAACAAAATCATGAATTTCGCTGCAACCTGGATGGAACTAGAGTCTATAATACTGAGTGACCTCTCACAGAAACAAAGATCTGAGTATCACATGTTCTCACTCATATAATGGACCTTGAACATCCAATGTAATACTATAAGAAAATGACTGATTGTGGTGGGAAACTATGGGGGAGAGGGGAAGGGAGATGGGATTAATGGTAGTAAATATCTGTCTGGGGATGGGGAGACACCTCTTATCAACAAGGGTGCCTGAACGAAGCATATTTGTATACCTAACCCTTAATTGTATGCCACAATATCATAATAAAAAATATTGATAAAAAAAAGAAAAAGAAAAAAATAGCTGGGCACTGTGGTTCATGCCTATAATCCCAGCACTTTAGGAGGTGGAGGCGATAGAAATGCCTGAGTTCAGGGGTTTGAGAACAGCCTAGGCAACTTGGCAAGACCTTGTCTCTACAATAAATCAAGAAAAAAAATTAGCCAGGTGTGGTGGCCTGTGCCTGTAGTCCCAGCTACTTGGAAAGGCTGAGGTGGGAGGATCGCCTGAGCCCAACAGGTCCAGGCTGCGGTTGGCCATGAGCGTTCCAGTGCACGCCAGCCTGGGCAACAGTGTGAGTCTTCAATTAAAAAAAAAACACCATTCTAGTGAGGGTAAAGTGGTAGCTTATTATGATTTTGATTTGTGTTTCTCTAATGACTAATGCTGTTGGTCATGAATATGTTTTTATTTTTAATTTTAGATTCAAGGGGTTCATGTGCAGGTTGTTAATGGGTATATTGTGTAATAGTTAGGTTTGGACTTCTATTGAGCTCATCATCCAAATTGTGAGCAAGGTGTCCAATAGCTAGTTTATCAGTCCTTGACCCCCCTACCTCTCTCCTCTTTTAGGAGTCCCCTGTGTCTGTTGTTCCCATACTTATACCTGGATATATCCAGTGCTTAGCTCCCACTTATAAGTGAGAACATGCAGTGTTTGATTTTTGTTTCTGTGTTAATTCTCTTAGAATAATGCCCTCTAGCTGCATCCACACTGCTGTATAGGACATGATTTTGTTCTTTTTTTATGGCTGTGTAGTGTGCTATAGCATATGTGTACTGCGTTATCTTTATCCAGTCCACCTTTGATGGGCTCCTAGATTGGTTCCATGTTTTTGCTATTGTGAATAGTGCTGCAATAAACATGAGTGCAGGTGTCTTTTTGGTAGAACGATTTATGCTCCTTTAATTATATACTCAGTTGTAGGATTGCTGAGTAGAATGACAAATCTATTTTTAGTTCTTTCAGAATTCTTCAAACTGCTTTCCACAGGGGCTGAAGTAGCTCACATTCTCACCAACAGTGTATGAGTGATTCCTTTGCTCTACAACCTAGCAAATAGCTGCTGTTTTATAACTTTTTTTGAGTTTTTTATTCTTGTATTTATTTGTTTGTTTGTTTTAATTTTTTATTTTAAAGATGTGGGGTACAATTCAGTGCTAGGTATACAAATGTTCATTAAACAGGTACCCTTGTTGATGGGGTGTGCCCCCACCCCAGCAGTTACCCACTACCGCTAATCCTTTTCTTATAGTATTACAATAATCGTTCAAGGTCTGCTTATGAGTGAGAACATGTGATACTCAGCTCTTTGATTCTGTGATAGATCACTCAGCTTTATAGTCTCTAAGTCCATCCAAGTTGCTGTGGAGTTCATAATTTTGTCCTTCTCTGTGGCTGCATAATATTCCATCATGTATATGTACCACATTTGTTTTATCCAGTCCTCTTTTGATGGGCAGCACGGTTGGTTCCATGTCTTTGCTATTGTGAACAATGCTGCAGTAAACATGTGTGTGCATGTATCTTTTTCACAGAGTGATTTGAGTTCCTCTGGGTATATTCCCAGTAGGGAGATTATGGGATCATATGGAAGGTCGATTTTTGGATCTTTTAGGAATCACCAAACTGTTTTCCACAGAGGTTGTCCTAGTTTACATTCCCACCGACAGTGTAGAAGTGATTCCTTTTCCTCACATTCTCTCCAGCATCTGTTGTTTTTGGAGTTATTGATTATGAACATCCTGACTGGAGTTAGATGGTATCTCAGTGTGGTTTTAATTTGCATTTCTTTGATGACTAGTGAGGCTGAGGATTTTTTCATGTATCTGTTGGCTGCTTGTATGTCCTCTTACTCATAAGTGAACCTTGATTAATTATTGTAATCCTATAAGGAAAGGCTTGGCAGTAGTGGGAAACTGTCAGGGCGTGAGAGGGGGGCAGATTGGCAGTAGCGGGAATCTGCCAGGGAAGAGGGGCACACCTCATCAACAAGGGTACCTGCATAATGAACATTTGTATACCTAACCCTGAATTGTACCCTGCATATTCAAAATAAGTAATTTTTTTTTAAATGAAGGCATATGAGCAGCCAACAGATACATGAAAAAGTGCTCAGCCTCACTAGTCATCAAAGAAATGCAAATTATAACTTGTCAATAACAGCCATATTGGCAGTATGAAGCAGTATGTGTGTGAGACAATATGTCATTATGATTTTTATTCATATTTCTCTGATAATTGGTTATGTTGAGCATTTTCCATATGTTTTTTTGGTCACTTGTATGTCTTCTTTTGAGAAGTATTTGCTCATGTTTTTTGGCCACTTCTTAATGGGATTATATGCTTGTTTGTTTGTTTCCTTGTTGATTAGTTTGAGTTACTTATAGATTCTGGATATTCCTTTGTTTTGGATGCATAGCTTGCAAATATTTACTCCTTCCACTCTGGTCCAGAAATAAAGCCTCTCACCTACAACCAACTGATCTTTGACCAATTCAACAAAAATAAACATTAGGGAAATGACATCCCATGAATTGAATAATGCTGAGAAAACTGCCTTATCATGTAGAGAAGAATGAAGTAGAGCCCTTTCCTCTCACCATATACATAATTAACTCAAGATGGATTAAAAACTTAAATGTAAGATCTCAAACTATAAAAACTGTAAAAACAAACCTAGGAAGCACTGTTCTGAACATCAGCCTAGGCAACAAATGTATGACCAAGTCCTCAGGAGCAAATACAGCAAAAACACAAATTAATAAGTGGGACTTAAACTAGAGAGCTTCTGCACAGCAAGAGAAACTATCAACAGGGTATATTGTTATGGTTAAGAAGGATTTGTGGTAGCAACAGGAAGAAGATTTGAGGGACTTTGTGGTTTCTGGGAGTAATCAATTTCCTGATGTGAGGAATGATTACATGGGTGTTTTCACTGTGTAAAAATTTAATAAGCTATCCACATTTTGTGTAGTCTTATGTATGGATGTTACACTTGAAAGATAGGTATATTTAAAAGTCAAACATAGAACTAGCTCTTAGAATAGTAATAAGACTTTCCTAAATATCAAAAGAACTAGACATTTATATTCACACATATACATGCACACTAAAGAAGCAAAGTGATGAAACATGTAGTGAAAGCCTTTAAAAAGTACAAAATTAGCAAAACAATAATATGGCAGAAATTGAACTAAATATATCTGTCATTTCAAAAGGGAATAATGACTTAACTCACTAATAATAATAAAAATAATACATTAAGTTGGAGTCCAAAAAAAAGGAATGAAAACTCTGTTGAATACAACAAATTCATGTAAAATAAGATTTTTCAGGAAGGTTAAAAATAAAAAAGATGTGCAAGAGTATACTAGAGACATGTAAATAAAAGGAAATCAAATGTATAATTTTAATATCAGAGATGGCATAATTTAAAGCAAAAGCCTATCTTCAGCAAACCTGGTTAACAACTTTAACTGAAACATTAATTACCCTTTGTCTTGTACATAACATATTCACTGTTTCAGGAAATTATGTGGACAACTTTGGGGTCTATTATTCTGCTCTCTAGTGCATAATAGATTCAAATCAATCACACATTCAAAATGCATTCACTCGATCCCAACCTCTCCAAAGGTCTCAATCTATGACAGAATCAACTCAAAGTCCAAAAATCTCATCTAAATCTCATCATCTCAATATTCCCAAGTCTCGTCACCTCAATCATCTAAAGCAGATATGAATGAGACCTAATCCACCCTGGAACAAAATTCCTCTTCATCCGTGAACATGTGAAATTAGAAAACAAATTGTCTACTCCCAAAATACAGTGGTAGGGCGAGCCAAGGTAACAGTTACATAGACATTCCCACTCAAAAAGAAAGAAAAAAAGTCACCAATCCCAAGCAATTTCAAAACCCAAATTGCCAGACAACATTGGATTTCAAGGCCTGGTAATAATCTTCTGTAGTTGCAGTCTCTGTCCTCTGGACTTGATTGAGACTTGGCTCTCTGAGTCATGCTTCCTTTCTTATGAAGGTTAACACGTTTGCAGCCAAATAGTTTTATTTCTATTTCCTGCCTGTATAATTTTGTGAGTCTGACAGTTATCTTTCATTTTATATTATCTGTGTCCCTTTCAGTCAGAGCTTTCAGTGTTTCATGTTGTTGGAAAACCCAAAAACCTGTGGTTTTCTTGTGTATGTCAAGAAAATTTGTCCCATCAAACAAGAGTCACCTCCACAGGTCTTTCCTAGATAATCCGATCTCTATTTTTGGCTTCTCTGGAGATGACTAAAGGGATCCATAAATTAGGTTCTAACCTCTTCAAAGAGTCCTCTTTATGACTGAATACATTTACGTTTTGATTCTTCTAACGCACTAACAAAACACTTTTTGGCCTCACCCTTGGCTTTCTCTAGAGAACATGCTTTCCTGGCAGTTAGTCTCCTAATTTTAGCATATTTACTATCAGGCTAAGAATTTGTCAAGTCATCCATTATTGCCTAACATCTCTTTCCTGAAGTTATCTCCTTCCTCTCACACTTTACTACAGGTTTCAGTCATGTGACACTTAACAATGGTGATACTCTCTGGAAATGAGTCTTTAGGTAATTTTGCTATTGTGTGAACATCACAGAATGTCCCCACACAAACATAGATGGTATAGCCTACTACATACCTAGGCTATATGATATAGTCTATTGCTCCTAGGCAAGAAACCTGTACAGCATGTGACTGTACTGAATATTGTAGGCAACTGGAACACAATGACATTTGTGTACGTAAACATAGAAAAATTACAGTACAAGAGATTAGACTGCCAGGGAAGGGGGGTGTAGGATTGGCAGTAGTGGGAAGCTGCCGGGGGAAGGCACAACTCATCAACAAGGGTACCTGTATAATGAACATGTGTATACCTAACCCTGAATTGTACCCCACATGTTTAAAAATAAAAAACTTTTAAGAAAATTTATAAAGTTTACCTGTATACCTCCATAGGCACTTAGTACTCATGAGTGCCAGAGTAGATATTCGTAAACCTAATTTGCTCCCTACCAAAGTGTAACTTGCAATTGTAAATTTTATCTTGTAGTATCTCTCACAGAGCAGTACTTAAAACGTATTTGTCTACTTGGCTTGAACTACCACAAAGTGGTCTATTTTTGACTGCTTTGTTTCATTGTTAGAAAGTGGTTTAGGGTCACAATAGTAGAATATGCTTTTCTCTACTGTAAAGACCATTTATTTAGAGCAAGTTTAGGTTCAAAGCAAAATTGAGAGGAAAGTACAGAGATTTCTTATATAACCTTTACTCCCACACATGCATAACTTTCTCCATTATCGATATCCCCCACCAGGAAGGTACATTCATTACTACTGGTAAACTGGAAAAAAAAAAATTAAAAAAGAAAGGTATACTTGTATAGGACTCTTACCATAAATGGAGCTGCAGGACTGGCAGTAGCTCTGGGTAAGTCTGTTACTGAGTGGTTAGTGAATATGAAGGTCTAAGGTGTTAATGTTCACTACTATAGACTTTATGAACACTATACAGTTAGGCTACATTAAATTTTAATTTCTTCTTCATTGATAAATTAACCTTAGCTTATTGTAACTTATTTACTTTATAAACTTTTTAATTCCTTTTAACTTTTTGACTCTTTTGTAATAGTGCTTAGCTTAAAACACAAACACTTTATACAACTGAACAAAATTATCTCTTTCTCTACATTATTTTTCTATATATTTTCTGAAGTTTTTCATTCTTATTTTTACTTTTTAAACTCTTTTTTTAAAAAATAAGACCCTAAGCCGGGCTCGGTGGCTCAGCCTGTAATCCCGCGCCTTTGGGAGGCTGAGGTGAGTGGATTGCCTGAGCCCGCGGGTTCGAGACCCGCCTGGGCAGCGAGACCTCACCTCTACAAAAAATCAGCCGGGCGTGGTAGCGCGCACCTGTAATTCCGGCTACTCGGAAGGCGGAGGCGGAAGGATTGCCGGAGCCCAGCAGGCGAGGCTGCGGTGGCCGGAAGCGGCCACTTGCACTCCAGTCTGGGCGACAGAGTGAGACTCCAACTCAAAAAAAAAAAAAAAAAAAATAAGACCCTGATTCCACACAGGGTCAGAATCATCAATATCACTGTCTTTCATTTTCACATCTTGTCCCACTAGAAGTTCTTCAGGGGCAATAACATGCAGGAAACTGTCATGTCCTGTGATAATAATGCCTTCTTCTGGACTGTCTCCTGAAGGGCCTGCTTGAAGCTGCTTTACAGTTAACTTATTTTTTAGTAAATAGAAGAAGCACACTTCAAAATACTTATATACAGTATAGTCTAGTAAATATATGAACCAGTAACAAAGTCATTTATTATAATTATCAGTTATTATGTACTGGACATACTTATAAGTGCTATTATTTTATATGACTGGCAGTTCAATAGGTTTTTTTTACACCAGCATCACCACAAACATGTGAGTTGTGCATTGTGCTAAAATATTGTGACATCTATGATGTCACTAGGTGCTAGGAATTTTTCAACTCCATGAAAATCTTATGGGACCACCATAGTATACGTGGTCCATCATTGATCAAAACATCATTATATGGTGCATGACCACTTAATTAGTCCAAATAAACTAACGTACACTTTTATCACTTTACTTGGAAATCACCTCAGCTAAATATCCAAGTTCATAATTTAAAAGTTCCGTGTCTTACATAACAAGTTTTGTTTACCACAATTCAGCTAAACTCTGCCCTCCCTGCTCCATTTCCCAGTGGCTTGTTCCTCATTTCCATATGAACCCTCAGCAGCAGCACTTTTAACATTCCTATTTCTACCAACTGTCCTTGATGGTGTGGGTATTCACTAGACAACTTTCACTTTCTTTATAGTGTTACATCCTTCTGAGTCCTCACTAACAGAGTCATCAACACTCATGTTTCCATTAGCAGTATGTACAAGACAATCTAGGCTTTTTCTATTGTGCTCCTTAAAATTCTTGCAGCCTCTGCACCACTGCCCAATTCCAACATCATTCTACATTTGTTATATCAGCATCCCACTTCCAGGTTAAAAAAAAATCTGTATTAGTTTCTAAATGCTGCTATAATAAGTTACCACAACTTAGTGGCTTAAAACAATGTGGATGTATTACTTTACAATTCTGGAGATCAGAAATCTAAAATGAGTATTGCTGGCTGAAACTCAGGTATCAATAGACTGTATTCCTTCTGAGAGCTGTTCTTTTTCAGATTCTACAGTGTGTCTGCATTCCTTGACTTGTGGTCTCTTATCTTTCCAAAGCCAGAAATTATATCACTAGGACCTCTTTTTCCATTATTACACCTTCCATTCTGACTCCCCTACTTCCCTTTTTCCCTTATAAGAACCCTTAATTAGTCCACTCAGAAAAGTCAGGATAATCTTTCCATGTCAAGATTCTTAACTTAACCACATCTTCATAGTTCCTTTTTCTATGTAAGGTAGCTTACAGATTCCAAAATATGAACATCTGTTGTAAATATGTTGGGCTAAGATTATCAAGGTATAATAGCCTTGTATATTAGCCTGGGAGCTTACACTTTATGCTGGATGCAATGGGGGATTAAGTATTTTGATTAAAAGCAATATAAACTCTCTTTTAGAGATTGCTCTGGTGGCAGAACAGAAGATAAAGGATTTAGAAAAGTGAAGCCTACACAAACAGCCAAAATAGCTCATGAGCTGAGCCAGTTTAAATAATACAACTTTATATCTGTAACTTAAGACCCTCTTAAATGTGGTGAGATAATTTCATGTTTAAATGGTTAATTGAAGTAAGAGAAAGGAAAGTGAAGTTCCTAGAGAATGGCCAAAATAGGACCCTGATCTCTTATATGAGGTAGAAAGTCATCAGTAGAATAAGGCAGGAAGATTGCCCTGGACTGGTTTCATTATAACTCCAAGCCAAAATTATAGGAAGTCTCTTAACCTTTTTTATAACAAAAAATTCCTCTTTACATTGAAAATAAGCAAACAATTTATTTGACCAATGGCTTAGGCTATATTGAGGCAATAATCTAGATTATTTGAACAAAAACTTGTCTGAAAACCTCTGAGCTGTACTCACCTTATTTATGAGCCAATGATTGGATTACCTGTCCATACTAATGAAGTAAAAGAATAATTGTTCATTTTGCTATCTCATTTAATGTTCATACATTGCTAAAACATTTGATTTTCACTATATTTTCCTGTAGAGGGGAATTTAACATTACTTTCATTTGAGACTATTTATTGCTTCACAAAAATCTACACAAGAGGCTGTCAGTTTTCAGACTCTGTTCAGAAACAACACATTAAATCAGGAATTTTTATCACTGTGATCCTTTTGTAACCAGCTGAGGTTGTCAATGTCATTTGAGTCAGATTTTAAAAGCTGACTTTCACATCTCTTGCAGCAAAAACTTGGTAACCACTGTGCTTTCCAATTGTTCAACTCCTTCCTTATATCTCTAAACATAAAGCCCCTCAGTTGCCACATTTATAATTTAACTGAAAGTGTATTTTTCTGCTGACACATTGGTAAAATCTAAAGAACTCATTCTTATAAAGATTCCTGTGAATCATTGAAGAACATGAAGTTACCATACTGGTAAAACAAGAGTGCTTTCATTTTGTTTATAGATATAATTTTGACACTTTAGCAATCAATGAAGCTTCTAAAAACTAAGCAAGTACAGATGCTATGTTAAGTTCACATGCAATTTAAATGTAAAACTCTTTTAAAGCAAAATATCATTTGGTAAATCAAGAAGTACATCTTTATTTAGCTCTTTTTCATTTTGTATCTTTATATATATATATATATTGAACTTTCTTAGAATAGACAACTTTTGAAATTTTGGAGAAAATTTAAAATGTTTAAGTATTATATATTTAGATGCCAGTAATGAATTTATACATAACTAGAATTTATAGAATTTTTAGTATCTAAAATGCTTCAAATTCAATGTTTTTAAAAGAGTCATTGATGAATTAAATGTTGATCCAGTTGTGATAGCAGGATGGATATAGAAATAACTATTTATAACCGTATAAAAGAGTGTAACTTAGTTTGAATACCCTAAAAGTGTAGGAGGACCAACAAGTAGATAGAAGCTAAACTTCAACTCAACACAAAAAGTAACTTCCTATAGGCTAGAACTCACTAAATATAGATTTCATTCAACATATGTTCTAAAATATCATATTATTTTTCCAGGTGTTGCGCTGTGAGTAATTGAACAAAATAGACACAGCTCCTGCTCTCAAATTCTGAGGAGCAGGCATAAAATAAACAGACAGTGACAACATAATAGAAACAGCTATATAAATATACCTATCTGCTAGGCACTAAATAACTTTTATGTATTATATAATTTAATTCTTACAGCAATATCAAGTATGGATGGGAATGGCACAGAGTACAATCAAAGAAGGTCATCATGGAGACACACTGTGCAAAGAGATAAGGATAGCATAGATTGCAGTGACAAATATTGTAATTCTTTCTAAGCACAAGAGAAATCTAACGAAGGTTTTTACAGAAGAGAGTTTTTAAAAATCTAATTCAAACTAAGAAAAGAAAAACACTCAATGAGAGCAGAATGAAAGGAGGTGGGGCACAAAACCAAAGAAATTATTCAGAAGTTATTAAATTAGTTTGAACTACTAGTTATGGTGCCTGGGACTCTGTAACACTTCAGGAAGTAGAGTTATATTGGAGTTACATTCAGCATAACTTGTTGGTAAACAAGAAGTGAAGGATGAAGAGGGCAGGGCAAGAGTGATTATTTCTGACATTAGCAACAGAAGGATAGCAGTGACAATAACAGAGATGGGAAAAATCAAGAAAGGGGAAGTCAAGAGTTCGGTCTGGGATTTGTTAAGTTTGAGACAGCCAAATAAGTATATCAGGGGCGAAGCTAGATATACCTCAGAAATGGCACATTCCTCGATAAAAGAAAATTCAAGAGTCCAGTGGACACTTGGCTAGATAACATGAAAGTCTCTTTCATCTTTAAAATTCTATGATTGCATGAAAGGAAGAAAAAAGAGCGATCTGAAGAGAATGTCTTGAACTATTAAATTTATACTCATTAGCCGGGCTCGGTGGCTCAGTCTGTAATCCCGCGCCTTTGGGAGGCTGAGGTGGGTGGATTGCCTGAGCCCGCGGGTTCGAGACCCGCCTGGGCAGCGAGACCTCATCTCTACAATAAATCAAAAAATCAGCCGGGCGTGGTAGTGCATGCCTGTAATTCCAGCTACTTGGAAGGCTGAGGGGGAAGGATCGCCAGAGCCCAGCAGGTTGAGGCTGCGGTGGCCAGGAGCGGCCACTGCACTCCAGTCTGGGCGACAGAGTGAGACTCCAACTCAAAAAAAAAAAAAAAAAATTATACTCATTGTGTAAGGTGCTTGGAACAAGCACTTGTGTATTTTATGTCTCATTTGATTCCAAGGACTTAACTATCAATAAGTAAAAAGCAGATTGATTATAGCTAAAATTCTCAATATCCTAAAATTTACACAAGTCAATCTTAAAAGCCTCTCTGTGCACTATTCGTGTAATGAAGTATCCATTATCATTTTAGAATCCAGCACAAAGAACACACACAGGAATGATGCACAGGTGGTCTCTTTAAAACATATATTTGTAAACCGGGCTCAGTGGCTCAGCCTGTAATCCCACACTTTGGGAGGCTGAGGTGAGTGGATTGCCTGAGCCCGCGGGATCGAGACCTGCCTGGGCAACTTGGAGAGACCTCATCTCTACAATAAATCAAAAATTAGCCGGGTGTGGTAACACATGCCTGTAGTTCCAGCTACTTGGAAGGCTGAGGCGGAAGGATCGCCAGAGCCCAGCAAGTCGAGGCTGCGGTGGTCGGGAACGGCCACTGCACTCCAATCTGGGTGACAGAGTGAGACTCCAACTCAAAAAAACCAGAAAAACTATGTTTGTAAATCAAAACAGCTGTTATCATACAGTAAAGACAAATAATGACTTTGGATGACATTTTTCTTTCTTTATTAATAACAATAACTTCAAGGGTGTCATTACCTATCTTCATTAGTAAACTTATGTTTTCACATTATTCTATTATTAGTATATTATTTTATTTCCTGACTAGCTATAAAGAAAGAGTTACATGTGTGACTGCGAGCCTTCTTATGCATCCCCTGGTACCATAATACCCTGAATCCCCATGTTGTTGACACCTGTGTGCTGATCTTTGATTCCATGGACAGAAACCCAAGCAGGCAGCCCACAAGACTCATGCAAAAGGTCAGATGCAGAACACTTGCTCTTAGCAAACCTTGAATTCCTAGAACTACAGCATTTGAAATCAATTTTATGCTATTTGGAATTTTTGAAGTAAAATGTACTGACAAGCCAGATGTTTCTGTATCTATCACATGTGAGTTATCTGTGAGTCATAAGCCATATACACTTCAACGCTGCATTATGGATCCTGGAACCCTGTTGCCTGGATGGAGTCGCCACTGTCCAGTTCTGTGACCTTGGAAAAATTACTTAAATAACCTGTTCTTTACTTTCCTGATCTATAAAATGGAAAAAATATATTCATCTCATATCTTTCAGTCTTAAATGAATAATGAGCTTCTGAAACTGTGCCAGTCATAGCAAGTGATCAATAAATATGAAATATTATCATTTTCCCAGTCCTTTTCTAAAGATGTATGTGTTAACACAGGAGATAAATGCCACATTCCAATCCAAAGCTCTTATACAATATGCTACATTGACTTTAAATTACAAGACAACTATGACCAGTGAGGGCAGAACTACCGTCTTTTCTTGCATAAGTACACACATAAAATTCTGTGACTTGTTCCTTGCTATCTCACAGGACTGGAATGAGTGCCTTGCTATCTCACAGGACTCAGTGTTCTCCTAAAAGTCAGCATATCCAACAGCATATTTATGAAGGGTCACATATGCATTTGACTTTTTAAGCTCAGGACTTCAACAGGAATTTGGAGCTTGTATCTGACTGAATTTCACATTTAAATTTTTTTTTATTTTGAAGATGTGGGATATAATTCAGTGTTAGCTATACAAATGTTCATTTGTTAATGAGGTGTGCCCCTTCCCCTGGCAGTTTCCCATTACTGCCAATCCTGCCTCACCCCCGTGGCAGTTTCCAACTACTTCCAATCCCTTTCCTATAGTATTATGATAATTGTTCAAGGTCCGCTGATGAGTGAGAACATGTGGTACTCAGTTCTTTGTTTCTGTGATAGATCACTCAGTATTATAGACTCTAAGTCCATCCAAGTTGCTGTGAAGTTCTTAATTTTATTATAACAAACAACCTCCCCAAATCAGTGGCTTAAAAGTGCAGTCACTTATTCTCACACATACATTTGCAGATGGGATGGGTTTAGCTGATTTAGGTTGAATTCTACTGGGATGCTCTGTTTCAAGCTGGAATCGGTGTGCTTAAGACTGAGGTCTGGCACTTATGTATTCATTCTGGACATGGTTTGGGTCTGGGGGAGCAGCAGCTATTTGGAGGAAGCTCTGCTTGTGGTGATGGCAGAAGCACAGGACACAAGGTCGACTATGCAAACATACTTCACATCTCTTCTTGTGTCGGGTTGACTAGTGTTTCATTGGTTTAAGCAAGTCATACGGCTGAGCTCCAAGTCAAGGACAGGAATTATATAACATTTCTGGTAGGGGATGTTAAGTTTATATTTCTTATCAGTTATCTAATCTATCAGGCCAGATTGTGGGGATGGTGATGCTCCAAATCATTATTGTGCATATATATACTTACATTTTAAATGATTCATTTTGAAACCTAACACTTCATATCTTTTTTATCATTATTATATACTTCCATTTACCTAGGGCATGTTGATGCTCTGTAGAAATAAATAACCTGGTGTGGTGGCTCAAGCCTGTAATTCCAGCACTTGGGGAGACCGAGACGAGCAGATTGCCTGAGTCCAGGGGTTCGAGACCAGCCTAAGCAACTTGGTGAGACTTCGTCTCTACAATAAATCAAAAAATTAGCCAGGCATGGTGGCATGCGCCTGTAGTTCCAACTACTTGGAAGGCTGAGGTGGAAGGATCTCCTGAGCCCAGCAGCTCAAGGTTGCGGTGGCCATGAACATGCCACTGCTCTCTAGCCTGGATGACAGAGTAAGACTCTGACTCAAAAATAAAAAGAAATAAACAATATTTTTCTTAACAAGAAAGAATGTTATTATTATTTTTTAACATATCATGAACTCTGACCTAGAACAGTACTTGACTCAATAAATATTTTCTGAATGAATAAGCATGGGATATTGAGACTAATTTTTTTATGTTAATTGCCCAACCATTTTTAGCAAGGAAAAGAAGAGGTTGTGGAAGGAGAGCCACTCATTCTGATTCCTTCATTCATGTATTCTTTATTTCATTCAGCAAGTATTTTTTGAGTGAGCCAGGGGTGTTCAAGAGTATAGGTATACAGAATTGATCAAAACAGATTCTTTACATTTGGGGAGATAGGCAATAAACAATGACATAAATAAATAAGTTAATTGTGGATAATGGTAAGTGGCTAAAAAGTAAAGTATTAGGAAAATTAAGTTGTGAGAATGAGACAATTTTGGAGAAGATAGATGGGACGGCCTTAAAGAGCATTAATATTTCAACTGAAACTTAGATAATGAGAAATAAAAGTATAGGGAGAGAACATTCTAGTCAGAAATTCCAGTGTGTACAAAGTCTCTGAGACAGGAAAGAGCACAGCCAGTTTAAGGTGTGGAAATACTCCAGCCCTAACAAATATTCTTAACTCCAATCTTGAAATGAAAGACCCATTCAAATTTCTTAAACTTGATTTCTTCCCTATGATTTCCTAGCACCCTGGTCACCTGGGTTTATAATTATTGGCTCCCCTGTCAACCTCCTCCACTGGAATTTGAGCTCCTTTAGTGTGTATCTTAATGTACACAGAGTATATCCTAATGATTCCTTCATCCACAGCACTGAATACAGAACTGAATACACAAAGTTGTAAATGTACACATGAGTGAATGCAGGCTTTCTACAGTTTAAGGATCAGTGATGGTGTAAGCCCAAGCTAGGATCAAGTCACTTAGAACACGAATGGATGGAAGGGTCAGTGAAAGAGTCACAGAAAAGGGCACATTTTGAAAAGAGGAAAGCCATGTTTCTTTTGTCACATAAAGCGATTTCAGTCTTTACTTCTCCTTTTCCAGAAATACATAAATCACAAAAATATGAAAGTATTCAAGACCTATCACATATAATGTACTATAAGGAGTATTAAGAAATGAATGCAGTCTCTTGAAATTATAATTATAATATAAATTATATTGCTAAAACACTTTGCACTATTTCAAGTTGCTTTTATACTTATCACATATTGTCCTTTGTCAACCATAGTAAAAGGCCATTTTTAATAGCTGTGATTTATCTAAAGAGTGTGAGTTGGCTTGGTTGGAAAAGAGAGACATTTCAGTTGCTTTTAAGATTTAACAGAGAACGTAGAGAGGGATGTTGAAAGGGATGTTAGAGAGCACCTAGCTAATAAATGAAGGCATCAGAATGAATGTCTCTCCTTCCACTCCCTCTTCTCACCACTAAAAATGGTTGGGCAATTAATATAAAAAATTATTCCCAATATTCCACACTCATTCATTCAGAAAATATTTATTGAGTCAAGTACTGCTCTAGGCCAGAGTTCATGATATGGCCAAAAAAAAAAAAAATTCTCTCATGTTAGGATTAGGACACTGAGACCAAATGTGCTTAGTAATTTGCTAAACATCATACAACTAGTCAGGAGCAGAGCTATAGCTGGATTCTGGTCCCTGAGTCTTTAATTAGTTTACTTCCTGTTACACTGGACGTAGTAGAGACTGAAAATTTCATCTATGATGAAATTAAGAATCACAGAAATTAGGCTCAGAAAAAATTACAAACAATGTGGAAAAAACAGTGCTACTGAGAAAATAATTCTTTCAGAGATTTTTATTGTGTTTTTTAAATTTTTGAGAATTATTTATTAACATGAGTACATTCTTACACAATAAATCACCTATAATCAAAGAAAGTCTTTTTTGGTATAGAGTTATCTTTTAAAGGCATGAAAAAATGAGAGAGATTGGTATTAAAAATAAAGATATACAAATGTAAATGAAGAAATGGGTAAAATTAAGAGAAAGCACATACAATTCATTATGTAGAAAATCGTGCTCAGGCCAAAAAAAAAAAAAAAAAATGTAATCTTGGACCCAAGGTTTTCTGTGTACATTAAGGGATACAACTATTAACCCTGTAATACTGGCCAAGAACCCCCAGGCTATGGTAGGATGTGAAGATTTTTCAATTTGATAACAAACAAACAAAAACATTCTTGAGATCATGTTAGCAACCTAGAAACACTCTGGTTGTGATAGTTATCAGAATAACAGTTATAAGAGAGTAATAGTCATCATGTTCTCCCTTAAACAACACTAAAACTAGACGAATATCTGCAACAATTATTTTCAAACATAGAACAACAGATAACTCAGGGCTGTGATCATTGACACAGGGGAACTGCACAAAATGATCTCTGCATTAACCTTAGCTTCCTGCCAAGAATCATTATCTAAATCATAGCATTGGACACAGGAACCTGGAAAGCTGAAGTCTTGGTGGTAGAAGAAATAAGGTTCAGAGTTCTGGGAAGCAAGCACTGGTAGAATTTGCAAGGCAAGCTAACAAAAATGAGGGAGCTACATAGAAAAAAGGTTTCACAAATTTGCAAAGGAGTCCACTTGAGCCTCTGGCTGAAAACTAAACTGAAAATGCAAAAGGCAAGATTCCACAGGCCTAGCAGAAAACAGATATTGAGATAATTTGAGCTGAATCGAAATTCTAGAGGCCACAGAGTGTTGAAAGGCCATTGAGTCATGACCAGCCAGAGTGGAGACAACTGACAACATCCTGGACATCTAATTGAGGCTACATATTAGAAGAAGGGAATTTCTGGTCCCAGAGAAATGGATACTCTATGTGAGTGATCCTCCACTGGAGTGATTTTGACCTCCTTCAGGGAGATATTTGACAATGTCTATAGACATTGTCATTTGTTCCACAAGAGGGTGTGCCACTAAGTGGGGGAAAAGAGGGCTAGCCCGCACAGAGATGTTATGTTGCACAAAACAAACAAGTACCCAGCCCCAAGCGTCAGTAGTGCGGCCAAGTACCCCTAATCCATGTCTACTCTAATAAAACCAAAAAGCAAGCCTAAGGAAAGCTGATTCATCAGTAAATTGTTTACCTCTCAGGACATCTCATGGACAAAATCTAGACTCTCAACATTGTAACTTCCACAATAACTTGCTTGCAATAAAAAGCAAAAAATATCAAGCAGATGAAAAAGCAGAAAAATGTGACACATAAGCAAAAGAAAAGAAAGAGTGAAAAAATATAGACTTTCACACAATACACAATAATGGAATCTATAGACAACAACCTTAAAAGTATTTATAAGAAAAGATGGACATGATGATAAAGCGCATGAGAAATTTCCTCAGAGAAATGGATAGGCTTAACAAAAGTTTAGGTACTGCAAAAGCAAGAAAAGTGAACTTAAAGACAAGGCAATAGAAACTAAAGTAAAGTACAGAGAGAATGAAGACTTAAATAATTAATTAATTAATTAATTAATACATATGCCCCAGAAGAAGGACAATAATAAAATGTCTAACATACAGGTAATTGAAGTCCAAGAAGGAGACAAGAGAATGGAGTAAAAATGAATATTTGAATACACAATGATAAAAATCCTCAATTTTGACTAAAAAAATCAACCCACACATCCAAAAGACCTCAACAAAATCTTAGTAGAATAAAGACAAAGAAAATCACATCTAGTTCCATCAAATTGCTGAAAACCAAAGTGAAAGAGAAAAATCTTAATATCAACCAAAGAAACATGACATGTTCCATACTGATGAAAAATAATAAGAATGGCCATGCCCAGGTCATAGGAGAGTAATTCAAGGAAGAAAGCAAGCGATGAAAAAAATGATAAATGAGCAAAAACATGGACCCAATCCAGATGCCCATCAAAAGTGGACTGGCTAAAAAAAATGTGTTACATATACATGATGGAGTACTACGCAGTCATAAAGAGGAACTAAAGAATGTCTTTTGCAGGAATGTGATGCAGCTGGAAACCATCATTCTGGGTGAACTACCACAGAAACAAAAAAGCTGAATACCAAATGTTCTCACTTTTAAGCAGGCCCTAAACATTGGGCATATGAATACAAAGACGGGAACAACAGAGTTGGGCACTGCTAAAGGAAGGAGGGAGAGAGGGGGAGTGGGGCACACAACCACCCACTGGGTACAATGTCCACTACTGGAGAAGAGGCTCATTAGAAGCCCAAACCACAACTGCCTGCAACTTATTTATGGAGCAAATCCTCACATATATCCCACAACTAAAATACACTAAAATAAATCTTGTTTGACTTTAGAAGCATTTTAGAAAGTATTCTAAATTCTAAATTTAGAATACTTTCTAAAATGCTCTTATTAATTAAAAGACAGAACTGTCTTAAATCATGCTTTGTTGGGGGGAGAGCCAAATCACCCCCAGGCCCAAAGATTCACTTGTAGAACTCATGAGACTTGAAAAACTGTTATACTCATGGTTACAGTTTATTAGAGCAAAAAGAAACAGATTAAAATCATCAAAGAAAAAAATGCAAGAGGTAACGTCCAGAAGAAACCATAACAAGCTTCCAGGTATTTCTCCCAGGGCAGTTGCATGAATATGCTTAATTTTCCAGCAGTTATGTGTAAAAACATATATAATGGGTTATTTTACTGTCTATTTTACCCCTTCGTCAATATTTTTAATTAACAAATCATTTTCTCCCACATACTCAAAGTATTCACAATTGTCCCGGTGTCTAGACTTGGACTGATATGCTTCATCTTTTGCCTGTTAATTTTTTTGTCTCTACATATTATAATTTAAGATTATTGGCATAATGCATCGTGGGAAAAATAACTCAAGAACTGCAATCATTTACATGAAATATATGTATAAGAAGTTGTAATGCTCTATAATAATAGTTACAAGGATATAATTCCTTTGTAAAGTAGTGCTGCTAATATAAATTATTTGAAAATTGCATTTGCTTCAGAGAGATAAAAATCATGTTACATAATATCAAGGATGAAGCAAAAACTTTAGATTATTTAATTTAACAATGCTATGCTTCTTTTTTCTCTTTAACAATAGTATGATCCAAGGCTCTAGGAAATAAATTGATACTCCTAAAATCAGGTAGTGGTGAATGAAAGATTAGAAGCAAGTTCTTTTGAAGCCTATTTTAAGGTTCATTTCACTTACTCACGGCACCTAGTAATAACCATAAATAATGGACTTAAGAGACATTATAAGATAGCTCTAGGCTTATAACATGAATGCTTTTCCACAGTTTTCTAGCATATAGTCTAAAAATATTTTTAAATGGCTTGATTTGACATTAATGATTTTACCCTTTATGTTATCTCTCTCCTCCTCTACCTCTTCCCCTTCATCTATGAGAAATAAAAAGGCACACAAATAACATTTCTGACAGACCTCAAGAGACTTGTGACTGTTTAAGGGGAAAGTTTAGTAATATATGCAAATAGATGGTATATAACAATCTTAATAAGTTATGTGAAACTCACTTTAGTCTTTAAAGTAAAACATCTATAATCTTAGACAGTTTGCACAACATGCTAAGAGAAAACAATGAAAAAAGGTCCATAGCAAACAAATAATATTTGTTTATTAAAGAGTGAAACTTTTTGAGCAGAGGAACTGTTTCAGCTTTGGAAGACTGATTGGATTCTAATGAGATATAGAGCTAGAAACAGAGTTACAGATAAGAATAGCAACAGGGAAAAGGAAAGCAAGAGAATAGAAAGAGAAAAAGGACAAGGAAGAGGAAGAGGAGGAGGAGTGGAAAGAAAGAAAAAGCAATTGAGGAACCCATGATGTGAGCCTGATTCCACATCTCTTCCTCTTCTGAAGCCCCTGAATGTACAAACTGTCCCATGTACATGCCTGGTGCCCTCCAGCTGCCATGTGCTTACTTAAATGATCTTACTTTTCCCCTCCTTCAATTCAAATTTCACCCACTTTAAAAGGTCTGACTTATAGCCTATCCTGCCCCTGCCTACCCATGGTGACACATCCCTCCTCTGAACATCCATAGTATTTACATGCTTTCACTCTGTCGATTTTAGAAATAACCATCCACTTAGTTTAGCTCTTTATGGTTTCACAGTGCTCACTGTGGCCCTTCAACATACAAGTTTTGGTAAATTGTCTTATGTCTGGGCATCAATTTCTTAGTACAGACATTGAGATCTTGGTTCTAATGTATTTCTGTGTCATGTAACGAATACAGCAAAGAGGTTTCTCAGGAGGTAAGCTAAGCTGTTCTCTGTTTGTTTTTTTCTGTTATAAAAATGCAGGCTTTTTAAAAAAACTATTTCAAGCCTATATCATTGGAGTGAGACAAATATTAATTCCTAACATATATTCCACATTTCTGAAGCATGCAAATAAGCTTCATAACAGTAGTATCTCTCCTTGTATTTAATTATAAAACAGGTGAAAACATTTTTCTTTTGCAATATTATTAAAATACTATAAGAGTAAAAATAATTAACAAAGCTGACAAGTGTCTGTCCTACTCAGAGGAGATTTTGGAGCCAAATTAAATATGTCATGCATAAAACAAAATTAAACATTCTTTCCACTAATTACCTATTTTTTAGAGATTTGAAGGGGATATCCTTTATCCTTTGCAATATTCTTAGAAAATAGCCTATATAGACTGATTTTATTAAAAATGATTCACAAATCTTGACAGTATTTACTGTAGGTATGTAATTTTTAAAAAAATTAATATTAATTAAATTTAAAATATTCAGACAGAATAATATGAAATACTTTTTAAATTGCCAAATTATATACCATTTTTTAATAACTTTTTGCTTATTTGAAAAATATGTTGATGATATTTCTGCATTTTGTTCCTCTTAATTTGAATGGTTAAAAAAGCACTCATATGCATATCTAAAGCACATGAAAAGCCACATTCTTATTGTAGTTACATAAAGTAAAAGGGATTTTAAATTTGCTATACCAGAAAAACAATTGCAAAGAGACTGACTCTGTGAAGCATGTTTTATTCCTATGCATCTGCATAATCATATATTATTGAAGAACATTCTAACAAAAGATAAAGGGTTGAATTCCATTACCAGGAACACAAAAAAAAATACCATGAATACTCCAACATTCAAATCAAAGTGAAGGCAGATTTGTCTATAGTTGCCTCATAATTGCGTTTTCACTTAACTGCCTGTAATAACCCTTTAACAATTAGCCATCTGAAAAAAATAATGCAAGTTCTAAAACAATGAATTCAATCCTTTGTACCATTTAGCAGTCTCCTTTGAAAAGGACATTTTGTATTTACCCTCTAATTTATAAAGAGGGCCCCTTCAAAGTCTCCATCATGGAAAATCAACAGAGAGATCATGTGACTAGCATTAAAAAATCTATGAGTAGTGCATCTTAAGCTCTAGGCACCACTTAGAGTTTGTAAGGGTGAGAATCAACTCTGTGGGTGATTCTGCTCTTTGACAACATGACCAGATTTCAAAACATTTAGCAAAGATTTTAGAAGACACAGGGAGCAGAATTAACAATAAAGTTATTTAAGATATAATTACAGTTTATTGTGCACTATTTCTGTTTTTTATTTGAAGAACACTTCCTTCAAGTGACTTCTCTTCTCACATAAGTAAACTCTGTGGGTTTTTTCCTCCTCCACTGTACTATCCTAGGGTAAGTGTCACGCCTTCCGCGTTCCTTCAGCCCATCAGCTGAAGGGTATTTATCTTAGGAATGCTACGCCAGCAAGGCCCCATACCATTCACAGGACCATCAAAATATATTTACCAGATTCTTTAGGTAATTCAAATACCAGAGGATCAAAAAGTGGGAGCCATCATATTTTGGTGAAGAAGTACATTTGGCACAAAATATGTAGGCCAGTCCTGTCTACTGTGCTGGAGGAAAGACCTTTCTCTTGTCCCAAACCATTCTGTGTTTTCTTCTCAAGTACCCTATGATTTCATTTTGTTACTGTGATATTCATACGGTTTAGTAGCTCCTTTTGGCTTATTTTAGGAATAACATTCATAATACTTTTCAAGTCATTCCTAAGACTCTATTCATGATCACAAGCCTTGTTTCTCACTTCCTACCCTGCTTGCTACAAGCATTAGCTAATCCTCCAAATAGGATTACTCTTTAACAAAAAACAAAGCAAAACTTCTCTATGTTATTGTCGCTACTGTTAATCCTCGTAGAAATTCTCCAACCCTTTCACACAAGCTTCCTAAATTCTATTGAACAATCAAGCTAAAGGAAACATCTTCTATGAAACCTCTGTTAATCCTTCTCTGCCTCTTGTAGATAAAATATTTTTAATATTCTCATGGTGCTCATAAAAATACTGTATTAATCATAGATATTTGTGTGCATAAGGAACCCACTGGAATCATTTAGTAATCTATTTATTCAATAAATACTAATCATTAATTCTACCATTCTAGGCATTATAAAATACAGCCTTTAATAAACTCAATCTGGTAGTCTAAAAACTAGTCAGTTTCAGGAATAACTTTTTATTTACATCCATGGAAAAGCAAATAACTTTGTATTTCAAACATAAAATGTGGTTGACAAATGTTGGCTGAATTGAAACCCATAGGATTAAGTAAATCCTAGCTAAAGTACTGGGAGATTATGATAATAATTCACTAAGAATAATTTTCATTTTTTAAAATAATGACCTTGAACTCTTGGATAATACATTTTTGGTAAAATGGACTTTCTTAAATCTTCTCAGATGAGAGAAAATAGCCAAATATCTACTTTGTGCATCTTTATCCATAAGGGATGTATTTATATATACACATAGGGAAGGCAGAACTGACTTTATGGTACATCTAGACACAGCCTCGGAATGGGGCAAATACTGATGGAATGTGGGAATGTGGAGAATCACTTGGCAATACTGAAAAAGACCTGCCATTTTCTTCAGAGCTGTGGCCACAGGAGGACTAGACACCATGACAAAAGCTGCAAATTATTAGTGAAGTATAAGACTGACAGATTTTGGAGATAATAAATTATGTTTTATCTGTCCATTGAAGACTCATTCTTCTAATGGGAGAGTGATTTGGCTCATCAACCATCAGGCAGCAATATCTGTGAATTATGAGATTCCATTGAAACTGGCCTATTCTCACACACAGAGAAAATTAGGTGGCTCGCATGGACAGCTGTTCTTCCTTCTTTTCTGTAAACAAGGCCAGCAATTTTTAAGGTGACAAATAGCCTACGTTTAGGAAAATATAAGCCTATGCTTACAAAACTTAATGATAGGCAAGCCTCAAAAGACTTAGAAATTGGATTTGAATGAGATAAATATCCAAAAAAAATCACTTGCCTCTTAGAAGCCTTTCTGCATTTCTGCTCCTCCCCCCTCTCCAACACCCCCTCATTGCCTCCTTTGTCTCCTTTTCCGCCATCCTCCTCCCCTGTCCTCCCCTACCAGATTTCCAACAAGGCTCTCTTCTGAGCCATAGTAAATCCCTCCCACCTCATTACTCATAGTCTGATTCTAGGCGCTAGGCCAGGGAGCCCTGACAACCTCTTCACTGGATATCATAAGAGCTTTCTTAAAATGATTTAAAAAAAAAATCTTTAGTGGATACAATACTGAAAACTCAGCAATTAAGGGACCCTGTATGTTCTTCCCCAAAATGATATTCATGAAACTGAGTTTGTAGGTTCAATTTTCATGGGGTTTAGGGAAATTACATTTTTCTTGGACTAAGACTGTGACCAAATATCTCAGATGTCAAAATGGAGAATGTGAAGAAAGGAAGCTGGAGGAATTCAAGTTGTGGGGATGAGGGAGGGTATCAACAACGTCTGCTATGGGTCCAGAGAGCAACACATTCTTCAGAGATAGATTTGTTTTCCTATATTTATTCTGGAATTCTTCCCCATGAAAATTAATTAGGAAAAATATCACTGAAAAAGTAAGCTCTTCTTCTGTCGAAGGTAGACAAAGTTTTAATGAAATAGTTAAAAACATTGAACCAGATTTTAAAAAAATGCTTAATGAGTTTTGCATTGCCTCATTTTATTTTGAAAATATTTTGAAAACTGATGTCTTTTTTAAAAAGGGAAAAAAATGAATTGTGAATCTTCATAATTTTAAGTGCCTTGTGTGCACTCCCTCTCTCTTTTTCTTTGAGTTCTTGAAAACATGTGCTGTTCAGAAAAAGTTTCAACCCACCTAAATCTAACTTCCAGCTAGCAAGCCTGTGTGATAGACTAAAATATAAAACCTTAATATGCTATATGCAAAGAATACATAAATTCAGGCTTCCTTCACATTATTTTGTGTCTGAATTTCATACAAGTTGCTTTCCCCCTTTCCTGGTTCTTACTTAAGCAAGTTACCTTCCTACATTGCATTATTCAATTTAATTTAGTTTGGAGTATTTATTGGGTCAAGATTTAGCCATTTCTCAGGATCTGAGTTTGCTTAATATTCTGGTCATTGTCCTCTGAAACTTTTTCTTTGGAAATTACCTAGACATTGTCCTCTGAAATAATTGGCTTATTTCCAGATTTCCTTCTCTGTGAAGTATGCACATGACTCTATTTTCTCTAACAAACCTTTAATAGTCTACTAATTCATAGAATTGTTATGAGGATTAAATGAGATTTAAAGCATGGATGCACATTATTAACTATAAAAGGACAAGCACTGCACATATAAATTAGAGACATAATATTATATATTGATTATTGTATTTTTACACAATAGTAACATAGATTCTGGCTTAACACTTCCCTTCAAAATCCAAACAGGGGGCATTTATCGTATAGGTCAATTGATGGAATCATAATGCTATTATTTACTTAAAATTACAGGCACTCATTTTATCTGATTTGTTTCATAAGGAGTCAGAGTGGGTGGGGAAAAAAGCCTCTTTCCTTAAGGAATACACTTGTTTGTTTTCTGTATTTATTGATTTTAAATACTTTTGTAAGCCTAGAAAAAATATAAATTAGAACTTTAATGAAGAGACTGTCCTTTGAGCCATAGAATATTTCTGATGACTGTCAAAAAAAAAATCAACTGATTATAAATGGTTGGATCTATTTCTGGACTGTCTTTTCTGTTTCGTTGTCTATCTGTTTTTACATTTTGATTACAATAGCTTTGTAGTATATTTTGAAGTCAGGTAGTATGATGCCTCCAGCTCTGATCTTTTTGCTAAAGATTCCTTTAGCTATTCAAGGCCTTTTGTGGTTCCATACAAATTTTAATTTTATTTTACTTTTGTGAAGAACTTCATTGCTATTTAATAAGAATTGTGCTGAATCTGTAGATTTCCTTGGGTAGTATAAACATTTTAGCAATGTTAATTCTTCTAATCCATAAACATGAGATATCTTTTTATTTATTTGTGTCTTCAACACTTTCATTAATGTTTTATAGTTTTCAGTGTAGTGTTCTTTCATCTCTTTGGTTAACTTCATTCCCAAGTATTTTATTTTATTTTAGTTTTGTAGCTATTGTAAATGGGATTGCTTTCTTGTTTCTTTTTTCAGATAATTTGCTATTAGTGTATAAAAGCATTTCTGACTTTTGTAAAATAATTTGTATCTTACAACTTTACTAAATTTGTTTATTAGCTCTAACATGTTTTTTTGTGGAGTCCCTTAGTGTTTTCTATCTATAAGTTTTTACATGTAAGATTCTAAACTATGAAACTACTAGAAAAAAACATATGAGGAAAAGCTCCATGACATTGTTCAGGGCAATGACTTTTTTTGGATATAACCCCAAAAGTATAGTCAACAAAAGAAAAATAGACAAGTGGAACTACGTCAAATTAAGAAGCTTCTGCAAAGCAAAGGAGACTATCAACAGAGTAAAAAGACAACCTACAATAATGGAAGAAAATACTTGAAAACTATATGTCACGATAATGATTCACATACAAGATATATAAGAAACTCAACACAATAGTAAGAAGAAAACCGCAATTTAAAAATAGACAAGATCTGAATAGATGTTTCTCAAAGAAAACATACAAAAGACCAACAAGTATATGAAAAAATGTTCAACATCACTATTCAGGTAAATTAAAAATTAAAAATACAATGAGATGTCACCTCACACCTGTTAGAATGGCTATTATCAAAAAGATAAAAGATAACAGGTGTTAAAGAACACGGAACAGTTCCACACTCATGCTGCTGGTGGGAATGTAAATTAATACAACTATTATGGAAAACAGTATGGAGATTCCTCAAAAATTAAAAAATAAAACTGCATGTTTCCACAATCCCACTATTGGGTATATATCCAAAGGAAATGAAATCGGTGATATCTGCACTTCCATGTTTATTATAGCATAATTCACAACAGCCAAGACATGGAATCAACCTAAGTATCCATCAATAAATGAACAGATAACAAAAATGTGGTAGATATACACAATGGAATAGTATTCGATATAGAAAAGACAGCAGTCCAGTTATCTGTGACAATGTAGATGAATCTGGAGAACATTATGTTAAGTCACAGAAAGATAGGCACAAAGAGACAAATACTGCATGATCTCAACCATATGTGAAATCTAAAAAAGTACATCTCATAGAAGCAGAGAGTACAGTGGTGGTTACCAGGGACTGAAGTTAATGCAGGGTGAGGTGAGGAGAAGAAATTGAGGACATATTGAGACGTTGGACAAAGGATACAAAATTTCAGTTAACTAGAAGGAATAAGTTCAAGAGATCTATTGGTGACTGTAGGAAATAATATACTGTATTTTTGAAAGATGCTTACAGAGCTAATGTAAAGTGTTCTCACCACAAAAATAATAACTGCGTGAGGTAGTCCACATGTTAATTAAGTAGATTTAGTCATGCCACAATGTACATAAGGGGGATGCAAAAAATCCAGAATTTACTTATACAAAATTATGTATTTATTCTTACAAGTTTAACCTTCATAACCTTCAAAATACTATCCATTTGATGCAATATATCTACTGAGATGATTTTTCCACCTCTCAAAACAGTTTTTGAACTCATTAATTTGGATGCCTTTTAGTGCTTCTGCTGTTTTTTGTTTCACTTCTTCCACAACATCAAAATGTTTCCTTTTGAGGACTTTTTTCATCCCGGGAAACAAAAAAATAACGTCACTCAGGGTGAGATCAGGTGAATAGGAAGGGTGAGACATGGGAGTTATGCCATTTTTTAATCAAAAGCTGCTGAACATTCAGTTCAGTGAGGGCAGGTGCATTGTTATGGTGGAAAAACCAGTCACCTGTTTGCCACAACTTGGGATGTTTCTACTACAAATCGTAGTGCATCCTTTTCAAAACTTCAAAACTTATAAAAACTTTGACCATTTGATCCAGAGGAACAAATTCAGAGTGTACTACAAGGGGCTTGCCCTCCAAAAGATAATTACAGTTTTGGGGGGCCCCTCCCCTTGTATACTTCAAAACATCATATTGTACATGGTAAACACACAATTTTACATCAGTTTACAAAAATAATTATTAAATATATTTTCCTTTTGAGTGGGAGGTCAGGGTCTCACTCTATTACCCAGGCTGGAGAACAGTGGCATGGTCACTGCTCACTATAGTCTCAACCTCCTGGGCTCGAGTGATCCTTCTGCCTCAGCCTCCTGAGTAGCTGAGATTACAGGCATGTGCCACCATGCCTGGCTAATTTTTTTGAGTTTTTGTAGAGACAAAGTCTTGCTGTGCTGTCCAGGCTGGTCTGGAACTGCTAGGCCCAGGCAATTCCCCCATCTTGGCCTCCCAAAGTGTTGGGATTGCAGGCATGTTCTACCATGCCTAACCAAAAAAATTTTAAAAGAAACGTTTGTGCAATTAAGGACAAGATATTTCTTAGTTACTGTTTATTAGCCTCTTGGACATTTCAGAGTATCTTCATTAATATCCATTTGAAAATGGCTGCAGACTACATTGACCATGGCAGTCTAAAACAAACCTATTCTTTAGATTTTAATTTTAGCTGTGTGTAAGATGGCTGGTTGCCCCCAAATAAGATGAATGTTACATTTATTTTCATACTACAGCCTCACTATACATGAAGACAGTGCAAACTGTGAAGCTATAAATGTATTATTATTATTATGAAATGTTCTATAATATTTAAAAACTACATGTAAAAGAACAGCTCAACTATTTTATAAGATAATGCAAAAATATTCACTTGGAACCATATATGGCAAATAAAAAAGGTCATCGTTAGACTGCATTTTTATTGATATTGGCCAAAGGCCTTTAAAAAATCTTGCAGTTTTTCAAAGAAAAAGAAATTTTTCTTTAGAAAATGATAAAACCGAAGATATCAAAATTAGTGCATTTTAAAGCAATGAGCATTTCACACTTGGTCTTGTGAAAAAATGATATGCTGATATTACATTGTGGCTAAAGTGTAAGACTCTTGATTTAGTCTGCTTAGGTTGAAAACATAGCTGTGATTTCCTAGTTTATTTAACTTCTCCATGCCTCGTGAGTAAGCTAGATTTAAAGTACTTACCAAAGAGCACACATTCAACAACAGAACTAATTGCTGTCTTATTATCCCCATGTTGCTCATTTAAAAAGTCAGTATCAGTATTTACATTAATATGTTCAATTAATAAAGATTTGTTTGAAGTATATGACTGGTTGACAACTGACTAAAGACCCCTACCTAGCACCATACACAAAAATCAGCTCTAAATGGATCAAAGACCTAAAGGTAAAACCTCAAACTATAAGAACCTCAGAAAATGTAGGAGACACCATTGTGGAAATTGGAACTGGCAACCAATTCCTGATCAAAACCTCAAGTGCCCATGCCATAAGAGATAAGATAGACAAGTGGGACCTCCTTAAACTGACAAGCTTCTGCAAAGCCAAAGAAACCATCAAGAGAGAGGGGAGACAGCCCTCAGAATGGGAAAAAATATTTGTCAGTCATATATCTCACAAAGGCCTAACATCTAGGATCTACAAGGAACGCAAACGTGCTAAAAAAGAAAAAAATAAACAACGCCATTACAAAGTGGGCAAAAGATATGAATAGGCACTTCTCAAAAAAAGACATATGAGCAGCTAGCTGAAACATGAAAATATGTTCAGCCTCACCAGTCATCAAAGAAATGCAAATTAAAGCCACACTGAGATACCAGTTAACTCCAGTTAGAATAGCCATCATCTATAACTCAAAAAATAACAGATGCTAGAGAGGATGTGGAGAAAAGGGAACACTACTACACTGTTGGTGGGAGTGTAAACTAGTACAACCTTTTTGGAAAATAATTTGGCGATTCCTAAAAGATCTGACAATCAACCTTCCATATAACCTCATAATCCTCCTACTAGGAATGTACCCGGAGGAACTCAAATCACTCTCTGAAAAAGATACCTGCACATGCATGTTTATTATAGCATCATTCACAACAATAAATACATGGAACCAACCTTGCTGCCCATAGAAAGAAGACTGGATTTTTTTAAAATGTGGTACATATACACAATAGAATATTACACAGCCATAAAGGACAAAATTGTGAACTTCACAGCAACTTGGATGGACTTAGGGTCTATAATACTGAGTGATTTATCACATAAACAAAGGACCGAGTATCACATGCTCTGACTCATAAGTGGACCTTGAACAGTTATCGTAATACTATAAGAAAGGGATTGGCAGTAGTGGGAAAGTGCCAGGGGAGGGGGCACGCCTCATCAACAAGGGTGCTTACATAATGAACATTTGTATACCTAACCCTGAATTGTACCCCACATCTTCACAATAAAAAACTTTTTTAAAGAGATAAAAAATCTACTTTTATATACTGGACATTTCAGCTTCACATTTATACAGCAAAATTTCTGTCTTTTTCACAGGATGCTCCCTTCTAAAGCACTTTCTATGTTCATATGCATCTTCACTTCTCAGAGTGAGGAATTTTGAGAACAAGCATCACTCTCTAACCCCATGTATTTCTCCCCCAAACTTGAAATTTTAATACACTGCCAATGAGTCTGGAAAGCTCATAAAATAAAGCTTTCTTGCGTAATCTTCAAAATAAATACATAAATAAAAAGACAGTATCAGAAAAATACCTGTGTGTACATTAATATTAGAAAACTCACAACTTTTTTGGTAATGCTTCTGAGAGAATGTTAACTTATGCTATCTACCAAAGCAATTCTGACCTTATTTTAGACAAATTGAGCAGCGTAGAAGGTTAAAGTCTTCTACTACAAAGTTTTATAAATATCGGGTTATAAGATAACTCCTCATAGATTCTGTTTTCATATACTCAGCATAGTGCTTCACCTATGGTAAGTATTCAGTAAATATTTGCTGAAGGGAATAGTAGTCTTGGTTATGGTATACATACATTATGTTCCACTGTGATCATTTCTGATTAGGCCTGGTGAATATCATCTGTTTTTTCCAAGTAAATTTATTTAAAAATTAATTGAAATATGAATTTATTCCTAAGAAATTGCACAAGCATCTAACAAAAGTCTTACCACTCAGACAGTCTGGGATAGCTGTGATGCAAGTCACTTCATGAGTGAATGCAATAGAATTGATAGAAATTTCTGAGGAAATTTCAAAATTTAGAACAATGGTTTTAATACAGAACATATGATATTTACCCACATCATTCGTAGAGGCATCAGAAATTATAAACAATATTTGAAAGCACTATACAAATTCTTTTAAAAATCTTGATTATTTAAATATCATAAAATAATAATTATCCTGTATTGAACATTCTATTTCTAACATCGTTCCAAGAGAAAGTGATCACTTCATTGCATCATCCTGCTCTCACATTTCTGTTTCACAGGAAATATGATCCACTGCTTTATACTGAAATTTTATTTTAATAGAATAGTTTAAGGATCAAAAGTTTTTTTTCCAGTATATCTAGAATATAACTGGTATGTATCCTTGGCTATTTCTTTGTGGCCTAAAACCATGACATTGGGAGTTGAATAAATTCCAAATCCAACAAGCCAGTATTGATTTCCTACCGTCAAGGGAAATCAATAAATTGTCAGTGCATGTATTGGTGCTAGGTGCAAGGGATACAATGAGGATTACAACCTAGGGTTAGCCCTCCAGGAGCTTAAACTTGCAGTAGGAGAGAACACACATACAAATTATACAAAATATAACATCATGAGTTATAAGAGGAATAACCCAAGTGTCATGGCAACTCAAAAGAAGGAAAGTTCATATCCATTTGACAGAGGGTGAAGGATCAGAAAAGCTCAGGTATAAGGTGTAGTGTGTGACCTGAGCCTGGATGATTGAGGATGACTCTTTATAAATCTCTAAAGCAGAATGTTCACTTATCTCACTATTCAACAGATACTTACTGGGTGCCTAACACTATCCGTTTTGTGGTTGACATTGAAAATACAAATACAAATAAATATTTTCTCCCAAGAAATGCACGAGAAACAAATAGGCAAGAAGTTGATAATACAATATAGTCAGTAGAGATGGAGAAATATTCCTCTTACCTGAGAAAAGAAGGAATTGGGGTTTAAGGAAGCTTTGGGGAAAGAAGTGATGAAGGACTCAACTTTTTAAACATAAGTGATCCTAATAGGCTCATCAAAGTGAATTGCTAAGAGGTAGCAGCGGAAAGGTGACTATAGTTTGAAAGTTTAACTTCCTTATGTTTTTAATCATAAAAAAGTTTTTCAATTACTCATACCTTAACTTAACCTAAGCAAAAACATGTCAAATTCTGAGAAATATTGTGAGTTTAGTAGTACTGAAAAGCAAAATGATTAGCAGAAATGGTCAAAGAAAGGGGTGAATTATAAGAATGGATAAGAATTCAAAAGTTCTGCTACAGAGTTTCCTCTTTATCTGGAACACTTGGAGAGCTATTCAACAGGAGCCTTGAATGAGGAACCATCAAAGAATATAGGCAAGGTGACGACAGGCAGAGTTGTATTCTAACCAAATCCCTCTGGCAGCACATGGAGAATGGATGAGAGAAGAGCATGTTACGAGACTAGTTACAAGGTTAATATATTTGAACAAGTTACACAGGGATAATAATCTGGAGGAGAATTGATAAATTTGTTCATGAGGTCAGGGGAGTATATATAGATATGTGAATGATCAGAGAACTGAGAAAGAGAAGGTTCCAGTAAAACCTGGTGTTTAACTAGACATTGGTACTAAAAAAAAAAAAAAAAAAGAGTTGAAATGGTAGCTAGTTCTTTCTTGTTAGATGACTAATGTCAGTGGTCAACATATCAAGGGATTAATCAATATTAAGGGATTCCTGGGGGATCAAGGGTAGGAAAAAAATTAACAGGAGAATAAGACTTGAAGGCCTTAGAAAACTAACCCTTTATGAACACTGTGTTAAATTATATAAACACACACACACACACACACACACACACACACCTACTGCATGTCACAAAGTAGTTTGTATAGCTTTTTTTGGGATGAATCCAATATACAATATAAATTGCAATTCAAGATCAAACATTGCATGTAAACTTTTAAATTTTCTTTTCAATTTATTAGAGGGATTCAACATCAGATTTAAGCTGACAGAAGATAGAATTAATGAGTTTAAAGATAGGTCAATTTCTAGTTTTTTCAGAAATCGCTACACTGTCTTACAAAGAGGTTGCACTAGTTTGCATTCCCACCAGCAGTGGAGAAACGTTCCTTTTCCCCTGCATCCTCACCAGCATCTGTTGTTGTTTGTTTTATTAATGATGACCATTCTTACTGAGGCTAGGTGGTATCTCAATGTGGTTTTGATTTGCATTTCTCTAATGATGAGTGAGGCTGAGCACTTTTTCATGTGTCTGCTGGCTGCCTGTGTATCTTCTTTTAAGAAGTGTCTATTCATGTATGTTGCCCACTTTTTAATGAGGCAGTTTGTTTTTTTTCTTTTGCAATCCCCTATTGGGAATATACCCAGAGGAACTAAAATCATCCTACAAAAAAAGATACCTGCACACGCATGTTTGTTGCAACTCTGTTCACCATAGCAAAAACATGGAACCAACCATGCTGCCTATTGAAGCTGGACAAGATTTTAAAAATGTGTTACATATATGCAATGGAATATTACACAGCCATAAAGAAGGACAAACATATGGACTTTGGAGCAACTTGGATGGATTTAGAGTCTCTGACACTCAGTGATCTATCACAGAAACAAAGAACAGAGTAGCATATGTTCTCACTCATAAGCGGTCCTTAAATAATTATCATAATGCTATAAGAAAGGGATTGGCAGTAGTAGTAATGGGAAACTGCCAGGGAGGGAGAGGGGGATTCGCAGTTGAGGGAAACTGCCAGGGAAGGGAGGGGTACACCTCATCAACAAGGGTGCCTGCATAGTGAACACTTGTATACCTAACCCTGAATTGTATACCACATCTTTAAAATAAAATGAAAAAAAAAAAAAGATTGGTAAACTGAAATTATCTGGTCTGAGAAACAAAAATAAAGAAGAATGAAGAAAAACGAACAGAGTCATAAATAACTGTGAGACATCATCCAACATAACAACCTGCCCACAATGGGAGTCCCAGAAGGAGAGGAGAGAGAGAGGGATAAAAGAAATATTTAAAGAAATAATGGCAAAAACATCCCAATTTTGATTTTAAAAATTTATGTACATATCCAACATATAAAATTAGATAAACTAAAAAAAATCTGCACCTATACATGTAATAGTCTAAGTTGCTGAAAGACAAATAGAAAATCTTGAAAACAGAGAAAAATGACTCATCATATACAAGTAATAAGATTAACAGCTGACCTCTCATACATAACTGTGGAGATGAGAAGGTGGTAAAATGATATATTCAAAGTACTGAAGCAAAAAGAATGTCAATCAAAAATTCTTTATCCAGCAAAACTATCTTTTAAATATGAAGGATAGATTAGGCATCTTTAGATAAAAACTGAGAGAGTTCTGCGATAGCAGACCAGGCCTATAATACTAAAGGGAGTCTTAGAAGCTGAAATTAAGTGATACTTGATAGTAACTTGAATCCGCATGAATTTGTAACACTCTGATTCAAAAGACAACTAAGAAAAAAATTTAAAAATACATTTTCTTTTCATACCTTATGTGGGATTATCATGCATATTAACATACGTGATTTTTTTAAAGTTAACTCTTTAATATGTATTATTTTAAAATACTTGTACTTAAGTCTTAATTTCATTGAAAAAATTTAAATTCACTAGGATTAAAATTTAATCAACAACCTCTCACTATTATACGATGTGTTAAAAGTCTTACTGTCGTGTTTTTATGGGTGGTCTAAATCTTTTAAACAACATGAATTTATGATAGAACTTTGTTAAAGTTCTATTATCTGAGCAGTACAGTATATAACTATCACATTCTATTACTAAACCAGATTATCTAATGCCTCACTTAAGAACACTGAAAATTCCTATTTGATTTGTTTTTCAGGACAATAAGCAAAATTTTCAAGCCATGTAGTTTTCAAAATGTATATATTTTCTCTTTAATAATCGCTCAAAATGTTAGGAGTACAGCAAATGCTCAGTTGCAGAATCCTTCTTTCCAAGACAATGATTTTTATTTAGCAAAAATTGAATTTCTTGATTTAGTGGAATTAAATAACTACTTGGGAACAGAAACAGTATTAATATATAATTTTCATTAAGATGCTAATTTATTTAATATTACTTAATTCTGAAGTGAGTGCACATTCTGCAAAGAGTAGTGTCCTAAAATAATGTAATTGCTGTATATTCCCAACAGTATAAGAATTGCACACATTTTCTCAAATTGATTTGTAATGGCATTATAGCAAAAAACCTAATAACCTATGCATTAGATTACTTCTTTTTACAAGAGAAAGTTAAAGATCCAAATATAAATGAAATAATTGATTTTTCTATAGCTGTGTACTTGGATTTTGCATAATAGACTAAACCAGCCATTTATTTTCCCTAAAACATTGTAGGTTTTAGTTGTTGAAATGCAAAATAATCAAGGCTCAAAAGGGTGCAGTGCTGGTAATAAAATAAATATTAAAATATTATGTTAAAGCAATACACAAACTTATGCTTGTGTGTAAGGTACAACAAGGACCTAATTTGAACTGCTTCTGAATTGCTATTTATTAACACACTGTTTACCGAATAATCTTTCACCATTTTGTAATTTTTTACCATATATTTAGAATTTTATATATGAAGGCATAAAGAAGATTGTATAAATCACCTAATATTTTACTAGTTAGAGAATAATAGTATTATGCTTGGTTAATTCACTGCAATCTTTTAAAAATGTATATTTTTCTTTACAAAACTCAAATCATACTAAAATTTTTACATTCAATGGTTTTGTTATAGTCATATAATAAAATGATACATCATAAAATGTTAATTTTAAATATTTTATGACTATAACAGAAATATTTTCTATTATCCAATAGCTAGACATTTCAGCTGTTTCTGGCATGTTTTATTTATTTTTTTATTGCAAATAACACTGAAGTGAAGAACTTCTTTCTATACATTTTGTCAGTATCCTGATAATTTTCTAAGGATAGAGTCAAGAAGCGGAAATATTGAGCCAAAAGAAGTAAATGTTTTAAGAGTTCTTTATACATATGCCTATTGTGTTTCCAGTGTTACGCCCATTCACACGCAGCAGTTTCTGAAAGTATTCATCTACTCACAGTGGTCAGCATGAGTAATATTAAATGGTTGTTTAAATCTTTTATAATTCAATAGGTGAAAAATTGCATTAGATCATTTGTTTAATTTGCTTGTTTATTATAGTTAAATTGGAGTATATTATATGCATACATTTTGGCTTGAACATTTATTCAACAAATGCTTATGAATATTCTTAATTTATGTTTTGCAATGATTGTTCATCTTGTTTGCCCATGTTGAGGTTTCACATCTGCTCCGTATTTGCTATGTCACTACAGTTTGTGCTTATAGTCATGTGTATATATTTATGTATGTACATACACATATGCATATAGAGAATATAATATATTAGCCGGGCTTGGTGGCTCAGCCTGTAATCCCAGCACTTTGGGAGGCCGAGGCGAGTGGATTGGTGAGCCCACAGGTTTGAGACCAGCCACCTGGGCAACATGGCAAGACCTTGTCTCTACAATAAATCAAAAATTAGCCCAGCATGGTAGTACACTCCTATAGTTCTGGCTACTTGGAAGGCTAAGGAGGAAGAATTGTCTTATTCACTTTATTACCTAGAAATATGTATGTATATTTTCATTGTGCTGTTAATATACATAAAGTAAATTATAAATACAGATATATATTTTTTAATTTATTTAAGATATATTTGGCCTATGCTCTGAGATGAAAATCTAATTATTCTTAAAAACTAGTCAGGTGAAGAATATGTGTGCACAATTTTTCAGTAGGTTGTCAAGAAAATTTTTTCTGCTTAAGACCTTAAATAAAAATGTTTTTCTTTTGACTTCATACAAGGCCAAAATCTTGACTGGGCACTAATAATAGTCAAATGTTTTCCACAAAATTCTTGGCCACTTATATATTTTCTTCTATCATAAAAGCCTAAAGCCAACACAGGTTTATGCCTTTGTGTCCAGTGGTCTTTATTTGTTTTAGTTTTGTTTTCTAACAGGATTTTTTATATTTTTTAAATTCATAGATATTGCAAGGATGTGTCTAGGTGCCTCTTTTAAAATTCATTTCATCTGAAATGTGGCATGCCCTTTCAAAGGAGGCTTTCTTTATAACTTTTAAAAATTATGCTTTCAATCAATATTTCAGTCATGATTTCTGTTCTAATTCCTCTGCCCTCTCTTGTGAAAATAACTACAATTTGTAGCTTACATTTCTTTTCCGTTCTTTTCATACTTATAATCTGCCTTATTGCAGCTTTTATTTATTAATTTTTCCTTCTGTGTTTTGAGATAATATCTCAAGCCCATTCTTGAAAATGAGATTAAATGAGATGGTGCATTCCAGTAGTTCTCAACATTGGTTTTTTTTTTTTGTTTAAATCACATGTTAAACTAAATAATAATAATAATAATAATACTAAGACAGCTAGACTTAGACTACTTTCCTTTAGGACACTAGGGTTTGGTATATTCCAGGTAAGAAATTATTTATCAGTTGCCAACTAGTTTCAATTTAGCCTAAAATGTTTAATTAAAGAAAATTCACTGAGGATTAACAGTAGGCTTACAGTCAGACCTAGTTTGAGAAATTATGGATTTTTTTCCTCTCCATGTTAAAGGGCATCTTGTGGGAAATTGAGAATAGCAACAGCTATCCAAATGAACACACACCTAAACTGTTTCTTCTCTTCACTCTATGTTCCAAGTCAGATGCTCCTTTAAAAAATCCTTAGACTAGCTTCCAAGGCCTTCCTTTAAGTTCTTCAGTCTTTCCTCCATTCCTACTAACTTTCAAAGTCACTGTGTATCCAGTTTAAGTCCCCATTACATAGTACCCACTTCTGTCCATCCCCTCCAAAAAGATCCTTCAATTGGCCTGTCTCCTGGACACTTTATTCTTGCTTCATCCTTGAACAGTGTCCTTCAGATTTTCCATGATTCCACAGTATGGAGTCTTGTAGTTAATTCTTCCTGAACCCCTTACTCATACAGAACTTTCAGTGTAACTGGCTTGATCAGACACCCTGGGGATTCCCCTTGTTTCCACTTGTTTTTTTCAAGGAGCTCATATAATAACACCAGGGACGACTAGTCAGGTTAAGCCCAAGTCCCCATTTAAATGTCAATTAATAGTTTTCACTCAATGTTTCTATCCTGGATGTTGCCAAGGTGAGTGTTTAGATGCTGAAAATATAGAAGTTAGCAAGAAAGGAAAAGTCCCTTCCCAAACAGAGCTAACAGTCAAAGGAGAAATAGACATGTCATTTGAAACTCCTACAACTCAATAGCAAAAACAACAATAAATTTAGCCTCAAATGTTTAATTAAAGAAAATGATTAAAAAATGAGCAATGGGCTTAGATATTTCTTCAGAGAAGACATACAAATGACCGTCAAATATAAGAAAAGATATTCACTAATGATCAGGGAAATGCAAATCGAAACTATAATGAGGTATTGCCTCATTCCTGTTAGAATGGCTATTATTTTTTAAAGATAAGAAGTATTGATAGGGATGTGGAACACTTGTACACTGTTAATGGGAATGGAAGTGGTACAGTCTCTGTGAAAAACAGTATGGAAGTTCCTCAAAAGACAAAAACAGAACTCCCATATGATTTGGTAATTCGATGTCTGGGTATAAATCCAAAAGAATTGAAATCAAGATCTCAGAGATATATGCACTCCCATGTTCATTGACGCATCATTCACAATAGCCAAGATATGGAAACAAACTAATTGTTAATCAATGAGTGAATGCATGAAAAAGAAAATATGGCAGATACATACAATGGAATATTATTTAAGTTTAATAAAGAAAGAAATTCTACCATCTTCAACAACATGAATGAACTTAGAGGACGTTATGCTAAGTGAAATAAGCCAGCACAGAAGGACAATCGCTCCATGATTCCACTCAAGAGATACTGAAAATAATCAAATTCATAAAACCAAAGAATAAAATAATGGTTGTCAGTGACTGGGGGAAGTGGGAAATGACAAGTTGCTATTCAATGGGTATAAAGTTTCAGTTATTCAAGATGAATTAATTATAGAGACCTGCTGTACAACTTTGTGCCTATAGGGTGTTTTTTTCCCCATGTATTTCAATAGCTTTAAGGATACAAATAGTTTTTGGTTACACGGTTGCATTGTATAGGGTCAAAGAAGTCTGGGCTTTAAGTGTACCCACCACCCCCACCTATGCACACTGTACCTGATAGATGATTTTTTGTACACTCTACCCCTTCCCATTCTTCCCCTTTCATAGTTAAAAATATTATATTGTGCACTTAAATTTTTGTAAAAAGGGTGGATCTTATGTTAAGTGTTCTTACCACAATTAAAAACCCAAAATAGGCTGGGTACGGTGGTCCACACCTGTAATCCCTGCACTTTGGGAGGCAAAGACAAGAGTATTGCCTGAGCCCAAGGTTTTGAGACCAGCCTGGGCAACATGGTAAGACCTCATCTCTCCAATAAATTAAAAAATTAACTGGGTGTGATGGTGTGCACCTATATTTCCAGCTACTTGGAAGGATGAGGCAGAGGGATTGCCTGAGCCTAGCAGATCAAGGCAACAGTGGCCATTAGCATGCCACTATACTCCAGCCTGGGCAAAAGAGTGAGACTTCAATTCAAAAACAAAAACAAACCAAAAAACAAATACAAACAGACAAAACCAAAAATAGTGTGATAAGCAACGTGAGTGGAAAAAATGCAACGAAATCTGAGATCAGGCCCCTATCCTAGATTTGAATTGTATGAAAAGTGATTGTCCAAGCCAGGACCTGATAGACTAGTAGAAATAATCCAAGAAAAGAGGTAGAAGGTAAAGAATACTCTAGAAGCATTAATTTGTGACCCATGAATATGCCCAAGTAGTGAAACCAGGACAAGCTTGCTGGGCAGACGACTCGCGGAAGCTTAGACCGAAGAGTCTTTACCAGCCCTGGGGATAGTGCCAAGATAAGAAGCCTTCCCTATTCTAGACATGATATAATACCTTCTTCATGTATTAGCATTCTTGTTAATCACTATTTAGCAAATATATCTATTATTTCAATGCACTAAACAAGATGCTGAAGCTGCAATACCTACCAAGCAGGGTAGGCATGACACTTGCTCTCATGTATTTTACTACTGTCTAGCACATAGTAGGGTCGAATTTTAGACTATTTTGTTTCAGCAATCTCTCTGGAGCTCTCAGTAGCTTCCCAAGTGCTTCATAACTGAAGTAAATTAGATAGAATGTTTTAAGACATGAGGCCCTGAACAAACTCTCGGGCAGATAAGTCAGAAATAAAATAAAACATACAGGAAGAAAAGAGAATTGGGTATAAAGGAGACCTAAAACAAAAGAGGAAGAAAGGGAACTGAGATAAGGGAGAAAGAGAAAAGAATGAACATATTTAGGGCCAAGAAAGACAAAGTACCACACAAAGTTCTCTTAGGTACAGTAGGCTGCCTATCTTTCCAATTATGATCTTTTAAAATTAAGTCTAGCTCAGTGCCTTGTGCATATAAGCACATGACACACATTTTATGGGCTTAATTAAGAAAAATGCACATAACAGGGCATTTTTAGAGTGCTTAGGAGCTTATTTTCAAAGAAAATTTTGCATGAATCTCACAGCTGCTGATAAAAACCAGGAAAGTCTTCAAAGCAGCATTTCAGTGCTCCCTTTTGCCTTTAATTCCATTATAAATTTTAAAACCTTAGGTCAACTTCTTCAACCTGAAAACCTCAAGAAAATTGCTCACACAACTATTTAGTTGAGAAACAGCTTATTATTGCTACTAAAACCACAGGTATCTTCTTGGGGAAAAAAACTAATTTTAACAAAGGAATAAATGGGTAGAAAATGTATTCCAGGAGTACCCTGGATGTGTTGGTTAATTTTATGTGTCAAATTGACTGGGACATGGGGTGCTGGGATTAAATATAATTTCTACCTGTGTCTCTGAGAGTGTTTCTGCATGAGACTAGCATTTGAATCAATGGACTTGGAAAGCAAATTGCTCTTCCCAATGTGGGTGGGCATTCTTCAATCCACTGAGGCCCTGAGTAGAACAAAAACATGCAGAAAGGTGGAATTTATTCTCTCTGCCTGAGTGCTTGAGCTGGGACATGAGTCTTCTCTTTTTCTCAACCAGTTCTCAGCCCTGTAACACTGGTTTTCTTGGGTCTCCAGCTTGCAGAAAGCAAATCATAGGACTTCTCAGCCTCCATAATTACACAAGCTAGTTCTTGATAATAAATTATATGAATATATATGTATATATTAGTTCTATTTATCTGGAGAATTCTGAATAATATACGGGATTATTTATTTTTAAATCATAAAATTATTGGTGAAATTTTATTAACTACAGGATCCCAGGTTCAGTACTCAGTCCTCACTAATCACTATGGGGTTTAAAAAGGAGACTGCATTTCCTATTTTTAAACAAATTATATAATTTTATTATGTAAGGGGAAAACAGTCTCACTATATATTTTTAAATAAAGATGGCTACATATATACATATATATGTCTATCTCCCATAAAAGAATTGAAAAATACATGCTAAAGAAGGAATAAATTATATCAAACTGGGGATCAAGAAAGCCTTTACTGAAAAGATGACAGCAAAGACAGTCTCAAAATAGTGCCAGAATTTCAAACAATAAAGATGGATAAGAAACAATTCTGTAGATGGGAAAATATTAGCATAGTCTAAATCACATAGGCAGAAAACTCACATGCAATTGGGGAAAAAGGCTAGATAATCTGGAGCATGGAGTACAGAAAAGCAGTGGTTGGGGGATTAGATCATGCTGTGGTGGGCCATGAAATCCTCCAGGAAATCCACACACAATTCTGTAAATAACAGAGAGCGATTATATTCATTGTAAAAGAAATGACATAATGAGAACTTTTGTTAGGAAAATTGTAGACAGCTATGTATAGGATGGATCATAGCAGAAAAAGCCTAGAGTTTAGAATCCAGTGGAATAGGAAAAAGGGAAACAGTAGGTGTTGGAGTTTGAGAAAATCCATAGGGGTCACCACTCTTTTTTTTTCTGCTTGAGTTCTCCATCAACTGAAATTGAAAAGGGGGATAGCAGAGGAACACATAAAGTGTTAAAGACCATGGCTTAGAGGTACAAAACAATGGACTTCTTAATATAAAGCCCTAACTTTAGATAGACTTCATATGCACTCTTCTCTACAAAATTTAGTGCATAAACAAGGGGAGCAAAGAGGAAGGAAGGTGAAGGGAGTTAAACTACTTGCGGGGAACATTTCTCCCAAGGTCACACCAGAGGCGGAAAGAGTGAAGGTTCAGATAGAAATCTAGGGTAATATAGCAGAGGAACTCCCTCTTCAAGAAGTCAGGAAAACATACCCTCTCTATCCCTAATATGTAACAGAAGGGCTTCTATTTCCTGGGGTGGAGGGGTGAATAATAACGGACATTGACTATCAGCCAAGAACTCTCTAAGTATTTCTCCAACACTTTCTTATTTAACATTGAAAAAATTCTAGGATTTAGATGCTATTATTTCCATTTGACAGTGTTCAAAAGGATAAGTCAATTGGGCAAAATGGCACAGCTCATAGTAGCAGACTCCATATTGAACCAAAGCCATGCATATATCTTACCTCTATACCAAAAGAAGGTGTCAACAGAGGGCTTTGGGGAACTTCTACTGGTTAGGGTACAGCTTGAGGAAAAAGATCCAGAGGAGTCAAAGAACCGGAATAGTGCAACAGGGAAACCAATTCAAACAAATACATTTCTTGGATATGCCATGAGGAATCAAAGAAGAGATTCAGTAGGCTGACAAGAGTGAAAGCTTAATCAGACACAGGAACAAGTGGATAGGAAGAAGTGGAAGCAATGCATATAGATAGCTTTTTCAAGAAGTTTCACATTTGATGGAAGGTGCAGTTGTAGCACTGTAGCTTGTGGAAACAGGAACATTAAATGAGCAAAAGTGTTCTGGTCCTTTCTTAGGGAGTCTGAAAACATTTGTAAACATAGATGAGATTGCCAGTGAAGAAGGACAATTTGAAAAAGCAAATGAGAAAGAACAAAATTCAGAAACTTGAGTTTCAGGAAAAACAGAAGGGAATAAGATCCAGATACTAGAGAAATGGTAGACCTAAAAATCCCAGGGCTTCTTCAGCTGGAGAGATGTAGAGATATTTGAAGAGAGTGAAACAGGAGTCTCAGCAAAGAAGGCCTCAAATGCAAGCTAAAAGAAATCACCTCAGTGTTTAACAAGGATAGATTGAGCACAGAAGCCTCAGTCAAGGAGATTTCCACAGTTCTCCTGAAAAATGGGATAGAAAATCAATACAAATTAAATATGATGAGTCAATGAAGTTCTCTAATTATATTAGATTCAAGGCCTTTTGGTCAAATGCATTATGAGTCTAATAACACTTTGGTGATAGACTGAACAAAAAAATGAAGAATTTAACAAACTATTGTATTAATGAAAGCCCCTAGATATCTCAACCAATTAGTTTAATATTTTAAGCCAAATTTTTTTTGTACTAAGAAAGCCAAATAGCTCTTTTAATTCAGGCAATTTTTTTTTAAGTGTGCTTGACCTTCAGGTCTTATTTTGGACAGCAGCAGCAAATGTTGAATATGCAAAACAGAAAATTGTTCTATATTTCAAGAAAAGGATTGTAGTTGTTCTGAGGCTTAAGTCATGTCCTATTCTTTCTTTCATTATTTCATCTTCCTTGCTGTTTTTCTTTATACTCCACATCTTTAAAAATCCTGACATTTACACAATTTTATTCTTCAGAAAAATATGATTAACACTATGCCATTAGGCCAATAAAATGAAGGAGGCTTCAGATATCTTGGTCATTTACTCAATGTCTGTAATTTTATTTGTTGGGGAAGTAAGAGGCAGAATAATGGAAAAAGTCTGTGTGAAAGAAGTGACATTCACAATTTGCTAACATTTTCTATAATGTGGTAATATTATATACATGATAACAAAATGTTTTAAGCCTAAGGATTATAGCCCATTCATAAATCATGAAATCAATTTAATGGGCCACGATCAGACTTATGAAACATGAAATAAAATAAAATAGAACAAAACAGAGTATAACACATATGGTAAGAATAAGCAAATTTGCTGGGCTCGGTGGCTCAGCCTGTAATCCCGCGCCTTTGGGAGGCTGAGGTGAGTGGATTGCCTGAGCCCGCGGGTTCGAGACCCGCCTGGGCAGCGAGACCTCATCTCTACAATAAATCAAAAAATCAGCCGGGCATGGTAGCGCATGCCTGTAATTCCGGCTACTCGGAAGGCGGAGGCGGAAGGATCGCCGGAGCCCAGCAGGCGAGGCTGCGGTGGCCGGAAGCGGCCACTGCACTCCAGTCTGGGCGACAGAGTGAGACTCCAACTCAAAAAAAAAAAAAAAAAAAAAAGAATAAGCAAATTTGTCTTGGCTATATATAAAAATACATACATACATATTGTAAACTAAAAATAAAATCTTAAGCCTCTCACTGACTGAATGAACCCTCTTGGCCAAGGTATCCCAGAAAAGCCCTAAAAACTTAGTTCCCAGCCATGACAGATTAGACACGCCTCATTATACCACCTCCCTTTTATAGTGTGGGCTCAATTGACCAAAATTCATGTTAAAATAGTGATACTAAGACTGACAGAGCAGACTCTTTGTGACAATAAGATATCAAATTGTAAATAAGACCTAAGGACATGCCAGACAAGGGTTAGGTCACACACCCCTCCACTTAAAGAATACACTAGGTCTAACAGTTGCAAGGGTTTTCTTTATCTCTTGCAGCTAAACAAGCACCAGTCTGGAGGTAAGTAGTATTAAAACAATCTGCACCTCCACCAGATGCTGACTAATTGATTCCTGTGCCTTGTTCCACCAGTCATAACTATAGCTTTGACTGGACAAGAGACTGAGTTGAGTAACTTTCTCTTGATATGAAGACCACCTATTGACTGGTTCTGGCTAGTTTACAGAGACTGCTCCCTGAGTGTCTTCTTGTCCTGAAAGACTTTTTGACGTATAGGACCTAATTGTAATACATTTAAATGCTAAGTCTCCTCCCCCAAGTGAACATGGGTCATATTTTGTGTTTGTTCAATACCATGTGTTAGGACCTCCAAACCCTCATGAATATTCATAGCTCCTCCTATAGCCTGCTGAATATGTAAGTTTAGCTGACCTGTTCAGCATAAAGCTTCTACCTCAATCCCTTCTCCTTCAAAGTGCCTATCTCTGATCTAGGCCAAAGACATCCCAGCCTGCAAGATAACCACATTGCAGGCTGTAACACTTTAAAAGAGATAAAGTATCTCCTTCTCTAAATTTATACATTGTGTTTTTGTTAAGTTAGCAATATACATATGTGAATCCTAAGTATTCTAAAATGCAGGTCCCACTGTGGATTATGGTCAAAACAAGTCAAAAGTCATTGACCTAATGAATCACTTCAAAGTCACTGCACATGTTTTTAGCTAGCAAAATCTATTCTCCTTTCCCAGCATCCCAGTTTCCTTTTGAGGGCCAAATCTGACAACTAGATAGTCTCTCCTGGGATTTTGAGTCTCAAGCAGGCGACCTACAGATGAAAACCAGGAAGAGTTGGCATGCACACTTTCTAGTAAAGATATCCAGATCAGTTTGTTTAAGCTATGAGACCGTTTTTGTAATTCCTGTTACCAAAGTTTCTGCCCATTCTGCAACTTCATCTCAATAATTAAGTCCTGGTTTCCTTCTAATTAATTTTATTTTGCTCATTAGCCAGAGTTAGATATGTTCAGAATCAAATGACCCTCAATGTGTGCATATATGTTGTCTAGTTTGAAACCTGTAACTATCCTGTGGTGTAGGATTGTTTTGTTTTGCTTTATTTTTAATTTTCCTATCAAAAAAAGTACAATTCATGGAGGTCTGGTAATTTTCCAAAGGTTATCTCACAGATATGGGTTTCAGAGTAGGTCCCTATGACTCAAAGTTTATGTTCTTTCTACTGAACAATGCACACTGAGCTGGCAACAGCAGACAGTCATATATTTCACATGCAGTCATTTTATGTAGCTAATTTGTCAGCGAATAGTTCCTTTTTTATTTGAGTGAATTAAAATCAATAGGTTTCTATTACCTCAAGAGAAATTTCAGGAGTCTTGAGATTTTACAGACGGTCTTAAGATTATGCATGTTGAAAGAAAATATAGCTTGCAGTGTTGTTGCTGATATTTTCATTGATTTTAAGAAATAAAAGTCTATCCTCTTATTAATTGGATCCCTTATCAATAAAACAGAGCTCTGGAGCTCTCAAGATATATCGAATGAATGTGAACAACTTAGGAGTTACCTCAAGAAACACATCGATATTCAACAAATAAGAAAGAGACAATAATTCAGCTGATAACCCCGCTTTTCATCAGTAATAAAATTCAGCTCCTTCATTCCTCTAAACCTCTCCCTACTCCTCCTGAAACACACACACACATGCACACACACATAATCAATCAATCATTTAATTCTGTTAATTATTTGTGTGACCATCCTCACTTCCATCCTATAGTACAGTCCCTCATCTTCTTAGTCTGGCCTATTTCTATGCTTTTAACTTATAATATACCTTTGGATCAGTCTTCAATTTCCAAAAATTCATGTTTCACATTGTTGCCAAAGAATTATTATGAATCCAGAACAGAACGTGATTCTTTGTTGTTCCTAAAACTTCTAATGGGCTTTCCATTATTTAAATGATAAATTCTAATATCTTTGTTAAAATAGTAAAATTTACCAATATTTTAAAATTTGGAGTAATCTAAACACATCATTTGGTTTTGTATCTGTGCCTTGGTATATGTTGTTCAATAGAATTTCCTTTTCTAGATTGCCTTCCTGAAAAACCCTTATTTATCCTTAAAACCCTAGTTTTGATGTCGCCTTCTCCAGGAAACCTTCACAAATATTTTCTAACACCATTAAAGAGTTAACCACACCCTTATTTATTATCTCTATTTTTTGCACAGATAGTTTGTTACTTGTTCATTTATTCAACATGTAGTTTATTGCTTACTATTTTCAAGACACTCGTCTAGCCTCTGGCAATATACCAATGAAAAACAAACAAGAATGTCTACCTTTATATGGAAAAATAATCAATAAGTAAAACATATAAAATGTAAGATAGAGATAACTTTTCGGGAAAAAAAAGGGAGCAAGGAGTAAGGAAGAAAGTATCAGGAGAAAAAATTACAATTTTATGAAGATGGTCAGAGAAAGCTTCACTGGGATGTGTTTGAGGAAGAACTTAAGGAGGGTGAAAAGTATGAGCTCTGGGAATGTGAGGCAGAGCGCATCAGGCAGAGGAAACTACAAATTCAAATGTGCCCGGGCAGGAATATATTGGGCAAAGAATCAAGAAAGAGTGGTTGAGTCAGGGTTAAAATATGTCATCAGAAAGAACCAGATCCCAGAAGATTTTGGCATGAGATTAGACCGAAACAGGAAGCCTTTGGAGGGATTGACATAGCTAAGGGATATGATTGGAACTGAGTTATGAGGATCACCACACAAATTCTGTCCTCGTCCATGTGTCCATGTCAAACAAAGAGACCAAATTAGATGGACAAGTTATCCCTCCTTATATGTGATGCTTCTGAACAATTGTGAACCACAGCATCTGCTGCTTTGGGCCTAAGGTAGTTTCAAATAGGACCTGCCAGATATGTACAGCAGGTCTGTCCCTCATTTCTAATATTTAAATTTTAGGTCACAAATAATTCAAAGGGGATGAGTGTATGATCTACTTTCTCCAGGGTTTCCCATTTATGAATGTGACACTGACATCTGAAAATAGAATTAATTCAGGGACAAACATAAAAGAATCTTGTGGTTAGAAAAGCACTATGGAAGAGGACTGGCAAACTAATTTGAAAGTTATTTTACTGGTGGAGCTTTAGGGACTTATGCCAATTAAGTTCAAGTAGAAGAAAGAGGGGATAATAGACATGGAGTTAGTACTTTAGATGCCAGACTGTGAGGAGGTTCAAGAAGGAAGTTTTACAACATGTTTTAACAACTGCAATCATTTAAATGGCCCTATTTGGAAAGAGATAGATGGTCACTAAAGTTTCCACTTAAGCTTATTATGTATCCTTCCAAAGACCTTGTGTATAAGGCTGAGAATTAGAGAAACTCAAACCAGTAGTTCATTAATCAAAGGAATGCATCTGGACTGAAAAGTAAAATGTCAGAAACCCTGAAGCTCTTTAAGACATTTGTCTTGCTAAAATAGTCCCATCTGTCACCTTAGAACTGAGAGAAGTGTAGGAAATTATGATATGCTTTTTCTCACCTTTATATAATTTTATACCTCTGATTTATTCAAACATTTCCAGTAATATGTTCCTTAACTCTATCAGCTACATAATTAGCATACCACAGTATACTAATTCACAGAAAAGTACGGGGTACAAGCAGTCTGGATTCTGGGACCAGACTCCCTGTGTTCAACTCTGGCTCCATCATGCAATGTTGGTCAAATTATTTAACTCCTCTATGACACAGTGGTCTCCTCTGTAAAAACCAGGATGTCCACCTAACTCATGAGTTATTACATTAGTTAAATAGTAAAATAAGTAAAATGCTTACAATAGTGCCAGAACAATATAAGAGCTCAACCATAATGATAAATATATAGAAAACTTTCTGGGTGAAACAGAAATATCTGTGCAATGCAGTGAATGTCCCTATAAAGCCATCAATGTCAAAGAGCAATGCAAATAAATACATTGAATTCTTTATACATTTGCCTGCCTCTCATATTTGTCATCAATTCAATTCACCTATTTTGGCAGTAATTTATATAACTTTTCTTCTTTCTTTGCAACTCCTCTCGTTCGTGAGGCCTCAGCTTGTATCACCAACAGGGTTTTTTAGAATGAACATGGTTATGCTGGTATAGGTTGCTCCTATAGAAAGAAAAGAAGAGAAGGAAGGGAGAGAGAGAGGAAGGAGGCAAAGGAGAAAGCGCTTATTAAGCAGCAAGCTCTTGTCTAAAGATTTATTGTTTCCCCAGAACAGAGGCTCTGTTTCCTTCCCCATTAAGATCCGACATTCAATAAAAGATTCCTAGAGAATCTATTCTCTAGGAATCTATTCACTCTTTGTACGACTTTGCTAAGACCAAGATGAGTCTCTAAAAAGGCTGATTTTTACCATATATACCTATATATTATGTATACTATATATTATATAGTATAATATGCCAATATAATATACTGTAATATTATACTATAATAATATAGAGTAGACTGTTATATAATACGCTCGTATTATATATTATGTATAATATATGTATATGGTATATATAAACACTTCTTAAACTGTGTTAACATTGATTCCTCTAAAATGGCAGGCTACTTGCTTTTTAGAGTTGTTTCATTTGCCTTTTCCTAAAAGCCACCTCCTTTATCCATGCTCCACGCAGCTATATCACTGGGTTGCATGTGGCCAGACAACCCCAAGACCCTTTTCAAATATGGGTAAAACCATTTGTGGGCATTTGATCCTAAGATCCTAAGAGGAAAGGCTGTAGCACATAGTCTTCCTTCTCAGAGAATTTAGAACTGGAATTGTGAAAAAGATCTTTTCTCAGCAGGAGATTGAGTCTGCCTTGTGTAAATATGGGTGCCTACTGAGGGTCGTGTGTTGTACTATGTGGATTTAAGTTGGTCCACAGAGAGAAAGGCAAGTATTTTGCAGAAGGACAGGAATTGAGACATTCTATCGACATTTGTGTCCCTGGAACAGTTATTTTTCTGATTCCTGAATGTGCCCTTCCCCTTATAAATTCACCATTTTCACCTAAGTTAAAGTAAATAGGTTTTGGTAACTTGAAACCAAAAGACGCTCTATGAATATACCCAGCTTCATCAAAGTCCATTGTATTGTGTATCAACAGCTAGAATTATCCATATACCTATTTCATATGTTGAGTATAAAAACATATTCATATAGTTATTGCATTTTAGATGACATGCCCTAGAAATAGCAGATATGAGACTGATAAACTATGATAAGTATAGTAAACTTCCCTCTCTCAGTGAGAGTCCTGACCCTTCTGTGGATTTTCTTCTAGGTACAGCTGTTAATAAATAATACTTAACCCTGGACCCTCAGCATAATTCATCCTTTGATCTCCTCATTGCTGAGAGTGTACATCCACAGACAGAATCCAAGAGATCATTAGTTCAGTCTTCCAAAGTTATTAAAAAGGGCCATCTTCCACACCTGGTTGGAGAGTGTCCCACTGAAGCTCCCCACTGAGCAGCCTGATCTGATCTTACTGACCTTCCGACCAAATGAATTTGTGACCAAAGTTCCTGTTCTCAGCTGGAGCAAACTACTCTGATCAAACCCTGGTAGTGTCACCTAAGTAGTAGGTAAAGACAGATATATTACTAGGTTGTTCAAGGCAAATTGATCAAAACACCTGCTCTCTAGAGTATAATTCCTAGTGACTGATAATTTTCTCCTGGAATGTTGTTATAAAGTAAGACTTCAAACACAAAGAGGCTGTACTGTTCATGTGTGGCTATTATTGAACCTTACACTTTTAGATTTTAAAATGTATAAATATAATTTAATTTAGCCTTTTCTAAAATAAAAAATATATATACATATTTTTAACAGCAAGAATCATGGGACATTGAGACAAGTTGAGCTATTGAACAGAACTTACAGAACATAATTCAATAAACTAGCCACTATCTTTTGTTATATTGCTAAGATATATATTCACAAGTAACACCTTTTGAAGGACACTAAGGTTATAAATATTAAGCAGCTGAAGATGAAGGTTCTTTCTTTTAAAATGTATACATTTGGTCTGTAGCTATTAGAAAGGCATTTTCTTCCTCAGAGGATTCTCAATTATATTTTACTTTTAACTATAATGACTAATTGTCACATGAACATTAATCTTGAAATTATGAAGTATAGGCATTCTGAGAAAATTAATGTACTTACTATATGCTTGTGACAGGAAAACAGAGGTTTTAAATATTTAACCACTCTCTATAATCTTGCTATAATTATTTCAACCTGTATAAAATCTCATCATATGTCCTTGACTTTTAAAATCACATATTTCCATCCCTGTATCACTTTTGGTAACAGTATAAATAAATGGTAGTATAATCAGTATTTGTAAGCACCTAGAATATCAATTTCTTCATGATTTTTATGTGTAAAAACTTTGAATTTTAGAAAACATCAATTTCATATCTAATGTTTTGCTTGGTATAATCCACGGGGCCCAGAGATTGGTTTTATTTGAAAGACTTAGACAGAAAGGAAGAATAAATGTTTTTTGTTGGTGACACACTTCCTGTTTTCATGTTGTCTTACACCCACCTCTGGCACATTTATATTACCATTTTTGCCCCTAAACACAAATAAATCTTTGAATTTTATTTTAGGCTACCTTCCTGTGCAATTAAATTCATGTTTTCAATAGTTTGTTTGCTTGTACCCATTAGGAATTGTTAAAGAAGAAGCAGGACACAGGGACTGCAATTAACCTGGAGAACAAAATAATTTATCACTTTACCAAACAACAAAACTCATTCTTATTGCTAATAATTCATAATAAATGCAGCAGCTATCAATTAGGGTGAAAAATCAGGTTGAGAATAGAAGAGATAAAACAGGCACAGTCATGAAATTTGCAATAACTAACTGCTTTACTTTAAATTATCAGCGATTGCAGAGACATACTCAAAGGTTTGCTGATGGCCTCAGCAGAAAGTGATTAGTGAATTCAACCCCACATATCTGAATTTGCTCCTGTTCCCCAAACTGAGTAAATGAATGAGAGGTCATTAATCCAAATAAATAAGGTTGCTAGGAAAGTTTTTTTAAAAAACATTATTATGGACTGTCTCAAACCTAGTAAGGAATTTGATACAAAACTTCTATTATACTGGTTATTTAGTACTTAGAACAGATATATCTGTAAGAAGTTATGAGTACTGGTCTAATTACCAACCTATACAAAAAACTTGTATAACCAATAAAGTGGCTGTAACCAAAGGAGAGATAACTGTTGCTAACTGATCTAAGAACTCTTGGGTCCTTTTTATTGTAGCAGTGCCCCTCAAAAATATGAGGTGCTTTAGTGTTAACTAGCTCTGTCACACACCTAGACATTTATTGAACACAATTGTATTAGAAAGGCAGCACAAAACAGTTAGCACATTTCATTTTGTAAGTTCAAAGAAGCTTCAATTCTCTGTCATGTTTAGGTGCTCTGACTGTACTTGGCACAAACAAATCATTCAAGGTAGACACAAGAACATTCAAGAGACAGGATTTGTTACTCCTGTTGTTGTCATTAGGGAAACAGAAATCCTCCTAACCAATGGCTAACAGAATACCATTTAGGAATTGAGTCCAATAACGTTCCTGAGGCTACACACTATATACATACTAGATTCTTGTCCCCTATTTAGAGTATCTCTTGCATATTTTAACCTGTGTATATATTGTGAATGCATTTTATTTCACCGAGTAAAGGCCATTTCTAATACTTGTGTATTTATTAAAACAACAGTTTCACTAACATAAATCCACTGCTGGCATCAATATGCCTTTTAGAAAAATCTCCCAAGTTAATTAAAATTTAGAATGCTGAAAAGTTCGTTTTTGCTGCTTCTGGATTACCTAACCGAAGCTCAGGTGATCTCCCTGGAACTAATAATGCTAATTAGGATGTTGGAAGTACATGAGTTACACTTAGCTTAACTTTAATAACACACAGATAATATCCTAAGTATTCTTCATAGATGAAAAATGCTATCATGGCCCAAGTTTTTCTCTGTACCTCAGATGGAATCATTACATGACCTCTCATGGCCAGTGTGCTGTGAAATTCTTTGCTGAGGAATGGAAATGAAGAAAGGAAAATATTCTAAGCCTTCAGACATAGAGGCATTATAAGAAAGTGCTTGCAAGGTAGAGGAAGATACCATGGGAGCTAGCCATCATTCATTCCCTTTATTATTCCCACTGCCTGTCAGGTAATGAATAGAGAAAAGTAATGACCAGATTCAGAAGGGCTTGAACAGAGCCAGAAATTTCATGCAACTGACTGTATAGTAGCTTATTGAAAAATATTCTCAGAGTCAGAACATTTTAAATATGTTTAACTGCTTGAGAATCTTGATAGGTAGAGAGGGTGTGATCATTTCAGAAAATGTTCTTCCATAAATGATGCATATAAAGCTTGCTGTCTAATGTCTACCAGATCTTTCCCATGCATTTTGCTTCTAGTTCTCAAGGATTGCTGACATCTGGTTCTCCTTCATTAATCCTGTTATTACTTATAAAACAAAGTAGCAAACTGCTATGGAGAAATCTTAGGCTTTGACAGAAGACAGAGCTGAGTACAGAAGAAGGCCCTACTGCACGCTAGCTGCGTGACACAAATTTCTGTGTTGTGAAGATTAGAGTTCAAATATGTAAGTGAACTGTCAAAAGTCACACAGTAGTCACACAGTAAACTGTGAACAATATAATCACATCTCACCAGGAACTCTTCACCCCAGAAAGGGTGATGCTGCCACTGCATCTTTGAGCACATCATGCCTGTCCTAACTCTGTCCTAACTCTGAGCCTTTGCTCAAGCTGCTTCTTGGAATGTCATTCCTTCTCAACTCCAGTTCACATTCAGGTCAATGATGAGAACCTCATATTGCTATGAGATACTTCATTATTAAATTTGTGTAAGCTGAAGTTTCCCTGGTTATTGATCCCAACATCCCAATTAACAAATAACCAGAATCTCTCACCACTGAACAAAGAGAAAAGAGTAACAAAATATGTATTGTCTGTGGGTATTCAGTATGTATTTTATGAAACTACTGAATAAAATATCTCTTCTGCCAAGTGGAGATGGGATGAGAATGCTGAGTAGGGCTGGAATAAAGAAATATAACTTAAAAGAATGAAACACTAATGTAGGATAAATTATTCAGAACAAGGCTGCAAACCACGGAGAATCAGTTAGTGTTCAGGAATGAATCAAGGTATGGATGTTAAACAGTTGGAGAACCCTGGGAAACGAAGGAAAGGAATTGCCAGGAAGGAGAGGAGCCAGGAGGGACTGCTTGGCAGGATTCCAATGCATTTGAAGTTCTGAAAGATGTATTTATATCAAATAAGTATATACATATACATGCCTCTAAACAAAATAAATACAAAAGCAAATTATAAAATAATACCAAAATTTCTGTCTAATTTGATATTGTTTCCTATCTTTAAAACGCTTCATTTCTGATTCTTTCCACAAGACTGCGAACTCCTCAAAAGCAAAGGCTGCTTTATTCACTTTTGAATCTCCAGGAAATTCTTAAGAAAGATTTAGCAAAGGAAACACAATGTCAGGCACATTATATGTATTCCATTTGTTGATGAAAATTAAGACCCATAGGGCGCCTCCCATCTCAACTTTGCATTTAAGTAGATAGCTTCTTTCTTCTATAAGAATAAGCTTCACTTCCCTTAGAACATCTCAATCTTGTAATGAGAAGCAGGTGTTCTTTTCATTTCTTAGAGGATAAATGAGAAAACAAAGAGGTGAACAGAAGGCTCAGGAAAATGAGGCAGTTGCTGAGGCAGAAGTGGATTATGGTTATTCTGTGTCCCTGGCTAGTAAACCTTGCAGTCTGGTTTCCCTCCTGAGTTACTCCAACAAGTCCCTCAAGGGAAAACTATGTCCCTTCTGTAGGGGATCCACGTTCAGTAGTCAAGCTGAGGTTTCGCTGCCTGGGAAAGTTTATTTCAGGGCACAGTTAGCAGGTGTATATGTGAATTCCTGGCAAGGAAGAATGTACCACAAAGGATATCAGTCATTTTTAGGTGATTTACATTCAACTGGGTTAGCCTCAAAGCAACACAAGATTTAAAGATAACATGCATAAAAAATACCCAGCATAAAATAGAAGCCTATATATTTTCTGTTTTCCTTCCAGATTCGTCTCCATCCCTCTTCATTCTACTTTATGTCTCAGGAGATTGACACTCATAAATTCCTTCCTCACCTTCTGACTTAGCCAATGTGATCCCCAACAGAAAATCAGAAAATGAAAAGAAAGGGAGATTAGAGAGATTCCTTCCCTGACTCGCTTCTTGCCAGTCTAGTTTGGTCAGTTCCTTCCAGTATGACTCATTTCTTGCAGCCACAGATAATACCAGCTTCCAGCAACTGCTTTGATACCATCTGGCAGCCTCTACCTTGCATCATGGTTCCTTGGTGGTTCCCTTAGCCTTCCCATGCCTTTGAAAAGAGTCTCTATTAAACTCTCTTAATTTACTTCATGTGTGTCCTGCAGAGACCCTGACAGATATATTAACGCTTATTCCTTTCCAGTCAAAACATCAGAGTTAGAGGCACCCTGGGCTGTTTGCCATAGTTAGTAGACCAAGGTTCTCTTAACAATGTGTTTGCAACTCAGAAAATTGTGAAGGGAAGGGGTAGTTCTTGCCAGGCTCCTACTGGCGTGGTTGGAGGTGCACTGCTCAGGTCATCCCATTCAATCTTCCCAGAAGTCTCACAAGTCAATATTCTTATCTCCATTTGTCAGGTGACTACAGAGCTTGTGTGCTTTCCACCTCACAGTTCTCACTCCTCTGGGGCTGTTTTCTCCACTATAAACTATTGGACTACATTAGTAGTATCCTGGCTCCGCAATCAAATCTCCTGGGGAACTTAAAAAAAAATCTCAGTTCAAAACCTCACCCTGGTCCAGTTATATTTGTAAGTTCCTTGTGGGATTCCGATGAGAACTCAGTTTGAGAATCATTAGACTAAATGTCCCATAAAGTTTCTTCTAGTTGTAAAATGTTATCAATTTGTGATTCTAGTATTTTTAAACTCAATGCTTCAGTTTGGGCTTATTATAATTTAATATTGCTAATTTTCTTGAACGGTTTTTTTGTGGAAAATGCATAGCACAGACACTTGTATAAAATCATTTTTAAACACATTCATCAAATGCTTGTCGAGTTTTGTTGATGTATAAGATGATTTCACGTATGATGAGTAAAACACAATACTTGCCCTTGAGGAACTCATGGTCTATTGGGGAAACAGACCCCAAACCAGATATTTATAATGTATTGTGGCAAGTGCAATGACAGAGACATAAACAGCGGATGCAGATTTCAGAATCTCCTACAGAATAGTAGTGCCATGACCCACACCCTACAATCTTAGTATAGCTCAAGACTTCATAGAATTGTTTTTCAGAGAAGGAGTGGGTCAATTTTATCCACACATGAATATAAACAATTCAGCCATCTGAGCTGTGAATGCAGGTTGCTTGGCAACAGATTTACAGTTGTGTTATTTGCTCTGAAATGAGAGGAGCTGGTACTTTTCTCTTTAAAACAAAAGAATATTAATAACAGCAATAATGGTGGGTATTTATAAGTCTTTTGTGGAATAACTGCATAATATTTTAGTTGACACAGTCTCCAGAATCAAAGTTAGGAGGCTTTTGGAAATGTATGAAGTTTGAGGGAGAATCTCATAATCAAATATCATCCTTAGGAGAATATCCTAAAGTCAGGTAAAGTGGTTTAATTAATGCAATGTGTGTTTATTGAACATATCTTTTATGCTCCATTTATAGGGTGTTTTCTGAAAAGTGAGGAGAGACAAGAGCATATGTTACAAAAGGGGCAAAAATATGTTCAATGCATATCCCCTATTCTTAAGATATTTCATTAATAAAGTTGTCCACTCTACATCAACTTAAAGAAAAAACATGCCGGGATTGGTGGCTCAGCCTGTAATCCCACACCTTTGGGAGACTGAGATGAGTGGATTGCCCGAGCCCAAAGGTTCGAGACCCGCCTGGGCAGCAAGACCTCATCTCTACAATAAATCAAAAAATCAGCCAGGCATGGTTGCACATGCCTGTAATTCCGGCTACTTGGAAGGCTGAGGTGGAAGGATCTCCAGAGCCCAGCAGGTGGAGGCTGCGGTGGCCAGGCGCGGCCACTGCACTCCAGTCTGGGTGACAGAGTGAGACTCCAACTCACACACACACACATACAAATATATAAAGCATCTTCCAAGCGCAGCAGCACCACTATAGAAAAGGCAATGGACAGTCATAAAAAAAGAAGTCTACCTCTCAACAGGGAAAATTGGAGATATAATATTCACACAAATCTACCTCTGAGTTATAAATAAATTCTTCTACCACAATATGTCAGTAACTATAGAGAAAAAAAAATCCAGTGAATAGTAGATATCTTTTTTCTTCGTTTCTAAAACAATTTTTAAGTTCATGAAACAAAATATTTGTCAAACCACATGACTATATATTTCTATAAAACTCAGCTCCAAAAAGGAAGGCAGCTCCTTTACTCGCTACTGGTATAAAATGTGACAGCTAATTTATTTCACAGCATTGAAACCTTTTGGAGAAAGGTAAGTAAATTAAATAATGAATGTGAATGCATAACAAACGTGAATGCAAACAAATGTCCAGATTAAAATATTGTTGTCATCTTGCAGTTCTCATAAAGATCATCCCAGTTTCAGGGTCCTATCCATCTTTCATTTATTTATCAGCTATAAGTGTTAGCATATTAGTAAAACCAAATGATATAAAACAATCTTGGATATCTGAACAATGTTTCCTATGTTGTGTTTGTCATTTTGCTTGTTACTGAGCAGACAGATGGGATCTAACTTGCCACAGCAAGCTCCAGCAAAAATAACATAAAACACACACAAAATGATGGTGTCAATGAAACCATAGACTCAAGGTGCCCATTAGTAGCTGTGATTTGTAACCAGGGTCATTGCAACAATTCATACCTGGAGGTGAAATGTGTAAGACGGGAGACAATTAGTTCTAATGCTTTTTAAACATATGTTTTCTGTGCCCAACATAGCTGGCTACATTAATCTTTAGTATGCGGTCTATGCTTACCCCCTCGTAAAATAATGGAATTGAATCAACCCTCGATACTCAATCTTATGCTACCCTCTCAGATGGCATGGCTTCACCTGTCTAAGATGATGTAGAGATTACCAGGGTCTAGTTGTATCTTGCTTGTTAAACAATGACACCAAATACCCCTTACTCCAGTCACAAAGAAATGTCTATTTCATTGATCCCTAATGTATCTGGAAACAGAAGGAGGGAACAGTCCTCTCTTTATCTAGATATCAGCTTCCTAGAAGGGGCAGTATGACATAAAAAAGATTTTTAACAATTTACTGTAATTTATGCTTGAAAAACAAACTAAAATATATTGTTTCTCAATACACCAAAACATAATAAATTATAACTTCAGGAGTTTATATAAAAACTAGGTTTTACTTTCTACATATCAATGACTTTCATTTAGGGGTATTAGAGATTCCTGAGGGATAGGAGAGTTATAGGAGAATTTATTTATAAAAAATTATGTATTTATTCTTACATGTTTCTCCATTCAGTGCAATAGACATATTGAGATGCATTTTCCACTGCTCAAAACAGTTTTTGAACTCATAAATTTTGATGACTTAAGTGCCTCTGCCATTTTGTTCCCACTTCTTTCACATCAGCAAAATATTTCCCTTCGAGGATTTTTCTCACCCAAGGGAAACAAAAAAAGTTGCTTGGGGTGAGATTGGGTGAATAGGGAGGGTGGGGCATAGGGTCGTGCCATTTTTGGTAAAAAAAAAAAACTGCTGGTAAAACCACCCATTATAAAATAGGCAAATGGGTCGAAAGAATCTCCCAAAAAAATGTACTGACACTGGACACAACCTTTCACAACAAAGCTGCTGGTACGCTGATGCCAATGGGATTCTAAAACACTTCCTGAGCAGGAGAAGACTACTACAAGAAACCCACCCTCCAAAAAATATGTCCTTTTGAGGGTCCCCTCATATCAAAAATAAGCATCAGGAATTCCAGTTTACTCTTGAGATATAGAAAAGATGAAAATAATGTAACTTTCACCTTAAATTTCAAAAAACAAACACATAAGAAAATCTGCAAAATCACAATGTTTCTTGAAACAATAAGATAGTTGAATCACAATGCAAACAAATAAGTTGAAATCTAAGAATAAACAAGTGTTTCTAAGGAGAAACAGCACACCAGCCCTTGACTGCCTGCGGCAGATGCTAGACACCCAGTGCCATACAAGCCAGGGAGAGTAATTCTGCTAAAATGAACCAGCTTGCCAAAGGTAGAGTGTGAAGTGACGTGACAGCGTACGCTTTTGAGAACAAAAAACAACAAGGGAGCTGCACCCACTTTCAGACTCTTCTTCACAAACCGCACTGGATGCTACTATAATTGACTGGGAGCAAGGCAAGAATCCCGAGAAAATCTCTGCTGGACCTGGAGGAATAGTATAACAGCCCATCAGGAAAGGCATGAAGCCCTCCCTGAGTCCTTCTTTCCTGTTTCTCCTAGAAAGCGAAAACCTTAAGTTGCTGGAGGAATAAAGAAAACATCATCATCACTACAGCACAGGTAATAATAACCCAATGCAGTTGAGGAAAAGGAACAAAAAAATTATTTAACCCTGGTAAAGGGGCAGAAATATATGCTGGGCTCAGACCATTAAAGAGAGGAGAAGAATTATTTTTATTTATTTATTTATTTATTTTGAGTTGGAGTCTCACTCTGTCGCCCAGACTGGAGTGCAGTGGCCACTCCTGGCCACTGCAGCCTCCATCTGTGGGCTCCGGAGAGCCTTCCGCCTCAGCCTTCCAAGTAGCCGGAATTACAGGCATGCGCTGCCATGCCCGGCTGATTTTTTTTTTTAATTTATTGTAGAGATGAGGTCTCGCTGCCCAGGCGGGTCTCGAACCTTCGGGCTCAGGCAATCCACTCACCTCAGCCTCCCAAAGGTGCGGGATTACAGGTTGAGCCACCGAGCCCGGCTGAAAAGAATTATTGAGAAGGCTCTACTGAGCTGCAAGGACGACGTGCCTGCTTAAGAATGAGGCTAAGTGGGAATAACAGAGAATGTTTCCCCCGTGCCTACCACCAACCACAGAGTACTATGAAACAGCAGTGTACTACAAAAGAAGAGTCAAGAGCATAGGAAGAAAGCTTCTCCAAGGCACAGATATTAAGTGAAAATCTAAAGGTGAGGGTAAAAATAACACTAAGAAAAGAAATTTCTCTGGAAAAAAAGAATCCTCCACTCTAGCACAGAAAATACTCAAGTTTTGTGGTCCAGTACTATAGTCACAAACTATATGTAATTATTATATACTTGATATGTGGGCAGAGCTACATGTTGAAATGACAATATTTTTTATTATATTGTGTTATTAAATATGTTACAAAAGTTGAATTCACTTTTAATTTTTAAAACAAGACTGCTAAAAAAATTAAAATTACCCGTATGTCAAGTACTATATTTCTATTAGAGAGTGTTGCATTTGAAGAATTGGAAGCCTATATCCTGTTTAACCACTGTCAAGGGTGCCACAGCCCATGCTAATAAAGGCACACCAAAAGACAAGTCATGCCCATTTTCAGGCAAAAGGACGATTTACCACAGTCTCTACTTCCTAACAAAAACTGACAAACTTTCCACAAAAATTATAAGGCACATAAGTGAGAAAGGCGACAGAAAACAAATAGGCAGACAGTCAGGGCAGTCCCGGCTATAGGCTCCCTGCAGTCCCCTTGAACTAGAGCAAAAACACTCACTTCCTGGAATACAAAAACACACCACAATTCCTCCAGCTGATTGGAGCTAAGTGCCAACCAACAGCTCACTACTAGGCCTCTACCTCTAACTAATTGGTGCTTAGTACTAATCAATCAGCTCAGCTAGTGCCATCAACCAGCTTACTGCTAATTACTTCAATCCTAGAACCATACAGGACCTGGTTTTGGTCCGAGATCGGCAACCCTCTTTTGGGTTCCCCTCCTGCTGTGGGAAATTTTCTGTCTCCTTAATACATTCCTGTTTTCTCACCCTCCAGTTGTCCCTGTTCCTCATTCTTCTTGGGATTGAGACAAGAACTGGACCTGGACTTGAAGAGCTGCTGAATATTGTTAGACTTGAAGATCGCCAAACTTGTAGACTGCCAGACTGGAAGAGCTGCACATGCTGGAAGCTGGCTTGCCAGTTTAGGAAGCTGGCAGATTGAATAGAGCTGAAGGTACTGACAATGGAGCTGCTGGGGGTGGGGGGACAGACTGAAGCTGAGAACTGAGCTGCAGGTAGAGTGTAGCTTAAAGTGAAACTCACTAGAAAGCAAAAATCGACTACAGAGCAGATGAAGCCGTAACTTCTCTTGGGACTTGGATTGCCCACCCAATCAAGTCAACAGTTCTTGGGGTCTGGCTTGCTGGCACATTGAGTCCACGGAGCTGCAACACTCTCAGGGGGCCCTGCAGCTGCTGGCATCCCTGAACTCTCCCATGGTGCTGTCACGTTCCTCATCTGGACACCATCACCTCTCAGCCACCACGTGGATCCCGGGCTGACAGCACAGCTCCAGGAACTGCAACTCCCAGCTTCCCAGCTGACCGAATAATAAACTGTATCACAAGGAAGCAAAAAAACCCAACAGAACAAAATGTAGACATGACCCAGATATTGGGATTATCCAACAGGAAAATTCATACAACTATTATTAATATGTAAATGGTTCTAGTGAAAAAAGTGAACAGCAGACATGATCAGATGAGTCATTTCAGCAAAGAGATGAAACTATAAGAAATAAATAAAACAGAAATGCTAGAAATAAAAAACAAGATAACATAGAGAAAGCCTTTGAAAGTGCATCAATAGTCTGGAAACTGGGTGAGTGAAGTAAAATTATGAAATTGAGGATAGAGGATTAAAAACTAACCAAACTGAACACAAGGAGAAAAAGCTGTGAAAATATTATCAAACAGCCTAACATGTCTAATTGAAATCTCAAAATGAGAAAAGAACAAACCAAACAAAACTGTAAGGTATTGGAACAGAGAATTTTCCAAATCAGTGAAACCCACAAATCATATAAGTTAAGAGAAAAACAACTAAAACAATTTACACACAAATCCAAACTTCTGAGAATCAAACAGAAAAAATATATATATTGCATATGGAAGAACAAAGATAAGAATAACAAGCTTTTTAATCATATATTTTACAAATTAGAAGACAATGGAAGGACATCTTCAGAGTATAAAAAGGAAAAAAAATCTTCCAATCCAGAATTTTATACCCAGTGAAAATATCTTTCAAAAATACAATAGAAATTTAAACAGAGATACGGAGATAGAGAGAATTTATTGCCAGAAGACCTGCACTGATGTGAAAGGAAGTTCTTTAGGCAGAGTAATATGGTGACAAAGAAAAGTTTGGAACTACAAAAGAAAGGAAGAGAACTAGCAATATATATAAACTTAATTTTTTTCTTATTTTATGTTTTCTAAAAGACAACTAATTGTCTAAAGCAAAAATGGACACAATGAATTTATAAAATTTGCAAAAATAAATTTATAACAATAATATTACAAAGTAAGGGAAGAAAATATTTGATATTGGGAGTATACAGGCATTATGTCCTTTCACTACATATAAAGTGGTATAAAATTATTTGAAGTAATATTCTGATTAAAAAGATGAAATTATAAACCCAAGTATAACCACTAAGAAAATTCAGAGAGATATACTTAGTAAGGTAATACTGAAGATAAATAAATCATTAGAAACTCAATACAAAAGAAATAAGATGCATAGAAAAATGAAACCAATAGAAAACACCTAAGAAGACAGCAAATACTGAAACAATCATATTATAATTATAATGATCTAAACCAATGAAAAGAAAAAAGAATGCCAGAATGGAAAAGACAAGCAGGATCCAACTGTATGTTACCTACAAGTTATTTACTTTAAGTATTAAAAAAGTCTAGAACTAAAAGGATAAAAACTGAAATCAACCAAAGTCGATGAATGAATGACAAAGGATGACTTAATAAACAAACTGTGGTATATATATATGCATGAATTATTGTTTAACCATAAAAGGGAATGAAGTATAGATAAAACCTATAAAATAGACGAACCTTAAAAACATTATACTAAGTGAAAGAAGCAAATCACAACTGGGAATAACTGCTAATGGGTGTATTTTTTTTTCTTTTTTTTTTTTTTGAGATAATGCAAAATATTCCGAAATTAAGAAAGTAGTTATAGATATACAACTCTTATTAAAAAATTTAAAAGCATGAAAACACTAATCAAAGAATACCGAAGTAGCTCTATCACTTATCAGACAACTAAGATCAAGAGACAAATAATGATAAAGGAATTAATCCACAAAGAAGACATAGCAATGCTGTATATGAATTGATCTCATATAGAACCTAAAAATACAAGAATAAAAAATTTTAAACTGAAGGAAAAAAAGGCATAAATTTATGGTCATAGTCAAAGATTTCAGCCCCCCTTCTTCAGTAATTGATAGAAAAAGTAAAAATAAAACTTGAAAGGATATAGGGGACTGACCCACACTATAAAGCAACTTGCTTTAGTACATATTTTTATTCACCTAACTGTAGATAGATACACTCTTTTCAAATAACTCATGAGTCGGGGAAAAAATCAAAGGAGAAATGGGAAAAAATTTTGACTTGAGTTAAAAAGAGCACACGTTGTACCAAAGGACACAGAGAACACTGTAGTAGTAAGTGTTCAACAGTCAGCTCTCAGGGGTAAAAAATGTCTTGATTTGTAGTATTTGCCAGTTTTCATGATGTTTATATTCCCAATCATGGTTGACACCACAGAAAATGGAGTTGGAAAGAGATGTCACAATTAGCTCTTGAGAGCCAGTATAAGTTGAATCTAGCATACCATGAGACACAGTTAAAGCAGTGCTAAGAGATTTATTTGTAGCATTAAATGCTTATATTAGAAAAGAAGATTACAGATCAATTAGCTAAGGTTAGAGGCTTAAGAAAATATAAAAGAAAAACATTAAACCCAGGGCAATCAGAAAGAAGAAAATAACTTAGATAAAATCAGAATTCAGTCAGATTTTATTTTTATTCAGAAAATAAAACAGCCAGGTACGGTGGCTCAAAACTATAATCCCAGCACTTTAGGAGGCCGAGGTGAGAGGATTGCCTGAGCCCACAGGTTCAAGACCAGCCTAGGCAACTTGGCGAGAACTCCTGTGGTTTCAGCTACTTGGAAGGTTGAGGTAGAAGAATCACCTGAGCCCAGCAGATCAAGACTGCAGTGGCTGTGAGCGTGCCACTGCTCTCCAACCTGGGTGACAGAGCGAGACTCCAACTCAAAAAAATAAAATAAAAAAAGTAAAGTAAAATAAAACCAATGGAAAAAATAAGCCATGAGCTATTTCTTAAAAACTACAATATAATTGATAAACATATGATCACATTGATCAAGAAGATAGGAAAATATAAAAATACCATCATCAAAAATAAAAGAGAGGCCAGGCGCAGTGGCTCAAGCCTGTAATCCCAGTGCTTTGGGAGGTGGAGGCGAAAGGATTGCCTGAGCTCAGGGATTCAAGACCAGCCTGAGCAACATGGCAAGACCTCGTCACTAAAATAAAAATAAAAAAAATTAGCCAGGCATGGTGGCACATGCCTGAGGTTCCAGTTACTTGGAAGACCAAGGCAGAAGAATCACCTGAACCCAGCAGGTTGAGGCTGCAGTAGCCATGAGCGTGCCACTGCACTCCAGCCTGAGCAACAGAATGAGGCCCCAGCTCAAAAAAAAAAAAAAAAAGGATAAAAGAGAATGCATAACTGTCAACTCTACAGACACAAAAAGCTAGTGAGGGGATTTTATGAGCAACTGTATACTCATAAATTGGACAATTCAGATGAAATAGAAAAATTCCCTAATGTGATGAATTGTGTTTCCCAAAAACCCATATGTTGAAGTTCTAACCCCTAGTTCCACAGAATGGAACAAGATTTAAAGATAAGGCTTTAATAGGGGTAGTTAAGGTAAAATGAGATCATATGAGCGGGCCTTCATCCAATAAAACTACTATGTTTATAAGACAGGAAGATGAGGGCATAAACAACCCAGACTCAGAGACAACCATATAATGATAAAGGGAGAAAACAGTCATCTTACTAAGCCAAGAAAAGAGTCCTCAGAAGAAACAACCTTGCCAACACCTGGAACTCTGATTTCTGGCCTCTAGAATTGTGAGAAAATAAATTTCTGATGTTTAATCTACCAGTTTGTGGTATTTATTATGGCATCCCTAGAAAACTATAAGGCCAAAACTCATTCAATAGATAACTTATGTTGTCTAATCTCTATTAAAGAAATTGAATTTATAGTCAATAAACTTTCAGTAAAGAAAACTTCAGGACATGATGGCTTTACCAGTGAATTTTACCAAACATTTAAGTAAGAAATAAACAAATTCTGCCCTAACTTTCCCAGAATATGGAGTAGGAAAGAGCACTTCCGAATTAATTCACTTTATGAGGTCAAGAGTATCCTGACAGCAAAAAATAGCCAAAACATGACAAAAAAGCAAATGTCATGCCAATTTCCCTCATAGATGCAAAACCTCAATAAGATATGAACAAGTAAAATCCAATAATATATAAAAAATAATATCATGGCCAAAGTGAAGCATAATTTGAAAATGCAAGACTAATTCAACATTCAAACAGTGACCCATGTAATTTACCATATCAACGGACAAAACAAAAAACAGGGCAACTCCCTGGGGTCCCCTCCCACTGTGGGAACTTTTCTGTCCTTTCAATAAATCCTGCTTTCAAAACAAACAAACAAACAAACAAATATGTGTTTATTTCCATGATAAGGAAATGGAAGATAACTTTTTCAATCTGATAGAGTATATGACATTACCATAGCTAATATTATATTCAATAATTAATAAATATGCCATTTTGTTTTTTATTTCTAACATTTCCATTTAATTTTTAGTTTTTGTCTTTTTGTTGTGATTATCTATCTGTCCCCCTAAGATTATGAGAAGTGATTATTGTCTACTCTCACCACTCCTATTTAATACAATATCAGGAATCCTAGCTAGAGAAATTTGACTTGGCATTGCTGCTGGAAAGACACTTAAGAGTCATGGTCCTAAATCAACTCTCTTTATAAGGCTTTAATCTTTTTGAGCAACTTTAGGTTCACAGTACAATTGAGTGGCAGATGTAAAGATTTCCCATATGCTCCCTGCCCTCACACATGTATAGCTTCCTCCACTATCAACATTTTCCCCACTAGATTGGTATGCTTGTTCCAAATGTTGTACCACCTACACTGACACATGATAATCACTCCAAATCTATAGTTTACATTAGGGTTAATGTTGCACATTCAATGGGTGTTGACAAATGTATAATGACAGGTATCTACCATTTATAGTATTATACAGAATGGTTTTAATGCCCTTAAAATCCTCTGTGCACCAACTAGTCATTCCTCCCTCACACCTTCCCCTATAGTCTCCTGGCTCCCACTGACTTTTTGTTACAGTTTCCATAGTTTTACCTTTTCCAGAATTATTTCAAATAGTAGGAATTATAGTCCATAGCCTTTCATATTGGCTTCTTTCACTTAATGACATGCATTTAAGCTCCTTCCATGTCCTTTTATGGCTTGATTGGTCTTTTGTTGTTGTTGTTGTTTTGTTTGTTTTTTTTAGAGCTGAATAATATTTAATTGTCTGGATGTACCACAGTTTATTTATCCATTCACCTACAAAGAACATCTGGTTGCTTCAAAGTTTTGGCAATTATAAATCAAGTTGTTATAAACATCCATGCACAGGATTTTTTGTAGACACAAGTCTTCGATCCCTTTAGGTTAATAGCAAAAAATGTGATTACTGGATTGCATGATAAAAGTATGCTCAATTTTGTAAGAAACTGCCATATTGATTTTCAAAGTGGCTGTACCATTTTGTGTTCCCATTAGCAATAAATGAGAGTTTCCATTGTTCCACATTATTGTCAACATTTAGTGTTGTCAAAGTTCTGGATTTTGGTCATAGCAATAGGATTGTAGTGGTATCTCTTTCTTGTTTTAATTTGGATTCCTTTGGTGAAATATGATGAGGAACATTTTTTCATATGCATATTTGCCATTTGTATATCTTTTTTGAGAGGTGTCTGTTAAGTCTTTTGGCCCATATTTTAATCAGGTTGTTTCTTTATTGCTGTGTTTTAAGGGTTTTTTGTATATTTTGGATAACAGATCTTTATCGGGTATGTCTTTTGTGAATATTTTCTACCAATCTGTGGCTTGTATTCTCATTGTCTTGAAACTTATTTCTTTATGGTTTGCTGGCCGTTTAACAGAAAACAATGTATGCAAACTGCTGAAAACCATGTAGCAACCGCTTTTCAGTCTTGTAATCCCAGTCACATAAGATCTAGCACATACATACCCCAGAACTTCACTTTAAGCATTGTCATAACTTTCCCAATGAATCTTGTTTATTCATTCATTTCTGAGAGCAACTGATATGTTGCCTTGAGCTTCAAATGTCATATCATTGAAATGGTATAGAATTGTAACTAAGAATTTGGGCTCTAGAGCAAGTTAAACCGGGGTTCAAATCATAGCTCCTATATTTATGTGATCTTGAAAATAGTCCCAAACTTATAGGGTTGCTGTGAATAATAAATAGGTTTATGCCTTAAGTACTTATATAAGTCTTATTGAAAGCACTCAAGCCGGGCTCAGTGACTCAGCCTATAATCCTACGCCTTGGGAGGCTGAGGTGAGTGGATTGCCTGAGCCCGCAGGTTTGAGACCCGCCTGGGCAACTTGGTGAGACCTCATCTCTACAATAAATAAAAAAATTAGCCGGGTGTGGTAGCGCGCACCTGTAGTTCCAGCTACTTGGAAGGCTGAGGCGGAAGGTTTGCCAGAGCCCAGCAGGTGGAGCCTGCGGTGGCTGGGAGCGGCCACTGCACTCCAGTCTGGGCGACAGAGTGAGATTCTAACTCAGAAAAAAAAAAAGAAAGAAAACACTCAATAAATTATAGCTATTTTATTAGAAATCTATGCTATTTTATTGTAGATATTATTCCCATAACAGTTTATTGATTCCCATTATTTCTGGAGAATATAATGCAGAAGAGATTTACAGGGCAAAACAAAAATTTATAGGACTTTAGAACTAGAAGAAATATTAAACATCTTTCATTTGATTTTTTTTAACAGTGAGGACTCCTTTATTCCAAAGCAATCATGAAGAAATCTTACTTAGTGAATAAAAAACTTAATACGACTGTGAGTACTCTTTATGAAAGGTTAGGGAGCACAGCAGCTCCAGCTTATGTCCCTTATTCTACTGTCTCTTAGTGGTCCAAGGAGGTTCTTGACTATCTATCGAAGAAACACAAGAGTCACTGATCTAGTATGAAAATCACTACTACTCCTGCTTTTAATTTTATAGACAAGGATACTGGTACCCAGAGAAGTTAGACTGTGCAGCACCATTCAGAATGTAAGGAGTTTATTAAAGACTAGAATTTCTCTCCTGAAACCTATTTATTCAATTTGGTGTATTCAATTCATATTTCCTCAGCATGCAGCTTCATTATGTTGAAGTTAGAATAGAAGGGTTAAATACCAAATCAGTCAGAGTTCTCAGCAGCAGAACAACAGAATCTGATCTGCTAAATTAAACAGAAGAAAGTACTTCATTGAAAGTTATTTTGTGTTTCAGATATTAACAAAATATTGTAGAAGCAGACTCAGGATGAGTTAAACTCAAGAGAGAGCAGAGAGCAGCTGTTCACCAGAAGAGCTCATTTTACCCTTTCTGCCACCACTCTAATTCACAATTACCTGACCCTTCGTCTCTGTGCTACTTCTTCTAGATTTAAAATTTTGGACAAAGACATCAAATGTTTGATGGTTTATCCTAAACCAGGTCTAGTTATTGGGAGCAGAGAACAGGAATGCCTGGGTCTCTGGGTTTTCTATAATGAAAATAGAGGCCCCTCAAAACTCATATGAATATCAAATATCTATTATAAAAATGAATTATACTAAGTTCATTTATAAATTTAAAAATTAATTCAAAATAGGCTTTAAGACTACTAAATACTTTGTCTACATGAATTAGCATAATAAGTTCTGTAAATCTGAAATAATGTCCAAATGGTTCATCCTTGAAACTGCAACTCCATCCTTATACATTAGTGTCATAGGAGCACAACTTTCCAAAAATTAAAATAAAAAATGAAATTTTAGAATTGACCTTTTTTGCTTTCTGAAAAGTATCACCTCCTTCAAGGGTTAATATGAATAAGCTTACAATAATAAGATGTCTATGTAGTCTCTATCCTCACTCCCAAACTAACTCCTAGATAAAGAGAACATTTTCTAGGTTGGCAGACAGATATTATTATTTTTTTTTTTTTTGAGTTGGAGTCTCACTCTGTCGCCCAGACTGGAGTGCAGTGGCCGCTCCCGGCCACCGCAGCCTCGACCTGCTGGGCTCCGGCGATCCTTCCGCCTCAGCCTTCCAAGTAGCTGGAACTACAGGCATGCGCTACCACGCCCGGCTGATTTTTTGATTTATTGTAGAGATGAGGTCTCGCTGCCCAGGCGGGTCTCGAACCCGCGGGCTCAGGCAATCCACTCACCTCAGCCTCCCAAAGGCGCGGGATTACAGGCTGAGCCACCGAGCCCGGCTCGGCAGACAGATATTATAAACAAACATATTTATTGGAATTAAAGAGGAGGGTAAGTAGATCACAATAAAACAAGAGTAGGAGTGTGGAATTAGCACAAAATAATAAAGATTATATGCAGTATGTATAGATTATGTAAAATAATTTTTAAAATTGGAGAAACTACAGGAATCAATAGTGCATATTCCTGGTAGACTATCAAATACCAGGCATCCCAAGAGAGTCTTTGGCAGGGTATGAACTGCAGTAAACTTATTAATGACAAGATAGGAGATAGCTAGAGAAAGGCTAGGCAGACAGACAGGCGGGTCCTCTGATAACAATGTGTAGCAAATTCCCGGTAGGCCTCTCAGGCTCAGAGTTGGTAAACAAACTCCCTGGGAGCCTCTAAGCTAGAGTATATGTATTCACAGCTAGGATGGAAAAGCAACCAATCAGCCCACCATTAGGCCCCTACATCCTGCCAATTGGTCCTTAATACTGACCAATCAGAAAAGCTACAGCTCACAGCTAGTGCTAGCCAATTGACTTGGACTTAAGGCTATATAAGCACCAGGTTTCCCCGCCCCAGATGGGCAACCCCTTGGGGTCCCCTCCCACTGTGGAAGCTTTTCTGTCCTCTCAATAAATCCTGCTTTCTCACTTTCCATCTGTCCGTGTCCCTCATTCTTCCTGGGCATGAGGTAAGAACCTCAACCCTGAAGGGCTGTGACCTGAAGAGTTACAGAAGATTGTTGGAGCCAGAGAGCTGTGCACCCCAGAGGCTGGCTTACCAACTGATGGAGCCGGCTGAACCAGGAGAGCTGCCAGAAGAAGGAGACACTGTGAAGCTGAGACACAGGGGCTAGGCTTGCCAGCCCACTGAACCAGTAACACTCTCAGAGCTGACACTTGCAGAGCTAGGCTTACCAGACCCTTGATGACCCATTCTGGAGCTTGACTGGCCAACCCATTGAGCTGACACTCTTGAAGCTCAGGCTGACCTAAAAAACCCACATCATTGAGTTCTCTTATATGTACTGTAATGAAATGTATGTTGTCATTTGAAGAAGAACTGTATCTTTAAGAGTTACAACTGTCAAGTTTAAGAAACAAACATAGATTCCTGATTGCTGTGGTTAGAATGTCTTCTCCAAAACTCATGTTGAAATTTAAGTGTGATTGTAACAGTATTGGTAATGATTAGGTCAGGAGCTCCACCCTTATGAATGGATTAATGTTGTTATCTCGGAAGTGTGTTAGTTATCATGAGAGTGGGCTGATATAAAAGCATGCCCATGCCATAATACTTCTCTCTCTATTGGGCACTCACTTGTCATCCACTTTTCTAGGGGATAACGCAGCACAAATGCCCTCACCACACACCAGCACATTCTCTGGGGACTTTGAACTGTTCTGGAGCCTACAGAACTGTAAAGCAAAATTATATGTATAAATTTCCCAGTCTATGGCATTTTGTTATTGCAAGAGAAAACAGACTAAGACACTGATCCACTTCATCAATAGAGTAAGCTATAAAGGGGATGCAAGAAAAACCAAGCATTAGCTTTGGATTCTAGTCAACAGTTGGTAAGTGCTTTATGAATGTATATGAGACCTTAAATTTTGTACAAATCACCATGGAAGAGAGAAATGTCAGACAAAACTTTTAGGATAAGTGTGTCAGTCTTGATCTCACTTTACAGCAATAATAAAAAAAATCTCTAATTAAAAAGTGCAGCAAGCCCACCTCAGTGGTTCAGCCTGTAATTCCAGCACTTTGGGAGGCTGACGTGAGTGGATTGCCTGAGCCTGAGGGTTTGAAACCCGCCTGGGAAACTTGGCGAGACCGCATCTCTACAATACATAAAAAATTATCTGGGCATGGTAGAGCATGCCTGTAGTTCCAGCTACTTGGAAGGTTGAGACGGAAGGATCGCTGGAGTCCAGCAGGTTGAGGCTGCGGTGGCTCGGAGTGTGCCACTGCACTCCAATCTGGGTGACAGAGTGGACTCCAACTCAAAAAAAAAAAAGTGCAGTTATGTGTATTCTGATTAGCCATGGGAATACCCTCTAAAACTAAATGAATTGTTTTGTCAGAATCAATTTTCAGTACCTTTAGAATATACAACAGTGGCCGGGTTTGGTGCCTCAGCCTGTAATCCCGTGCCTTTGGGAGGCTGAGGTGAGTGGATTGCCTGAGCCGGCGGGTTCGAGACCCGCCTGGGCAGGCGAGACCTCATCTCTACAATAAATCAAAAAAATTAGCCAGGCGTGGTAGCGTGCACCTGTAGTTCCAGCTACTTGGAAGGCTGAGGCGGAACGATCGCCAGAGCCCAGCAGGTCAAGGCTGCAGTGACTGGGAGCAGCCACTGCACTCCAGTCTAGGCGACAGTGAGACTCGAACTCAAAAAAAAAAAAAAAGAATATACAACAGTGTACAACTTTCTTATACTATGATCTATGTTCAGATGCAATGGATGTTCAGTTGTGCTTTCTTCTGCATAAGATGCCTTCCCTTCAAAATAAGAGTTTCTTGTTCTGAAAAGGAGGTTTCCTGTGCTTCTTTTTTCTTTTGCAAGAAGCTATAGTTGCAGTTCATTTAATTGGCATGTCTGGTTGTTTCTTACATTTCATTATTGAGACTCGCCCAAATGATGCATTGATATATTAAGCTTCCATAGGTCACACTATATACTGTTGGGGGGATATCTAAGGTCTCTTTTAAGATTTCTTAGTTTATATTTGTTGATTCAAAAATTTAAGATAGAAATAAATTAATGCAATGAATGACGTTTTAGAATATAATGAAACCATTCTGTATAATACTATAATGCTGGATACATGTCATTGCACATTTATCAAAACCCATAGAACGTACACTAAGAGTGAACCCTAATGTAAACTATGAATTTGGGGTGATAATTATATATCAATGTAGGCTCATCCCCAGACACCCCACTGTGAGAGTGGAGCCAGAAAGCAGATGTCTTTCTGTGGTATGTAGATAGATATATGATAGACAGGTGTTTAGTGAAAGGATATCAATTTAATAAGTCTTTGGAACTGTGTTAACTGGTATTGTTTTTGATATTGCTATTTGCTTTTTTAAAAAGGGAATGACATTGTTTCAGTTTCGATAATTTTGCAAATGTTTTTATCCTTCCATAGTATAGTTTTTTCAATCAAGAACAGAGATTGTCCATTCATATCAGCAGCACTGAATAATCCTTTCACTGAGGTATCTTTCCTATCTATGTACAAAAAGTGCTACTTAGTCCAAATTGGTAGAGCATTTAAATGCTTACCAATATTACTTATACCATAGACTATGCAATCCTCCTTGATATAAAATAAGAAAACCACTTAGGGCTTCTCATTCATGGTATATAAAAAGGTTGAGTTTTTTTAAAAAAAGCATATCCATTTTTTACTACACCACACACTACTTTTATCTAGAAACTCAAAGTTTTTTCTGCTGAGTTAAAAAGAGGGCCACTTATTTTCCAAAGGCTGATGGCTAAAACCACATATTTAAGGCCAGTTCCGAATGCCAAACAACAAAAATGATTCCTTTTGAATATTTGTTTTTCTGCATGACTTTTAACAAACCCAAACAGATTTCCAAAAGAATTAACCTTAAAATTCAATTAAAGCAACTATTTCTCTTTATCTGGAATGTAACTGAATAACCAGTTTGATATTCTTTGAAAGCCATTTCAATTTTAAATTCAAATATGGGTATGCAATTAATTATATTTAATATTAATATTGGCCTTCTTTCCTATAATAAAAACAGCTAGATATATCTCTAGGGGTCATTTTGGGGGTGATGTTTAGTGACTGTCCTTCCAGTGGAAAATCTCTCTACCAAGTGAAAAGGTCGTGAATTGGTCAGAAATAGAGATATGAGACACAACTGAGGTTATTCTACACAGTTTATCAGAGAGTCCCTGCTAGTGTGAGTCCTAGTAGCCCTCAGTGGTAACCAGTAGCCCTCAATGGTATCTTTTACTGACTTTTCTCCTTCTCTATCTCATTCTCCTTGCTCCTTTACTTCAGCATTACAAATCATCTCTCCTATGAACAAAAAGCAATCAAATATTTTAGACTCTGCTTTTCAGGTAATCCATACTAATAATATATTTCCCCAAGGAGAGGAAAAAGAAATTGTCATAGAGCTCAATCTTATAAAATCTTAAATTATTTTTTTCTTTATACACTTTTCTCATATAGTCAAAGATAGAAGGAAAAATATTAAAAATAATTTCATGTCTGTGGCTTATGGGATGAGCTTTCTCATTTAATATTCCATTGCCATAGAAATAAAATCAGAAAAGGACTAAGATTAAAAATAAACCTTTTTTTCTTTTAAAGTTCTGAATATTTATTTGTATATAACCCTAGGGTATATTTCTTTAAATGCACAAGTTTCCTATTTTCTCAGGGTTAACTTTATCATTTCATGGTACAATTATGGGAAAAAGAGAAATTGCAGTGCCTGGGAAGTGAAAAAGAATCAGCCAGGACCTCCTTCCAGAGATCAACAGCAAAGTTAGCCCAGAATCACAGGTACCCATATTGCAAATTTGTCCACTAAAGCATTTTTACTATGACTATACAAGAAATAACAGGAGCAGTAATTGGTCAACCACCTACAAACCTATTGTACAGCAAATAAATGATCAGACCACAAATACAGTAGCCATCTTAATTAAGAGAGCCAAAGTGACCTTGGTGGTAATAATGAATACCCAATTACACTCCCAGTAGCTGAACGGCTAATGATACACACATAATGTTCTGAACAGGCATTGTGTCAGTTCAGATGCTTTCATTTGCAAGCAACAAAAAAAGTCCACTAAATCTTTCCTAAAGAACAAAGGGGATTTATTGCTTGGATAACTGAAGAGTCTAAAGATAGGGCAGATTTTGGACTAGTTTTATTTCAGTGACACAAAATGACATGAAAATCCTAGTTTCTTTTCATCTCTTTTCTGTTTCTCATAGTATTTTTATCACTTTCAGTTGGTTCTTCCTGAGATTTCAACATGCCTGCTCAAAGCCACTAGAACTTCATTTTTCCTCAGTTCATGTCCATCAGGAAGAGAGATACTCTCTCTGAATAACTTTATGAAAAGAAGGAGGAAATGCTTTCCCAGAAGTCACCAATGAACGTCTTTTGCTTGATTGGCCCACATTTTCTCATATCCCTATACATCAGCCAATCATGAAGTTGAGAAACGATTTTACTGATTGGCTTAAATGAAGCAGAATGTGCCCTTGGGGCTCAGGATGAAGTCACTCCTACTTAATTCATCTTCAAAGGATAATTAGAGCACAGTTGCCATGAAGGCATTTGGAAGTAAACAAAGGTGCATTTCAGGTTACAGCAAAATAAAAGCCAAGCATCTCGTTGAGTATTTCTAGACAGAGAAAGAAAATTTATCCGGTGGCTCAGATTTTTCACTACTCAATTATAATAATATATTGCACAGTTAAACAATATATTTTATTCATTTTTTTGGTAAGCACAGTTAATTACATGAATTTCTAATATTTTGATGAATATCCAAATACTCTACTAGTGCTATCATTTAATAATGCATTCACTGCTCACATTAAAAAGTTTTACAATTATACAAAACTTTAACTCATTTGTATTGTTCAATTTGGTGTTAATTTATTATTTAGGTTATGTTTTTAAGTTATTTTTCAAATAGGGAGTATATCAATGGCTACTATACTTGGATATTTAAATGAAAAACCATTCTATTTTTTATTTAGGTCTCCCCAAAATAGATTCCAAATATGTATTCTGAGATGCCAAAGTGACGTGTGGTATATGTAGGACTTTTTAAAAAGTTGTTTATAAAATTTTTGTTACCCTTTCCTTCCTCTCATGTTAGTTTTATGTGATTGAACTTGAATTGGTGAGAGAAGACTGAATATTAGAGACAGGACTTCCCCAGAGAGTACTATACTGTGGTACCTCCCTCATCTTCCTGGTCTTTCTCCTAAACTAGTGAGAGGGCTTCAAGGAAACCACAGGATTGCTCACGATATGTTCCTGGCTCTTGTTAGACACCATGTTTGAGACATCTAATAGGTAAAAATCTGGAGCTATCTGTGAAGCAACTGAAATTAGAGGATTACACTCCTACACATGATGACTCAAAGGCATCATGATAGCTGTGGACTAGATATTGGTCATGCAAATGAAAGAAAAAAACAAGGCTGGAATTTTCTAAATCTTCCCAAATTGCTACCTAGAGAACTAAGGAGAATTTAGCAGAGGAAAATTGGAAAGGTACCCATATGCCCAGGAATGATGCAGAAAATAAGCAACCATTTGGAGGAGATGTATCTCCTGTTATGGGAAGGGAGTATTCTCCATAGAAGCCATGAGTGCTCCAAGAGTAACATTAGCCTTGATTCCTGGTAGTCTTACAGAGGATTGATACTAACTCACTCACTGTTATCAGTCAAATGAGATCTCTTTTGTTCTGATTTTTTTCCTCCCATCCCAAGCAGTAGCTATTGGTTGAGAAGATATAATTGTCTAAGGAAAAAGCTTTCTAAATCCTCCTCTATTCAGACTGCAGACTCCTACCTTTACCAGGCTGTCTCTAAGGGAAGGCAGAAGCTATAAATTTAATCAAAATTCAAAGTTGCTTATTATTACACTGGACAGAACTTACCAAATAGATTCTTTTGTTATGAGAGGTGAATGTAGGACCTTCCATTATCTCTTATAAAACTTACTGTAAATGTCATTCAAGGGTAGAAGAAAATGATAACCCTTTAGTGAAAGTTTAAATGGAGAGCCAAAGGGGGGGGAAAGGTGCTTTATGATGGTATCCTTTGAGTTTTGCTCTTGGAGCATAATGGCTACAAGCTTCTTCTGTTGTTCAGATGAGAAGTGTAGAACTTATTTAACAAGTTGTATTTAGCTTTTTAAAACACCATTAATATAGTTTTGTCATTAAGACATATTTTCAGAAGTTGTTTGCTGCATTTTAAAAATATATCAAATTTCACTATTTCAGCCAATTTTTTTCACCCTATTTATGGTATTTCATTATGGACCAATCATATTTAATGGATTTTTTAAAACTCCTTATAGTAAAGCACTTGGGGAAGTGTTATCTGTAACCAATAATTAGATGATTCAATATTTCCTTGTATTAACAATTTATAATAGAGTGCTTGAATTTTAGCTTTTGTTGGGTGATGACATCACATCTAGGTCAATGCAGTTTCTATGGTAACACAGCTGGATTTCTGGCAGGCCCAAATTACTCATAAGTAATGAAGATACTGTTTTTTTTCCTACCCTTAGAAATGAATCTGCCATAATTTCAGGAATCTATATTATATGTCTAGGCCCAAAGGAACAGTGCTAATACTACAACAGAACTGTAAACTATGATCATCATAATATTTAAAATGCTGAAACTCATTTTTCATATTTAAAATGCTGAAAAATGGCATGAGTTATAATGGGTACAATATATATGAAAGATTATCAGAATGTGTATGTGGTATACAAAGATTGCAAATGTAAGCCTAGAATCATGATAGATTACATAAACTTTTTTTAATGTGGTACATGAGTGTTTCACTGATGCTAAATAGGTTGGTGCCAAAACAATAGAATTGCTTTTGATTTTCCAAGAATTATTTTTATACAAGTGTATTTTAATGATATTCCCCACAAATATAACGTTGTTCAAAGCTGATGTATACGTTACCGTTTGTCGTTTCCTTTAGTTATAAAACAGTTCCCTCCTATTGGCATCAAATTCTTGGTTCATGGTCTCTCAAACACATGACTTGAGGACAGCAAATCCACATTAGAACTTGCAGATGAAAAATCTTTAAATCATGTACCTATGGTTGGTCACAGACCTATTTTTCATCATTCTAATACCAAAAATGATGCACAGGCAACTCCATAATTTCTTCCTGGTGTGTTTGTTTCTCTCCAAGGAGCAAGGGCTCTGTGGAAGCCAAGGACAAAATCAAGGACATAAAATGTGCCTTTTGTCCTGAAGATTGAAAGTTTTTCTTGTAGTTTGTTCTCTTTCCTCTTAGTGGTTATTTAGTTGTGAAAGAGGCCATATGGCCCACAAAACCTAAATTATTCAATATCTGGTCTTTTACAAAAAAAGATTTTTGACCTCTGGTCTAAGTCTATGCTGGATGTTGAGTGACTTTGGGCTGTCTGAACAAATATATTCCTTCTCAATTGGAACGAGCTTAAAAGCCATCAGCAACTCCCCTTTGCTTTTATGACACAAGTCAGACTCTTGCCTGGTTTCCACAGTTTTCATGAGGAGATGGAGCCTCTTCCTACCTCTCTGTGGTTGTCTCTGAGCTCTCCCTCCCACATTTGTCTTGTCATCCACTCTATGCTCATGCCATTCCTTCTGCCTATAACACTGCACCTCATCCAAGCATAACGTGCTCAGTCAGGCATTTCTCATACTTCAGACACCATATGAAATGTCATTCGATTGAGAAATCTTCTCTAGCCCCCAATAGTCCAGACTAGATGCCCATCTATGTGCACCCTTAAATATTATCTTTCTTCTTTGCTGTAATCTTACGAGGGTAAGAAGAGTGTCTATCTTTTCTCCACTATTCTCAGCATATGGAACATGGGAGGAACTCAGCCTAGCTTATATATTAAAAGAGGGAAAGAACAGAAAGGAGGAATGGTGAGAGAAAAGAAACAGGAAAAAATATTTGTTTTAGTGAGGATACTAAAAAACATTCAGCAGTTTCTGAATTGCTTTTAAAATCTTTAGGTTATTAATTGTAGAAAACAAAATAACCCATGATGTTAAATTCTAAGACAAAATATTGGGACATATATGCAGAGAAAGTCACACTCACTAACATAAGTAGACTTTTCAGACTTTTTTGTGAAAAAAATATTTAAAATAGCATACTCTGACAATCTTTCTGATAGCACATTGGTATTCAGCAATGTGAAAATATTCATTAAAAATAAAGTGACTTTTAGCATTGGACCTGACAGTACACATTTAATTAAACATCTTATTTCAGGTGAGAGAATTCAAAATCAAATTGAATAATTTAATGAAGTAACTATCTGTTTTAATGTAGCTTTCTATTCTTAATATAGCGATTTGAATTTTATTAGTTTCTGACCTACAGATTATATTATTTAAATTTATCCAAAAATTTAAATGTAGTATCCATTATATGTGGATACATTTAAGACACTCAAATATGGATATGTATGTCAGAGAGAGAGAGAGAAATCTAAATATCTATGGCCATCTGTTCTTTCCTACCTTCTTTAAACCTTCCCTGCTCATGATATGCAACTTATACATTCCCATATATGTGCATAAGGTGTGTGCACACACCCACACACACAAAACAACAGTATACTTCAGCTTAATAGAAGTATTTGTAAACAAAATAGATTTTATGGAAGTTTTAGCAAGAGAGATGGCAAGAGTTTACAAATTCTTGATTTTGTTCTTCCCTACTCCACCATTAATTCACATTTCCTTTCTCTTTAGATCATTTTTATACTTTATTTTTACCCAGATTATAACATAAATATATTTACCCAATATCTATTTACACACATAAAATTGAAACATTTTATAAAACAATAATCTTTACTACTTACAATATGCTAATATTTCCTAAAAATAACATTTAATTCTCACTATGTGTTATATACTCATAATTCCTGTTCTCTTTTATTTTTATAATAGCTGGTCACCATCCATTCAGTGATTCCAAGACCCACTAATGGAATGTGTCCTACAGCTTGAACATTACTGCTCCAAGTTGTCCCACAAACTGACCATTTTATTTCCGGTTTCATTCATTCTTGATTTTTAGGGCTGTTCTCTTTCTTACATAAAACCCAGCCATAAGTTCCACCAGAAACTCCAAAGTCTTGTTCCCACCCCCTGGTGGATTTATCAAAGCCTCTTCTCAACAAGTTTACAAAGGCTTTCTCACACCAGCTGCTAGGAAGATAACATATTCTTCTTTATCCTTGCACATTTAAAATATTCCCATGGGTAAAAACTTAGTTAATAAAATGCTTTCTACTTAAAAAAATTACTTCAAATTCATCTACCCAGATCTTGATTTGACTGCTATTTCTTAAGGCAGATGTATTTGATCATATCATTTCAAACTCTAAATGAGTGCAAAGAAAATCTGAAGCTTTTAAAAATAACCAGAACTTGAGCAATCAAGGGATTTAGAGGAAAAAAGAAGTCACAAAATCATTTCTAAAACATAACGTAATTTGGCTCTTGGAAGATGAAGAAATCAAGCAAACCGTGGGTAGGTGACTCCACATCTTTCTACTAAAGAAATAAGAGAACAGATTTAACAGTGATGCAGCCATGTTGTATCTTTATAATATTATTTCTAGAAAGACATGTTGCAAACTATACTCGCAGTGGAAATCATGTCCTCTTTTTTTCAGTTTTACTTGTATTTAAATGTGAAATTTGCATAGTGAGCCTCCAAAAAGTAATACACAATGTCACAGCAAAAGGTAGGATGTTACACCTATAATTGTGTCTGTATGGGTTCAGAGAAGCTGATGTTTTATGGCAGCTATATTTTACTATCCATATAATTAAGGCAGGATCTAGATCCTTTCAGGTTCATCCTTCCCGTTTTTTATATGTTTTATTCAGCAAGAAACTAATTTATTTATGTGTGTTCTTCTGATACTAACTGACTTTGTCAGAATCCTGCAAGCACATCACTGGTTTATACATCATTTATGATTTTGCAAAGTTTCCTTAGTAAAAACTCAGTACTCATGAATCAACGGCATGACACTTACTTCAGAGAACATCTATATTTCCAATATTTTAAAAGTTGCATTTTGTATTTGTAAATGACTTCCTACTTCAAAAATATTTTCACACACACAGCCACACACAAGAGTTCATGTCTGTGACTGCCTAGTAAGATGGCCTAGGGCATTGAAAAAAATATGAAAGATGTCTATTATCTGGACCTTATTCTCAAGATTTCACAGTCTTACCAAAACTAAACTCCAGCATCCAAGGCCAGAAAATGATGCTAAGTTTTCTATGACCCTTGTGTCTATTGCTCTCTCTACTACAGTGAGACATGGTTTTATTTTGGTGGGTAAGAAATCAAGTTCCGAAGTCATCACCCTCCACACACTGGGTAGGAGAACTTGACAAATTATTAACCACTCTAAGTATGGTAATTTTTTATTCCTAAAAAGGAGATGGTAATGGCACCTGACTTACAGGATTATTATGATAATTAATACAATGTCTTTAAAGAAATATGATATGCATAGCATATCACAACACTAGGTAAAATGTATATGATAAAAAATCGTGCTACTATTGCAAAGCAACCTGTATGTTTTCCAAAATCTGTTCTTTCTTCAAAAAGAAACTCTAATAGAAGTTGCCTTCTCTGGGAAGATTTAACTTTGCAAATATTCCTCTTAATGCTATTCTTGATGCTCCCAAAACACGTTTTCTTGTATCTATTAATACTTCCATTTTGTGTTGTAACTAAGAATATTATCAGCTGGGCTCAGTGTCTCAACCTGTAATCCCAGCACTTTGGGAGGCGGAGACAAGTGGATTGCCTGAGCCCGCGGATTCGAGACCAGCCCGGGCAACTTGGCAAGACCACATCTCTACAACAAAATAAAAAAAATAAAATAAAATTAGCCAGGCATGGTATCGTGCGCCTGTAATTTCAGCTACTTGAAAGGCTGAGGTGGAAGGATCTCCAGAGCCCAGCAGGTTGACGCTAGAGTGGCCATGAGTGTGCCATGACACTCCAGCCTGGGCGACAAAGTGAGACTCCAACTCGGATGAATATATATATATATATATTCCATCACTTCATATAAATTATTGACTCTATGTGCCTATACTTATTGAAGACACAAACTAGAGGCTATATTTTAGTAGACTCTTTGGTCCCTACCACAGGGCTTGGCTTCATTCCTCTCCTGATTGAATAAATGAATGACTCTTTTATAAGCATAATCTATCTCCTCTAAATGTTATGAGAGCATAGTAATAGTAAAAACTTTTATGACAGGTCATGTGATTATCTAGTTGCTTTGATAAATGTCTTAAAATATTATTAATTGGGGGCTCTATTGTACCTAGATGTTTATGAATCATGATTTTAGCTTTAAGCAGAACACCATGATCAATTGAGAAGGATGCAAATGAAATAAATTTATCAGCCAAAATTACTGCTCTCTAGGAGACAGAGTTGGCAATGAATAAACTACCATCTAGCAGCCACACTGCAGAGATTTCCAAAAGCATATACAAACAACTTATTCTAGTAGATTTTCTGTGTGTCATAATGAATAAAAGATTTTCATTACTTTGCTTTCTCCTCTCTTACCCCACTGGCCTATGCTTCTTTTGCACTCTCTAAATAGAAGAATCCATATCACTAAGTAATTGCATGTGCTTGTCTTCTCAACCAGAGTATAGGTCCCAGAAACCTCCCCTAATTTTACTCATTTTTTGTAATGAGTGCCTAGCACAGTATCTGACATATAAGAATAGATTCTCAATAAACAATTTTTATTCAGCATATTTAGACTTTGCACCAAGTCTTCTATAGTTTTACAATGCTATGGGATTGGAAAGATGACTTAGAAATAAAAAGTTAGTAAAAACATAGAACCAACCATGCTGACCTTCAAAGTTAGACTGGATAAAAAAAATTGTGGTACATATCCACAATGAAATATTATGCAGCCACAAAGAAGGACAAACATATGGACTTCGCAGCAACTTGGACAGACTTAGAGTTGATCATACTCGGTGATCTATCACAGAAACAAAAAACAGAGTACCATATGTTCTCACTCATAAGTGAACCTTGAACAATTATCATAATACTATAAGAAAGGAATTGGCAGTAGTGGGAAACTGTCAGGGAAAGGGGAGTGGGATTGGCAGTTGAGGGAAACTGCTAGGGGAGGGAGGGGCACACCTCATCAAAAAGGGTACCTGCATAATCAACGGATATATACCTAACCCTGAATTGTACCCCACATTTTTAAAATTAAATAAATAAATAAAAAGTAAGTGGACTTTTTGACTGAGTACCACACTGCTCAAAAATAGGTGGCTTCCAGCAGGTAGTGCTTAGCTGAAAAATGTTTCTTAAAAGATTCCACTGCCAATGAAATGTTGTCAACAATATATTGAGTGATAACTTGACCGACATGTGTGAGGCAACTCATGAGAGTACACATTGACTCTGCTGTGAATGTTTTACAGTTTAGAGAAACATGTCTCTTTCATGCTAAATGCTGCACCTTCAAGCCACAGTTTCCATTAGTCCCAGTTTCTGTTACACTGTTAAATTGTCTAGCCAGCTTTAATAAACTTCTCTGAGAACTAGTCAGCCGAAGAATATTTTTCCACTAGAGGCCAGGGAAGACTGAACTTCAAGTCAAGCTGTTGACATGACAACAAAAACATTCATAATTCAAAAGATGACACCTCATCAACAAGGGTACATGCATAATCAACATTTGTATACCTAAGACTGAATTGTACTCCACATATTTATAATAAAATTAAAAGAAAAAAAGATGACAATGTAGACTGGATGATTTTAAGCGGCATTTTTGCAACAGCAGTATCTGATACTGTTCTCAAAGCAGCAGCCTTGTATGGCTTTTTGCCACTAAATTATTGACTCTAGGTGTATAAACAATTGGATATACACCTGGATATACAATTTGAGAAACAAAATAAAAGGAAAAAGTACTAAAATTCTTAATGATGGTAAATAGATTCCTGATTTTCAGTTTCTAGACTTAGTAATGTTTACCTAAAAATAAGAAAAATATTAAGGCACAATGAATGGTGTTAGTACATTTTTCATATGGACAAATCTAATACACACTTTAGTCCAAGTTGCATAACAGTATTAGAATAACTGTTCTATAACATATATTATCATTAGAAAGGAGGTTTTTTGGTTTTATTGTAATTTTTTAAATAAGAAAACACAGATTTTGAGAATATCAGTAATAATATATAAAATTATTTAAAAGAAGATCACTGTTTATGAGAAGACTATTCCTATAAGCAGACCTCAGAATAAGGGCATATAGATTAGGATGGTTCTACAATGTCATTTACATATATTTGTTGCTTCTTGGAAGGATAAATTTTGGAGGAAGAGAAGTCAGTTATGGCTTTGTATACCAGGATGTATGATGGAGAAAAGTAACTGGAAAAGGGTTACAAAAAAATGGTGGGGGTAAAGAAACAAGGTTCAGAGAGAGTGAATACAAAAAGAGAAAGACTGACACACACAGAAATAAAAAATAAGTGCTCAATTGTCCTAGGATTGTCTTTAAAGGAAGAGACCAAATTAGAAGACTTTGTGATCACTTTTACTCTTGAATCTAAATTGAAATTATTGGTAGTCATGTTTAGGAACATCTTATTATATTGATCTTCTGGAAAACCAGACTGTGTAAAGGCAAAAGTAGTGGTTTGAGTGAACATTATAGAAAATAGTAATGAGTATGGAATGAAAAACTGAGCTTTGTAGTCATACCATAGAAAATAGGGGAACTCAAATACATCACAAAGTATATCTCTGGGCAGAATATCATTTCAAATCAAGTAGCAGACTCAGAATATCCTTTCAGATCAAGTTAGATCACACCATGGTGCTTTTTTCAGCCTCAGTTCCTCCATCTCCTACACACTCTGTGTTAAAGCTCATCCAATCCTGTCACTATTCCTGTGAATACTGTGCTCTTGGTTACAGCTCATGTGTTTGCTTATGGTTGGCCCTCAAACTGGCAATCCTCTGAACCCAACCTACTTTTCTCTCAAGTGAGATTCTACCAATTTTTCAAAAGCAAGATCTAATTTCACCTCTCTATAAAGACTTTCTCTACACATTTCCAAAAGAAGTAGTTATTCCTTTATTCTCCAATAACACTTTGGACATAACTTCATGAAACTATTCATCATACTGTACCTCAATTATTTTTCCCTAGTCTGCTCTCACTCTCTACTTTGTGAGTTCTCTGAGGACAATGACCATATCTTTGTCTCTGAGTTTAATACATGGCTATTAAGCAAAACAAAAAACTGAATCGGATTTGACTATATCAAATTCCATAAATACCAGTACATGCATGCAGCCCTTGGTGAATGCTTAGAAGTAGCACCATCCACATAATATGAGTGTGTAATGGATGCACATGGATGTGAGCACACGTGGATGTGAGCATGGTCCAACTGGGGCCTCCTCCTGCCTGGGTACATTTGCCCCCACTTAAGCATGGAGAGTTTTCCTGAATTTCTTCTCAGAGCCCTCACAATCAACCCAGGCTGAAGCAGACAACTTCTTGTAATCACGAGGACATCTTGGCTGCACAATCCTCCACACCACAGATGTTTCTAGGAAGCCCTGATGCTTCCCAGTTCTAAAAATTTCTGAACCACATTGCAGAACTTAGAATCACCTTAAACTGATTCACTGCTGAAGCTACCCCATCAGACACCCCATTTTATAATCGTAGTCACTTATCATTCCTATTCTCCTTCTCAAAGACTTATAGAATATCAGTTCTCCTACTGCATCAAGATGGTCCCAATTTTACCCTGACATATGCTTTCAGTCCACTCCTTCACTTCTTTCCTTATCTAAATTAGATTATTCAACTCCCTAGTGTTCCTCAGAAGCACCTACATAGCAAAGATATCAACTAGACACTATCTAAATTCCATATCCAACAGCTTGTAGCAGTTTCTAATCTTTATCTCACTTGATTGGTTTACAGAGTGTGACACTCTTTAAAATGTCCTCCTTGAAATAGCATCTTTTTGTGGCTACTGAGACATGACTCTTGTTTTCTTCCTCTTTCTGCCCAACTCAGACCACCCTTTTGGACTCTGAATCTGTAGTGCATATATCACCTTCGTCTGACCATATCTACCAGCATGTCTCACAGTCACTTCAAATCCAAGTGCCTAAAACCGAATATATCATTGCCCAACACAAAGATCCTCCCATTTATCCTGGAATCTCTACTTCAGGAAACAACCCTACCATCCACTAGTTGACATCCTTCAACCCTTCTTCAGTCCCTCACATCTAGTTAATGACCCAGTCCTATAGAATCTTCAATGTCCTCAATTTCACCACTTCTCTCTATGATCATTTCCACTACCCTGGTACATATATTGATCATATCCTCCCTGGATCATTGTGATAGCTCCCACCTGACCTTACTTTTTATAGTTCAGTCTAACATGCATATTTTCCAATTTCTATCTCAAGTCTACCACCTCCTCAAGCAGGTCTTTCCTGACAAACCTACCTGTCACTTGCCATTGTTCTCTATCAGAGCAATCTTCTGGTTTCACGGCACTTAACAAAATAAATAATTATTTTTTATTAATTTATTGTTATCTCTCTTTCTCTCCCACCAGACCCACTATGGCTTAAACCATGCCAGCCTTATTTATTACTATCTCCTTTGCATATAGCAAGGAATATCTAGAGAGTGAGTATTTCTAGAGGAGATTGGTATGTGTATCTGAGAAACCTGAGTGGGGAGGCACCATCCAATTAGCTGGGAGCCTGGATAGAACAAAAGTAGAGAAAAGGTGAATTGGTCTCGCTCTCATTTCTCAGCCTTCCTAATCATGTGAACCAATTCACCTAATAAAGCCCCTTTTATCTATATCTCTGTCTGCCTACCTGTCTATCGATCCCATTGGTTTTGTCTCTCTGGAAAACCCTGACTCACACAGCAATTAAACAACAAGTATACATTGAATGAATAAAAGAATAAATCCATGATTATTGTATTCTAAACACAGAGTTAGTCAGTAGAAAAATGTACAATGATGTATAGAGTAGAAACAGTCTCTACCCTCTCTGAGTTTTCAGGATCCCCTTTTTCTATCGATTGTCTAGATTACATCCAGAGAGATGTTTCTAAAAGGAAGATCTGTCCCCGCTCTTTGCTTTATGACTCCCAGCTCTCTGATGGCTTTTGATTTTCCACAGGCGAAGGGCAAACTTCATTTATTCTAATATCTAATCTTATCTAATCTTTGCTTGCCTCCCAAATCTCATCTCTGAATTCTCCAATTCGGTCATCTTGAATTCTGTGCTTCAACTTGATAAATTATCTCTCAGAATCCACAGTTCTCTCTCACCTCTTGACCTTCATACAAGTGTTTTCTCTCTTCTTGTTCTTCACCCTCCCACCTTCCCTAAACCAAGTGAATCTCAGTTTAGCTACTAATTCCTCCAGAACAAATTTCAGAAGCAACCCCCTGGTGTCTCTGCTGTACTCTTACGGAATTTTCTACTTCCCCTATTTTAGCATCAATTACCATAAATTGAACATACATTTAAGCTCTGTATGGCTGTTTCCTTTACCTTAGCAGTCTTATGCCACAGCATCTGATGTCAAGTATAGCACACAGTAGAAACTTGAAAATATTAAATTATGGGACACAATTAGAAATAATCATTCTATTAGAAATAGGAGAATAAGTTAATAAATGAGTGCAAGAAGGAACAGATGTCAGCTAGGTGTATATTTACTTCCTAAACTCGCTATAAACTCAAGTTGTAGTTGTCCTAGGAAAGAAATTTCCAAATGGGGTGTGTACACATAAAGAATATGGTTTTTTATCTTTGAACTGGGATTTGAAGGGTTAGTTTGGAAATTTAACCACCATGTAGTCAACATTACTTTATATTTTTAAAAAATCCTATTCTTCTTTACTGCAACAGCAAATAATATATTCCTAATAGAAAGAACTGTTTTCTCGACTAGGACTAGGAAAAAGATGAAGAAGGAAAAAGAGAAGATATACCCATGCCCTCCAAATCACAGTTATGTGGTGGTATTTATAAGCCTGGAACATTATCATTTGATTTAGGTAATTCAGGGATTGTTCCCAAAAGAAAAATCCACCTAGGTCACCGACTAATTTATTTACTTGGAGCTACATCACAAGTAAGAAAGCAATGCTGAAGCATCTTCAAAACCATATCTTTTTTGGAAATGGCACCGATAAGCCCTCTTTGAATCAACCAGCATTAATCCTTTGCTATCCACATGAATCTGTTGCATATTGACACCTTTTGATGTATCAACTTAGCTAGGCTACTGTTACCAGTTATTCAATAAAACACCAATCCAGGTGTTGCTGTGAAGGCATTTTGTTGACATGATTAAAGTTCATAATCAGTTGACTTCAAGTAAGGAAATTATTCTAGACAATTAAGTGGGCTAGATTCAATAAGATCCTAAAGCAAAACTGAGACTTCCTTGATGAAGAAGAAATTTTACCTGTGTACAGCAACTGTACCTGTTCTCAAATGTTCCAGTCTGCCCTTCCTGATGGTCTACCCTAAGGATTCTGGACTTGCCTAGACATCTCTGACAACTGTGTATGCCAATTCATTGCAATGAATCTCTTAATATGTATATATCATAGTGGCTCTGCTTCTCTGGTTGAGCTCTGACTGATACACATTTTGTCCTCTGGGTTAGCCTGGTTCTCAGAAGCCAGGCTAGTCAGTCAAATGAAAAAATAAAATTGAAAAAAAGAAGTGTATAATATTTAGATAAAAGGTTAAAAGCAGTGTCATTCATTAGCTTATTGTTGTTTACTATCTGAGCTATTAGCTCACAAAAAAGTTAAGTATAGTTATAGATTTTTGGAAAATATAATTTAAGATGTTTGATTACAGTTCATGGTGTTTTTCAAATAAAATCTTAGTAAATGCTGCTCTAGCCATTAAACACATTACTCAACAATTAAACTGAACCCTTAATGGATGTCATATTATAAAAAAGTCTCCTAATAATTAAACTGATTTTATTTAAATATATTCTACACCTGGTTAAATTATACCAGATTGCTCCCATTTAAAAGAGCCAAGAAAAAACTTATTTACTAAAATATTTCATTTTTTAATCTTAAAATACTAATCACTCAAATCACTCATCTCCTATAGCAGGTAATTGTGCTCGTGTGTGTGTGTGTGCGCACGCATGCGTGCGCGCACACACACACACACACACATTTTCTTTGCTTTTCTTCCCCCATCCCCCATTATTAGAGACTGGGTTGTCTCTTCAAGCTTCACTAGAGATGCAGAGATCACCAAATATGAATGACCAAATGTCAGAACTGTCAACTTCTACAAAGAGAGTAGATAAAAACTCTTTGGACCAAAGACAAACTCAATGCTCATCACTTTCCAAGAACTCTAGGGATGCCTGAATTTTGAAAAATACTGCAGCAGGTTAAACCAAATAGATTTTTTTCCCTTCTCTATATAACTCAAGTAGAAAGTAACACTGATAGAAACTGAACAAGTCAATGGAGCTGAAAGCAGAAGATGATTGGTTTGAGTAGGTCATAATTACTTTATATCTTTTTTTTTTTCCCTGAAAGAGTCACATCAGAAGGGTGATGTGCAGAACAGGCAGTCCATTCCATCCATATGCTTAATTTACTGTGAGACTAAAAATGTTCCTTCTAATTCCTGCTACAAATCTTCATTCTTTAGCACACACATTCCTGCCTATGTCCTCCAGGAAGGAGACATCCAGTTCTCAATGCCATGTAAGCAACCCCTGCATTTGGGGGACTGCAATGACATTGGTATCTTTTATTTTAAGAATCATCTATCCTGAATAAGGAATAATTAAACAAATGAGTCTTTTTTGAAGACTTTTCCTAACCTTGGGATGAGAGGTAGACTCAGGATGTTTGGTAAAGTAATGTTAACTTCTGCATAGTGCCATGGACAGCCTCCTGGGTGTCCCACTGTTTCCCCCCATTTTCTGCCCACCTCAACTCTCCTTTCACGTTCCTGCCACACCCACCCATAATCCAGCCACTTCCTGGCATTATAGGAATAAAGGAGCAGCAGCTTTTCTGACAGCTTGGACCCTGCACTGAATCGCCTTGTGTTACTACAGTGTGGTATGTAAAAAAAAAACATCAAGTGGAGAATTAGTATTATTAGTTTCATTATAACCTTATAGCATCTAACAGGGTGTCTGCTTCATACTGTGTTAAGCTCTTACCATTTATTTTCTACTTTAATACTACAGTAACTTTATGGACTAGGGGTATTATTATGCCAACTTCATAGAACTCTGAGGATATAGAGTTCAAGAACATCGATTTAGAAGCTGTAAAATTTTGGACAAATTGTAAAGCTTCTGTGACTTGATTCTCTTTCTTTTGCACCTTAAAGTCACACTTCTTAGATTCTTCCTTCTGACTCCTTTTCTCCAAACATGTTAACTCAAACTGCTGAGTCACTGAAATATTCTGAAAATATAAAAGACAAGAGAACTTCTTTGATATTGCTGCAGAAAATGTAATAGCTTATAATTCTACCCCAATCCCGCATCCCAGAATAACCTGCCTCCAGAAAATATAGCACGATTGTTCTTTGCATAAATCGCACTATGCAAAGTAGAAATGCCCTACTCTTTGAGATTCCTTTCTAATTAAAATGCTATTGTAATACCACTACTTTTGTTAAGCCCAACCAGACCCTTAAAGCTGGATGATTTCTTTCAACCTCTACCTTCCTTATGCTCCTGCTCCACTTCTCCTAACATTCTAAAGATGTTCTGAGAATAAAGTATCTGCTACTCATCAGGAATACCAATGTTAACTGAATTACTGAATCCAAAATAATAATACCAGTTTGTTTTAGAATGTAAATAAATAAAATCTTATTTAATTAATACATGTCAATGATAATGCCTCGGACCTTTTTAACATCTCCCTTCCTTGAATGAAATAAACTAGTCCGTCCCAAACCAGCATTCTGTTTTGTGAAACTTGCATCCAACCTGTTTTCCATGACTCTTTCAAACTTATACATGTGTTTTTCTCAAGGTCTACATAGTAGAATAAAAGTACATCAAATGCCTGGAACCATGGAACATCAACTTTTTATGTGATGGTCCATTTCTTCTTGGTTCTATAAAATTGCATTTAAAGTACAAAGAAGTGAATGAAGTCAGAAAGGAAAAAGTTGGCAAATTTTTCCAACCTTCACCTACTTAATAAAAAATGTCCCAGATCTTTAAAGCACTTTGGGACCAAATTAATTGCACTCTCTAGGACAAATCATCCCAGGTGGATGATTTTCTATTCTTGCCTCTTTGACTCTTAACCTAAGATTTGGAACATTATTTTCTAAAAATAAAAATATCTGTTGCCTGCAACATGGTCATAGAAAAGAGCATAGGATTTGGATCTAAAGGATACAAATTTGAGTTTTGGTCATATCAACTTCTAGCTTTGTACTCTTAGGTAAATGAAATTATTTGAGCCACTATTTCTTGTCTATATATTAATGTTAACTAATTCATGTGTTTATTGTTAGGAATAATTATGGTAATAGATATGACATTGTTCTGTAAAGAAATTACAAAGTAATTTACAAGGGTAAACACATCATTAAGATTTTTATTCATAGATGATACTTTTTTATCATCTTGCAGGTTTTCAGAATTTCATTGCTTTAGTCAGGTCATCTTAGGTTTTTTAGAAAATAAACTATAATGCTCATAATCACTGAACTTTATAAAAATTTTAGAAAGAAAACTATTTAAACTGAGAGCTGGAGACTATTCAAAATTGCAACACAAAATAAGTGGCTATGACTGACAAAATATTGCCAGTACCTTATCTTTTTTCTAGAGAGAAATGTGTGATAGTATGTATGTATGCTTTATATATATTAAATATAAGATAAAAGTCTTAATTTAACTCCAGAATGCATAACAATAAACATCAGTGTCGCCTCAGCATGAATGGAGTGGAGAAAGATTGGCAGAGCCAAAAATAAGCTAAGTATTTACTTAGATAATATTTTTCTTATTTAGGTGGAGAGCAGAAAACATATTTAAAGGGTGTTAGTCTTATTAAACTTTGTTTGTATGAATAACTAATGCCATTTGTTTATGAGGAACTTTAAATTGTGAAATGAAAGATAATTCTAAAAAGTTAATATTTTATGCTTTCATTGCATATAACAAGCCTTTTATTTACAACACACACAGAAAACATATACAATTTTTCTTTCAGTAGAAATTCTATCTACTCACTCTAAATAAAAGTTGAAAAAAAATTAAGGATTATCAGTTTAAAAGCATATCCATAGTCTTCTTTGAGTACCAAGCTTCATCAGGCCACCTGAGAGTGAGGTTAGCTATGCAATATGTCTGTATTATCTAAATTATAACATTCCTACAGAATTTATGTTCGTCTACTCTACTCGACCTCCAACTGCCTCTAGGTCTACACAGGTGGAGTTTGATGACAATGAATCAGGGTAACCTTTAAGAAAAACAAACCACAAAAGGATGGCAGACAGCCTGAGGGTTGTGTGTGAAAGACAATAAAGGATTCTTAGGGACAAGGGAAGAGGGGGGATCCTCAGAAGCTGATTAGAAGAAAAGTGACTATATTTATGCTCATTATATTTCAAAGACTGCACATTATCTCTGACTTTTGCAACAACTTTTCAGAGAAAATAATATAAGTTCCATTTTAGAGATAAGAAAATAGACTCAGACAAATAACTTAATATGTAATAAATTAATAACTTGTCACTAAGTGTTTAGGCTGGGATTCAAACACGCCTGTTTGACCCCAAATGCATTTTTTCTCTTCCAGCAAAACAAGTTGCCTCTCTGTACTTTGAGTTGCCTGTCTATTTTGAATAGATGAGGGTTGGATGTTACTGGATAGCATCATGGCTATCTAGAAGTGTCTACAGCTTGTCCTGCCATTACTCTTTCTTTCTGCAGGAAAATAGGAATTAAAATATACTTTACTAGCAACTAAGCAGGCACCTAAAATAGAGCTCTAATAAAGATTATTTGGTGGAACTGGTGACTTTCAAGTCTGTGTTTTAGGATCAAGTATGTTTTAGGGAGAAGGAGAGAGGGAGAGAGAGAGACTATGAGAATGAGTGTGCTTACTAACCAAGCTCTCAGAAACCCTAAGGCCACTTACCCAACCAGTTGCACAAAACCAGAAGAGAATAATAAATAGGCATAATTGTATACTTTTAAAGGAATAATAGCCCTGCCAATTGATGTTATCAAGATCTCAGGTCTGGGATAGCAATTCTTCCTCCTCTTCAGTGGAGGTATCTATGAACAAAGTAAGGAACTAGAAGGAGGATTGGTCCAAGAAGACTAGGAATAAAATCACCCTTCCCTATCAGGTGTACACCATAGGCCCTCTCTTCCTCCACATGCCATTAGTGTTATTTCCTGCTTCTTTGCCTGCTTCTTGCGTCACATCCTCTGCCTTATACTCAATAGCAGAAAAGTTGACAAATAATAAGAGTTCGAGAGTGGTGGTCCTGATATTTTTCCTAGAATATAGAAAACCATGTTGACCATGCCTTGCAGATGCCCCACCTTTCTTCCTCTGCTGTTGCATATATCAGCCTGCTCCTTCCTTTGACCTACTTGCACCTGGGCTTCAAAAGTCCCTTATCCTATAGACACGTGGGGACATAACGATGCTGCTCAGGAATGAACCTCTGTTCCTACCTCACTGAGAGAGCCTGCCAGTAACTCCGCACATATCTGCATGTTTTTGTGTGGAGCATGGGAGGAGAACCAGGTAAATACCAAATGTTAATCAGGGCAGAGTAAGGCTGATAGCTAGTTTGGTCACAATGCAAAGGTATAGTGTGCTCAACTTGTTTTCAGAAGACCTATGTGCCCTAGAACAGGATTGAAAGTAGACAAAGACCTGGCTCTACCTTAAGAGGAAATAAAAATTATAAATAAGTTTTAATGTGCTATTTCTAAATATAGGTATTGGAGGTTTTTGTCTTTCTGCACTTAACTCCTCAGGGAGAAGAATATACTGCATTGTTATGATCACAATTCAGGTGACAGACTAAATTGAAAAATAAAATTCCAAAAATTTTCCAGTTTGGCAACTCAGCCTGTAATCCTGTGCTTTTGGAGGCTGAGGTGAGTGGATTGCCTGAGCCTGCGAGTTCAAGACCCGCCTGGGCAACTTGGCGAGACCTCATCTCTATAATAAATCAAAAATTGGTCGGGCGTGGTAGCACGTGCCTGTAGTTCCAGCTACTTGGAAGGCTGAGGCGGAAGGATCGCCGGAGCCCAGCAAGTTGAGGCTATGGTGGCTGGGAGTGGCCACTGCACTCCAGTCTGGGTGACAGAGTGAGACTCCAACTCAAAACAAACAAAAAAATTTTCCAAAACCTTCTGCAACTTTCCCTGTGTTATTTCTGTTGCTTTAACCTGTTGAATATTCATCGTCAGATCAATTACCCATTAAAAATTCGCTTCTTAAATATTCACTCACCTGAAATATATATGTTGGGTTAAATAAATCCTCGAAAAAGAAAAGACGAAGGTAGAACACCATAAAGTTTTCCACAAAAATAAATGTTACCTTTTATAGTAAATTGTGTATGCTAGGAAAGAATCTTAAGCAGTAATTGTTTTTTTAAAAGGAAGAATTTAGCTTTAGAAAAAAGAACTGTAACTCAATGGCCTCCTTTGTTGTCTTCTAACAAAATCTTTGACTATTATAAATATTTTAAACTTTCAAGCATATCTTAAATTGAACTCCAAAGCATCCTGAAGTCATTTCTCACATTACTGAAAACTTTACTAATTAAATGCTAAAAATAATAAAGTCATTTGACATTTTTAAATGCATGGCTTTTTTTTTCATACATTCACTTCTCAACAAAATATTATGTAACACTGTGTAAAGGGGCCACCTCTGTGTTAAGGAGTGGAATGCAAGAACTCTATAGAGTTCCTGTTCCCCATAAGATATGAGGATGCTATCTTGAGGCATTACAGGGATTTCAAGGGCATCCATAAGAGTGGCTGAAAACAGAAGCCCTGCCTTACACCTGGGCTCTGTTCCCTCATCCCTATGTGGGAACTTCATACACAAAAAGCCCCTGCTGTGTTTGCTTATGATGTGAGCAATCCCAAAGGACACACAACCAAAGCTTCTAAATTGCTTTCAAGTTTGATATTCTCTTCTAAATTTTTTACACTATTTTATTTAGCAAACTCTTACTAATGCAAATTTGTTTACATTAAATCTGAATTATTTCTGAATTATCACAAAAATATAAACAATATATAACTACAAGGATGAAATTATCAGTAGGGACATGGCACACTTTAATATCAGACACATCTGTAAATGTGTTGGTCTGGGCAATACCATTCACACCCATCTCATGGGACCCTATGATGTTACACAAAAACATAGACAGTAGACTGAGGGTTCTGCAAATGATTTTAAGCATTATTACATAGGATCTTTTGCAAATGAGAAGGTGCATATTAAGAAAATTAAAGGAAAATATGGTTAGATCTTTCTGTGTTTACATGTACATTCTTTGCAAACCCTGGCAGGAAATTAAGATAAATTGGTAAATGCTATTATCATCAAAATCTCTGTGCTGCAGCATTCCTCCCCATTGCTTTATTACAGAATTTTAAACAGAAGCAATATATCTGCATTTTTCTTTTATCACTCAGATCACCAAGCAGCCCCAAAATAATGGATCTGTGAAGTTCTTACTAAACCACCTTATAAATTAACACATCTATAGAGCTAGAGAGAAGACTGCCTGTTATCAGTTTGACAGTATCTAGTTATCACTTCTTTGAAAGCTGTAGGTGCATGCAATTAACGCTCAATAAGAACATTATATTTAAAAATAACACAATCTACATGTGTTGAAGAACAAGGGAATTTATTCTGATAAAAATTTTGATATAAATAGTTATTGAAAAAAATACTTCCTTTTAGTAAAAGATTTTTTTTTTTTTTTTGAGTTGGAGGTCTCACTCTGTTGCCCAGGCTGCAGCGTAGTGGCATGATCACAGCTCCCTGCGATCTTGACCTCCTGGGCTCAAGTGAACATTCCACCTCAGCCTCCTGAGTAGCTGGGACTACAGGTGCACTACCACCACACCTGGCTAATTTTTTTTTTTTTTTTTTGTAGAAATGAGGTCTCCCTAAGTTGCCCAGTCTGATCTTGAAGAAATCTCCTACCTTGGCCTCTCAAAGTACTGACATATAGGCATGAGCCACTGCACTGGCCAGTCTGAAAGATCTTTGTTATCCACACACCCAAAGGATAGAGAATTAAGAAAGGGCAACAGCAATTAATTTTCCAATTTCCAAAATTTGTGGAATTTAGATAAGATACAATGTTTTAATAATCTTTTCTCTTCCCTGTGAAATTCATATTTAGGGTACAGACTCAAGTTTCAGAGCTTCACAAAGTTAAAGAGCTTTGTTAAAGAAAAGTGAAGTAAGAGTCCTCTATTCATTGTCTGTGTTAGCTATACAGTCAATAATCTTACCTGGAAGGGAGTTCAGGTGCCATCAAGTCCACTGAGTCACAAACCTAGCAATGATAGATAAAGTTGACTGTCCCTGGAAGAAAAGAGGGCAGCTCCTATCCCTTGAGCCTCAGTGTGCCGTTTGACTACGTTTCAGTCAATAAAATCTAAGAGAAAAGGACGAGCACACTTTGCGTGCATTCCTATGTGAACACACTCCTATTTTCTCTGTCTATTGACTGGAAGCAGAGGATTCCAATGCTCGGGTGCACGAGAGAACAACAAAATGAAAGAATATAAAATCTCCATGAAGGGGAGAGCAGCACAAATACCAGGAATTCCTACATGAGATGGTTGCATAACCAGAAAATAAGCTCCTCTGTATTAAACCACTAAAATTCAGAAATTTATTTTTTGTGGTAACTAGTGTCACCCTAATGAACAAAATGCTATAACAGAATCACTGAAGTGAAACCCTCAACTCTAATTGTTTTAAAGTTTTCTTTGTTGATTTTCTAGTAGCCAACTCAACACCTCTCCATGGTACTGATCTCAGACTAGAAGGAAGAGGAAACTGGGACCCACAGAGGAAAGTTGCTTGTCTAGAATCACACAGCTAGCCAACAGGAGAGCTGGGAAGGTAATTCAGGTCCCCTGATGACTTCAGCGTAAAGAAAAATAAGAAGGTTGGACTTCACAGTAGAATCAGCAGGGTGTATATTTTTTAAGCCAGCTCAGGTGAACACAATACACATTCATTTTATTAATAATCATTAAAATTCCCATTGTGTTTAGAAATGTAGATAATATTAATTCAGCTTAACACAGCATTCACTGTACTTCTGAGTACTGGGGCTGTGTTAGGCAGTTTCACTTCTCTTATCTCACGTGATCTTCATTGCAACTCTGTGCGATAGGTATCATGATAGCTGGTTTTGCTGATGAGACAGCTGAGGTTCAAATAAGTAAAGGAGCTTGCTCAAGATCCCACTGATAATAAGAGAGAAGAAGGTCAGTATGACTTCAAATCCCACAGCTACTACTGCATTTATGGACATACTGAAAGAGTCTTGACTGTAGATACTTAAAGTGAACATATATTTCAAGACATGCCATAGCTGCATAGTTGGTTTGGTATGTAGGAGCACATATGTACAGATTTATGTATGTATTCCTGCATGGCACAAAAAAATATGTACTTAATGTGTATTTGTATACATGTTCATCAGGGAACACACTCTCTGGTTATCAGAGTCCTGCTTATCCAAATCACCCAAGTTATGCCACACCAGCCACTCAGAGACCTTCATTAAGAATGATCTGCTAGGTGCCATTCAGCATTAACTTCCAGAGGTTCTTTTGTAGGGCCTTGAACAACACAAGAAATGCCCACATGGCAGCACTGCACAGTGGTTGAAAGCACAGACTCTGGAGCCAGACTACAGGTTCAACCTCTCGTACAGTCACTTACTAATTACGTGATTTGGGGGATATCACGTAGTTTCTTGAAGCCTCCTTCTCTTCATTTGTAAAACAAATATAATAAGAATGCCTATCTCAAATGTATTGTTACAAGTTAATACTTACAGACACTCGTATGGATCAAATATGTCTCTAAAATTCATATGTTGAAACCATAACACCCAGTGTGATGGTATTTGGAGGTGTGGCCTTTGAGGGTGATTAGGTCATGGAACTAAAGTCCTCTTGGATTGGATTAGTGTTCTTATAAGAAGAGACATGAGAGAGATGATCTGCTTCTGCCATGTGAAGATACAACAAGATGTCTATCTGCAATTTCATAAGAGGGTCCTCACCAGGCACTAAACTGGCTGATACCTTAACTTGGAATTCCTAGGGTATAGAAATTGTAAGAAATAAATATTTGTTTTGTAAACCACCCAGCTTATCATATTCTTTTATAGCTGTCTAAGTTTAGACAGAAGTTTTGAAAAATTTTTGGCACATAGTCATCTGTTATATAGATATTTGTTTAAAAATCCAGTAAAACAACGGAGGACCAAAGAAAAGCAATGAGCACCATGGAAATTTAAAAAGGTATCATATGCATTCCTAAAGTGATATATCAGTAACTAAAATTTTAGCAAATTTAAAATATGTACATTTTAATATATATATAAAAATATGGACCCAGAGTTTTTAAAACTATATTTCACCAAACATCCATTAGAGGTTTTTACAAGAAAATGCCATGACCAAACAAGTGTAGATATGCAGGACCCTTGGCAACTATTAAATGCAGCACTTAGATCTGTTGATACAATACCACATTTGCACTGAAACAACATTTCCCATGAGCTCCTCCCAGCCAATGAAAGAGTAGAGCAAAAGAACTAATGCAAGGCACAGGACTCTTCTGATGGACAATTTTGACTTAAAACTTTACATCAACCTAATGAAAACTTTCTTAGAATTGTACTGCAACCTGAAACTCTTTTTACCCAACTATCCTTCATGTCCCCTCTCCTGTACAAATTTCAGATTTGCATTATAGCCTGAAGGTTCTCTCTACCTTCTGCTCCCTTCCCTTTTTCCTTCATAGGCTTTCACCATCCTCCTAACAGTCTCTTGTTATCTAATTCCATCTAGTCATTTACTTCTTGGAGGACCTAAACTATCATAAGTGGGATCAGGAGTGGTCTGAGAAAACATATAGAAAGAGTTCGGGTACTGGCTCACTCACTGTCAAGAAGATAAATAATATATCCTCCCTCATGATGTATGGGACATGCAGAATTCCTAGAAAAGGGTTAAGGCTCAATAACTAAAGAGCTTATTAATGGCAAACTGGGAAAAAAAATTATAGGGAAATGCTCCAGGTGTGGGCACACAGGCATTTGATAGTAATCATGGGAACAATCTCTAGAGGATGAGGAATTGTCTAGTTACTGCTAAGTTGGATTGATGCCCTGCAGAAGGATAATGAGAAACTGAAAACCATGACAAGCAGTTTAAGACTAAACGATGAGAGCAAGAGAGACTTGTTGGTAGCTTGCCAAGAGGCAAGTACCTCCTGCAATGTAAGGCACACACTGATGAGCAGCAGGCTGAAGACCGAATTGTTGGAGTAACCGATATCCAGACATGGTTTAATGCTTAACCAAGGCAAATCTACGTTAAGGTTGAGCCCTGAATGGAAACATCTGGAACCATGAAATACAGACAAAGTCATTTGAATGGAAGCCTCTGAGGATGCAGGCTTTGCAAACTCTCAAAACAGGTTGAAGTAACCCGTTCTTCCCTATAAAGGGCTAGTACTTCTCTAATGCTTAAAAATACTGCAGAAGCCCCCACCCCTCACACGGTGCACTAGTAACCATCTCAGGAGTTGTTCTGCAGCTTCTCTGCTGGTAGTCAGGCAGGTAACAGGCTAAGTCCTGGAATAACTCTGACTAAGGACACCCTGGGCTCCATAAGCAAGAAACGTGATTATGTACTAAAAGAGCTGCAAGAATTAGCTAGCATGTACTGGCAGACATCTGGGCATTATCCTGGGATTGAATTTTGAGGTGACTTAATCAAGAGGGTGGTCATTTAAGACTAGATAAGCAAAGAATTCATTGACTTGAGGTAATGGGACTTGATTCCTTGGCAAGGATGCCAGGGGACAGGATCCTCACTTTAGGTTGCTCTTAGAAGCCTGGAGAAAGCAATAGCCAACACTGAATACATTTGAGTTGCCTTGGGAAATGGTAGAGGAAAAAATAGAGACTGAGAAAGGTGGGCATGCTGCAATGGATGTATCATGTGAAGCCAGACATCTCATAGATAATTGTGCTCCAGGGGAAACCTACTGGGCACGTCAACCACTATCAGGAACACATTAGTAAAAGGGACACTAGCGTTACAAAATTGTTCAATGGTGGCTCTCCTCTGCTGACCAGGTCTATGAGAGGATTCACAGAGATGGACTTGTTAATATCCATGGGGATGGTAGGGTTCCAAATGATAGAGGCCAAGAGAGAGTGCTTTAACTCAGAAGCTAGGAAGCTAAAATTACCATAACAATCAAAATGTTTGGAGGATCAGTCAAGGAGTTTAAACTAGAAGAAATTATAGAGATAGTTGTTGGAGGATGGTATTCCTAGGACAAAGTAAACTGGAAGTTAACAAGTGTGCGTCTCAGTATCGATAACTAAAAAAAAAAAAAAAGTAAGAATGGAAGAGCAGAAGACTGAAGGGAATCGCCTCAACTGAAAATCACCACCCCTTGCTCAGTTCACAGAACTGAGCCAATTTTCAGATCTGGAAACATCTGTTTAAAGTATTGATGGTCCCAAGAGGAACACCCTGCATTTCCTGGTCCTTCCTTAAAGGGACTTTCTGCCATGTATTCATACAAACATACATTAGGGAAAGGACATGCCCAGACATCTCAAGAAACATTAGACATAGGGTCTGAATTGACATTGATACCCAGAAACCCAATGCATGATTATAGCATCTCTGTTAAAGTAAGGGGTTATGATGGCCAGATAATAAAAACAGTCTCAGCTCAAGTTCAGTTTAGGGTAGACCTTGAAGGTCTATGGACCAACCCAGTGGTGATCTCTCCAGTCCCTGAGTGTATAATTGGAAATGATTTACTTGGCAGTTGGAGTCACCAGTACATTAGATCATTTGCCTTGGGAAAGATCAAATAAAAACTGCTGAAACTGCCCCACCTCTGGCCAAAATAGTACATAAAAATATAATTTATCATGTGAGTGGGAGACTATTGCTACTATTAAATTCTTAAAGAAGGTAGGAGTGGTGTTGATAAAATATATCTATTTAATCCCCTAAACCAGTGGTCCCCAACCTTTTTGGCATCAGGGACTGGTTTCATGGAAGACAATTTTTCCACAGACTGGGATTGGGGAGATAGTTTCTGGATGATTCAAGTACATTACATTTATTGTGCACGTTATTTATATTATTATTGCATTGTAGTATATAATGAAATATATAATATATATTAGTACATAATGAATATACAATTAAATATAATGTAAATAAATATTTATATGTAATATATATAGAGAGAAATATAATGTGATACAATGAAATAATTATATATAATATACATATTTGAACAATATAAAGAACCATATATTCTACATAATTATGCAATAATTATGTACCATATGCAGCTGTACAATTGAAGTACATCAACCCACTTGCCATTCATTGATAGGATTTTGATATGAGTCTGCCAGTAATTGATATATTATGGTCTCTGTGCAGTCAAACCTCACTGCTAACGTTAATCCATATTTACAGTCATTCCCCAGAGCTAGCATTACCACCTCAGCTCCACCTCAGATCATCAAGCATTAGATTCTCATAAGGAGCATGCAACCTAGATCCCTTGCATGCATAGCTCACAACAGAATTTGTAATTCTATGAGAATCTAATGTCACTGCTGATCTGACAGAATACAGAGCTCAGGAAATAATGCGAGCGATGAGAAGTGGCTGTAAATACAGATAAAGCTTGACTCACTTGCCAGCCATTTATCTCATGCTGTGCAGCACAAATCCTAATGGGCTGGAATCAGTCTGTGGCCTGGGGTTGGAGATCCCTGTTTTCAACTACTGCAGAAACCAGATGGAACCTGAAGAATGACTGTGGACTAGCATGGCCTCAACCAAGTAGGAGCCCTCATCACAGCTAAGCTGAATGCAGCATTACTAAAGCAGATTAGTTAGCTTTTGTTGATCTTTATACAGTTTTATTGAGATATAATTTATATACAAAGAACTGCATATATTTAATATATATCACTTGATGAGTTTAGGCATACACAAACATCTGTGATACTATCACCACAATCAAGGTAATAGATATATACAACACCTCCTAAAGTTTCCTTATATCCCTTTTTTTGTGGCAAGAATATTTAACTTGAGATGTACCCTCTTAACAACTTTGAAGTGCACAACTTGGTATTGCTAACTATAGGTGCTATATTGTACAGCAGATTTCTAAAACTTATTCACCTACTCTCACAGAAACTTTATGTAAATTGAACAACTGCTCAGCACTATTGTATTTTCTGCTTCTATGCTTCTATGAGTTTGACTGTTACAGACACTAGCTCCTTAAAAGTGGTATGCTGCCAATGTTTTGGCAAATGTGTTCTTTTTTATTACAAATAGAAAAGAGGTTCACAAACAGTTGCCATTCACAGAGGATGAACAACACTATTCATTTATGGTTGTGCCTCGGGGCTATACTATTTCTCCCATACTCTATTATAATAAAGTCTAAAAAGACCTGGATTGTCTTGGCATCCCACAGAATATGACTTTGATCTATTTCATTATTGACATAATACGGATGAACAGGATAAACAAGAGGTGGCTAGCATGCTTGATGCCTTGCTAAGCCAAGTGAGCTACAATGATTCAGGGACTTTCCACTTCAGAGACGTTTTCAGGGTTCTAATCTCATTTTGGCATCTCCTTCTCTGAGGATCATAACTAAATTAGTGAATGCCATAATCCCACTTAGAGCACCACATTGATCTTGAGCATTTGAAAGACTCCGAGAGGTACAGGCAGAAAAGTGCTTGCTTACCTTTATTTATACCAGGTTTCTAAAACATTTTTTCCTCCAACTGTTTTTTCAGTAAGACTGCTGCAATGCCCCAATGACATCAACACTTCTCTCTTCAGTTGCTTCTCATTCTTTGATGGAAATTGAACCAGTCTCGCCAGTTAGACTCTTCTGGTTCCTGCCATTTTCCATCTGTTCTGTGTCCTCCACAAAGTGTTTCTGAGTCTTTTTTGAGACTTGCTCATGCTAGGCCTTTCTGGTAAAAAAACAAAAACAAAAACAAAAAAACCAAAAAAAAAACACCTTTTTGCCTGTCTTTTGTTTCCTCTCTTCTTTCTCTAATAAATTTTGCTTTAAAACTAAAATAAAAATAAAAAAGTATTTCCTAACTCTGAGTTGCCACACTGGGAATTCTTTCCTGAACTCCAACAGACATTTTAGCCTGCCTAGTTATTTATTATTTTCTATTATTAGACAACTTCTTAAAGGTGTAGATGCAATCTCCCCAACTAGACTGTAGTCTTCTCAAGTGTTGAGACTGCTTGGTTTACTATCTTTGTGCTCTACTGTATCTTTCACAGGATAAAGTACCCAACACAGGGCTTTGTATAGACTCTTAACAAATAATTGATTATAGCACAATAATATTTCTGCTTTCATAATTATTACATATAAATTAGACCACGGATGATTAAACATTCATATGTGTCAGATTCATCTGGAGCACTTATTAAGACACAGCTGGCTGGGCTCCTTTCTCAAAAATTTTGATTCAGTGAGTTTGAGTGGGTCCTACAACTTTCATTTCTAACAAACTCCCACATGACATTAATATCACTACCCTTAAAAGAACCAGACATTGAGAATCACTGAGCTAGATACACGGAAACAGTCTCTTTGGCCATCTCCTGTGTTAATGACCGTGTTCCTCAAAGAAGGCTTATGATACATAATTTTAAGGTGACATTTAAAGCTAGAAATGTGTAGTTACCCATGACTTAAAAATCGCATTCCTTATTGAATTGCCCATCTATTTTTGTCCTTTACCATGGGCCAACAATAACCTCATTCTTTCCATCATATCTATGGTGACTATATAATTAAATGTACAAACTGGAATACCTTTGTCCAAAATTTTTATCTTCAACTCAGAACTTGCCTCTGAATTCAGACTTGTCTACCCAGCTACCTACTGTGCATCTCCATATCATTACAGTATCATCTCCAATTTAATATGCCCCAAATCAAACTCTGTCTTCCTCTGTTCCACCTCAGAAATCTAATAGGCTTCCCCAACTCAGGAAATAGAATTTCCTTTCTTCTAGTTGTCTGGTCCAACAAAATACTCTAACCTTACATCCAGTGTGTGAACAAAGCCTGTTGTTTCTATCCTCAAACTATATGCGTGATCCAGTGAGTTTTCATCAATACTATTCCTTCTACACTAGCCTTGTTCCTCTCTATCTTTCACATGGATGATGACAAATGCCCTACCTCCATCTGTGTCTACCTAGAGTTTTTACTATACGCAGTCAGAAAAACCTGTTTAAAATATCAGTCAGTTCAGAAGTATAAAAAGTTTCACAAAAATCCTAATTTTTTTAGAACATTCACTCACTCTAATATTTTCTATTCTATTACATTTTTAAATACAGATCATTCAATTGATTTCATGATCCATGAATGAGTCACAACAAAGTCTGAAAAATACAGGCTTAGGAAGAGGTAACAATAGTGAGAGTTTTGAGACTAGACATGTGGGATGGATGACAAGAATGAACCAGAAGATAAGAAAGAAAATTAATAACAACTCTTATTTTAATGACTTACTTACTATATGGGTATTTTGTATACTAGAAACTGTTCTAAATACTCTAAAACAGTGCACCTTGTAATCTTTAGTCAAATTGACAAATGAGGAAACTGAGGTTTTGCCCAAGGCCAAATGACAAATAAATTGTAGAACTAGAATGTTAACCCAACTCTGTAGATTTCAATGCCCAGCCTCTGTAACCAGGATAACATTTTTCCTTCATGTATGTCCCATTATTATTCTATAAATTGGTTATGCTAATTTTGAAACTCAAATAATGATCCCATTTCTTCTATTTCATTTGACTGTCATATAATTGTTATGACATATTTATTTCAAAATGTTTCTCTAAATGTTTGCTTTAAAAGGAGATGGCAAAACATTATTATTCCATAGATTCTCCTTTTCCAATAAGGTGAGTGCTAGCATTCAGAGATTGTCCTAGAGCACAATAAATCTTGCTCATGCTGGAAGTTAAGCAATCTTAAAGTGTGAGAGGCTAGTAAGTACATATTCCAAATGATTAATTGCTTGGTCTGATTTTAGCACAATCAAAAGATTGCAATAGATCAATATGTTTATTCCAATTTTTCCAACTTCTTTTGTGATAAATACTCCTCTCCCCAACTTGTTTGTGTGCTGTGTGTTCCCTTTTCAGTACAGAAAGAAACCACTTTATATTCAACACAAAAGCTTGTCAACGTTAATCTGTCATGGACCAGAGATTGACTGACAGGAAAGAACAAAAGGTGACAGACTGCTTTTAGTGTCAGTATGAGAGAATGAAAAGAGAAAATGGATCCAACTAAAAAGGCATAGAGGAATGAAAAAAATATGTTAAAAAAAGAGAAATGGTGAAAAGCAAAAGAGTTAATACTAAACCAAAAGATTAATTAAAGAAGCAAGATAGAAAACAGACGGGATTCGATGTTTTCTCTCTCCAATTTAGGTAAAATCATCAAGCTTGGCCCCATGTAGTGGAGCCTAAATGGACAGTGCTGTGACCCTGAAACTGGGAGAGGGGTGTTAGAAGAAAATCAAATCCATTTTGAATATTTAAGAAATGTAGCTAAGAGAAAAAGGCTTGGGCTTAAGTTGAAAATGAAAGCAATAATAAAGTTAAATAGAGAGGAATCATGACAAAGGAAGACATCCTGTAAGCTACTTCTTTCAGTTACAGTGCAAGCCTTATCATCTGTGCCAGACACTGTGCTGAATGTGGAGGAGACAAATATAAAAAAGACTTGGTCCTTGCCCTCAAGCAGTCCATGATCCTGTTGGAATCACCCAACCACAGACCATCATAACACACTATTTTGATGCCATGACAGAGAATGCACAGGACGCTACAGAAGGAGACGTTGAAGCAGTTGGGTGGGGTTATGGTGGCAGGGAACCTAACCCACTAATGAAGAGCCTAGGAGGGAATGAATCAGTGAAGCTCCCAAAATAGACTAACTTAGGCAAAGGGGTTTTGGAGGCTTTTCCAAACAACAGACATAGAGCATGAAAAAGCACAGAGATGAGAGAGAGAGAGAATTGCAGGTGCACAACAGATGAGGCAGTTGTGTGACGATAATGGAGGGGTTATCTGGGGACAGATCTTAAGGAGCTCTGAATACAATACTTGGAACTTGAACTTTCTCAGAGACTAAAATCAACCTTAATCAGGAGAATGACATGTTTTGATATATCAATGTGAAGAGCAAATGGGGCTGAAGACAAGATTGTGGGGGATAAAATTACAATGCTGCAGTCAAGAAAGTTAGGAGATTGCGGCAGTAATACAAATGAAAAATGATGGATGCCTGAACTAAGGTAGTAGTATAGGGATGGAGAAGAGGAGACAGAGTCAAAAAATATTGAAGAGGTAAAAACAGCAAAACATAGTGACCAAATATAGAGATAGATTTGAATGTGTGTGTGCGCGCGTGCACATGTGCATGTTTGTGTCTGTGGCTTGAAGGACAGGCAGTAGTTCAAGGCACCATCCCCTAAGATAGTGAAGTAAGAGAGAGCAAGTGGGGAAGGAGAGGAGGAGGAGGATGAATTCAGCCTCAGGGGAGAGATGTCTGTGTTGCTTGTAGGACGTCCTAGTGAAGGTATTCAGTGAGCCCATAGATGTGTGGATGCACAGTAGTCAGGAGCAATTATGGGCGAGGGCTGACGCTTTAAGAGTGAATGAGATTCCCCAGGGAGAGTAAATAGAGTCAGAAATGAAGCTCAGTGAGGAAGGAACTCTGTCAAATATTGGCATTTAAGGATCTAGCAGAAAAAAAGAAAGGAACAAAAGAGACTGAAAAGAAACTGCCAAAGCAAAAGGAAATAGAATAGAAGGAATAGCAAAAGGAGAGAATAGAATCAGAGGACACCAGGAAAAAGAGAGTGTTTAACAGTGACAAATTTAGCAGAAAAGCAAATAAAACAGGATGGATACAGCAGCTAGGCATTCATTGCCAGAACAGGTTCAAATATAGAGGGGTAAATGTCTAACTACAATAGATTAAAGAGTGAAATGGAAATAACAGTGTAGAGAAACTAAAATGTGCTGCTTCCCCCTCAAAAATGATGACTTAGAAGAAATAGGAAGAATTGTGGTTTTGTTTCTTTTGTTGTTATTATTGCTTTGCTTTGTTTTATTTTATTTTTAAGATGTATACCTGAGCAGGTTTATATGCGATGAGCAAACTATCAGTAGGAAAAAACTGGAAAAGAAATGAGGTTCTATGTGACTGAAGGAAACAGAATCTAGACTACAAGTGAACAGATTCCCCCCAAAGGACGTTCTGCAGAATGGCAGAAAGGAAGTGTCTGCATTGATTACTGGCAATGGGTGAAGGATGAAGTAGAAGTGATATTCATCCTTAGACTTTATTGGAGAGTATCCAGTAATGTATACCTAATTACCATCAAGCCTCCAATAGTCTTCCCTTGAGGGCAAGTGTGGAGTCTTGCTTTGCCTAACAAGGGCTGACAGAGTATGAGAGTGGCATGCATTTCCAAACCTACAGGGGGATGCCTTGTCTTCAGCCTGGTGACTTTGTCTAGTTCCCAGCCATATCTTTAACACCTAGAACAGTGTCTGGCACACTGTGCTCAGAGAATATTTGTTGAATTAATGAGCCAATGCTTGGTAGCAGCAGCAGAGACCAACAGCTACCTGGGCTGCCCTCTTTCTAAGTTCTGCTATCCTTCCACCAGAAAGATTTGGAGTATATATTAACACACTTTTACTGACTACAAGTGTCTGAAAAGAAGTATGTTTGCTGAAGGTGGATACACACACACACACACACACACACACACACACACACACACACACACATTTATAAGGAGAAGAAGAGGGAGAGGGAGAAGGAAGGGAGGGAGTCTGTCTTACCTCAAGTTATTTTTCACATTAAGGATTTTTGTTCTAAGTTATGTCTGTTCATTCTATCTTCCCGGGTGGACATTGCTCTTGACAAACTAGCTTCAGTTCAATCACCTATGCCTGTTAAATCACATATATATGAACTCCAAAATGGAATATATTTATAAAATTTGTGTTAAAAATAAATAAATAAAGCTATCGTGGGAGTGGGTTCTTTATGGCAGGAATGAGTTGATCAAAGGATGTGTTTGACCCCTAGTCTTGCACTCTCCTCCTTGCTCTAGTGCCCTTCCACCCTCCTCCATGGGAAGACACAGCCGAAGGCCCTCATCAAATGCAACCCCTCAATCTTGGACTTCTCAGCCGCCAGAACTATATGTCAAATAAATTTTACTGTTTATAAGTGACACAACCTGTGGTATTCGGTAATAGTGGCACAAAATGAGTTATGGCATCAGCATTAAGAGAGTGATAAGGCAAACTACACAGAAGAAGAAATTTTCACCATATTTCTGGCAAAGGACTTGAATTCATTTATGTGCATGCATAATTTATTATATAATAATTGCTTATTAATTAATTTTATATGTAACTTCACAAAAACGCCCATACAGTTCTAATGTTAAACATAGGCAAATGATTTCACAGACGCTTTTCAAAACAGCTCATAATCTTATGAAAAGCTCTCACCTCCCTGATGATTAGTGAGGTTGAGCATTTCTTCATGTGTTTGTTGGCTGCTCGAATGTCTTCTTTTGTGAAGTGTCTGTTCATATCTTTTGCCCATTTTATAATGGGGTTGCTTGTTTTCTTCTTTTCAGTACGTTTCAGTTCCTTGTAGATCCAGGATGTTAAGCCTTTGTCAGACCTAGAGTTTGCAAATACTTTTTCCCAGTCTGTAGGCTGTCTCCCTACTCTCTTGATGGTTTCTTTGGCTTCAGAATGGCAATTATCAACAACTCAAAAAATAACAGCTGCTGGAGAGGCTGTGGTGAAAAGGGAACACTTCTACACTGTTGGTGGGAGTGTAAGCTAGTGCAACCTCTGTGGAAAGCAGTGTGGCGATTCCTGAAAGCTCTAAATATTGACCTTCCTTATGACTCTGCAATCCCCCTACTGGGAATATACCCTGAAGAACACAAATCACTCTATAAAAAAGATACCTGTACACGTATGTTTATCGCAGCGTTATTCACAATAGCAAGAACCTGGAAACAACCATGCTGCCCATCAAAAGAGGACTGGATTAAAAAAATGTGGTACATATACACGATGGAATACTACGCAGCCATGAAAAAGAACAAAATCATGGATTTCACAGCTACCTGGATGGAACTAGAGTCTATAATACTGAGTGACCTCTCACAGAAACAAAGATCAGAATATCACATGTTTTCACTCATATAATGGACCTTGAACATCCAATGTAATACTATAAGAAAATGACTGATGGAACTGGGAAATTATGGGGGGGGGATGGGATTAACAGTAGCTAATATCTATCTGGGACTGGGAAAACACCTCTTATCAATAGGGTGCCTGAATGAAACGTAATTGTACACCTAACCCTTAACTGTACCCTACAAAACGATAATAAAAAATACTGATTATAAAAAAAAAAAAAAAAAGAAAAGCTCTCACCATCATAAGTCATTACGAAATGCATATTAAAATCTCAACACGATGCTACTAGACCTAACTGAATGACTTTATAAAAAAAAAATAATACCAAAAATTGGCAATTATATGGAGGCACTGGAGACATCATAGAATGCTGGTGAGTGTGTAAATTGGAACAACTTTGCAAAACAGTCAGTGATTACTAAAGTTAAATAAATATGCCACATGACCTAGCAATAGTGCATATATATCCACTCCTTGGCATATATTCAGTAGAAATATGTACATATGTTCAAACAAGAAATATGTACATATGTTCAAACTGTTATGAAAAATAAGGGAAATTACTACACACAGCAATAGGGATTCATCTCACAGCTACAATGTTGAGTTTAAGGAACCAGATACAGAAAGAAGAGTACATGTTATGTGGTTCCACATGTATTGTATGATCTGAGTGGTGGGTACCTGGAATTAATAATGTCGTCCATAAAACTGTACAGTTAAGTATTATGCACTTCATTTGTTCCTGACATCTGTGATTCAGAATTTGATAACAAAGTTTCCTGCTACTCTTTGTGATTTGATGTGATAACTATGCAGATAGCCGATTTCTATACCCTGCTAGAAATTTATTTTTATAATCTAAACAAAATATATGTTTCATTGGGAATCATTGCAAGTGACAAAAAAATTTAGGAAATAAAAGTACTAACATTTACAAAACAAAAAAAGTGAATTTATTCTTACATATTTAAACTTCCATCAACCTCAAAGTACTCTCCGTTTGATGCAACACATCTATTGAGTTGCTTTTTCCACTGCTCAAAAGAGTTTTTGAACTTGTCAATGTTGATGCCTTTTAGTGCTTCTGTGGTCTATTGTTTCCCCTCTTCTACATCAGCAAAACGTTTCCCTTTGAGGACATTTTCATCCAGGAAAACAAAAAAACAAGTTGATCAGCGCGAAATGGGGTGAATAGGGAGGGTGGGGCATGGGAGTCGTGCTGATTTGGGTCAAAAACTGCAGAACACTCAGCACAGTGTGGGCAGGTGTGCTCAAAAATCACCAATCATGAAATGGGCAAGCACATTGAAAGAATCTCTGAAACAAAATTCACTGAACCCGAATGCAGCCTCTCACAACAACACTAGCTGGTACACTGATGCCGATGGGTTCCTAAAACACCTAGTGAGAGAAGCCTGTGCCATATGGGCCCACCCTCCAAAACATAATTCTGTGGTTTTTTTGCGTTCCCTTCTGGTATATGGGATCATACTTAGTTAAGAAGAGAAAAATCGCCGGGCTCGGTGGCTCAGCCTGTAATCCCACGCCTTTGGGAGGCTGAGGTGAGTGGATTGCCTGAGCCCACGGGTTCGAGACCCGCCTAGGCAGCGAGACCTCATCTCTACAATAAACCAAAAAATCAGCTGGGCGTGGTAGTGCATGCCTGTAGTTCCGGCTACTCTGAAGGCTGAGGCAGAAGGATCGCTGGAGCCCAGCAGGTCGAGGCTGCGGTGGCCGGGAGCGGCCACTGCACTCCAGTCTGGGCGACAGAGTGAGACTCCAACTCAAAAAAAAAAAAAGAAGAGAAAAATCTTCAAAAGTCCGTGTCAGGAGAGAGAGGACCTCTTTACTCTCTCAACCAGACATGTCAGACTGGCAGAAAAAGGAAAATTAAGCACTAGATACATAAAATAGTAGCTGTCAAATATAAAATCCCCAAATATAATGACTAGCCAGCTGTGAGATCAGTACACACACACATACTACACGTGTTTTAGGACTTAGATGAAACATAAAAATAGTATTAGAGCTATCATAGTTTGCAACAATAAGATAAAAGGAATTTGTTGTTCTGGGAGCTTTTCTTAAACCCACCCTTTCCCCATTCCCTTTTCAGAAAAGAAATTGCACCTAAACTCTCATTCCAAAAATTTCACTATTTACACAATACTTTTCAGACAAAGGTTTCATCATGATCATGGAATCTGAGACAGAAGGGTCCTTCCATGCATTTGAACATTCAGGGCAAATCATAACCTCTACACACTTGTACCCTTAAAAGCGGTTCACAATTGATCATCATGTTCTCATTTCATCCTCCACATCTCTTAATTTCATATTTCCCATCTCTATCCTCTTCACTGTATTCTGGATACTAGTCTCAGATTTATCTCACTGTAAATCTGCTCAGTTCTATAATGTTCCATATAAGTATTTTGTGAATTTTAGTTTTTGTGACGAGTTTCTTCATTGGCAGAGTTTTATTTTGTTCTTTTTCTTAAATCTGCAAGCTATTTTGTCATTGTCTTTCTTATTTCTGATGTTATTTCACTTCTTGTTTTTTAATTATTCTGATAGTGCAGTGATTATTGCATGGCCTCTTTGTGATTGCTTCATAATCTCCTTTCAGGAGAGCTATTCCCCCTAAATGTGTGTTAACTGACTCCCTCAAGGTGTGATATTTCCTTGTGTGCTTTATATTTTCTCTCATGAGCTCATTTTTAGTGTCTTTGTTTGTTTGTTTCATAAGGTTCTCATGTACTCTGGGTTGTTTGTTACATAATTGTTTCACCTTTGTTTTAACAGTTCCAGGTTGTTTACTAGTTCAGAATGTTTTAAAAGTAATATCTTGGCTTTAGAAGTCTAGCAAAATATTTGTAAAAAATAACTTCAGACTCCATGCCCATTTATGACTCTGGCCTAGGATTTCAATTTCTCACTGGAGTATTTTATTCCTCACCAAGGACTATGGTGGAATCAAGTTTTTGTTGCTTACTTGGATATATGGGCAAACTATGCCCACTTCCTCTTTCATTCCATTCCTTGTAAAGGTCCAGCTTGAGCATGGTTATTAATTTCCATTCCTTTAATTGAATCCAAGCTCACATATCTCATTCCCCAACAGATACTCAACTCCAGTCATCAGCCCAAAGGCCTCATAACCAGACTCAATCTGGCATCCTTTGCCCTCCCATCTTCGAGCTGCCAAGCAAAACAATCTAACTTACAATATGGTTTTAAATTTCCCATTGACACTGACAACCAGGGATTTCCCTTCCTTTATTTAACAGTCTGAATTTTTATTCATAAGGTATATCCAGACATTCTATGTGCTATTAGCAGGGAGAAGATTTATGCTACCTCAGTATAGGGTAAAGACCTAGAGAAGTTTTTCTTTTTTTTGAGTCTCACTGTCACCAAGACCGGAGTGCAGTGGCCGCTCCCGGCCACCGCAGCCTCGACCTGCTGGGCTCTGGCGATCCTTCTGCCTCAGCCTTCCAAGTAGCTGGAACTACAGGCGCGCGCTACCATGCCCGGCTGATTATTTATTTTTTATTTTTATTTTTTATTGTAGAAATGAGGTCTCGCCAAGTTGCCCAGGCGGGTCTCGAACCCGCGGGCTCAGGCAATCCACTCACCTCAGCCTCCCAAACGTGCGGGAGAAGTTTTTCACAGCAGATATAACCTCAGTGGGATAACCTTAGTGGAAAGAGCCAAAACCATTGCTTCTGCAGAGAATGCAATAGAATCATAGAGCCTAAAGTCAGAACACCTGAGTTTAAATCCTAACTTTCCCACTAACCAATGGCACTGCAACCAAATTTCATGCCTTCACTGTACTTCAGTTTTGTGTTAATAAAAGAAGATAATAGAAATGATTTTGAGGTGGCATAAAGATCTCTAACATGTGAAATATAATAATAAAAGCATCTTTTATTTTACTTGAGAGTCTGAGAGCCACAAGTGGTAGTGTCAATATTTCAGGTGGACAGGCCAGGATGCTCATGGACAGCATTCAGATGGAAGAAGGGCTCTGAGGCGGGAGAGTCTAAAAAGTCAGCTCACTCATTGCATTAAGCTCATGCTTGGGAATCAGAATAGAAATTTCTGCAATATGAGCAGATGGGTAAAGCAGTAGGATGTCATAGTGGCTTAACACAGAGCTGGGAGAGGCTCAAAAAGCTAGTGGGAAGCACACAAAAAGCAGAAAGCAGGCCAGGTCACTGAGGGAAACAGGAAAATAGTCCATTGTATAGAAACCAGATCAAGGATCTTAAGGTTTAAGAGACATAAAAAAGTCGTGAAGTTTCTGCAATGAAGAGAAACAGTAAAAGCAATAAGAAAATGATACTTGGGGGGGATAAAACGACAAGTAAGAGTCTTGAAATTGGCCTTTTATTGAACTTCAAATGGTGTTCATTTTACTCATTTGTATTTTAATCTCAACACTTATAACATTATTGCACATATTAGTTTAGCTTCTGTCTCCACTACTATATTAGGGACTTTTTGTTTGTTTGTTTATTAATTATTATTATTTTTTTGAGTCAGAGTCTCACTCTGTTGCTCCCGGCCACCGCAGCCTCCACCTGCTGGGCTCCGGCGATCCTTCCGCCTCAGCCTTCCGAGTAGCCAGAACTACAGGCATGCGCTAACACGCCCAGCTAATTTTTTGATTTATTGTGGAGATGAGGTCTCGCCAAGTTGCCCAGGTGGGTCTCGAACCTGCAGGCTCAGGCAATCCACTCACCTCAGCCTCCCAAAGCGTGGGATTACAGGCTGAGCCAAAGCAGAACTAGTTTCTCCATTTCCAATTTTTGACACAGTGACCTAGCAGAGACTACATTTACAACAACAGAATTTTGAAGAAGCAAATAAGAAAATTGATAATGATGCAAGGGCAAAAAGCCAAGGGAAAGGGAAATATGTGAGCATTTTTGTAATTTGAAAGTGAAACAGCATGTGTTAGCATCATTAAAAAGAGTTTCTGGTTTTAGAAACTAAAATGGATAGTCTAATTTTGTGGCTAACTTATGACTTTGTTAGGAGATAGAAGCAATACCAATGTCTCAAGGTCAGTAAACTCACAAACATTTATTCAGCACTTACTATCAGCTTGCTCTTGTGAGAAATTTTTAAAATATGCTATTCGGCTCATGAAATTGGGCCTCTTTGTACAAACAGAATGTATAAGTTATCGAGATGGGGAAGAATAAAAACTTCTAACATTAAACTTTGAGAGTAGAATATATATGAGGATCTTCCTATATTTTGAGTATGAATGCAAATTGCTATGGCAGGGAGAACATTTCAGTCAGGAAAGGTGGATACCTGTGGCACACTGAGGAAGTGAAAGAGAAAATTGCTATTCTCTTGGAAGAGGAAAACAATGATTTTAATGACTGTGAAGGATCTGGACAAGGGATCTGGACTGCATTTTACAAACAATATGAATTCAAAGTTGTTTGTCTTGACACATGACAAAGAAAGATTTTAATAAAGAATTTTTAGAAAGAACAATTCAACAGTGGGATTCAGGAATGATTTGAAAGAGAAGATGTCTGGAAGAAAATAAATCAGAAAAGGCTATTTTAGTTATCTTTGTGCTGCAGTGACCACAGGGTTTCTAGTGATGCCTATTAATTCTATGGCGTAGGGTAGCTGTAAGAGCAAAACTAATCCCTTTCTAAAATATTTTAAATGACTGTGATAATTACATGCGAAGATAAACATAATGCACTTTAGTTTCACTAAAAAAAGGCACTCTGCACAGGACAAAAGGCTTGCTATTTTATCTACTGAATATTCAATTTTGAGAGCTTTTTAACAGTAAAATAAGAACATAAATTACAGTAAATAAACAACCATTCTACTAGACTTCATATGATGTTGCATTTGCTGGTTGTCCTCACTAATTATAGGATATAATTTCCAAAACCTTATTTATTTATTTGGCTTTTTTTGGTCTTGTTTTAGTTTGTGGTTGCTGTTGTTTTTCAAAAGCAAAATAGCAAACCACGTATATTTTTTGTGCCTAGTTGTTGCAGAAAATTTTCTTCTCGTTTCTTAGCAAATATCAATCACATTGCAATAAAATTAGCCAATAAAAGAACAGCCATTGTGTTGTTGTTGTTCATGAAATACATCTCTGCCTCCCATGTACTTGGTACATTACTGGGTGTCATAGATTTTGTCAAAGAATACGACCTTTTTTTTCTAGACAAACTTCAAAAAGTTCAAAGACCCTTAAATGACATCTTTACAAATGTGCCCTAATGCATACCTCATACACAAGTAAAGAGATTAGCATAAAGTCAGATGCTAATTCTAGTTGCTTAAAGACTTCATGGTGTGGTATGATTCATGGATGCCCTCATTTGAAAAGCAAAACACCTTCTATCCCTATTAATAAATAAATATTTTTGATGCAGTCTTGATTTATTTTATAATGGATTCATTTTTATATTAAAATTTAGCAGATATTATACAAATATTTTATTAGTTAGTTGATTAATATATTCTAGCGCTACAGACACTTGAATAATGAAATCACATTTAGATGTTACCTGTACAAAAATTAGCACATTCAGAGTTTCAGATCTTTTAGACTTTAAATATAATCAACCACTCTTTTATAGAAATTATAAAGAGCAGGGTAGTTATTAATGCTGATAACCAGTATTTCTAGTTCTTCTCCTTCCAGACCCAGTAATACTGCATTTCTTCTTCCTTTGAGTTAAATGTCATTGTGCGACTTGCTTTGACCAATAAAAGGTAAATATAACTGACATGGTATTTTTAGGCAACATTTTTTTATGTTCCCTTTTTTTCCTCTCTCTATGCCCAGTGACACTCCAAACAGCAAGGCTCTCTCACTTATAACCTCAAATAAAGACAATGCTGAACAGAACCCTGAGAACTCAATGTACATAAAGAGCAAACAGTACATAAACCTTTGTGGGTTTAAACCATTGCAATGTTGTGGGTGTTTGTTTCTAGAAAATAATTTAGCACATGTTGATTGATATAGACATTTGTACAAGAAAAGGAGACAGCTGTAACCAAAAAAAAAAAAAAAAACCCCTACAATCTGTGGCATTAGCTTAGCAATTAGACAGTAGGTAGGGAAGAAACTATAATCAGTTAAACAGTTGAAAACATGTAGTAAAACTGTCACCTATATAAGCAGGTAGGCAGATTGTGTACGTAGTAAACTCTAAACTCTCTGAAAAATGGTTAGAGAAATATAATTTGTGGCATGTGTAGGTAGTTATTGGCTGCATTTGGCAAAGCATTATAAGAAAGAGATTTGGTTGGGAAAAAATTAACTGGCTTACAGTTAACAATGAAGAAGAAATTAAGAGTGTCCTGAATTTGGGAAGAGAAGAGGCCAGCTGCTTTCCAACCGAAAGAGCAGAAAGATAAAATTCATAGTCCTTGAGCAACAAAGGCTAAGTGAGACTCAGTCTTGTAGGCAATGGTCAAATTAAGAGTATGACTATAGTAACCATTGTATGAAACTCTGATTTGATTAAGTTGTCTTGGGGTGAGAGCTAACTAAAAGTGGACCTCCCAGAAAATGAGCTTAATGGTATTGTTGTCTTCCAAGCCTAAGTGGCTCAAAGTATCTGCAATACAGAAGATTCAAAGATACGTGGATAAGAATCATAAAGGATATAGCTATCCTAAGAAACATGTTTTACAAAGAGCCGTGGATGGGATTGCTAGCATAAAGTGCTGACTGGAATCAAATAGGTAAGACACCCACAAAGTTTTCAGAGAGTTGTACTGCCATGACAAATCACCCATCTGAACTAAAAGAAAACGCCATCCATCTGAGTTTAAATAGACTCTTGAGGTGTCAGCCATTTGTAAGCAGAAAGTGGACATAGAAAACCACTTAGCCCTGAAAGAAGGCATATTCCTCAACATCCGTCTTTCAGATATGCCCAGAAAGATGAATAGAAAAGAAAAAAATCTTTTACAGGACTAAAGAGAACAACGGACAAGAGAACTATTTCTAGGTAGCAAGACCGAGGCCTATGCAAGGAATATTTATTTCCCAATCTCAAGGTAGGCAGCTTTCACACTCTTGGCTCTATGGAACAGCAGAGTTGCTCTGGGCCAGACTAAGTCCCATGTCTTTCATTATTCTTTTACCAAATTACAATGTTTATCAAACTTATCCTAGTTCACTTTGGCCAGTGCATATTGGACTGCGAGAGAAAGTTAATTTGTATTTTCAATTCATATGTCTCTAGATGAAAGGGAGCCATATTCAAATCTGATATAGATGCTACTATCCCATATATCATGGACTATGAGATTTATGCTGTCGCTGGATGGAATCTTTAGGTTGTCTTCTTTCAAAAGAGATTAATATTTTGTTCACATGGCAATAAAAATCAACCGACCATTTGTTGACCAAATATTGCATGTTTGTCATTAACATTTCATTGGAGAGTGTATATTTCTGGTTTTCCTCCTTTTAGACACAGGGTAGTATTGCACTACCTTTCCCTAATAAAAAGTGTTTGCAGTGAATTGTGAGTGGAAGCTATGTGGTCTCTTCAAGGTAAATATTCATAAGGGAAGTGCTCTAATTGACACATTCCTCTCCTACTTGTATGTTAACCAGCAATCTTACAGATCATGAAGGCTTCATCAGGTTACAGTCCCACATAAGAACAAAGTGAAGCAGATCCTCACAAACCTAAAATGACATATAACATGAGAAATAAATCTTCATTGTTTTAGGTTGCTAGAATGTTATGGTTGTTTGTTACTACAGCATAGCACAATTTATCAGACTAATACAAGATAGAGAGGTATAGGAAATCTGTGCTTTGCTTACCACAGGACTCAATAAAAACATAGTTAATGGAACTGAGCTAATGCTGTCATTTTAGTGCTAAGTAACAAAACTCTGGGCCAAAGAGAATTCAATTTAGTGGATTATCACAGTACTCAATGAGTCCCATTCAGATAAACCACATATAGGTAATCAAAAAACAGAAAATAGATATTGGTACACAATTAGAGGATTTCTCAATATTGTAAACAATAGAACAATAAGCTGTCTCAGAAAGCAGTAAGTTTCCAATCAAGCAAAAATAGTAAGTTTTCAATCAAGCAAAAATAAACATGCTTGGGAAGTTGGGAAAAGAGCTCTACTTTGCAAGAGAAGTTGAGTGAAATGACCTTTACATTTTCTTCTGATTCAAAGATTCTGTGATAGTAATTATCTCTCCCTCTATCTTCTTCACACTTATTTAAAACAAGATAGGTAGAAGCTTAGTGCCCAAGCTGAACCTAAGATTTATGATCATTCTGTAAGACTTTTTTTTTTAATCAGCAGGCAAGTGCTATTATATGTCCGAGGTGACCCATTTTAACATTGAATCCCTGGTTAAATCCATCAGTGTTCCAGGTCCTACATTTTAAAATGCTTCAGGGTTCTCAGTGGGGAGGAGACCTATTTAATTGCCCACTCCAAGTGTGATTTACAGATGAAGTAGCCTGATTATTGCCAAACTTCCTCAGGTATATCTTTCCATTTTCAACTGTTTCCTATCCTTACAAAAGCTGCACACAAATCTAATCAAAATAAATATTTACACCATATGTAAGACACAGAAGTCATGACAGAAATTGGAACCACCAACATCAAGAGTCAGGGCGGGGGTGATGGGAATCAAAGAAAGAAAAGTATATAAATTAGACAAGATAAAGCCAATCAGTCAGCCGAGGCACAAAAATTCTAGATGAGGATCACAGTGTTACTTCAGAAAGGCACCAAGAAAAATTTTAATACCATAATATAAGGCCTGGAAAAGTTACATAGAGACCATCTATTCAGGCCTTCTTGTATGTATGTATGTATGTATGTATGTATGTATGTATGTATGTATTTTCGAAATCATGGTTTTATTGGACTGCAGAGCATCAACAAATATTGTATTTAATTTAGCAATCTTATTTAAGTGCTACTTTTATTTTATTTTGCATATACTTTTTAAATAAACAGCAGAAATGTATTGTTTACAGTGCTGAAGGCTGGAAGTTCAATATCTGCATGTTGGCAGATTTGGTGTCTAGTGAGGAACACCAGAGAAAGGGATCTCTGCTTGCAAGATGGCACCTTGTTACTGTGTTCTCACATGGCAGAAAGGGCAAAGGTTGTGTCCCCACATGGTGGAAGGGCAAAAGGGAGGAACTCACTCCCTCAAGCCTTTTTATAAAGGTGCTGATCCCACCCATGAGGATGGGTTCCTCATGGCTGAATCACCTCTTCAAGGCCCCACCTCTTTTTAATGTTGCATTGGGGATAACGTTTCTTTTTTTAAAATTGCATTTATTATTTTATTTTAAAATGTAGGATACAATTCAGGATTAGGCATACAAGTGGCCACCATACAGGTAAGTTTGGGCCCCACTTCATATCTAAGCCCTCTTTTATATATAGACACTTATATTCAAGGATTTATGTAAAATCATTGAGCTGTGCACCACGTAGGTTCTGGTAGCTGATTTTAAGACTAGTAACTACATTTTTATTGTGTTACTCTGCTCCAGCCATCACTTTATTTAACGTTTCAGTACAATCCTAAGGGCAGGGAAGTGGGACACAACATGAGAGCTGTCTCCCTAAATCCATTTTTCCTTCTTACACAATAAGAGTTCCTAGTGGGGCACACAGCCAACATGAAGAAAAAACAAACCTCTCAATCTCTTATGGAGCGAAATGTGGCCTTTTAACAAAGCTCTTGCAATGGGATATGAAAAGAAGTGATGAATATATAGAACTTCTATGTCCTTCTTTTGAAGGAGGGGGAATCTCCATTTGTCTTCTTTTCTCTTTCCAATGACTAGAACATAGATGATGTAGTAAGCCATCTTGAACCCTGCTGATGAGAAAAACACCGGAAGGGATAATGGAATAACAAATTAGAAGGAAGCTGAATCTCCAGAAGACCACTTGGAGTAGAGCTACCCTATCAGTCCTGAACTGCCTACCTCCAGATTGTTAAGTGTTAGTTCCATTTATATTGTACTAACCAAAATAATATCATAATTAATATGTAAAAACAGGTATTTTTGTTAACAATTTTATGAGAAAATATTGACACCCAGTTTGTCTAGGATACTTGATCTTTGGTTAGTGCGCAGTATGTATGTCTAGTATCATATTGTGAACTACAGAGTCTCATTTCACTCCAGAAAAAAAAAAAGATACAAAAATTTGCAGTGATATAGTTGATATTCCATTTAGCCAACCTAAGAAGTCTCTTTCGGAGAATGTATCCTACATGGATAATCCAAAAGTTTAAGGAACATTTATGTAGTTTGCAAAGTATTTTTATTTAAAGAGCGTTAGGAAAGGGCACATAATTGTTGCCATTAGAGTTTTGTCTCTTCTTCTAATAGACTTGCAAATGAATGATTTTTTGAAGTGCATTTCCAATTCAGATAACGCTACATTACAGCTGTAACTGACTTGGGGGGCGGGGGAACTGAGGGATGAAATTAGCTAATTTCTTGCAATCAAGACAAATTCAAAAGAAAAAAGTTCTATCCACCTGTCATTTAGAAATTCTACTAAAGGGAACTCTAAAAAACATATTTCAGAGAGATATGATTTGCTAGAGAAATAAACACTCTAGTAATCAAGCTTCTTGTCTTTCCTGTGTATTAATGAAATAAATCTGTTTGCAAACTCTGTATTGTAAAACTTTATGGTTTAACCCAGAAGAATCTCTTAAGGTATACTCTATGAAAATGATATATAGATGAAAGGTTATAGTTTACAATAACAAAGTAGACTAATGATTTTCATGTTATGTACAATAAATATACTTTAAGTAAAATGACAACTTCTTAGGCAAATTAAGAAAACATTTGGCATAACCTTTCACAATTCTTTTTTTTTTTTACTAAAACAGTTATCCCTTTCTCAAGCACATTTTCTTCTTAATGATTTCTTTGCTTTTTAAAAATACTCCTACGAGTTTACAGCTGTGTGCTCCAATAACTATCTTCTGTATACTCTTTTGAACTATATTCTTTCTGCTTTTATTTAATTAATAACTTCTATTGAAAAATGATTACGAATTGATTTTTATTGTTAGTCATCCTGACCTAATATTTATCCACCTCCTCTTCTCACTGTTACTAGATTCAGGCATTTAGTCCTGATCTAAACTTAGCAAAGTACAGAGAGACAAAGCTACTCTACTTGCCAGTTGTTTGGGAGAGAGAAGAAATTGACAGCTTGAGCCGTGCTCGGTGGCTCAGCCTGTAATCCTGCGCCTTTGGGAGGCTGAGGTGAGTGGATTGCCTGAGCCCTCGTGTTCGAGACCCGCCTGGGCAGCGAGACCTCATCTCTACAATAAGTCAAAAAATCAGCCGGGCGTGGTAGCACATGCCTGTAATTCCGGCTACTTGGAAGGCTGAGGCGGAAGGATCGCCAGAGCCCAGCAGGTCGAGACTGCGGTGGCCGGGAGCGGCCACTGCACTCCAGTCTGGGTGACAGAGTGAGACTCCAACTCAAAAAAAAAAAAAGAAATTGACAGCTTGAGCTATAATCATATTTTGAATCAATCTGAGAATTTCTATTATAAATTATGTGCCATAATTTAGTTCTCAACCAATATTTCCTTCTGAAGTCATTCAACGAAAATATATTAAGTGACTACTATGGGGGGGGGACCCAGAAAAAAACCAAAATTATTTTTTGGAGGGCAGGTCTCTTGTAGTACGGGCTTCCCTCACTAGGTAAGTGTTCTAGGAACCCAACTGACATCAGTGTACTGGCTAGTGTTGTTGTGAGAGGCTTCATCGGCTTCAATGAGTTATTTTTTGGAGATTCTTTCAAGCATTTGCCCATTTCATGATAGGCACTTTACACAAACAACCTGCCCACACTGTGCTGAGTGTTTAGCGGTTTTTGACCAAAAACTGCATGACCCCTGTGCCCCACCCTCCCTATTCACCGGATCTTGTCCCAAGCCACCTTTTTGTTTGTTTGTTTCCCTCGAGGAGAGGAGCAAAGCCCTTAAAGTGAAACATTTTGTGATAAATACTACAAGAGAGGGATTGGCAGTAGCAGGATACTGCCAAGGGAGGGACTGGAACACATAACTTCACCAAGGGTACCTGATCCTAAACCAGGAAAAGTAAGGACTAGTGGGAGGCCCAAACTTCACCTGCATGTAGACCACTTATGTCCCTAATACTGATTTGTATCCCACATCTTTAAAATTTTTAAAAAAACTTTTAAAAAAGAGAAACACTTTGTCGATGTGGAAGAGGTGATGAAAAACAGCAGAAGCACTAAAAGGCATCAAAATTGAAGAGTAAAATAACTGTTTTAAGCACTGTAAAAAGCATCTTAATAGGTATATTGTATCAAATGGAGAGTACTTTGAAGGTGACTAAAGTTTAAACATATAGGAATAAATACACAATTTTTTACAAATAAATTCCTGGTGTTTTGGAGTCCCCTCTCATATATCAAGTGCTATAGATAAACACAGAATACAACCATAATCATGACGAGTGAACATATAGTCAACACATCTCCATTTTAAAATTATCTTTCCTCACTTAAAAACTGGAAGTTATTTTGAATTTTCTTCTTAATCTTGAATATGTTTATATCTTAGGATAATGACATAGGGTATATTTTGTTTGGCGAACTGAAGCTATCACAAATATTGTATTATTCAGTGCCTCAGACACTTCATTTCTTACCATTACTCTCTGGAGAGTTTGTGGATTTCAGGGGGGTTTTGTGTGTATGTGTGTGTGTGTGTGCATGTGCACGCTTTATTTATTTATTTATTTTGTTGTTTTTGTTGTTTTAAGAGAGACCAAGTTATGTGTCAACATTTCAAGTTTCCTAACCTCTTTCCAAGCTCATTTTTTATTCACTAGAATGTTTTGCTTTTGTATGTGTGTATGTGTGTGCATATGCACTTTGTTTTGTTGTTGTTGTTGTTGCTGCTGCTGCTGTTTTAAGAGATGCCAAGTTATGTGTGAACATATCAAGTTTCTTAACCTCTCTCCAAGCTCATTTTTTATTCACTGGAATGTTTTGCTGAAATGCTTTTGTTAACCATGTGCACATTTATTTGTGCACCTGAGGTGTGTTCTTGCAAATTATCCTCAGTTGATGGGCAGTGAAAAATAGCATTATTCTTTCCTTGGCTTAAATGTTCCTTGGCAGAAGTTTTATTACAATTACACATTTTATAATCCTATGGGTTTTAAGTGTGTTATTACATTGAGGTTATTTCTATTTAGACTAAGATTATGTCTTCTGCTGTTATACTTAAAGCTAATCAGAAAGATCTACTTTTTAAAATATTCATTGGAAGTGAGTTCTTATTCAAGATTCAGCCTTGCTTCAGGTCACATATTAGAGCAGTACTACTTTATTAGATCATTTTAAACCTAAAGTACAATGTGTTAAAAGAACAACCGGGCTGTAGTCTTGAAAGAATAAACCATAAGAAGCTAATGAAAGTCCTATGAAGAAAACTGGTTTAAATAAAGTTAACATTTATAACATTTGGATGCTACAGTCCATTTTGAGTTTAAAAAAGGAAAAAATTAAAATCGTCAAAGTTGCAAAGAATAGACAGAAGAATAGCAAAGATGTCAGCTATTTCTTAAATAAAATAAGTAGGGAGGAATTTCATCAGCTATTACTCCACACAATATATATTTCATATTTATCCCTCTAAGAACTTTAAGATCTAACAAGTTTCATGTTAAAAAAAATGTTCTTCTGCTTTTAAAACAGATAATTCTGTAAGTATAATCTCATTACATAAGAACCAGTAAAGATAAGTTTTCCCTCTTGCATAGTCAATAGAAATAAACCAAACTTTAGTTTTATCTTTCATTATCAATGAAAATAAACTATGCTTAATTGGAAAATCTGTCACCTAATATAACAGCAACAGAGTCTAGCAAATCTATATATGTACCCAACACAGGAGCACCAGCATTTATAAAGCAAATACTAGGTAAACTAAAAAGAGATATTGACTCTGACACTATTATACCAGGGGACTTGAATATCCCACTAACAGCCCTAGATAGATCATTGAAGCATAAAATCAACAAAGAGATCCAGAACTAGTGACACTCAACCAAATGGACTTAATAGATACCTACAGATTATTCCACCCAACAACCACAGAATATACATTCTACTCATCACCACATGGAAGCTACTACAAGATCAGTCACATACTTGGCCATAAATCAAGCATAAACAAATTCCATAAGGTTGAAATAATGCCATGCACATTATCAGACCACAGTGGAATAAAAATAAATATCAGCACCAACAGCATTTCCCCCAAAGTCCACAAAGACATGGACACTAAACAACATAATGCTGAACAACTACTGGGTCAACACTGAAATCAAAGCAGAAAATGAAAATGAAGAAACATCTTACCAAAACCTCTGGGATGTCATGAAATCAGTTCTAAGAGGAGAATTTATATCTCTATGAACACATACAGAAAACGGAAAGATCACCTGTTTAGAGCCTAACAAATCACCTAAGGGAGCTAGAAAGAGAAGACCACCAAAACCCCAACTTTAGCAGAAAGACTTTAAATTTAGCAGAAGACTTCAAATCACCAAAATAAGAACCCAAATACGGAATATAGAAGACAAATATATCACAGAAAACAACAAAACAAAAAGCTGGTTCTTTGAAAGAATTAGCAAGATTGATGGACCACTAGCCAGAATGACCAAGAAAAAAAAGAAAGAAAAAGCCCAAATGAACACAATCAGAAATACAAAAGATCAAATCACAACTGACCCCGAAGAAATACAAAAGATTATCATAGATTACAATGTACACCGATATGGAAACAAATTTGATAACCTAGATGAAATGGAGGACTGTCTGACATCACACAGCCTGCCCAGGTCGAAACAAGAAGACATAAAGATACTACATAGACTAATAACAACTCAGAAAATTGACTCTGTTGTACAAAAACTACCTACCAAAAAAAAAAGAAAAAAAAAAAAACCCTAGACCAGATGGCTTTCCAGCAGAATTCTACAAAATGCACAAGGAGGAGCTGATACCAATCCTATTGAAAGTATTCCAGGCAATTGAGAAAGATAGAATTCTCCCCAAATCATTTTACAAAGCTAACACCACACTGATACCCAAACCTCGTAAAGAGACAACATAAAAAAAGAGAACTACAAGTCAATTTCCCTTATGAACATAGATGCAAAAATCCTCAACAAGAATCTAGCAAATTGGATCCAAAAACACATCTCAAAAATTATTCACCGTGACCAAGTAGGCTTTATCCCCAGGATGCAGAGCTGGTTCAACATTTGCAAGACCATAAATGTAATTAAATACATCAAAAAATATAAAAACAAGAACCACATGATTATATCATTAGATGCAGAAAAAGCTTTTGATAAAATCCAGCATCACTTCTTGATAAAAATCTCCAAACATCTAGGTATAGAAGGAACATACCTCAAAATAGTGTCATCTATGATATACACACAGCTAACATATTGCTAAATGGACAGAAACTGGAAACATTTCCCCTGAAAACTGGAACAAGACAAGGGTGCTCACTCTCATCACTCTTGTTTGGCATTGTGTTGGAAGTCCTAGCTAGGGCAATTAAATAAGAGAAGGAATCATGGGTATCCAAATAGGAAAAGAGGAAGTCAAATGATCCCTCTTTGCTGATGATATGATACTGTACCTTGAAAATCCAAGAGAATCTGTTAAAAATCTTCTTGCACTGATAAAGAACACTGGCAAAGTCTCCAGGTACAAAATAAATGTGCAAAAGACAGTTGCATTCCTATACACCAATAACAAACAGGCAGAGACCTAAATAAAAAGCACAATCCCATTTAAAAGAGCCACACACAAAATATGAAATACTTCAGTATCTTCCTAACCAGAGAAGCAAAAGACCTTTACAATGAGAACTACAAAACACTGCTCAAAGAAATCCATGAAGACACAAACAGATGGAAAAATATTCCATGCTCATGGATAGTAAGAATCAACATTCTTAAAAGGTCCATTCTACCAAAGACAATCTACAGGTTCGAGGCAATACCCATTAAATTACCAACATCATTCTTCTCAGATCTGGAAATGACAATACAGAAATTCATATGGAAACATAAACGACCACACATAGCCAAAACAATCCTTAGCAAAAGAAGCAAAGCAGGAGGTATCACACTTCCAGACTTCAAACTTTACTATAAGGCTACAATAATCAAAACAGCCTGGTATTGGTAAAAGAGCAGGCATATTGACCAATGGAACAGGATAGAGATTCTGGAAGCAAAGCCTCAATTCCTCAGCCAACTTTTGACAAAGCCTCCAACAACAACCACTGGGGAGAGGAGAACTGATACAGTAAATGGTGCTGGGAAAACTGGCTGATCACATGCAGAAGATTGAAACAGGACCCCAACCTATCACCATACACAAAAATTAACTCTAAAAGGATCAAATTATAAATGTAAAACCTCAAACTATAAGAATCTTAGAAAATCAGGAGACACCCTTATGGAAATTGGAAATGGCAACCAATTCCTGATCAGAGCCCTAAGTACCCATACCATAAGAAATAAGATAGACAAGTGGGACCTCATCAAACTGATGCACTTCTGCAAAGCAAAATAAACTGTCAAGAAAGCAGCGAGACAGCCCACAGAATGGGAAAAAATATTTGCCAACTGTATATCTGACAAAGGCCTGACACCTAGGATCTACAGGGAACTCAAACGTGCCAAAAGGAAAAAAACAAACAGCCCCATTAAAAAGTGGGCAAAAGTCAGGCTCGGTGAGTCAGCCTGTAATCCCACACCTTGGGAGGCTGAGGTGAGTGGATTTCCTGAGCCCGCGGGTTCGAGACCTGCCTGGGCAACTTGGCGAGACCTCATCTCTACAATAAATCAAAAATCAACCGGCGTGGTAGTGCGCACCTGTAGTTCCAGCTACTTGGAAGGCTGAGGCGGAAGGATCGCCGGAGCCTGGCAGGTTAAGGCTGCGGTGGCCGGGAGCGGCCACTGCGCCCCAGTCTGGGTGACAGAGTGAGACTCCGACTCAGAAAAAAAAAAAAAAGTGGGCAAAGATATGAATAGACACTTCTCAGAAGAAGACATAAGGGCAGCCAACAGACACATAAAAAGTGCTCAGCCTCACTAATCATCAGAGAAATGCAAATCAAAACAGTATTAAGATAACACCTAACCCCAGTAAGAATGTCCATTATTAATAAGATACACAACAGATGTTGGTGAGGTGTGGAGATAAAGGAACACTTCTACACTGCTGGTGGGAATGCAAACTAGTGCAACTTCTTTGGAAAACAGTGTGGCAATTTCTAAAAGAACTAGAAATTGACCTTCCATATGATCCAGCAATTCCCCTATTGGGAATATACCTGGAGAAACTCAAATCATTCTACAAAAAAGATACCTGTACACGTATTGTTTTTGCAACTCTATTCACAATAGCAAAAACATGGAACCAACCATGTTGTCCACTGAAGCTGGATTGGATTAAAAAAATGTGGTACACATATACAATGGAATATTATGCAGTCATAAAGAAGGACAAACACACGGACTTTGCAGCAACTTGGATGCATTTAGAGCTGATCAAACTCAGTGATCTATCATAGAAACAAAGAAGAGAGTACCATATGTTCTCACTCATAAGTGGACCTTGAACTATTATCATAATACTATAAGAAAGGTATTGGCAGTAGTGGGAAACTGCCAGGGGAGTTGGAGTGGGATTGGCAGTTGAGGGAAACTGCTAAGGGAGGGAGGGCACACCTCATCAACAAGGGTACTTGCATAATCAACATTTGAATACCTAACCCTGGATTGTATCCCACATCTTTAAAAGAAAAACAAAAATTTTAAATGATACTAAACCATAAAAAAAACAATGTCTAGTAAGTCTCATGTTATTTGGTATATAATGTTAAAAAGTGATGTCCTCATAAAATAAGTATAATTTAAAGTTAATAAATGATAGAAATATATAAATAATCTTTTAAGAAGTTTTTCTTAACTCTTAAAAGACAAAAGAATAATGAACAGGAAAATTGGGGGTTCTGAGTTCCAATTCTGGACATGCTACTAACTGTACAATTTAAGCAATGAGTATGCTGTCCTTCTGTTTTCTTTCATGTAAATGAATGAGCAGATTGTTCAATCTATTGACATTACACTGATACCAACCCACTTCTTCTCCAGAGACTTAGCTGGGGTGATAAAGTCATCTCTCTGCAAGCCCAGTCAAGCCTTATCTTGTCCAGGGCAGCCTGTGTATTTTAGGTAGTGGGATCTGAAGTTAGTCTTGCTGTCTTAAGTCTGGATTGCATTTACAGGTTCCAGGGAACACATGTGCACGTGAGAGTTCTGATTTTATTTTCTTCAAATATGCTTTATTCTTTCTGATTTGTACAACTGGAACTCCGCAGTGGCTTTTAGTATGGTACTCTGTTTTCTATCTGAAAATATATTATTTCTAAGATGAAGAGTTCATGAGTCTGGGTTTTGACCACTGTCTATTTCTCACAGGATCCTCTTCAAGGCATTAACTTCAACCCCCATTTTTCACTTCTGTACCATCAGCACAGATTAGAATGCCTCCTAGGATGAAATAATAACTTCAAATTAAATCATAGGTTTGTCCCTTATCCAGCTGCACCTATACAGTGCCAGTCAATATGTACATAATGAAACAGTGGGAAAGTTGGTCTAGAGCAAAGACTCCCAAACACTCCAAACACGAATATATCTGCACAGGCATTTGGTAACCAAATAAAAATGGCTTTTAAATGAGAAAACTCTTTTAAAAAATAAACAAACAGCAGGTCAACACCTACAGTAATAAGTCAATTATTGATACAGGTTGAGCATTTTTAATCCAAAAATCCAAAATTCAAAATGCTCCAAAATCCAAAATTTTTTTGAGCACTGACATGAACACCTTTGCTTTCTGATGGTTCAATGTACACAAACTTTGTTTTATGCACAATATTATTTTAAATATTCTATAAAATTACCTTCAGTCTATGTGTTTAATGTATATATGAAACGCAATTGAATTATGTGTTTAGACTTGGGTCCCATCCCCAAAATAGCTCATTATGTATATGCAAATATTCCAAAATCCAAAATCTGAAACACTTTTGGCTCAAGCATTTCAGATAAGGGATACTCAGTCTACATAATATGATGAGACTGGTAGTTTGCCACTGTGGTTTTATTCTCCCAAATCAATAACCTCAATCTAATCATGAGAAAAGCATCAGACAAGTCCCAGGTGAGGGATGTTATACAAAACACCTGATTAGTATTTCTCAAAATAGTTGAGGTCATCAAAACAAGGAAAGTCTGAGAAACTGATACTGCCAAAAGAGTCTAAAGAGAATGAGAACTAAATATAATGCGATATCCTGAAACAGGGAGCGGATATTAAGTAAAATCTAAGAAAATATGACTTAAATATGGACTTTTATTATAATGATGTATTGATATTGATTCATTAAATTTAACAAATGTACTCTACTAATAAAAGATGTTAATAATAAGGGAAATTGGATGCTGAGTTTATGGGAACTATCTGTACTACACTATCTTAGCAATTTTTCTATAAATCTGTTCTAAAAATAGTAAAACTGCTCTAAAAAGTAAAATTTATCAAAATAATACACAAAATGAAGGAGTTCTGTAGACCTGTTATAACAAATAACCTTTGCAGACCTATGAGAAGCAGTAGTTATAGGGCCATGAGACTGTAGTCTTTCACAGTTATGTTTCTTGGCTAAAACATTACATTAAAATGCATTTTTCAAGGTAAGGACAAGAACTAGTCAAGCACAAATTGCAAAAATGCATTCAGTGAGAGAAGCAGCAAAAAAAAAAAATCAAATGAAGGCACAAATGCCCTTTAAATAATGATAAGAAAGAAATTTTTTTTCCAAAATATCACTCATAAGTAATCCAACTTGAAAAAGTTGAACATATGTAAATATCATATTTTAGTGTGAAATAAAAGTTTTGAAACTGATGCTGGAAATTTAGGACCATTAAGCATATAAAAAATCTTAACATTAAGCTATATAGAAAATCAATGACAGCTATTTTTTAAAATACACCTTTAATAGTATCCTAAGAAAAGAGATGAAATTTAACCTGTGCAAACTATTTTCAGAACATATCAAGCAGAAAGAGAATGAAGAGACTCTCAGATTCTTAGGATCAAAAAAAGTAACTCAGCCTATTCTAGCCTGCTGTGAGTTGTCAGAGAAAGTTCCTCTGGGAATATATGTCAGTTCTTGTTACTCCACTGGTTTGGTATTAGGAAAACATATTGAAACAATGGCCTAAAGGTCAGACATAGAGGGCTTACTTTGCTACTTCCTTTCCTGGTACTCCATAAGAAAAAATAATATAGAGACTAGAAGGGAAAGAAAGCTCAGACTGAATCTATTTAGCAATATAAGATTAAAATTTACAGCTATATGTATTAGTCTCCTGACATGCATGGCAATTTTGATAATCATTTAAATTCCATTATTTTAATTAAGTTTGCAGTAGTTCTAATGCTGTAGGTGCAAATATTGGTACCACTTTATAGTAACTTACTCAAGGTTCTTACCAGTGAATGGAATGCCAGGGTTAGAATCCAGGTATTTCTGACTATTATGACTACTAGTCAAAAACTATTCTATTAGACTAATTATTTGATGCAATTTATTGGTTATTTAGAAAAATAACTTAGTTAAAAGATTTAATTATCTTTCCTAAGAACGTACTAAATAAACTGATTTAGTTTGGTATATGATAGATACAATTATACTGTTGCTTAAAAAACCTGAAGGAATGACTGACTATATTTAACTTATCATGGAGGAAAGCTTACAGATCTTTTCCTTTCAAATATTTTTGAGTTGTTTATTTTAGAGGAGATGGAGTTCAAGTGAACTAAACCAAAACTTTAGTATCTCAAGATGTCTGAGTTTTTATTACTAATTTTCTTAACTCACTTGACTAGAGGAACCCACAGAAAGACATTCAAAGTATACTTATGTTCTCTAATCCTTAAATAGTGGTAAGCCTATTGATCTACCAATTCTAAAAGAACAAGTGCAACATATCATATCTTAAAGTCATGCACATCAATAACTCTCTCTAATATATATATTATATATATATGTAATATATTCTATTCCAGTTTCTGATAGGTGAGTGTATAATTTCTGCTTCACTCTTTCCAGTTAAAGGAAGTTTGCTGACTCCTAGGTAATTATATTTTATTATTTAATAAAAAATCACAATTGTCAATATTTATTGAGCATTTGTTATGTATCAGGGCACACATTTATTGTGTGAACTGGATACAATTGCATAATATTAAATATGTATTGAATATCTATGAAGTCTAAAGCAATGTTATAGGTGATAGGGATTCAACAAGAAGTGAAACAAAAACCCTACTCCTATCATGCTTATATTTTATCATTTAATCATCAAAATAACTTATAAGATGGGTACTATATTTAGTTTATTTTTGTCTCTCTTTCACAAGTGAGGAGAGAGGGTTAGAGGTTTTTTCAAAGCCACCATGCTATTATAACTTGTAGATTTAGATAAACCAAGTGTTATAGTATGCATAATAAATAACCAATATATTTTCAACATTTACTGTAACTCATATTATACCATATGTAGGAAAGATAGTTAATTGTCCTTTCTCACACCATTAGGAAGATATAGTATTAATATTTGTTTTCCTTGCCGTAGGAATTTTGCATGAGACTTGAAAACTTCAGTTTGTGATTTTAAAAACAAAAACTTTCCAGTGACCTAGAAGGGGACATTTTGGATTTATTGAGATGGATTTTGTATTTGTATGTATGTGTTTTGCATTGTTTATTTTTTACTATTCATCATTTTGAAAGAAAATCTAGACTATCAAAGCAACTTCTATAAGGTAGAATATTCCTTTTTTAATATGCCATTCCTCAAGGTCCTATGGCTAACACAATAAACCCAGTAAAGAAATGTTATTTATATAGATATGTCCAGACAAATGGTGAGATGCTTTAGCTGAAACTTTTCAAATAGATGAGATTTAGAGAAAGTAGTTGTGACCAGCATCTCCCATATATCTCAGAAAACTCAAGTGATAACACTACCAGAGGGTACTTATAGTAACCAAAGGTGTCACTGCAAGATTTTCATTCTGATTCCTGCTTTAACCTTGTTAGAATAAAAGCTTTAAAAACAAGACCATAAAATGACTAAAAGCCAAACTCCTTTAATCAGAAAAAGTGATTTACAAATGTAGATACTGTGGTTCTTTCATACTGCTGTAAAAGGCAGTCTCTTAGACAGTCATGCCTTCGAGTATTCATTCTTTTGTGCAATCCCTTCACCTTGAATTACTGGATTGAGAGACTTACTTCTAGTAAACTAAATATGGCAAAAGTAGCAGGATATCACTTCCAAAATTTGCCTACAAAAAGACCATGACTTCCTCCCACCTCTGTCTCTCTAGGGAAGCCATATGTCACATGAACTGCCCCACAGAAAGGGCCCACGTGGCAAGAAACTGATTGCTGCAGCTAGCAGCCAGCAAGAACCTGAGACCTGGAAACAGCAAAGAGAATGAGTTTGGAAGCAGGTTTTCCCCAAGTGGAGCCTTGAAATGACAAATTCTTGGATACATTAAAATTACTTGCATTTCTGAAGTCTTTCCCTATAGAAAGTCAGGCTCAGCAAACACTTTCTTCTCTTCACAGAAAACTTAAGGCACAAAGCTTTGGGGACACAAGTGTAAAGAATTCTAATTTAATAACCTTAAACAGAGTCAATGAACTTTTGCTTATCCTTTGGAAATTATAAACTTAAATGATTTCATAACAATCAATGTAAATTTTTCCAATAGGATGTAGTGAACGAAATTAGTACATTGATTTAATAATTTTCAATATTTATTTGGCAAGGCACACAAGCAAACTACTCTTCTGTACCTCTTTACTGAGACAATTTTTACAATTCCAATTCCATTTCACAAAGCAAGATCCACAATCCCCATAGGCATGGACTAGAGTGAAATTTAATAACTATACTATGTGCTATTTTTGGTGAACAAGGAAGCAAAAATATATCAGTATATTTCTTTACTAGAAAGGAATGCTAAATCCAGAAGCCCTTAAGGTCATATTCACTAGTTATTGTGTAGCATTTACGTAAATCCCAGAAGCAGTGTCTACATTTTGGGAGAAAAAAATTTCTAGGGACTATACCTGAGTGGGGATAAAATTAATACTTGAAAAAAAAGTATAAAATTACTAAAACAGAATGTTCAGAGCATGACATTTTCTCCATTTTCAATGTTGTCTTAAAAATATTTGGAAAACAAGCTAATTTATAAGTGAAGTCAGATAAAAAGCGAGGATCTGAATTCTCCCAAATATGTGAACACACCTAATATAGAATATAACTAGAACTATAACTCTGGGTGACTACCTCAGGGGAAAAATATAGATTTCTTTTGTACAATTGTCAATCGTTACATAAAATTTAGATAAAACCCTGGAATCATCTATCAATTAGAAGAGGTTACTTATTTTTACTGTCTAGAATGCTTAAAGCAGTGATTCTTAATTATTATACTATTCATCAGAATTTGCTTATCCACAAAAAAGGGATGGGATATGGTTAGGGTTGCCAAGGATCAAGGATTTTCCAGTAGAAAAGACCTTCATACTGGAACACTCCTTCTTCTGAATCTTTTATCACCAAAGTCCTTCTAAACTTTTACCCAGTCATTCTCTTGCTCTTCTGGGTCAGAGGAAGAAGTGTTGCCTCGCTTCAAAATCCAGCTCTCACATATTCATTCATGATTCTATCTCGCCCATCAACCTTCAGTTTTTCTTCACCTTTACAAAACCTACCTCTCTCTCTGAAAAGCATAAAATTTATACTGTTTTTTAAATTGATCTCAAATAACATTAAATTGAATGACAAAAACAAATTCTATGACTGTAACAAATATTGTTTTATTGGAAACCACTAACATACCCTCAGATGATCATATCTTACATTTTTACAGTGTAAAAATGTAGACCATTCACTCAACTCCACATTGGTTATCATTATGCTAAGACCTTACTCAATTATCTCTCATTTACCTCTCAAGTTTCCCTCACCCCTCCACCAAATATTTTCTAAACATTTCCTTTCTCACAGGCAACTAACTACCTGTCCTTTCTTTGGGCTTCCTTTCAGAATAATAGACAGCCAAAGATGTTCAGGCCCAATCCCTCGAACCAGTGAATATCTTAGGGTATGTGGCAAAAAGAAAAACCTTCCAAATCTGCTGAAAAACATTTATCTATGTATGTAAGAATGAACTCCAGGTAGGGTAAACACAAAAAGATTCAGGCCTATCACAATAAAAATGATGAAAGCCGGGATAAAGAGAAAAATCTTAAAAACAGCAAGAGAAAAACAACTCAATACATTTTTTGAAGTATTTAGTAAGATTGAGGTAATCTCTTATTAGACCATAGAAGCCAGAAGTCAGTTGGGTGACATAATCAATATGCTGAAAACAAAAGCTGTTAACCAAGAATCTTATATACAACAAAATTATTTTTCAAAAATGAAGGTGAATAATAAAGATATACCAGACAAACAAACATTAGAGAAATGCAAATCAAAACCACAATGAAATATTAGTTCACACCACTAAGATGGCTAGTAAATAAAGGACAATAACAAGTAATAATTGCTGGTGAGGATATGGAGAAGTTGAAATTAGAACCTTCATACATTGCTAGTAAAAATGCAAAAGATTGCCTTCCTGCTTTCAACAACTACAACACCAAATAAGACATATGAACCAAGTGTTGTCAAATATTGTATTAATGTTAGTATGGGACTATGATTCTCCAGAAAATTAAAATAAAAGAGATGAAACAAATTGGTCATGTTATTGTCTGGTGGTAGTTGAGAGGCTGCAAAGCAGGGAAGGAGAAACCAAACAAAGAAGGTGAAAACAGGGATATGAGTTTGGGAAGGACAAGGCAAGTAGAACTACTGGAATGGAGCACTAAAAAGGAAAGATGTGCACTGAAAGAGAGATCTGTGCAGGAATTATCTCAAGTCTTTGGCTAAGTTCAGATGTGCACATAAGCGAGAAGAACTACAGGGGCTAGAGAAAGACTCACTAGAAAACATACACCAAACAAATTCTAGAGAGTACACAATATTGAGAAGAGCTTATAGCCCCATAAACTGCAGTAGAAAGGCTGTTCTGGCAAGATAGACAAGGACATTAAAGCAGCTATGCTAAGTATGTTCTTATGCATTCCAGAATGTAGAGGATCTGAATTCTCCCAAATATGTGAACACACCTAATATAGAATATAACTAGAACTATAACTCTGGGTGAGTCTTCTTGTTAAGAAGAAAAATAGAAAGTAAATAAAAGAACCAAGTGCAAGTTCTAGGGATAAAAATTATGATATCTGAAATTAAAAATGGACATGAGATTAAAAGCAGATTAGACATTGCAAAAGAAAAGAGTTATGCACTCAAAATCATAGCAATATAAACAGTTAAAAATGAATAAAAGACAGAAAAAAGTAAAAACAAAACAAAAACAAACATAAAAAGAACAAAATTTTCCTGTGTAAAAATATCAAAAGGTCAAACATACATATAATTGGAATCTTAGAAAGAAAATAACAACAAAGACAGAAATAATATCTTAGTAAATAATGGCCAATTGTTTTCCAAGTTTGATTTTTTAAAAACTATAAACCTGCCTATGTAAAAAGTTCAATAAGCCCAAAGTCACATAAATATAAGGAAAACTACATCATCTTATAAGCAAATTGCTAAATACTAGTGATAAGGAAACATGCTTAAAAGTGATTAGAAATAATAATACATATTAGAGAAACAAAGATAAGTACAGCTGATTTCTCATAAGAAGATATGCAAGTCAGAATATATTTAAGTCATATCTCTAAAGTGCTGCGATATCAATAACCATAAACCAAAAATTCTCTATCAAGATTTTTTTAAGTAAGACAAAATAAAAACATTTGCAGACAAAAAGTAGAAAAGAATTAATCTCAGCAGACCAAATTCTTTAGGCATTAGGAAAATAGTCCGATGAAAATATGGATCAACACAAAGAAATTAAAAAAGATTACAAATAGTCATTATGTGGGTAATTATAAAAGACATTTCTTCTCATTTTAAAATTTTTAAATAACAACATTCAAGCAAAACGGATCATTTATTTTGAGTTACTAGGTATAGAGTAAAATATATTAGAACAAAGATACAGAGGGAGAAATGATAATATTCACTAAATATAGTTCTTGCACTATATGAAATGTATAACATTCTTCGAAGGTAGACAATAATACTTTAAGTATATTTTAAAACTAGATCAACTATTTATAAAATAATAGTCATTCACTAGTGAGCCAAAAATGGAAATAAAATAGAATGCTAAATATTTAAATTAATATAAAATAAGAAAGAGTGAGGTAAAGTGTATGTATGTATCCATAAAAAATATATACATAAACCATGTGCAGTGGCCCACACTTGTGATCTTAGCACTTTGGGAGGCCAAGGTTGGAAGATTGCTTAAGCTCAGGAATTTGAGGCTGCAGTGAGCTGTGATCTTGCCACTGCACTCCAGCTTGGGCAACAGAGTAAAACCCTTATTCAAAAAAATAAATAAATAAACACATAAATAAATAAATAAAATATATATATACACACACACATATATTAATATGTATATTCATTTTCAGTTTTAAATAAACGATGCCATTTTAATGGGGAAATAATAATCCTTTTATATGAACAGACAATTCTCAAAGGAAGCCATAATAACAGCCAACAAACATATGAAAAACTGCTCAGCTTCACTAATCATCAGAAAAATGCAAATCAAAACTACAAGATATCACCTAACACCAGTAAGGATGGCTATCATTAGTAAATCAAAAAACAACCGTTTTTGGAATGGCTAAGACAAGGAAACACTTCTACAGTATTGGTGGGAATGTAAGCTACTTCAACCTTTGTGGAAAGCAGTGTGCTGATTTCTCAAAGAGTTAAAAATTGAACTTCTAGGAATATACACAGAGGAACATCACTCTACAAAAAACATCTGCATATGCATGTTTATTGTAGCACTTCTCACAATAGCAAAAACATGGAACCAACCAAATGCCCGTTGAAAGTGGACTTGATTAAAAAAACGTGGTTCGTATACATGTATTATGCAGTCATAAAGAAGAACAAAGTAATGGCCTTTGAAGCAACATGGATGCAGCTGGAGACCGTCATACCATGTGAGCTATCACAGAAACAAAGAACTGAATACTGCATGTTCTCACTCATAAGCGGCCCTTATCACCAGTCACATGAGCACAAGGGTGGGATCAGTAGATACTGGACACTGCTAGGGAAGGAAGAGAGGGAAGGAAAAGATTGGGATCACATGCCAACATATTGGGTACCTGATCTAATATCAGGGGGAGAAAGGGCCAGCTAAAAGCTCAAACTTCACCTGAATGCAGCTTACTTATGTAGTAAATTCTCACTTGTACCCCACAACTCTAAAATAAAAATATATTCGTGACCCGCCTGGGCAGCGAGACCTCATCTCTACAATAAATTAAAAAATCAGCCGGGCGTGGTAGCGCATGCCTGAAATTCCGGCTACTTGGAAGACTGAGGAGGAAGGATCGCCGCAGCCCAGGGGTGGCCAGGAGCGGCCACTCCACTCCAGTCTGGGCGACAGAGTGAGACTCCAATTCAAAATAAATAAATAATAAAAAATAAAAATATAATATTATTAACTAATTAATTAATTTCAGGAAAGCGAAAGATTGGTGTGACGGCCTAATCTAAACTGCATAAAAGACAAGAATCTCAATATTTGTTTTTATATATTTTGAAGGAAAAATAACTCTGAAAGAGTACACTATAGTAAACAAAAATAATTATAATAATCCTTTTGACAAAATGTTTTGGAACAACAAGATATAATTATATCAAAAGAAAAAAAAAGAATATTCACTCCTATCTCACAACGCATACAAAAATTAAGTCCAAATAAATTACATATCTAATATATAAGCAAAATTTGCAAAACTTCTAGAAAAATGTTTGTGACCTTGCAGGAGAGAAACTATTTTTGATACAACACAAAGAGTATAAACCATGAAAGAAGAAATTGATAACTGTGCAGTCAAAATTCAAAATGTTTCATCTTCCAAAGGCACTCTTAACAGAATTAAAATTTGAAATACATACTGAGAGAAAATATTTGTGACACATATAGATGATTAATGATTTATGTCCAGAAATTATTTTTAAAAATAACAACTCTATAATAATATAAACAACCCGAAAACAAAATTGACATAAATGTATACAAGAGATTTCTACAAAAAATATATTAAATTGGCAAATGAGTACATAAAAGTATTCAACATAATTAGTCATTAGGAAAATGCAAATTAAAACCACAAAGAGATGCCATTATACACCCACTGGAACGGCTAAAAGTAAAAAGACTGACAATACTATTTTGGTGAAGATGTGGAGGAATTAGAACTCTCATACATTGTTGGTGGAACTGCAGAATTGTATAACGTCTTTGAAAAATAGTTGGGCAATTTCTTATAAAGTAATTTATAAAGTCGAACATATACTTATGACTCATAATATCACCTGTAGCTAGTTCTTAAAGATAAATGAAAATATCCACACAAACACTTGTACATGAATGTTTACAGCAGTATTATTCATAATAGCCACAGATTAGAAACCATCCAAACGGTTCATCAATAGGTGAACGGATAAGCAAATTGACTCATATCCATGCCATGGAACACTACTCAACAATAAAGAGGAAACTACTAATACATACAACATGATGAGCAACTCTCAAAAGTCTTTTGCCAATTAAAAGAAATCAGACACAAAATACTACATTCTATATGCTTCCATGTTTTCCTCTATGAAATTCTAGGAAGCGCATCAGTGGCTGCCTGTTTCCTGGGATTGGGGAGGGAAGAGTAAAAGGAATACTATGGAACATTTTGCAGTGATGCAAAAGTTTCATATCATGATTGTTATGATGGTTATGTCACTATACAGAATTACCAAAACTCACCAAACATAAAGTTAGTGATTTTCAATAAAGCTGATCTGAAAAACACATAAATTCCTCGGTCTCCACCTAGGCAAATTGAATTAAAATCTGAAGGAGGTGGAGCCCAAGAAGCTATATAGTTTTTAAAAACCTCCCCAGGTTTATGATATAGACAAATAAGCAGCTGTGAACAGGGCCTAAATTCAGGAGCCAAACAGTCATCCGACATCAATTCTGGCAATTATCAAGAGATCCCAGTCCATTGGTAAGTCCCAGGCAACCCTAGACTGGGAGATGGCTGAGCCTAAACTTGTCACATGTTTAAATGCTTCCTCTGTTACTCTGACAACTGGACCACAGCTGTTTACAGGGGGCAGTCCAATAGGTTAGTTTGGGTAGCAGGAGAAGACAGAAACACAGGAAATAAGCACAGCTGCAAATGGTGATTATTATTACTATTATTATTTACTACTCTCAAATGTATCCATACTTTAAAACAAAAATCTTGAAAGCTCTGTACTTTAAAACAAAAATCTTGAAGACAAATACATTTCAAGAACTATAAAGCAAAGCTGACATGGTAGAATGACAGGCAGTGAAGTTAAATTTCCATTTTGTCTTTCCTTTCAAATATGCTCTGTAAGCAATTCACTTGTAGTGAATGCCGTCTGGCTGCAAAGCACTGATCTAAGTGTCACAGGGTAGTGTTTCTAAAGGCTAACTCATCAGAGGCTTAAAACAAAAATGAAGATTCAAAGTCCTCACCATGAAATGTTATTGATGTCCTAGGTTGAGATCCAGAAATCTGTAATTTTTAGTGCCCCTGCTGATTCTGATGTGCAGCCAGATTGGGACTGTCACGGGGCTACAAGAATGAATTATGATAAATTCCCTGTTGTTTCTGATCAGCCTCAAAGACAAAATGGACAGAATCATAATTACCTCCTTTTTCATCCATTCAAAATAAGCAGTGCCTTATAGATTCAGAAGGCACCAGAAATCCTTTCCTTCACTGTTTCTAACACACTGAAACATGCAAGTAGAGATTGTGAAAGTTGACTTTTTCACTTTTCAGATGTCCATGATCTGAAACATTAGCTCAGGTGTTAAAATAAGAGTTATTAATTACTAGGGTTAATAATTACTAACTTTAATGCAAATCTGCCACTTCAATTATTGTAAAAAAAACCCTAAAGATTTATGTATCTGAGATCTATACTCAAAAGACCTGTCGATACATCATAACTACTGTTTGTTCTCCAAAGGACTCTAAACAAAATTCCCTCTTTCCCTAGCACACATTTCTCACAGTCTTTCTAGCAGCGTAATTATCCACGAAGCTCTCATTAATCTGCCTTCAGAGTAGGGGTGTTTTAAGAAAGGTATAGCTTGTCAGCAGGTTTGTAATCATTTTCTGCCCTTGGGAGCTGAGAGAAGGCTAGGTTATGTATCTGTAAGTCGTGACCATTATGCGTCAGAAAATGCTCATCGGCCTTGCCAGTCTCCTGATTATAATCCATTTTTGGAGATGTCATGCTTCATGGAAAGTCCACATTTACTTTAAAATACATAACCTTTGCAATTTTTCCTAAAGGCTGAAAATTTTAGAGTTTTTCCCCAATTTTTTTCATAATGGAAAGATAAGACCTTAAAATAACTCATTTTTCATTTTAAAAAGTATATAAAACATGACACTGTGGTATATAATCTTATATTTCAAGAGTATAGAGTTCACTTTTTGAAATATGTGCTTGAATTTTGGGGAAAAAAAGGTTCAAAAAATTACAAATTAAAAACCAAGTATTTCTTTTCTTTTAAAGTGAAACTGTAGCTTTCTTTCCAAATAAAGCAAGTGCTTCATTTAAACTATGTTTTGAATGTGTGTTTAATGTCTTTGTTGTGCTTTCAACTAAAAAAGCATGATGGTAGCATTTTCTTGGATCAAATTTTATATAAAAAGCAGGAGGTGGTGTTTCTCTGCAGTAACAGATGACAGACAGTTGGTCTAATGGGTGAGAAGATCACAGAATTGAGAGAGATGATAGCTAAAACAGCACATACTAATAAGGAACCGACATTTGAAATGTAAAAACTATAAACTTATCATTTGATTGGCCAAGATGTAGTAGGGAGAGGGGATAAAATGGAAGGTAATTGATCTCATTGTCTTCACTGGATGTTTATTTGGGACAGTGAAGAAAGCAAAAGATGAATTCATAATCCAATAAAAGCAACTAGAAAAAATATAAGTAATTAGGGAGCAATACCTATGTCTATTCAGAAACTTCCAACAAGATAGAAAGTAAAGTTATAGTAATGGTCTCCCAAGATAAGGAAACCAGGGTGGAGACCCAGGACAATGCCAATACTAGGCATAGGACTAAAGCCAGGAGACTCTCACTTACCCTCAAAGAAGAGTGTTCCTTTGGGGAAGCTAAGGAACCCACAAGGGATCTACTATTAAGACTTGGCGATGATTTACCAAGTAAGTAGGCATTTTGTGATTAGACAAATACAACAATCAAAGAGGTAGAAGGTAAGTATATATACCAATTTTACAGATGAATTGCAGAGTCAGAAGCTGGTGGAAGAGCTTCAACCCTTTCCAAACGAGGCAAAATTTACTGATTCTAGAATATCAAAGGGAAATCAGGGGCTATACAATGAGGCCACCTCCTCTCTCTACTTTGTCTCAAGCTTTTTGACATCATTATTGAACAGTTAGCACACCAGAACACTTTGCTAGGCATGAAGGAAAATAACTATGTGGAACCTGGCTTCTACAGTTTAGGAGGTTTTGTTTTGTCATTTTATATGCTGTTTGTTTGTTTTGTTTTTAGAGAAGGGGTCTCACTCTGGCGCTCAGGCTGGATTGTGGTGACATGATCAATCACAGCTCATCACGGCTTCAACCTCCTGGGCTAAGGCGATCCTTTCACCTCAGCCTACCAAGTAGTTGAGACTATAGGTACATGCCACCATACCCAGCTAATTTTTTTTTAAATTTTGTGTGGAGATGATGGGGGTGTCTCACTATGTTTCTCAAACTGACCTCAAACTCCAGGCTCAAGCAAACGTCCTACCTCATCCTCCCAAAGAGCTGGGATTACAGTCATGAGCCACCACACATGGTAGTTGAGATTAAAATTCAATACCGACATAGCTATATGATGATATGATTCAATAGTAAGTTTATATCATCTCCACACTTATTACAGTTAGGAATTTGGGTAGTTGTTTAACTTTTCTACCTTTCAAATCAACTCTGCAGAGTTGTCATAGAACCTGAGGTAACATGTATTTAGTATCCTAAAATATACCAAACCTTCAATAAATGGTAGATATTATTATAAGATCATACACATAAAATATTCTCAATTTCACTTTCTTCTAATAAAAAAGTATAGGAATTAAAACAGATTCATCAAGTAGCTATTAATTAATAATTATAACAGCATTTTAGAGAAAAATCACTCACTCTAAATTGGTTTCTACATGAGTGTGCATATAGTTCCATAGATAAAGAATGGTGGGCAAAGAAAAAGATACTGTGGAGTTTTATATTAAGATTTCTTTTAACTATAAGTATTATTATTCCTTTTTTAAGGATGTGGGATACAATTCAGTATTAGGTATACAAGTGGTCATCATACAGGTAAAGCTTGGGCTTCCCTTTGGCCCCCCACTTTGCCTGGCTTGAGATCAGGTACTCTTATTGATGTTGTGTTCTCCCAACCTCCCCACCCCCACACCCACACTGGCAGTATCCCGCTACTGTCAATCCCTTTCTTAAAGTATTATGGTAATTGTTCAGGGTCCACTTATGAGTGAGAACATGTGGTACTCTGTTCTTTGGTTCTGTGATATATCACCGAGGATGATAGACTCTAAATCCAATCAAGTTGTTGTGAAGTCAGTATTTTTGTCATTCTTTATGGCTGTATAATATTCCATTGTGTATATGTACCACACTTTTTTTAATACAGTCCAGTTTTGATGGGCAGCATGGTGGTTCCATGTTTTTGCTATTGTGCATAGTGCTGCAATAAACATGCGTGTGCAGGTATTTTTTTCACAGTGATTTGAGTTCCTCCGAGTATATTACCAGTAGGGGGATTACTGGGTCATGTGGAAGGTCAGTATCTAGTTCTTTCAGAAATCACCACACTGTTTTCCAAAGAGGTTGAACTAGTTTTCATTCCCACCAGCAGTGTAGAAGTGATCCTTTTTCTCTGCATCCTAGTCAACATCTGTTGTTTGTTTTATTAATGGTGGCCATTCTTACTGGGGTTAAGTGGTATCTCAATGAAGTTCTGATTTGCATTTCTCTGATGATTAGTGAGGCTGAGCATTTTTTCATGTGTCTGTTGGCTGCCTGTAGGTCTTTTCTGAGAAGTGTCTATTCATGTCTTTTGCCCACTTTTTTTTTTAGTTAGAGTCTCACTCTGTCACCCAGACTGGAGTGCAGTGGCCGCTCTTGGCCTTCCAAGTAGCTGGAACTACAGGTGCGCTACCATGTCCCACTAATTTTTGATTTATTGTAGAGATGAGGTCTTGTCACATTGCCCAGGCAGGTCTCGAACCCGTGGGCTCAGGCAATCCACTCACCTCAGCCTCCCAAAGTGCTGGGATTACAGGCTGAGCCACCAAGCCTGGCATTTTGCCCACTTTTTAATAGGGCTGTTTGTTTTTGTCCTTTTGACACATTTAAGTTATTCATAGATCCTGGATGTTAGGCCTTTGTCAGATATACAATTGGCAAATATTTTTTCCCATTCTGTGGGCTGTCTTTTCACTCTCTTAATGGTTTATCTTGCTTTGCAGAAGCTATTCAGTTTGATGAGGTGCCACTTGTCTATCTTATTTCTTATTACATGGGCACTTGGGGTTTTGATCAAGAATTGGTTGCCAGTTCTTATTTCCATAAGGGTGTCTCCTGCATTTTCTAAGGTTCTTATAGTGTGAGGTTTTACATTTAAATCTTTGATCTATTTAGAGTTAATTTTTGTTGGAAGCCGGCCACAGAGGCCCACTGAGCGTCAGGGATCAGGAAGGGCCGTTGACCCCGAGACCACTAGGATGCGTTCGGGAGCTATTGACCCCATTTCTTCCGCCTTTCTACTCAGCACTAACCAGATTAAGCTCCTGTGAGCTCAAAACATAAAAACTCTGAGATCGGGGTGAACACAAGCTAACTTTAGAAGCTCATTGCTCCCATTCTTCCTCAAACTGCAGTTTTGGCTTTCGCACAACTTATAATTCAAACTCGTGTCACATCTAAGAGCCTTAGTATTGGTCACAGGCTTCTGGGTCATGATCTTAGGATTTACTGAAGGTATAAATTGTAGAATATAGTTTTAGAAGACAACCATTTTGTTGAAAGAATATGGCTGGGTTACTTGCAGGTAGCCCACTGTGAACTTTGGACTGGGCCACATTCCAAACATTCTGGGATGGGCCACTTTCGTTTGTAAAGTAAATACTTAAGCTTCTATAGAATTGTTTAACTTGGCATAAATCAATCAGTTTAGGATGAAAAAAGTTTACAGAATATGTCAGTCACGGATTAGGTTATCCTTTGTTATGGGATTTTAAGATTATCATATGAAAAGGGTTTAAAGGCAATCTTTGATTAAGTTTTCATGGATTAAGGTTTCTGGTGGGTGGGGGACGCCCCTCCCACATCTGATTTTGTGTATAAAAGACCCGTTGTAATTCCCAATAAGACACATCGCTTCTGCACTAGACCGGAGTCCAGTCTCTTTCTCTCTCTCTCTCTCTTTCTCTCTTCTTCCCCGCAATCGCTGATGCTGTCTCCACCTTTGGGGTACCCTGAACCCGGCTGAAGCTGGTCTCTGGCAAATTTTTGTGTATGGTGATAGGCCAGAGTCTTGTTTCAATCTTCTGCGTGTGGTTAGCCAGTTTTTCCAGCACAATTTACTGAATAGGTCCTTCTCTCTCCAGTGGTTGTTAATGGAGCCTTTGTCAAAGATGAGTTGGTGGAGAAATTGAGGTTCTGCTTCTAGAATCTCTGTCCTCTCCTATTGGTCCATATGCCTGTTATTGTACTAATACCAAGCTGTTTTGATTACTGTAGCCTTATAATAAAGTTTGAAGTCTGGAAGTATGATACCTCCTGCTTTGTTTCTTTTATTAAGGATTGTTTTGGCTCTTTGTAATAGTTTATGTTTCCGTATGAATTTTTGTATTGACATTTTCAGGTCTGAGAAGAATGATGTTGGTAATTTAATGGATATTGCAATGAGTCCATAGTTTGTCTTTGGTAGGATAGACATCTTAACAATGTTGAGTCTTCTTACCATGAGCATGGACTATTTTTCTCTTTGTGTCTTCTTGGATTTCCTTGAGCAGTGTTTTGTAGTTTCCATTGTAAATGTCTTTGACTTCTCTGGTTAGGAAGATGCCAAGGTATTCATTTGTGTGTGTGTGTGTGTGTGTGTGTGTGTGTGTGTGTGTGTGTGGCTATTGTGAATGGGATTGTTTTTTTTTTAATGTCCTATTTACTAGATTATCATATAAAATATTTAAAACTAGAAGATAAATATAGAAAATTCAGAGAAACAAAGAATAATTAGAAATGTGAAATATTTTTTAATGGGAGAAACTGCAGCTTATTTTCCTAAGAAGAGAATCTGAACAATAAATCTCTGGGAGAGCAAATTGAAAAGTAACTAAGGTTGGTGGCAACATCTCTTATACAAAACAAGCATGACTTGACACACAATATAACTTACTGACTAAGAGCATGACTTCTGAAGTCACAGTACCTAAGATCAGATTCCAGCTTTGGCAATGCGGCACTTTTTGACAGGTTAACTTCCTCCTACATCAGAATGGAAATAATAGAGGAATAACAGAAATTGTACCTATCTTATCACACTCTTGTGATAATTAAATTAGTTAATATATGCAAAGTTCTTAGAACCGTGTTTACACATATTAAAGTCCTATACAGATGTTATCGGATGCATCAACAGCATCAGCACCATGATTACTAAAATTCTTATTATTATAGATATGGTGAGCATAATTCTGAGCATCTCAGAAGAGACAATTTTATAGATCCAAGAAAAAAATGAATCTTTTGCATGATATGTAACTTGACTATAATTAGTTAACTTGTTTGGTGAGAATACTATGCCAATTTTCCCACAAGGATTTGATTCTCCCATGGGTCTACTGGCTATATTCCATGACCACAGATTAAGACATGACTACTGACCAGCTTATTCAATGAATTCTGATTTTAACAAGGTGGCTGGTAAGAAAATGAAAATTGATCAGTCCAAATTCATGAATAACATTAGACAAAATGAATCCATAAATACATTCTTATTGATCATAGGTTAGTCATAAAGTCAATATATTGTCAATTCTGGGATGGGAAAAATACTTAAGAATGATCTGAGCCGGGCTTGGTGGCTCAGACTGTAATCCCATGCCTTTGGGAGGCTGAGGTGAGTGGATTGCCTGAGCCCACGGGTTTGAGACCCGCCTGGGCAGCGAGACCTCATCTCTACAATAAATCAAAAAATCAGCCGGGCGTGGTAGCGCATGCCTGTAATTCCGGCTACTAGGAAGGCTGAGGTGGAAGGATCGCCGGAGCTCAGCAGGCAAGGCTGCGGTGGCCGGGAGCGGCCACTGCACTCCAGACTGGGTGACCGAGTGAGACTCCAACTCAAAAAAAAATAAAAAAGAATGATCTGAAGTCAAATATTTTATTTGTATCAGAAAAAAATAGACTCAGAGACAAAAAGTTACTGAGCAGACAAGATTTTGTGGTTACCTGATGGCAAAAGTAGAACTCTTAGTCCATGCTTTGTTTTGTTTTTCCATGACAGCATTCGGAATCATGCTATGTATTATGGAAGAAATCTAAACAATGGCCCTTGAACTCAAAAAGTTTATCATTGGTAAATAAAATCCCTTGGTGGGGGGAGATATCTTTGAAAACATTAGTACAGCTGGAAGTTGCAGCATGAGGCTAAACTGGAACCATTCTGGACATACCTGACAAAATAGCAGAACCAAGCCCATCACATAGCCATTCACATGAGTAACAAAGCAACATTTAGGACAAAATTCAGCCCACAGGAAGAGAAAGACTCAATCACCTGAAGGGAAGGCTAATTCTAAGTATGGCATAGTATTGTGACTTGGCTTTATCCCCAGTTCAGCTCCCTATGAACTCATATCTGGATGTCAGAGAAGAGCGAGAACTGTGAAGAAAAAAATGTAAAGCTCTTTTAGTTAAAATCTTTTAAGATATAGGATTAAAAGTCAACATCATTGTGATAGAGCCTTGTGGAAATTATCCCAGAAAGGCAGAGAGGCACTTCCCTCACTTTGGCACAAAGTGTGGTATAGCTTTGCCACTGTAAGAATCCCATGCATCAGTGACAATTCCACTGGCACAGCAAGCAGTGTCCTCAGAAGCTCAGGTGTTCAACATGATGACAGTTTCCTAGGAAGTGTTGGTAGAGCCCAGCAGAGCTGGGGCAGAGAAAAGGAATAAAAGAGGCAGATACCACATGTAGCTGATCTCTTCACAAGCAAGCATAAGTGAGACTCTCATAAATACTTATATGAACTCACTTGCATTATTAGGAGTTAAACAAAAGCCAGAAAGCCTTAAGTTGACATCATCTTTTTTGCCCAGTTTTTAAATAATGCTAATGGAGTAAATTTTTACTTCAATTATGCATCGTAGCTTTTTGTTTAATAATTTTTCATAACTAGGCGGGCTGTACAGCCCAAAGCACACGTTTGCCACATCTGTTCAAGTTCTTCAGAACCCAGGTAGATAGCCTCTTTGAGAATATTATAGAAAATAATTTCTGCAGAACAGACTATTGTTGTTTTTTAAATGATAAACACGAATTTTTTTAAAACAAGCACCCATCAGAAAAGCAGTTATCTTACAAAAACAATTGACAAGACTGAATATCTGCATACCATCTGTCCTGGCACATATATTAAGAACATCACTCCATGCAACACTTCAACAATGCTGTTTATATCCTTTTCACTCCCAAAAGAAATAATATTCCTTCTTTAAGTGTTCTTTCTAAAAAAAAAAAAAAAAACCTGCTTTCTTATGAACGTTTAAGTGGCTTCCCAAAACTGCACCATGCTGAAGAGGCCAAACTGACTCTTTGTGTCAGTTTTACCCATATTCAGAATTGTCTTAATCTTGAATTATACTTTGTCCTTGGCATCATACCTTCTCATGCCTAGAGAGTATCCCTTTGTTTTATTCATTTATTTAAATCTCTGTACTACTCTCCTCTCAGAAGTCTCTGAAGTGTCTTATAGCTCTGATTCCTTATGCTGTTGAGATTAGTCTTACTAAAAAATTGTGGTCATTACCACAAGCACAAAGACGAAAGAGAAAGGTCCAGTGAGGATGTCCACACCACTACTACCCAGCTTCCAAGAGAAGATGAACAATGGTTGAGACTCTTCAGTGGGTATGATATGATTACAATCTAGCCAGAGGAGGAGATTGGAAGAGACAAAGAGTTTTTGGAAGAATAGGAAAGAGCTGAAGATTAGTGGAGACCTTTACTCAGGTAAACTCAGTAGGTTTTCTTGGAAAAAAAAAACTGAGCAGTTTCTTTATGCAATATTAGAAGATGGCAAATTAAGTGAGATATTTGTTAGGTCAAAAATCTAGTGATACTGCAAACTTTTTGTCACACAAGTACGTACAAATGATCCAGAAAGAGAGCAGAAGAGATTTTGAAATCCACCATCTGCAATTCCAGAAATTACATGCTGCAAGCATCAATATTAACCATCCCGTAATGCAACTAGAGATTATATTGTCAAGTTTTGCAGTTCAGTTGTGTGTCTTCACTTGTCTTTGACCACCTTTGTAAATTTCAAATCTTAATACATATTTTCTATTTTCACTGCTGCCCTCCATTCACCAATATCCTTTCAGATGTCTATTTTAGGAGTTAGGAAAAAATAAGCTCTGACTTGGAGGTGGAAGAACAAGTGAAAAGAATAATTCTCTAGGAGAGGACACATTTTAGAAAATAACTTTTCATCTTTTTCTGAAAAACAAACAAAAAAACTCACCATCTTGTTATCCACAGCTCTGTTCTTGTCTATCAAGAAGATGCCAAAATCCCTGTATCAATGAGATCCAGAACTAATATTCAGTTCAGCAGTGTATATCCCCCCACTTTGGAGGTGGAAAGTTAAGTTTTGTGAGAGAAAGTATATGTGTGCCAAAACGTATGCTGTGTGTGTGTGTGTGTGTGTGTGTGTGTGTGTGTGTGTGTGTGTGGAGAGAGAGAGAGAGAGAGAGAGAGAGAGAGACTCTGACTTACCTTCCAATGAGTGAGAACTCGCCCACGACGCCAAGGCGCCGCATGGCACTCAGGAGTCCTCGGACCGTCATGCCTTCACAGAAGCAGACCACCACTCTGGCCTTGGGAAGCCGCTCTCGGAGCTTGCGCAAGAGTCGGTCAAAGCTCTTCTCCCCAGCATTGCTGTAGATTTTGTCAGAATGGGCAATACAAAGGCCTTCCTGGGCAGCCAGCTCTTTGAAAGCATCCATTCCGCTCTCCCCGTAATTCCCTGTCCAGAAACAATCAGCAGATGTTCAAGACAACCGTGGTAGCATCACCTCTTCCAAACTGGAATAAGAACTCATTAGTCACAAGGAATGGAGAGAACAAATGTGCCAAATAATTTGAAAACATAATCAGAACTGGAGAAAGATCTGGATGGACTAAAAAGAGTAATGAAATATAACCAGACAATCTACTCTGTGGAAAGAATGAGAAAGTATCTGAGCTAGGGCATCCACAATGAAACAAGTTTTGCAAAATGAAAGATTACTGCCCTATTTTACAACTATGATGAATAGTGGTTGTTCCAGATTTTAGCCAAGCAGGAGAGATCAGCAAATGGGACCAGGAAGGTCAAACCAGCACAATGAGAAGTCCTGTTCATTTGCGGGCTTGATGCGGTTGGATGTCAGGTTAAGAGGCAGCCGTTCATGGTAACACAAAGCCCTGCAACAATTTCATGCAGAGTAAGCAAAACAAATGGAACACCTAGCCAGGTCAAAGACCAATAGACAGAAACAGCTACAGGGTTTCATAAAAATCCACCATCCTCTGATGAAGTGATGGGATTTGGAGAGATTTGGGCCGTGTGTTTTGTTTTTTATATCATTCTTACAATAAAATGAACTTCAAAAAACTGAAGACTCGCCCGATGCAGTGGCTCAAGTCTGTAATCCCAGCACTTTGAGAGGCCGAGGCAAGAGGATTGCCTGAATCCAAGGGTTCGAGACCAGTTTGAGCAACTTGTCTCTACAATAAATAAATGAACAACAAATAAATAATTAGCCAGGTGTGGTGGCGCATGCCTGTAGTTCCAGCTACTTGGAAGGCTGAGGAGAAGGGATCACCTGAGCCCAGCAGGTCAAGGCTGAAGTGGCCATGAGCGTGCCACTGCACTCCAGCCTGGGTGACAGAGTTAGATTCCAACTCAAAAAAAAAAGAAAAAAGAAATAAAGAAAAACCGAAGACTCATATAAATCAATGAAATAAAACAAATATTACACTTTATCAGTTTCCTATCGTTCTATCACTGATGACTTTAGCCCCCATCTGGAGTCCCTATATCTCTACTCCTTTCCCCAGGCGTGGGAATTTTGATACCCATGTGGAGGATGCACCCAGTAACATATCCTCGTAGTTTCTCAACCACCTCACTCCAGTGGTATTTCTTGTAACTCACACACGTTCACGGCCACACTTTTTACCTTGTTATCACAGATGTTTCTAACATCTCTAAATGTGGATGTCAAACATCCCAGTCTCTGTTTCCTCCTCTAATCGTACAAGTTCACATCTTCTTCTACTCCTACCACGACACTTCTTCAACCTCATCAAAACTTCAAATCAACCACCCAGCTACATTCAACAGTTGGTCATTTCCTCCTAGAAACATTTTATTTTGGGGGTTTCTGTGACACAAACCTTTCTTGGTTTCCTTATTCTTTACTGGCAACTCCTTAACATATTTGCTGGATTATTTTTCTCTGTTCAACCCTCAAATATTGTCATGCCAGGACTTGTTTCCAGGAAACTTTGTCTTCTTTATATTCTCAACCTAAATATTCCCACTCAATCACATGCCTTCAAATACCATTTGAATGCCACAGTTGAATCTCAAATATAGATCTTCAGACTGAACAGCCCTTTGGATGAGTTTGTTCAATTGCTTACCTGATATATTCACTTATAGACACCTCAAAGTTAGCAAATCTGAAATAGACTTCTTGTCCTTCTCTAATTTGTAAAGTGGTTCCTTCCAGACATCTCCTATTAGTAAATGTGCCATCTCCCAACAAGTTGTTCAATAACAAAATTTAAAAACTGTTTTGATTTCTTTCTTTACATCACATTCCAGACCCATTTATGTTGCCCTTATCTCTCAAACATTCTTATTCCATTCTCTCTTCTCTGTTTCAACCTCTGTCACCTTAAACTATGTCTTAGATCAAGTTCCCTAAAAACAGAACCTAAGATGAAGACTCTTGTTCAAGTAATTTATTGAGGAAAAGAGGAACAAGAGAAGCAGGAAAGGTCAGCAGGGAAGTGCTCAGCAGAGACATCATCTCAGTTAAAGATTAACTTCAAGCCGGGCTCGGTGGCTCAGCCTGTAATCCTGCGCCTTTGGGAGGCTGAGATGAGTGGATTGCCTGAGCCTGCGGGTTCGAGACCCACCTGGGCAGCGAGACCTCATCTCTACAATAAATAAAAAAAAAATCAGCCGGGCTTGGTAGCGCGCACCTGTATTTCCAGCTACTCGAAAGGCTGAGGCGGAAGGATCGCCGGAGCCCAGCAAGTTGAGGCTGCGGTGGCCGGGAGCGGCCACTGCACTCCAGTCTGGGCGACAGAGTGAGACTCCAACTCAAAAAAAAAAAAAAAAAGATTAGCTTCAAGTTGCTCTCACAAAGAAGTGCTAGACCACATAGAGCTAATCCTGTCTTTGGGCAAGAGAGCTCTCTTGTTAATCAGTCATTGGCTAAAGGTCATAGGAGGAGAGATGAGGTATAACTTCCTCAGAAAGGGGGCAACTGGGATTGATAGAAGCTTACTCTCCTAGTAGCTGGGAGATTGGCGCACCCAGCAGGTAAAGGGAATCCAGGAGGGCCACTTACAGCATCCTTTACACCAAATAACTATCAGTTCTTACCTAAAAAAATTCCCTCACTTCCTGATTGATGCCCTCGATCCTACTTTTGTTCCCAATGACTCATTACACACATAGCACCTAGAGTAAGTTATTAAGGTTTAAACCAGATTATGTCGCTCCTTTACAGAAAGCTTCAATTGCTTCTCAACATGCTTGGAATGTAACTAAAACTCCTTTTCCTATACTGCTAGCCTGGATATGGGCTAAGACTTCCAATTTCTTCAACCCAATCTCTTCTAACCTCCATCCTTCACCTTTTCCAACCCCATGAGTATCTTTCTCTTCCTGAAATACCACAGACTCACCCATGTCTCTGCTGGCTATTTCTATCACCTAAAAAGATGCTCTGCTACCAGATGTTCTTGTCAATCATATCTTGACAAAAATATCACCTCTTCTGAAAAGGCTTTTCTGATCGGTTAGCTTAAAGTAGCCTCCTAGTAAATCCAATCATGCCTGCTTTCTAAAAATCTCTATATAGTCATACGACACTTAACAACTGTGCTATGTTTTGAGAAATGTGTTGTTAGGCAATTTTGTCATTGTATGAACATCACAGAGTTTACTTACTCAGACCTAGATGGCATAGCCTACTACATATCTAGGCTATAGATAGCCTACCTACAGCTCCTAGGCTACAAACCTAGACAGCATGTTACTGTACTGAATCCTACAGGCAGCTGCAACACAATAGTAAGTGTCTGTGGGTCTAAACATAGAGAAGGTACAGGAAAAATATGGTAATATAATCTTATGGGACCACCATCATCTATGTGGTCTGTTGTGGACCAAAATGTAATTATGTGGTGCAAAATTGTGTATATAAATGAGTTTTTTATTTTTTCCCTCCCACTAGAATTTGAGCTCCATGAGAACGCCTTTTTATGGTTTGTTCACTGATGTATCTTTTGTATTTAAGATAGTTCTATATACTTAAATATACACAGTAAAAGTTCATTTGTTGTAATAGCCTAATAGAGAAATAGACAAAAGTTACAAGCAAATACAATTTAAACAAAGTAAAAGCGAGTAATAAGAATATGAAAAAATTATAAAACTCTAATAATTATCAGTAGAATATCTTTGAAACAAGACTTTTTTTTACTTATTAGAATGCCAGAATTTCAAAGATTAATAATATTCAGTATTGATAATGTACTCATATGTAGTTAATAATTTTTATTGTTGAGGAGAGTGTTTCAAACTTTCTGTGGACAGTTAGGCAGGAGTTTTCAAAACATTTTAAGATAAATATCAGGTAAATGCAGCAGGTATTTAGTTTAAAATAATTATAAGAGAATTATAGTATTCAAAAAGGAACTAGGACTTAAATTTCAACATCTGTAAAAGTTTCATGGGCATTTTAATAAAACCTAATAAGATGTTCTTGTGTTTTTTGAAAAGAAAGCTTTCTTATTTTCTCTTTTGCAAGATTAAGTGATCAAATTAATGTATTTTCCTCTTTACTCAACCATCTTTGGTGACCCGATTCAGTCCAGTGAAGCCCAATCGGAAGTATTAACACATCACAAAATCCTCAGCTCCATAGACTATAGAAACATGTCTCAGCTTAGATGAGAGGCATTGACTGATTACAAGGGAGAGAACTGCAGCTGGCCAGTGAATGCCTTATTCATCTGCAGAGCAAGACATGAGGAAGTCAGACGCTGCATTCTTACAATAAGTGCAGGTTCAGGATGCTACAAGGTAAACAGACATCACCAGTAGACTCTTTCAGCAAAAGTCATCATCAGTCTGTCAGAAGAATATGTTACAAGGAGAACAACTTTACTATTAAGGTGCCCACCCTTGGACTTCAATCAAAAACGATTTTGTTGCTTTATCAAAACACATGCAGGTTAAACGAGCAAGAATGCTCTTTGCATTGCAATGAGAAAATCTTTGTTTTTAAAATCTAGTCAAAACCTTTGACATACTCAGTTCAAACACCTCAGCTTACAGACAAGGAAACTGAGTCACAGAGAGGTGAAATGGCTTGCCAATGGACAGGAAGTTTGCTGTTATAAATGGAACAGTTCTTCATGTCCTGATTTCTAGGTTTCTGTTCATTTCTCCCAATAGAAAAAAAGCAGTTAAACACATTTATTTTCATAATCTAAAATGTCTGGATAGATTAATCAGTTTCATGAAATGTTTGCCTCAATTTCTGTATTTATATGTTCTTGTTTGGACAGCAATTCTTAACTATACAAGTTGAAAGAAGGCTGAAGCCGGCTCGGTGGCTCAGTCTGTAATCCCACGCTTTGGGAGGCTGAGGTGAGTGGATTGCCTGAGCCCGTGGGTTCGAGACCCGCCCGGGCAACTTGGCGAGACCTCATCTCTACAATAAATCAAAAAATTAGCCGGGCATGGTAGCGCCCGTAGTTCCAGCTACTTGGAAGGCTGAGGCGGAAGTATTAACACATCACAAAATCCTCAGCTCCATAGACTATGGAAACATGTCACAGCTTAGATGAGAGGCACTGACTGATTACAAGAGAGAGAACTGCCAGAGCCCAGCAAGTCGAGGCTGCAGTGGGAGAGTGTGCCACTGCACTCCAGTCTGGGTGACAGAGTAAGACTCCAACTCAAAAAAAAAAGAAGACTGAGTATTATGTATTGAACTATGCTTAAACTGCCATTTTTCTCATGACGCTTAAAAGATTTCAAGCTTACATATAAACTTCCATAAGAGTAATCCTAATGTAGAAATAACAATAACTCGCTCTTTTATAAAAGGAAAAAAGCAAATAGCCTATTAAGAAGTGAACAAAATACCTACATAGACACTTCTCAAAAGAAGAGTTACAAACAGCCAACAGATACATGAAAAAATCCTCAGCCTCACTAATCATCAGAGAAATGTAAATCAAAACTGCATTGAGATATCACCTAACTCCAGTAAAGGTGGCCATCATTAATAAATCAAAAAACAACAGATGCTGGCAAAGGTGCAGAGAAAAGGGAACACTTTTGCACTATTGGCAGGAATGCAAACTAGTGCAAACTCTATGGAAAACAGTGTGGCAATTACCAAAAGTTCCAAAAATCAACCTTCCATACAACCCAGCAATTCCCCTCCAGGGAATATACCCAGAAGAATACAAATCATTCTACAAAAAAAGATGTTTGCACATTCATGTTTATTGCAGCACTGTTCACAATAACAAAAATATGGAACCAACCCTGCTGCTCACCATAAGTGGACTTGATACACAAAATGTGATACATACACACAGCCATAAAGAAGAACAAAATTACGGACTTTGCAGCAAGCTGGATGAATTTAGAGTCCATCATACTCAGTGATGTATCACAGAAACAAAGAACTGAATACGACATGTTTTCACTCATTAGTGGGTCCTGAATATTTATCACAACACGATGAAAGAAGAATCAGCTGTAGTGGGACAGTGCCAGGGGAGGGGGAAGACATGTAACATCACAAAGGGTACCTGTTCCTAACCCAGGGGAAGGGAGAACCATTTGGAGGCCCAAACTTCACCTGCATGTAGACTACTAATGTACATACCTAATCCTGACTTGTACTTCACATCTTTATAATAAAACAAAGCAAAAAATAAATAAATAAATAAAGGTGACTTGGTGGGATAGGAAAAAATCTTTATATTTTGAAAATTTCATTTGTAAACCTCTTAATTTATTACCAAAACCCTATTGTGCTCATTATACTGATGATAGCACTGGATATAAAGAGGATACAAAATGAAAAAAAAAAAAAAACACTTCCCATTTAGCTTAAAATTGTGTAACTTTCATTTACTAACAGCAGAACTCATGATATAACAAGGAGTACAAGTATCTAATAGAGGTACAGGACCTCTATTAGATACTTGTACTGGGTTAGGAATCAGAAAAATTGCCTAAAGAAAGTGCCATTTGTTCTGAGTATTAGAATATAAACAGACCATCCACAAATAGAAAGAAAGTAGGAGATGTGTACTCTTAGGCTTCCTGCCAGGTCACGAGCAAACAATGTCAGACTGAAGAAGATACTCTCAACAGGAGCCCACCTTCTACCCACCCCCATCCCACACCCATTCTGCCACTCAGGCCTTTTCCTGTCTTTCTTGGTTTTGAAGAATTTTCTTAGATACTTCTCTGTACCTAGTATGTCCGGCCCTGGAGGGAGTTATCAATTCACAGAAAAGTAGCTTATAATAACATACTTAATAACATAATAACATACTTAAAAAAAAAAGTCCACATTATTTTAAACACTTGGGGCTGGTAGACAGCTGTATATTTTCACTCAATTAGCAAATATTTCACTGAACTCTTAACCTTAAAAAAAAATTCTGTGCTCTGCTCTTTAAGAGTTGCCAAGAAATATCAGGCATTGGCTCCACCTTCAATGTGATGAATATTTACTCTGTGTCTGTCACTGGGCTAAACACTTAAGCATTTCATTTATTCATCATAACAACTGCATGTAGAAGTTATAACCCATCTTTTACAGGTGAGGGCTCAAAGAAGTTAAGTAACTTGTCCAAAGGGACACCGTGTGGATCTCAAATCTAACATCCAACTCAGAAGTTCTTTCTTTACAACCACCATTTTGTACTGCTTCCTATATGGACTTACAGGTGTGAAGGCGTGACACAAACACACAAAATCTAGCAGCAATACTGACCCATATATGCTACATTAGAAAATTTAAAAAACATAATACTAGATTTGGAAATAAAAGAGCGGGGATAATCAGAGAACAACTCATGAAAAAAGTACCAATGAAACTGGGCTTTGAAGAAAATAAGCAAGAAGTTAGCATTCAGGGTGAATGGGAGTGAATGTGAATCCACAAAAGGTATTTTTAGAAGCAATGAGTAGAGAAGTCCTACTGGAGCAGAAGGTTCATGATTTATAGAATGATACTCTGGATAAAGATCTCTAGGGAGGCATCTGGTATACCACTACAAGTTTGCAATGTAGAAATGTGCTATATGTTGCTGCATCGTAACAGATTCTATAACAGACTTTATATCACTGTTAGGATGTTGCTTAAAACCTAGAGAGTAAGAGAAAAAGAGAAGACTGGAATCTGACAAAGTTCATAAAATATAAAACTATATTGAAAAATCTTAGTTTTTGTCCTAGTTATGTAACAAAATGATTCACAGAGACTAAATAAAGATATGCTGTAAAACTAAGATTCTAAACAGAACTGATGGGATATTTATGAAGGAGAACATGAGGTTTACAAAGAAGTCTCTATTATTTAAATAATAGCAAAAGTATTTTAAAATAACAGAAGTGGGCATTATTGTATATACAGGGTAAAGTTAAGACAGGCACAGAAAATGGGGGGTAAAAGTTGGAACTACATCAGAAGAAATAAAACAGTGGGTATAAATCGGAGTTTTCTAAGCCATGTATGATTTTGAAAAGTCAGATAATAATGATTGTCCAGTCAGAATAACAGAAACTTAATTATCACCAAAAATTTGTTTATTTATAAAAATTGATTTATGGTGATTTGGTAGCTAAGTTTCATTGAGCCATGAAATAGGATTCTGAAGAATTTTATAATCACCTGTATGAGCCACCATCACGGCAAAAAAAAGTAGGCCCTGAAAATGAGGCTTCATGTTGATTTTTTTTTTACTTTTAAAACATTGAAGATATATTTCAAAAACAATCTGAGCTTCATTTGGTGGTTAAAGTTGCCTGTCAGCCATCATGTGGAACTTAGTTCAAATTCAGTTATTGTAACTGCTATATCTTTTTGGACAAACAACTGCGTGCAGCATTGCTGATTCCTATGTATTTACACATCACTTATACTAGTGGAAACATTCATACAGAGAAAATATGTAGATATTTGTTCCCTTTCACTTAAAAAATGACGCTTTCACATTGGAGGATCCATTAGTCTTACTCTCTAGATACACTTAATTCCTGCCTTTTTTTCATGTAGTCCCAGTCTCCTCTGTTGATAAATTTCTTCCTGATCTAATCCCTTGAGTCACAGATCAGTCTCTTTCAACTGATCACTCTGGCTCCTGGAACATCTTGAACAAATAAGATAATACCCCATTTTGTACAATTCTGGAAAACTCTTTCTGTTTCCTTCATGTTGGATGAATAATTTTTCTGAGACAAGTGGATAAAGAAAATGTGATATTATATCTGATGTGGTAGGCTGTGCTATTGACCACCAACCAGCAGTTGTCACTTGTGGGAGAAAGTCAGTTGCAATAGTAGTTGTGGAATTTCTCCTTGATGAGTGTTGCTCCAAGGACCAATGGAAAAGAACAGAGAATCTAGAAATAAATTAAGATACCTACAACCAACTGATTTTTGACAAACCAAACAAAAACATACACTGGGGAAAGGACACCTTATTCAACAAATGGTGCTGGAAAAATTGTATAGCTAAACGAAGAAAATGGAACCTGAACTCTATCTCTCCCCATATACAAAAATTAACTCAAGATGGATTAAAGACTTAAATTTCAGCCGGGCTTAGTGGCTCAACCTGTAATCCCACGCCTTTGGGAGGCTGAGGTGAGCGGATTGCCTGAGACTGCGGGTTCGAGACCGGCCTGGGCAACTTGGTGAGACCTCATGTCTACAATAAATCAAAAATGAGCCGGGCGTGGTAGCTCATGACTGTAGTTCCAGCTACTTAGAAGGCTGAGGAGGAAGATCGCCGGAGCCCAGCAGGTTGAGGCTGCGGTAGCCGGGAGCGGCCACTGCACTCCAGTCTGGGTGATAGAGTGAGAATCCAACCTCAAAAATAAATAAATAAATACTTAAATTTCAGACATAAAACTATAAAAATCCTAGAAGAAAACCTAGGAACTCTTCTGGACTTCAGCCTAGGCAAATAATTTATGGCTAAAACTCCAAGAGCAAATTCAACTAAAACATAAAATAAACAAGTAGGACTTAATTAAACTAAGAAGCTTCAGCATAGCAAAAGAAATACTCAGCAGAGCAAATAGACAATCTACAGAATAGGAGAAGATATTCACAAACTACACATCTTACAAAGACTAATATCTAGAATCTACAAAGAACTCAAACAAATCAGCAAGAAAAAAAGCAAATAATCCCATTAAAAAGTGGGAAAATGACATGAGCAGACATCTGTCAAAAGAAGTTATACAAATGGCCATCAATTATATGAAAAAATGCTCAACCTCACTAATCGTCAGGGAAATGCAAATTAAAACCACAATGAGATATCACCTTATACCAGTCAGAAAGACCATTTGTTAAAAAAAATAGATAGATAGATAGATAGATAGATAGATAGATAGATAGATAGATAGATAGATAGATGATGCTGTGAATATTGTGAAAAAGAAATACTCATACACAGTTAATGGGCATGTAAATTAGTACAACCTCTACGGAAAACTGTATGGCGATTTCTCAAAGAACTAAAGCAGACGTACCATTTGGCCAGCAACCCTACTACTAGATATCTACTCAAAGAAACAGAGGTCATTGTATGAAAAAGACATGTACATTTGCATGTTCACTGTAGCACAATCCATAATTTCCAAAGCAAAGTTATGGAATCAACCTAAACGCCCATCAACCAATCAGTGGATGATGAAAATGTGGCATATATACACTATAAAATACTATTCTGCTATCAAAAAGAATGAAATAATGTCTTTTACAGCAACTTGGATGGAATTGGAGAACATCATCTTAAGTGAACTAAGTCAAGAACAGAAACCCAGACACCACATGTTCTCACTGACAAATGAGAGCTAAACCAAGGATCTGCAAAGGCATAGAGAATGGTATAATGGACAACAGAGACTCAGAAGAGGGGGTAAAGGAGGTGGAGGAAGAGTAAGGGGATGGAGGAATGGGAGGTCACCTATCAAGTATGATGTGTACAGGTGGGGGTGGTGAGCAAACTTAAGCCCAAACCATGTGTGCCCCCTAAAGCTATTAAATAAAAATTTTAAAAATAGGGAAAATTGTAGGGGATATGTGGAAACTATACTATCTGCTCAGTTTTACTATATACCCACAGTTGCTCTAAAAAAATTAAGTATTTTAATTTTTAAAAAGATGTGATACATATACACACATGAGGGGAAACCCCCAAAACCAGGAATTTCTTTATAAAAAACTGTGTATTTACTCTTGTGTTTAAACTTCAGTCACCTTCAGAGTACTCTCCGCTTGATGTAATACACCTATCTAGATGCTTTTTCCACTGCTTGAAACAGTTTTTGAACTCATCAATTTTGTTGCCATTTAGCGCTTCTGCCCTTTTTTGTTTCACCTCTTCCACATCAGCAAAATGTTTCCCTTTGAGGGTTTTTTGCATTCGAGGGGGGAGGGAAGCTGCTCGGAGGTGAGATTGGATGAATAGAGAGGGTGAGGCATGGGGTTTATGTCATTTTGGGGTCAAAACTGCTTGAACACTCAGTGCTGTGTGGGTAGGTTGTTTGTGTGAATCACTCTGTGAAATGGTCAAGTGCATTAAAAAAAAAACTTCAAAAAACATTTTGACTGAAACTTAATGCAGTCCCTCACAAGAATGCTAGCTGGTACACTGATGCCAATGGATTCCTAGAACAATTACCTAGTGGGGGAAACCTGTACTACAAGGGACCCACCTTCCAAAAGATATTTTCATTTTGTGGAACTATCCCCCCCCACCCCCATATACATACATAACATGGAGATAGAGTAGAATAATGGTTACCAAAGGCTGGGAAGAGCAGTGGGGATAGAGGGAAAGAGAAGGATTGGTTGAGGGACACAAAACTACAGGTAGATACAAGGAATGGCATCCAGTGTTTGGTAGTATACTAAAGTGATTATACTTAATGATAATTTACTGTATATTTTTAAATAACTAAAAGAATGGAATTAGAATGTTCCTCACACAAAGAAATGATAAATGCTTGAAGTAATGAATATCCTAATTACCCTGATTTGAACATTGCACATTATATGCTTGTATCAAAAATATCACATTACCACATAAACATGTACAATTATTATATATCATAGAAATGAAAAATAATTTTAAAAATAAAAGGTAAAACTAAAGCAATTTATAGTGTAGAAAATTGCTTTCACAGCACCTTCTGGAAATATGCAACATTCTGGAAATATTCAACATTTATCACTATGGGAAACCTAAATTTCCTATGATAAAATCTAAATTCTTTATGATTAAAATCTATATGAATGCCCTCTTTATTCTCAGTGGAGACGTATCAGCTGGTTTAAATTCATTTTTAGGGAGGAGAAAAGGGAGTCCTTCCAGAAATCACAATTCATCTTTCTCTTCTCCCAGCAGAGAAACTACTTGAATTCCTTTAACCTTTCCTGGCAATCTTTCAATTTGTTTGGTTCTTTCACTTAATACCTAGAAAATGTTATGGCTTTCCTGCCTTCATCCAAACGCCTGCTGAGTCCTCTAACACAGTCAGCATGATGGGTCTGGTCAGTCAGAGGTGAGTGAGTCATCACCTGCCTTGAGGTTCCCAGGTGGCAGCATGTAAAAAAAATTATATGCAAGGTCAGTGAAGGAACTGCCTCACACAGTGCAGTCACAGAGAACAAAAGGGACTCACTCTTACCACAATTTTCCAGTCTCCACCTCTAACTATCCCATTGTGGGTAGGTACCGGATAGCATTCAAGCAGAAGATAGAGATTTACCACAAAGTGAGTGTTTTATTTATGCAATAGGATTGAGTTTCTTTATGCAATAGAATTAAGCCCAAGTAATCTTTGCTCTTTGACCTCATCGTGTTCTCAGCTTTTGTGTTCACATGGTGCCTTATCTGATAGCCCAGTGACCAAGAAGAAGAGCCTTGGAGGCAGATCAACCTGGTTTGAATCCTGGATTCCCAAGAGACAGCTGAATAACCTGAAAGTATTTTCTTTATCTAACTTTTGGATCTATCTTATGTAAAATGAAGGTCATAATGTGCATCTTAAAAACTTTTTGTGATGATTAAATTGTATGTGATAAGGACTGTAAATTTTCCACAACATAGAAAAATTTCAGAAAACATTTTCCATGTTTCTCTATGGTTCTAGAATCTAAAAGTGGACATAAGGCTTTAGCATTGACCCCAGAGCTTTAGCTCCCTTTATGACTGTGTTCCTATTTATAAAGCCTGAGCTCGTGATTGTTTCTTTATTGCAGTGCTTCACTCTCCACTCATGGTCACCTTGTGTCCAGGTTGTCCCTAGGGTTTTTTCTGCCACACTTGTACAAAGCAAGTTTCTTCTCTTTTTTTATTTTTATTTTGTGACTTTTGGTATTTACATTTTTTTAAATGCATTGAAAATCTGCATTTGTCTATGTCGAGTCTCTGTCACAAATTATTCTTTAAGTTACAGACATTCATGTCTTATTGTATCTGCTTTAGAGCTTTAGGCAATGGCCCAATTCATTGATTCTGTAACTCCAGTTCTTTATGAAATGAAGAATGTCAAGAGAAAGCAAAATCTAAGTAGTATAAAATAAAAAAGAAATCAATATTATTAAATAAAAATAATAAAACAGCATTTTTCCATTGCAATTTCCACAGGCAGGAAACAGGTTCACAGAAGTAAGTAGCCCTATCTCACTTGTCCATCACCCCTACCTGTGTGGGTTCTGTTAAATAATCAAAACTGGGAAAATTGTATCTAGCAACAAGTTTAGAAAATGTCCCTTCAAATACAAATACAGCATACACATACACTAAAATTATATATACCTTTTAATGATAATAATGTTGGAAAGAGTTTATGCTATTGTTGTCATAAACTATTTCCATCTTTTTGGTGAAAATTTTGTAATACCAATGTCATAAATTATGTTAAATTATGTTAATAGGTTCTGACTCAGAAAATAATTTTATAGTCCACCAAGTTTTATTTACAAAGATCTTCATCACAGCACATAATTGGAAATAATAATAAGCAAAAATAATTTGTATCCAACAATTGGAGATTGGTTAAATAATTATTCTGTATTTATTTTAGAAAACATGCTATTATTTTCAGTGATAATGTAAAATTGTATTCAATGTCATGGAAATACTTTATGCTGCATTTCTAATTGCAAGCATGATTAAAAATAGAATGCAAAATATGAAGTCATTTTTAATATGTGCATGTATGTAGAAAGTATAAAGATACTGCATAAAAATGTTAACAGTGTTTTCTTTAGGTGATGGAATTATATGAAATTATGTTTTTATATATTTATTATCTTTGGTTTCTAATTTATCTACAATCATCATGTATTACTTTTTAAATAAAAATAAGTTTAAAAATTTGTAGGGATCAAAACTGAATACCATGTCAAGCACATGAGAGTTTCTATGAAAGCTACATTCTTGAATTGAAAGACCATGTGCAACATATACAGATTTTCTGTTAGAAATTCTAAAATCTGATGTGAGTTCACTTAATTTATTAAATAGCATCATCTTTTTTTTAAGATGATGTTTTTGTTTGTTGTTCTTTTTCTTTTTAAACTTAAGGCTCAATGAGTTTGAGTCTGGGAAACATAGCTTTAATCATCCACTGAATCTCTGCCTTGAGAAAAGATATACAAGGCTCAGGACACTCTTCTGCTGTAAATTTGCAGCAAAGGTTGGACTGCAGGCCTGGTCATCTCTTCTCCAACACAAAGAAACACTTCAGGCTAAGCCAAGGATAGTTGGCTTATTGAAGACTTCTCTTTCAGCAAAGGACTAGAAGCAGAGTAAATGATTATTTTTAATAGGGAATAATGCTGAATAAAACTTGTTTAATTAGCTTCTGTGTCTTAGTATCCAGAACATTCTGGCTTATTGAAGTTAAAAGAAATTAAAATATGACTTGGTCCAGGGAGACTAAGAAGCACTAACATGTGATGCTAAAAACAGTGGTATAATGTGAAAATAACTAGCATTTATGAAGAGTGTGTGTCTTCGTTTTTCTTCTTCAATCTTTATTAAAACTTCGTTGCCTAATTTTATCATAATTATCTCCATTTACAAAGAAAACTGAGGTTTAGAGAAATAAAGTTGCCCAAAAATAGTCAGAGCTAGGATTTGAACTCAGATGTCTGACCTTAAAGCCTGGTTCTTAGTTACTTCCCTCCAACATGTTTTGTGTTTCAGACTCTGGTAGCTTTTTATATATGATTCATTTTCCCATTCTTTTTTAATGAAAAATACCTACTTGTGTTTGAAGTGAGTGGGCATAATCAAAAAACCTACCTTCCCAATTGCCCTTGCAGCTAGGGAAGCAAAGTGCCCAAGTTCCATGCAATGAAATTTAAGCAGAAGTTGCCAAATTTGGGGAAAATTAGAAGACGTCAGATGGCAGATGGCCTGCTTCTTAGGCCTTTTTGTTCCTTCTGTTTGTTTGCCAGTAAATGGACTTGAGCCTGGAGGTGCAGCAGCCATGTTTCAACAAGAAGGGTCAAATACAAGGACTGTATTAGTCTGTTTTATTTTGCTTATAACAGAAGACCTAAAGCTGAGTAATTTTTATAGAAAAGGAATTTATTTCCTACAGGTATGGAGGCAGAGAAGTCCAAGGTCTAGGGGCAGCATCTGATGAGAGCCTCTTTGTTGATGAGGACTCTCTACAGAGTCTCAAATAAGGCATGACATGGTGAGGGGACTGAATGTGCTCACCTGTTAACATGTTATCTCAGATTTAATCCATTCATGAGGGCTAGCCCTTCTTAATCCAATCACTTAAAGCCCTCCACCTCTCAATACTGCCACATTGGGGATTACATTTCAACATAATTTTGGAGGGGACATCTTAGCCATAGGATTCCATCCCAGTCCCAAAACTCATGTACTTCTCAAATACAAATACATTTACTCTCATCCTATAGCCCCAAAGTCTGAACTCATTCCAGCACCAATATGTCCAAAGTTTAGAGTCTCATCTGGTAGCCTGTAAAATCAAAATAAGTTATCTGCTTTCAAAATACAATGGTAGTATACAAGCATTGGTGTGTACAGGCATACACCATTTAAGAAATATTCCAAGCCGGGCTCGGTGCTCAGCCTGTAATCCCGCGCCTTTGGGAGGCTGAGGTGAGTAGATTGCCTGAGCCCACGGGTTCGAGACCCGCCTGGGCAGCGAGACCTCATCTCTACAATAAATCAAAAAATCAGCCGGGCGTGGTAGCGCATGCCTGTAATTCCAGCTACTTGGAAGGCTGAGGCGGAAGGATGGCCGGAGCCCAGCAGGTGAGGCTGCGATGGCCGGGAGCAGTCACTGCACTCCAGTCTGGGTGACAGAGTGAGACTCCAACTCAAAAAAAAAAAAAAAGAAATATTCCAAACGAAAGGGATAATGGCCTCCAAGGAAGTTTGAAACCCAAGAGACAAGACATTAACTCCTAAGATTCCAGAATATCTTTTTTGACCACATATCTGGCATCTTTTGCACACCGGTGATGGGGATGGGCACCCCAAACCTCACCAGCCCAGACCCCATGGCTTGACTGGACTCAGTACATACAACTCTCTCAGGCTAACATTGCATGCTGGTAGCTCTACAGTTCTACAATCTCAGGGGCAGTCCCAGGCCCACAGGTCCACTAGGCATTGCCCTTGTGAAGACTCTCCGAAGAAGCGCCAATACCACATTTCTATTCATCACTACTCTAGTAGGCGACCTCTACAGTGCCTCCACCCCTGTGACTAATCTCCACCTAGGTCTCCAGCCCTCCCGTGACATCCTTTGAAATCTGAGTGGAGCCTGCCAATCCTCTACAAGTTCTTGCTTTCTGTAAGCCTGCAGAATTAGCACTGTGTGGATGCCACCAAGGTTTATGATTTACACCTTATGGAGCTGCAGCACAAGATGCACCTGGCCACTTGAACCACAGCTGAGTGGCTGAGCACTGTTCTTCAGTACAGATGGTGGAGTTCTGAGGTGGACCCAGGCAGTGAGCTCAAGTAGAATGCGTCAAGCCTGCCCCTTGAAACCATTCTTTCCTTCTGGGCCTCTGGGTCTGTTATGTGAGGGGTAGCCTCAAAGATCTCTGAAATTCCTTTAGGGTCTTTTCTATTGTTTTGAGCAACAGCGCCCAGCTTCCTCCTATCCATGCTACACCTGTGGTTTTCTTTCCTGAACACGCTTTTTCACTCTTTTTGTGGCCATGCTGAGAGTTTTCCAAACCTTTCCATTCTGCTTTCCTTTTAATTATAAAATCTGTCTTTAAATTATTTCTTTTCTCCTAAATCTCAGTGTTTACAGCCAAAGGTAACCATGTAGCTTCTTCTATGTTTTGCTTAGAAGTTTCTTCTGCCATGTTCTTTGTTCATCACTCTCACTGGTTGACCTTCCACAAAGTCCTCGGGCATGGATACAGTGTAACCAAGTTCTTTGCCAATCTACAACAAAGACAGTCATTACTCTAGTTTTCAGTAAGTACTTTGTTCTTCAGCTTTGACATCATCAGAATTACCTTTACTGCCCATGTCTCTAGCCTTCTGGTCATGACCACTTAACAAATTTCTAAGGAGTTTCAAACTTTACCTAGTCTTCTTGTCTTCTAAGCCTCACCACAATCACTCTTGATGCTCAGTTCATGGAAATACATGTTTTAATAGCCTGTTCCTCTAAATTATTCTAGCCTCTGCTCATTACCCAGTTCCAAAGCCACTTTCACATTCTCAGATATTTGTTGTTAGCAACTGCCCCACTCCTGGTACCAATGTTATGTCTTAGTCTGTTTTCTGTTACTTACAAAAGAATACCTAAAGCTAGGTAATATAAGAAAAAAAATTGTTTCTTTTAGTTATTCATGATGAAACGTCCAAGGTCAAGGAAATGCATCTGTTGAGGCAATTCTTGACATGGGGACTTTCTGGAGAGTCCAGAGACAACATAGGGCATTACACGGTGAGGGCACTGAGTTTGCCAACTTAAATCTCTCATCCTGTTTTTATAAAGTCACATGTTCCCCTCCCATCATAACGCAAACAAAATCTATATGTTAAAGCCCTAACTCCCAGTGTGTCTATATTTATTTATATTTTAAAATTTTTTTATTTTAAGGATGTGGGGTACAATTCAGGGTTAGGTACACAAATGTTCATTATGCAGGCACCCTTGTTGATGAGGTGTGCCCCCCACTCCCCAATATATCCCCACTACTGCCAATCCCACCTCCTCCCACGCCTGGCAGTCTATATTTAGAGACAGGGTTTATAAAAAGGAAATTAAGGTTAAATGAGGTTATAAGGATGGGACCCTAATCCAATAAAATTAGTAACCTTGTAAGAAGAGACATCAAACAGCTTGTAGTCTCTGTGCAGGAACCAAGGAAAGGCATGGGAGGACATAGCAACAAGAGGTAGTCATCTACAAGCCAGAAAGAGAAACTTGACCAGATACCAAATCAGTTAGAACCTTGATCTTGAACTCACCAGCCTCCATAACTATTAGAAAATATATTTCTGTGGTTTGAGTCATCTAGTATATGGTATTTTGTTAGGGTATCCCAAGCAGACTAATACAATATTCTACATGACAATTCACAATAAAGTTTCCAGGGTGAGAGCCTGGACTCTTGAGCCTCTAACTAGCTTCTAACTAACTAGCTTTTAACCAACTAGCTTCTAACTAACTAACTTCTAACTAACTAGCTTCTAACTAACTTTGACCTTGCACTGTCTTTCATTCTCTTTGTCATGTTCAAAATATGGGTTTTGTACTAGGAGCTCTTTAAGGTTTCTTATAGCACAAGTATGTGGTGATTCTAGAGCAATATGAATCAGCACTCTTCATCATCTAGAGCTTCATGTCAAAACATTTTTCATATTTTCCGTATTCAAAGTAGGCATCTGCTTAGCAGATTTTTTTCAACAGCTTTTTCCTTCCCCAATCTGATTTTTTTTTAAACAAGTGTATTACTGTAGGGGAGGAGAAAGCATTTGTTGTGTAATCATTTAAAATTTATCCTGCCTGCAGATTCATTTTTGCCAATATTCATTTTTAGGTATGTAGTCACTGAAAAACAGGGAGCAAGACACTGCCCTACAGAAACTGGTAAAGTATGAAAAAAACAAGGCCACTTACAGAACAAGTTCATTAAGTGAACCTGAACTAATAGAAAGACATACTGCCCAGCATCAACGAACTGACATTCAGCAGGATCCAGCTGCTCTTTTACCCTTCCAAGTACCTACTTTTAGCCACCTTTTTCTCTGTGGAATTAATTTAACCCCATTACTAAGTTCTTGGTTTCCTCTTAGTAAAGCCCACTTTTTGTATCTTTTATATCATCAATGGAAAATTTAGGCAGGTCAAAATAGATTTTACCTGGGGTCAAAGGAAATTAGGGTATAGAGAAAAAGTTGTCTTTAATTCACAGGTCATGATAGCCTCTTACAATAAATATAGTGAATTTAAAAGTCCTTGAATTTAGTTCTATGAATCCTAATCAGGGCTTGGTTCTGCCTTATTGTAACTATGACAGTGTGCAAGTCTCTGCAGTGTCCCAGGTTCCAGTCTCCTTACTTATAAAGTGAATGGAGTTGTGCTGGATACTCTCTAAAATCTCTCATTATGGATCTGTAAGTCTAGTCCAGGTTTTCTGCATCATGGTGGAGAGGCTTATTCCACACCACTGGGCAACACAGAGCCTAAGTTGGACCTACATTTCACCTGGATTCAGATTATGCAGAGGTGGCTTGGCCAATACTCTTGAAGTAATAGACTTATGTCCATGGGAGAGATAGCATTGTAGAATGGTGAAAACATAGGCACTCTCGAAGCAGAGTCCTGGGCTCAAATTCTAACTCCCCTATGTACTAGCTATGGGACTCTGGGAAGTCAGTTAACCTCTCTGTATTTTGGCTCTCTCATTTGTGAAATGGAGATAATAGTAACCATGTTTAAGAGTTGTTGTAAGAATTAAATGATTTTAATATAGGCAGATATTAGCATATAGTAAGGACATTATGGAGTCTGTAATTATTTATTTTGGGAACATTTCTTGAGCTCTGTGTGCTAGCTACCAAACGAAACCTGTTACATATGTGTCATTTCACATATGGTAAAACTGAGGCAAAGTTGCTTATGTCCCCACATGCAGCAAGTGAGAGAGAGGGGAACACAGCCCAGGCAGTCAGACTCCAGAGCCCACAGTCTTATTTAAAATGCTGCATGGGAACTGGACACCTGAGTGTGTGAGTCTATGGTAGGAGATCACAGGCAGCAGTGACAAGCTGTGCCTACGTGGAATGCTGAGCAAGCCTAAATCAATGGAGTGCCAAGAACATAAGCAAGTAAATGTCACTGGGCATCTTATCTGCTTTTCAGTCAGGATTTTCAAGATAAGCCTACATGTGATGCTAAGAAACATGCTGGCAAAGCCCCTCTAACCCAAGATGCTTCCTTCATCAGTGCCTGACATTCTACCATTAGCAAGATTAGTAAGAAAGAAATGGTACACAAAGAATCTGAGTGGAACTCATCCTGTCATCTTCCTTCATCTATATGCAGTATCCATTTCCCTATCCTTGCATATAAATACAATACAAAATTTGATGATTTATGTGTAAAATCAGAATGTGTCAGCATCTGGCTTTCCATTTTGGCATTAAATCAGCATTAGTTTCCATCAATAAAAACTAAGAAAGAAGACATTAGCTCTGAGGAGCCCAATATTAGGAATTTAGCATCTTAGACAAGCTAGTGCTATGACGTTGTGGTGCAGAGTGAGTAATTTGTGGGTCTAGATCCTCTCTGAGGTTTCTTCCAGTTCCAAGAACTTTAAGTTGATGAACCTTACAGGTATTAAGTTAACTCTTCCAGTGACATCTTGCAGCTCTGTGACTGCCATATCATAGCGTCCAATATAGTTGACTCATTACAGAGAAGTAATAGCAGAAATGGAAAAACCCAAACAAGCCATTCTCTAGACTTCAACTTTCCTATCAGCAAAGGACAGAGAAACATCTTATGAATCAACATGATATCTCTGTTGTTCAATGTCTTACAGTATGCACATGCCAGGTAAGACTAGGCCATTAGAGACAAATTAATGAAAAAAAAAGTCTATGCACTAGATAAACTGATAAGTTTCTGAAAGAATCTAATCTGCAAAGGAATGATTACAGATGTGTACAGGACGCTGAAGTGCAGGCCAGGGAAGGAAGTATCTTCACCTAGCTGAGAAGGATAAGAAAGACTTCTCCAAGGAAGGAAAATCTGTATTAGGTTTTAAAGAAGTTGGGTCTTTTGATTTTGAAGAATCAGAAAGTAAGGGCATCAAAACTGCATCTTCAACTTGATCCATTCTAAAATAGGAGTAATTATAGATCTCTTCAGTTGAACAAACAAATAGGAGGAGAGGGATAAGCAATAAAATGTAGAACAATTACAAATAAACACACACATGCACATACCTGTGTATGTATGATACATGAAAAAAGTTGTCGTTAATGGAAGTTAATTTAGATATATTTTATATGCCCATTGTTATGAGATCATTTTATTTCCTTATACTTGCTCACCCATAATCTGTCACCTTCTTAAATGATATGTCAAATCTATCCATTACCATTACCTTAATCCCAGTCATCAGTGGGCCTCTCCTTGACTATTACAACATCCTTTAATGTGATCTTCTCACATTCACTGCTATTCATCTCCAATCCTTTCTCAACCTAGAGATCACAGTTATCTTAAACACAACTGGATCAATTTATTTGCTGGCACCAACCCCTTTAGTGGTTTCCCTTGATACCTCTAACAGTGGTGTCTAAAACTCTGTCATGGCTTGAAAGCTGTCATGTGAACTCTAGCCTCCCTGTCTTGCCAGCCTTACTTTTTACCACTTCATGAGTTCACTTTTGCAGCCGCATTGGACTTCTTTTTGTGTTCAAATGTGGTTTTTTCCTCACTGGAAACCATCACTCATTTGCCTCCCTCTACTTTTGCCAGATTTATTACCTTTCATCACCCAGGTATCAGCCTCTCAGCTCTGTTACTTACTCATGGAGGTCCTCCCTGACCATCCTATAGAAAGCAGTCCGTACCATAGTCCATCACTATACCCTGTTTACTCCTTTCATAGGATGTATAGTTAGGTATGGATAGATACATGATCATGGATTTTTGAGTGTGGTTATTTGCTTTATACCTATTTACCTCATTGGTGTATGCACATTCTGAAGGTAAGGGGCATATCTATATCACCCTTGTCCAGGAAGGTGTCTGGGCAATATTTCAACTCAACAACTCTTTTTAAAATTTTTTTTATTTTAAAGATGTGGGGTACAATTCAGGTTTAGGTTTACAAACGTTGATAATGCAGGTACCCTTGTTGATGAGATGTGCCCCTCCCTCACCCAAAATCAATAGCTCTTGTTGGATGAATATGTTCACTCATGAGTGAATTGTTGATCGATTTAGGCAGCAAATATATGATTAGTCTGCCTGATGAACTCTTTGTCCCTTTGGTGTATGATTATGTTGGATTTCGCTTTGTCCTTCCGTAGCTTCTGCAAGTAGCAGTGTGTGTGTGTATATATATATATATATATGCACACATATGTGTGTGTGTACTTTTCATATTTCATTAAAATTACATATATAAAGATATATAGTATCATATTATATATATCATATTCAACCTCAGGGATTCTTAGAGATTATTTTATCTATAACTGTCACTTTATAGTCAAGGTCCAAAAAAGTAAAGAAACTGGTCCAAAGTCTCAAAGGACATCAGTGGCACTACCACATTGAAACATAGGGGTTGTAATTTTGGGAATGCCACCTTTTCTACCACATTGCCACATGAAAAATTCTAGGTTACCACTCAGAATTCAACACAAAAAGAGACACACAGCTTCAGAAATAAACAGTCCTAAAATTTACTTTAGGATTATAACATTCCAAGGCAGTAAGGGCAAATTCATCTTCAGTCACTGCTCGATGACATAATCAATTAAATATGTGCCATCCTCTCAATGCCCAAGTCTTAACTGATTAAATTAGTACCTAGACAAATAGACATTACTGACCTCATCTAATTTCTGAAATTTTATGTAATATTTTAGCAATTAGGGAGCGACTTCCTCCAGGGAGAAAAGGTAGGTTTTGGAGGAAACACAGCACACCAGGATCTCTCAATTTACTGTTGTTTCGTTGACTCAGAAAATGAAGAATTTCCAACTGTGATCATCAGTAGTACTGATAGTGTTAAGTCCACTCTAAGAAGAATTCTTAACAAAAGTTGAAGACCATGATTGTTAGATAAATTTTTGTGAATGTATTTATTTCCCTCTTGGATTTTAAGAAATTTTAGAGGGAAGCTAGCCCAACAATCGTATCACTCTATACCATGATTTCACAAACTCAGATAAAACCTCTTAATATTACATTTCTCATAAATTATCTGCCTCTTTTCTTAGTCTTTTCTTGGTGAAACTAGTAAAATTTTAATATAAAAGATAAGATTCTCTGTAATTTGACCTTGAAACACCAAAAGCTTAATTATTAATAAGTATAGTAAAAGATGAGTTCACTGAGGGGAAGAAATACCAAATCAAAAAGTTTTCTTTCAATCTTAGCATACTATTGGGCTTTATCCACTATGGAACTTTAAGTAACAACATTATAACCTAAAAAGCACACAATCAAACTAATGGACTAATTCTCAACTATTCCACACTTGTTTTCTCTTGACTATCTGATCCGATAGAATTTCTTACAAAGTTATTTGTCCTTTTCTTAGAAAAAAAGCACAGAAGGAGGGATGGGAAGAAGGAAGAAAAAATTAACCCTAAAGCCTCAGAAACAAAAGTGGGAGTAAAATTAAACTTTTTTTGTAAACAACTCTCAAGATCTTGAGCCATAGCAGTGTGATTTGAAACTATATGGTGGTAGATTTCTCCAAGACCTCCAGTTCCACTAATCATATTAACCATACATGGAAATATGGGGTTAAGTATTGACAACTAGTTTTATTTCCCCTAAAATTGCCTTTCTAAAACTTATACAGCAGAAATCTTATAGTCTGACTACCAAAGATGCTTAGCTTGCAAAAAGGATACCTGTGCTCTGAGTGATATTTTTCTTCTGGATACGAAAACAAATATGAAACATAAAAACTTGAAATCTATGACTCTAGCCCTAGGGATCCGGGTTCAGGTCAAACCACGATTCTTAGATGATAACCTGAATTCTTTGGGAACTCTGAAAGCACTCATCTGCACGAAATTTAGAACTCGGCTTTTTCTGTTGCAGAAATCTCTGCAATATGGAGATCTTGATACTGGCCACACAAGACAGTCCCGTGCTAGCGTTTGGGACTTTCAACAACATGCACCAAAATATGATTCGCTGTCTCAAATAGGCATGGAGCCTAGCTTAACTAAGAACTCAATCTGAGGTTAAGCTCAAGATGAATCAGAGGTCACAGAGCCTTGCCATCTTCCAAAGTTGCTCTGCACAGCTTCTTTCCATGAACTATAATATCTCCAAGAGAAGTTGTGGTTTTGCCCTGTTCACAAACTCTTTGTAAAAGAATTCACATAGAACAAATGCTGAGTGGTGTTTGGTAGTATAATTAAAACTGATTTCTCCACTACAAACATGCACACACACATACACATATAGGAATTCTTTATCTTCCTTAATGAAACACTACACTGTAAGAAGAAGGCCATATATCCTAGATAATAAGAGTCTGCTACTTTGAAGCCAGTCACTATTTCTGGAGACTGATTTCTATATAATGCAAGCTCTAAGAACACAGGAATGTTATTTTCAGTTTTCCTTTATGCACTACACACATATTGCTATTTGATTAAATATAAATAGATGAAAAAGAAAAAATTCCAATAAAAAATTTCCAAATATTTAACCACCAGAAGAAATTTTTTTAACCTAAGTCAGTCATTCTTTTGGGTTGTAGAGTTAAACTGTTAGAAATTTTACATTTACTTAAAAATATCAAGGGGAAAAAGTACTCTACATCAATATTTATTCTCAAAAGTCATTAAGCTTCTGGAAGTCACATCGAAAGACTCCAGGAATACAAAAGGGACTTGAGCCATATAAAACCTAAGACTTTTTATAGCTTTAACATTCTCAGGTTCCATAATGCAGAGAGTGACCTGTATTTTTAGGGAAACACAAAAGATGGACAAAGATGCTGAGATGAGAGAATAGAATGACCAGAGGGTATTTAGAAAAAAGAAGAGTCTCAGAAGTTTTACCTTGTGGAAACACCAGTAACTCCATTGCAATGTCATTATTATATTAATTTTGTAGTCAACCATACATACATTCACTGAGTTTCTGAAATCTGAAATAGTACTCTTTCTGAAAATTTTCTCAAAGTTTTTTTCTTTAAGAAGACTTAAATTTGTATAGCAAATGTATAATTCACAAATTATGTATATGTTCTTGTTTAATCCTGTAAACAATTCTGCTATGAAGGATTAACAGTGTGAACTCTAGAGACAAGTTCAAATCTTGACTTCACTCTTTCTCATCTATATTTTTGGTGAAATAAGACTCTCTATGCTGCTATTTTCTCATCTGAAAAATAGAGATAATAATAGCTCCTACCTCAGAGTGTTGCGGTAAAAAATTAAATGAGTTGATGTATATTTGCAAATCTCTTCTATGTTTTTCTCCCCTCTCCTTGAATCATGGTAGGCTCATGACTATGGCCTAAATATCTTTTCTTTTTTTTAAGACAGAGTCTCCTTCTGTCAGCCAGACCGGCATGTAGTGTAGTGGTGTGTTCATAGCCAACCAGCCAACTATAAGCTCAAATTCCTTGGTTTCAGTGATCCTCTCACCTTAGCCTCCCAAGTTGAGATAATAGGCACATGCCACTATGCCCAGCTAATTAAAAACAAAAAATTACAGAGATAGAGATTCGTTATGTTGTGTGGCCTGTTGGATGACTTCTGAGTGGTAAGTGGGATACAGCTTTGGCCTGGACACCTAAGAATACTTGCCCTTGGAAACAAGCCACCATGCTATGAGGAAGCTAAACATCCAAGTGGAGAGGCCATGTATAGGCATTTCAGCCATATCCTGCAGTCCCAGCAGATTGCCAGCATCAACTGCCAAACAGGTGAGTAAACAAACCAAGCGAGTGAAGATGATTCTAGTCCCAGCCTTTGCATCATCCCAGCTGATTCCGAGTAGAGCAGAGACAAGCTGTGCCCATTGAGCCCTGCAGAAATTGTAGATTCATGAGTAAAAAGGAATGTGTCATTTTAAGCCACTAACTTGGGGGGTGATTTATTACTTAGCAAATAGACAACCAGAAAAATCCTTAATGCCATTATTTTATGGAACCTCTAGGAATTAAAATCTTGCCAAAGATTGCATGGCTAATTAAGAGGTAGCAAGAGAATACAATTCAATCAATTCTGATTCCAATTCATGTACTCCTTCCACAATCTAACATTTGAAAAGATGTCTCACTCAAGAATGCCCTGCTAAACCAAGAGTACACCTGGTTCATTGTCACATTGCAGGTCTATCACACTCCATCTGATCATCTGAGCCCAGATGGCCATTCCACCTAGCACACCTCAAGAACAAGCACAAGCCATGGATGACAGCACCTTTCGTTCCCTCGGGGAATGCCTTTTGGATCACTTCCTGAAATCCTGAGACAAGGATTTTTGTTTCTGCTTCAGATCTTCCCCTCATTTGGCTATAAGCTTAGATTGCCGTTTTTGACTTATGAATGCTTGTTAATCAGGTTCTAATAATATGACACTGGTGAGGCCATCACCTGAAGCTTCAGGTAAACAGTCCCTCTGTACAATCTTCAGTGTAGCTCCTGGCTTTCACCACCATACTTACAGCACTTCTTTTCAAGGAAATAAATAACTACAAATCCACATTCAGTCATATAATGCTGTGAAATGTAACTATGCTTCCAAAATGAAAACTAATATTAACTCCTGAGCCAAGGCAAATTGAATATGAAACTAAAAAGCTTTATGCTTCAGGGCTACTACTCATATGAACTTCTTCCAAGACTCTGGGAAGGGCCCTAGCAATGTTGTTGCCGAAATATTATTTAGTAACTTTGCCAAGTGCAATATAATTTTTATATTCTTTTTCTTAAAGAAGGCCCTCCAAATCAGACCCAGCAACCTTAAATCTACACTTCCACCTGAAAGTGACTTAGCTGAAACAGATCACCCACTACTGCTATTCAGTTCTATTTCTATAGGAGTGGTTATTGCATCAACTTGGGATCTTAACATGGTTTGGCAGTAGTGAGTTTGAAACAGTTTATTCAGAATGAGTTTTAAACTTTCTTCAATAGTAAAATTCAGAGAGCTTCTCAGATTAATGACTAAAATTAGGATTTCAATAACCAAATACACAGAGGAATCTTTCTTCATCCCTTAATAATTATAAATTAAAATGATATGATACAACAAATGAGACCACTTAGAAAAACATGTAAGGATTTGAAAGCTCATCTGTAATAGATCAGTTTGAAATGAGATTATTGTTTAGTGCAGAGTATATTTTGATGCTCTGATTCATTTTAGAAAATGAGCTCAGCTCCAGTTTGAACCAGCAAAATTGATAATTGTTAGGGTTAATCTATACACACAGCATGTTTTAAAAAATATGTGCATATGTATGTGCAAACCTCTGTGTCAAAAAAGATACAAGAAAGCAGCATACAAAAATCTGATAGTAAATATCTTTTGGTGATGATGTATGGTTGATTTTTCCTTCCTTTATAGTTTGCTCTATTTTAGAAATGTTATGTAGTGAATGAAGATAAAGTGTATAATCACAAATAAAAGATAAATATTTGGGCAATCCTCTTAGGTCTCCTCCTGCTCTGGGAGTTTTTCTGTTCTCTCAATAAATCCTACTTTCTTAAAAAAAAGATAAATATTCATTCTCAAGAATTTTTTTAATTGGTGGTTCAAATGTGTGTGTTTAGTTTAGGCTTCATTAGGATTAATTCAGTTCGTTTCACAATTTGGTTCAACTTTTGATCCTCCTGTTATAAGAAGGCACCCAAAGCCAAAGGTCTGCACAAAAACACAAAGCAGGAATTTTAAAACTGAAAATTATTTTTCTCTAGTTTCTGGCTCTAAAAAGAAATGGATAAGAATATATCACTTCAGAATTAATTAAGAGTAGATTAAAAACAAAAGTGTGATTAGAACACAATCTGAACTTTAAGAAACTAAGACAAATACAGTATTTTAATCAGTCAGATTAAATCATGAATTCACTTTCAGGTTATGTTTTGATTTCTATTACTTTTAAGCATTTTCAGAATAGGCTGTTTCCTTCAAGAACCAGGTGATAAAATGAAAGAGCAAGTCACAACTAATTAGGTTTCTGAGTAAATGAATTTTTAAAGTGCAAGTATGATAAGCATTTAAATAAATAGCAATCCAGAGTGGGGAGGGGGGAGATTTCTTTAAAAAACTAGTTACTTAATGTGCTGCTAAAGAGGGATAAACACAAAATCATTACCTTAGCATCAGATATACTTACAATACAGACCTTGGCTCATAATATATAAATTATACCTTCTAAGAATAAAATGATGACAGCCAAAAAGAAACGAAAAATAATGAAAGGAGAGAATAAAGAAGAGGAGAAAAAGGAAGAGGAGGGAGAGAAGAGGGAAAGAAGAAAGTAAAGAAGAAGGAATGAAGGAAGGAAAGGAGGAGGAAATACAAAAGGAGGAGAAAATTATCCCTGTGGTATAAATACCAGCTATACCTGCACTAAAGACTTTGAAAATGGCTGAATATAACAAGAAAGCAGAGAAAACATAAAGTCATACATGATAACTACATTAAGAAACAATGATCGCTATGCATGTTTCATTGCTTCAACTGAAATATAAATTTAAAATAAATAAACTATTTGGGTGGTGGAAGTGGTAAAAAAATTCTTCTCTGAACCTTTTTTTTTTACAGAATACAAAAGCAGTTTCTAGTCTAATTCTAGGCTCTATGATTTGACAAGTTGGCAGTTACCAAAGAGAAATTAAACATTTAATAGATTTAAAAACAATCTCTCTCAAAATCAATGCAAATATTTAATGTCCCCTTTAAAATCTGCAATGAAGGAAATTTATCACACATAGCACTAGTCTTGAACAAAATTACAAAACTATAAAACTTAGTATTTTAAGTTATACTATGAAATATCCAGTGTTCTATATTTGAATCAATTTATCCTTTCAAAAACTATGGTTTTGGAAAGCATTGCATTGTTTAAAATTACTTCCTAATTAAAACTTTTCCAGGCATTTGTTTTTTAATCTTTAAAATGGAAAAAATAATATTGAATTTACATGATTTTGAAGATATAGAAATATGTTTGCAAAGCATGTGGCAAAACACTCAGAACTTAATATTTCAAAAATGTTTATTCAAAGCTTAAATCAAAAGAAAAATGATAGGTTTTGTAGCATAAACTATGCTGATTCCTCAGGAAAAAAAAATACTTATTGCTAAGACTCAAAACTGAGTGTTTTGTTTCATGATGGATATCTGAGCATATGTATTAATCTTTCATACTTCCCATAATGCCACTCAAATAACAGCAGAGATTTAAAAATAAGGATGAATCCATGGTAGCACTAGAAATCTGGGAATGGTGCCAGCTGCAGACCAGAACAGTGGGGAATTTCTAGAAGATACAAGGCAGATGGGATCAGACTGATGGTAAAAACCTAATAGAGTTGAACCTGTAGCACTGAAAAGACATGAAGAAAGGCTTCTGATGGAGTGTTCCTCTCAAAATTCCTGAAGAACACCAAGATCCAAGACAGCAAAGACTGGAGGCAGAGTTGGGTAGTAGATGGTGAGTTACAGAATTGCTGTACCGCATTGTACCGTGAGGCTCCAGACAAGAGCTCCCTAAATGAAATGGAGCATCTACCGTAGTAAACTTTCAGAAGACCCTGGGCCAAAAGAAGAAAAAGCATTGCAGTGATGATCCAGATAACTTTTTGTTTCTGTGTGAACCAGCAGCCTCTGCATCCATCAGGTAAACTCTCTAGGTCACCTAGAGGGTTTGCGTGGTTGCAAACACACACCCTCTCTTCCCACAAAACTCCTCTATAAATAGAATTTAAATTCACTCACTTTTTCTGGGAAGACAATCTCTGCTCATCATTACTTACCAATCTCAGTCTTCAATTAGAAGTAAAAATATGTTTCAGAAAATATAACTGTGAAAACAGCTGTTAGACCAAATGAAGGAACTAATATCTGAGGAAATAAAGCTAATGTAAGAAGTCACAAATAATTTAAAAATACACATCATTATAATTCTTAGAAATATGAAAAGATGTTATATCCAAAAAAGGCATGAAGTTACTATTTTTAAAAAAGTATAGATCTTAAAATAAAAACTAAAATAATTTAAATGAAAAAATCAAATGAAAAACTGAGTATCAGAATGATATAGGCTTAAAGCAAGATTCATGAAATGGAAGCTTGTGCTGAGCACTTCTCCAGAGTGTAATGCAACAGGAAAAAAGCATGAAATTATAAGAAACAAGCAGTAACAGAGGACAGATCCAGAAGATCTTGCACCTATCTAATAAGAGAGAACTGAGGAGTAGAAACTATCAAGAAAATGATTGATGAAATTTTACCTGAGCTAATGAAATATTAACAACTTCAAACAGCAAGTACTTGATGAGATTTTTACAGAAATGTTGTAGTGAGGTTGGTGGAAGTTTGTGGAATATAAACTAGATGCCACCTAATAAAATGTGGAAACTCCAAAAGTAAGGAGGAAAATCCATTATCTTGCCAAGTAAGAAAAAAAGGCTGCAAATGGACTAAAATCAGACTGGCATCAGAATTATTTATGTTTTCTCCAAAATAAGATGATGGCGGGAGCAATATCTACACATTGCTAGTGGAATTGCTCCAGCGATTCTTCCGCCTCAGCCTTCCAAGTAGCCAGAACTACAGTTGCGCGCTACCACGCCCGGCTAATTTTTTATTTATTGTAGAGACAAAGTCTCGCCAAGTTGCCTGGGTGCATCTCAAACCCATGGGCTCAGGCGATCCCCTCTCCTCAGCTTCCCAAAGTGCTGGGATTACAGGCTAAGCTACTGAGCCTGGCGAAGTGATTTTTTCAAAAGTATGTAAACTGATAACAAAGCTGAAAATATATAATACACACAGAATGCACTACAGATATTTATCTTTTGTGAAAAACAGATTAAAATAAGTGGATGTTCACATCCTAATATATGAACAAATCAAATATAGAAGCATATTAAAAGAATATTTTTCAATTACCAAATAGGGTTTCTTATAGAATTACAATGATCATTTAACATTACCTACAGTCAGTTGACCTTTGTTAAAGTTGCCAGAGACATACACTGGGGAAAGGATATCCTATTTAATAAATTCCTCTGGGAAAATTGTATTTCCATACGCAGAGTAACGAAAATGGACCCTTACCTCTCACCATATACAAAAATTAACTCAAAAATTAACTCAAGATTTATTAAATAATTATTATTATTATCAGAGTCAGCATCCCATTCTGTTGCCCAGACTGGAGTACAGTGACATGATCATGCCTCCCTGCAGCCTCAGTCTCCTGGGTTTAGGAAATCCTTCCACCTTAGCCTCCTAAAGGGCTGGGACTACAGGCATGTACCACCACGCCCAGCTATTTTTTTTTTTTTTTTGTAGAGCTAAGGTCTGGTTACGTTGCATGGGTTGGTCTTGAACTCCTGGACTCAAGCAATCCTCCTGCCTCAGCCTCCCAAAGTGCTGGGATTACAGGCATGAGCCACAGTGCCAAGCATATTAAAGAATTTAAATGTAAGACTTGAAATTACAAAAATACTAGAATAGAACCTAGGAAAAATTTTTCTAGACATTGGCCTGAGCAAAAAATTCACAACGAAGACTTCAAAATCACAAGTAACAAAAATAAAAATAGACAAACAGGATTTAATTAAACTAAAAAGCTTTTGTATAGCAAAAGAAGTTATCAGCAGAGTGAACAGACAACCTACAGAATAGGAGAACTTATTTACAAACTATGTATCCAACAACAAAGGACTAATATTTAGAATCGACAAAGAACTCAAACAATTTAGCAAGAAAAAAAACACTAAAAAACAGACAAAGAAACAGGCTCGGTGGCTCATCCTGTAATCCCACGGGTTCGAGACCCGTCTGGGCAACTTGGTGAGACTCATCTCTACAATAAATAAAATTTAAAAAAAATTAGCCGGCGTGGTAACGCGCGCCTGTAATTCCGGGTACTCGGAAGGCTGAGGCGGAAGGATCGCCGGAGCCCAGCAGGTCGAGGCTGCGGTGACCGGGAGTGGCCACTACACTCCAGTCTGGGTGACAGAGTGAGACTCCAACTCAAAAAAATAAATAAATAAATAGACAAAGAAATAAACAAATATATATTTTTTAAAAAACTAAGTTGGCAAAGAGCAAGAACAGACATATTTCAAAAAAATTACAAATGGCCAACAAGCATACGAAAAAATGCTCAGTATCACTAATCATCACAGAATTGAAATTAAAACCATAACGAAATAGTATGTTGTACCAGTCAGAATGGCTATTATAAAAATATCAAAACATAACATGTTGATAAGTAGGTAGCAAAAAAGACTTTATACATTGTTGGTGGTAACGTAAATTAGCTACAATTTCTATGAAAAACATTATGGTGATTTCTCAAAGAACGGAAAATAGAATTACCATTTGTTCCAGCAATCCCACTACTGAGTGTCTACCCAATAAAAAGAAAGCATTACATCACAAAGATACCTGCCCTCATGTTTATTGCAGTACTATGCCTATGCATAGTAGTTAATGTATGGAATTAACCTAAGTGTCCATCAATGGAAAATGAATAAAGAAAATGTGAGATACATATCTATATGAGGGGGAACCCTCCCCAAAACAGAATTATCTTTTGGAGGGAAGGTCCCTTGTAGTATACTTGGAATTTGACTAAAGTTTTTATCTGAAAGTTTTGAGAAAGTTGGTCACGATTTGCTGAAGAAACATCCCGAGTTGTGGTAAACAGGTGACTGGTTCTTCCACTATGACAACGCACCTGCCTACACTGCACTGAGTGTTCAGCAGTTTCTGACCAAAACAGCATGACCCTCATGCCTCACCTTCCCTGTTCATCAGATCTCATCCTAAGCAACAATTTTTTTTGTTTCCCCAAATGAAAAAACTCCTCAAAGGGAAATATTTTGCTGATGTGGAAGAGCTGAAACAAAAACAAGCAAAGGCATTAAAAGTCATCAAATTGATGAGTTCAAACTGTTCTTAGCAGTAGAAAAAGCATTTTAATAGGTGTATTGCATCAAACAGAGTATTTTGAAGGTGACTGAAGTTTAAACATGTAAGAATAAATACAGAATTTTAATAAATAAATTCTGGGTCTCTTTCATATATATATATATATATATATATATATATATGTATATAAACACACACACAAACACACACACATATACATGTGTATACACACACATGCAAATACATGCTATGGAATACTACTCAACCATAAAAAAGAATGAAATCATGTCTTTCTCAGCAACATGGACACAACTGGTAGCCATTATCTCAATAAAATAACTCAAACACAGAAAGTCAAATACCACATGTTCCCATCTACAAGGAGGGGCTACATAATGTATATATATAAACATAGAATGTGGAAAAATGGACATAGGAGACTCGGAAGAGTGGAAGGGGGCAGAGGGATGAGGAATGAGAAATTACTTAATAGGTACAAGACACACCCACTGTACATCAGGTGAAGGTTACACTAAAAGTCTAGACTTCAACAATACACAGTATATCCACGTATCAAACTGTACTTGTACCTCCTAAATTTATAAAAATACAAATTTATTAGTATAATTCAGTTTGTTAACTGTTTATTGACATGATCATCTAGAAATAAAAAAAAGCCTTTGATAAAATTCAAGGCTCATTTCTGATTGTAATTAAGATGACCTAAAGAAAATTAATTTATCTCTTTTTTTTGAGTTGGAGTCTTACTCTGTCACCCAGGCTGGAGTGCAGTGGCTGCTCCCAGCCACCACAGCCTCGACCTGCTGGGCTCCAGCGATCCTTCCACCTCAGCCTTCCAAGTAGCTGGAACTACAGGCATGCACCACCACACCCGGCTAATTTTGTTGATTTATTGTAGAGATGAGGTCTCGCCAAGTTGCCCAGGAGGGTCTCGAACCCACAGGTTCAGGCAATCCACTCACCTCGGCCTCCCAAAGCGTGGGATTACAGGCTGAACCACCGAGCCTGGCCTGAAATTTACCTTAAATTGATGAATAGTATCTATTAATACAAATAATAAGCACAATAAAGATTAACCACTGAAAATATAGTATAACAAAAATATCTATTATCAAAATAATTATGTGCCATTGTATATAGATAACCAATGCAATAAGACAAGAAAAGAGATGAATCATTAAATATTGGGTGAAAAAAAAAAAGTCATTTTGCAGACTGTATGTTTATCTTGTTAATACAAGACAATAAGCTAGAACAGCAATTAGAACTTAAACAAAAGCACATAAAGGTGATCAGATCAAAGATTATCAAATCAAAATCAATAGTTTTTTAGTAATCACTTTCAAATATTATGAAAAAAGCTTGAGTTTACAATTGGAGTAGCAAATCTATAATTACTAAGAATAAACTAAACAAGAAATTTACCATATCTATATAAATGGGTGAACATTATTCTAAAAGTATAGATTTTTGTAAATTAAGCTATTGAGTTGTTAAAATCTTGTTTGAATAATTCGATAGCTTAATTCCCAATTTTTTCAACTGAAATTTGGCAGTTAGTACTAAGTTAAGATATAAGTAAATAATTTAATCAAGAAATGTTGAGAATGAATCATGAGAGTGCATGGTGTCTACAAAATAAAGCTACAGCTAGATCAACAGAATAGCAGTACTGGCTGACATATATTAAAACCAAACACTGCACTAGAGTGAAAGTCTATATAGTAAATATTTTTTATCTACAATGAGTCTATATTTACAAATATTGTATGAATACTATATAGCACATACGTAGTAGATATGTGCATATAAGTGTGTGTGTATATAAGTGTGTATATGTACTTAATCAAAAAGTCCCTGTTAACACAATTTTAAGATGAAGAAACTGAACCATAGAGTAGTAACAAACTTAAAGTCATACAACTAGTATTTTTCAAATCTACAGGTGTGAGGAAAGTTACTCAGTTTTCTCATTCAAATAGTAATTGTCTTAATCAGGTTTTGACCAAAACTATCATTTTAGTACCTGAAGCATAGGTTTTCTGAGTTACTCGAAAGAGATTTCATGTGCTTTAGCTCTTAATTAGGCAATTGATAAACTGATACATTTTTAAGGAAAAATAAAGACCCTAGCATTTATTCAGTATTCACAGTATTGAAATAATAAATGAAAAACAAACTCAAACACTAAGCTTCTGATATAAAGCATCTTATTATTTATGTATTTTTAATACTTAAATGGGAATAGTAATGCAAATTTGTAATTATTGCAACAATTAAAAGAAAATATATCTTGTTTACATACTTTATTTGTTGGATGAATAAAAGTATAATCCCAACCCTCAAACATAACCAATACAATAATTTTAATACATTCCTTTTTAACCAGTCTGATTATTGTAATATTAGAATAATAAAACTTAGGAGTCAGCCTGTTTTTACTTACTGTTGTACAATAAACATTTTTAGCATGTTTATGATGCCAATTATCCATGATTTTAAAGTCCTCATATTTCATTGAGTGAAGGCATCCTAATTTGCATAAGCATACCACAACTATTATCATTTTGGGATGTTTTGTTTGTTTCCTTTTTTAAATTAAGCATAACACCCCAATTAGTTTGTACATATGATCTTCTCTATACTTTTAATTATTTTCTCAGAAAATGAAATTCCTGAAAAAAAGCTTATATACATTTGTATTTTTAGAACATATCCCAGATTGCTTTCCAATTATTATGAAAGCAATCATATCAGCAATGTACAAGAGTATCAGTTTCAAACTTTTTGAAACTTTGAATATTTATTAAAGTTACTTTTTTCCAGTTTAAAAGACTCTAAAGAATCATTATTATACTAAAAACTCAAAACAATTATCTTAACATTGAGATTTTCTTTAATAAATGGGGTCTTCTTTTCCAAATTTTTGATGCAGAAAAATTAAGCAACGGAGTGCACAGTTCAAGGTGTTAAGTATACATCCTCTACCTCTCCCTTTTCAGTTTCAGCAAGCTGTCAACAAATGTAGTATTTATTTAAAAGGAGTTCATACATATAGATACAAAATTGTATTAAGGGAACTGATTTGGGAAGAGTACATGGTTCAGTTTAAGATTTGTGGCAAGAGATCATGTCTGACACAGTGTTTTTCAGTCCAGAGAAAGGACTGAGGACTGATGGCCCAAAGCACCTGCCGCAAACCAGCCATAAACTCACCCATTCCTATGAGAAATGGCTACAGGCTAATAGTTTGTCAAAATCTATCTCAATCCACCTGAGAAAAATGAATCATATATTTTTATTTTCATGAAACCTTACTCTGCAAAGTATAATTTGTTTCACTGTCATTTATAAGCTTTGTTGCAAAAACTTGGAGAGAAAAACTGTCAATGCTCTAGACTTCAAAACATCACTAGCAACACACCCTTCGACCTTCAATAAAAAGCTTCAAAAGAAAAAAAAACGCTGTGCTACACTACAAAGATTTAAGAGGAAAGAAATTAAACTATTTTCATTTGCATTCTCCCTTTTGAAATCTTCAATCTTAAAATAAAGAATACATATACTTTCTTCTAGCGGGCCTGAATTATACAGTACTAATGCAGCAATGTACTTAACCTAAGATAAGACCCTGTTAGTACTCTATCTTTTCCTGCAGCATGTCGAATTCAAGGGCTTAGACGTTAATATAGTTTAATTATTGTCACAAGTGGAATATTATGAGGTTTTAAGTTGCAGGAGGGAAGGAAGTCATCAAACAACAATGCAAATGTAGTGTCTCAATATACTCTATTCAATTTACTATGTGTTTGTTGAGTGTCAATTCAGTCTACTATGTGTTTCTTGGCACTATAAAGGAAACACAACTACAAAGCATGATCTGTTCCCTCAAGAAGTTTTCATTTCGGTTAAGAGACTAAATTAAATCACAGTTAAAATTATTGAAGACTGAGCATATCAAATGAGTAAGAACACTTTTCATGTCTTTGCTCTTCTCTTACTATTGGATTTTATTTGATGTTTTCAGCAAAATGAAATATGGAACTTGAAGCCTTAAGAAGAGGAAAAGAGAATATCATGAAATAATGGTTTGTCTTTAACTTGCTAAAGTTTTATCCTGTCTATTGATTGTTTCCAAAGTGAGTTAAAGGACTGAGAAATCAAACAAATGTCTTTAAATGTATGTTGAGTTCAAGCTAGTGAACCTATTAATCATCAGAAGGTGACCTTCTATGCAGAAAATGAGAAGAAACAACAAAAAGGGCCATCAATTCAGGGGAGAGCTAAATTGGCTCAGATCTGAAGTTGCATAAAACCCAAGAGGCATCTCTAATTCCAAACAGCAGACAATTTAAAAATCAGTGCATGTCCCTGAGTGAGTGATCTGAATGTGAACATACAAAGGAAAAATATAAAAATCTTCCTACTTTATATGCTTAGAAACAGTGACAAATGGCTCTTGGGAAGCTTCCATTTAGGAAGAAAACTTTACCAAGGAAGCCCAGATACAAGGGTCTCTATCTTGATATCTATTCTGTCAGAAAGAAAAGGAATACATGCTATAAAGCACAGAAAAATCTAAACACTTGGCGTTTCCAAGAAGAAATAAACTTTCAAAGTCTAAGTAACAGTATGTATCTCAATAAAGAACTCACTTGTTCTGCTTATCTGAAAAGCAGATGGTATGGCAAATAAAAAGAAAAAAATACTTTTCTGATGGTATTCCTTTTTTCAAAATGCTAAGTGAATTCTTCATTCTTTATACTTGTGTTGTTCTTTTTTCTTTTCTTTCTTTTTCTTTTTTGGATAACCATACAAAATGTTTTTCCAGAATGACAATTAAATATAGATTGAGCTGAGAATTATGCATACTTACTCCACTATGTGCAAGTTGCCATTACAAGAACTCATCAGATAACCTTATGTGCATGAGGAGATTTTTAAACAGGCAGAATCGGGCAGCTTAGCTGAATTTCTCAAAACAGTGCAAGTTGGTTGCATAGAAAAGAGGGTTAGGAAGTAATGCACCAGGTTGACACTCACACCTAACTAACTTTATCAAGTTATCTGCGCCACAGTGTGCCACATTTGGTAGAGAGTTCAATGATATATAGTCCCCACATTTAGGAACTTACAGTATAGTTTTAATAATAAAGCCTATATGTGAAGGTTTAACATTTAACTATCAAGCATTGTACTAAGTGCTTTTCTGTGTTAACTCATTCACCACTCCCAATATTGAGAGTCTTAATGTCCCCTCCATTGACTTCTTATAGAACTAGAATCAAACCCAAACTCTGTACGACTGTTTAAAATCCCCATATGATTTAATCCTTTTCTTCCTCGGCAACTTCACTCCTCCCAGGATGATCACAGTGCTTGCTCACACACCCAGCCATACTGGCCTTCTCTCTATTCCTCTAATAAGACAAGATATCGCAAACCTCAAGTCTCCCTGCCTGGACAACACCTCATTAAATCTTTGTAAGTCTGGCTCTTTGGTTCAGTCAGATCTTAGGTAAATAGTCTCATCTTCCACAGAGAGATATTCCATGACCACCCTAATATGGATCCTTTCCACAGTCACTACGGCTTGTCCCCTGGTTTTATTTTTTTAAATCATTTAACATTTCTTGCAACTCTTGATCATTCGTTTTATTCGTCTATCTTCCTCATAGTCTCTGTTGTATCTTGTTCATCACTGTACATAATATACTCAATATAGAAGACATTTGACAATTTTTTCCTGAATAAATTAACAAATCCCTACTTTACAGATTAGTTAGCAGGGACTCAAAGTCATAAATCTGGTAGGTAGGTTAAGATCTGAACCCAAGTGCAGGTGGTTCCAAGGCCGTTTTATTTTTCCTGTAAAGTTATATCTCCAAAATGGTTATGTCATGGTTCATAACATCTAAAACAGAGCCAGGAGCCATTCTGTTGAGACACTCCAGCACATCTTTAGACTGTTGTACCTAGAACTTGCTGTGAATTTTTGAAGATGAGACCACAAACACCACAGTATCTTGGAAAAGTGCTGAATTATCCAACCACCTTTGCAGTCAATCATTTATGGACTCATGTACTGGACAATGACCTAACCAATCAGAATTTTTGACAAACAACTTATGTAATATTTTCTCCTTTAAAACCCTACTCCCCTTCTCCATTAGAAAAACTATTTAATTTCATACTAAGTTTGTATGTCCTGAATTGTAATTTCTAAAACTCCTAATAAAGGCCAATAACTTATTTCTTGCCTTATTTCATCTCGGTTTTGTTGAAATTCCCATACTTCTCATTTGGCTTGTCAAATATTCATACAAGATAGTATATAGGTAAATACAAAATAAATTGAATAAATAGCAAGTATTTATAGAAAAATAACTCTATACTGGCTTTGTCAGAGACAGCTTTCAGGAAGGAGGAAGACTTGAACTGATCCTTGGAAAGTGGGTTGTATTTACATTCGTTGAGAGAAAGAACTAAGTGAGCTCAAACAGAGGGTAAGTTACATGCCATCTCTGACATGGTAGGGAGACCACATTGGTAGAAGATGATGAAAGTACAGAGTTTTAAATCCTTACACCCAAATTTCAGCATGAACATTGACATTTATCAGCTAGGCAACTTAGCAATTACATAACTTCTCTGACTCTGAATTTGCACATTTGTAAAATCTTCTCTGCCTATTTCAGTGTCAATGTGGAGGTTAATAAAAATATTCTCATATATATTTACATATATTTATGCTTTAAAGCACTTTGAAAATGCAAATAACTCTGAAATCTAAAGACATCTCCAGCATAAAATGAAGAAAACCAATTGAAGCTTGACAGCAAGAACAAGTAATGCCAGTCAATGAAGGTAAACAATTTCATAGTAAGAAACTTTTATGACTAAGACCCAATAGAGAATCAAGGAAAGATACTTATAAGGAGAGAACAGCATTCCCATATGTTAGTAAAGTGGTCACCCAGGTAATCTCAAATTATGTTATATTGTTTGTTTCGTTGGTTTTGGTTTTGTTTTTGAGTTGTAGTCTCACTCTATCACCCAGGGTGGAGTGCAGTGGCACACTCATGGCCACCCCAGCGTCGACTTGCTGGGTTCCGGAGATCCTTCCCCTTCAGCCTTCCTAGTAGCCAGAACTACAGGCATGTGCTATCACACCCGGTTAATTTTTGATTTATTGTAGAGACAAGCTCTCACCAAGTTCCCTGGGCCTGTCTTGAACCCGTGGGCTCACGCAATCCACTCACCTCAGCCTCCCAAAATGCTGGGATTACATGCTGAGCCACTGAGCCCGGCCAACTCCTGTTTTAAAAATGAGGTCCTGGGAGGAAAGGGGATGGAAAATGGCCTCTCAGACTCCATTAATATACTATGTATCCATTTTTTCCAAATCAACCTCTCAAATGTACAAGCATCCATTATTGGTGAGATAAATACAATTGAGAGGTGATTAAAGCGAGCAGAACTCAACAACCACTTAGTGGGACTTGGTGAGTTCCTAAGAGAGCACAGAATTTGGGGGACAGCAGCACTTCGATTTCAGGACTGAAGGAATGAAGGCTCCAGTAAGAACACCCACCTAAGACCAGTTACAGGCAGAGTTGCTGTTTCCTGTCAGAAGCCTCTAAGGAATCTCAGCTTAGCCAGGCCCTGGGGCAGTTTTTCAGTGTCTGGAAGCATTGCAGGTAAGCAAATGACTACTAAAGCCAAGGGGGGAAAAAAAGACATAGGAACTGACAACAGCAGGGTATGTCTATGTACTTTATGTGTTGCTCCTTTATTATATCTCTGTATTTTGTCTCATATGGAGTAGTAACAATATTTGGCATAAATATTTAAAGAAAAAAAATTCAAAGATGTGCTTCACACTTTTTAAAAATTTTTTATTTTAAAGATGTAGGGTACAATTCAGGGTTAGATATAAAAATGCTTTTTAATCTCAGAAGAGAAGGAATACAAGGAGTCATAGAAGGCCATCCTCTTATTAACAGGCACAGAACATTGCAGGAATGGTGTCAAGGGAATGCTTGCAAATTGAGCTTGCTGGAGTGAGGGCACAGCAGAGGGCTACTGAGGCAATGAAAAGGAAGGCACTTATTGTTCTATTGTCAATGCTGTCCAGAAGATAATGAAGAAACTAGTTACACATGGGAGTACTGAATCAAGAAAGTGATAAGACTAAAAAGGATTTGTCTTTGTTTGACTAATATTTCCTGAGAAATTATTCCGTATATATCACCATGCTAGGTGCATGAAAACCATCCAGCCTCATAATCTGCCTTCAAGGCACCGACAATCTGGTAAAGGTGTTAGTTCTTCAGCGGAAGGAATGAACTGGATTTAAGTGAGTTGAGAATTATAAATAATGACGTGGCTCAGTGAAATGACAAACTAAAAGATTTTGTTGACAGTCACTGGGAAGGTCAATGGAGATAAAGTCTTTCAAGCTGTCGAATACTAAGTTCCCTCATTTTAGGAGATGTAGCCCTTATGACAGAATCAATGTTTAAAAAAGAAATCTCTATGAGAACTAAATTGATAAATTTTAACCTGTATCATGTGGTATGACACAGGAGTTGTTTGTTACTGGTCAAAGAGGGTCACTTTCCTAGGAGATGGACATGGACAAACAATGAATAGACTCCTTGAAGGCAAGTGTGTGTATGGGAAGTTTGTATCCATTTGAATAGGAAGTGTAGCCTGGGCACATCCCCTTAAGCAGCCAGAGATTCATTTCCTCCCACTCAAGGAGAACAGAAGCACTTGCCATCCACAGAGACAGCTAAGGATCTGTAATGAAGCAGCACAATCGTTCCCACATTGTAATAGAAACTGACAAGATGATGCAGTTGACCTTCTGTCCAGAATTTAGGCTTGCATTATGAGTTACATTTAAAGAGAATTTCCATCAATCAAGTCATTTTCCAATCACATTCTACAAAAGAGAAGAGTTCCCTAAATAAATGTCATCACCCCACAACAGAATACAAATAACACTTAGCCATGTGTTAACTCTTTTAGAGCTATGACTTTAAAGAAAACAGTTTCCAAATACAGAACACTCTATTTTGGTACAGACCAAATTCTCTTGTAACAAAGCCTTAGAGCCTGTTTAGAATTTTTCGAAGCAAAAAGATATGATCTATAAGATATTATTCGAAGGTGCTATAGTGGAATTATCACTGGACAAAGAGGAGAGACCCAGGATTTTGTTAAACTTTCTAGTAACTGTGTATTCAGTCTCTAAGGCCTCAGAGTCCCAATCTCAGATAAACAAATTGAATGCATTATCTTAAAAGTCTCCTGTTAGTCTCAACATTTCTTGACTCTAAAGGAATGACATTTAGTGTAGATTTCAAAAAATTCTAACTTCGATGAAGTTAAATGTGTTGTATTTTACTGTATCAAAAATATCACAAACTACAAATACTATGCTAAAACTAAGAAATACTAATATACCAAAGATGCCGGTGCCTTAAAGGTAAGCGATTAACAATATGTATTTAAATTAACTGTCCTCCTAGATAGTTTATTCATTTTCTTTTTACTAAGCAGTCTTCTTTACAACTCCAAGTTTCTAAGAATCATTCATTATATTCACATTAAATAACAAATATAAACAAGGTTTTGAAAAACTTTGTTTAAAATAATTGTTATTTGCTTACAACCATGAATTTTTAGTGAATTATTACAATGTTTTGTTTGGTTATTTGTAACTTACTCCTGTCTGTGTTTTAAATTTTAAGTAAAGGTACTAACCTTAGTGGTATTAAGTTGACTTTTTTTAAAGGTTACTTACTCCAAAGTGCCACATTATCTCTACTTCTCCTCAATATACAAAAGAGATTATCCACACTTCTGAATTTTGTTCTTTTAGTTTCTTAACCCAGAACAATCATCACCCACCACCCTACTCAAACTGCTCAGCAAAAGCCACAGTAATTCTGAAATTAATAATTCCAATTGTTTATTTTTTAACCCTGCCTACTGTGAAATATAAATTAAGTCGTGGAAAACCACACAAAACAGAAAGGTACAGCCCAAAGACTTATCCCAAGGGAAATACTGATAAAAACATCACTCGGGTCAGGGGAAAGAACGTCACCAGAACCCAACAGATCCCCTAAATTAGGAAATTAGAAAAGCAATCGCTTTCCTAATTTAGAGAATCCATTTTTTTAACATTTCTATCACCTAAACAAGTATTCTCAAGAACTGTAGGTTTAATTAAAACCTGTCTTCATAGTTTATCTAACTTTTCTCACTTAACATCATATTGTGAGATTTATCCTTTTTTTCTTGCATGAACCTGTAGTCACTTTTTTTACTGTATAACATTCCACTTATGAATATACCACCTTTTTTGTTGTTGTTGTTCATTCTACCAGGGATTCATTGGCTTATTTTGAAGTCCTTATCCTACTGAACATCTCCGGGAGCATGTCACAGTGTTGACCCTTGCCATTTTGAAATCATATTTTCTCCAGCAATGTTCTAATTTTTCTTCTTCCACTTTGGTGTTTCTCTAGTGATTTTCACTAGCTGCTCTTCCTCAATGATCCCAGTTAAAACATTGGGCTTCTTTAGGTATCTTTCTTTGTCTGTTCTGACCCTAAACTATTTTCCACTCTTTATCCTCATTCCAGCCTGACCCTTCACTTCCTCCCAGGCATCTTACATAGTTGCCAAACAAAGTTACCCTCTAACCATGCTATTCTCTTTTTTCCCTTGGGTCTTTTCATGTGCTGCTCCCCCAGCCTGGAATTCTCTTTCCCATTTTTAACTTTCATATCAAATGTTTCTTCCTGTGAAAAGTACAAGGACCTCTGGGCAATTATAATTGCTCCCTCATCTGTGTTTCCCAAGTGCATTGTGCAATCCTCTGTGGCAGCCTTGTTGATGTTCTATCATAAACATTTGTTTGTGTCTATCTCCCTCACCATGGAACAGGAATCTTGCTCTACTCTCTGTATCTTTTGGGAGTTCTTGATGTGTGTTGCTAACATGAATAAATCTGTTTACTTGGTAATCTTTGTGAGTTTCCTGTGCTAGGGAAAAACCTCACAGCATTCCCATTCATGCTATGCTCCTCTGGCAAAGCTGCATCAAACTTTTATACAGTGGGAGTTAAAGGTGAGGTTCCCTTGGAAGCAGACTATGAGATGGACATGAGTACACAGGATGTTTATTACAGAATGCTCTTGGAATCAGCACTGCAGAAAGGAAATGGAAAGAAAGAGGAAGAAGGAAGTTTGGACAGAGGATGATATCAAGCAGTAACAGTCTCATTGGAAGCCTTAGCTGATGCTGCAAGAGATTCTGAGAATGTGCCAAGGTGGGGTGAGAGAGCCAAGTATTTGTGTCCCTACACGTGCCTCAGAAGGGGGTCATGACCTCTTTGGCCTAGGCAACCAGTCTGTGGCCTGTTAAGAACTGGGTCACACAGTAGGAGGTGAGTAGTGGGCAAGCAAGCAAAGCTTCATCGGTATTTACATTCACTCCCTATCACTAGCATTACTGCCTGAGCTACATCCCCTGTCAGATCAGTGGAGGTATTAGATTCTCATAGGAGTGCAGACCCTATTGTTAACTGCGCGTGCCAGGGATCTAGGTTGTGTGCTCCCTGTGAGAATCTAATGCCTGATTATCTGAGGTGGAGCTGAGGCAGTGATGCTAGCACTGTCTCCCATCACCTCCAGATGGGACCGTCTAGTTGCAGGAAACAAGCTCAGGGTTTCCATTGATTCCATATTATGGTGAGTTGTATAATTATTTCATTATATATTACAATGTAATAATAATAGAAATAAAGTTCACAATAAATGCAGTGAACTTGAATCATTCTGAAACCATCCCTCTCCCCACTCCCATCCCACCCGTGGAAAAATTGTCTTCCATAAAATTGGTCCCTGATGCCAAAAAGTTTGGGGACCACCACATTACAATATAAAATACTTTTTAAAAGAATTTCACAAACCAATCTCCTAAGTTTTATATAATACCCATTAGTTAGGATTTCCAATGACTCCGATACACTTATAACATTATGCAAAAGTAGTACTTGCCAGTTTCATCATATTTGGTATAAACATTTCTGTTCTGTTTTATAGCCTTGGTTTTGTTCCCTCTGACATTGTGCCAGTAGTCCAAAGGGACAGCCACCCCATGCAGAAGACCCTCAAAGGCCATCATAGAAGCTGCACAGAGAGACCCCTGCAGTGAGAGTCATGTATCTCCATTTGAAAAGACTAAGGTGACAGGAAGCTAGGTATTTGGTTGTTCACCAGTTACGTTAATGAAGTGCACAGTTCAGTATTCTCAGCCACATTTCTGTGGATGTTGGAAAGAAAAATTTTTAAATCTCAACTAAGTTCCAAAGCATCTGAATATCAGTTTCTTCACAAGTTTTTTTTTCTCCATTATTTTAGACACCTAAAAGTGTAAAAAAAAAAAAAAAGCAGGAAGTGCGTACTTGTATGACACTCTCTTGGGCAATCTCAAGATATAAGCTGCCAAACTAAAAGAATTTCTTAAATGAAAAAATAGTTACTATATCTCAGAAAGGGTAAAATTTTGCAGCTATTCTATTCCTCCTAAGATAGTTCATCAAATTACCAACATATCAAGCATGTAGGTGCTCCAAAAGGGACAGAACCAAAAGATGGATCACTGAAAATATCTGTATTGGAAGAAGAGTTTTCTGATAATGGCATAATAAAAGAGTTCTGTGACTTCTAGATTTCTGAAATGAGTAAATAAGTGAAGAGCAGTGCTTTCAACCAAGAAAAGATATATAAGAGGAGGAGCAGGTTTGGAAGGAAAAAATTACAAGCTCAGTTTTGCAAATACTGAGCTGAGATGCTTGGACTCTATTCAATGAAGATATAAGATAATTTTAGATATGTCAGTCTACTGAGGACTGGACTGGAAACATGAATTTGGTAGATACCAATTTATAGATTCATTCATTCATTCATTCCCCATTCAGTAGCTACGAGCCAGGCACCATGCTGGGTCCTAGACATAAAAAAGTTGGTGTGCTAAATGATAGCTTATGTTGTGAGAGGTGATGAAATCATGCAAGAAAGGATAGAAAAAGAGTGAAGAGGACCAAAAACAGGGCTCCAGAGAGGCACCAAATGGAGGATATGGACAGTCGGAGAGAAAGCTGAGAAGACTCAGAAAGACAGGTTAGAGAAATTAAAAGAGAACCAGAGAGGAATGAGGTTCAGTATTCAAAGACGAGACAAATATTGGACAGAGTTTAGATGCTTGCATTAAGTAGACTTTCCTGTAAGGAACTTGCTCATCATGACCTTGGACAATGAAAGTGTCATCCCAAGCCGGGCTTGGTGGCTCAGCCTGTAATCCCAGCGCTTTGGGAGGCTGAGGTGAGTGGATTGCCTGAGCCCGCGAATTCGAGACCCACCTGGGCAACTTGGCGAGACCTCATCTCTACAATAATAAAAAATTAGCCGGGCATGGTAGCGCGTACCTGTAGTTCCAGCTACCTGGAAGGCTGAGGCGGAAGGATCACCGGAGCCCAGCAGGTCGAGGCTGCAGTGGCCGGGAGCAGCCACTGCACTCCAGTCTGGATGACAGAGTGAGACTTCAACTCAATAAAAAAAGAAAGTGCCATCTCATCTGTGATAACAATATCTGGTTTGTAAAAGCAGTGACTATAAGGTGCTGCCCCTCCCCGAAAAGACACTCAATTAGTTATCTATTGAGTATAAAATAAACTGTTAATTTTATCACTGATATTATTACTATATTATAATTTTTATGGCTATTAATAATATGCTTACATTATCAGCAATGTTCTAAAAACAAAGTCAACTTAGGACTTTGAAATATCGTCCCTGGCAGAGCAGGTGCAGTATAGTGTTAGAAGAAACCAGATCACCACTGGTTGGGAAATGACTGACTCAAATGGAAGAAGGCAAAGACAGAAGTTAGTCCAAATTGTTGGCTAATAAAGGGAAAAGAAAGGAGAATAGACAGAGAGATACTACAGGATTTTTAAAAACAGACACAAATTATGTTCATATAATAAGGTGACTTGCTCAGTGGAAGGAAAAACAGTGAGGATATAAGTTAGAGAGAATAAATAATGAGCAAGGTCTTAAAAAGATTTCGATGGGCTATGATCAAGAGCAAAGGTAGATTTATGACAGTATCCAAAAATATAAAGTCCCTTGGGAAAAGTCCAACAAAAATGTATAAGACTACTACAAGAAAATTATAAAATGTTATTGAATTACATTAAAGAAGACTTCAAGAAATGGAAAAGCATACCAAATTCATAGAATGGAAAACTCTTGTATATAAATATTTCTTCTGAAATTAATGCATTGATTCAATGAATTTCATATTTGCAACCAGTTATTTCAGTGAATATGTGGAAGTTTACACAGATTTTTTAATTAACATGTCATTTGAAAGACCATGAATCACTAAGACACACTTAAAAAAAATAGAAAGAACTTGTACAAATATCAAGACCTATATAATGCTGTAGTAATCAAGATGGTGAACTTTTATTGCAAGGATAGACATTTAGACCAAAGGAATATAATTGAGGTCAGAAACAACTCTCCACACAAAAAATATACTTGATTTATAACATATTAGCACTCCAGAGCAATGGAGAAGAATACTTTTTAATTATTGGAACTGTAATAATTATCCATACATAAAAATAAATTCTGGCTCAATGAAAAACTTAAGTAGAAAAAGCAAAATTTTAAAACTTTTAGAAGGAATTATATGCAAATATTTTCATAATCTTGGTGCAAGGTCTTTAACAAGACAAGAAAAGCAGTTACCATAAAGAAAAACAAAATACTGATTACATTAAAACTAAGAACTTCTGCTTATCATAAGACTCCATGAAAAAGGTAAAAAGATAACCACAGAGTGGAAGAAGATATTTGCAAACCAATACTACTTAATCTCAATACCTATCAAACTTAATGAGAAATATAAATAAATAAAAAATATAGGCAACCCAATAGAAAAATAGGTAAAAAGCGTGAAAAGAAGTTTCCCAACTCTGAAAATTCAAATAAACAAAAACCTTATATATATATAAAAAAAGATACTCAACCTCAGCGGTAGTAGAGTAAATAGAAGTTAAAACAATAATGAAAAAAACAATAATGATTACACTCTGTCGGTGACAGAACAAGATCCCATCTCTTTAAATAAATAAATGAATATGAGTTAACACTTAACACCCTTAAGACTGGAATAATGCAAAAGTATAATATCAAGAATTGGTCATAATTTTGGGCATCAGGAATTATCATACATGGTTATGAATGAATATAAATGTATACACCCACTTTCGAAAACAGTATGATGCTATCTAGTATAGTTGAAGCACACACACTCTTTGACTCAGCAATTCCATTGCGAAGTTTATACCTTTAAAAAAATGCAAGCACCAAGACACATTGTTCAAAATACCTCCGAATTGAAAACAACCCAAATTACCTTATTAATAGAATAGATAAATAAACTGTGGTAAATTCATTTAAAGGACACTGTACAGTATTAAAAATGAATAGATAAACTAAAGTCACATTCAAGAGCATGAGTAATTTTTACCAACATTAGGTTAAGAAAAACAAGCCACAAAAGAATATATAAAATATTATTCCATTTATATATATTTTTTAAAAATAGAAAAACTAGTCTTTTTGCTTAGGGATGCATACTTTGGTGGCAAAATGATAAAGATAAGCAAAGACAGTATTACTATAAAAGTCAGGGTAGTGTAATTTCTAGAGGAAAAGAGTGAGTTTGCAGCTGGCAAGAATTCACAGGGAGATGCTTGTGCTTGACTAGTTTTCTCTCACTCTGCCTTCAGTAGCTATTCCAAGTCTTCTATATAAAATGTTCTGTTTCTTGGTCTGGGTAGCTTTCTCCCAGGTATTCGCCTTATATTTATCTTTAAAACTGTCCATATGTGTTCTATGTACTTTTCTGGGTGCAAGTTATATTTCTCAATGAAAAAATATGAAAAATTAAACAATAAAAATAAATAAATATCTTAGTAGCTTTAAGAATTATTTTTTTAAGAAAGTAAAAAATGTGAAAAAAAATAGGTGGTAAGATGAATTTTAGGTTATAGTGGAAAGTAACACTTAATAACTTATGGTGAAAATTGGCCATAATCTATACAACATGCTTAGCTATACATCTAATACAAAAAAGTATGACAATTATAGTATCTATAAATAAGAACTCATGTGAAAAAACAAAAATGCTATTAAAAGCTAGACGTTTTCTTTCAATTCAGAAATATTTCAAGAAATGTTCTTACTACTTCAGATTATTACATTTATTGTTACTGGTAATCATAGTGCTTTGTGTAGATTTTCTACAGGAGAACAATTTCAATATTCTTTTCAGATGTGTAAGCAACTTACCAAGGCATTTGGTTACATGTTAACCTATTGAAATAAATGATTTGATCCATATATTCTAAAGTTTAGCATGTGACTATATTAAAAATATAGATATAAATATCTATATCTTAGATATTTCATTTTCTTCCCTTGTTTTTTAGTATCTAATTTGAAAGATTGGGTTGGTACTCAAATCAACTGAATTAACCACTCTAGCTCATCAAAGAATGACTAATTGTAAGACTTAGAGGCAATATTTTATTCTTTTAAGTAGTATCACTTCCTTAAATATTTATGGAACTTGTGCACTGTGATGAGTATTGTACTAGGTATAGGAGTAAAGAGTGCTAAACAGGAGAGTAATGCTTGGCCAATGAGGAGATCATGAAAATTAAGTCCAATAGATCAATATGAAATAAACTAATCATTAGGCAAAGCTGATGTAAGTGCTAAATAGAGGTATGAGTAATAAACTGTGAGAATATTTAATTCAAACTGCATAGATAATCTAGGTTTGGCTCTTACCACTGAATGACAACTTCCTTGGACACTCCAGTGAGATAACTGCAGTAACAGAGCATAGAAGTTCAATGTTCAAGTATCATAAAGGAGACTGATGGCTGGGTGCAGTGTCTCACATCTGTCATTCCAGCACTTTGGGAGATCAAGGTAGGAGAATTGTGTGACCAGCCTGAGCAACAAAGGAAACCTTGTCACTACAAAAAAAAATCAAAAAAGTAGCCAGATGTGATGGCATGAGCCTGTAGTCTCAGCTACTTTGGAGACTGAAGTGGAAAGATTACTTGAGCCCAGGAGCTAGAGGCTGCTGTGAGCCATAATCGTGCCACTGCATTCCAGCCTGGGCAGCAGAGTGAGACACTTACTCCAAAAAAATGGAAGTGGGAGGATTGATGCAGCTTAAGCATTCATTTTGTGAGGAAAGAAAGAGGGAGAAGATACCGGATAGAAGATACTGGATAACCCATCTTTGAAGGCTTAGATATAGCTTTAGTTTTTATAAAAGTAACTGGCTTAAACTGGCTATAACACAAAACAGAAAAGTATGACCCATCATGCAGTGTTGCAAATGCATACCAGAATTATAAGCTTTTTATGAAATTCTATTTAACAAATTTTCTCACCCACATTTACTTGTTATTTTAGGTATTCTCTACCCTGTACTAGCAAACACCTATTCTGAATCTTCATATTCAATTCACAGGATTAAAACTATTTTCCACTAAAAAATTTTAGAATCGTCAAAAAGCAACTAATTTAGCCAAAACATGAATTTAAAATAAAACAATATTTTAAAATACAGATTGGAAAAGTTTCCTGAAGGAGCATGTCTAAGAGATGAGGAAAAGAGTAATACCAGACTTTACTTCTAAAAACCCCCATTAAGCAAAAAGTCTCCCTCAAATTTATCATATTATCCCACAGATTGTCGCTATTTTAGTTCTTGAAGAAAGATGAAGTATGTACAATATGTGTATTATCAATTTTGTTGAGGCGTGTCCCATAAGCAGAACCACCTTTTAACCCAAATCTTTTATTTCCCCAACTTACTATTGCCACTTATATAATCAAGCATAACTGTCATTCCCTGGCATAGCAGAACATGACATTTTTTGCAAGTAAGCAACAATCTGTGAGCAAAAGTAAATTCACAGCGTGTTTTCAGACCAAATATCATCTGTTTCCTGTACTACACACAAATGCATTTCAGTGGATAGCATTAAATGCTACTTAATGTTATAGCAAATTATCTCTTTTTTTGAGACTCCAAACTGTCTTCTAGCTAAAAAATTATATCGTTACTCAAGCATGTTCCTATGATGAATTTTTGCTACTCTTCCTGAAAATTAGTTCCCACCCAACATCATTCCTCAATCAGTTAACAGAAGACAAAACAGTTGTCTGTGTGGTCATGGATGATAAGCCAGCAAGTGAACAAGTAAGGAATTGAAATAAGGGGACTTTTTTTATGGTTATGATTAAGTTCATGCCATTAATATTGTATCTAAAAAGCAAAAAGTTTCTGTGTGGGCATATGATATTATGGCATATAAAAATTGTGTGGGATACGTAACCTCCACCTCCTTTAAGCAGGTCAGCAGCTGGGATTGCTCCCTCCCTTCCTGTGCAGCTGATGACTGCAACTAATGGTTGCAACCTGCAGCAAGCCCCTTCCTCTTTTTTTTAAACATATTTTTTATTATAAAATTGTGGGGTACAGTTAAGTGTTAGGTATACAAATGTGCATCGTTCAGGCACCCTTGTTAATAAGGGGTGTCTCCCTGTCCCCCCCACTCCTCTTAATCAGTCTGCATTTTAAATTTAAAAATTAAGTTGGACTAGCTAGTCTCCAGGTCTCTTCCATCCTTCTGAATCTATGAAAGAAAGTAAGTTTTAAAAGAATGGTGATAGTATCACAGATGTGTATGCATATGTCCATATTCAGCAAATTGTGTACATTAAGCATGTGCAGGTTTTTATGTATGTCAGATCTGTTATAATTCAATACAGCTGGGGTTTTTTTGGTATTTGAAAAAAATTTAGCAAAGCTGACAGAATCTGGATAGTTGTAGGTTTTAGGCTGATTAGAACAAGATATTATTTCGTCTAAGTATCCTTACCTGAGTAAATAATAAATCTGAATCTTAAGGTCAGAACCTTATCTGGAGAAAGGGAATGAAGTTCACACCTAGGGTGTCTGAAATAGAATGGTTGGCCTCTGGAAGAGATGAGTTCACCATCACTGGAGGTGTTCAAGGAAAAACTGGGAGATCACTTGGCAGGGATGTTATAGAAAGGCTGAGAAGCTAAAGTCAAGCTCCCTCCAACCTTAGTATAAAATGCCACCCTAAGTAACTGTACCAGAATCCAGAGTCTTTTACTCTCATGAATGTCATGGCAGAATTGCATCTCATTATTCATCCAACACATTTATTATACCTGACCCCAGGCCAGGCACTAAGCAAGCCCTATCAGGCATACAAAGATGATTCAGAGACTATTCTGAATTCCTGAGAGACAAGACAGGAACATGATAGCTACCAGGCAAGCAGTGATACATGATACAGAAGAAGCATGGGGGAAATATGAAGGTATTTCCAAGAAGGGAGAGATTACTGCCAGCTTCACAGAGCAGAGATGGAACACTAATGAAGAAATTGTAAATGAGAGAAAGATGGAGAAAAGCAAAGGGTGCAGAGTGGAAACGAACAGCTCCAGAATCTCTGCCATTCTGAAATTCCATATACTTCACCAATAGCCAAGAACACCACGAAAATGAGCACCAAAATGTTGGCCCCACTGGCTTAAAGTGCTAAGTCTGCCCATTTTTTTGATCCTAATAAGCTAAACAAGCAAGAGCCAGTGGAGTACATCCTGCCATCAGGAGAACTTGGACCAGAACAGGAGTTCACACTGGGTGTGGAATCAGAATCACACTTTGGTGGTCTGAGTGATGCCAGCAAACTTAAGGCATCTCATGCAATTTCAATTGCAAGGCCAAGTTTTATAAAGAGATATAGTGTTAGATAAGACTTTTATTCCATGGACATTGACTTGAAACTTTTATTTTAATGATACATACACATTCATGATGGTGTTGACCTTATGTGAATCTCCATCCCTTTGGTGACTTATTAAATAATATACTACTCTCCAAACATGTGAATTCACATAATCGTTTTTAATTTTGATTACCTATGAAACTTTACCTTTGGCTCTGTGAAGGAATTTTCTTGTGGCAGCTCATATATGATTTCAGACTTTGTTTTATTGAACCACTGCCTGGTTAAATAAACTATTTAAACTAGTACATGATTCTCAGCATATTTTCTGAGACTTGAGAGTTCAGTCATGAGTCTGTAGTAGATCCTTGATGACATTTTTGAATGAGTATTGATTATGCTCCTATTCCACTACAAGCAAGTATATGGTCTGAAATGAGTCTCTCAAGGCTTTGCTACCCTTGAGTAACAAAGTACCATTGAGAATAACTTTTTTTTAGTATTTGACATCATCCCATTAACAATGAAATGATTAATTATGCATACATAGGGAACCTAAGTATCTTGTTTAAAATTCAGACCTTCTAGTGTTACCAAACTTAGTAAATGATTAATATAGTGTAGAAAATGTAATATCTTGTAGCAGTCATGCAAAGATAGTTTGGGGATTGATTCCAGAACTTATGGCATAGAAATGCTAATAATATACAAATAGAATTGTAAGACCACAGTTCTATTTTAATGTAGTAACGACCAGAAAAGACTAAGCCCTTGACTAAAGCTGCTGCCTGCTTTTTAATTAGAGGAGACCTTCCTCAGTTGGGAAAAGGGAAGGTCACCACAGATTTTTTCATTCCTAGTAACCACACTTCCTCAACAGTTTGGTGCTGCATTTTCATACTTTGCACTTTCTCCTGCTTATAGAGACCTGGTATTCATTGTGTTTAGTTATAATTTAATAAGGTTAATGAATTGCTCTTTTTTTTTTAAGTTGCAATCTCACTCTGTCTCCCAGGCTGGAATGCAGTGGCACTCTCACGGCCACCCCAGCCTTGACTTGCTGGGCTCAGGCAATCCTCTGTCTCAGCCTTTCAAGTAGCTGGAATAGAGGTGTGCATCACCATACCCACCTAATTTTTTTTTATTTATTGTAATTATGAGGTCTTGCTGAGTTGTCCAGGCTGGTCTCGAACTCTTTGGTTTAGGCAATCCTCTCGCCTTGGCATCCCAAAGTTCTGGGATTACATGTGTGAGCCACCATACTCAGCCAATTGCTCTTTTTTGTTAAAGACTTCTTTGTCCCTAGCTTTATCAGTATGCATCCAAGATCTATCTGTATCCAAGATATGTCTGTATCTAATTGGCTTGTAGCCAATTAATCTCAGAAGAGTTTCGGAGTTTTTGATTTTTGTATACATTCTATTAACTGAAGAAAACATTTCATTTCTTGCCCCTAAAATTCTGTAGAATTTTACTTGTTATCCTCAGGATCATTTTATCCTATGTTTTCAGAGGTCTGATATAATAAGATTCTTAATACAGTTTTAATATTCATTCCTTTTTATTCAAGTAGGAGAAAATCAATACAGAAATGAGAGACTATTGTCCTAATTATGATGAAAACTGCTATTTGTACATCATAAATATTATTTATACTCATAAATAGCACCTATGAGAGTGGCTCTTGGTTCCTGGCAGTCCCTTATTAAGAACCTTGATAGATTTGTATGTGCATGTTTTGGAAAAGGAGCTGGAGAAATCTGAATTTTTTAGTAAAATAAAGATTGAAGTATTTAGAATTTCTAGAGAAATATGAGAAGAGGGAGTAGGAAACAAGAATATAAAATGAGGGGAACTCACCGAAGGATACAAAACAGTAATGTATGGGCCTGGGACCAAGACAGGAAAGACTTTAGTAAGGGCCAATCACAAGGGATTTTGAAGAACAGGAATGTATAATATGAATTGTTTTTGACTCAGTTATCAAGGGACTCCTCCTCTTGACTATTAACAGTGAAACCTAGTGTACTCACAAATGCTTTCAATGTAAGTAAATGAACAAATATTCTGAGAAACACTTCTGAATTAACTGCATTAACTGAATTAACTTGGAACCAAGTCAGCACACATAGAAGCAGGAGGCCAACGGTCAGAGAAGGTCATGAGAATAGAAAGCCCTAGAGACTGACAGAACTCTTCCAAAGACACAGAATCTTACCAAAATTTTGAGTGGCAGCAAGGTTTTCCCACCTGACATTCTATTTTGCATATTTCCAACTAAATATGCTTCTGTTTTGAATATTTATTGCTGTGAGAAGAACCTAAAGCAATATACATGGGCTCTGGTCTCAGGAAGATTCCAAAGTAAAAATAAAGATAAAAAAACCTTTTAAAAAAATACATAAGATGAATAATGCAGTGAAAGAGCCTACTCCTGCTCACCCCCCATTCTTTTCAAAACCAAAACTTAAGACTTTACTCTCACATCTGGAAAGGAGAAGAATGGTATTACTAGCAATGTTTCATACTCTTTGTTATGAACATTTTTCCTCCCCTGAGAGAGAGAAAAATAAATAAATTTGTTGATTTGTGAGACCCTAACTTTCACTGGTCAATGGTTCCAGTGGGAGGCACATCGCCTCAAAAGTTAAAAGTAAGGTCAATGCTCTTCACTCGCTTCCTCTTGGTTTTGCTTCTTCAGATGCAGCAGACATCAGGCTTCCAGTTTCCATGCAGTAAGCCCTCTTGGGTGTGCATCACAGCATCTTACCTGTGACAAGATGGATAAATTCAATCTGGGGAGAGACAGAGGGCCTGCCATAGTCCTCAATCCAAGAGCACAAATGAATAAAGCAAATACTCCATGTCCTTGTGACTCTGTATGTATAAATTCTCAACCAGATCTATGAAGGTAAGGAGAAATTTTACTGTAAATCTAATCTGTAAGTATGTGACTCCAAGACCTTAAGAAAATGTTGATTATCAAATGATGAATGCAGGCAAAAATGACCAAAGTGAGAAGTAATGACTACCTGAAAAGGGTGAAGAAGGTTGGTGCTATGGACTGCATGTCTGTGTTCCCCCAAAATTCATGTTGAAACCCTAATCTCCCAATGAGATTATGTCAAGTGTTGGGACCTTTGGGAGATTATTAAGTTGACATGAGGTCATGAGATGAGGTTCTCATGATTGCAATGGGGTCCTAATAAGAAGAAAAAGAGATTAGAGTTCACACTCTGAGCCCTGTAAGAGTAAAGAGAGAAGGTAGTGGTCTACAACCAGGAAGCAGGCCTTTATCAGACATTGGACCTGCTGGAGTCTTGATCTTGGCCTTCCAAGTATCTAGAACTGTGAAAAATAAGTATTTTCTGCTTAAGCCACCCAAACTATGGTACTTTTGTTATAGTAGCCCAAACTTTTGAAGACAATTGGGAAATGAAGAAGTGAAGTATGGCTTTGAAATTATTTCAAAGAAAAACTCACATCCTGGGTAATTAGTGAGATACTTGATAAACAGAGGTTGGTAGCATGGAATCTCAACAACTCAGATGCCACCATGTTTGAATCTCTTGAGCCTGACTTTTCTCTGAGTTTGCAAAGTACCTCCAATGACATATGACACTAATTAAAATATTTTAACTCCCCACCTCCCTTAACCTGAGTTTCTGAATTCTATTAAGATTTCATGGATAGATTTCTTCACAATTAACTACAACCTCAGTTTATCTGCTGAGTTCCATATCAACATTTCAAAGCTATTATTCAATATTCTAGCTACTAATTAAATTATTTTTCAAAAATGCAAATGCTACAAAAATTATTTTCCTCTCAAAACCTTAGCTCCAGTCACTTTCCCTAGTGTCCTCACCACACTTGACTCCTCATTGCTCCCTGAACACATCATGCAATTTTATGACTCTTCCTTTATTTATGTTGTTCCTCTGTCTAAAATGCCATTCCAACTACCAAAAATTAGCAGCCTCTATTCATCTGTTAAAGCTTAACTTCAATGTCATATCCCTGTTTCCCAACCATCCACCCCAATTCCCATCAGAACTAAAGACTACATCAACTATGAAGAGTCTTTTATGTATACCCTACCATAATATCAAAAGGGGTACTCAACTGTCCCCAACTCCTCATATTCCCATAGAGGAAAGGGAGTTCTACTTCCTGGGGGGAGGTACTCTCTGCCTCTTTAGTTACACTTGCCCAAGGGAAAAGAGATGTCTCAGATCATGACAGAGGGAAGAGAGAACTCAGACAAACAAGTCAGCTTCTTTCTGTTTTTCAGAAATCAAAGTCTTCAAGACACGCATATTTTCTTCTCATTTACGACCAGAAAGGTTCTGCCTTTCCAAGGCCTGATGTTTTGAGTGGATAAGTTCAATTCACAGACTGGGGAGCATAGGAGAGAGACTGAGTGTAGCTATAGGTCAAGCGGCATACTCCAATGCATCGTTAGCAATCAAAAAGCAGATTTTTCTTTCCCCGTCATCTGTTTGTACTCCTATATGTACTTTTTGTTTTTGTTTTTTCCAAATTCAGGAGGTGAAGAGGAATGTCATTGATTGACCCTGTCCAGCCCTAACTTGTGGGCTCATGGACCAGAAATCCTGAGAGAGAAGCCCTGGGCCAAAATATAGGCAGGCATAGAAAGGCAGGGAAGAAGTCAGGAAACTTGAATGCCTTGGTAACTCTAAGTCACCTGGGTTTAGACTTCATTGGTTTCCTGTGCTTTTATTGTCATTGTGTGGCAGGTTTTTAATTGTTGAGATGGTGTGGGACTTAGCAATCATAGTCTGTGTGGTTTCCTGTGACTGAACTCGCCCTGACTCCTGCCTACATAGCTATGGCTCAAAGCCACCCTATAGGGCAGGGATTACATTACAGGTAAGAGAATTTCTTTTGCTCCAATAAAGACTAAACTTAAAGTAGGCAGACCTTTAGTGTAAAGGCTTTTTAGGCACTTGTGGGAAGACCAAGTTTAGCTGATTTTATTGTATTTCTCAGTCAGATCTGAAGGCTGGGTCTTTAAATTGCAGAAGCAACTAAATTACAGTCCTCGGAGTTCTACTAAAATAGGTCTCATGCCAGGCATAGGTAAATAGTACTAAATATGTTGCCCCAAATTGCATTTCACTGTATATTGTCCTGAAATACAACAAGAGTTAAAAATAAAATTATGGAAAAACCAACCTATTGGCATCATGAAACCTGTTGACAAGTTTTGAAGAGTCACTCTCAAAACCCATAACCTCAAGGAGGCTGTGATTTGATTTTGCAATAATCAAGAGACATAGCTTTGGACTTTAAAGATTTACTATGGCCTCACACAGAAAAGGGACATGGATGCTGTTAACAAAAATTTTAATTTTTACCATAAAACTTTTATAGAAACAAAGTAAAAAAAAATTGATTTGGGTTTAAAAAAAAACTCTGTAAGATTTACAGGACTGAAGGTTAATATCTATAATATACAAATACATATTACAAACTAAAAAGAAGACCAAAAAAACTAAGAGAAAAATTTGTCAAAAGCTATAAAAGAACAATCCACAGAGAGCTGACCCTTGTAATCAAGAAACATTTTTTTAAAATACTGAAACTCAATGATAAGCAGTGAAATTTAAAGTAACAATGAGATATCTCTTAATTCTCTTGAGACTGAAAAGAATTATAAACCCATTAGGGCCGATTGCTAGTGAAGATATAAGAAAAAAATATAGTCTCACACATTGTTGGTAACATGTAAATCATTAGTACTTCTTTAGAAAAAAATCTGGCATCACCTATTAAAATTTAAAAGAACACACAACAAATAATCATACTTCTGAAAATTCTATCTTATAAAATAAAGGGATCAATATATAAGGATATATGAACAAAAGTAGTTATTGACTATTGTTTCTAGTAGCAAAAATAAATAATTAAAATTGGGGTATGGAGAATAACAAGTCATCATGCATTTGTTGACCTGAAACAACACATATTTATTATTTGGTAGATTCTGTGGTTTATAACTCGAGAGGTACAACTTAGCTGGATCATTTGTTTGGGGTCTTGCAAGGTTCCAACTGAAGTGTCATTCAAGCTGCATTTTCATTTGATGGTTTGACTGGGGAAGAATCTGTTTCCAGTATCGCTCTGTTGGCAGAATCCACTGCCTTGAGACTGTACGACTGAATGAGAACTTTGACTTCCTGCTGTTTCTTGGTTAGAGGCTGCCCTTATCTCAAAGGTCACCTAGTCTAGCCAGATGGGCTTCCTCAACATGGCCACTTACTTCATCAAGCCAACAAGAAGAGTTTCTTGAGTTAATCTGCCAGCAAGACTGAGACTTATGTAATGAACGATGACAAGAGTGGCATCCCGTCACCTTTGTCATATACTATGAATTAGAAACAAGTTATGGGTCCTGCCCACACTCAAAGAGAGAAAATTTTACAAAGGTATGGATTCGAACAATGGTCACCATGGGCTTGTATCTCCACTAAAGTTAAATTTCAGTGATTCAGGAAGGCTAGGTAAATCGTCACATGTTTATACCACTGACTTTTATTCGGTATTACAAATAATACATTCAGGCTGTATCACATGGTTTTATAGGATTTTCAAAAGTATTATTGAATGAGGAAAGCAAATACAGCAAAGTTGAATAATATGATTCCAAATTTATAAAACAATCATTTTTTTCACTCATGGGTTCCAAAGGTCTCAGCCAGTAGAAGAAACACAACAGTTTTTCTTAAGAGATGTACAGATGTGAGAATTGGGGAAAACTGCTCCTAAAAAGCAAATTTCATAGGGCTCTTTTATAGCTGAAGGCACACTGATCAGTCAGTGCAATAGGAGACATACTCATGGAAGGGGAATTACTCCCTGTTAATGGTAAATTCACCTTGATAAACAATTTCTTATAGCTGAGTTTAACTTATAGATCATGGTGTCTGAACTAATGGCATACACCAACATCCTGGTAAGACTTAAAACAGGATTTTCTCTGTCCACCTTCCTTTCTTCAAATATCATGGAATTTCCATTAGAATCCTTGGCCACAGTAACAGGGATCTGCCCTAAACTAAACTCTGGGTTTTAGATGCATAATTTTGCTTGGGATTACAGCTCCAGTAACTCAAAGTTTTACTTGACTTTTAAAATTTCATGGCTGTTGGGTTGGTCTTGTAATGTCAAGGGTTTTATTTTTTTCAGCTTTAAAAATGAGACACATATCTGATAAAGGAATCTTCTCCAGAGTCTTCATATCATAATAACTGTCAAAATTCAACAGTAAAAAACAAAAAGCAAACAATCCAATTTGAAAATGGGAGAAATATATGAAGTGGCATTACACTGAAAAGATATACACATTAAAAATAAGCACATGGAAAGATGCTTACCTTCACTAGCTTTTAGGGAAACACAAATCAAAAACTCAATCAGTTATTGGTACACATATCAAAATAGCTAAAATTTAAAAATAGAGAAAATATCAATGCCAGTGAGGATGTAGAGAAAATATATCCCTCATAGATTTCTGGTGGGACTGCAAAATGGCACAGCTAGCTACTCTAGAAAATAATTTGCATGGTAAGCACATACTTACCATGCAACCTAGCAATAGCACTTCTGGGTATATATCCTAAAGAAAAAAGTTTGCTCACACTAATACGTGCACACAAATGTCCATAGCAACTTTATATGTAACACCCCAAAACTGGTAACAACTCAAATGTCCTTCAGTGGGGAATGCTTAAACAAGCTGTGTACATTTACATGAGGAAATGCTACTCAAAAAAGAAAAGGAAAAGGAAAAGCTCTTGATGCATGCAATAAATTGAGTAGATTTCAAGAACATTATGAAAAACTCCAATTTCAAAAGGTCACATATTGTATGATTTCATGTATGTAACGTTCTTTAAGTAACAAAATTATAGATTAGAAAACAGATGAGTGGTTACGAGAGTTTAAGAATGAGGTAATATGGAGGGTGTGAGTGTGACCATAAAGAGGTAACACAAAGAATCTTTGTGCTGTGCTGATGAAATAGTCCTTTATTGACTGTGGTGGTGGTCCATGAATCTATACACATGACAAAATTTTACATCACAGAGTTACACACACACACACACACACACACACACACACACACACACACACACATACACTCACACATTCACACATATACATACAAAAGTGCACATAAAACTGGTGCATATGAATAACATCTACAGATTGTGCTAATGCCAATGTCAATTTTCTGGTTTTAATATGGTACTGTAGTTAAGTTACCACTAGGGAAAACTAGGTACATATTATTTCTAAGTACATATTGTTTATTCTTATTATCTCTTACAACTGCATGTGAATCTACAATTCTGTCAAAACAAAACGATAAAATAATTGAGGCACAAGAGAGACAGGATTTTGAAAGAGCCTTACTCTTTCCCATACAAGGCAGTTCAAATTGCAGCCGATGAAAGGACCTCAGTTCCATCCAGACCGTAAAGCGCATGCCTCTATTTGAGACTGAACAGGAAGAGAAACTGGGTAACATACATTTTGAAAATTAATTTCTCTCAACTTTGATGTAAACCTTTTGGACCTTAAAATTTCAAACAAAAGCAAAGATAATTTTGATATCTCTTTGACATGGGAATTTTACAAAAGTGAAAATCCACATTTGGGAGCATTTTTATATTGCTATTATATTATTGGAATACGTGTATGCTGCCATTTGGTATCCTGAATAACTTTCCAGGAGCTATGTTGATCATTAGGCTAAACATAATTTGGAGTGAGAATTAGAATAGAGTGACTATTATTGTTGAATACCAACAAGGCACTATAATTGCTCTGATTTGAAGCTCCAAGCCACTGCATATCACTGCCCACCAGTGGTCCCTGGAAGACAGACTAAGAATCAACAGTTGGTACTGGGGGAAGGAGTTCATGAAGGTGAGAGCAGGATACAATCATGATCTCCTGCCCCTGAGGAGGCTTAGGTATTAAATGTACTATGTTTATCTCCTACTTTTAACATACCATACAGGACAAAAAACTCCACTTCTTGTGTGAAAATAATATCCGGCCCCTTTCTCAGGCCTCTCCAAGGTAAGAGGAGTAACTTACCTGATTAGCAGCTTTGGGAAGGAACACCTGAGCATGCGTGCTCAGCCCATTTCTTTTACAGAGTAGTCTAGCTTTGGGACACACGCTTTTTTGCTAACCTGTTGTGAAGTCATGTTGTAGTTTACATTGTAAGCATGGGGATACATTTGGTCCTTCAGAAAGAAAGCTTCCGTTTTAGATAGATATATTCAATTCAGTGGAATGGCCTAGGGAAGAATGGCAAATCAAAAAAGTGTATAACTATTATCATAATAGTTATAGTATAGTATAGAATATAGTATAGAATAGTCAAGCCAACTATTCTAACTTAGACTTAACAAAAGAAAAGTGATACTTCGATTGCTAAAAGTGATTACTACCTCTCTCATTCCTTTGTAATCACTTTTGACCTGGAAAAAGGAAGAAGGATATTATGTGTTAGCTCCTTTCACATTTGACATATATCACCTATCTTAAGAATGTACTCTACACCACTCCCACACCGCAGTTCTATCTTGGTAGCTGGCAATCTTTCTATTTCTACATTCCCAGCATGTAGACTATGCCAACACAAAACAATAACTTTGTCAACTTTTGTTAAATAAATTTGCCAATTTTATGAACTTTCAATAGTTACGTTAAAGGATCATTCTCAGTTTTAAAAGTACATAACCAGAGAAATTATCCAAGAAAATAAAGTTCAGGTTTATCAGACTGACTAAAGTGCAACACATTGATCAATGACAATAAAATAAAATACTAATAGTCTCTAAGGATATTGTAATCAACATGCAACTGAAAAGAACCTTGTTTTATATGTGTCTATGGTCACTTACGTACCAAGGTCTTTCTCTTCTTTTTATAAAATATAGAAGATACCACTTTCCTCTATTCCTTTTTACCTAGAAATCTAAACAAAAAAACCACTGATACGGAAATAAAACCTTTAAAACTTATAAGCTATATTTAACAACAGCAACAACAACAAAAAAAGCCCTAGCCAGCTTAAAAACCTAGTAGGTATCATTCACCTGAAGAAAGAAACCTTATAAGTGATCTAAAAATAGCTGGGGCCAGCAGTAAAATGTGAAACCAGAATTACTTTTTTAGAAAATACCATTTTAAATTCCTTCTCTGAAAACTGGTTAAGTTCTTTGCCCATTTTTCTTTGATGTTTTAATTTAATTTTCTTTGATGTATTAATGTTTTTTCTTACCAGTCTGTGTCATTTATTTATGTGGTGAAAATAGAAGACATTTGGCATCACTATTCAATTATCTTTATCCATTTTTCCCTTTTCTTTTAATTTTATGTATAATGTATCTAAACATGCATTATGTTTTTCATTGCTATGTAGTTATGTGTCAGCTAATTCTATTATTAACTCTTCCATTGCTTTAATGTTTAGAAAATCATTTTCTGTCCAGAGATTAAATAAACATGCAATTATATTTTCATCTAGGTATTTTATAGTTTTAAGAATTACAAATATTCTTTAGACTTAGAAAGGCATGACTAATTAAAGGGGCTTCGAATGTTTCTGTATGGGAAAGGTAACTATTTGTCAGTTCCTTTCCAAGTAGTTTTGTATAATCATAGTCAGAACTCAAGGATTTGTGAGCTAATCTAGAAAAAAATATAGGAAAGAATAGGTATAGTAATGTTAAGAAAAATAGATGAATGATGATGATGATAGATTATAGATAGATAGATAGATAGATAGATAGATAGATAGATAGATAGATAGATGATCACTGGAAGCTAAAAGATGGCCCAGAAACAGATGTTAAAGTGAAAATTTTAAGAAAGGAAAGAAACTTTTTATTTGAAAAATGCAAGCCCCTTTAAGTTATCAGGTACAGAGCGACACTGGAATGTGACAGCAGTCATGTCTGACTTTGTGCATTGAGCCAAGTAATCTGTCTGCTGTATGGGCTCTAGACTGGTTGTCACCACCAATAACTATAAGTTAACAGAACAATGTCATACACTGGACATGAAAACTTATACTCTATGTTCTACAATGTTTATACCCATTGCTCAACAATGCACAGCCAATCATTAATCATTGTTATTTCTGTAAATCAATGAGAATTTCTGGCAAACAACTTTTGTAATCACTCACTCTCCTAATTCACCCATTAAAAATAAAAATAAAAATTGAGTCTTTCCAGTGTTTCCCAGGCTGCAGTCCTCAACATTAGTCCAAATAAATTTCCAATATTAATTTGTCTCAGTTTCTTTCTTTAGATCAATAACCCTAATATACAACAAAGGATGCATCACAAAACAGTAGGGGAAAGGGATGGATTCAATTAACCAATACATTTATCTGTATCATCTACTATCTACCAGAAGCCTCACTGTGTGCTGGAAAGAGAAGACAATGCAAGGTCCCACTCTTGTGCAGTCTGTTGTCTAGTGGGGAAGACAGCTCCATAAAATAAGCAATTAAACACATGCTAAAGAAGATGTGTTGGGCACTATGGGGTATTTTAAAGGATAAGGTCACATATATTTGGGACTCTGGGAAAGCTTCTGTAAGAAAGTGACCTTCAAACTGAGACCTGAAGTGGTAGCTAGGTGAAGTGCCGTCCTGGCTTACAGAAGGGCATGGTGAACAGAAAGACGTTTTCTATGGCTAGAACACAAAGCATAATGAGAATGCACAATGGGCAGGAACGTGTATGTCATTGCTAGGTTAATTTATAGCTATTGGTGATGACATTCAGTCTAGAGCCTACATATAGCACAGAGCAAGCAATGACTCTGTAGCGATAAAGAAAAGCCAGTCATGCGGAGCTGGTGGATATATCAGGGATATTGAACTTTATCTAAGGGCAATGGGAAGCTACTGAAGAATTTTAAGCAGGCAAGTGACTTGATCATATTTGTCTTTTTAAAATGGATCAGAGGAGGAAGAAATATGGGTGCTGGAACTAGATAGAAATTTGCTGGAGCAATTTAGTAAAAAATGACTGTGGCTTGAAATGGTAAGGATGAAAATAGAAAAAATGGAAATATTTGAGAAATATTTAGAGGTAGATTTGATAGAACTTGGTGAATGACTGGTTCTGTGAGGGGGCACAGAAAGAAAGGAGTCAGAGATAATGACATGGGATCCTTACTTCAAAACAGATATCAAAATAAATTCCAGATGGGAAGGAAAATGAATGATTACAAAGATGAAACCACAGAATTCCTTCAGGGAATCAAAGACATCTAGATTATGCTCAGTTTGAGACCGACTTCATCATAACTGTTTTCTAGACCCAAAACAGCAGTGTGAAGAAAGTCCCAGTCACTCAGTCCTCTACACCCTTACCATGCCTACACTTTAGCTTTTGTCCTTTTCATAAGGACCGTTCTTAACTTCCCATCTCTACCCACTAAAATCCTACCAACCTTCAAAATCCAGTTAATATGCTTTCTTTTCCACAAAACCTTTCTTGTCCCTCCCAATAAAAATAATTTTTGGTTTGTTGCCACAGCATTTTGCTTACATAGCTTATAGTTATTATTACATCCTATTGTTCCACTGTTGTATTTATAGAATCTGCCCCTCTAAAGACCCGTAAACATCTGAAAGCAAATCTTAATGGCTACAACCTAGTCCTGCCTACCATAGCTCCCACAACACCTACCACACAGTGCTTCATGTACACATTATCAATGACTTAAATAATAAATAAAGGCACTAAATTTGACTTGAAATAAGTGCTTCTAGGTAAAATCAGACTTTTTGACACTTAACTAACTCACCGAAAGTTCAAGTTTTCCAAAACCCATCTTTCTGCAAACTATGGGCTGCCTCGGGCCATTCACTTCATTTTATATTAACTTCAGCTTAAAACAAATTAACACTCTACTTCCACTCTTGCCATTTGTGTCCTCAAGCTCCTGCATGTCCGTTCTTCTTTTTCTCTTTTCAAATGTAAAGAGATTATAAATCACCCTCAGCAATTACTAACTCAGCACTGCAGGGTTACTCTTTTTGAATAAATGATGTTCTACAGATCTTGAACATGACCCAGACCACTCTACATGCTTCGTTGTGTGTGTGTGTATGTGTGTGTGTGTGTGTGTGTGTGTGTGTGTGTGTGTGTGTGTGTGTTGCTAGATTTTCATTGGGTGAGGAGGATGACTTCCTCTCTCTTTAGTTTTGTTTTTTACTTTTTATTTTGAAATAATTTCGAACTTACTGAAATACAAAAAAACTTTTGCATACCCTTCCCCAGATTCCCCAAATGTTAACATTTTGTCGTAATTGCTTTATCATTCTCCCACCCTCACCCTCAAACATCTCTGAATGAGGCCAGGTGTAGTGGCTCACACCTATAATCCCACCACTTTGGAAAGCTGAGGCTGGATGATCGCTTGAGGCCTGGAGTGGAAGACCAGCCTGAGCAACGTAGTGAGACCCTGTCTCTACAGAAACAAACAAACAAACAAACAAACATGATAGCATGTGCCTGTAGTCCCACCTACTCAGGAGGCTGAGGCAGGAAGATCAATTCAGCCCAGAAAGACTGAATCTGCAGTGAAAGATGATTACACCACTGCACTCTAGCCTGGGTGGCACAGAGTTAGAGAGAAAGATCCTGTCTTATACACGCACACACAAACACACACACACACACACACACACACACACACACACACACACACACACACACACACACTTTGAGCAAGTTGCCATCAAGGTGCCTTTTCGAATGCTGTTTTGCCTAAATGGACATTGTTCTTCTGGATTTGTGTCATCTATTCTCATGAATGCTACTATATCATCTTTCACTGCCAACAAGGCTGTCCCAGGTCCTGCCCTCTCTGAGCCACTCCCACATTCTCCTGGGCACTTGGGAAACATTTAACTGCCCCCCATCCACTAAAGGTTTTGGACAGTTTGGTGGGGATGTGTTTGAACACATAGTTCCACACTATGCTGGAGTACATGGATGCCAGTGTGTTGTACTCACCCTTATGGAAGTAGAGAGAATGATGAAATTGCCTCAGCCGTGTCTGCCCGGACACCACATAGCCATTTCTATTCTATTGCTTTCAAGACACAATTAAAAACACATAAAATTAGTCTTACTGCCTGCATTTTGTCCCATCTATTCCTCTGAGTGCCTCCGTCCTTCCACTCCCCACTTCAAGGCTGGGATCCTTTCTGCTCTTAGATGCCCTAAACTAACTGAGGTCCACAGATTCCACTCAGGTGAGTAGGGTCGGTCTCCTTCCTTGAAACCTCTCAACATCTAACCCTTCTGCTTATTTCACAACTTTTCCCACTCTCTCATCACACAATGACCCTTTTTAGTCTCAGATGTAAAGAACTGACTCTCCCTGGATCATATGTAATTCTGTATCCTGTCTCTTCCTCTCCCACCCCCAGGACACAGAATTTGGAAACACAAAGGTTAAGATTTGATTTCTTTGTTTGGTTTTATCATCTCTTCCTTCAGGAGGTGAAGGTAGAAATTGGATACTCAGAAGAGGAAAAAAAAAGGAGAGTAATGGATTAATATTTCGAGGTATTTATCATGCCACCCATATGATTGTATATACAAAACTCTTATATTAACAACGACAGAAATGGTGAGTGAACTTAGCCTCTAAATCGACATCAACATCAGTCTTCTCTAAACAGTAACAAAGTAAATTCTTCGTCTCTAATGAAAATTATAAAGTTGCCTCTTGACTAATAATTTATTGACGATGTTGATTCTTTGGGCCATGAAAATCACACGTTTGCCTACTTTACTGGTGACATTCTGCCAGTGCCACACTCGCTTTACAATTTTGTGCTGTCCCTGTAACAAATCTCTAGTAAAGAATTCCAAAAGTCACACAAGATCCATTTTCACTGACGAGCTTGAGAACAAAGTCCAAAGTGAAATCCAGGCATCTGTTTAACCCTTGAATGATCTCTTAACCTATCATAGCTTTAAAGAGATGTGATGGATGTGTTCCCACAGGCAATGAAAATGAAAATTCCAGCTCCTAGGTCCTCTACAACTCTTGACTTTGAAAGATTACATCAGTCTGGTTTACACTTTTGATGATCCATGAGTTATCAATGTCTTGTATCCTCGTGATTGAGAAGGCAAAGCATTGATTATTACTGATTGTTTAGGAAGACACAGACATTAATCCTTTAGGAAGACACAGACATTCATTGGCCTTGGCATTGGCCTTGGATTCTTGCTCTGTATACTCAGGTACCATACAAAACATGAGGAAGGGAGCTGGACAAACTTTCTATTTGTACCTTAGTTTTCTCTCACAGTCAAAAAAAAAATAGTATCATCTTTTTGACAATTGAGACAAGACAGTAAGTTTTTACTAATTGGTATTTTTCTCATAAAGCTTAAATAATTTACAAACAAGTAAACACAAAAGCTGTTCTCTACCAATCTGCTCCAGTTAGAAAGATAATAAATTCAGGGTCTTTTCTTCAGGAGAAATACCCCCTTTTTATTTTGCCCCATTCTTCTCTCCCACTTAACTAGATGCCCTTCCCATCCCACCTATCACCTCAAAGCTGGATCTCCCAATCTCACACCCAAGGCAATGAATGAAGTGTTGCTTTTAAACCAAAAGTCATCTCTGAAACTGCACACTGCTCAACCTAATTTCCAGTCAATACGCTTTGCAACAAGTGCTTCCAGGCAATAGCAATGACAATGGTTATGGTACCATTTTCTTAAAATTACAAGTTCAAAGTATATGATTTGAATGATTAAAGTGCTCCAGTCATAATGTTTTTCTAAGTTCTTGCTGAAATGTTTGGTTGTAAATACTGAACAACAATCAATAAATAATCGTAAGATAATTTTGCCTAGTAGCTCATCCAAGTACATTAAATCTAGTGATAACAAAAATCTTTCTTTACCTTAATATCCACATTTTATGCCAATGGAATGATGATACATACATTTCCTTCATTTTCCTTCATATTTTGATGAGAGCATTTGGGGACTATCAACCATTCCCAGTAGACCCTGGCTGAACCCATACATATCCAAATGCCAGTACTAGCTAGCACTTGTGTTGAATAGCTAGAATCTTTTTTCTTTCTTTTTTTTTTTAAACAGTATATTTCCACAGCTGCTGTCTCAAGTGAGTTATTCATCTTGAGGTCTTTCAGACTGCCATTAAAAACAACACATAGGGAAAGCAGTTCAGACACGGCACAGGAAGAGAATTTAGCAACAAAAATCCTGTCTTTCATCTTCCATCACACCAGCAGATCTCAACCTGAATAATAATGAAGATACCTTAGACGTGATGTTACACTGAACACTAGGAAGCATTCCCAGACTGTGTGAAATTTCTGCTGACAATGCTTACTCCTCTCATAACACAGAGCAACAACAAAGAAAAATCTTTTTCCTAATAATGCTCATTTGCGTATATTTTGCTGAATGTGTCATCTAAACTAGCACCTGCTTTGTTAAAGGAATAGAAACAAAACTCAGTGCTTCATTTTAATATGAAATACCTTTGTCAGGCTGCCTACATCTGGTCTTGCTATTGGCTTAATGTCAACTCTTGCCCTGCCATCTTCATTAGCTACCCTCCTGGCTCATTGGAGGCCAGCACTGAGTTGGCCTTGCCTTGCTTTGCCCTCTTTCATTAAGTCCTTCTGCCAAAGTACAGTAGAAAATCAGTGCTGTGCCCAGACCAGGGTCTGGTATACGAGGGCATTTAGCAAATACTTGTGAAAATAAATAAGTTAGATAATTTAAAAAGAAATTTTAAAAGTAAGGAAAAGTCTTCTAAATTGCCCGATAATTTAGGCTAAGTAAAGATTTTTTTTCCCACCATCACTATACAGATAGGAAGTTAATTTTACAATTTTTGTAAGCAGTGGATTATTGGCTAATGTTTTTATCTCATATGATGTATTGATATCTCTGGCACTCGATCCAGATAGAGCTTGTTTTACTGCACCACTCTGCTCCTTAAGTTGTCTTTGTGTTGAGGAAGAGGTTCTGTCTCCTCGGTGCTGAATTGGAGACTGGAAAGGGAAGGCCAGAAGGAGCAATGCAAGAAGAGGAGTGGGTAAGGACAGCCTCTGGAACAAAGCAGCCACCAACTAAAACCCACCAGAGGTGGAGGAAGTAAACATCTGCCTATAACCCCTGAAAATGCCCCTGTCCAAATAAAATTTGGAAGGAATGGACGTATTGGGTATATCTATCTGCATATACCTGAGCAATGGTGGCATGGATAGTTCATATTTGTATTGAACCACAATGATCAGCGGTCTTCAAGCCTAGTCAATGGAAAATGGGGCCCCAAATATTTTGTTTTAAATATGTATCACAGCCGGGCTCAGTGGCTCAGCCTGTAATCCCGCGCCTTTGGGAGGCTGAGGTGAGTGGATTGCCTGAGCCCGCGGGTTCGAGACCCGCCTGGGCAGCGAGACCTCATCTCTACAATGAATCAAAATATCAGCCGGGCGTGGTAGCGCGCACCTGTAATTCTGGCTACTCGGAAGGCTGAGGCGGAAAGATCGCCGGAGCCCAGCAAGCGAGGCTGCAGTGGCCAGGAGCGGCCACTGCACTCCAGAGTGAGACTCCAACTCAAAAAAATAAAAAATAATCAAAAATAAAAAAATATGTATCACTTGCTTCATACTGTAGCTTCAATCACAAAGCCCATGGCAAATCTTATGGAAAATGAGAAAAGTAAATTAGTGGTTATTCTCCATTCAAATGCCAAAAGAACAACAAGTGACAAACTTACCAAACTCTGAGCAACACCAGTAATGCATTCATAACAAAGGTTCTCTTTCAAAATGTGCAGTAAATCTAATGATCCAGGTAAGGACTTGTGCAGGAAAGTCTTTGCAAGCATGCCATGTGTTGAGTGGCCACCACATTTAGAATCCTGAGTTAAAGCTCTCAGTAAATTTTAAAATGTACTTGTTCCAACTTTATCACCAAAATTTGGTAATCTGAACAGTTAGTAAATACTAGTCATCATCTTTCAGTCACACATTTTAAGATGACAATATAAGGGACAGTGTGTATCATGGGCAGGTACAAAGAAAAGCCCTGCCTGTTTGGCTTAGTTCCTGAGCCACAGGGAGGCTGCAGGCTTCCCACCGGGAACCTTTCCTAACCTGCCATGGCCAAAGCAGAATAGAACCTCTGTATCCCTATGAAGACTACCCTAGTATCAGTCTCTTTCTTCCCCTGCTTTTACACTCCTACCCTCCCCAGACCTGTCCAAGGTCATTATGACAGAAAGGGATGAAAAACCAGAACCTGGCTTCCTGTGGAGAAGAAAAAAAGAACTGCCTGTTAGACATAGTTCTCACAGGGAGTGCAAGCAGAGCCAACACTGCATGAAGCCTTCCAAGCAGAGGAGAAGAGAGGCTGAAGTGCCTGGCCCAGAGAGCCGCTGATCCAGGAGGGCTTCCTGGTCTTAATTTACACAGACACTATCTGGAAAGAGGCAGCTCTTCTGTCAGATCTCTCCTCTCACCTCCAGTCTTTTATATACAGCTGACCATTCAACCTTTCCACTTCAATGTTACAAAGACATCTCTGACATTATATGACCTACACAGAGTTCCCAATCCTGCCTCCAGGCATGCTCCACCAGAAGCTTCCCCATCATACTTAGTGCAACTCCCTCTTTCCAGTCTCTCATGCCAAAATCCTTGGAATCACCCCTGAGTCTTCTTTCTCACACCTACATCCAAATTATCAGAAAATCCTTAGGCTATATTCTTAAAATATATCCAGAATCCACCCAACAATTTTTCACTACTTCCACTGCCAGCACCCTGCTCTGAGCCTCCACCCTCCTTCACTGGACTGTTGCCATCAGATTGCTTCTCATCAGATCCCCTGCATCCTCTCTTGCCTCTGTAATTTATTCCCAACACCAGCTGCAAGAGTGAAGCTTTTAAGATGTAAATCATATCCCAAAAGCCCCCAATTCACTGCATGCTAAAAGCCAAGTCCTACAAGGTCCTGGCTGGGCTGTCCCCTGGTTCTTCTCTAACCTCATGTCCTCTACTTGCCTCTTCTCTCACTCAGCACCAGAAAGATGGCCTTCTTGAAGTTCCTCAAACACACGAGCTTGCTCCCTCCTTAGGATCTTTGTAATGGCTTCAGGAATGCAAACACAAATATTTGCATAGCTGATTTTCTCATTATTATGGGTTCAGTTGTGTCTTCCATGAAAATATATTGAAGTGCTGATTCCTGGTGCCTGAAAATTGTGAATGTGACTTTAGTTGAAAATAAGGTATTTATAGATGTAATCAAGTTGAGATGAGGTTATTAGACTAGAGCATAATCCAATATGATGAGTATCCTTATAAAAAGAAGAGTGGACACTCACACACACACAAGGCCATGTGAAGAGATGGAGCAGAGATTGGAGTGGTGCCACTGCAAGGCAAGGAATGCCAACTATTGCTAGGAGTCACTAGAAGCTAGGAAGAGACAAGGAAGGATTATTCCCTATAGGTTTCAGAAGGAGCATGGCCCTGCTAACACTTGGATTTAAATGTTTAGCCTCCAGAACTTAAAGACAACACATTTCTATTGGTTTAAACTACTCAATTTGTGGTACTTTGTTATGGCAGTCCTAGGAAACGAATACACTCATCTTCAATTAATACATTTCAACTAATACACTTATCTTCCATTCTTCATCTAAATTCTACCTCCTCAATGTAGGATATCTTCACTGCTTTCTTTAAAAGGTGGTTCTCTCAATCACCCCATCCTCTGCTCTGTATCTCATGGCATTCAGCTTCTGAAATATTATATAGTTTCGTTATCTATCATTTGTATTGTCTTTTTCCAGTAGGATGCCAGCTCTCTGAGGACAAAGAATTTTGCTCATTGAGAAACGTCCAGAGCTAGCACTGTGCCTGGCACATAGTAGGTGATCAACCAATATTAGTTAAATAAATGAGAATAAATTGTTGTGCCTTTTATTTTAGAATCTATCACTGGGAGCCGGGCTCGGTGGCTCAGCCTGTAATCCCGCGCCTTTGGGAGGCTGAGGTGAGTGGATTGCCTGAGCCCGCGGGTTCGAGACCCGCCTGGGCAGCGAGACCTCATCTCTACAATAAATCAAAAAATCAGCCGGGCATGGTAGCACATGTCTGTAATTCCGGCTACTCGGAAGGCTGAGGCGGAAGGATCGCCGGAGCCCAGCAGGTCGAGGCTGCGGTGGCTGGGAGCGGCCACTGCACTCCGGTCTGGGTGACAGAGTGAGACTCCAACTCAAAAAAAAAAAAAAAAAAAAAAAAATCTATCACTGGGCTTCCTAACAATGAAATGCACTATGGGGTTGCTTTAGTAATCAAGGAAATAATATATCTTTTTTTTTTCTGGAGTGTATCAAGTGTCTCCTTGTTGTTTGCAGCAGGTTAACATCTAATACTTCTTCCATCCAGAACACTATCAAGAAGCCATCAGAGCACTGAGAAGGAATCCAATTTAGGATTACATTGTTTCGTAGTATATGAACTCTGGAAATTGCTTAAATGACAAAAGGCAAAATGGTGTAGAGTAGACATAGGAAAAAAGGAAATTATAGTTTCTATGAATTAAAATGCTCTTATTTGGCAGCATAACTCTATTTCCATAAGCTGTCACAGCCCTTGATTATATGCAATTTGCACAGGTATTTTGGACCTCTCCACTTGTCACAGAACCATGGTTTAAAGTCATTAAACTGTTATGTGAAAGTAAATAGGCATTGCCTGTGGGATATTTGTGTCAAATTTATTACTCTCAACTATTCAACAAAAATTGTTTTTACTTATAAAAGGGAGAAGTCCAAGTAATTCCAGCCAAAAGCAAAAGTGGCCAAAGCAATTTAAGAATAAGGCTTGTTGGGCAATATTACTTTGATACCAACGTCTGAAAGCAAACAACAATTTGCTAATAAAGAAACTTTCCAGGAAGTGGCTACTCAAGCCAAAGGTGAGAACAACCCTGGACACAGGAGAAATGTTCACAAAATGTCCCATGGTTGACAGATTCCTTCTGAGACTAAAAGACTTCCAGGTCTCTGAGTGGAGTTTAATCTAGGCATCGACTAGTGGCACTGAATTCAAGGGAATACCAATCACCCTGTGAGTTCCCAGGCACAGGGGAAGCCCGAGGATGGAGAGGCCAGTGAGCCCAGTAGCCACACATTGTCAGCCTTATTACTTTCCTAAACTCCCCTGAGGAAAAAGCAGGCAACTGGAAAACAACCAGGCAAAACACAGAAATGGTACAGCCCCAGACTCTACAAGATAGATAAAGGCTGCAACTTTATCTATCTTGCCCCTGCCGCTCCAACCCCACACTAGGGGAGAGAAGAGATGTGAGGTATCTGGCCAGAACATCTCTCACCCATCAATATTCGGTACATGGATTCTCACAGCATAATGACCTCCTGGGTGAAGTAGAATTTTCATCTTCTTATCTCAGCACCTCTGTTCACAAAGTTGATGTAGTGGAGTCTTTTGATCCTTACCTCGGTTCTACATTTTGCTATACCACATCTTACTCAGAAGTCCAAGTCTCTCCTTTTATAAAAAAGGAGACTTTAAAATGTTCTAACTTATATCAAATATATTTTGACTTCTTAAGCCCCACCATCAGATACTGCTTTCTAGCCAGCGAGGTCAACAGACTAACCCAGATTTTGTCCTGCTGATAAGTTTATCTTCTTCCTTACAAATGGGTTTCTTCCGATCAAAGTACTCAGTCCCAATAAGCACACCCTGAGATATGTTATTATACTTATTTCACAGATAATTATACTTATAAATAGTAATTATATAAGTGTACTTAAGTATTATATAAGTATAATATATGAGAATAATTATTATTTAAGCATGTAGGTATAATTATAGTATAATAATTATACTATAAATGATACTTGTTTTACAGATAATTAATTAACCTATGATAATAATTTTCCTAAGGAAGGATAGAGAACTTAGGAGAGTTGGAGGAGTGTTACCTAAGAGAGCAAGATATCTAGACCTACATATGCAGATGGTCACTGAGACCACTGTGCACCTCTTCTCTGTACATTACCACCAAACAGCAATTTGATTGACAGTAGGCATCATTCCTTATTCATCTTTGTATTCCAGACATCTGTCATACAACAAAGCACATCGTAAACATTTAAGAAATGCTTGCCAGTGAATATATCAAGAGTCCTCAGAAATTTACAGAATTTTTCTATAAAAGTCTGCCTTTGTCATTTATTTCTCCTTTGGTCCCCTAGTAGTTAATTGTCTTTTGCTTTAGAATTAATGGTTTTTTGCCCACACAATCTCTTCTTTCCTATATCTGGTATACATTAATAATTCCCATATTTCAACATAAATTCCTGTATAATATATATCTGATAATTATATTTGTCATTTACTCTCATAATAAGCACTCTATTTATGTTGTACATCTTAAATACACACAAGTTTTAAAAAAGAACTAGTATCCTATTCAGGACAAGAAAATAGGGTTTGTTTATTTACTTTGCTTTTAATGTGGAATCTTGCTAAAAACTTCTGAAAGTAAAAACAAATATTATCCATTGGTTCTTCTTTTTACATAAATTCCGTGCTCTTTTGTGGGCATTTAGTACAGTATATTATAGAATAGCACACCAGAGCTCAGAATATATTCTTGTCCAGTGCAGATATACAAAGCATATAGATAATCAACCAGTTATCATAGCACTCCTCCCTCAGACAGTATATCAGAATCAAGTTTTAAGTTTATCAAAAGGAGAAATGGTTTGAAAAGGTTGAGAAACATTGGTTTAACCTATGTCATTATTTCTTCTTCATGAATTGCTAATGTCAAGAATGTTGCACTGTGCTGCCAAGATCCTATCTTTAGTACCAAAGGGTTTATTTCCCAGCTACCAGGACAGTTCTCATCTATTCACCTTTTTTCAGCTTGGCTCCACTGAAAAAGTTGCCTCAGCCAGTCATACCAACTTTAGGAATAGCTCGTGCATAATGAGTGGTCAACACCGAAGTATAAAAGCCAAGCCCTTGCTCTAACTAAATACAATTCTGATGGGTACAGAGCTCCTTATCAGATTGACCAAGGCTTCAGAGCTCCTTATGAGATTGACCAAGGTTTTGTTGTGACTGTGACACAGTCCCCCACCAGGGACCTGTTTTCTCTCCTCCCCCTCCTTGACGCTTGTGGATCCCAAGAACATTCCTAATAATCTTCTAGTAAGATAATCTCTATCTCAGAGTCTGCCACCCAGCTATTCAATATGAGACAACAAAAAAGTAACAGATTTTAGTAATACTTCAGATCTTTTAAAGAAACTATGCTACCTCTTCCAAAAAGTCTTGCTTTTTGAGTCTGCATAATTTTAGGAGAAATACTACCAAAGAGTAAAGAACTGATTTACTTTAAGAAAGAACAGTTTTCTCAGAACTGCTTAAGTGAATGAAGATATGTATCAATATTAAGCACTGAGTGGATAAACCATCCATAGTTCTTCATAATATGAGATATATTTCTAGCTTAGATTCCTATTTAGAATTTCTTCTTGTACAAAAAAATAAATCTAGTAAAATGAACATAGTAAAAGAACATGTAGGCTCCAAAAAGAGGAACTAGATAGACATTACCTAACAGAAAGTTTCTTTCTCAGGAAAAGAATTCTTTTTAAAGAAAATAGACAAAGATTATACTTAAAGGACCTTTGAATAATAACCACATGGATAGAACCCAAGAACTTCCTGTCAATGCAATAACCTTGATGCGAAGAAGCAGGCCATGATGAGACAAGAACGGCATGAACAAAGAGAACGACTCGCAATTTGGAAGAGAAATCCAGATAGACAGCAAGCATGTGATTCCCAAGCCTCATAGCCTAATTATTTAATTAGTGAGTTAGAAGTTTATGTCAAACCCTGCTGCATTTCACTATGTTTCAATGAAGTGTTAAAAGTTCTTATTACACTATGTGGATCCGGCCATTTTCAACTAATATTTTTTGTTATAAGGACTCAAGCTGATAAATCTTTCCTGATAATCATTTAAGTGACATTTGAACCAAGTGGACCTGAATGACTGGTAAGATCAGGATTCTTCTGCCAAGAATTGACAAAGTAGGTTAAGCAGCACTCTTTACTGGAAATGTACACAGCCATATTTATTTGTCCGGTTTTCCATGCCTTACTTTATCTCTTTGTACAGTGAATATGTTTTAACACAGATTTAGCTAATCTATCTGGTGTCATAGCAAGCTTGCTGCTCTCCCCTTTTTGTAGTTGTCAGACCAGAAACCAGGCACCAAAACCAGGAGGGACACGCCATGATTCAACAGGAAATACAAAGGTCTTGGATGCCACCAGAGAATATTAAAATTCTCGCATTTCTGCTTACAAGTTGGGCACCTTGGCAACCTCTTAACCTCTACGAGTCTCATTTTTCCCCTTCTTAAGTTACATAATATGCATGCCACAAGAGTATCATAAGTATTAAATGAAATCACCTATGTTAAATGCTCAAATGTGTCCATTCCATTCCTAATGTTTTCTCTTACTTAGATTCTTTGTGCTTTCAGTTTTATGACAGTTTTCTTGGATTTTTATTTTAAATTTATTTATTGATTTTAGAGTTGTGGGGTACAAGTGAAGATTCACTACATAAGTAGACTGCACACAGGTGAAGTTTGGGCTTCTAACTGGCCCTCTCTCCCCCGATAGTAGACCAGGTACGCTCTGTGTTGTCACATACCTCCCACCCTCCTCCCTCCTCTTCCTCAGCAGTGCCCAACAATCGCTCCCTTGTGCTATACAACTAGTATCCAAGGCCACTTATGAGTGAGAATACGCGGTATTCAGTTATTTGTTTCTGTGACAGTTCACTTGGTACGACGGTCATACAAGTTGCTGTGAAGTCCATGACTTTGTTCTTCTTGATGGCTGCATAATACTCCATCATGTATATGTACCATATTTTCTTTATCCACTCCAATTTTGATGGGCAGTAGGTATTTTTAAATGGCATTAAAAATTTGATCCGGTGACCATTGAGGAATAAACTTGTTAGAGAAAAAAATAATTTTAAGAGCACTGAGGGAAAGATGGAGATGTGTTTTGAGGGGCTTTTCTGAGATTATAAGCTCCCAAAGGGTTAAGACTAGGTCCTATTTATTTGTTTCCTCAGAGGCAAACACAGAAACTAGCACATAGAAAATTAACACTTTTATTAGGTATTAGGTGTTTTTATTATGGCAGAAGGGCATGGGAGATAAAGACGTGCTTTGTCTACCTTATAGCTGCATGACCTCAGGTAAGCTACTTAAACTCTCTAATGCTCACTTTTCTTCTCCCTAGTAGAGTCATTATGAAGATAAAATAAGCTTATATATCTTAAACACTTTGCATAGCATTTAGGATACAGTAAACAATGTCGGTAGCAGAGATAATGGTGATAATGGCTATGGTTGTACAAGTAAAACACAGTTAGCTGCAACATAGACTGCTTTATTGGTTTTCCAGCAGTTTTTATAGCTTTCATAGTCAATGCTAAGAGTCTTTCATCATATAAAAATTTTAAGTCATATTTTATATTCAACTTGGAATCATCATTGTTATTTAAACAAAGCTAAGAGTACTTAACTCATGGACTTTTTTAAAAGAATGCCGTGGATTAGAGACTGGCTACAAAGAAGCAGCTGAAAACTGGCCTCCAAGGAATCTGAATAATGTGAGTTAAAAATTATAAATAGAATGAAAGACATTTCAAACACATGAGAATCTTATCTGCATATTTTAAAAATACTTCACATTTCTCTTACTCATATCAGAATCTAGTCAGTCGGCCATAAAAATATGTTAAATATTTAACATATGAAAGCTACGTTAGAAGATTCAGAAAAAAAAAAACTCAGCCTTAATATAATCTAATATGCATTGTCATTCATAAGCTTACAATCTGGTAAAGGATATTTAATAAACTATTCAAAAATAACTACTAAATTCACATATGGTAAGTGTCCAAAGGGTTGTACTCAGTCAAGTGTTCTCAAAACGTAAGTGAACATAGTCATCAAGAAACTTAAAAAACAGTATAATTTTGAGACTTAATGTCTAGATATTCTCCTTCAGTAGTTCTACAAAGAAGTCTAATAATCTCTATGTTTCAAAATTCCACATGTGATTTGATGTTTGGCAACCACTGACGTAGAAAGAGCATAAGTTTAATAGTTCAGAGATTGTTAGGAATTTAGAAACTTCATAAGAAATATATAGATCAAGAAGAGAGAAATTCACACAGCCAACCTGAAACATAAATTTTATATTAAAAATTAAAAAACAGATGTGGCCTACATTTTCAAAGTATAATATTTTAAAATATGTGATTACGAATTGATGTTCAAGAGTTATTGTACTGATTAAGCACCATTTTATTCTCTTTTTAAAAAACTTAAATTTTTTATTTTAAAGATGTGCAGTACAATTCAGGGTTAGGTACACAAATGTTCACTATGCAGGTACCCTTGTTGATGAGGTGTGTTCCCCCTCCCCTGGCAGTTTCCCACTATCTCCCTCCCCTGGCAGTTCCCACTACTGCCAATCCCTTTCTTATAGTATTATGATAATTGTTTAAGGTCCACTTATGAGTGAGAACATATGGTACTCTGTTCTTTTTTTCTGTGATAGATCACTGAGTATGATGGACTCTAAATCCATCCAAGTTGCTGCAAAGTCCATATGTTTGTTCTTCTTTATAGCTGCATAATATTCCATTGTGTATAGGTACCACATATTTTTAATTCAGTCCAGCTTCAACAGGCAACATGGTTAGTTCCATGTTTTTGCTATTGTGAATAGAGTTGCAACAAACAAGCGTGTGCAGATACCTTTTTTGTAGAATGATTTGAGTTCCTCCAGGAATATTCCCAATCGGGGAATTGCTGGGTCATATGGAAGTTCAATTTCTAGTTCTTTCAGAAATCGCCAACTGTCTTCCAAAGAGGTTGCACTAGTTTGCATTCCACCAGCAGTGTAGAGATGCTCCTTTTCCTCCACATCCTCACCAGCATCTGTTGTTGTTTGTTTTATTAATGATGGACATTCTTACTGGGGTTAGGTGGTATCTCAATGTGATTGATTTGCATTTCTCTGATGATGAGTGAGGCTGAGCACTTTTTCATGTGTCTGTTGGCTGCCCATATCTTCTTTTGAGAAGTCTCTATTCATGTCTTTTGCCCTTTTTTTAATGAGGCTGGGGTTTTTTTTTTCCTGTTCCATTGGTCTGTATGCCTGTGCTCTTACCAATACCGGGTTGTTTTGATTATTTTAGACTTACAGAAAATTTTGAAATCTGGAAGTATGATACCTCCTGCTTTGTTTCTTTTGCTAAGGATTGTTTTGGCTATTTGTGGCATTTATGTTGCCATATGAACTTCTGTATTGTCATTTCCAGGTCTGAGAAGAATGATGTTGGTAATTTAATGGATATTTGCATTGAATCTGTAGATTGTCTTTAGTAGGATGGACAATTTAACAATGTTGATTCTTCCTATGCATGAGCATGGAATATTTTTCCATTTGTTTGTGTCTTCTTGGATTTCTTTGAGCAGTGTTTTGTAGCTTTCATTGTAAAGGTCTTTCACCTCTCTGGTTAGGAAGATGCTGAGGTATCAATTTTTTGTGGCTATTGTGAATGGGATTGTGTTTTTTATTTGATTTTCGGCCTGCTTGTTGTTGGTGTATAAGGATGCATCTTTTGCACATTTATTTTGTACCCCAAGACTTTTCCAAAGTCCTTTATCAGTGCAAGCAGGTTTATGACAGATTGCTTGAATTTTCAAGGTATAGGATCATATCTTCAGCAAAGAGGGATAACTTGACTTCCTCTTTTCCTATTTGGATACCCCTGATTTCCTTCTCTTGTCTAATCACTCTAGCTAGGACTTCCAACACAATGTCAAACAAGAGTGATGAGAGTGGGCAGCATTGTCTTGTTCTGGTTTTCAGGGGAAATGTTTCCAGTTTCTGTCCATTTAACAATATGCCAGCTGTGGGTTTATCCTACATGGCACTTACTATTTTGAGATATGTTCCTTTTATACCTATGTGTTTGAGAGTTTTTATCAAAAAGGATTGCTGGATTTTATCAAAAGCTTTTTCTGCATCTAATGATAAAATAATCTAGTTCTGGTTTTTACATCCGTTGATGTATTTAATTACATGCATGGTCTTGCGGATGTTGAACCAGCCCTGCATCCCAGGGATGGGGGAGGGATGAAGCCTACCTGGTCATGGTGGGTGATTTTTGAGATGTGTTGTTGAACCCAATTTGATAGAATCTTGTTGAAGATTTTTGCATCTATATTCATAAGGGATATTGGCCTGTAGTTCTCTTTTTCTGTATAACTTTTACCTGGTTTGAATATCAGTGTGATATTAGTTTCATAAAATGATTTGAAGAGAATTCCTTCTTTCAACCAAGAATTTCCTACCCAAGCAAGTTCAGCTTCATCAGCAATAGAGAATTAAAATCCCTTCCAGATATCCATTTTTTTCTTTTTATTTTTTTTCTTTTTATTTTTTTTTTTGAGTTGGACTCTCACTCTGTCGCCCAGACTGGAGTGCAGTGGCCACTCCTGGCCACCACAGCCTCAACCTGCTGGGCTCCAGTGATCCTTCCGCCTCAGCCTTCCAAGTAGCCAGAATTACAGGTGCACACTACCATGCCCAGCTAATTTTTTATTTATTGTAGAGATGAGGTCTTACCAAGTTGCCCAGGTGGGTTTTCAACCCGTGGGCTCAGGCAATCCACTCACCTCAGCCTCCCAAAGGCATGGGATTACAGGCTGAGCCACCAAGCCTGGCTTATTTTTTTCTTTTTAGTGAGAAAGAGCTGTTGTATAAAAACTGTATTTTGTTCAGGTAGTTATAATCACAAGGTAGCATTAGAATCTCAAGACATTCAAGCCAATTATTAGCCTTTACCTCTGATTCATGACATAAATAACTCTCTTCTGATATCACTCTCAACTGGGTGGGGTGTGTGATGGGTTTACAGCAACCATTTTTTCCCAAGAGAAATGATTTAGCAATTATCTGATATTTTATTTTGCAGATTAGGTGTGACCTGAATTTTAATTCTAAACAGACTCTTTTCATAACTTACCACATTCCTTGGTCTTCTCTCCCTATAAATGTGAATAAATTTTAGTTTTAAGTTCAGACGAAAGTGAAAACAAAGCAAAAAAAATATTTTTTTGGATATCATTTAACACATCCAAAAGTCTTTAAACAGTGATTTGAAGATTCAATTATATTTAAATTACATATTCCACAAGTCCTACAAATTATTGCCAAAAATCAAAAGTTGTTTTCGTAGGTAAGCTATAAGCCACCTCTTAAAATGTAAAGAGCCTTAAACCTTTTCTCCCTTCAAATCCTGAAACAACGTGATTAGACTTTTTCAAAATCAAATCAGTAAAAAGAAAGATTTAAAAAAACAGATTATTTTCCCTATTATGAAAAGTTTAAAAATCATGTTTCATTTTTATCATGTTGTAATATAAACCTACAAGGTTTGGAGAACTATTTTAGCAGTCTTTTGAGAATTATTTGAAGAATAATTCATAGGATTTTCTTTCCAAGTATTTATCTTTAGGACCTCGTTTTGTTGTTTGGATAGTATTTTTAAAGAATTTAGGACGGTTTTTTGTTGTTGTTTTACTTTAGAAAAATCAAAACCTAGACCTTATCCTATGCTTATGTTTGTGGTAGATAGGCTAATTATAACCTATTTTGAAATCATTCAAGTAATTTAAGATGATTTTAAATAACTTTACTAGGATCATGTTTGGTTATTTATTTATTTAACTCTTTTCTCCTTGTATAATCATAATAGTTGCTTTATTACATTGTTCTATCTCATTCAAACACAAGTAAAAAATTTCAAAAATTTCAAAAGAACTTTGATAATTGACTTTCTAAATTACTGTCAATTATTACTTAGTAGCAAAATATATATCTAAGACTTCTTTACAATAATAGTGCTTGAAATGTGTCTAAGATGAAACACAAATTTAACTTATACACTGCTTACCTCCACCGGAGATTTAAGGCATGTATTATATTGAATGTATATTTTAGCAATAAATAGACAAATAACCAAGTTTCTACTCCGTATGCCACTCTCTGTAAGGAATTCAGTCATTCTCATTGCTGATGAGCAAATGTAATTATTTTGCTATCATATGATCATTTAATAAACCAAATTGTTCTCTCAGTGAAATTCATTAATGTTAGATTCAGGGGTGTAATTCAAGTAATCACTCACTACTTGATTTGAAAGTATTAGCTAAAATGGGCTTTGAGAATTAGCTATGTTTCTGAACTCTCCAGTAAGCATGGATTAGTAAGGATTATACCACATGTGGTTAAATGTGAAAGACTAAAATAAAATTACATCCAAACCATTGCTCAGAGAAGTAAAGTATTGAATAAATGTGTCAATATTTTTATTAAAAATTTGAAGAATTGAGTATAATGTAAGTAAGTATTATTCACAGAGCAAGTTCTCAAAGGTCTGAGTTCATTTCCTAAATTTCCCACATTTGTAAGAGTCATAGATTTAGACATATTTACTGTTCTCTCTCCCTATCTGCTTATTACTCTGTAAAACTTTTTTTTTAATGAGTAATTTAGACTTCTGTTTAAAAGTCTTCACAGGCAACATGCATCTTACAGTCTTATAATATAGTTCATTCAATTTCAGAATTCTAGTCAGGGTTCTTTTCCCCCTTGAACTATAGGAATCTGGCTTCTTGAACCCCCTGTCCATAAGTCTCATTCTTGATCTCTTCAACCACAGGAACAAGACTAACATCTCTTTCACCAAATTTCTTCTAATCATGAAGATGAGTATTTGTTCTTTTTTTCCTTTATGATTCCTTTAATATTTCCCCATATGGAGCGAACATCTGTTACTTGTACTTGCCCAAGACTTCTTTTGCTTTCTCCCGTCTGGACAACTTATTTCTTTACTTTGGGAATCTCATTCCATGTGGACTAACAGTGTTCTACCCTGCTTCTCTCCTTGCTTACTGGTATGAATAGGCCAGGTCCAGCAGTAAATGTCCTTTTTTTTTTTTTTTTGCTATGCAATTTACACAGGGTATCTCACTTGCTCTGAATGCATAGTAATAATGGGAGTAAACACTACAATAATGTACTGTGTGTCAGTTATTATGTAATTGTCAGTTAACTGCTCTAAGAGATAAGAGTGATCATTATATTTCTTTTTTACAGAAACACAAATGGAAGCACAGAGAAGTTCAAGAATTTATCTGAAAGTAACAGTCAGGATTTGGACCAAAAGCAGCCTGGCTTCAGGAACTGTTGTTTTTACTACTGTGCAGGGCTGCCTTGTGATATGGCTTTGGAACGCTAAGTACAGCCAGATCTGAATGTGGTTCACAGCCTGAACCCATACCAGCACAAGACCATATTTTCCACCAAAATCAATTCCAAAAATTAATAGAGAATCTGATAATAAAGACAATTTTGAAGTTTTTTGTTTGTTTGTTTACAAAGTGCACATTAAGAAGGCTCTTTTCTGCATTTGAAGCAGTTGGAAGGAAGAGTTCAGAACTGAAAGATAATTTTCCTGGATGGCTCAGGCTTAGAGAGTGATTCTGTGTATGATCAAAATCCCAAGTGCCCATGCCATAAGAGATAAAATAGACAAATGAGACCTCATCAAACTGAAAAGCTTCTGCAAAGCAAAAGAAACCATCAAGAGAGTGAGGAGACAGCCCACAAAATGGGAAAAAAATCATTTGCCAACTCTATATCTGACAAAGGCCTAACATCCGGGATCTAAAAGGAACTCAAATGTGCCAAAAGGAAAAAAAACAAACAGCCCTATCAAAAAGTGAACAAAAGACAAGAATAGAAACTTCTTAAAAGAAGATATATGGGCAGTCAAAAGACACATTAAAAAGTGCTCTGCTTCACTAATCATCAGAGAAATGCAAATTAAAACCACATTGAGATACCACTTCACCCCAGTAAGAATGGCCATTATTAATAAAACAAATAACAGATGCTGACGAGGTTGTGGAGAAAGGGAATGTTTCTACACTGTTGGTGGGAATGCAAACTACATTGTTGGTGATGCAATCTCTTTGGAAAACAGTGTAGCTATTTCTAAAAGAACTACATATTGACGTTTCATATGACCCAGGAATCCCCCTGCTGAGAATATATCCAAAGGAACTCAAATCATTCTATGAAAAAAGATACCTGCACACACGTTTATTGCAGCATTATTCACAGTAGCAAAAACATGGAACTAACTGTACTGCCCATAGAAATTGAACTGGATTTTAAAAAATGTGGTACATATATACAGTGGAATATTATGCAGCCATAAAGAAGGAAAAACATAGGATTTTGCAGCCACTTGATTTAGAGTTTATCATACTCAGTGATCTAGCACAGAAACAAAGAACAAAGTACCACATTTTCTCACTCATAAATGACAACAGCCAATCATTTCCCATAATACTATAAGGAAGGGATTGGCAGTAGTGGAATACTGACAGGGTGGGGGTGGGAGAGACACAACATAAGGGTACCTGTTCCCTAACCAGCAAAACGGGGACCAAAGGGAGGCCCAAACTTTACCTGTACAATCACCACTTGTACATCTAACTCTGCAAAGTACCTCACATCTTTAAAATGAAAATTAGTTAATTTAATTTAATGGCTTTATAAAAATCTATTTAAGTATAAATCAAGATAAAACCTTCAGGGCTTTAAAGATCATATAGCAACTTTGGCAATCATCTTTAATAAAGTAAAACCAAGTACAAATTGCCATCTAATACTTAGATATTAATGGTTTGTTAAGGCTTAATATCAAGAAAAAAACTGTAAATATCAGAATCATTGAATATTCATCATGAAGAAGAGTTTAAAAGAACAAATGTGAGTCCTTAGTTGTTTTGTGTGTGAGATATCAAAAATCAGCGAATCAAGGAAGTAGAGCAGATATTATACACTAAGAATTAAGAGAAGCATCAGATTAGTAAAAAATAATCCAGATGAATTTAAACACAACTAATGTCATGTTTGAATACCTTCTGAAAATGGAGAAAGCATGAATAGAATAGTAACACAGAATTTCAGGGCTTACTGTTAAATCTCATACTGATTAATGTATGTATTAATCAAAAAACTTTAAATTAGTTTAAAGTATCCCATAAATTTACTTAAGGAATCTAAAACAAACCTCAACAAAAATAAAATAAAATACTCCTTTAGAAGCTAAAAAAAAAATACTTGAAGAATTAAGATGGACTGGGCTTGGTAGCTCAGCCTGTAATCCCAGCACTTTTGGAGGCTGAGGCAAGTGGATTGCATGAGCCCATGGGTTCGAGACCCGCCCAGGCAACTTGGCGAGACCGCGTCTCTACAATAAATCAAAAACTAACCAGGTGTGGTAGTGGGTGCCTGTAGTTCTGGCTACCCAGAAGGCTGAGGTGGAAGGATCACCAGAGCCCAGCAGGTCGAAGCTGGGGTGGCTGTGAGTGTGCCACTGCCCTCCAACCTGTGCAATGGTGTGGGACTATGACTCAAAAAAAAAAAGACTTAAGATTAAAACCATGCAACAACTCTCTTTTCTTTTCTTTTCTTTTTCTTTTTTTTTTTTGAGTCGGAGTCTCACTCAGTCACACAGGCTGGAGTGCAGCCTCGACCTGGGTTCAGGCAACCCTTCCACTTCAGCCTTCTAAGTAGCTGGAACCACAGGCGTGTGCCACCATGCCCAGCTAATTTTTTTCTTTATCCATTGTAGAGACAAGGTCTCACCAAGCTGCCCAGGCTGGTCTCAAACCCCTGGGCTCAGGCAATCCTCTCGCTTCCACCTCCCAGTGCTGAGATTATAGGTGTGAGCCACCATGCCTGGCTGCAACAACTTTATTTTCAGTGTAACACTATGGAAAAAATACAGCTACAATTCTCATATTATTTATACCTTAAATACACAGAAGCAAACACACATACATACATGTGCAAACATGTGCATCACTTCAAGTGTTTTTGCAGATTCATGGGAAGACTTGTTAGCTCTTAACTATTTGTGAATTATCTATATTAAAAATTATCTACCTCGAATTTCATATCCTTTTTTTAGTTGTAAATCAGCATGCTAATCTAGGCAATTGGTATGTTTTCAGAGACTCCAAGTTAATTTGCATATAAGTTTAGGTGAAATTGTAATTATGCAAATATGAAGCAAGAAAGAAGTTGTAATGCATATGAATTCTAAAGAATGCATAAGAGGTTTCTGGATTGCATTGTATTTCTGTGACTTTGCACCTCTTAATTGGCATAGATAATAGGTTGACTGTATTTGAATATGCAATATGTTCAAATACCACAAACTCCTATTCCATTAATACAGGATTTGCAATGATCCATTGTGATACATGTGACTGTTCTTGACTTCAGTATGCAACATATAAGCCGCAATAAGGACCCATAATGGTGTAATGTATCATGTAGACTATTCATGGCTGCTGTACTGAAATAAAAACCTAAACTATAGCTTTAGAAAATGAGCTGACTTTACTGGGTATATGGAACCGAATAAAGAAAATAATTATAATATGGGGTAGAAAGCCATGCAATTAAAATCCTGTGATTTTTTTATTATATAGAAACTGATTACAAGTTAAAGAAATAAGAAAAGCAACAGAAAGGTCCCTTCCCAAATCCCTGTTAAAATGTCCAAGAAAAGGTTTGTATTGAGAAAAAAAAATCTTAGTAAGTTTTGAAAACAACAACATAAATCTAGAATGTAATCAACATTTCTATCAACTCTGAAATTGATGAAACTAGATTAAGAAACCATATATATTTTTTCCCAGTTTGTGGACTGTCTTCCCTCTCTCGATAGTTTCTTTGGTTTTGCAGAAATTTGCCAGTTTGATGAGGTCTCACTTGTCTATCTTATCTCTTATGGCATGGGCACTTGAAATTTTGATCGGGAATTTGTTGCCAGTTCCAATTTCCATAAGGGTGTCTCTTGCATTTTCTAAGATTCTTATAATTTGAGGTTTTACATTTAAGCCTTTGATCCATTTAGAGTTGATTTTTGTGTATAGTGATAGGTAATATTTGCCAACTGTATGTCTGACAAAGGCCTAACATCTAGGATCTACAAGGAACTCAAACATGCCAAAAAGAAAAAAACAAACAGCCCCATTACAAAGTGGGCAAAATATATGAATAGGCACTTCTCAAAAGAAGATATATGAGCAGCCAACAGAAAATGAAAAAAATGCACAGCCTCACTAGTCATCAAAGAAATGCAAATTAAAACTACACTGAGATACCACCTAACTCCAGACAGGATGGCTATCATCAGTAACAAAAAAAACAACAGATGCTGGAGAGGATGCAGTAAAAAGGGAACACTTCTACACCATTGGTGGTAGTATAAACAAGTACATCCTCTGTGGAAAACAGTGTGGCAATTCCTAAAAGATCTAAAAATCGACCTTCTGTATGACCCCATAATCCCCCTGCTGGGAATATAACTGGAAGAACTCAAATCACTCTACAAAAAAGATACCTGCACACATATGTTTATTTCAGTATTGTTCACAGTAGCAAGAACATGGAACCAACCATGTTGCCCATCAAAAGAGGACTGAATAAAAAAAAAACATAGTACATATACATGATGGAATATTACATAGCCATAAAGAAGAACTAAATCATGTACTTCATGGCAACCTGGATGGACTTAGAGTTTATAATACTGAGTAATCTTTCACAGAAACAAAGAACTGAATATCATATGTTCTCACTCATAAGCGGAGCTTGAACAATTATCGTAATATTATAAGAAAAGGATTGGAAGCCAGGCTCGGTGGCTCAGCCTGTAATCCCACGCCTTTGGGAGGCTGAGGTGAGTGGATTACCTGAGCCCGCGGGTTCGAGACCCGCCTGGGCAGTGAGACCTCATCTCTACAATAAATCAAAAAATCAGCCGGGCGTGGTAGCGCATTCCTGTAATTCCGGCTACTGGGAAGGCAGAGGCGGAAGGATCTCTGGAGCCCAGCAGGCAAGGCTGCGGTGGCCGGAAGCAGCCACTGCACTCCAGTCTGGGCGACAGAGTGAGACTCCAACTCAAAAAAAAGAAAAGAAAAGAAAAGAAAAGGATTGGCAGTAGCAGAAAACTGCCAGGAGGTGGGCGGGGGTGGAGGCGGGGGTGGGGAACGGGATTGTCAGTAGTGGGAATTTGCCTCTGAAAGGAGGGACACACCTCATCAACAAGGGTACCTGCATAATAAACATTTGTATACCTAACCCTGAATTGTAACTCACATCTTTAAAATAAAAAGAAGAAGAAGAAGAAAAAAAAGAAATAGCATAACTAGCAATCAGAGGCCTATTTACCCATTTCAAAGAATTTTCTTTTCAACTTAAATTCTAACCAGTCCTTTCACTGCTAGGAGGATAAACTAAAAATTTTTGAGTTGCTACTCTGGTGGCACTTTGCACTGGAAGCTCTGCTGGGTGCCCTGAGATTAGCTTGCCCTACAATTCAGATCTGCAAGAGGAGGTTTCTGGCAGAGAAGCACATGTTGGCAGCTCCAAGGAAAGTCAGTGCCTGTTGGCTGCTTTGGACCATCGTATCCAGTCAGACTTAGCCTCATTCACAGATATGAAAAGGAATAAGTAGTCAGCAAGGGTCCCTACAGGAAAATTTATAATACAGAAATAATGAAACAAATATCTAAAGGCATGGCAGGGTTGAAAGAGAGCCTCAAAAATTGTTTGTGTAGGAAATATAGAGCAATTTTAGACAATATTTGCTTACTATTCAAAAGTAAGTTTTTTTAACCAGATATCATTTCTATTAAACGAGAATAGACTGAGATAAGAGGGCAGGCCAGGATAAGAGTAGATGATAGCTGAATTTAAAAAAAAAGCCAAAAAAAAATCACATTGAAAGAAGAAAAACAGCAAAAAATGCATTGCAAAAATAAATTGGTAATAAATTGAACAAACTTAAATTAGAAGAAAAATAGAGTCAAAAGAAAACACAAAATTTTAAAGATATATGCAGAACAGGGCATGTAATAGCAACCTCTGCCACCAAAGAGCAGTAAAACAATCACAATGAGCAAAAACCAGAACCAGAGGGAGACTTAGAAACTGAGAGGATGTACACCGTTATGCACAATATGAAACCAACAAACAAACTTTGACAATCTCGATACATACTTGTAAGTTTTGTTTTCACAAAGATAAAGAATGCTATAGCCGGGCTCAGTGACTCAGCGTGTAATCCCGTGCTTTGGGAGGCCAAGGTGAGTGAATTGCCTGAGACCCACCTGGGCAACTTGGTGAGACCTCATCTCTATAATAAATCAAAAAAATTAGCTGGGTGTGGTAGCGCATGCCTGTAGTACCAGCTACTTGGAAGGCTGAGGTGGAAGGATCACTGGAGCTCAGCAGGTCGAGGCTGTGGTGGCTGGGAGCGGCCACTGCACTCCAGTCTGGGTGACAGAGTGAGACTCCAACTCAAAAAAAAAAAAAAAAGGATGTTATAAACTTCCAGGAAGGAAAAAGATAAACATACATGCAAAAGAAATAAAGTTAGGATTTCAACAGACTTTTCTCCTGTAACAATGTCTACCAAAAGACAATGGTGCAATATTCAGAGCCTTGAGGAACTCTGACACATGGCATCTCAAAAATTGTGATAGCAGGTCTGACACAGTGGTTCATTCCTGTAATCCCAGCAATTTGGAAGGCCGAGACAAGAGGACAGCTTGAGGCCAGGAGTTTGAGACCAGCCTAGGCAACGAAGTGAGATCCCTGTCTCTACACAAACTAGAAAAATTAGCCTGTAGTCGAGTCTACAGTGAGTCATGATCATGCCACTACATTCCAGTCTCCTCGGTGACAGAATAAAACACTGTCTCAAAACAAAACAAAGCAAAAAAAAAAAAAAAATCAGTGATACCAAAATATTATTTTTGGGCAAAAAAATTACTCAGTATCACATGCTGTGAGATGAAGTAAGAACCACAATATGAGGAAATAGATGACAAAACATGACTAAAGTCAACTTTGAAATATTTCAACAATTTAATAGGCTAATAAAAGTATTGTTACTAATTAGAAAAAAGATTGAGGCTGATGGATACAAATAATATTTGTAATGAAAGAAAAAATATCAAATGAAAAATATTAAACTTCCAAGTTGCTGCAAAGTCCATAATTTTGTCCTTCTTTGTGGCTATATAATACTCCATTGTGCATACGTACCACATTTTCTTTGTCCAGTTCATTTTCGGTGGACAGCAGGGTTGGTTCCATATTTTTGCTATTGTGAATAGTGCAGCAATGAACATGCATGAGCATATGTCTTTTTGGAGAACTGTTTGTGTTCCTCCGAGTACTGCATAGGTAAAGTGAGGTCCAATGGAGGCCCAAACTTCACCTGCTTGTAAACCACTCACATACTTAATCCTGATTTGTACCCCACATCTTTATGATAAAATAAAGTTTAAAAAAAGAAAAATATTAAACTTGAAAGATGAGTGAAATATTTATCTTATTCCTTTTATAAAATATGTGGAAACTGTTATATAGATATATACATAATGTGTTCATAACCTAGAGCATTCACTGCATGTAATATTATGCAAATATTAAGTATAGTTTATGAATAATAACTTGATGAAGCAATATTTAGAGCTTACCCACGTTTACTCAAATATTCATCATAGTACTCTGTAGTACAGAGTACTGTGTGTAGGAACAGGTTATACTACCTCTAGGGATATTAGACATAGATCTCTCTCCAACTCCACATTCAGTGACATAAATTCAGTAGCTTAAAATCAGCTATGGTGGGAGTAATTGACACTATGGAAATTAGGAAATGCTACAAACTGGGACTTTTTTTTTTCCTCAAGAGCTGGTTTTTATAAAGTAGCACACTACTGGATATATTTGAGGGAAAAAAATCATAAGCCTCTTGAATGCTTAAAATAAAGCCCATTTCTGTAGAAGCATGCCTTTTTCTATTGCACCTTGCTTTATTGCACTCCAGATACTGTTTTTTGTGTGTGCTGTTTTGTTTCGGTTTGGTTTTAACAAACTGAAAGTTTTGGGCAGTCCAGCATTGAGCAAGCCTATCAGCACCATTTTTCCAACAGCACATGCTCATTTCATGTCTCTGTGTCACATTTTGGTAATTCTCACAATATTTCAAACGTTTCCATCATTACTAGGCCTTTTATGGTGATCTGTTATCTGTGGTCTTTGATGTTATGATTGTAATCGTTTTGAGGCACTACAAACCATGTCCATAAAAGACAGTGAAGTTAACCAGTAAATGTTGTATGCGTTCTGACTACTGTACTGCCTGGACAGTCTCTCATTTCTCTTCCTCTCCTCTGGCCTCCTTATTCCCTGAGATGCAACCATATTGATATTAGGCCAATAAACAACAATAACCTGGCTTCTAAGTATTCAAGAGAAAAGTTATATATCTTTCATTTTAAAGGGAAAGCTAGAAATGATTAAGGAAAGCATGTCAAAAGTCAAAATGGTTCAAAAGCTAGGCCTCTTGCAGCATAAAGTTGACCAATTTGTGAATGAAAAGGAAAATTTTTTGAAGGAGATTAAAAGTACTACTCCAGTAAACACACAAATTTTAGGTGAAACAGCCTTACTGTTATTACAGAGAAAGTTTGAGTGGTCTGGATGAAAGATCAAATCAGTCACAACATTCCCTAAGCCAGAGACTAATCTAGAGCAAGGTCCTAAATTTCCTTAATTCTGTGAAGACAGAGAAGTGGGGAAGCTGTAGCAGAAAAGTCAGAAGCTAGCTATCAGATGCTAGTTCATGAAGTTTAAGAAAAAAAGTCATAGCCGGGCTCGGTGGCTCAGCCTGCAATCCCGCGCCTTTAGGAGGCTGAGGTGAGTAGATTGCCTGAGCCCGCGGGTTCGAGACCCGCCTGGGCAGCGAGACCTCATCTCTACAATAAATCAAAAAATTAGCCGGGCGTGGTAGCGCGTGCCTGTAATTCCAGCTACTCGGAAGGCTAAGGCGGAAGGATCCCCGGAGCTCAGCAGGTCAAGGCTGCGGTGACCGGGAGCAGCCACTGCACTCCAGTCTGGGCAACAGAGTGAGACTCCAACTCAAAAAAAAAAGAAAAGAAAAGAAAAAAAGTCATTTCCAGAACATAAAAGTGCAAGATGAAGCAGCAAGTGCTGATGTATAAGCTGCAGCAAGTTATTCAGAAGATCTAGTGAAGCTCATTGATGAAAGTGGTTACATGAAACAAAAGATTTTCAATGTAAATGAAATGCTTTATATCATCATTGGAAGACAATGACTTTTATAGCAAGAAAAGATCAGTCGATACCTGGCTCCAAGTCTTCAAAGGAAAGACTAAGTTTTTTTGATAATACCTTAAGCAGCTGGTGACTCTGAGTTGAAGCCCATGCTCATTTATCATCCTAAAAAATCTTAAGCCTTTAAGAATTATGCTATTCTGTCTGTGCTGTCTAAATTGAGCAACAAAGTCTAGATGACAGCACTTCTGTTTGCAGCTTAGTTTACTGACTATTGTAAGCCCACTGTTGAGACCTACTGCTCATTAAAAAAATTTCACTTCAAAATATTACTGTTCATTAACAATTCATCTAGTCACTCATGAGCTCTGATGAAGCTGTGTAAAGAAATTAACATTGTTTTCATGACTATTAACAAAACATCCATTCTGCAGCCCATGAATGAAGAAGTAATTTAGACTTTCAAGTCTTATTATTTAAAAAATCTATTTCATAAGGTTATAGCTGCCTTAGGTAGTGATTCCTCTGCTGGATCTGGACAATGTACATTGAAAGTCTCCTAGAAAGGATTCACCATTCTAGATGCCATTAAGGACATTTGTGATTCATGAGAGGTGGTCAAATTATCATTTTTAACAGAAGTTTGGAAAAAGGTGATTCAACTTTTATAGATGACTTTGAGGAGTTCAAAAGTTCTCTGGAGAAAGTAACTGCAGATTTTGTGGAAATAGCAAGAGAACTAGAATTAGAAGTAGAGCGACTGAATTGCTATGATCTTATGATAAAACTTGAACAGATGAGGAGTTGCTCCATTTGAATGAACCAAAAAAGTGGTTTTTAAAGATGGAATCTGTTCCTGGTGAAGATGCCGTGAACATTGTTGAAATGATAACAAAAGACTTAGAATATTGCATAAGCTATGTAGAAAAAAGCAGCAGTAGGTTTGAGAGGATTAACTCCAATTTTGAAAGAAGTTCTACTGTGGGTAAAATGCTTTCAAATAACATTGCACGCTATAGAGAACTCTTTTATGAAAGGAAGAGTCCATTGATGTGACAAACTTCATTGTTGCCTTTTAAGAAATTGCCACAGCTACCCCCATCTTCAACAACCACCACTCTGAATAGTCAGTAGTCATCAATGTCCTGGCAACACCCACCCTCCACAAGCAAAAATATTGAGACTTTGCTGAAGGCTCAAATGATCAAGAACACTTTTTAGCAATAAAGTATTTTTTTAATTAATGTTTGCACATTTTTTCAGACATAATGCTATTACACACTTAAAGACTACAGCACAATGTAAACTTTTATATGCACTGGAAACAAAAAATTATGTGACTTATTTTATTGTGATATATGCTCTATTGCAGTGGTCTGGAATGGAGCTCACAGTGTCTCCGGGTTATGCCTATATACTCGGTTGTAAAATATCATGCCACCACTTTAAATCATGAATACCAAGACTAAGTAGAAACTTATGCAACTGTTTATTATGTAAGAGTAACTGAAAATAAGATGATAGTGTGTTCTCTACATAATTTTGTTCGTGACATTATAATCACCCAAAGTCCTCAATTTTAGCACTAATGTGGAAAAACTGGAAGAAGGCCAGAAAGAAAGGAAAAAATGAAGATTAAAAATATAACTCTTTTAAAAGAATAAGTCCAAAGAAATTTTTAAAGGTCCTTGAGGAACAGATATAGTCTATTTTCTTTAAGATTCTGAGTTTGATTTCATATACCCAGTGACACAACTTAATTAAATGGTTGAGGTTTAAGACATGATTTAAAACAGAGGACGAAGGAATGGTAGTAGAGAACAGGGAAGCCAATTCCAAATCCCAAAGAATTACAGCTACAGCATGTCACATCCAATTGACTGCTTTATTCAAGTTATACTTCCATTCCTTATGTTTGAATGAGGTAAATGATTGATTAGCATGTTATCTCACTGACATACAATGCTTTATGTTTTGCCAAGCACCTTCACATCGAATTACTTTATTGTGATCTTCTCAAAAAACCTATGAGATTTTTTTCTTTGAACTGCATTTTTATATATGATAAAATGGAAATTTAGAAAGGTATGTAATTTTCAAGGTTACTCAACTAGTTACCAGCAAAGACAGAGGTGCTTACGTGTGATGCCCAGATTGTTCCACTACACTGGGGATAGTTCCCAATTTACCACAGAAAATGCTGTGTGGATACATTTATTGTATTTAAAGCATCTAAAGTTCCACATTTAAAAGTGACTATAAAGGCAATGCACTATTATTATTTCTGGTTCCAATGAATTGTGTAAAAGAATAAAAGAAATTGTATGACAGAATGAAAAAAAAAGTCTCATCATTACATGGCATGTATCTCCCCATGGGGCTTAAGTCTCTGTATTAAAGATACTGGTCACAACGAATTTTCCACTAATTTAGGAACTATGATCTGGTTATGACAAAAAGGAGAGTATTTACTAGGAAACCACAAGCAAGTCTTTCCTCAGTAGGAGAGACAGACAAGTAAATGTGACAAGGACACTGTGTTTTCAAAAACTGCATCTGTTCACAGTTCTTCTGGTGAGAGCTTATTAATATGTTTACTATAGCAGGAGTTAGCCAAGTATTGCAACTCTGCTAACAATTTGCTTAGATTCAGAGACAAGTTGACAGTATTTTCTCTGGTCAGTTTCAACAAATGTTCATAAACAACTCTCCGAGAGGCCAAAAGTAGGCAGATTTCAAATATTTGGAGAAATCGCATAGTCCACAGTGAAAATGAGAATGTTAATGAGTGTGAAGATCAGTTACAGTTCCTTATGAAATCATAGATGTTGTGAAAGTTAAAAAGAAACTAAATTGCATATCATTTGGCCAAAATCCTTAATTGTAAAAATGAGAAGGCCATGATTAAAAGAATGACTTACCCAAAGCCCTACATTTATTTCTAGCTTTGTAAGAACCCATGGTATCCAGCTCTTCCCACTACACTTGATTATCTAAGGCAGTGGTCTCAAACTTGCAGCATGGGCAGAGTTAGGCCTTATTTAGTCTACACGGTGTTTCAAAAAATTAATTAACTACTGAAATTTAAAGATAGAACATTCCATGCAGAATTTCTGATTTCTAGTTTTTCTTGAAATAAGAGAGGTGGTAACAGCAGGCCCACATTCTCCCATGGCTACAGTTGGCTAGAGATGGTGCTGGTTCCTGTTCACCCAACATTCCTGCTTGGTCAACCTTTTAGCCTCACCTGTCTGTCCCTGTAAGTATTAGTTTGTGGTCTCTGTTGCCCAGATTGTGTCGTGTGAAATGGTTTAAGAAAAATAAAGTTTAAAAATAATGAATTATATAGCAAGACATTACATTCCAGACACATCAACTTTCTCATTATGTTACAAAGACAAAAAGTACGAGTTCTAATCCGACTATTATTTGAAAGCCTTCTTTGTATGGTTGTGAATGACACTGAATTCACATAAACAGTAAATATGTTAACAAATTAATGAATCAGTTGGAGGGTTTTTCTCACTGATTAGTCTCCCAACTGCTTCCCTTCAAATCAATGTAGTGATTGACTAAATTCAATTGTTTTGCCTTTTTATTTAATAAGCTTATGTGTATAAGTACAATTTATTAAAATTCACTGAAGTAAATATGCACTTCTTTCACTACTGGCAATCCAGCTATTTCCTCAAGTTATTTCATTATAGTTATGTTTTAATTTCTGTTGGCAGTCATTTTTATGCCATTTTACTTACAGATGTAAAACCAAAGATTATCCATCTTTACAACTGCTAAGGGAAATTATTTATTGCTCTACATGCTGCCTACATGTTGTCAGGAAATAAGCACACCTCCCCAACCCTTAAGTTCTGTTACCACAAGCACAAACACACTACTCAGTGATAAACTCATTTGATTTGTATTTAAAATTTCAATCTAAGAACTGGTATTTACAAAATAAACAACAATCAAGTTAATGTGACATTTAGGAACTGGAAATTATGATTTTAGAATAACTTTAATTTTGGATGAAATAACTACTCTTTCTCAGGAAAAAAAATTAAAGGAAAATGAAAACAAAAGCATGCTTTCCTAAAAATTAAAATAAAAATGAGTGTCCTCGGTTCTTTCAAATATAATTAAAATATTAAGACTTGTAATATTTATTTCAACATCTGCTAAGGTTTGAACTACAAAACTTCCTTGTGGGTCAACGATGTGCAAAGTATTATGCTAGAACCAAGAAATCCATCTAAACTTTATTCATCCTATTTACTAAATTTCATTTTTCTCAAAAATTGGCATAATTCTGTAAGCAGTTATTCATACATACATTTATTTGACATTTTTTTAAATAGTTGATATGCTCTGGTCACTGTATTAGTTGCCAATAACACAGCATGAACAAGACCAGCAGGTTCCTACCTTTACGGAAAGCTTAGCCTGGGCCAAAGCAAATTTCTTCTTTTTCCATTACCAGCTCTTCATTCAACCAGCACTCTATCTACCCCAATCACCCTGCTTACTGCTTGTCCTCCACGCCCACCTATGCATCTTCTCTGCCATAGCAGATAAGAGAGACAACTGTTAGTGAGACTAATACTGACACAGGCATCCCTCTCCTTCAACTCTCTAGTTTTTTCCTCTGAGGGGAAAAAATATACACATATCTATTGTTCTTGCAGCTTAATCTTTGTCCTACTTTTCTATAAAACATTTCTGGTAGAGCATTAAAAAACAAATACAAAAACATATATTGCAACTAGTGTACATTGAATCTTCCAATGCCTTTTTGAGTCTAATGATTGTCTCCGAAGCTTTTCATTCCCTTTTTTTCTCCACAAATGTGAGAAATGAATTTCTATGTCCCCTGACATAAAATATGTCAGACCCAACACTCTGTGGAAAGCATATTAAGAACTGTTTATGAATACACCATTTTAATGCTGACACATACCTTAGGATAAAATATAAGCTATAAAAAGGGAAAACTGGTTAAGAAAAGTAGAGCTTGCTTTGGAAAGCACTTGCTATTGCCATAAAAAAATTAAATCTATTATATAATCATTATATCAGTTCTATAATTAAATCGATTACTGTTCAATCTGAAAACATGGGAGGGACTAAATACAGTGCTTTCCTCCTGTTTCTTCTTCAATCATCCACAGTATGCAAATAAAGAAAGAGTACTTTCGGCACTTATTACCTGGTAGATTATTCCACAATAGTTTGAGAGAGTAAAAAGCGGATGCTTTCATTTAATAGTAAATCAAAAAAATTAAGCACCCCTATACACCTTACAAGGTACAATACATGTTGCTGACAGCACAATCAATCATGATTATCTAAAATTCAGGAGAATATCAGGATCCTGTAACTTATTTTCCTCTATTTAAGCAGGATTTAAAGAGTCTATATTAAGAAGCATGTCTTACTCATTTTTTATTCCTCACACTCAATAACTGTTGAATTTAGTTAAATATCAGAAGCAAGTCTTAGTTTATTGAGATTTAGCTCAGACTGATACCGTATAGCTAAGCAGAAATTCCAGAGGGTTTTTTTAAGTCCTATAAATGGTATTCTTCACATATTATGTAGAACTTCCTTATCTCTTAAGTTAAAAGTGAGGCAAATTCATGTATTAATAATATGATGTATGCGGTGGTCCCCAAATCTGGCTATGCAATAAAGTTTCCTTGGGAGAAGGAGAGAGACTGTAAAAATTCAAGTCCCAGAACACCATTCCCAGCAAGTTTAGCAATACTCCCTGATGGTTCTAGACACACGTGTTTGGGAATCACTATGGGGATGAAAGAGCCCTGGACTGAGAACTGGGTTTGAGATCTGCTGTGCCACAAAGAACTCACATGACCTTGGGCAGGATTCAGTCTGTCAGTCCAGCATTTATCCTTCAAACATTCATGGAAAATGAGCTATTATGATCTCTGAGTTTCAACTTCCTCATCTGCAAAATGAGGTCATTGGAATAGATGATCTGAAATCCCCTCTGCCTCTAATTCTATGCTATAATCTACACTATAATCATTCTATCTGCATTTGTCATATATCGCCTTATATAGATTAATTTGTATATCTGTTTTAAGCTCTGTAATGAATTAAATTTAGAAAATATATGTTGAAAAACATATTATGACCAAGCATACATAGCTCAAGATCCAAGTTCTGGATACATGTTGGACAAAATCTGAATCTTGCTTCTTGTATTCTAAATCCTCAATAAAAAATTTTTTGATAAATAAATAAAATGATAAATAAAAAATAGAATTTGATAAACCTATTTCAGCCTCAATTTCCTCAACTAAAAGCTATGCATAGAAAATTATTTTAAACAGAGGATATCAAAATGGTTTTATCTGGAGACTAACAACAGACAATTGAAAACTGAGATAAGAAGAATTGAATCTGGGAGAAAGGATACCATAAGTCAGTTGGCAATGCCTGGACACATATTTGCCGTTTATGTTGTAAATATAAAACCTTGGGTCTATTCATTTAAAAAATATATGTATATTGCAAGCCTTTTGGGTGTAGGCGCTATTCTCGGCTTTGAAAATACAGTGGTATTCTGTTAGTAGGTGAGACTAACAGCAAATATGTAAAGAATTGCATAAATGAGACCATTTCTAATAGCAGCAAATGGTACAAAGTAAACAAAACAAAGTAATAGAGTAGAAAGTGGGGAATAAAAAGAAAGAAAGTGAAACGGAAAGGATAATACTTTGTACAGAGGAACACTTCCTAAGAAAATGGCATTTGAACTAGGGCCTAAAGGAAAAGATGCTGAGAGCCACACAGAGATCAGAGGGAAGTGGATTCCAGTCAGAGGAAACAGACAACACCAAAGCCTTAATGAGGGAACACCCTTCATTTTCTTAAGGATGGCAAGGAGGCTGAATGTTCGGAAGCATGTGGTGTGTGATACTAGATGATATCAATGCCACACCCAACCTCTATCCCCTTCTCTTTCTACATCCACATCCTTCTCCCCATGGGAAGGGCTGTGGACACCTCAGCCTGCTTTCCAGGTTGCATCAGAGCCTCCACAGCTGGAGGTTTTAAAGCTCCCTAGGTAATTCTAATGATATAAAATAAAAACCATTGCCCTAAGGGAAAAAATAGATAGAAACTTAAGATATAAAGCAAAGAGAGGTAGAATTTATGGCCCGTAAAAGACTAAGAGAGGAGAATGCAACAAAGTAAATATAATCTTGAGGAAAGTTGGGCTACAGAAATCATTCCCAAATCTCTATCTCCTCATCTTAGAAGATATATCTTTTCCTCACAGTCTCACAATGCTGTGACTTTTGCTTTACAGTGGTCAATTTATTTCAATGAACATTTTCAGTCTATATACATGAAGTTGTGATCGATGCTATGAGAATCACAAAAAAAGATAAGGTATGTTAACCTCAAGAAAGTTACAACTGAGACCATAAATATCTACTTTTAGCCTCATGATCTGGTTGATATGGTTTCAGCCCATCCCACCCTCTGCAGCCAGGGTTTCCTTCCTAGTGTCATCCATTTCAGAGGTAACCCTTGTGCAGAGTAGAAGCCATTACTTTATATAAACCAGGAAGATTATATAAAGGTGCTTAGGAAATGATAGTGATGATGATTAAAGATGACCATCAGGGACTTCAGGAGATGCTATACATGTGTTCATAGCTAAAACCAACTAAAAATTATGAAATAGAAATAACCTTTGATGTCTTCGAACTGACCTGGGTAGCACTGGCTCTCCCCTGCAGACACAACACTGCCATGCCCCACCAAACACTTCTCTGAAAACTCTGAGATCATAACTCATAGTAGCTTTAAATGCTACACTCTCAAAGGCAATACCTTTTAACAGAAGCATGTTAAACACTCAAATATTCCAGATGCAAAGTAGTCTGGGGTGGGAGGGGGATTTAGATACCTGATAGGCTCTGCAGACATTGCTCAAATTATTCCCCACATGGAGCCTCCTCTTTTTCCCTCTCCCAATAAATTCTGTGCTAGCTCCAGTGGGTTACTGTAAAAGATTTAAGACAGCAGCAGTGCCATATTTACAGATGGAGGAAAAGTCACTTTCAACAGAAGTTAACCAAAGTAGAATATGCCACATCAGACCACCACTTTATTAACCTGTATGTGTATGCAGATAGATTTTACTGACTTCTTCTATGCTGACCATTATCTTGTTTGAGTAAATAAGAAGTAAGAGCAATTATGTGGAGTAAATTTAGAGAGGTTAAGTGACTTGCCTAAAGTCACACAGCTCAAATATAAAAAGATGGGATAAGAAAGCAGGTCTGTCTGGCTCCAGAAGCCTGCTTCTTTTTTTTTTTTTTTTGAGTTGGAGTCTCACTCTGTCGCCTAGACTGGAGTGCAGTGGCCGCTCCCGGCCACCGCAGCCTCGACCTGCTAGGCTCCAGCGATCCTTCCGCCTCAGCCTTCCAAGTCCGGAATTACAGGCATGCGCTACCATGCCCAGCTGATTTTTTGATTTATTGTAGAGATGAGGTCTCACTGCCCAGGTGGGTCTCGAACCCACGGGCTCAGGCAATCCACTCACCTCAGCCTCCCAAAGGCGCGGGATTACAGGCTGAGTCACTTAGCCTGGCAAGAAGCCTGCTTCTTACCCACTAATTCCCCTCCTTCATATCCATGATTTCTATGTATGTGCCTTCTTGACCTATAACTACAAATGGAGAAACCAAAATTTAAAAGACTAATAACTCTGTAAGCTAAAGTAATTGGTAGAGCCCTCCCAGGAAGGGATGATTGGCATTGCTGTCTTACAAAGCCATAGACACTATGTGCCCCTCCTCACAGAATCACAGGACTCTGGACTTATTTGGTCCAACCAAATTAGCCTCATACATGAATTCCTCTTACAAAAAAATCTGACAACCATGTGCCCATAGTTTCACTAGGGATCAAATAAGAGAGGCTGACTTCTGCATGAACTAACATTCCACTGGAAAATCAATTGGCAGTGTGTACCCTCTGCTTTTGGGAATGAGAGAGTTAAAACAGCTTTGTCAAATTTTAAAATGTAGTAAATTCCCCATTAAAGCCCCAGAAATTTCCAGAGAGAGGATAAAGCATTTCTTCCCTATTCTCCACTGAAAAATATCTCTTGTTTTAGAAATGAGTGTTTTATTTCTTTTAATTACAGAATTTCTCTAAATACAGAAAAAAAGGAGGCATGTCTTTTATCATTTTCAGGAGTGACTATGTTTGAAGGTTTTTCAAGCATCAGGTGTGCTTTAAAACAAATCAATGTGTGACTATTTCTCACCCTCTAACAATGCCTCCCTCTGTCTGTTGATGTGCAGTCAAACAGGAGCAAGCTTTAGAGCAAAACTGCCTTTTCTAGAGAGACTCAAATTCTAGAATATGAAGAGAACCGAAAAAGGATACATTTGTTTTAACCTTTTCCGAAGTAGTAATGGACTATGCCGTATGGTCTCCTTGGTTAACAAGAGCAAGTGTATTGGATGCAATATGGATCTAGGATCTGATTTATTTAAGACACTGCCTAACTCGTGGTAATACAATCTTTGCACTGATTGTTTATGTTTTCTTTTAATCACTCAAAATGCTCACAGTATCTAGCTCAAAAGTCATAATCCTGTGGGTATCTTAAGTCAAGTTATCTCTCTTTGCTGATGCTATGATCCTATACCTCAAAAATCCAATAGAATCTGTCAACAACCTCCTTGCACTGATAAAAGACTTTGGCAAAGTCTCAGGGTGTAAAATAAACGTGTGAAAGACAGTTACATTCTTATACACCAACAACAAACAGGCAGAGAATCAAACAAAAAAAGCACAATCCTATTCACAATAGCCATAGTCACATGCAAAAAAATGATATACCTCAGCATCTTCTTAACCAGAAAGTAAAAGATTTTTACAATGAAAACTATAAAATACTGCTCAAAAATGAAACAAACAAATGGAAAAATATTCCACGCTCATGGATTAGAAGAATCAGTGCTACTAAGATGTCCATTCTACCAAAGGCAATCTTGTTATACCCATTAAATTACCAACATCATTCTTCTCAGACCTGGAAATGACAATACAGAAATTCATATGGAAACAAAAATGACCATGAATAACCAAAACAATCCTTAGCAAAAGAAACAGAGCAGGAGGTATCACACTTCCAGACTTCAAAACAACCTGGTATTGGTACAAGAATAGGCATATAGACCAATGGAAGAGGATAGAGATTCCAGAAGCAAAGCCTCAATTTCTCAACCATCTCATCATTGACAAAGCCTCCAATAGCAACCACTGGGGATAGGAGAACCTATATAGTAAATGGTGCTGGGAAATCTGGCTGATCACATGCAGAAGATTGAAACAGGTCCCTTACCTATCCCCAGACACAAAAATTAACTATAAATGGATCAAAGACCTAAACATAAAACCTCAAACTATAAGAATCTTAGAAAGCCGGGCTCGGTGGCTCAGCCTGTAATCCTGCGCCTTTGGGAGGCTGAGGTGAGTGGATTGCCTGAGCCCGTGAGTTCGAGACCCGCCTGGGCAGCGAGACCTCATCTCTACAATAAATCAAAAAATCAGCCGGGCGTGGTGGCGCATGCCTGTAATTCCAGCTACTTGGAAGGCTGAGGCAGAAGGATCTCCGGAGCCCAGCAGGTCGAGGCTGCGGTGGCCGGGAGCAGCCACTGCACTCCAGTCTGGGCGACAGAGTGAGACTCCAACTCAAAAAAAAAAAAAAAAAAAAGAATCTTAGAAAATGCAGGAGACATCCTTATGGAAATTGGAACTGGCAATTCCTATTTAAAACCCTTAATGCCCAAACCTTAAGAAATAAGATAGACAAGTGGGACCTCATCAAACTAATGAGCTTCTGCAAAGCAAGAGAAACCATAAATAGAGCAGGGAGACAGCCCACAGAACAGAAAAAATATTTGCCAACACACAGAATGGGAAAATACTTACCAACTGTATATCTGACAAAGGCCTAACATCTAGGATCTACAAGGAACTCAAACACATCGAAAGGAAAAAAACAAACAGCCCCACTAAAAAGTGGGCAAAAGACATGAATAGACACTTCTCAAAAGAAGATTTACAGGCAGCCAATAGACACATGAAAAAGTGCTCAGCCTCACTCATCATCAGAGAAATGTAGATCAAAACCACACTGAGATACCACCTAACCCCAGCAAGAATGGCCATCATTAATAAAACAAAAAACAACAGATGCTGGCAAGAATGCAGAGAATGCTGGTGGAAATGCAAACTAGTGCAATCTCTTTGGAAGACAGTGTGGTGGTATCTGAAAAAACTAGAAATTGACCTTTCATATGACCCAGCAGTTCCCGGAGGAACTCAAATCATTCTACAAAAAAGATACCTGCACACATATGTTTGCTGCAGCTCTACACACAATAGCAAAAACATGGAACCAACCATGTTGCCCATCAAAGCTGGAATGGTTAAAAAAATGTGGTACATATATACAACAGAATATTATGCATTCATAAAGAAGGACAAACATATGAATTTTGCAGCAACTTGGATGGATTTAGAGTCTATCATACTCAGTGATCTAACACAGAAACAAAGAACAGAGTACCAAATGTTCTCACTCATATGCAGAACTTGAACACTTATAATACTGTAAGAAAGAGATTGGCAGTAGTGGGAAACTAACAGGGGAGGTGGGGTGGGATTGGCAGTTGGGGCAAACTGCTAGGGGAGGGAGGGGCATACCTCATCAACGAGGGGACCTGCATAATCAACGTTTGTATACCTAACCCTGAATTGTACCCCACATCTTTATAATAAAAAAGAAAAAGAAAACAATGGCTTGAACCAGAATGGTAGTAACAAGTACTCTGAAAAATAAAGTCCTTAAAAAAAAATGGCCATCATTAAGAAAACCAAAAACAGCAGATGCTGGCAAGGATGAGGAAAAAAAGGGAATGCTTCTACACTACTTGTGGGAATGCAAACTAATTTAACCTCTCTGGAAAACAGTGTGGTGATTCCTAAAAGAACTATAAATTGATCTTCCATAAGACCCTTCTGGGAATCCTCCTTCTGAGAATATAACCAGAGGAATTTACATCACTCTGCAAATAAGATATCTGCACACTCATGTTTATTGTAGCACTATTTATAATAGCAAAAAATGTAACCAACTGTGCTGCCCATCAAAACTGAACTGGATTTTTAAAATGTGGTACATAAGAGACGGGAACAAGATGATGACGGCATAGATGGACTTGTGAGATTCTCCAAACATGAGTTCCCAAAAAGACTCTTACTTTTCTTCCCCCATCCCCCAACCCACCACCAGCTGCACTGGCCTGAGGTCCGGGGACCTTCGGTCCCACACAGGACCGGATATTGCAGCCCCCTGCTGCTACTGTTCCACCACATGCATGGGAGTCTCGAGTCCCAGCTCCCTCCCTGTCTACATGTCTCCTGCCCGGCACCCAGCACCAAGCCGCTGGTCAATCAAGGAGGCTCTGGGTGCCCATGCCTCAGAGACACCAGTCCCATTCCTGGCTGAAGTACCCTGTGGGGGGCCCAGGGCCACTCTTGCCACTCACTGCCTGCCCTTCGGAGCTTTGGAGCTCTGGAGCTTTGGGCCTGCCCTGGCTGAGGCACTCAGCGAGTGATCCCAAGCTGGGGGATCCAGACAAGGGGAGAGAAACAGATCTGCAAAAACTGCCTTGGCCATTCGCCAGGTGGAGACTTCCATTGCCCTGCCCACCTATCAACAAACCCTACCTCAGTTCCTAAGGTAACGTCACGAAACAGGAGACAAAGCCCCACCCCTATGCTGAATCAGACAAAAGCAACCCCCAAGCAGTCAACTAAAAAAAACAACAAAAAAACCAAACTGTGAGTAAATCTAGCTGCCTGAAATGAAAAACAATGGGGAGAGGACAGAGATCAGAGCTGAAGTGACTTTAGTATGATCACTTATTTTCACTTATGATTTTATCATTTTGACTGTTTGTTTTGATCACGTTTGTTGTTTGCCTTCTGACTTACACTGTTTCTTGATTTTATTGGTCTGTCTCTGTGTAGCTATCAGTATTCTTTAGGGAATCCTTCTTACGTGTCTTTTTTCACTTCTGGCCTTGTGTCTCTTTCTCACCTGATAGTTGGTATGTATGTCTGTTTTCCCTCTCGCTCTTCTCTCTTTCTAACTTCCTATTGACCACCCCTTCCTCCATTATTTTCCTCTTTTATTCCCCCCTTCTTAATCTAGGGACCAAGACTACATACTGCTGAATGAACAGATTGTAAGGCAGAGGGAAATAGTTTCCAGGGTGCTTATACACCTGTTCGTGGATGCTAGAATCAGCATATACATTCTGAACCACAGCTTCCCTCTCAATTAAACCTCAAAACTGCAAAAAGTACAGATTGCAGCCTACACTCCAATCTCAAAAGTGAACAAAGCCAGAAGACCCTCATAAGGAAGAATAGGATATTGCAGAAGAGAAATAAAAGCAACCCCACCTTCCCTCAAAAACAGAATTAAAGAAGAGGAGGGAAAGGAGGAGAGAGAGAAAAATCTACACAAATGAAGAAAAACCAAAAGAAGAGTATGGGTATCTCCCAGACACATGGGAGGGCAGACACTGAGAAAACTGACTTTGGAATGCAAACAATAAAGAGCCCCAGAATGAAGGGTCTCAAACTACAAACCTAGATATCAAGACAATAATGGAGAGATTAAAAAGAATTGAGGAGACACAAGAAGAAACTAGGAAGGAGCTGATATCTGAGATAACAGTAATAAAGAATACTGTGAATGAAATAAATAACAAACTGATAAGCATGGAAAGCAGAATTACCCAGGCAGAAGAAAGAATCTCAGAGCTTGAGAACGAAAATATAGAACTAACCCAAACTTAAAAATGCAGAAAATAAGCCCAAAAAGACAGAACAAAACCTTCAAGAGATGAGCGATTACTTCAAGAGACTGAACCTAAGGGTAATTGGCCTTCATGAGGCAGAAAGAGAGACAGAGACTACACTGGAACAAACTTTCCATGATATTATTCAAGAAAACTTCCCTTATATAATCAGTGATGCAAAAATTCAAACACAAGAGATTCAGAGAACCTCTACAAGACAACAAATGAGAAGACTAATTCCTAGACACATAATAATTTGCCTAAACAAAGTAGGCATAAAAGAAAAAAGCCTAAAGGCAGCAAGAGAAAAAGGCTAGATCACCTACCATGGAAAACCAATCAGAATAGCAGCAGATTTATCTACAGAAACCCTGCAGGCTAAGAGAGCTTGGAGCCCTATCTTCAAAGTCCTAAAAGATACACAATTTCAACCAAGAATAACCTACCCGGCCAAGCTAAGCTTCATCAGCAAGTGAGAATTAAAATCTTTCCCAGATATCCAATCCCTAAGAACTTATGCTGCCACCAAACCACTTCTACATGAAACACTTAAGAAAGTACTAAACACAGAAGAAAAGGAAAAAAGAACAACGTTTTTCACAAGAGTCAGGGAAAAGAATAAAATATACATGAACCAACCCCAAAACCAAAAGAAAGACAAAAAAAATCAAGTGGAAGAACAATAACTCTATAAGAACTCTATGACAGGGATGAACTCTCACATTTCAATAATTAGCCTGAATGTGAATGGATTAAACGCACCACTGAAAAGACAGAATGGCAAAATGGATAAAATATCACCAGACAACAATATACTGCCTTCAAGAGACTCATCTCACTAGAAAGAACATGCACAGATTCAAAGTAAGAGGATGGGAAACAAATTTTCAGGTGAATGGAACACAAAAGAAAGGAGGAGTCGCGATCCTAATTTCAGACAAAATACCATTTAAGCTATCAAAAATTAAAAAGATACAGAGGGCCACTACATAATGATAAAAGGTTCACTCCATCAACAAGAAATATCTATCCTAAACATATATGCACCCAACATAGGTGCACCAACTTTCATAAAGCAACTTCTAGGAAAACTAAAGAAAGATATTGACTCTAACACTATCATAACTGGGGAATTTAATACCCCACTCACAACCCTAGACAGATCATCAGAACAAAAAATCAGCAAGGAGATCCAGAACCTAAATGTGATTCTGGACCAAATGGACTTAATTGATACCTACAGAACACTCCATCCAAAGACCACAGAATACACATTCTACTCATCACCGCATGGAACGTATTCTAAGATCGACTACATAATTAACCATAAATCAAGCATAAGCAAATTTAAAAGGACCGAAATTCTACGATGTACCTTCTTGGACCACAGTGGAATAAAAATAAACATTGACACCAACAAGATCCCCCCAAAACCCACAAAGACATGGACACTAAACAGCATGATGCTAAACAACTCCTGGGTCAATGATGAAATTAAAACAGAGATCAAAAGATACCTGGAAACAAATGAAAATGAAGAAACATCTTACCAAAATCTCTGGGACGTCTTAAAAGCTGTAGTAAGAGGGGAATTTATATCCCTACAAACACACATGAAGAAAATGGAAGGAACACAAACTAACAGCCTAACAAGCCACCTAAGGCAACTGGAAAAGCAAGAACACAAAAACTCTAATTTCAGCAGAAGAATCCAGACCACCAAAATAAAAGCCCAAATGCAGGACATAGAAGACAAAAAGATAATACAAAAAATCAATGAGACAAAAAGCTAGTTCTTCGAAAGGATAAACAAGATTGATGGTCCCCTAGCTAGACTGACTAAGAAAAAAGGAGAAAAAACCCAAATAAGTACAATCAGAAACACAAAAGATGAAGTCACATCTGACCCTGAAGAAATACAAAAGATCATTAGAGACTACTATGTACACTTGTATGGAAACAAACTTGAAAACCTTAAGGAAATGGAGGACTTTATGACATCACACAACCTACCTAGGTTGGAACAAGAAGAAATTGAGACCCTAAATAGACCAATAATAATCAAGGAAATCGACTACGTAATAAGAATACTACCTACAAAAAAAAGCCCTGGTCCAGATGACTTTCCAGCAGAATTCTACAAGACATTTAAGAAGGAGCTGATACCAATCCTACTGAAGGTATTCCAGTCGATTGAAAAAGATGGAACTCTCCCCAAATCATTTCATGAAGCCATCATCACATTGATACCCAAGCCAGGTAAAGATCCAACAAAGAAAGAGAACTACAGGCCAATATCGTTGATGAACATAGATGCTAAAATTCTCAACAAGATCCTAGCAAACCGGATTCAACAATACATCTCAAAACTCATCCATCATGACCAAGTAGGCTTCATTCCTGGGATGCGAGGCTGGTTCAACATTTGTAAAACCATAAATGTAATTAAATACATCAACAGATGTCAAAACAAAAACCACATGATTATATCATTAGATGAAGAAAAAGTTCTTGATAAAATCCAGCACCCCTTCTTGATAAAAACCCTCGAACATCATGGCATACGGGGAACATGCCTCAAAATAGTAAAAGCCATCTACAAGAAACCCACAGCCAACATCCTCCTAAATGGACAAAAATTGGAACCATTTCCTCTGAAAACTGGAACAAGACAAGGATGCCCACTCTCACCCCTCCTGTTCAACATAATATTGGAAGTCCTGGCTCAAGCAATCAGAGAAGAGGAGGCAATCAGGGGTATCCAAATAGGAAAAGAGGAAGTCAAGTTATCTCTCTTTGCAGATGATATGATTGTGTACCTTGAAAACCCAAGAGAATCTGTCAAAAACCTCCTTACACTGATAAAGGCCTTTGACAAAGTCTCAGGATACAAAATAAATGTGCAAAAGACAATGGCATTTCTTTACACCAATAATAAACAAACAGACACCCAAATAAAAAACACAATTCCATTCACAATAGCCACAAAAAAAATGAAATACCTTGGCATCTTCCTAACCAGAGACGTGAAAGACCTTTATAATGAAAACTACAAAACACTGCTCAAAGAAATCAAAGATGACACAAACAAGTGGGAAAATATCCCATGCTCATGGATTGGAAGAATCAACATTGTGAAGATGTCCATCTTGCCTAAGGCAATCTACAAATTCAATGCAATACCCATCAAATTACCAGCAACATTCTTCTCAGACCTAGAAGAAACAACACAGGAATTCATATGGAAACACAAACGTCCAAGAATAGCCAGAACAATCCTCAGCAAAAAAACAAAGCAGATGGTATCACCTTACCAGACTTCAAACTTTACTGTAAAGCTACAATCATCAAAACAGCTTGGTACTGGTATAGGAACAGGCATATAGATAAATGGAATAGAATTGAGATTCCAGAAGCAAAACCTCAATTTCTCAACCAACTCATCTTCGACAAAGCCTCTGCCACCTACCACTGGGGAGAGGAGAACCTATTTAGTAAATGGTGCTGGGAAAACTGGCTGATCACATGCAGAAGATTGAAACAGGACCCCTATCTATCCCCATGAACAAATGTTAACTCCAAATGGATCAGAGACCTAAATGTAAAACCTCAAACCATAAGAACCTTAGAAAATGAAGGACATACCCTCATGGAAATCGGAACTGGCATCCAATTCCTGAACAAAACCTGAAACCCATAGTTCATAAGAGAGAAGACAGACAAGTGGGACCTTATTAAACTGACAAGCTTCTGCAAAGTCAAAGAAACCATCAAGAGAGCAGGGAGACAGTCTTCAGACTGGGAAAAAGTATTTTCCAACACCAAGTCTGACAAAGGCTTAACATCTTGGATCTACAAGGAACTCAAATGTGCTGAAAAGAAAAAAACAAACAGCCCCAAAGTAAAATGGGCAAAAGATATGAACAGACACTTCACAAAGGAAGACATCCGAGCAGCCAACAGACACATGAAGAAATGCTCAACCTCACTAATCATCAGGGAGATGCAAATCAAAACCACACTGAGATACCACCTAACTCCAATCAGAATGGCAATTATCAACAACTCAAAAAATAACAACTGCTGGAGAGGGTGTGGCGAAAAGGGAACACTTCTACACTGTTGGTGGGAATGTAAACTAGTGCAACCTCTGTGGAAAGCAGTGTGGCAATTCCTAAAAGCTCTAAATATCAACCTCCCATATGACCCCGCAATCCTCCTACTGGGAATATATCCTGAAGAACTCAAATCACTCTATAAAAAAGATACCTGCACATGTATGTTTCTCACAGCATTGTTCACAATAGCAAGAACCTGGAAGCAACCATGCTGCTCATCAAAAGAAGACTGGATCAAAAAAATGTGGTACATATACACAATGGAATACTACACAGCCATAAAAAAGAACAAAATAATGAATTTTGCAGCAACCTGGATGGAACTAGAGTCTATAATACTGAGTGACCTCTCACAGAAACAAAGATCCAAGTATCACATGTTCTCACTCATATAATGGACCTTGAACATCCAATGTAATACTATAAGAAAATGACTGACAGTAGTGGGAAACTATGGCGGGGGGAGGGAGATGGGATTAACGGTAGCAAATATCTGTCTGGGGACAGGGAAACACCTCTTATCAACAGGGTGCCTGAATGAAACGTATTTGTATACCTAACCCTTAACTGTACCCCACAACATCATAATAAAAAATATTGATTAAAAATAAATAAATAAAATAATTAATAAATAAATAAAATAAAAATGTGGTGCATATATATGGTGGAATGTTATGCAGTCATAAAAAACAAAATTATGGACCTTGCAGCAACTAGGATGGATTTAGAGTCTATAATACTCAGTGATTTATCACAAAAATGAAGAACTGAGTGATACATGTTCTCACTTATAAATGGTGAACATTTACCATAATACTATAAGAAAAAGATTTGACAGCAGCTGGAAACTCCTGGGGGAATGGGGCACATAACTTTAATAAGGGTACCTGATCTCAAGCCAGGCAAAATGGGGACCAAAGGGAGGCCCAAACTTTACCTGTGTGGTGACCATTTGTATACCTAATCCTGAATTTTATCCCTCACCTTTAAAATAAAATAAATTTAAAAATAAAATTTAAAAAGACTGCATAGTAATCAGAATCTTGGGCTTTAGAATGACACTGGCTGGGTTTGAACCCAGTGTCTCCTACTATTTACCTGTGTGAATCAGAGAATCATTTTTAAACTTTCCAGAATAATAATAGTACTTGCCTTACAGGGTTATTGGGAAGATCAAATAAAGTAATGTACATAAAACAACTGCACAGTGCCTAGCACAAAATAAATAATCAATTGTGCTGCCATCGTTATTCTTTTTCAACAATAACTATATTAGTCAGGGTTTTCCAGAGACAGAACCAATAGGAGATAGATGACAGAAAGATAGATAGATAGATAGATAGATACACAGACAGATAGACAAGAAGGTGTTTATTAAGGGAACTGGCTCACATAAATATGGAGGTTGAGAAATTCCATGATAAGTCATTTGCCAGCTGGAGAACCAGAGATGCCAAGAGTATGGCTCAGTCCAGGCCAAAGGTGGCCATTTGGGCAAGTGCTGGAGTTCAAAGTCGGGAACCCTGCAGCTCTGATGTCAAAGGACAGGAAAAGGAGGGAAGAAGGGAGTTCAGTCTAGTTCCATCCAGGTCCTCAACCTATTACATGCTGTCTATCCACACTGGATTAGAATGAATCTTCCTTACTCTGCCTACTGATTCAAATACTAATCTCCTCTGCAAACAATCTCACAGATATACCCAGAAATGATGTTTTATCAGCTACCTGGGTATCCATTAATCCAACCAAGTTGACACCTAAAGTTAGCCATCACAATAGCAGATGTTGGAGTTACATAACCATTTATGAGTACAAGGTGGTGGACCTCAAGGTAGGGGAAGAATAAAGTTGAAGTAATTAATAGTCCATAAGCAGATGAGCTTTGGTTGCACCATAAAGACTACTTTCTTTAAGCACATGCAGAAACTACATAAATATATGGCATATTTTACAATACAATAACCTTAGAAGAACTGTATTAGCTGCTGTAACAAAGTACCCCACACTGGGGTACTTTAAGCCAGGTCCCCTCCCCAAGGCTTCCACCCCACCCTCTGTCCACAAAGCAGGAAGTGAATAAGCAAAACTTAATCTGTATTTACAGTCACTCCCTGAGCTCCACATTCTGTCAGATCACCGGTGGCATTAGATTCTCACAGGAGTGCCAACTCTACTGTGAACAGTGTATGCGAGTGATCTAGGTTGCGTGCTCCTTATGAGAATCTAATGCCTGATGATCTGAGATGGAGCTGAGGTGGTGATGCTTGCTCTGTGGAGTGACTGGAAATACAGATTAGCATCAGCAGTGAGGTTTGGCTGCATGGAGACCATAATAAACAGTTGCTTGCAGACTCATATCAAAATGCTATCAGTGAATGGCAAGTGAGTTGATGTGCAGCTGCACCTGATGGCAGGCTTGAAGTCAGAATCCGACACCTATTTTAGTCTATGTGTGACCCACCCATTATTTTATTTACCACTTCCATGGATGCCTTTTTTATGGTGAGCTGTATAATTATTTCATTATATATGACAATGTAATAATAATAGAAATAAAGTGTACAATAAATGTGATACACTTGAGTCATCCCAAAACCGTCCCTCCCACCAGGTCCATGGAAAAACTGTCTTCTACAAAACTAGTTCCTGATGCCAAAAAGTTTAGGAACCGATGGCTTAAGCAACAGAAATGAATTAGCTCACAATTCTGGAAGCTAAAATTCTAAAACCAAGGTGTTGATAAGATTAGTTCTGTCTGAGGTCCATGAGGAAGAATCCGTTCCATGCCTCTCTCCTAGCTTAGGGTGGTTTGCTGGCAATCTTTGGCATTTCTTGGCTTATAGATGTTTCATCTCAATCTCTGCCTTCATCTCCACGTGATGTTCTTCCTGTGTGCTTGTCTCTTTCTATGCCCAAATGTCTCTCCTTTTTATAAGAACGCCAGTCATATTGGATTGGAGTTCACCCTAATGACCTCATTTTAACTTGATCATCTATCTCTATAAAATCCTTATCTTCAAATAAGGTCATATTCAAAGTTGCTGGGCATTAGGACTACAACTCATCTTTTTTAGGGGGGACAAGATTTAACCCACAACAAAAATAGATAGCAAAAATAATAATTATTTTTGAAATATTTGGGATAGTATAATTTTTAATAAATTTTTTTAACTACTCAAAAATGCAAAGGAAAATGCTTTTTTAAGTACCACACTTGTACCCAGATGTAAGTAAAAACACTCCTTTTCATAAAGGTAGAGCACACTCAGTTTTTCCATAGGCACTTCTTAGAAAAACAGCAAGCCAAGAGATTTCAATACCATGGCTAGTCCAAATGTGAATTAGATTGTCTTTTACCAAAACCACTATTTGGTTATTCATCCAATAAATATTAATCCAGCACTTTGTGCTTAACATCATGTTGCATCTTACAAAGATATGGGGAAAAGCTAGAATAAGGTACATGCTTTAGGGAGTGTTTCAGCTACTTGTGAAGATGTGAATTATGTTTCTTGTTTTGCATGCCTTAAGAGTTGATGGGGCATGATCTCTAATGGTTCCAGAATGTGTGTTCTCTGAGGCTAATTTCCAGAAATCCATGCATGCTATTAAAAAGTGACTTCAGGTGTTACCTTGCCATGTCACCAAGGTGACTGGATATTAGATGGAAATATGCCTGTCATAAGCCATTTTTCACATGAAAGACAATTCACATTTTTCACCCAAATGCCATCCCCAAGGTTACAACCATTCTTCTGGATTAAGATTTGGCCCTGAAAAGTGTGGGCAATAATCTCCAATTCAGTAAGTATCAGACTGAATTCTCCACTAGATAAATGCCACGGAGAAATATACTGCAAAAGGCAGAGAACACAACCTCCCCACATGCAGAAGTGAAGCAAAGTTATCCGTGCATGATGCTAGAGGGGACAGCAGCTTTGGGTGACAGGTGGCACGCCTCTCCGCCAAGAAGAAGGCGTTGCTCCTGGCAGTTTTTTTAACTGAGGCATGTGACCTAAGTAGTGGCATTTCACAGCTGAGAAACCAGCTTGTGATATGCCTTTTGCTTCACTGAGAGGCGGGCCACATGTCCACAGAGGCTGCAACTCTAACTCCAAAACATTCGCCTGTATCCTTCTTAAAATCAAATATTTATGTTGCTCTGGAAATGTAAATGGACTGTATGATTAATGGCATTTTTCCAGACAAAGAAGTTGGCTTCCTTGCAAAGATGTCACTTTCTAACACAAATGCTACAAGGAGGAAAAAAGGACCAGAAAAGTGAGGGGGCAGAAAAGGTAAAAATAAGTCCCTCCTTATTAGTCTTTGGTAAAAAAAAATTGCAAAAACGGGTCCACTCTATTTTGACTAGCATAGGAGATGGAAGACAAACTCAAACTCTGACATTCTATTCCAGATGAACAGCTCACAATTTCCTATATGCCATTTAGCATTTTGCTCAGAACCCTGATTCACATTATTTTGTTCATATGAAATTCCGTTTCCATCTGACTCTGCATTTACAAGACTAACCATTACCTACGATCCAGTTCTAATGTCATTTATTCCAAGATGCCTACCTAATATCTCCAGCTAGAATCTCTGTGCCTTCCCATATTGATAAGGCAATAATCATTTCTCTATCTCTCCTTCTGGACTAGAAGCAATAGCAAGAATTGCAGGGTATCCATAAAGTCTGGAGACATTCATAATATTATTTTACTGTATTACAATATACTATTTATATAATTTCTTACAGATATTTGCTTATGCTACCAAACTTTATTGATATCTGTATACCTGTATTCATTTTTGATACTGAATGCAGAGCATACTGCCTAATAATAAGTAGAAACTGTCTTTGCAAAATAAATTTATTAACTCGTTGGTTTACTAATATGAAGTTAAGACTTGCCCTTCAAGTCAACCTACAAAGACTAAAGATGAAAGAAAATCTGAGAGTAGCCAAAGCATATGAAGAGATGAATATAAATTATCAGGAAAGTTTTCAGGGTTGTAAAGAGAAAAAGCTGGGCTACAATGACAGTCATACATCTTGTAGTAACTAGCTGTGTACCCTCTCGGTTAAGTCCTCTAACCTCAAATTTTCCTTTTCAAATTGAGTACCTTGATACATATCTCTCTCAGCATAAAATCTATCATTTTAAACAAATACTGAGTAGTAGTGGTTGCTTAGAACTTTCTGGTAAATACAGAGGTCAGGAGGTGATTATTAATAGTTAAAAGACCTATGTAATCAACATTTGTATACCTAATCCTGAATTGTACTACACATTTTATAACAAAAAAATTATTTAAAAAATGAAACAAAATTAAAAGAAGAAAATAATAATATATGCTATGGTATAATATAATGCAGTTAATTGTATTTATATGAAAATGTACAGTTTCCAAAGCACTTCTGTTCCTCATAAGAAGTCTGAAAGAAGAGCATGACAGACTCTTTACAGATGAGAAGACAGACTTAAAGCCATTCAGTGACTTGTCCAGAATTATGGGAGTAGCTGACAGAGGAAGTGAGATCAAATCCAGGTCTTCCTACTTAGCACACCTCTCACTGTACATGGGCACTGAAGTCTAAAGGGAAGAGAGAGTGCCAGACACCAATAGTCATATGAAAAAAGACAATGAGAAAAATATAACATCTGAGAATGCAAATTGGCAGCAAATACAATTATTTTCCAATTTTTAGAAAGATAAGAGATGAAGGGTAATACTGAGTCTACTCACAAAGCATGCAGTTTATTGGATTTTTTTTTGCCATATTCAACTTTTATAAGAAAGAAGCAAATAAAAAGAAAAATAATTTATAAAGAATTTGGTGAAAAACAAAAGCTTCCACAGTCGTTGGTTCTTGGAAGTAGTAGATAACCTTCTATCTTGTTTCATTTACATTTATAGTACTAGACCATAAGAACTGATGTGAAACCCTGTAAACTCTTATATCATCAAACTCCTTACTAAGGTAGAAAAGACACTTGCCAAAGATATAACTGCAAACAAAACAAAACTAATATTTCACTTTTTAGCAGTTGACATTCCACCAGGGAGACATACTTTCAGAGCAAGGTATTCTAGCAGGAAAAGACATTCATGTAACCAGGAATTTGATGAACTGCAAAGCCACATTCATCAATAATTCAGGTTAGCTAATGCATATTTTTAAAAATCATTGAATGTAATAAGTAGGTTTAGTATAACTTTATAAACATATAAATATGCACATTTTAAAAGACATTTTCTACCTATTTGAGGAACATAGAACAGAGACTTTAGACATATATAAAAATGAAGAAAATCATTCATAAATGTTTGAGGAAGCATCTGCAATGCACTATCATAAGAAGTAAATTATCAGAAGAGGCTTCCACCATATACAAAAATTAACTCAAAATGGGTTTAAATGTGAAAATACAAGCTATAAAAATTTTAGAAGACAACTTAGGGAACACCCTCTGGACATCAGCATAGGCAATGAATTCATGGCAAATCTCAAATTGACAGGTAGGATCTCATTAAGCTAATAAGTTTTTGCACAGCAAAAGAAACCATCAAAAGAATAGAGAGTCAACTTACAGAATAAGAAAAATATTTGCAAGCTATGCATCAGACAAAGACCTAATATCCAGGATCTATAAGGAGCTCAAACAAATTGATAGAAGGAAAAAAATAACTCCATTAAAATGTGGTCAAAGGACAAGAAAAGACACTTCTTAAAGGAAGTCATTCCAGCAGCCAATTGACTTATGAAAAAATGCTCAGCTTCACTATTCATCAAAGAAACACAAATCAAAACTACAATGAGATTCCACCTCACATCTGGTCAGAATGGTTATCATTTAAAAGTCAAAAAAACAACACGTTGGCAAGGTTGCAGAGAAAAGGGAATACCTTTACACTGAAAGTGAAAATATAAACTAGTTCAGCTTTTGTGGAAAGTAGTGTGGTGTTTAATCAAAGAACTAAAACCTGAGCTACCATACAACACAGTAACCAATCCCAATTCTGGGAATATACCCAAAGGAATATAAATAGCTCTACCTAAAGACACCTGCACATGTAAGTTTATTGCAGCACTAGTTACAACAGAAAAAACATGGAACCAACCTAGATACCCATCGGAAGTGAACTGGATAAAGAAATTGCAGTATATATAAATGATGGAAATGGTATACTATATAACCATAAAGAAGAACAAAATTATGTCCTTTACAACAACATGAATGCCTTTGGAGACCATCATTCTAAGTGAACTGTCACAGAAACAAAAAACTGAATACCACATGTCCTCACTGATAAGCGGGCCCTGAACATTGGGCACATGGGAACAAGGACAAGAACAACAGATGCTAAAGGAAGGAGGGAGGAAGGGAGGGAGGGAGAGGAGACAAGGGGTACACAACTACCCATTGGGTATCATGTCCACTATCAAGGAAGAGAGGGCTTGCTAGAAGCCCAAACTGTACTGTCATTCAATTTACTTGTGAGACAAATCCTCACATGTACCCCCACAACCCCAAAATAAATGTAAAAAGAAGGGGTTTCCAGATGTACTGTCCACAATATGGTCCAGAAACCAGCAATATCAATACCACCTGAGAGTCCAGTACAAATACAGATGCTTAGGTTCACCCTAGACCTACTAACTCAGAATCAAATTTTACAAGTTCTCCAAGTGATTTGAATGTACACTGAAGTTTGAGAAGACTCCTGTATTGCCTTTCTCTGCACCTAGGAGAGGTTAAAAATAACCTTCTGAAAGGAAGAATATAAACACTTCAAAAATTAATCACTCACTTGATTTTGTTTTATTTTTTAAGAAGCAATTTTTTTCAAGTAAGATTTTACTTTTAAAATGGCAGAACAAGGATATTGCATATTAAGTTTTCCTTCAGCATGTACCAACATAGAAGAAAAAATGAAATTTGCCTTTTCATGGTTTTGAATCTGGCATTTCTAGCCAAGAATAATGATTCACTCTTCACATGTATCAATGCATAGTGTCTCCCTCTATTTTCTGTGACTTAAGGGCCATCTATTAACAAGATTAAGACACATGAAGTATCTTTTGGTGTCTCATCTACATCAAGATCAGTCTCCAAAGTTAAACGATGTTGTTCTTATCTCAAAAGAGAATGAAGGAGAAGACAGCCTCTTAGGTACTGACCCTGCCTAGAACATCAGCAAAACCAGCTGCCAGACTACAAGCAGTTCTGGTGACAGGCAGAGGGAGAACATCGGGAAAAGTTAAGAGGCAAATAAAAAGCAAGCTCCCTCTCCATTGGTCACTGAGCCGTTGCTTTACAAAGAGATTTATTTTTCCTAGCTTTTATTTATATGTATTTTAAGGATGAGGAAAGGGAAAAACAGGAAATAAGATTATTATAAACTCACAGGGGCACAGCAGTCCTCCTTCATGCTGAACTTAGAAGAGAGAGAGAGAAGATATTTCAGCTACATATACACCCTGTCAAAATGCAAGAAAACACCAAGCACAGCCTCATGGCAGGTCCCAGACTGGACTAAGGAGAAACAGCAATGGGAAGAGCATCTGAGGCAGGGGAAAGACTTTTTAACTAATCTGAAGGATTATGTGACCAAACTCAAGAATTCTTTGCACACTCTAAATAGAAAATTTTACTTCCATCTTTAGCATATTAAGTTGTGAATGTAAAATACCTCCCCCTCCCACAGTTTTAAAAAACTTTCAGCCTAACATTACCATCTATTTTATAAAATACAGAAATTTCAGTAGGGATCTGTACCTATGGGGTGGGGGGGAGGTCACTGTCATTTACACATATATTAATATACTGCCTCTTCCTGAAATAGAGTTGAGACATTTTACAATTATAAAAAGTATAAAACAATGCTGTTAACGTGAGACGGAGGAAGTTAATATCTATACATGTAAGCTAGGACATTTTCTGTGATTGAGCATTAAATTAGTTTTGAGTTACCTGGTAGACAAGATAAAAAAGAAACAAAAAATGTTCTCATTATCAATTAAGATGAAATATGTTAGCTCTTCAAGAGAAACAAATGGTTTCATATAAATAAAATCTTTTTTTTAATTGTTTACAATTGATTTTGTACCAGGGACATTGAACAACACAAGCAAGATCTTCAACAAAAAATGCATGAAAACTATAAAGCATAGTTTACATTTCTAATCTTTGGTCAGAACTTTAAAAATAACAAAGAAAAATAATAATGTGTAATTTAGAAAAGGCAATTCTTCAGGAGGAGTAAACAAAGTCAGGAAAATAATACTCTGGAAACCTAATTTTATTCAGAGAAGTTGATAATCATCTTTTAAATGATACTCTTAAATATCAATTTCCTCATCTGACCTTTTTTCTTTTCCCTTTTCCTTTTATTTCAATAACTTTGGGGGATACAAATAGTTTTTGGTCTGGAATTTAAGAGTACCCACCACCCCAACCTGGGCACATTTTACCCAACAGGTAATGTTCTTTCTGTCCCACCACTCTTTCCCCCTCTCCCCCTTCTGAGTCATCTGGTCTTTTGACAGGATCTCAATAAAGGATAATTCTAGGCTGTGATCTTTGATGAGTACCTGGTAGCCTATGTATTTAATTAAAGAAGATGGATGTTTTAGACATTGGATCAACAGGCAGCCGATTGAATGAACTGCTATGAAAGCTGAGACTCCTTGCTTGTAACTTGGGATTGTACACACTAAAGAGAATATCAAAACAATCTGAACTAACACTACTAGAAATTTGTGGTTTCCAATCTCTGTTGTGGTCTCTAAAGCCTGCTCTGTTTGTATTTGACTCGTTCCTTCTCTCTTTCCCTTCATTGAATAATTGATAAAACAAAGGTACCAAATGTCATTTTCAAACTTTTTCTTTTCCTCTTCCCCATACCAAATTACATCTTCACCCAGAGGAAAAGATTCTGTTCATGGTTGGTCCCACTACAATTTTGTCCTGCCTTCTCAGCAACCCTGCTTCATCAATCATCTCCAATTTTTCCTTTTCAACTCACTCTTTTTCATCAGTCTATAAAACTGCTTATTTTGTTCCCGACCTAAAGATTTTTTTTTTTACTTAGAAGTGCATGTCTCTCTAGCCACCGTTGTGTCTCTTACCTTCCCTTCTCAGTCTCTAGGACCAATGTTCTATATCAGCAGCCTCCACTCTTCCTGACCTCTGCCCTTCCAGTAGATTTAGAAATCAAGAGAGTATGAGAAGGGTTGAAGCTAGAAAAAACTGGAGGAAACTTGCTACGGTATGAATGTCTCTCAAAATTTCTGTGTTAAAACTTAATCCCTAAAGTGTTAGAATTAAGAGATGGAGACTTTTGAGAAGTTATTAAGTCCCTATAAATGGATTGGGGGTCCTTATAAAAGAGCTGGAAGAAACTAGGTCAGACCCCTTTTGTCCTTTTGTTCCTTCCACCATATGAAGCTGTAGAGTTATCTGCATCTCTTCAGGAGGATGCAGCAAGAACAGAATCAGAGAACAGTCCTCACCAGACAGCAAACCTGTTCCTGCCTTGTTCTTGGACTTCCCAGCCTCCAGAACTCTGAGAAAATAAATTTCTATTGTTAATAAGCTGCTCAGTCTATGGGAGTAAAATGACAGAGTAAAAGCAATCTGGTTTCACTCTACCCCACAGAAAACCAAAAACAAATATTCAGTGGTAAGACTGTTACAATCAATATCCCAGAATTCAAAGCTGAGGCTGTGACGATCCTTGAGGTCACAGAGAAGTGAAAAACTGTGAGTGGAAGACAAAGGAAACACCAAATCAGCAGCTTCACACTGTGGACGGTGCATTCATGGGTCCTCTGGGCATGAACCGTTAACCAGACTCCTCAAACAGCTGAGGAATCTCCAAATTAAGATCCCCTCTCCCCAATCTAAGATGGGTAGTGCTTAAAACTTGTGTGAGAGCTGTGGCAAACCTGGGCATAGGGCACCATCTAGTGCTAAAAAGGAAGCAGTGATCTAGGGCTCAGGGCACTCAAAAGGCAAATTGCACAGCACATCTGAACACACATCACTAGAAAGACCAAACCAACCCAGATAATGAAAACTGGAATAAATAATGAATGGTTCAATGAGAATATGAAGCTGTATATTCATAAGAAACACTATGAAACAAGGAACCATGACTCCCCAAATGGACAAAGTAAAAAGCCAGTGACTGACCTATTGAGATGGCAGTATGTGAGCTCTTAGGTCAAGAATTCGAAATAAGAGTTCTAAGGAAACTCAGAGAACGCCAAGGTGACACAGACAAGCAATTTAGAAATTTATCAGATAATTGTAGCAAAAAGATTGAAATAAGTTTTAAAAAACCAAACAGAAATTCTGGAACTGAGAAATACATTGACTAAACCAAAAAATGCATCAGAAGGTCTCAACAGCAGAATTAATAAAACAGAAGAAAAAATCAATTGAGTCTGAAGATAGTTTTCTTTGAAAATACACAGTCAGTGGAGGAAAAAAAAGGGGGGGAATAAGGAATGCCTATGAGATCAAAAAATAGCCTCAAAAACACAAATCTAAGAGTCATTGGCCTTCACGAATGTGCAGAGATAGCCAGGAGTAGAAACCTCATTCAAGCAGTAACAAAAAATTTTCCAGTCCTAGAAAAAAATATAGATATTCAGGTACAGGAAGGGCAGAAAATACAGATTTGACTCAAATAAGACTATCCCAATGCATAAATAAATAAACTCTCAAAGGTCAAGGACAAAGAGGGAATCCTAAAAGCAGCAAGAGAAAAGAAGAAAACAACATAAATGAGCTCCTAATTTGTCTAACAATAGACTTCACAAAAGAAAGCATACAGGTCAGTATACAGACCTTCTCTCAAAAAAAAAAAAAAAAAGTAAGTACACAGACAAATTCATAATACTCTAACACTGTTGTGAATATAAATTACCCAGTCTCGGGTATTTTGTTATAGCAGCACCAATGAACTAAGGTACTCTGGTACCGAGAACTGTTTCTGTAGTCCTCTCTCCTGTCAGCTCTCTTTGCCATCGCTCCTTTCTTGAAACTCGCTGCTCCCTTGGCCTCCATAAAATCTGGTTCTTTCCTGGTTCTCTTTCTTTCTCCTTCTATTTTTCCAACTTTTCCTTTTCCTTCCCTTTTCTGAATCCTCTTTTTCATTTTCTGCCCTTGACCTTCTTCTCTTTTCACACTATAGCCTCCCCACCTTGGCCATCTCATCTACTCTCATAGTATTAACCACAGGTATTTGCTGACAAATCTCAAATCTACTTCTCTTTCCAGATCTTTGGCCCATGGGATCTCTTGACAATAGTCCCAAAGATACCATAAAATCAACCAGTCTAGAATTCATTTTTTTTCTAATCTGTGCATCTTTATTCCCTATTTAGTCCTACAAAATAGAAATCCAGGAGTCATTCTAGACTTCTTTTTTTAATTCTCCTAACCAATCAGCTACTAAATCTTAAACTCCCTGTTATGTAACTGCCAAATTCATTCTGTCTTTTCCCTTTCCATTAACACTTTCTTTAGAAAAGCTCTCATCATCTCTTGACTGAATTGATTAATTCAATTGACTTGTCCTTCACTTCCTGCATCAATGGCCTCCTAACTTTTCTTGTAGTTTCCAATTTAGCTCCCTTTCCTAATTTGTTCTCTCCAAAGCTTTCTAGGTGCCCTGTCCAAGATAGAAATTCTATCATGATTTCTTCCTGCTTAAAATCTTTCACTAGCTTACCATACTCACAAAATAGAGTCTCAATTCCTTTGCTTGATAAGCTTGTCCCACTATGACCAAAGTCTTTTCTCTCTTTTCAGCTTAATTCTTCTATACTTTTAATCCCAGAACATATACTTCAGAATTAGTGATATTCTTAGAGTTCTCCAGGCACACTTTGTTTTCTCTGTTAATAATTATTCCATTGCTTCCTCCTCTTATTCCTCTAGTAGAGTGGACCTTAAATGACACCCCTTCTATGAGCTTTCCCTCACTTTTTTTCCTGGTGCAGAAAGAGCTAGTCATACTTCTGTCTGCCTCATACCTACTCCTATAGATATGTGATATTTAACAAATTGAATTATGTAGCCACTGAATAATAATCACTATATGGTGAGCTTCTTGATAGAAGGATTATAGTTCATCTACTCTACTCCTCAATGACTATAGCAGAGGTCAGCCTAAAGAAAGTGCTCACTAAGAATATATTTAATTGAGATAGAAATCTGAACATGACTTTTTCTTTACCAACAGAGAAATACTTGTTAACCAAAAGGTGAAAATAACAGATAGCATATTTATTTATCCAGGAAAAGGGGATATTGCTTGTTTATTGTTAGTCCACTTTTTCTATATTCTTTTATCTCCTAATCAGAACTCCAAATGCCCATGCTATAAGAGATAAGATAGACAAGTGGGACCTCATCAAACTGACAAGCTTCTGCAAAGCCAAAGAAACCATCAAGAGAGCAGGGAGACAGTCCATGAACTAGGAAAAAACATTTGCCAGCTGTATATTGACAAAGGTCTAACATCTAGGATCTATAAGGAACTCACACGTGCTGAAAGAAAAAAAACAAACAGCCCCATTACAAAGTGGCCAAAGATGTATGAATAGACACTTCTCAAAAGAAAATATATGAGCAGCCAACAGATACATGGAAAGAAAATGCTTGGCCTCACTAATCATCAAAGAAATGCAAATTAAAACCACACTGAGATACCACCTAACTCCAGTCAGGATGGCCATCATCAATAACTCAAAAAATAACAAATGCTGGAGAGGATGCAGGGAAAAGGGAACATGTCTACACTGTTGGTGAGAGTGTAAACTAGTACAAACTCTGTGGAAAACAGTTTGGCAATTCCTAAAAGATCTAAAATTCAACCTTCCATATGATCCTGCAATTTCCCTACCGGGAATATCCCCGGAGGAACCCAAACCATGCTATGAAAGAGATACCTGCACATGCATGTTTACTGCAGCGTTGCTCACAATAGCAAAAACATGAAACCAACTGTGCTGCCCATCAAGAGAGAACTGTATTTTTAAAAGCGGTACATATACATGATGGAATATAACACAGTCATAAAAAAGGACAAAACTATGAACTTCACAGCAACTTGGATGGACTTAGAGTCTATAATACTCAGTGATCTATCATAAAAACAAAGAATTGAGTATCACATGTTCTCACTCGTAAGTGGACCTTGAACAAATATCATAATACTGTAAGAAAAGGTTTGGCAGTAGTGGGAAATTGCCAGGGGGGAGCACACCTCATCAGCAAAGATACCTGCATAATGAACATTTGTATACCTAACCCTGAATTGTACCCCACATCTTTAAAATAAAAATAAAAAATTTACGTCCTTTTTAAATAATTTATTCTCTTGAACATACAATCAACAATTTGTTTATTGATGTTTTCTTATTCTGCCTTTTGTAACAAACAAATTATAAATGTGTTAGAGTACCACGGAGAACAGAGGAAACTGCCTCAGAGCATACAATAGCTGTCAAATAAGCTGTCCAACCAAAGAATTTGCAGTTTTGGCCTCATGCTGTGGGTGCAATTGTTGTGAAGGGAGAGAGAATGAGAAGCAGAATATGTGCTACTCAGTGTTAGCAACTAGACAAGATACACCTTTTCCTTCTTTGTTTTCACACCTCCACCCCAGAACTTTCCTGTATTTATTTCATGCAGGCTCACCTAGGCTAAGGATGTCTTCTTCTTATTAAAGCTTAGAATAACTTGACAACAATAATAACATATTTACCTAGCCTACACAGATCACTATCACATCGCATCTGCACAGTAAACTTAGATTACTGTTTTTTGTACATTTTTCCCTAATGGATTTCTAATCATGGCTAATTTCATGAATCCTTTGGTCCAATTCTATTTCAGATTTCTGAGATCCAACCTTAGTCATCCTTCTCTAATTTTTTTATCCTTAATTATTCCATACAGCTGTTTCTTACTTGATATAGAGATGATATCACAGAGATACCTGGCCAAACGTGATCTCCCACTCTTAACTACAGCCTTCACTGTGGGGAAAAAAAAATCCTTTATTTTTTCATTTTGACAAGGCACTAATTTCTTGTCTTACTTTATTTTTCTACACTGAGGGTTGGAGGAAAATAGTTAATTTATAATCCCTTCAACTAAAGCTTCATGTAGAAGTTGGAAGTTTATTTTTTCTGTGAAAGGAGTTTTATTAAAAGATGGTAACAAGCAGAAATATGAAAGTAGGGTTGCTTAGATGCAAAAGAAGAACCAGATTTGTTGAGACAATAGCTTGATCGAGACTTTCCAGGGAAATGTGAAAAGGAGGTGAATTAAGAGCAATAGAAGTTGAAGAAGAGAAGAGATTTCTGTTTTTCAGAGACTTTCTGATATTTAAGAGTTCAGAAATAGAACAGTTTTTGGCAATGTCAAGGATTCCAGGGTGTGGTCAAGGTAAGTGGGTTCCTAAAGTGAAGGTAAGGAACACAGAGTTGAGTTCAATGAAGTATGAAAATAGGTATCAATGGGTCACACACATGAATGTTGGGATCACCCAAAATAAGGCAAGAGTTGACACTAAGAGGAAGACTATCAGTGGTGAGAATGAGTTTTCAGAAAAGAACAAAAGGGGAGTCTCCTAGAAGCTGCTGAATGATAGCAGCAAAGTTGAGAAGAATGTAGCTGGGCAAGATGGTACAAATCTCACATGAGGGGAAACCGTGGGGTGGATCATGTGAGTTAAAAAGTAAGCAAGCAAACAAACCAACCCTTGGTCTAGGAACGTATCTAAAACAAAGCAAAATCAGTCCTGGCTTTGCTAATAATACATTTTGTGATCTGGAGCAAGTCATTTTCTTTAATTTTTCTGGGCTTTTGTTTTCTCATTTGTAACATTTAGTTTCCTAAATTATCTGTTAGATACTGCACTTTTTTCTTAACCAGGAATTTCATTTTTATCTTATGTTTCTAGATTTGGGGGTTAAAAATCTATATTTGATTAATTGATTTCTTGCACTTGCTCAATATTCATCAGCTGAGAAGACACCATCTCTCTGGTGGCGGTTTAACAAAAGCAACAAAAAGGTATTTATGTGTACCATCTCCTTGTTCTCTGAAACAGTGCTATGAGGTATATAACATATAGTGATTATCATCCTCATTTTATAAAGAAAACTGAGATGTATAGGCAGTGTTTCCCATAGTCTTTAGTGCATTTTTCAAAAAGTAATTAAATGTGTTTTTTTTATAACCCATGAGCCTATAACTTTCTTTATATTTCTGTCTCTTCTAACAGACCATGTGACCTTTGAGGGTACTGATAATAGTAATAGTAATAATCATTATTATTATTACTGTGATTATTATTATTATTTTACCATATGTGTTCCTAGCACCAGAGAAAGTGTGTGATGTATAATAGGCACATGCATTTATTAATACATTTCTTTATTAGAAAGCAAATAAATTACTTGATAATCTAAGAATGTATGTGCCCCAAAGACTTGTACTTCAATTGACAACCAAGTGTTTTACTTGAATCATTTAGATAATGCCTTGAATCTTCAATTTGTTCACTATAAAGTGAGTAAAATAGATAATTCTAAAATTGACAAATGGGTATTTCTGAGCACGAAGCTTCTGCTTGAGGAAATAAATTCTCTTCATAAAAACATTAATTCTCTGTTTGGCACTACAATGACTTAAGTTTAAGATAGCAAAACTTCCTGTGAAACTGAAGACAAAAGTTATAAATTTCTCGTGCAAGCTATGATTTGAAATATAGACATTCACAGAGAACAATTAAGTAGAAAGAAGTAAATATTTCTAAGTAAATTTGAAATCTAATTATAACACTTTATTGGATAAGACAGTGACGTCATTTTGACAAGGATTTATGTCTTGTCATAACTCTGGTTTTCAATTACAATTTCTCTGAAAATTGATAACCTTCTCCTACATTCTTCCTAACTTTGCTGCTATCATTTACAGCTTCTAGGAGAATCTCATCAGCTTCTCCTCATCTGTTCTTTTCTTCCCCTACTGAGATGTTGCTTCCAACATAATATCAGAACAGCATGCACTATGAGTTTTTTATTGGTTGTAGGTTTTCACTAAACTTTTTTGTCCTTGACTGGTTCTCCAGCCATCTATGGTTTTACTAAAGGGTATGTTGAAAATACGGCTTTTGATAAGTTTTACTTTTTTGATAAAATCACTCCAGTGACTGCCCAGAAAGTTATTAAAAATCCGTATAACGCTCATTGGATATTAACTTCATACATCACCCAGACAAAAAAAATCAGTGGCTGAAGAAGAGTGACAACTGCCAAGCCACAAGATAGTAACATACAATGGAAGATACCACCGCCATCTACCCTATGCAGGACAGCCCCTTATAAAATTTGGTGCAAGGTAGATGTAGACACAGAGTAATGGTATGGCAAAAGGATCCAAAAAAGTTCAAGTCGACTCAAAATAATAAAGTCTCCTTTTTCAACTTTGGATTTCACCCTACTTCTATGCACATACTAGCTATTCACTAAATAATGGTAAGTAGTACAGAAAATATTTGATAAATCTAGCCAATATAGGGAAATAAACAATTATAAAAATTCAAAAGTATGGCAATCTGGGGTCATTTTGGGTAGGAATAATTGGCTTTATATTTTTCAATAGGCTCCAAGATTGCCACTGTATCCCAACATAATGAAACAATTTATATTCACCATTACTTGGTAAATTAAAGGAAAGTATCTATTAAATTGAGCACTATCTTTAAAATAAGCTAGGGAACTATACAATAGTGTTTGCAAAGATCACCTTGTGAGATGTTTTTTGTTTGTTTGTTTGTTTGTTTGTGTTGGGACTTCACTCTGTTGCCCAGGCTGGAGTGTAGTGGCATGATCACAGCTCACCGCAGCCTCGACCTCCTGGACTTAGGCGATCCTTCCACTTCAGCCTCCTGAGTAGCTAAGACTACAGGCAAGCACCACCATACCTGGTTAATTTCTTTATTTTTTGTAGAGACAAGGTCTTGCTCTGTTGCTCAGGCTGGTCTCAAACTCCTAAGCTCAAGCAACCTTCCCATCTTAGCCTCCCAAAGTTCTGGGATTATAGGCATAAGCCACAGTAACTGGCCAACCTTGTAAAATGTTTTAAATGTAAAAGGTTGGGGTTTAAAATTGTAAATTCTCAAGTATAAAGAATATAGGTAACTCAGTTAGAGAATCAAGGTTATGGGTAAACAAGGTTTTACCCATGATGCAAACTTTTTTTCTTTAATCACAAATAAAGTACTTCATAACTATCTCAAGTTTTTCTTTTGTGCACTCACCCATGCTTGCTAATAATGTCTTTTCTCTTGGCCAAAGTTCATATCAAATTGAACATATTAAATCCAAGCATGGGCTGTATAAACATAGAGAATCATGGGTTCGAAACCTATTCATCATAAGCCTGTTTATTACACCAGAATGCTCGTGGTTGTCCTGGCTTACAAAACTGTCTCCTCTTTCTTTGTGCCTAACTATTTGCAAAATTAAATTCTCCCATAAATATTCCTTTGGAGCCTTTTTTGCTTCCCAATTATTTTAGCAACTCAGTACCTAGAATTCTACAGTAACTAATTTTTTATAGTTGGTTTTTCCTTTCCCATCAAATGGATCGCCCCTACACATTTTAGTAAAAAACTGCTTTATTTTAATTATTTTTGAATTATGCCAGCTCTGCTTATTTATTTCTTGAAACCAAAATTATTTGGCCCATACTTCAAGGTTCTCCATTATTTGTCCTTCATATTCCTTAAGACTCATGTAATCACAAAATATTAGAACCCATTTCTATCTTTAGTGTTTGTTCCTAATCCAGACTCTTTACTCCAACTAAGTAAAAAAACATGCTTATTTTTTCCTCCATGGGTATGCTCTCAACATTGCTTCTAACTTTTACAAATGCTATATTTCCATTCAAAACACAAACCAAAATTTCCTTTTCTCTAGATAATTGCACCATTAATGTTTCTTTTCAGTGTTTCCTAAAATTGTACCAACTCATGTTTCTAAATGTCTGTTCTGCAATGATTGTTTTTGTTTATTTTACACGTATTTAAACTGTACTCCTCTAAAAGTGTAAATTTACTTAATAGCTGAGACTAGTCTTGAAATTTATTGTATACAGTTTTTATGCAGTTAATCTTTATTTAGAGTTGATTATCTGTTATGATGATCTTTCATTTAAACTACTAATGGTTATTTGCATATCTACAAAGTAGAAAAACACACTAGGTTTTAAAGTGAATAATTAGATCCTGAGAGCACAAAGCTGGGTTGTTAAGATAAATTAAATAATCAAAATTCTAGAACTACTGATAGGTTAGGAAGGTAGATTTAAGCTAATAATTTGCATTTTAAAAACTCAAAGTTATACTCTTGAATAAACTAATAATAATAATAACAATATTAATAGCTGTTCAAGCATAAGAGAAAGGAGATATTGCTTAGTAGCAGCACAAATTTTTTAAAAGACCTTGGGATTAATTGAGCTAAGATCTACTTGAGTCAGCTATACTGGTGAGGAAACTGAAAATCAGAATATATGGATGAAGAAACTGGTGAGGTATGTATGGCATAAAAGAAAGAAGATTCATTGATGACAAATATCATGAAAGGAATTTAATTCTTTTGGATGACTCCCAGCAATCGATAAGGAATTGGTGGAAATGTCAGGTTATTGGTTTTAAAAAAGTCAGGTAAAATTATGTTTCTGAATTCAACTCTTACATTCTCCCACTCTCATTAGAAACTCTAGTCTTTAGAAAACTTCAAGCGTGGGCAAGCATGTAATGGTGGTGTTTTAAGTATCCTTTATTGGTTAATCTGCATAAACTTTCAAGACATATCTATTATTTATTATATGATAAAAATAGAATAATTTATTAAGGTAAGTCTCTGTGAAATAGGTTGCAATCAAGACAAGAAAGATATAATGCTATCAGTATATAGGTGGCAAACATGATATTTAGTAGCTACAAAAGTGTTGTAGTAGTTGTGTTAGTGAAAGTAATAGCTAACTTATTCATTTATGACTCAGGAAGCTCTTCCTTTCATGCTATTATACTTGTAAGTTAAGTTTTAAGTTTAAAAAGTATTTTAAAAGTACACATCAGATTTTAAAAAGAAGCCATGAAGGTCAATTTTATATAAAGTGTAAGCAAGCGTCCAAAAAAAAGTTTTGCCACAATGAAAACCTAACTGTAAACAAAAATTCACCTTAACTTAAAGTGAATATTTTCATAAGAAAAACAGTATCACTAAACCCTTTAATATATCAATACTCATCTGACTATCGGAGACAAAATATGGAGAGAAAAAGGCAGAATTTATCTAATCAGAAGAAAAACTTTTTGAAGTTACAAACTCAAAAAATATTTTTATTTGACTTGCTCGATGCTTTGAACTTAATTAAACAGATTTATCTTTAAGTGTTGTTTTCTACAATGCTTTTAAATGATAAATTTATGCATCATCTTACCAGAAGAACAGAGTACAGTGTCCTTGGCCAAGATACTCTTCTCTGAAGTAGACTATTTCTGCACACTATACTTAGCATATTTAAAGACTGACATTCCAGGTGAGTTGCTTGCTCCAAACTGCATTCAAGTTTTATTTGTGAATGAGGCTTCATTACTTCAATACCCTGCCTCCTCCTTGACAGAACCATCTTAACATTCTCTTCAGGAACCAATCATGAAAAATTTCTGGAAAGCCTAATGCAGGTAGCTCAATGTGCATTGATTCTCTTTTATGTTGAGGAAACTGTCAGTTGTCATGGCCAGAGGACGAATGTGGTACAAATGATATGACAGAAGATGAAAAAGAATGTAAAAGAATATAACAACTAAATTCTAAGGTTAAAAGAAACCCCAGAAAAGACCTCCAAGTTTAGCTTCATTATAAAATACAGTAATAGAAAAACAATTGGAGCATTACAAAAATATTATTTTAAAGTCGTCACAATTAATGGCAGAAATGAAGCACTAAGTCCAATGACTTAGTGCTTTTGATGTTAACTAATATAACTAATTATCTATTAGGTTAACTTCTTATAAAAGAAATGATATAATGACTTTATTAGGGAATGATAGGTTTGGGAAGGTGAGGTGAAGGTCACTGGAGTTCTAAGCTCCAAATTATTGATATCCAGACAAACCTGATTCCTCGCTGAATAGTGCTCAGATGGCAGAGACAACACTGATATGTGGTCTTAGCTGCTATTTGACAGGGAACTCTCACCAGTAGGTGACCCCATCAGTCTGAGAGCAGAAAAATTACTAAATGATCCAAGAAAGTGCCTATAGGTTAGTACACCATGGGTTCCTGAGAAGCAGGAGGGCAGAGCCTCGGGAAAAATGAATTTTCAGTTGGAGCTTACCCAAAGAAGCCTACACAAAATTTCTTTAAAGACAGAAGGAAACTGAAGCAATTTCGTATTCATAGATGTAATGTCTAATAAGTAGCTAATTCCCTTTGAGAAATAAACAAAGCATTATATATAAATGGCAAGGTGAATGGTGTAATCTTTCAGTAATATAATAAACCCCAGTGATGGCTATAATCCTGTTCTATGAATATAATCCAGTCTGGAATCAATGACTATAATAGTATGGAGACATTGTTTTTGCCATATAGCACCAGTCAAAAGATGGAAAGGAAACATAGTAATCCAAAATACCACAAGGATAAAATTATAATATCAGTCCTTCCTCAGCAAAATTAGCAAACACAAGTCCAATCAATTTTCCAAAAACATAATTCTAGTCCTCAGAAAGCAATCCACTCTCAGCAATTAATTTCAGCAAAAGGCTGCAATTGGAAAACAGATTGAAGGAGGGTCTTTCTTCTATTCTCCTCCTCCCTCCAACTAAAAGATCTTATAATAAATCACGGAAAATAAAACTACTGTATAAAAATGATGAAATAGTACTTCTTTCTGAATGAATAACTTACACTTCTAATATCAATAATCAATTATCTTCCTCAATGAAAGAGAAGTATTAAATATTTAAATAAATCACATTCAATCTAGATTTTGCCATTCTTCTTGTAGAGATCTATCTATGCTGATATTCAACATGTTTTTATCTTGTACTTTCAGAATGTTCCATCTAAGCACTAGAGGAAACTACAGTAAATGTTAAAATGTAGAAAATTAAGATTGAGCATTAAAATGTAAGGAATTAATATCTGAATTTAAGTTTGTGTTTTAAAAAAGTAATGAATTTTTGTTTTAAAAAGTAATGAATTTTTGTTTAAAAAGAGTCTCATGGCTCATGATTAAAAATCAAGATTCAAAAACATGAGTCAGTTGTTGAAAGTCACAATACCTCAACAGAAAGGTTTTTTTTCCAAAAGCAAAGTCTGAAACTGTAATGTGTAATTCTACATCATTTTTATTTGTTCTGAAAACTCTGTTTCCTTTATAAATCAAAGCATCTGTTTTCACTAACAAAAACATATAACCACTTCAGAAAGAATGCTTCTTAATTTCTATTATCAGACCTCACACCAGTAACAGCATGTTGCAGAAATGTTTTTTAAACATGAGGCCATGTTTATAGCTTTTTAAAAAATATATTTGATTTTAAGAAATACGAATACAGCAATACCATCAAGATTATACATGTGAATTGTTCTAGATATTAATTTATAACCAGGGCCTCAGTTTCTTCATAAACCTACTGGGAGAGTTAAGAATAGATAAGTTCAAAAATCTCATTTTATTAAAAAATTCATATAGTCTAAAGTGAAAGGAGTAAAGAAAATCTTTATATAAAAAACTATATGAGGATATACAGCTATAAGTCTTTGGGGGGGAAATCAAAGCTTTTTACCTTATGTAAATCTATTTCATTTTTAAAAGCCATTTTAAACCTGATATCTATCTTGTCATTAGTAGCTTATAATCGGTCTAACTTTAAACTCTAATGTGCAAGTTCATTGTGTTAGAAGAAAAGACTAGAAAACCAAAACTCAAATCCAAGAAGTCTCCATCCAGTACTATTTCTCATAAAAACAAGACAAATTCTTGGGAGACTGACGGAATCTGAACAATTTTAGCATATGAGGTGAGAAGAAAATAAATGTTTTAAATTACTTACTTTTCCTTTGTAAATAAGGTACTCCAGAATTTACAATGTAAGTTTTTGACATACTGAGGAAGATGACTGCACTAGTTCTACATTCACGGGAAATCTTGAATGTGTAAGAAGGGCCACAAGAGGATAAAGAAACAAACCCCTTCCGCTGCTCAAGACAAGATAAAGCTTTCAGGTCCAATTTGTGGGACAGTAACCTCTTTTTGCTAACCACTCACACTGATCAGCTCATTATGCCTGGAAAATCAGAGCCAATCACTGAAGGGCGATATCACACCTTGGACAAAAAAGTCTTCCAAACACAAAATCAGAATATGAGAGTAAACACGCATTTAATCCTACAATCTATAGTCGGACACTTTGCATGGAGAATCTGATATCCTTTCAGCTCCTGTCATCCTCCCAGAAACGCCACAGACACCGTTTTCCCACAATGTAATCATAAGGGAATGAGGATAATAGGCAATGCCTGGGTGGGCGTGTACTGAGAAGGGTAAAGTCTGTTCCCCACAGTGCCAGAAATAAACAGGAAAGATATGAGGACCCCAGGAGCACACCATGCAGTGTCCTGACTTTTCTCAGTACCTTTCTTTCCCAAGCAGAATGCCTACCTTCCGTGTGGACTGCAGAGACATAGGTCCAATTGTAACGTTTGACTATGTCAAGCATCGCTCTTGCCTGCAAAGTGTCAGAAGGGACAACCCTCAGGAAGTACTTGTACAAAGTTTTGTCACTCAGGTCGATGCTTGTGGCTGAATAAGCGATCTGGGGGATGTCGAAGAGCTGGAGCAGGTTCTGCACTTGAATAGCTACGGAGCTGGAGCCCGGACCGATGACGCCCGCAATGGGCTTCTTAGTCCTGCCTGGGGGGAGGGACTGGCCGTCAGGCAGGCACCGGTTGAGCCCGTCCTTCTCATCTCGAATGGAAATCAGAGAGTCCCTGATGAACTCAATGCTCTGCTCCAGAGCCACTGAGGAGTGCCAGCAGGAGTCCCGGATCTCACTGCCCAGGGTGATGTTGGGCAGGAGGACCGGGTCCGCGTTGATCTTATCCAACGTGTGGAACATGGCTTCCACCCTCTGGATGCCGTATTGCTCCCTGATCTCCCCACACTTCCTCTCGGGCACCTTCTCGGCCGGAGGCTGGTGGTGGACCGAGAAGAGGGCCCCGATGATGACATCTCCGTCCATTCTGGCCACCGAGCGCTGAGACGAGGCTCCCGCCAGAAGCACTTTCCTGCCGGGGCTTCTGGGGAGAAGGGACATCTCCCAAAAAATCGCCGGGAAAAAAACCAAGAGGAGCCGGACCATCGTGGAGAGGACGCGGTCCACAGCCGGCCAGCCGCGTTCCCACGCCGGTCCCGCCTGCAGGCTGCGGGCGCGCACCGCCGCGACGCCCAACTCTCTTCTCGTGGCGCGGCGCCCCTCGCCAACGCTGCTCGTCCCACGCCTCCGCCGCCTCCGCCGCCGCCCCTTCTCCTCCGCCGCCTCCTTCTGGACCTCCACGACCGCCCCCACGCCCTGGAGGCGTTTTTAGGGAATTCGAATCTCCTGCTTCACCGGTGCATCAGTGTCAATCGATCAAGAGTATGATGGGCGTCGTGTTGGCAGCCGTGAGCAGATCGCTGCTGACCAAAGAGAGAGAGCCAAAACTCCGTCACCAGGGGGGCTGTGTTAAAACTCTGGGATCAGTGATGTTAACAGCTGCCCTACCCAGTTCATTTTCGCACATGCTGATACGGGCTGCAGGGACAGCTTGGAAGGCAACTCTGGTCATTGAGGAAGGTGGTGCGTCCTCACCAGTCCAGTCCGGGCTAGCTGCAGAGAGCCTCCCCGCCCGCCCTCTTCCCCAGCATAAAGTCTCTTCCTGATCCCCTAGTACCTATCATGCTTTCTGACTTGGAGGATGGTGGGGAAAAGGAGAAGAGAGGAGGGGGGAACTAGGTCGTTAAACCCAAGAGAACTTTAAGGATTTGTGAAAAGATCAACTTTTCCCAGAAGAAAAAAATAGGTATCTAAGTTTAAAGGTGGAACCCTTACTTTAAAATAAACGCCGATAAGGGGCGCCGCCTTTACTTTAACTTTGAGGGGCTGTTGAAACCCTGACATACAATCCAAGCTGTAAATATAAATTTGCCAGCTTGAGGAAAATCCATATTAGTTACTAAGGCAACGCCTGGTAAAGTCTCTGTATGTAGGAGTTTAGTATGATTTCCCCCTAAGAAGTCAAGCTTACTATAGATGTTCAAGGAGAAGGGGTGCAGATAAGGTAACTTGTTTCCCGCGATGGGGGGGAGTGGTGGTGGAGGGGCTCCTGCACTCTGCTAAATCGGGACCTTTGGGCTTTGCATAGTTGATAGGGGACGGAGGGGAGCTTCCTGGCAGCTGTCGCTGCTGCAGCCTGTGCCGTGCCGCCTTCAGGACCCTGGACAGTGCCGGTCCAGCAGCCAGCCATCCCCCACCCGCAGGGCCAGCAAGGGATGCTTTGATCCGTGAATTGCAATTCCTTGACACCCCACCCCCCGCCCCCGTTGGCTCTTTCAACCTCTCTCATCCGCGGTCTTTACACACACACACACACACACACACACACACACCCCTTCCCACGCTTCTCCATCATCCCTCCATCCTCATTCTCGCCTTGCACAGCTTCCGCAGGTATATTCAAACCCAGTCGCTTGGGGACAGAGGCGCCAAATCTCAGCAGCCTGCAGGGCTGAAGTTGGCTCTCTCTCCCTTTCCTCCCTGGCTCTCTTTCTCAAGGTGAGAGTCGGACGAAAAGGGGGCTATTGGAGCGGGCGGAGAGAACACAGGAGACGAGGCAGGCAAAAGGGGGAAGACAACCCAGGCACCCATGGGTCCCGACGCTTCCCAGGGACACAGGACCAAAAGAAACAAATAAGCGAGGATGCGCCTGGGACCAGGAGGAAAATCTAATAGATTGATACTTTACCGTGGTGGGTGGGTTTCGCCTCGAGGAAGTGTCCGCTCACCTGAGTCTGTTCGGAGGTTATGGACTTGAGACGTACCTGAGTCGGGGTAGACAGCGCTATGGTCCCGGGGCCAGAGGACCGCGGTCGCGCTCGGTTTGCAGACGCCTCAGCTCTAATCCAGACGGTGCAAGGATGCGATCTGGGCTGTACACTAGTGCCCTCTTTCTTCAGCACTATTTTACCGCAAGGGAAAAAGGAGGGGGAGGGAGAGAGAAAGAAAAAAGAAAAAAAAAAAAAAAACAGGTCACCCAAGGCTTGTCTATTATCTCATGCATAAAAATCAGTCATTTGATAGAGGGAGGAGGGGAGAAAAGCTAGGGAGAAGGGGGAGAATATTAATTCCTTTACTACCAGAGGGTTCTTAAAGAAGCTGCCAGATATGTGAATAGTCAGATCTGGCCAAAGGAGTGGGAAACTGCCTAGGCTACTTTGATGTAGGTATCTTTGTATATAGCTCAGGGCTCAAATGCATTTCTTCTCTCTGAAACTAAAGTCCCTTCTGGGGAAAACACAGTGTAAATACGTGTATAGACACCTAGGGGAAGGCTCTTCTAGTAGCTTACAAGGGAAACCGGGAAGAGGCTGCATGGGATGGGAGTAGGAGAAGGAGTGACAGGCACATTATGAATTAAGGTAAGCCAGATAAAGAAACGCATACTGTGGCTACATTTTCAGGTCAAGGAGTACCTAAATCGAGAATGAGAGTCAGGTCATATGAAAACACCAGAGTGACAAACACTTATCCAAATTCCTCCCAGGCTGCCATCACCTTCCCTACAGGTCTGTGGTGTTGCTTCTTACTGTGTGAAAAGTGGAAGTTAAATCACATTCCTCTGGGAACATGTTGGCTGAGCAGAATGTGTCCCAGCTTTTTCAGGGAAAAAGACAAGTGACAGTATGTCTTTCCACTCTTATTCAAAGCTTTCTATTTGTGTCATCTGTAAAGAAGAGAGATCAGCTTATGTGGGTCCCTTATGGGTCAGCTTATAATCGCCTTGCTTATGTCATCGTTATGCTACGGAATGATGCCATGTCAGGCTGGAGGGGACAAACCGCATGAGGCAGTTTCAAATATTCCAGTGTGTTCCAAGGAACTTAGGAAAGGCAATAACACCATCAATCACATACAAAAGATCTTTCTTGTTCTGGTTCCGGTCTTTTTCCCCAAGTATTAGATTTTTCTGAATTTTTTAAAAGACAATTTAAAGAGGACAGTTTTTTTTTTTTCTTTTTCCACTGAACTGGGTACACACTCTTTAGACTAGAAGATCTCGGTTCAAGAAGTAGCAACATATTTACTACAGGAAAAATGGGAAGAGATAAGTTTATATTTTCTTATATAAAGCTAAATGGTTCTCTGCCCTAGGAAGACATCTGTTCTAAGAGCAAGTAACAGGTATTCAGAGTGTCCTATAATATCTCACTTTCTTTAACAGTCATCTAAGTTCAATTTTAGAAAATGCCATTTCGATATGATAAGCTCTAAACATGGTGCTCCTGGAATATTTCATAGATATATTGAATATGTAAGAATTTTTGTGCATATATAAATCATTAATTATTATTTTTAAGGATTTGAGAAATCATAAATAATTTTGTGTTTCTAAAGTCCACATTAGCTTCACTATGTGTTCCTCAAAGCTGAAGATCTTTAATATATCACACTGCTATACCGAAAAATAATGTATTCAGGTTTATTGGTTCTCAAATTCATTTTGCAGTCTACATATAAGCTACACATTAGGCTGGCTGAAACAAATCATTTTAAAGGTGATGAATTGAGGGTCACAACATAGTAGATGTATATATATGAAGAAATTATACATAAGATGTGTTAAAGAAAAATTAATTGCAAAAATATCAACTTAAATTTATCAATTAAATATACTGGTAATTACCTAAGAGTTAACTTTAGAAGGCATCAGAAAAAAGTAAGAAAAGAAAAAATAAGATACTGAGACAGAAGAAGACAAAATCACTCCAATATACTTTTTATTCGTTTATAGAAACAAAGGCCTCACATGGGAGGCAGGGTATAGCACATGTGCAGACATTGAAGGGATGATTTTATTAGTAGAATTGAGGAGAATTACTAAAAGAATGAGTTGCCTACAAATTAACAAATACAGGTTAATACATTAATCTATACAAGTTCAAAGAATATTAAAAGTGTATAAATCCAGAAGTACTATGAGTATGAATATTTGTTCAGTACTGGTATGAAATCACATTACTCTCAGTAATTTTACTCTCAGAGTAAAAAGTGTTGTCAGTATTTCTGTTTGAGAAATCTATTTAATACAAAAGGTAGTAGATATCAAGCAAAAGAATGTCAGAACTATTAGCTCAAAACAATGATTTAATGTGATGCTGTAACAATAAGGACAACAAACTGTTCATTATCCTTATATGGTGATGAAGTAAATATTATCCATAAACAAAATTATAGTCACGCTCCCTATGAATGTATGCATAATACTCATTGCTCTCCTTTATAAAGGACATGATGGAGGAATCGGTCTAGGTAATAAATGAGCAAAAAAATGTAAAGTTTTTCACATAAAATTAGCTGAAAATTCAAACTTTTCAAATGAGAAAGTTAGAAGTGAGCAAGAATAAGACAAAAGAAAGGAAGGAATGTGTTAAGCATGTATTCCAAATTATAGTGTACTATAGTGGGTATTTTGAAAAGGCAAGCTTACAGTCATTGGAACATGAAAATGAAGTATACACAAGTGGAAAAAATGCTCATTAGTAAAGAGGCAGTACTGACTGAAAATAGAAATAGTATCAAAAAAGGTCTTTGTAGAAAATTGATTTGCAGAACATTGATATGTAATGTATTACTAAGGGAATATAATGGATGTTCAAGACAGTTCAACGTTGTGGAGAGCAAATACCATGCTTTTCCATAAACTACTATGCTCTATAGACAATTGATTTAATCTATTATGACATTTCTTACATTCTTATATTTAATTCATGCTTTCAGTGAGATAATCCAAGCCCCAGTGAGAATTTTCAGTTTACATTTCCAATTTAGTTGTCTATATTGCATAAATTAATAAAGAAACTGCCATATCTTTTTTATTCATGTACTTTTTTTATTTTAAAGATGTAGGATATAATTCAGGATTAGGTATACAAGTGGTTATTGTACAAGTAAAGTTTGGGCTTCCCTTTGGTCCCCACTTTTCCTGGTTTAAGATCAGGTACTCTTATTGATGTCATGTGCCCTCCCTTCCCTTCCCTGGCAGTGTCCAATCTCTTTCTTATAGTATTATGGTAAATGTTCAGGATCTGCTTATGAGTGAGAACATGTAGTACTTTATTCTTTGTTTCTGTGATAAATCACTGAGTATGATAGACTCTAAATCCATCCAAGTTGATGTGAAGTCCACGTTTATCCTTCTTTATGATTGTGTAATAGTCCATCATGTATATGTACCACATTTTTTTTAGCTAGCCCAGTTTTGATGGGCAGCATGGTTGGTTCTGTGTTTTTGCTATTGTGAACAGTGCTGCAATAAACATGTGTGTGCAAGCACCTTTTCGGTAGAATAACTGAGTTCCCCTGGGTATTCCCTGTAGGCGGATTGCTGGGTCATATGGAAGGTCAACTTCTAGTTCTTTTAGAAATCATCACAGTGTTTTCTTTTCTTTTTCTATTTTTTTTTTTTTGAGTTGGAATCTCACTCTGCAGTATTTTCAATAGAGGCTGCACTAGTTTGCATTCCCATTAGCAATGTAGAAGTGTTCCCTTTTCTGCACATCCCTGTCAGCATCTGTTGTTTTTTATTTTATTAATGATGGCCATTCTTACTGGAGTTAGGTGGCATCTCAGTGTGGTTTTGATTTGCATTTCTCTGATGATTAGTGAGGCTGAGCATTTTTTTCACGTGTCTGTTGGCTGCCTGTATATCTTCTTTTGAGAAGTGTCTATACATGCTGTTTGTCCACTTTTTAATGAGGCTATTTGTTTTTTTCCTTTCAGCAAGTTTAAGTTCCTTGAAGATCCTGGATGTTAGGCCTTTGTCAGATATATAGTTGGCAAATGTTTTTCCCATTCTGTGGGCTGTCTCTCTGCTTTCTTAAGTATTTCTTTTGCTTTACAGAAGCTTTTCAGTTGAATGAGGTACCATTTGTCTATCTTACCTCATATGGCATGGATATCTGGGGTTTAGACTAGGAATTGGTTGTCAGTTCCAATTTCCATAAGTATGTCTCCTGCATTTTCTAAGGTTCTTATTGTTTGAGGTTTTATATTAGGTCTTTGATCCAATTAGAGTTGATTTTTGTGTATGGTGATAGGTCAGGGCCCTGTTTCAATTTTCTGCATGTGATCTGCCAGTTTTTCCAGCAACTTTTACTGAGTAGGTTCTCCTCTCTCCAGTGGTTGCTGGTGGAGGCTTTGTTGAAGATGAGTTGGTTGAAAAACTGAGCTTTTGCTTCCAGAATCTCTATCCTTTTCCACTAGTCTATATGCATGCTCTTGTACCAATACCAGGAAATTGCCATGTCTTTATTGAACTTTATGCTCTGAACCAATGGCAATAAAAATTTAAAAATAAAACCTCTTCCTTTAGGAAACTCAAGCATTTTTATAAAACTTGACTGGATAACAAAGTAAAACAAACTATTTTAAAAGATAAAAACTAAAGTCAAATTTACTGTATAGTAAATTGCTGCATTAGACTGATTAATTAGGTTGTGACTATATACAGGACTATATTTACTATATCTACAGATAAGATCAAAGTTGAAAGCATAAACTTCCATAAGCAATTAGAAATAGTCAATACTACATCTTTAAAATAAAATTTAAATTTTAAAAAAATAATCAATGTCTCCGTGGACTCATGCAGATGAACTGAGAAACATACATTTGTTCTCATACTCTTCTGCTACAACTGTCCAAACATTTATTAAAGTATTGAAATATAGATCAGTAGGATGACTATAGTTAACAATAATTTAATGAACATTCCAAAGTAACTAGAAGAGAATAATTTGAATGTTCCTAGTATAAAGGACAAATATTTAAGATGATAGATATACCAATTTCCTTTATATAATCTTTACATACTATGTGAATGTATCAAAATGACACATGTACCCTGAAAATATGTGCATCTATGTATCAATTTTAATTTGTTAATTGAAGAAAGATAAATAAATATACAACTGAAAAGAAAAAGGCAAGCACAATAAGGTCTAAAATTATGGTCTGTTTTATTCCCTGTTCTATTCGCAGTGCCTACAACAATGTCTGGTTAATAATATATGGTTGGGCAACCTCCTTGCGGTCCCTCCCACTGTGGGAGCTTTTCTGTCTTCTCGATAAATCTTGATTTCTCAAAAATAATAATAATATATGCTTAACTATTTGTTGAATAAATGAATGAATATATTCTTTCTGAACATTAAAAGCATCATCTTGTGTTAATGTCTTTCTCTAAGAAGATCAAACTAAGGCAGTTTATAGACTTTTCTCATTTATTCTTCATATAATGTAGAGAGAGTAATTATTTTGCAATTATTTCTCAAGAGCAAGTAACTAGCCTAATTAATGTTAAATCTTTTAAAGCCGTAGTTACACTACAAACTTTATTACATTTGAAGTATTAAAATGTGTCCAAATGTGATTTTAAAAAAAACATTTTCATTACTGTGCTGCATATATTAACCTATAGCTAATGAACTTAGAAATTGTATAAAGGTAAAAAGAAGGCAGTAAATAAATGCAAGCTAACCTTTGCCTAATGTTTGTGACTGTATGGTTTGAAAATAACTATTTGAATTCATATGAGAGGAGTAAAATAGCCATGTAATTGTAGTCTTGCATATGGGAAAATTGAAACACTAAGAACCTGTTCTTTACCTGAGCTTAGAAAACAAATTAGGGGTGGTGTCACTTTACACACTTTTATTCCAAATTCATAAATTGAGTATAATAAGAACTAAACATATGACACTGGGCTAAGTGCTACTTAGTTTCATTTTTTAACCTTTGAACTGATACTCTCTTCTCAGAAAATGCTTAAGCAATAAAGAAAATGAATTTTGAGTTCCTTTCCCTTGGGCCTTTCATTTGTTGAGGGCATAAACATTCCAGGTGATTGTTCTATTTGCTTAAAATAGCTATCTTTTATAACAGTTCTAATAAAGGCAGTAACCTACTTGCACAGTCGCACAGCCAACTTTCAAACAATTAAGCAAGAAGAGTATCTAAATTTTCGGTCCAATAAAAACCTTCATTAGAAAAAGTTTATCTTACTACAGTTTCACCTATTCAACAAATTAAATAACAATTTCTGTTTAAACTAATACATTGTGTTCCTACCTCACTGTAACATAAAATCTACAACATGGATATTATATAACCAGCATGCCACCAAAATATTGTTCTATCTAAAACCTGGCCTTTTTTCTTTCAAACACATGGCTCAAAACCTACAATATATTCCAATTGCCTGTAGATAATGTCTAAATTCTTTAACTTGGTATGCAAAGTCCTGTGATTGGGAAAGGAGTTCATGGAAGCAAAACATAGTAACTCTGACCCTTTCCTTTCCTAAGGTAAGAGAGAGACTAAAGAGAGAACTGTAACTCAGGTATGCCTAAAAGGCTATCAGAATAATGCAGGCATATTTTTGAAAGTTTCCTAGGTAATTCTGATGTGACCCTTAACTGAAAACTATTGATAAAACTCCATTCCATTTCCTACTTATGCTTTTTCTAGACAAACAAGCCTTACATTTTCCCATGCCTCAGCTCATACTTCTCACTCCACACACACACAAAAATCATTTCTTTAATTTCTTTTCTGTGTATTTTCCATTATTCAAAATCCATTTCAAATCAACTTTTCCACGAACACCTTCAGTTCTGAAAGCAACCATGAAAAAGTTGTTTATCTGGCACTTTGAAAAGAGGTGATCCAGAAAAGCATTATTACTTATTTTTTGAAATTCATATTTTACCTGATCTCATTCACAATTTGTGGTAACTTTCAGAAGATTGACTTGTACCAACTATGTTACCACTAATAAAAATGCCTTCAGAATAATTATAAAATTATTTAGCAAACTGCAAAGCATTGTTTTTAATATCATCATAGCAAATAATCATCCTTTGGGTATAAATTTAATACACAATAATATTTAAGATTCTTAAATAATAAGAATCCTTGAAAGGAGAGAACAGTGTCTTGCTCACAATTTAATCACCAGAACCTAAACTAGTACCCAAAATTGAATAAATATTTGCTAATTAAATGGATAAATTTTGGATCAAAAATAAGTTGTGATTCTGAAGAAACTGTATTTATTTGGCTTTAAATGCAATTCTGGAGACCTCCGGGCAAGATGGCAATGGAGCGGGTAGGAGTCTGAGAGTCTCCGCCGGGACGAGTGTCCATAAAGACTCTCTGCATGAATGGGTGTGTGTCGGTGGGTGAGCGAAGGTCTGTCTGAGGGGAGACTCAGGTCCACACACCCAGGGATCTCTCTGGAGGTGACTGCAACCCACCACCACCCTGAAATTGGAGCCCCCAAAACACAGGATCATCTGCCGTTCTCCGGACTCACTTGAGAGGATGCAGCAGAGGGCAGCTGCTCCACACCACCTGGTATCCGGCCCATGTCATCAACTGTGGCACAAGCAGGAGGAGCCATGGAGAGGACAGGTCATGGAGATCTGGAACAGCCCCAATGTCGGTGATGAGACGCCCATGGGTGCCACCTTCTTAGTCCCAGGACCAGGCAAAGATCAGCATTAACTTGCCTAACCCTGCCCAGCTTCCAGCCTGAGACCCAGAGGCTATCCTCTCATCAAACACGGAGAGACAGACCCCCATCCCACACTGGAATGGCCAGGGACATGTCAGATCTGAGTGAGAGAGTTACAGCAGCAGCAGTGAGTTGTGTGAGTCTGGATCTGATCCCACAGTAGTGCATGGGGCATCTGACCCATGCTGAGAGCAATCCTATCAGCTTGTGCTGAGAGCAGAGCAGAGCTGGAGACCAGACCGCTCCTTAAGGTGGCGGCAACCAAGAGGAGCTTGAAGTTACAGAAACAGCCACAGAGTAAGTTTTTCTTTTCTTTATTGTTTTATGTTTTAGTTTTTGGTTTGTTTGTTTTTTTCTTCTCTCTTTCTTTTATTTACATTTTTTCTTTCTGTTTTTGTTTGCATTTCTACAGTTGCTTTGTTTCTGTTATTTTAATGAGGTTTTTTTAGATTTTCTCTTTGTGTATGAGTATTTTTGATGGAGAGGACACCAACTGGGGTGTTGTTTGTATGTTTGGGGGTTTTTTGTTATTGTTGCTGTTGCTTTCTCTGTCTTTGCTTGTTTCTCTGTTTATACATTAGTTGGTATGCCTGTCTGTTTCCCCCCTTCTAATTTTCTCTATCCACCCTGCTTTCATCTTCCTCCTTCATTTTTCCATTATTTTCCTTTTTCTTCTTTCATCTTGTTTTCAGGGAGTAAACAGACAGCCCCACTGCATAGACAGAATGTAAGACAGTGGGAAGTTGATTCCAGGGGACCCACCCATTCATCAGCACATACTGGGATCCAAAAATAGCTTTAGAATCACAGCCCCCCCTTAATTAAATCTCAAAACTGCAAAAAGCACAAGTTCTCATCCCCAGTCCAGCTTCAGAATTGAACAAAGCCAGAGGATCTACCTAAGGAAGAATAGTAGATTGAGCAAACAAAAATAAAAGCTATCCCCCCATCACTGAACAACACAATTACAGAAGAGGTTAAAAAAAGGGGGGAGGGAGTGGGGAACATACACAAGTGAAGAAAAACCAAAGGAAGAATATGAGAGTATCACACAGACTCTTGGGAGAACAGCCATTAAGAATACAGACTTTAGAACTCAAAAAATGAAGAGCCCCCAGAATGACTGGTCTCAAACCACAAACCCAGATATCAAGATATTAATAGAGAGAATAAAATAGATATGAAGAGGGGCAAGAGGAAAGAATAAGGGAGTTGATAACTGGGATAACAACAATAAAGAATACAGTGAATGAAATAAATAACAAACTGATAAGCATGGAAATCAGAATTAACCAATCAGAAGAAAGAATGTCAGTTTGGGGACCAAATATGGAACTAGACCAAACTGTTAAAAACATAGAAAAAGGCCAGGTTCAGTCTATAATCCCAGCACTTTGAGAGTCCAAGGCGAGTGGATTGCCTGAGCCTACAGGTTCAAGACCCACCAGGGAACTTGGCAAGATCTTGTCTCTACAATAAATCAAAAATTAGCTGAGCATGGTAGTGCACACCTGTAGTTCTGGCTACTTGGAAGACTGAGGCAGGATCTCCAGAGCCCAGTAGGTCGAGGCTGTGGTGGCCAGGAGCATGCCCCTGCACTCAAGTCTGGGCAACAGAGTGAGACTCCAACTAAAAAAAAAAATAGAAAAAGAGTTTAAAAAGACAGAACAAAAAATAGAAAAAGAGGTTAAAAAGACAGAACAAAACCTTCAAGAGATGAGCAATTATGTCAAGAGGACAAATCTAAGATTAATTGTAATCACTGAGACAGACAGAGAGACAGAGACCTGGAACAAGCATTCTATGAAATTAACCCAGAAAACTTCCCTCATCTCATTAGTGATGCAAACATTCAAACACAAGAGATTCAGAGAAATCCTGCAAGACAACAAATGAAACCAACTCCTAGACACACAGTAATTTGCCTACACAAAGTATAAAAGAAAAAAATCCTAAAGGCATCAAGAGAGAAAACTCAGACTACGTACCAAGAAAGACAAATTAGAATAGCAGCAGACTTATCTACAGAAATACTTCAGACTAGGAGAAATTGGAGTCCAATCTTCAAAGTTCCCAAAGATAAACAATTTCAACCAAGAATTACCTAACCAGCAAAGCTAAGTTTCATCAGTGATGGAGAATTAAAATTCTTCCCAGACATTCAATCTCTAAGAGTTTTGCAGTCTCCAGATCATCTCTACAAGAAACACTTAAGAAAGTATTAAACACAGAAGAAAGAAAGTAAAATAAAGAACAACAATGTCCTTCCCAAGAATGCAGGAAAAATACAGAAAGCACACATAAATCAACCCAAAAGTTAAAAGAAAGACACCAAACAAGTAAAAAAACAGCAGTAATAACAAAAAAACTCTATAAGAACCTCATGACAGGGATAAACTCTCACATCTCAATAATTAACCTGAATGTGAGTGGACTAAATGTACCACTGAAAAGATAAAGAATGGCAAATTAGATAAAATACCATGAAGCAATAATCCCCCCATCACTGAACAGCCATTGAGAATACAGACTTTGTCTCTATTGTTCTCTGTATTGTCTCTAAGAGACTCATCTCACCATAAAGGACACCCACAGACACAAAGTAAAAGGATAGAAAACAAACTTTCAGGTTAACAGAACACAAAAAAAACAGGAGTTGCAATCTTAATATCAGCAATTTAAGCTATTAACAATTTAAAAAGATACAGAAGGTAACTACATAACGATAAAAGGTTGAACCCATCAACAAGAAATATCCATCCTAAACATACATGCACCCAACATAGGAGCACCAACTTTTATAAAGCAGCTTCTTGGTAAACTTTAAAAAGATATTGATTCTAACACTATCATACCTGGAGATTTAAGTACCCCATTAACAATCCTAGACAAATCATCAAGACAAAAAATCAACAGAGATCCAGAACCTCAACCTGATGCATGGCCAAATGGACTTAATTGATACCTACAGAACACTTCACACAACAACCACAGGATGTACATTCTACTCACCACCACACGGAACTTACTCTAAGATCGACCACATCCTCAGCCATAAATCAAGCATAAACAAATTCCATAAGATTGAAATACTGCCATGAACCTTCTCAGACAACAGTGAAATAAAAATAAATATCAACACCAACAAAGTCCCCCCAATCCCCCAAACCCACAAAGACATGGACACTAAACAGCATGATGCTAAACAGCTTCTGGACAAACACAGAAATTGAAACAGAGATTAAAAGATTTCTGGAAACAAACAAAAAATGAAGAAACATCTAACCAAGATCTCTGGGATACCATGAAAGAAGTACTAAAAGGGAATTCATACATCTATTAATATACATGAAGAAAATAGAAAGATCAAAAGTTAACAGCTTAACAAATCACCTAAGGAAGCTGGAAAAGCAAGACCACCAAAACCCTAACTTCAGCAAAAGAATATAGATCACCAAAATAAAAGCCTAAATTCAGGACACAGGAGACAAAAATATAATACAAAAAAATCAAGGAAACCAAAAGCTTGTTCTTTGAAAGGATAAACAAGATTGATGGACCCCTATCTAGACTGACTAAGAAGAAGAGAGAAAAGGCCAAGATCTGATAAGTCTGTGTCTGATCCAGCATCTAACTCCAGTCAGGATGGCTATCATCAATAAGTCAAAAAACAATAGGTGCTGGAGAGGTTGCGGCAAAAAGGGAACACTTCTACACTGTTGGTGGGAGTGTAAACTAGTACAGCCTCAGTGGAAAACAGCGTGGCTATTCCTAAAAGATCTAAAAATCGACCTTCCATACAACCCCACAACCGTCCTACTGGGAATATACACGGAAGAACTCAAGTCACTCTATAAAAAAGATATCTGCACATGTATGGTTATGGCAGCATTGTTCACAGTAGCAAGAACATGGAACAAACCGTGCTGCCCATCAAAAGAGGACTGGATAAAAAAAAGTGGTACACATACACAATGGAATATTACACAGCCATAAAGAACAAAATCATGAACTTCACAGCAGCCTGGCTGGCCTTAGTGTTTATAATATACTGAGTGATCTTTCACAGAAACAAAGAACTTAGTATCACATGTTCTCACTCATAAGTGGGCCTTGAACAATTATCATAATACTTTAGGAAAAGGATTAGGAATAGTGAGAAACTGCCAGGAAGGGAGTGGGGAAGTGGGATTGGCAGTAGAGAGAATCTGCCTGGGAGGTGGGGGGAACATACTTCATCAACAAGGGTACCTGCATAATTAACATTTGTATACCTAACCCTGAATTGTACCCCCACATAATTAAATGATAAAAGAAAAAGAAGAGAAAAGGCCCGCATAAACACTATCAGAAATGCAAAAGACGAAATCACAACTGGCCCCAAAGAAATACAAAAGAATGTCAAAGATTGCTATGTGCACTTGTATGGAAACAAACTTAATAACCTAAATGAAATGGAGGACTTTCTGACATTACACAACCTCCCTAGGTTGAAACAAGAAGACATTGGGACACTAAATACACCAATAACAACCCTGGAATTAGACTCCGTCATAAGAAAACTACCTACAAAGAAAACCCTACTGGACAGCTTTCCAACAGAATTCTACAAAACATACAAAGAGGAACTGATACCAATCCTACTGAAAGTATTCAGGCAATTGAGAAAGATAGTATTCTCCCCAAATCATTTTACAAAGCTAACATCACACTGATACCCAAATCGGGTAAAGATCCAATAAAAAAAGAGAACTACAGGCCGGTATCCTTTATAAACATAGATGGAAAAATCCTCCACAAGATTCTAGCAAATCGGATCCACCAACATATCAACACATCAGAAAAATCATCCACCGTAACCAAGTAGGCTTCATCATGCGCAAGACCATCATTGTACTTAAATACATTAACAGTTGTAAAAAAAAAAAAAAAGAAAGAAAGAAAAGAAAAAGTCACACATGATTATATCATTAGAAGCAGAAAAAGCTTTTGATAAAATCCAGCAAGGCTTCTCGTAAAAACCCTCAAGCACCTAGGCATAGAAGGAACATATCTCAAAATAGTAAGTGACATCTACAATAAACCCAGAGCTAGTATATTGCTAAATGGACAGAAACTGGAAACATTTCCCCTGAAAACCAGAACAGACATCTACAATTAGCCCACAGCTAGTATATTGTTAAATGGACAGAAACTGAAAACATTTCCCCTGAAAACTGGAACAAGACAAGGCTGCCCACTCTCACCCCTCTTGTTCAATATTATGTTGGAATTCCTAGCTAGGGCAATTAGACAAGAGAAGGAAATTAGGGGTATCCAAATAGGAAAAGAGGAAGTTAAGTTATCCCTCTTTGTTGATGATATGATCCTATACCTCGAAAATCCAAGAGAATCTGTCAAAAACTTGCTTGCACTGATAAAGGACTTTGGCCAAGTCTTGGGGTACAAAATAAATGTGCAAAGACAGTTGCATTCTTATACACCAACAACAAGAGGCAGAGAACCAAGTAAAATGCACAATCCCATTCACAATAGCCACACAAAAAGTGAAATACCTCGGCACCTTCCTAACCAAAGAAATAAAAGACCTTTACAATGAGAACTACAAAGCACTGCACAAAGAAATCCAGAAGACACAAACAAATGGAAAACTATTCTATGCTCATGGATAGGAAGAACCAACAGTGTTAGGATGACCATCCTACCAAAGGAAATCTACAGATTCAATACAATAACCTTTTAATTACCAACATCATTCTTCTCAGACCTGGAATTGACAATAGGGAAATTCATATGGAAACATAAAGCACCACAAATAGCAAAAACAATCCTTAGCAAAAGAAACAAAGCACAGTTCCGGATTTCAAACTTTACTAAAAGGCTACAATAATCAAAACAGCCTGGTACTGGTATAAGAACAGGCATATGGACCAAAGGAACAGGATAGAGGTTCCAGAAGCAAAGCCTCAATTTCTCAACCAACTCATCTTTGACAAAGTCTCTAACAACAACGACTGGGGGTAGGTGAACTATACAGTAAATGGTGCTGGGAAAACTGATTGATCACATGCAGAAGATCGAAGCAGGACTCCTACCTATCACCATATACAAAAATTTAACTTTAAATGGATCAAAAACTGAACTATAAGAAGCTAAGAAAATGCAGGAGACACCCTTATGGAAATTGGAACTAGCAAGCAATTCCTGATCAAAACCCCAAGTGCCCATGCCATAAGAGACAATAAAGACAAGTGGGACCTCATCAAACTAACAAGTTTCTGCAAAGCCAAAGAAACCATCAAGGGAGCAGTTAGACAGCCCACAGACTGGGAAAAAATATTTGCCAACTGTATATCTGACAAAGGCCTAACATCCAGAATCTTCAAGGAACTCAAACTTGCTGAAAGGAAAAAAAACAGAGTCCCATTAAAAAGTGGGCAAAAGACATGAATAGACACTTCTCAAAAGAAGAGATACAAGCAGCCAACAGACACATGAGAAAATGTTCAGCCTCACTAATAATCAGAGGAAAGCAAATCAAAACTGCTTTGAGATACCACCTAACTCCAGTAAGAATGGCCATCACTAATAAAACAAACAACAGTTTCTGGTGAGGATGTGGAGAAAAAAGGAACACTTCTACACTGGTGGTGGGAATGAAAACTAGTGCAACCTCTTAGAAGACAGTGTGACGATTTCTGAAAGAACTAGAAAATGTCTTTCTATATGACCCAGAAATCCCCCTACTGGGAATAACTCCAAAGGAACTCAAATCATTCTACAAAAAAGATATCTGCACATGCATGTTTATCGCAGCACTATTCACATAGCAAAAACATGAAACCAACTATACTGCCCATCAAAACTGAACTGGATAAAAAAAAAAAAAGTGGTATGTATACACAATGGATTATCTTGCAGCCATAAAGAAGGACAAACATATGGACTTTGCAGCAACTTGGATGGATTTAGAGTCTATCATACTCAGTAAGCTATCACAGAAAAAAAGAAGAGTACCCTAAGTTCTCACTCATGATCGAACATTGAACAATTATAATAATCGCATAAGAAAGGGATTTGCAGTAGTGGGAAACTGCCAGGGAAGGGGATTAGTATTGGCAGTTGAGGGAAACTGCCAGGAGAGGTGGGGGGCACACCTCATCAACAAGGGTACCTGCAAAATTAACTTTTGTATACCTAATCCTGAATTGTACCCCACATCTTTAAATTTTTTTTTTTAAATGGTACCAGTTCTTTGAAAGCCTGGTAGAATTTGACTGTGAGTCTATCAGGTCCTAGACTTTTTTGTTGTTGAGAGACTTTTAATTACTGTTTCAATCTTGCTGCTTTTTATTAGTCTATTCGGGGTTTCTATTTCTTCCTAATTCGTGGTTGCTGGATTGTATGTTCATAGAATTCATCCGTTTACTCTAGATTGCCTTGTTTGTTTGCACAGATATGTTCATAGTAATCTCAGATGATCTCTTGTATTTCCATTGTATCAGTTATAATGTCTCCATTTTCATTTCTGAGCAGCCTAATTTAAATCTTCTTTCTTCATTTCTTAATTGATCTTGCTAGTAGTCTATCAATTTCTTTTGTCTTTTCAAGGAACCAACTGTTTGTTTTATTGATTCTTTGTATTGTTTTGTTTTAATTTCATTTAGTTCTTCTTTGATTTTCATTATTTCTTTTCTTCCTCTAGCTTTGGGTTTGGTTTGTGTTTTTCTAGTTCCTTGAGATGTGATATTAGGCTGTCAATGTGTGATCTTTGAGTCATATTAATGTAGGCCTTAAGTGCTATATTTTCCTCTGAGCACAGCTTTAACTGTGCCCCAGAGATTTTGACATTTGTTTCATCATTGTCATTCATTTTAGGGAATTTTAAAATTTCCACCTTGAGTTCATTTTTGATCCAAGAATCATTCAGGAACAGATTTTAACCTCCATTTTTTTTGTTGTTTGGTTTTGCAATTTCTTATTGGAGTTTAGTTCAAGTTTTATTTCTCTGTGTTCTGAGATGGTGTTTAATATAATTTTGATTTTTTTGATTTATTAAGAGTTGATTTTTATCATATAGCCTATCTTGGATAATGTTCCATGTGCTGATGAGAAAAATGAATATTCTGTAGTTTGAGGACAGAGTTTCTGTAGATGTCTGTTAGGTCCCTCTGCTCTAGGGTCCAGTTAAATCCAATGTTTCTTTTTTAACTTTCTGCCTTGATGATCTGTCTATTGCTGTCGGTGGAATGTTGAAGTCTTCCACTATTGTTGTATTAATGTCTATGTCCTTTCTTAGGTCTACTAGGATTTGTTTTATAAAGCTAGTATCTCTGGTATTAGGTGCATATATATTTCAAATTAGTATATCTTCTTGTTGGATTGATACCTTTATCATTATATACTAACCATCTCTTTTCTCTTCTGTTGTTAATTAAAAGTTTGTTTGATCTGAGAATGGCTACTCCTGCTCATTTTTTGCTTTTCATTTGCATGAAATATTTTTTCCAACCCCTTCACCTTGAGTCTATAGAAGTCTTTATATGTTAAGTGGATCTTTTGAAAGCAACAAATATTTGGATTGTGTTTTTGTATTCCTTCTGCCAGTCTATATCTTTTAAGTGGAACATTGAGACCATTTACATTCAGGGCTAATAATGATATGTAGGATACTATTACATTCATCTTGCTGGTTATTACCTGTTTGCATTATTTTTTTTCTCTATTGTGCTGATGTTCTATAAGCTCTGTGAGCTTTATGATTTACAGTGCTTTTCTACTGGTGTATTTTGACCTTTTGTTTCAATATTTAGAACTTTTTTGAGTATTTCTTGTAGAGCCAGTCTGGTGGTGACATTCCCTCAGCGTTTGCTTGTCTGAGAGAGGCTTTATTTCTCCTTCATTTATGAAACTTAGTTTTGTAAGATACAAAATCCTTGGCTATTATTCTGTTTGAGGAGATTTAAGATAGGGCCCCAATTCCTTCTGGCTTGTAATGTTTCTGCTGAGACATTTGCTGTTAGTATGATAGGTTTACCTTTGTAAGTTAATTGATGCTTTTGTCTCACTGCTCTTAAAATCCTTTTCTTCACATTAGCTTTTCATAATCTGATAATTATATGCTTTGGGGATGACCTTTTGAAAATTAATCTCCCAGGGATTCTTTGGGCTTCTTGTATCTGTTTAAATCTCTAACAAGGCCAGAGAAGTTTTCCTCAATTATTCTCTCAAACAGGTTTACCAAACCTGTTGTTTTTTTCTCTTCTTCCTCAGGAGCACCCATAATTCTTAGGTTTGGACATTTGACATAACCCCACATTTCTTGGAGACTTGGTTTTATTCTCTTGATTCTTTTTTCTTTATTGTTGTCTGATTGCGTTAATTTGAAAGACTCATCTTTAAGTTCTGGTATCCTTTCTTCTACTTGTTCTAGCCTGCTTTTAAAACTTTCCACTGCATTTTGTACTTCTCTAAATGAGTGTTTCATTTCAAGAAGTTCATCTTGTTTTTCTTGGTTTTTTTTTTTAAGGTGTCTGTCTTTTTTGAGGATTTTTCATTTAAGTCCTGAATAGTCTTTTTTTTTTTTAACTTATTTCTTTATTCTGGTTTTCAACTTTCTCCTGAACCTCACTGAACAATTTTTTAATCAATCTTTTGAATTCTGTACCTGGAATTTTGAAGATTTTATTTTTGTTAGGGTCCTTAACTGGAGAGTTAGTGTGGTCTGTTGGAGGTGTTGAATAACTCTGTTGTTTCATATCATCAGAATTATTTTTCTGGTTCCTTCTCATTTGGGTAGACTATTTCTTCTTATTTGGGATTTGCGTGGAGCTGACATAAGCACTGTAGAATTCCCTTGGCTACATATATAACCTTGATATAGTGAGTTTCTCAATTACTAGCTGTGGTGGTTCTGTGCCAGGTACCTGCACAGGCCCAAGGCATTCTGAGTGGCTGAGGTTGCTGAGATAATGGCGTTGGCTGGGATTTGGGGTCAGACATTCCCCAATCTGAGGTGTTAAGTCAGATGTAAAGGATCTTAGCCAGTTTACCTCTGACCAGGAGGTGGCTCTTGCAGGAGAGTCAGGTGTGATGGTAGCTGTGGGCTTTCTGATTATCCTGTGTTTCCCCATAGGAAGTACCCAGCTGATGTAGGTGACGAGTAGGGTGGTGGGGTATGCCAAAGATTTCTGACTGTCTTGAGCTTTCTGGGGGGGGCAGCTAGGGGGAAAAGTGCTCAAGCTCCCCACCTGTGTGCATGATTGTCTACTCCAATAGGAGTTGGGAAGGAGTCCCCAGCCTCTCGGGTAACACCACCATGTTACACACAAGAGTTTACAGGGGAAGTGAAATGTTGCTATGGCAATGAGTCCCACCCAACTCCCCTGTCTGAGCCTCAGAGAGTCTGCATTTAGAATGGCTTGGTGCTACCAGCCTCAGGTGTTCTGCTCACCCCAGCCAGAAACAGTCTGCTACAACGGAATTAGCCTTTGAAGCCCATTCCTTCCCAGGCTTACTAGAAAGCAGTCTGCAAGAGTACAGTTTCCAGGAAATGGTGGCTAGTTCAGGGTTCTTTGGTTTTTGGTTTTTGTTTTTTCCTGCATTGCTCCATGTGAGTTTCAGTAGAGCACATCTGTTGGTATTGCAGTTTCTTGTGAAGGACTTGTGAGGGACTGGAGTCCTGTAAGGGGACCTTCAAAGTCCCTGGCAAGAGCACAGAACTCCTGAATTCTCCTCTCTCACCTCACCTGTTGTGTCCAGAGACTGTTCACAGGTTGTGCTATAATCCAAGCAAGTCTAGCCAGTTCCAACACACTCCAATTGATTTTTTTCTCTTCTTTGTACTCTGTGGATATTATCATTTCTTTGATGAGTCATGGAGTGTGCTGCTGGTACAGTCCTCTCTGAGTGCTGAGGAATTCTCTCTATTTTGGTTTACTCCATGGAAAAAGCACTCTAGCTGCTTCTGATTGGCCATTTTAATGAAGTTTTATTTTGAAATACCATGCAAAACACATATATAGTTAAAAAAAGACTACAAGGAAATTATATCAAAATATTAATGGTTATTAGCTATAAATAGCAGTATAATGGTTGATTTCATTTTTATCTATTATTTCCTAATTTTTAAAATAAATGTATATAACATTTTTTTAAATGTTACAATAAAATGGGAAATAAATGTCTTCTATCAACAATAATTAATTCAAGGAATTAATTCAAGGAGTCAATGCTTCCTAGGTCACAGATGCTATCTTTACCTAACCTATTCACCATCTCACATATTCCATTATCCCTTCTATGTACTAAGAACATTATTGAGTATGTTTTGCAGACACCATAGTGAACAAGATACACCCTTTGACTTCCAGAAACTTAAAGTTTAATGAGAGAAATACAGCAAGTACACAACCTGTACAGAATTTGTGTGGAAACTATCATACTAGCAGAAACCTCAAAATGCTATAGGACTATGTGGAAGGAGCACCTGTCTTTTAAGGTCAGAAAAGGCTTTCCCAGGAAAACGTGACATTAAAACCAAGACTGAGAACAAATTGGAGTTACTCAGATGAAGAAGGGAACAAGCCGGGAAAAAGATAGTCAAGGTAGAGAAACTACAATAGTCCAGAAGTCCAAAAGAGAATTTGCTGCTTTAATGGAAATATAAAAGGTTTGGCAAAGCTGACCCAGCAATTATCAGAAAATGGAAGTTGCTTTAAGAGTGAAAGACATGATGAGGGGTTTTGTAAACCATGTTAAGGAGTTTAGAGAGATGGCAGCAGCTAGGCTTGCTTTAGCAACTTCAACCATCTTAGTGGCTATTTGAGATCTGAAAAAGTGAACTGACTACTTTGAAGAAAAATTATAAACCTGAAAAGTGTGAGAAGGCAAGGAGAACAGTTTAAAAGCTGTCGAACTATAAAGATTTTAGGAGAAAACAAAGATGAGTGTCTTTGTAACCTGAAGACATGGAAAAATATCTTAGAACAAAAATGTACAACCATAAAAATTGATAAATTGGACTTCATCAAAATTTAAAACTTATATTTCTTAAAAGACATCAATGAGAAAATGAAAACGCAAGGAACAGATGGGGGACAATGTGCGGCAGATATAGAAATTGAGATGTGTATAATAAAGGGCTTGTATCTAGAATATGTGCAGAACTCCCACAAATCTATGATAAAATGACTAACTCAATTTTTTAAAATAGTTAAAAGGTTTGAGCAACCACTTTATTTTTTTAAAAGACATATAAATGGTCAGTAAGTGCATGGAAATCTACTCAGCATACCTAATGAGTCATCAGGGAAATACAAATTGAAACCACAATGAAATAACACCACACACACACACACACACACACACACACACACACGAAAATTGTAAAAATTATTAAGATTATAAAGACTAAAAACATCAAATGGTGAAAAGGATATGAAGCCAATGGAAATGTCATAAATTGCTGGAGGAACTCTTAGCTAGTCCAGCAAATTAGGGAAAACAATGTATTTCTTGTAAATTTAAGTGCACACCTGTCCTATTAATACAGATTTTTTTCAGGTCGGCCTGGGCTTCGAAAGTGTCAGCTCAATGGGTCAGCCAGCTGAGCCCCAGAGAGGATCAGCTCAATGGGCTGGCAAGCCTAGCCCCAGGAGTGTTGGCTCTAATGGGCTGGCAAGCCAAGCCCTGCAAGTGTTGCTGATTTGGTGGGCTGACAAGCCTAGCCCCAGAAGTGTTGACTCTAATGGGCTGGTAAGCCAGGCTCTGAGAGTGTTGCAGCACCCAGAAATGTCTCAGCTTCAGAGTCTTGAACTCTTACAGCAGATCTCCCAGTTCAGCTGGCTCTGTCAGCTGGTAAGCCAGCCTCCAGAGTACATGGCTCTAAAACACCTACGATCTTCTGCAGCTCTTCAGGTCCTGGTTCTTGTTTCATGCCCAGAAGGAATGAGGGATACAGATGGCCAGAAACTGATAAAGCAGGATTTATTGAGAGCATTAAAAAAAGCTTCCACAGTGAGAGGTGACCTGAGAGGATTGCCAAGTTGGAGCTGACATCTGGTGCTTATATAGCGCTAAGACCAAGGCGATTGGCTAGTACTAGCTGTGAGCTGATTGGTCAGCACTAGCTATGCCAATTGGTCAGTACTAAGGCCCAATTGGCAGGAGGTAGGAGTCTTTAGTGAGCTGATTGGTCGGCACTTGGCAGCAAGCCGATTGGTTGTTTCTCTATCCCAGCAGTGAACTACTTAAGCTCTAGTTTGAGAGGCTTGTAGGGAGCTTGTTTACCAAAGTGAGTGTATTTGCCAGAAAGGTCTTCTGGAATACATTGTTACCACGAGACTACATTGTTACCAGGAGACCCGCCCTGTCTGTTTGTCTAGCTTTTCTCTGGCTATCTCCTGTCTCACTATGATAAAGCAATTTTACTTCTAGATATTTACCTGAAAGAAACAAAACAAATGTCACAAAAATACTTTTATAAGAATGATTGTAGTAGCCTTATTCAGAATTGGCAATACATGGAAACAACTCAAATATCTATAATAAGAGGATAGATAAATGTAAAAAAGAACATCTTAAAAATTAATGCAATAGCATAACTAAATCTCAAAGGCATTATTTTGAGTAAAAGACACCAGAGTACATACTGTTTGATTCCATTTATACAAAGTTCAAAGACAGTCACACTTCCATAAACAGGAATCAAAAGAGTGATTGCTTTTGATTGAGACTGGGGAGATCAACTGGAAAAAGTAAGAAGGAATCTTCTGGAATGATAGAGATGTTCCATATTTGGATTGAATTGTTACTTTACAAAGTTATTACATTTGTCCAAACTCTAAGAATTGTATCCGTAAGATCTGTGTATTTTACTGTAAGCAAATAAATTAATTTTTAAAAGATGTTATTGTAAGTAACCAAAGTGAGAGATGATTATATAAGAAGTTAAGGCTTTTGCAGTGAGAATAGATAAACATGCAAAAACTGAAGGAATGATAATAAAAATGAGACACCATAAAAGATTAAGCATAAAAAAGCTGTCAAAAAGTAGCTCACCACTTAGGAACTTAGCACAAGTTAGCAGCTAGGGATGCCATTTACTGAAATAAAAAATAAAGGTTAAAAAAGAGTTGCAGGGTGGTGGGGAAAGGAAATGATGAACTTCATTTGAGATCCATTAAAGTGCCTTTGAGACATACCAAAAGAAATGCCCCACAAGTAATTTGTATACAGGTTCAGGGATCAGAAATAAGATATGTATCAGTATCTTTGGGGAACCATGGCATAAATTAAAATCACAGAAGTTAGAAATATGATGTATGTAATATCCAGGGGAAGGAAAAAGGTATCCGACTTATGGTAAAAGCAGAGAAATTGGAGCCAACGAAGTCAACTGAGAAGGAACCAAAGAAACAGATAAAAAGTAACAAATGCAAGGTCAAAAAACAATGAAAAGTGTCCTTCAAGGGAATGACTAAGGGTAGCAAGAACTGAGGGGAGAGGTAAGAATCAAGACTAAAAAAAGTCCATTAAATTTATCAAAATGCTCAGTGGTAGTATTATCAAAACAGCTTTTGGAGGAGAAATGGTATCAGAAGCCAGACTGCGGGGAATAGGAATGAGGAAACAGAAAATATATCTTACTTTTTTCAAATGTCTAAATACTTCACATTAATTAATCAATAAGTGTAGTACAACAAGAATTGCATCAGCCATCGACACAAGGGTTTGAATAAATTTTTAAAAAAAGCATTGCATACACATAAACACAACACTATGTACACATACACAAGAACTGCATACATACATACACATGCATCCATAAGATTCTTCACACAAATAGTAATTACTGTTTGAGATTTTGGATTCTACTTCTATAAATGCTCCACAATAAAAAATTTCATTCTAAGAAAAAATTTGAGCCAATATTATTTATAACATGAACCTACAATATTCCCAAGAAATTTAGACTCTGTTGAAACACAAAATTAAGGTCAAAATACAGACATGAATTCAAAAGGAAAAAAACAAGCAAATGTGAAGTCTAACATAAAACTTAACTGCAAAATGCAATTACTTAGAAAAATGTATGTGTGTGTGACCCTTGAATCATATATATGATATGTATATTGTATATATATGTATATATATTCCTTGAACACCATGAGTTTGAACTGTACAAGTCAACTTATATGCAGATTTTCTTCCACCTCTGCCATTCCCGAGACAGCAAGATAAACCTTTCCTTTTTCTCCTCCTCCTCAGCTAGTCAATGTGATGATGATGAGGATGAAGATTTTTATGATGAACTACTTCCACTTAATGAATAGTAAATCTATTTTACCTTCTTATGATTTTCTTTCTTTTGGGGGGGGAGGGGTTGGAGTCTCGCTCTGTCGCCCAGATTGGAGTGCAGTGGCCGCTCCCGGCCACCGTAGCCTCGACCTGCTGGGCTCCGGGGATCCTTCTGCCTCAGCCTTCTGAGTAGCCAGAATTACAGGCATGCGCTACCACGCCCGGCTGATTTTTTGATTTATTGTAGAGATGAGGTCTTGCTGCCCAGGCGGGTATCGAACCCATGGGCTCAGGTGATCCACTCACCTCAGCCTCCCAAAGGCGCGGGATTACAGGCTGAGCCACTGAGCCCGGCTCATGATTTTCTTAATAACATTTTATTTTCTCTAGCTTACTTTATTGTAAGCATACTGCCTATAATACATATAACATACAAAAGATATGTTAATTGACTTTATGTTATTGGTAAGTGTTTCAATAAACAGTAGGTTATTAGTATTTAATTTAGGAAGAATTAAAAAATGCAATTTTTTACTGTATGGGTTCAGTGCCCCAACTCCTGCCTTGTCCAAGGGTCACCTGTATGTATACGTGTGTGTGTGTGTGTGTGTGTGTGTGTGTGTGTGTGTGTGTGTGTATGTGTATACACACACACATTTATATATTTACTTGTTTTTCCCATTTGCTAGTATATATAAGAGGAAGCAGCATAGTTACACTTATATATTTGCTTGTTTTTTCCCATTTGCTAGTATATGTAAGAGGAAGCAGCATAGTTTACAAATTAAAAGTACATGATTTGCAGTCAGTTCAGACTTATGTTTGAATTCCATCTTCACAACTTATTAATTTTGGGGCCATGAGAAAGTGACAGCATCTTCCAATCCCAATTTACTCATCAAGAAAAGGGAATAGTCATACTTATCCTGGTAGAGTTATTCTGAGAATGAAATGAAAGTGCTTATAGACTAACAGTTTTCAACATAAATGTTAGATATTATTATATAAAAACAAATGAGATAAGTTTTTGTTAATAAATGACGTTTTTAGGTACTATAAAAGGTAGCATCTTGTTGAAACACATTTATTCTCCAAATATAGGTAATTCACTGAAGTTCAAATTTTTCATAAAATGAATTGCTTTGCAGGCTGAATAACAAAGCAGTTTTCCATACTCAAATACGATCCTTATGAGGTCTGACAATTCAGTTTGGTAACTCAGCCTAGAAACCTCATTGCTAGATATCACTACAGTCACCTTCGAAGTACTCCCCTTAAGAAGTTACTCACCAAGCCAGTACCTACTCCACCCATAAAAGCAATTTTGGAACTCTTTTTCTGGAATGGCCATCAGAGTTGTCATCATATTACCCTTGAGGTCCTGAATGTCATTAAAATATCTTCCTTTCAATATTTATCTTAATAGGGAGAGTGTTCTCATACAGTTATTTGTTTACTGGCTAAAAACTCCCTCATAGACAGTGCTGTGTGAGCTAGTGCATTGCCGTGATGCAATTCAGGACCATTTTTGCACACACCTTTTTCATGCCAAGTTTTCAGTTAAGATTTTCCTATTTCTCTATCAATGTTTATTTGGTCTGCCATGCGTCTCATAGTCAATCAATGATTTTGTCGCACAATTCAATGAACTTTTGCAATGTTTTTGTCAGTTCTGCTCGTTACTGGCTGTCCTGACCTCTCTTCATCCCTAATGCTTTCTCTCCCATCAGATAAAAGTTTAATCCATTTGCACACTGCCATTTTCTTCATGGAATTATCTCCATAAACTTGGACTAACATGTTCCCGACTTGGCTTCCACTCTTGTCAAGTTTAATAAGAAATTTAATGTCTGTTCTTTGCTCTAATTCAAATGCCAATGTTCTCATAATGGCACACAAAAACATGAAGCAATATAATGAACGTCACTCAACAAGATACCACCATACGTCAACATAAACACAGCGGTGAGACACTGATATACCAAGGTTATGAAACCTCACTGAGTTGTTTGTATAGTGTTGCCAATGTAAGGGCATGTTGGCAAGGTTGAAACCAATTGTCAGATCTTCGTAAGTCACTCATATATGGTGGATTTCTACTAGGTGACTTTAGCATGATCAAACCAGTCAACCCTGCTCACTATATAGTTGGAAACAGATCATATTGATTCTGGGGTCTGATGCAAGTAAACCATACTATCTAGTTTAGTTGACCACCTATAAACCCAGACTGGAAACTTCAAGTAAGATTATTACTTGTAGAATAATTTTTGAAGTTTAAAATTTGAGAATTTATTGAAGGTTTTTTTTTGTATTTGTTGTAATTAATATTTTTTCTGCTTAAATCTTTTGTTTCTATTCTACAAGTCATGATATGCCTGAAACCTTGTCAATTGCTTGAACAATTAGGAAATCTGTAGGGTTGATTTTTCAAACTCAAAGGCTTAAAAACCTGGTATTCTAAAAGGGTTGTGGGAGCTGCAAAAGCTAATTGTATATTAGTAATGATGTCAATGACAGTTGCTCTTGGTGATAGTGACAACAATGGTAGCAGAAAAGAGCCAAGGAACAAGATCCGAGAAACTCCAAGTGGCTGAAAGAGGAGAATTCATCAAAAGAGACCAAGCATCCCAAGAAGTATAAGAGAAACCATAAGGATAAGATGGTAAAGAAGCCAAGGGGGGAAAAAAAGCATTCAAGAAGGAGGAATAGGTAAATTATGTGGAACATTGCTGAAACACATCAATTAAGACTATAATAGAAAAGTATCTCCTGGATTTTGCATCATGGAGAAAATAAGAAGCCTAGCAAGAATAATGTTGGTCAAGTGCTGGAAGCATAAAACTGACTGGAATGGTTTGAATAGTGAATTAGATACAGAATAACTCCCCCAAAATGTACAGACCAATTTTTAGAATTAATAAAAGAGCTCAGCAAAGAGCTACATATAAACGCAACATGCCAAAACTGACTGCATTCCTAGATACTAAAAAGGAACGGGAAAAAATCGAATTAAATCGAATTAAATGCTATTTAGGCCTGAAAAAAGAAGGAAAATCAAACACATTCATTTGCTTTGATTCTCTCAATAAGTTCACTGAAATGACATTAAATAGATTTTAAGGCACAAATCTATAAGGCAAAGAGAAAGGAAATGAGAACACAGAGCGGGGAGCAAAAGAAAGGTAAAAGGCAACAGATTGGGAAAATTCAAGCAAAGTGAATTCTAGGTAGTCACTGAGAAAATCCATAAGCAACTTGTTACACCACAGAACCCACATCAAGAAATTCACAATAGTAAAATTATGAAACTAACCTAAAGTGCCCATCAGCGATTGACTAGATAAACAAAATGTGGTATATATACAGCATGGAATACTATGCAGCCATAAAAGGAATGAACTTATGTAATTTGCAGCAATAGGAATGGAGCTGGAGAACATCGTCCTAGACGAACTAACTCAGAAACAGAAAACCAAACACCTCATGTTCTCACTTTCATGAGGGAGATAAACTGCCACAAAGATGGGAATAATAAACACTGGAGACACTAAAAGGGGGTAGGCAGGAAAGGAGGCTACGGTTCAGAAGTTACTCGTTGGGTATAATGTTCACTATCTAGGGAGTGGACTACCTGAAGCCCAATCCCCACCAGTATGCAATATGTCCATGTAACAAACAGGCGTTCATACCCCCTGAATTTAAAATAAAATTTAATTAATAGATACATATTCTCACATGTCAAAAAAAAATTGGAAGAACCAGCTACCTCTAAAAGTAGAGGCAAGGGTGACAGCAAAAAATTACTGTGAATAAGATTAACTTTTCCTGCATTCCTGAGGCAATTCAAGCCTTAGAAGGAAATTGCTGTCTTATTGGAGGAAGCAGCAAAAGCAAATATACCAAGGACATGAATGAGATCTAGAAATATTGCAGGGCCAACCCACGTCCTGCAACTGTGAAGAGTGTTCTTCAATTATCTTTGGACATTGTGGTCAAAGAGGTACAGGAAATCAATAAATCAATCAATCACATAGATTAACCTATCAATTGATTTTCCATAAAGACTTAAGAAAATACAAATGCTGGTATAGCTGCAGAATAAATAAAAAGCAAATGCCACAATAACTAAGTATTAACTTAAACATTTTAGAAGAGTGAAATTCACTAACTTTCGTACATTTCCATCTTCAAAAATGAAGTTATCAATACCAATGCTGTATGAAATACCTTAGTTCCTGTATAGAAAGACTCGTAATATATGCAGTAGATGTGCAAATCTAAGTAGACCAAATAATTTGTTCCCAAGATTTCATAAATTGTTAGAGTTTAAATAACACAAACTATATTTCTAGGGTGATTTACATGAAATCTCCCCAATCTGACTGGTATCCCACAGTTAACCTTCACTTATCAGTACAATCCTCCACCATCTCTGTGAATATTACTCTTATTCCTACTTCTTTAACTCAAACTTCTCTTTCATACCAGTCTCATGCATCCTGGAGAACCCAGTTCTAGTCCCCTCTTCTGCTTGGAGATCTTCAGAAAATATTAATCTGCACCGATTGCTGCCTTTGCTGATCTCTTCTGAACAGTGCCACTTAAATTTACACTAAAAAAAATCTGCATTTTACATGGCTTACAAAATCAAGAAGAAAGACCACAGGATTTTTGGTTTTAAGAATCAGATCAAATGGTCTACCTATAGCCAAGGGTACAAATCCATGCACATAACAGAAATGGATTGTAAAAGAAAATTCTGAGACAGCGAAGGAGAAAAGACCTACTGTTGAAAAGCAAAGGATTTCTAGGTTTCCTTCTATTTTTGGCAAGTGACATGGTTTTTAATGCTCCCCAAATTAAAGAGCCTTCATAAACATTCTTAATTCTTTAAGAAAAAAGGAAAAAAACACTTGGCTACACTGGGAAGTTGGGTTCTCAACTTTTGACTTCAATTCAGCTAGTGATTTCACTTTTACACTTGATTCTGTAACTATCCTGATTTTTCTATTTTCTCACCTCTTTGTAGGGATAGTTATCTTGCAATTGATTTGATGAGTCAAAGTCTCAATGGCACTTTGAAAAAGGCCCTATATAAAGGTGCATCTTCACTGATGCAAATAATGCACAAATAACATATTTTGTTGATTTTTAACTTGCTTTCTTCACATGTGAATACACAAGTACCCATATCATCAATTGATTATTGTATTAACATTTTGCCACAACAGAAATATTGAAAACAGATCAATTAAAAAGTGCATCATTTGAGATATATGTATATACATAAAGAAAACTAATTCCTGAGCTGATTACAAACAATTAATTTATTGTGCACCTGATTACAGTTGTGTTTTGTCTTTTATATAATACACTTTACATAGTATATATGCATCTATTTTCTAAACCAATGTGTGCACCTCAAAGGACTAAAATAAAAATATTTTCTGAAAAAAAAAAAATTACTTCCGCTCTTTTCCTCGGGGCCGGCGGCCGCGGCGGTGGTGGCTTGCGCAGCAATGGACAAGATTAAGGCCTGAGACCTTCGCAGCAAGAAGGAGCTGCTGAAACAGCTGGACGACCTGAAGGCGGAGCTGTCTCAGCTGCGGGTCGCCAAAGTGACAGGCGGCGCCGCATTCAAGCTCTCCAAGATCCGAGTCGTCCGCAAACCCAGTGCTCGTGTCCTCACTGTTATTAACCAGGCTCAGAAAGAAAACCTCAGGAAGTTCTACAAGGGCAAGAAGTACAAGTCCCTGGCTCTGAGGCCTAAGAAAACGCGTGCCATGCGCCACCGACTTAACAAGCACGAGGAGAACCTGAAGACCAAGAAGCAGCAGCGGAAGGAGCGGCTGTACCCATTGCAGAAGTTCACGGTCAAGGCCTGAGCACCCACGAATAAAATACAACTGACTGGAAAAAAAAAAAATTAGTTCCAAAGTTAGATTCATTATCAAAGCATAAAAATTCAACTCTTACAGCCACAAAATTTGTTTTCTGTAGAAGTATCAATATTCTTTTATATAAATATTTGATATATATTCATATATATGAGTTGGTATCTCATTCTGTCACCCAGGCTTGCATGCCATGGTGAGATCACTGCTCACTTCAGCCTCGACCTCCTGGGCTCAGAGCCATCCTTCCACCTCAGTCTCCTGAATAGTTGGGGCTAAAAGCACATGCAACCAAGCCCAACTAATTTATTTTTATTTTTATTTGTTGTAAAGGTGAGGTCTCACTATGTAGCCCAGGCTAGTCTTGAGCTCCTGGGCTCAAGCAGTCTTCCCATCTTGACTTCTCAAAGTGCCAGGATTACAGGCATGAGCCACTGCACCTAGCCATTTTCACATTTTTTTTAATCAGATTCTTTCTGGTTCTTCTCCAAAATAAAGGAGAGGAATCTTTATTCTTTTGAAAAATACTTAGTGTTAGAAGTGTAATAGTTTTCCCTGAAGAATCTAAAAGATGTTATTCTCTGTATTCAATCACCAAAACAGAAACTAACATGAAAGAAATCACTCAAAAGAAATAAAACATCTTAAAATTTTACAGCTGGGAAAGGACACAGTTCCACTCTCTCATGGTATACAAATGAAGATCAAAGTAACATGTGGTCAAGTTTTTAAATGACAGAATCCAAAATAGAATGCTTAGACCAACTTCAAGCAATACTTTGCTATATCACCGTTCATTCTATTATTATTCATTGTATTATTCTATGATTATTCATATTATTCTAATATTATCTTATTCCATTATTATTCATTCATTCAATAAACATTGAACACTCACTGTATGCTGGATACTATGCTAAGTGTGAAGGGTAAAATAAAATTTCTCATAATGGACAAGTTCAGAGATTTCAAAGAAGATTAACATTTAAACAGATAAGTTGACATAAAATATGGCAAATGCTATGATACAAAAGAGGAATGAGGAAATAACTTTGTCTAGGTATGGAGGAATCAGGTAATTCATAATACAACATTTGAGTGGGATTTTTAAGAGGGTGTATTCTTTTCCAACGGCTACTTTAACAAGTTACTACAAATGTGGTGGGTGAAAAACAACAGAAATACATTTTTTCATAGTTCTGGAGGCCAGAAATCTAAAATTAAGATGGTGGCTTTCTTGATTTCTTCTAAATGTTCCAAGAGAGAATATGTTTATGCCTCACTCCTAGTTTCTAATAGTTGCTGACTTATAGACATGTCACTCCAATCTTTGCGCAGTCTTCACAGCACCTTCTCTATATGTACTTTCCCCTTCTCTTCTCTCATAAGGAAGCTTGTCATTGGATTTAGGTCCTATCATAATCTAGGATGATCTTACTTCAAGTTCCTTACCTTGCTTACAGCTACAAAGACCTTTTTTTTCAAATGATATCATATTCTGGTTCCAGCTAGGCCTAACATTTGTGGGGGCTGGTGGGGGGGGCACTATTCAACCCATTCTAGAGATAGAATTTCACAGGTAAAAAAAGTTTGGAAGGATATTCTAAGAAATAAGAGCATATGCCGATGCATAAACATTTACAAAAGAACATATCATTTAAGGGGAAGAGTAAGGAGTGTAATATAATTAAAGTGAACCTGAAGAAGAGATGGGAGATAAGGATTAAGTAGCAGGATGCATCAGATTGAGAAGCACTTTGTAAATCAAACCCAAAAAAATTTGAAACAAATTAAACTTACCTTGAAGGAAGATGTCGATAGCAACAACTTGGAGGTTAGAAGAAGTAGAGAGAATATTGGAGGTTGAAACTTTAAAACAGAGGTTGAAAACTTTTTCTGTAAAGGACAAACTTGTGAATATTTTTGGCTTGCAGAACACACTACTTCTTTCACAGCTATTAAACTTTGTCCTTATACGATGAAAGCAAACTTAGACATTATGTAAATGAATTATGTGGACATGTCTCAATAAATATTTGTGGACATTGAAATCAGAATTTCATATTTTCACAGGACATAATATAGTGTTCTTTTGATTTTTTAAAATAATCTTAAACCATAAAACTATTTGTAGATGCTATGTCAGCAAAAATGATGAAATAGCTAGCTGCAAGGGCACATCTCACTATAGACATGCCAAAAACTCAAGCAAAACTGTCAAAATCAACTTTGTCAGAACTCTGAAAAATCATTAGAGATTTATATCAATCATTCAAATGCTGAGTCAAGAAAAAAAGCAACATGAAAATGATAGGAAAGCTTTATGGCACTTATACTTGCTCTTGCTATAACCCTGATCCTCCTTGACATAAACAATCCTCGGATTGGTGATGATTTTAAGGAGAGCAACCTTCATTTCCAGTGTGAGACTTTGGTCTCTGGTTAGTGAGAAAGCAGAGAAAACCTTGTTCTCAAAGAATTGTGTTTGCCTGTTTTGATCATTCTGAGCGTTACCTGAAGAACTGGTGCAAGATGTTTGCCTGTGTTTCAACAAACTTGGAATTTTTTCAGGTAGAAAAGGAACTAGGCAGAGGGAATTTTTAAAAAATTATGAGGCAAATGAACAACCAATGATCACCTGAGGCAAGAAATTATAGTTGAGGTAAAAAGTAGGCATGCCAAAAACCTGGAAGGAAAAGCAGGGAAGGGAGGTTTCTTGGGAAATAAGGGCATTGAAAAAGCACCCGTGGCCCTTAGGGTTCTGGATAGGAATTGGTTGCCAGTTCCAATATCCATAAGGGTGTCTCCTGCAGTTTCTAAGATTCTTATAGTTTGAGGTTTTACGTTTAGATCTTTGATCCATTTAGAGTTAATTTTTGTGTATGGTGATAGGTAGGGGTCCTGTTTCAGTCTTCTGCATGTGGTCAGCCAGTTTTCCCAGTACCATTTACTGAATAGGTTTTCCTCTCCCCAGTAGTTGTTGTTGGAGACTTTGTCAAAGATGAGTTGGTTGAGAAATTGAAGCTTTGCTTCCGGAATCTCTATCCTGTTCCATTGGTCTATGTGCCTATTTTTATACCAATACCAGGTTGTTTTGATTACTGTAGCTTTATAGTAGAGTTTGAAGTCTGGAAGTGTGATACCTCTTGCTTTGTTTCTCTTGCTAAGTATGGCTTTGGCTATTCATGGTCGTGTATGTTTTCATATGAGTTTCTGTATTGTCATCTCCAGGTCTGAGAAGAATGACGTTGGTAACTTAATGGGTATTGCGTTGAATCTGTAGATTGCCTTTGTTAGGACAGACATCTTAACAATGTTGATTCTTCCTAGCAAAAACATGGAACCAACCATGTTGACTATTGAAGAGGGACTAGGTTAAAAAAATGTGATACATATACACAATGGAATATTATGCAGCCATAAAGAATGACAAATATATGGACTTTGCAGTGACCTGGATGGACTTGAAGTCAATCATACTCGGTGATTCATCACAGAAACAAAGAACAGAGTTCCATATGTTCTCACTCATAAGAGGACCTTGAACAATTATAATGGTATAAGAAAGTGATTGGATCCAGCCGGGCTCGGTGGCTCAGCCTGTAATCCCATGCCTTTGGGAGGCTGAGGTGAGTGGATTGCCTGAGCCCGTGGGTTCGAGACCCGCCTGGGCAGTGAGACCTCATCTCTACAATAAATCAAAAAATCAGCCAGGCGTGGTAGCACATGCCTGTAATTCTGGCTACTCGGAAGGCTGAGGCAGAAGGATCGCCGGAGCCCAGCAGGTCAAGGCTGCGGTGGCCGAGAGCAGCCACTGCACTCCAGTCTGGGCGACAGAGTGAGACTCCAACTCAAAAAAAAAAAAAAGGAAAGAAAAGAAAGTGATTGGCAGTAATGGGAAACTGTTGGTGGGGGGGCGGTGGGATTGGCACATGAGGGAAACTGCTAGGGCAGGGAGGGGCATACCTCATTAACAAGGGTACCTGCATGATCAATGTTGGTATACCTAACCCTGAATTGTATCCCACATCTTTACATTAAAAAGAAAAAAAGAAAAAAAATCCCGTATAAACAGGAAAGTTTAAAAAGCCAAGTGCATGACCAGAGCAGAACACATGCTTAGAAAGGATCTGAGAAGATTCTAGGCTTTCACCTATGACTGATGTCTAGGTTTGGCATAAACAGAAGGTGAAGCTAAGGCAGAGTTATAATCAGCTTGGTTGAGTTGAAGGATTCCTCAACACAAGGCAAACCTGCAAAGACTAAGAGAGTTTTTCTTTTCTTTTTTACTTATGTGTTCTTTCCTTCTTTTTTTTCTTTTTCTTTTTTGTTTTTGAATCTAAGCATTCAGGGAAAACTGTCAAAACACTAGCTAAACACAAACCAAAGGAGCAGTTCAAAGATTACACACCACAAAGAATACAGATGTTACAAAATATCATAGAAAGTGACTAAAACAAGCAAACAATTACAGCCCACAGAAAAGTGCAAAACCAAACCCTGAGGAGGGGAAAAAGCTGATTTCTGGAGGCACTGCTTTATAATATTCAAAATGTTCAGTTTGAAACAAAAAATATAGACCAAAACAATATAAAATATGGCCTAATTAACAGAAAGTATCCTTGAGAAGCACAGACATTGGACTATCCAGTCACAACTTTTAAATCAACTGTCTTAAATATGTTCAAAAAGCTAAAAAAAAAAAAAAACCATAGAAAAATAGCTAAAGGAAACCATAATAACAATGTTTCAACAAGTAAAGTTATAAACAAAGAGAAAAATTTTTTTTTGAGTTGGAGTCTCACTCCGTCGCCCAGACTGAAGTGCAACAACACACTCATGGCCACCCCGGTATTGACCTGCTATGCTCCTGCAATCCTTCCACCTCAGCCTTCCAAGTATCCAGAACTACAGGCGCACACTACCACGCCCAGTTAATTTTTTATTTATTGTAGAGATAAGGTCTTGCCAAGTTGCCCAGGCTGGTCTTGACCCGCGGGCTAAGGCAATCCACTCACCTCGGCCTCCCAAAGTGCTGGGATTACAGGCTGAGCTACCAAGCCCGGTCAAGAGAAATTATTTTAAAAGAAACCACAGAAATTGGAGCTCAACAGTATAATGATTGAAATGAAAAAATTACAAGTTTTTCCATAGAAGATTTGAACAGGCAGAAGAAAGAATCTGCAAACTTGAAACGAGGTCAAATTAAAATGATTTAGTCTGAGGTTGAACAGGTTGACCTGTGGAACACTGTCAAGTGTACAATAATATAAATAATAGGAGTCTTAAAAGGAAAAAGAGAGTAGAAAGAGACAGAACAAATGTTTGAAAAAATAATGGCCAAAAACTTCCCAAAGTTGACAAGTGACACTAATCTATACCTCCAAGAATCTCGACAAACTCAAAGAAGACAAAGAGTTATATTCCAAGACACATTATAATCAAACCGTCCAAAGTTAAAGACAAACACTCTTGAAAGCAGCAAGATCGAAGCAAATTCTAAGGTTCAAGAAATACTCAATAACATTAGCAGTTTCCCAGCAGAAACTATAGAGGCTAGAAAACAGAGAAATGACAGAGCTAAAATTCTGGGGAAAACAAAACAAAACAAACAAACAACAACCAAAAAAAAAAAAAACCAAAAACAAAAAACTATGACTTAAGTATTCTATAACCAACAAAACTGTTCTTCAAAAATGAAGACAAAATTGAGATATCCTTTGATAAACATAAGTTAACATAAGTTAATGGAATTTGTCCCTAGTCAATCTAGATCGGTCCTATAACAAATGCTGAAAGGAGTTATTCAGGTAGAAAAGAAAGGACATTAGACAATAACTTGAAGTCATACACAGAAGCAATGAACGCTGGTCAAGGTTCAACTGCATATATAAACTAAAAACCATTAATACTGTGTTTTTGTTTGGAACTTCTCTTTTTTCCCTATGTGATTTAATGTCATATACATAAGCCAATAATTATAAATCTCTGTCAATGGGCATACCTATGTTTTGTGACAACATAAAGGTGGAAGTGGAGCTGTATGAGAGTTTTTCATATCCTATCAAAAACAAAGTGGTGTTAATTTAAAAGACACTTTTATTCGTTTAAAAGATAAATATTCCATATGAATATAAAAACAAAAATATTAGCAAACCAAATACAGCAGCCCAGTAAAAGAATTATACACCATGACAAAGTGAGATTTGTCACAGGATGCAAAAGTTGCTCAACATACAAGAATCATTCAATGTAATACAACACATTAGTGAAGCAAACAAAGAAAAAGTTAAGCACCTTAATTTATATAGAAAAAGCATTTGACAAAATCTAGCACCTTTTAATGATAAAAAAAATTAAAGCTAAGAATAGAAAAGAACTTCCTCAACCTGGAAAAATACTTTTATAAATAAACCAACAGTCAATATTACACTCAATCGTGAAAAACAAAAAAAATCTTTCCCCTAAAATCAGAAACAAGACATGGATTCCCACTTTTTGCTCTGCTATTCAATATTGTACTAAAATTTCTAGCCAAAGCTATTAAACAAGGACAAGATAAAGTCATTTAAATTGAAAAGAAAGAAGTAAAACTATTCCTATTAGACAAAATGATCTTTTATACAGAAAATCCTAAAGTATAAACACACACACACACACACACACACACACACACACACACACACAAATACTAGAGCTAATTTAAAATTCAGTAAAGTTGCAGGATATAAAATTCACTCACAAAAAATGTATTGCATTTCTATATACTAGCAATGAACAATCCAAAAAGGAAACTAAGAATATAAATCTATTTGCAATAGAGTCTAAAAGAATAAAATACCCAGAGATATTTTAACCAAGTGAAAGTCTTGTTTCCTGAAAACTATAAAACATTACCAACAGAAATTAAAGAAAACTTAATAAATGGAAAGACACCCCATGCTTATACATTGGAGAACTTAACATTGTTAAGATGGCAATATAACCCAACCAATTTAGAGCTTCAATGCAATCCCAATTAAAATCAAAAAGCCCTTTTTTCAAAAAGTAAAAAAAAAAAAAAAAAAAATTACCAGTTCAAATAGAATTGAAAGTAGGTCCAAACAGTCAAAACAATACTGAAAAAACAACAAAGTTGGAGAATTCACTTCCAGATTTTAACTTTCAACAAAACTGTGTGCTGTACTAGCATATGAATTAATACTATAGAATCAATCATCCAGAAATAAACCCAAATATCTATGGTCAATTGATTTTCAACAAACATTCCAAAACTAGTTTGGATATTTGATACAGCTTGAAATTTGCTCCCCAATGTTGGAGGTGGGTCCTAGTGGCAGCTGTTTGGATTATTGAGGCAGATCCCTTCTTGCACTATTAGATATCATAAGAATTGATTATTAAAAAGAATCTGACACCTTCCTGCTCTTGCTCTAGCTCTCGCTTCTCTCTTCTTCTCTCTCATCATATGATGCCTGCTCCCCTTTGCATTTTGCTAAGTGGAAGCTCCTTGAAGTTCTCACCTGGCAGATGCTGGTTCAATGCTTCTTGTACAGCCTGCAAAACCATGACCCAAATAAACCTCATTGTTTTATAAATTACCCAGTTTCAGGATTCCATTCTAACAATGCAAATGACTAAGACACTATTTAATGAAGAAAGTATAGTCTCTTTAATAAATGATGTTGAGACAATTGGCTATTCCTATGCAAAAGATAGCGTAGGGTCTTTACCTCAAATGTATTCAAAGAATTCACTCAAAATGGATAAAAAAACCTAAATGTATGGAATAAAACAGAAGAAAACATAGTAATTAATCTTTATAGACTTGGATTTAGCAATGGATTCTTAGATAAGACACCAAGGGCATAAATAATAAAACAAAAAATTAATAAATTGAACTTCATTAAAATCACACACAATCGGATGTGGTAGGGTGCGCCTGTAGTTTCAGCTACTTGGAAGGCTGAGGCAGAAGAATCATCTGAGCTTAGCATGTCCAGGCTGCAGTGGCCGTGAGCACTCCAGCCTAGGTGACAGAGTGAGAGAAAGGGACTCCTACTCAAAAAAAAAAAAAATCACACGCTTGTGTGAATCAAAATACATTGTGATGAAAGAGAATAAACAACCTACAGAATTACAAAAAATGTTTGCAAACCATATATCTGATGAGCATCTATCATCCAGAACTCTTATAATTAAATAAATCTTAAAAACACAAACTCACTCTATGAAAAGCAGTGTGGCGATTCCTAAAAGAACTAAAATTTGATCTTTCATATGATCCAGCAATCCCTCTTTTGAGAATATACCCAGAGGAACATAAATTGCTCTACCAAAAAGACACCTGTACACGCATGCTGATTGCTGAACTAGTCACAATAGCAAAAACATGAAACTAACCCTAATGCCCAACAAAAGTGGACTGGAAAAAGAAAATGTGGTACATATACACAATGGAGTATTATACAGCCATAAAACAAAATAAAATCATAGCCTTCACAGTAACTTGGATGGAATTGGAAACCGTCATACTAAGTGAGCCATCACAGAAACAAAGACCTGAATACCACATGTTCTTATTCATAAGTGAGCCCTAATCACTAGTCACATTAACACAAGGGTGAGATCAGCAGTCACTGAGCACTGCTAGAGGAGGAAGGGAGAGAAGGGTGGGGGACACGTGACAACTCAAAGGGTACATGGTCCACTACCAGGGGGAGTGAGGGCCACTTAGAAGCCCAAGCATCACCAGCACACAGCCTACTTATGTAGCAAATCCTCACTTGTACCCCACAACCCTGTAATAAATAAATAAATTTTTAAAACTCAATTAAAAAGTAGGCAAAGAATCGGAATAGAAATTTCTCCAAATAAGATATACAAATAGCCAAGAAGTACATTTAAAGATGCTTAACACAATTAGCAATTAGTGAAATGCAAAATGTAAACCATGAGATACCATTTCACACCCAGTAAGATGATATTTAAAAAATGGAAAATAACAAGTATTGGTGAGAATGTGAAGAAATCGAAACATTCCTGCACTTCTGGCAGGAATGTAAAATGTTGTAGCCACTGTAGAAAACAGTTTGGCAGCTCCTTAAAAAGTTAAACATAATATTACCAAATGACCCAGCAATTCAACTACTCGGCATATACCCAAAAGAATTGAAAACAAGGACTTAAAAAAAATATGTATGTGAATATTCACAGCAGCACTATTCACAATAGCCAATTTCTTCCTTCCTGCTTTTCCCATTCCCCCCACCCACCCACACACACTCCCTTCAGACACTGGAAAAAATCTAAATGTTCGATGAATGATTGGGTAAATAATATGCAACTTATACATCAAATGGAATAATATTTAGTCATAAAAGGGAATGAAATACAGACATATGATCCAATGTGAATGAACCTCAAAAACATGGCAAGTGAAAAAAGCCAGTCACAAAAGTCACATAATAGTAAGATTTATGTATATGAAATATCCAGGAGAGGTAAATCCATACAGACAGAAAGCATAGTGATGCATGCCAGAGGCTAGGAGGAGGAATAATGGGAAGAGACTGCTTAATCGGTATACTTCTTTTGAAGTGATAAAATGTGTTAGAAGTTGATATAAGTGAGGGTTGCACCACATTGTGAATGTAGTAAATGAAACTGAAATGTACATTTGAAAATTGCTCATTTTATATTATGTAAATTTTACATTAATTTTTTAAAAAGTGAGGGAAAAAGTATTGGATCACAATCCAAACAATAACAGGCAGAGAGTTGGATTTGGTTCATGAGTCGCACTTTAATGATCCCTATTTTAAGAGGTCACTGCAAAACAATAAGCAAAAGTGACATTGTCTATGACGGGTTTGTAAATTTCACATGCTCCTTGAAGATAGAATTCAACCCTGTCTTTTTATTGTAAATCCATTATGCTTAGAACAATAATCTGCTTAATGAATAATTAAGTATTCAGATGAGTTAATTTTTTAAATTGGGAGTCTAGATAGAAAGTCTATCATTCTTTATTACCATTAGGAATATAGAAAGTAGTGTGGAGTTTTGGAAGAGGGAAATAATGAATTCTTTGAGAAATGTGAAGCTGATGGGAATTCAAAGTGTGTAGGAGTGTAAGGGTGTGTTGTGTGTGTGTGTGCACGCGCGCTTGCGCACAAGCTTGACAAATGTGGATCTGCAACTGCAAAGAGGAGAGGTCAGAGCTGGACACATAGACATATAAATTTGATTAAAATATATGAAATTACTTGGTGCTGCCTAAAGTCATGGTCTCCAACTTCAGCCAGTCCCTCAGCACTGATCAACAATTTTTTCGTTTGGCACAATTAGTCTGCTATTTCCAAGAGACTAATAAAATTTGCCACTATCTCTGGAATCCTTATTTCATAACATTTTTTCTTTCTCACTTGACTTTGCCCACACCCCCTGATATGAAGACTGTCAAAGACGATCCTGTTCATGTTTTTCACCCATCTACAAATCCATCCTTATATCCTCTTTTATTTTTCCCAGAGGCATAGTGTCCCACTCCTCTCCTAAGATGAATTCTTCCTCTGGATCTTTGGTTCCATCTACTCCTTTTCCCAAAAAGTTTTTGCTACACAAAGTATACCTTCTCTATTTTCTTCTTCAGCATACTAATATGCTCAAGTCCCTCTCATTTATAACACATTCTTCCCCCTCTCTGCATACACACAAATCCAGAATACACTTCACCCACTCTTATTTAATCATAGAGGAGGATGGAGGAAAAGAGTAAAATTCCAGCAAAAGGAAATGATGTGAGCAGAAATTCTGAAGTGAGGGAACACTGAGTAAAACCACAACAGCTGAGTAAGAGAAAAGTATGAGAATGCTATTCTGAAATTAGGGATGGCACATATAAGGTGCTATTGCTAAATGTGATCTATTAATACCCAAAACTGGTCTGAAAATTCTATGAAGTTTATGACTGTGTGTGATCACATCCTTAATTACTAGCAGACGAGTTAGTGAAGTATGGCTTAACAAAGCTGAAATACTACTGAGATAAATACAAAGGCAACAGGATGGGAGGAATTTAAAGCCATAAAATAGATCCCATTCAGGGTAAAATTTATAAAATTTGTGGCATCACCCCATATGTTGTTCTCTATAATAGGGCAACAATCCCAATTAAAGGACTGAAAAGGAAAATGGTAAGAAAGGCAGATGGAGAAAACCAAATAATGAAACAGGTGCAAGAATAGGTTTAGTTGTATACCTGAAGCTACCCAGGGTGATTGAGACCTGATATCAAGATAGAGACTAAAGACCGGGCAGAGTGGCTTATGCCTGTAATCCTACCACTTTGGAAGGTTGTGACGGAAGAATTGCTGGAGGCCAGGAGTTCGAGACCAGCCTGGGCAATATACCATCACTCTGTATCTAAAAAACAAAAACAACCAAACAAAAACACAGAGACTAAAATTCAGCTTTAAATCCTTGACAAGAATAAAAATATTAAGTTTATGCAAAGGATTTTTTAATATGCTTCTTTATAGATGTTAAAACTTCAAGAGAGAGTAAAAGGAGCTTGTCAAGAAACCAACTTTTTAAAAAATAAGTTGTATGTATAAGAAGACTCACTTATAAAGCTTAAGCACTCAGTTATAGAGGCTGGTCCAGGAGAACTGAAAAAAAAAAATCACACAGTTACCACCATAAGTTTTTCATCAAGTAACAAGTAACAGCAGTCTATTACCTGAAGGATGAGGCACAGAGAGAGATCTCCTCAAAAGCACAGGTGTTAAGGGCCTGCTAAAAGCTCAGGGTATATTAGGAATACAGAGAAAAACACTTTCTAACTCCAGGCTTTACAATAATCACAAGATAAAGTAATTCTCCCTGAGTAATATATAAAGACTATCTTGCACTAAAGATAACTAGAGCAACAACAAAACCAAAATCTGGTACAACTCCTGACTATATCAGTTCAATCTTCTATTGATGGAAAAATAAGTATTCCTATTTTGGGTTAAAAAATATTATTTAGCACAGTCTCTACTGTTATTTTATATACAATACTACATATTCAATCAAAAATTACTAGACACACACAAAAAAGAAAAAAAAACTACCAAATGTCTAGAGATAAAACAGTAAACAGAAACAAACCCAGAGATGTCTCACATATTGGAACACTTATACAATTTAATATAACTGTCCGCAGACGTATGCAAAATATAAATAAAATGGAAAGTTCAGAAACAATAATACTCAGAAATGAAGTATTCCTTTATGTGTTTTTCAGCAGACTAGACAAAGCAAAGATTTTGTTGTTTGTTTTGAAGCAGTGAACTTGAAGATAGGTTAATTGAGTCTTAACTGAAACACAGCAGAAAAACTAGTGAAAGAAAAAACTATAACATAGCATTCATGGGCTCTAAAACAATATCAAAAGTTTCTCCACTTGTGTAACTGAAGAAGGAGGAGAAAGAGAATGAACTAGAAATTATATTTAAAGGACTATTGACCAAGAACTAAAAATTAATGCAAATCAACAAATAATTTCAGGAAACTGAGGAAACTCTCTCCTCTCTCCCCTCAAAAAAATGCGCACACGCAAAAAATCTGTACACTTTAAAAACAAAGGTAAAAAAATATTGAAAGCAGCCAGAGAAAAATGCAACATTACATAGCATGAAATAAATAAAAGAATGACAGCATACTTATCAAAAAATATGGGACAGGCTCAGTGGCTCAGCCTGTAATTCCAGCACTTTGGGAGACTGAGGCGAGTGGATTGCCTGAGCTTGTGGGTTCAAGACCAGCCCAGGCAACATGGCAAGACCTTGCCTCTAAAATAAGTCAAAAATTAGCCAAGTGTGGTAGCACATGCCTGTAGCTCTGGCTACTAGGAAGGCAGAAGCAGATGGATCTCTGGAGCTCAGCAGGTTGACACTGGAGTGGCTGTGAGCTTGTGCACTCCAGCCTGGGCTGTGGAGTGAGACTCCAACTCAAACAAAGCAAAAAAAACAAACAAACAAATATATATATGTGTGTGTGTGTGTATATATATAATATATATATATATATATATATATATGGAAGGCAAAACTTAATAAAGAACACATTTAAAACGCAAAACAAAACAATAAATCATTATCAACTTAAATTCTACACCATTTTGAAAGGAAAATGTCTTTCAAAATGAAGACAAAATACTTTCTCACACAATGATCTCTGAGGGAATTCACCTCAGCAGACCTACACTACAGATAATGCTTAAGAAAATGCTTTAGGCAGAAACAATAATACTAGATGGAAATTTGAATCTACACAAAGGAAGTTAAGTATATCAGAAATGGCAAAAATATGTACAAATAGAAAAGAAATTTTTATTTCAATATATTTAAAAGATAACGCCTAAAGTTAAAACAGAAATGATATATGAAAGGGGAACTCCAAAAAACTGGAATTATCTTTTGGAGGGTGGGCCCCTTGTACTACATTTGGAATTTGTACCTCTGTATCAAACGGTCAGCAAATGTTTTTACCTGGAAGTTTGAGAAGCTTGTACCACGATTTGCCAAGAAACATGCTGAGTTGTGGCAAACAGGTGACTGTGTACCTGCCCACACCTCACTGAGTGTTCAGCAGTTTTTGACCCAGAATGACTAGCATACCTATGGAAGTATCTATTTTGACCTAGAATGACTAACATACCTGTTGAAGTATCTATTTACTACTAAAAACCGAAACAATCTTTTGAACCCCATGTTCTACCTTCCCTATTCACCCAATCTCACCCAAAGTGACTTTTTTTGTTTCTCTGGATAAAAACAGTCTTCAAAGGGAAATGTTTTGCCAATGTAGAAGAGGTGAAACAAGAAAAACAGCAAAAGCACTAAAAGGCATCAAAGCTAATGACTTCAAAAACTGTTTTAAACAGTGGGAAAAGCACCTCAGTAAGCGTATCGCTTCAGATGGAAAGTACTTTGAAGGTGACTGAGGTTTAAACATGGAAGAATAAATAAATTCCAGTTTTGGACGATACCCCCTTGTATTGTATTGTCTAAAACAATGTAAAAGGGAAATGTATGGTAACAGTACAAAGAATGGGAGGATGAGCATGGAAATATAGTGCTGTATATTCTTACAAGGTTCTTATACTCTGTGAAGTATTAAAATATTATTTAAAAGTACACTGTTAAAGTTAAAGATATGTATGTTAAAAACTTTACAAGACCATTTACAAATTTCAAAAGTAGAGCTGGGCTCGGTGACTCAGTTTGTAATCCCGCGCCTTTAGGAGGCTGAGGTAAGTGGATTGCTTGAGCCCGCGGGATCGAGACCTGCCTGGGTAGGCGAGACCTCATCGCTACAATAATTCAAAAAATTAGCCGGGTGTGGTGGCACACACCTGTAATTCCGGCTACTCGGAAGGCTGAGGCGGAAGGATCACCGGAGCCCAGCAGGTCGAGGCTGCGGTGGCCGGGAGCGGCCACTCCACTCTTGTCTGGGCGACAGAATGAGACTCCACCCCAAGGAAAAAAAAAAAAAAGTAGAATAACTGACATGCCAAAAGTGAACATAAAATGGAATGATTAAAAATACTCAATCTGAAAGAAGATGGAAGAAAGATTGTTTCTGTTTTTAGTAGTAAATAGATACTTCCATAGGTATGCTAGTCATCCAATAATCATAACCTAATTGAAGGACGTAATTACAGTAGTGAAAAGTCTCTCTAATAAGGAATGAGAGCAGATATACATATATATATGTGCATATATATATATATATATATATTCTATTTTTTTCAGTTTTCATTTAAAAGAGAACAAAACAGTTTGAAAACAGCACTGAGAAATAGGGTTTAGATATAACAAATCACTAGTTAGAAAGAGTACAAGGCTAAAATAGTCACTCTTGAACTAACAAGCTCTAAATCCAGAGAAAGGCAGAGATAAAGAAATGCTTTTTTAAACCAGAGTGCAAAAACAGAATCTAGATCAAGTTTCTTGATAGAAAAGCAACAAATTACCCTTGGAGGAAACAAAATTAGAGCTAACAGGATTACTCTCTTACCTGCATGTTATATTTCTTATCACAATTTGTATCTCCATTTATTTTTCATAGAAAGTACAAAATAGCTGAATGAGCAAGCACTCTGGATTCAGATGAGTCTCCTTTTAAATCCTAGCTCTTCTGCTTTCTTATTAGGTAAACTTGAACAACTTACTCAGGTGGCTCTCAACCTCCATCTCTTCAATATTAAAATACAAATAATAATTTCATGGAATCATTGTGAAGATAAATGAGAATGTGAATGAACAATGCTTAAGGCACTAAATATATGACTATTGTTAATTGAGACAACAGTTTAAAGTTACATTGCTATTCTAATGGTATATTTACTTTAAAATAATTGGGTTCAAGTATCTTTTTAAATATGTTATAATATATAGATTATCTAAACCCTAGAATATACGTAGCCTCAGAACCTATAACAAAGTCCTAAAGAGAAAGGGTGACCAATCCTTTCATCATCAAGGATGTCTTTTATATCCCCTTCACAGATGCAAAGAATTGAACTGCTTCATTTACAACAATGCAAAAATATCCTGTCAAATTAATATAATCAAGCCAAAAGCAAAGAAACTTAATGGTTTGGTTAAGTGGCCTTACCTTAGGGAAACATAAAAATCCATTAGAATTATTTTAAAGTATAAAATTTTCTGATAGTCCATAAAATAGTCTTTGAGAAGACTCTATCAGATAAAATAGACTGCAAATCAAATGATTTTTTAAAAGATAAGGATGGTCATTATATAATGGTAAAGGAATCAATTCAGTAAGAGTAATAACAATTAACAATAACAATAACAATTAACAATAACAATAATATTTGTATATTATTTGTATACAAATAACAATAATATTTGTAATAACAATTACAAATATTTATGTGCCCAATATTGAAATTCCCAAATATATAGAGCAAACTTCAGTATACCTAAAAGGAGAGAGAGACTGCTAAAAAATTGGCCGGCTCGGTGGCTCAGCCTGAAATCCCAGCACTTTGGGAGGCCAAGACAAGTGGATTGCCTGAGCCGGCAGGTTTAAGACCAGCCCAGACAACATGGAGAGACCTCATCTCCACAATCAATAAAAAATTAGCTGGGTGTAGTAGCGTGCACCTATAGTTCCAGCTAACTTGGAAGGCTGAGGCAGAAGGATTACCTGAGCCCAGCAGGTCAAGACTACAGTGGCCGTGGGCATGCTGCTGCACTCCAGTCTGGGCAACAAGTGAGACTCCAACTCAAAATAAATAAATAAAATAATAGGAGATTTTAACACCCCACTTTCAGTAATGGATAAATCATCCAGTAATGGATAAATCAGCAATGGATAAATCATCAAGACATAAAATCAGTAATGGATAAATCATCCAAACATAAAATCAACAAACTTCAGAGTTGAACTGGACAATAGATTTAATAAGCCTGACATTTACAAAACAGAATACATATTTTTTCATTAGCATATGGAGCATTTTTCAAAATAGACCATATCTTAGGCCACAAAATACAACTATACACATTTAAACAAATAGAAATTATATCAAGTGTCTATTGTGACCATAATGAAATAAAACTAGAAAATAGTAAAAAGAGAAAAAAAAATTTTAAAGCAGAATTTATTGAGAATACAGAAAAAGCTCCCACAGTGGGAAGGGACCCAAGGGGGTTACCCAAGAGGAATTTTGGAAAACACACAAACACATGGAAATTAAAAAACATTCTTCTGAATGACCAATGAGTCAATAATAAATTAAGAAAAAAAATTTTTTAATTTCTTACTACAAATAAAAACGGAAATACAATGTATCAAAATATATGAAATATGGTGAAAGTAGTACTAAGAGGAAAATTTATAACAATAAACATCCATATCAAAAAAGTATAAAGACTTTAAATAAATAACATAAAGGTACACCTCAGGGAATGAGGGAAGCAAAAACAAAACAAACTCCAAATTAGAGGAAGGAAAGAAGTAATAATGATCAGAGCAGAAACAAATGAAATTGAGACTAAAAAAATGTAGAAGATAAATGAAATGAAAAGTTTATTTTTTGAAAACATAGATAAAATAGACAAATTTTAGCTAGACTAAGAAAAAAATGAGAGAAAAATCTAAATAAATAAAATAAAAAATAAAAAGGAGACATAACAACTGAGACCTCAGAAATATACCGAATCATTTACTAATAATAACTATTATGAAAAATTCTATGCCAACAAATTGGGAAACTTAGAAGAAATGATAAATTCCTGGACACCTACAACCTACAAGATTGAGCCATGAAGCAATAGAAAACCTCAACAAACCATAATGAGTAATGAAATCAAAGCCATAATAAAAAGTTTCCCATCAACAAAAAGACCAGGACCTGTTGTATTTACTGATGAATTCTACCAAACACTTGAAGAAGAACTAATACTAATCCTACTCAGACTCTTCCCAAAAAAATCAGAGAGAAGGGAATACTTTTAAATACAGCTTCACTGTAAGAGGCTAGCATTACTCTGATACTAAAACCAGACAAAGACAAAAAAAGGAAGACTACAGGCCAATATCAGTGACTAACATGGGTATGAAAATCCTCACAAAATACTAGCAAAATGAAAGCAACATCAAAAATATTGCTTACCATGATGAAGTGGGACTCATCCCAGGGATGTAACAGTGGTTTAGTATATGTAAATCAATGCATAATAAACCACATCAACAGAATCAAAAACAAAAACTATGTGGTGGGGGCAGAGCTTAAGATGGCGGTCAACAGGTCGTGCTGTAAGAATCTCCATGGAGGCAAGTGTCAATAACAACTCTCTACATGAGTAAGCGGGCACTGGTAGGAGCGTAAAAGTCTGTCTGAAGGGACATGGGTGCATGCATCCAGGTCCTCCCTCTGAGGGCAACTGCAAGCCCCCACCACCCTGAAATTAGAGTGCAGCTTGCAAGATCATGTGCATAAACATCTGCTGCCTGCAGGAACACGCCTGAGAAAAGCCTGCTGAATCCTGCTGATTTCCAGTGCCTGGCTTCAGGTGCAAATCATCACCTGTCATACCATATCCGCTGGAGCATAGGATCAGATTATTGGAGAGAGAGCATCGGGGAATCCCGAGAGGAGTCCATACCTAGTGAGGTGCCACCCACCAAAGCCGTTTTCCAGGCAGAGATTCGCATTGCCAAACCCAGCTCCCCTGCAGCCTCCAACTTGTTACCTAAGCAGCACAGCATGGACAAACTATTGCTCCAGGTGCTCCCTCACGATGGAAGTAGGCGGGAGACTGCTCTGGGTTTTGCCTCACTACTTCAGCACCTGGTAGGAAGCTGGAAGGGGCTGCTGATGGAGTCCCAGAGATCCAGTCTCTGTGAATGGCAGATCAACTACTCAGGGCTTGATTGTGATCCAGAGGAAATATCCTGAGAGCACAAGCATCAGAGGGACCTGAGGAGTGCTGAGTTCCAGGCGCCCCATCCCCTACCTTGTTCCAGCCAGGGGACAAAGGGTGTGGCCAGAAAGGATGAGGAAGAACTCCAAAGAGATCAGTGATGAGTCTGGGGCTGACCCAAACCCCCTCCTCCCCAGCAATCCTCTGAACGTCGGACCCACACAGCTGGGCCACGACTGAGAGGGACAAACCCAGATAGAGCCTGGACATCAGTCGCAATAGTGGAATCCCATTCCAGGATAGGCCTGGTTGGGGCAACCTTGTGAGAGCACATACCTGAGGAAGAGAGACTATCCTGTACATCGCCACTAGAGATCTCCCTGACCATATGAGAGTGGGAGGGGAGGACTGCAGCCCCACCCACCTCCACTGCCCCTCCTCCTTCCCTGCCTCCTTCCCTGAGGAGAGAGTGAAAGAGGTGGCTGTGAAGGAGAGATCTGACTAGAGGACCAATTACAGAGCCTGCCACAAGAGGATAGGTTTTCTTTTGATTTTTGTTTTGTTTTGTTATTTGTTTTGTTCTGTTTTGCTTTTTAAATTTTCAATTATTTTTTAACTTTAAAAATTTTCTGTTAGTTCATCTATTTTTAAAATATTTTTCCTTTGTGCATGAATGAGTATGTGAAGCTTTGATCTGCATCCCCTCCCAAAATTGTTTTTCTTTTCTTTTTCTGTTTCTTCTTTTATTTGTCATTCTCTGTTTATGTGTGTATGTGAATGATTGAGTGTTCATCTTTTGATTTTGTTGTTGGTTTTTGCTCTTTTGTTCCTCTGGGTTTTTTTTTTTAATATTCATTTTTTATAGTTTAAGGGGTGTGTCAATATGTGTGTGAGGGTTCCACTAGAATCTCCCCCTTTTTTTTCCTTTTTCTTATTCTCCCCCCTTCAGTCTTTTTGTCTTTCTGCTCTATTCACTTTGTACTAGGCATGCGTGTGTGTGTTCATTTTTCTTGGGTTTTTATTGTTGTAGTGGTGGTGGTTTGTTTTGTTTTGCTTTGTTGTTAGTCCAGATTGTTTTGTAGTATGTGTTGGTTTCTGCTTTGCATCATCATATAGCGTGGTAGTGGGGAGTAGATGTCAAGGAACAGACACCACAATAAGTGAACATTTTAATTTGCAAGTCGCATCTGATTCTTAATGCCCCATTCCCCACCTTACTTGGATTTCAAAAACTACAAGAGACAGCAAAGCTTCCCATCCACCATCCTATTTCAAAATAGAACAAATACAGAGCCTGGATCAGGGAAGAATAGAGGACTGAGCAAACATCAGAAGGGAAAGCCTCTTCCACTGACACTGAATAACAGAACTAAAGAAAAAAATAAGAGATCTGTCACAAATGAGGAAAACCCAAAGGAAACCTCAGGCAATTTCAAGTCTACCAAAAACAAAACTCTTGAGAAATCAGACCTCAATGGAAGTCACCAACAACTGGCCCCAGAATATGACAAGGATTAGGAAATTATTGGGAAGAGAGAATAAGACTCAAGGAAGACAAGATGCAGCACTGAAAGAACTTGTAACAGAGATTTTGGCAATAAAAAATTTCACCCAGGAAATAAATAACAAGATGACAAGCATGGAATGCAGAATTAATCTGAATGAAGAAAGAATCTCAGAACTTGAAGATCAGAACATGAAATTAACCCAATCTGTAAAAAACATAGAAAGAAGACTCAGAAAGAAAGAACAAAGCTTACAAGAGATGTGTGATTATATCAAGAGGCCAAACCTATGCCTGATTGGTTTCCCAGAAGAAGAAAGGAAAATGAGAACAACTTGGAACAAGTATTCCAGGAGGTAATCCAAGAAAACTTTCCCCATCTCACCAGAGATGTGACCAGCCAAGCACAAGAGATACAGAGAACCCCCACAAGACATCAAGTGAGAAGACCAACGCTTAGACACATAGTAATTCACCTACACAAAGTAAGCACAAAAGAAAATACTAAAGGAAGCAAGAGAGAAAGGTCAGACTACTTACCGGGGAAAACCAATCAGAATAGAAGCAGACCTATCGGCAGAAACACTACAAGCAAGAAGGAACTGGAGCCCTATATTCAAAGTCCTCAAAGATAAACAATTTCAACCAAGAATTTCCTATCCAACCAAGCTCAGCTTCATCAGTGATGGAGAATTAAAATCCTTGCCAGACATCCAATCCCTAAGAGATCATGAAGCTTCCAGACCAGCTCTACAGGAGACACTTAAAAGGTATTAAGCACAGAAGAAATAAATAAAAGAATGGCCACACACTTCCCGAGAGAACAGCAGAGCACAGTATCAACAGAGAATGTAGTGCAACAAGAAACTTGAAAGCACACATATACATTAACCTCAAAACTGAAAAAAAACAAGCGAAGAAAAAATTTTATAAGAACCTCATAGCTGGGCTCGGTGTCTCAGCCTGTAATCCCAGTGCTTTGGGAGGCTGAGGTGAGTGGATTGCCTGAGCCCACGGGTTCGAGACCCGCCTGGGCAACTTGGCGAGACCTCATCTCTACAATAAATCAAAAATTAGCCAGGTGTGGTAGTGTGCACCTGTAGTTCCAGCTACTTGGAAGGCTGAGATGGAAGGATTGCTGGAGCTCAGCAGGTCGAGGCTGCAGTGACCAGGAGTGGCCACTGCACTCCAGTCTGGGTGACAGAGTGAGACTCCAACTCAAAAAAAAAAAAAAAAAAAGAACCTCATGACAGGGATAAGCAATCACATTTCAATAATCAGCCTGAATGTGAATGGACTAAATGCACCACTGAAAGGACACAGAATGGTGGACTGGATAAGAAACCATGACTCCATTATTTGCTGCATCCAGGAGACTCATCTCAACAAGGGACTCAAAATTAAAGGATAGAAAATGAGTTTCTAGGCAAATGAATCACAAAAGAAGACAGGAGTTGCAATCTTAATATCAGACAAAACAACCTTTAAGCTATCAAAAATTTTAAAAGATGCAAAAGGACACTACATAATGATAAAAGGTTCACTCCATCAACAAGAAATAACCATCCTAAACATATATGCCCCCAACACAGGAGCACCGGCATTAATAAAGCAACGATTAAATAAACTAAAAAAAGATATTGACTCTAATGCTATTATAACAAGGGATTTGAATACCCTACTGACAACCCTAGATAGATCATTGAGGCAAAAAATCAACAAGGAGATCCAGAACCTAAACTTGACACTTGACCAAATGGATTTAGTAGATACCTACAGATTATTACACCCAACAACCACAGAATATACATTCTACTCATCACCACATGGAACAAACTCCAAGATCGATCACAACCTTGGCCATAAATCAAGCATACACAAATTCCATAAGGTTGAAATCTTACCATGCACATTCTCAGACCACAGTGGAATAAAAATAAATATCAAAACCAAAAACATTTCCCCAAAGCCCACAAAGACATGGACACTAAATAGCATGATGCTGAAAATGACTGGGTCAACACTGAAATCAAAGAAGACATTGAAAGATTCCTGGAAACAAATGAAAATGAAGCAACATCTTACCAAACCTGGGTTGCCATGATATCAGTTCTAAGAGGGGAATTTATATCTCTACGAGCACACATCAAGAAAATGGAAAGATCACAGGTGGAGAGCCTAACAAATCACCTAAGGGAGCTGGAAAGAGAAGACCACCAAAACCCCAACTTTAGCAGAAGAATCCAAATCACAAAATAGGAGCCCAAATACAGGACATAGAAGACAAAAATATCATAGAAAACATCAACAAACAAAAAGCTGATTCTTTGAAAGAATTAACAAGATTGATGGGCCCCCTGGCCAGAATGACCAAGAAAAAGCCCAAATAAACACAATCAGAAATACAAAAGATCAAATCACAACTGACCCCAAAGAAATACAAAAGATGATCAGAGATTACTATGTACACCTATATGGGAACAAACTTGATAACCTAGATGAAATGGAGGACTTTCTGACATCACACAACCTCCCTAGGTAAAACAAGAAGACATTGAGACACTAAATAGACCAATAACAACCCAGGAAATTGACTCTGTCCTACAAAAACTACCTACCAAAAAAAGTCTGGGACCAGATGGCTTTCCAGCAGAATTCTACAAACATATAAGGAAGAGTTGATACCAATCCTACTGAAAATATTCCAGGCAATTGAGAAAGATGGAATTCTCCCCAAATCATTTTACAAAACTAACATTACACTGATACCCAAACCGGGTCCACCAAAGAAAGAGAACTACAGGCCAATATCCCTTATGAACATAGATACAAAAATCCTCAACAAGACTCTAGCAAATCAGATCCAAAAAAAATCTCAAAAATCATTCACCACGACCAAGTAGGATTCATCCCCAGGATGCGGGGCTGGTTCAATTTTGCAAGACCATAAATGTCATTAAATACATCAACAGATGTAAAAACAAGAACCACATGATATATCATTAGATGCAGAAAAAGCTTTTGATAAAATCCTGTATCCCTTCTTGATAAAAAACCTCAAGCACCTAGGTATAGAAGGAGCATACCTCAAAATAGTAAGTGCCATCTATGACAAACCCACATCTAACATATTACTAAATAGACAGAAACTAGAAACATTTCCCCTGAAACTGGAACAAGACATAGCTGCTCACTCTCACCCCTCTTGTTCAATATTGTGTTGGAAGACCTAGCTCAGGCAATTAGACAAGAGAAGGGAATCAGGGGTATCCAAATCCGGAAAGAGGAAGTCAAGTTATCCCTGTTTGCTGATGATACGATCCTATACCTTGAAAGTCCAAGAGAATCTGTCAAAAACCTGCTTGCACTGATAAAGGAATTTGGCAAAGTCTCAGGGTACAAAATAAATGTGCAAAAGACAGTTGCATTTATATACACCAGAAACAAGCAGGTAGAGACCCAAATAAAAAGCACAGTCCCATTCACAATAGCCACCAACAAAATAAAATACCTCGGCATCTTTCTAACCAGAGACGTGAAAGACTTTTACAATAAGAATTACAAAACACTGCTCAAAGAAATCCTAGAAGACACAAACAAATGGAAAAATATTCCATGCTCATGGATAGGAAGAATCAACATTGTTAAGATGTCCAACCTACTAAAAGCAATCCACAGATTCAACACAATACCCATTAAGTTACCAACATCATTCTTTTCAGACCTGGAAATGATAACACAAAAATTCATATGGAAACATAAACAACCACAAATAGTTAAAATAATCCTTAGCAAAAGAAACTAAGCAGGAGGTATCACACTTCCAGACTTCAAACTTTATTATAAGGCTACAGTCATCAAAACAGCTTGGTATTGGTACAAGAACAGACACATAGACCAATGGAACAGGATAGAGCTTCCAGAAGCAAAGCCTAAATTCCTCAACCAACTCATCTTTGACAAAGCCTCCAACAACAACCACTGGGGAGAGGAGAACCTATTCAGTAAATAGTGCTGGGAAAACTGGCTGACCACATGCAGAAGATTGAAACAGGACTCCTACCCATCACCATACACAAAAATTAACTCTAAATGGATCAAAGACCCAAACATAAAACCTCAAACTATAAGAATCAGAAAATGCAGGAGACACCTTTATGGAAATTGGAACTGGAAACCAATTCCTATTCAGAACCCTAAATGCCCATACCTTAAGAAATAAGATAGACAAGTGGGACCTCATCAAATTAACGAGCTTCTGCAAAGCAAAAGAAACCATCAAGAGAGCAGGGAGACAACCCACAGAATGGGGAAAAATATTTGCCCACTGTATATCTGACAAAGGCCTAACATCTAGGATCTACAAGGAACTCAAATGCACTGAAAGAAAAATAACAAGCACCCCCATTAAAAAGTGGGCAAAAGACATAAATAGACACTTCTCAAAAGATATATGAGCAGCCAACAGACACATGAAAAAGTGTTTGGCCTCACTCATCATCAGAGAAATGCAAATCAAAACCACATTGAGATACCACCTAACCCCTGTAAGAATGGCCCTCATGTAATAAAACAAACAACAACAGATGCTGGCAAGGATGTGGCAAAAAAAGGAACACTTCTACACTGCTGATGGGAACGCAAACTAGTAAAACCTCTTTGAAAGACATTGTGGCGATTTCTGAAAGAACTAGAAATTGACCTTCCATATGACCCAGCAATTCCCATATTGGGAATATACCCGGAGGAACTCAAATTATTCTATGAAAAAGTCCCTGCACACATATGTTTATTGTAGCTCTATTCACAATAGCAAAAACAGGAAACCAACTGTGTGCCCATCAAAGCTGGACTGGATTTTTAAAATGTGGTATATATGCACAATGGAATATTATGCAGCCATAAAGAAGGACAAATATATGGACTTTCCAGCAAATTGGGTGGATTTGGAGTTGATCATACTCAGTGATTTATCACAGAAACAAAGAATACAGAAACAGGTCCATATGTTCTCACACATAAGCAGAACTTGAACAATAACAATGCTATAAGAAAGCTATTGGCAGTAGTGGGAAACTGTCAGGGGATGGGGGTGGGGTTAGCAGTTGAGGGAAACTGCTAGGGGAGGGAGGAACATACCTCATCAACAAGGGTACCTGCATAATCAGTGTTTATATACCTAACCCTGAATTGTACCCCACATCTTTATAATAAATTTTTTTTAAAAATATATGATAATTTCAATTGATTGTGAAAAACCACTTAATAAATTCAGTATTCCTTTATAACTAAAAAGAAATCCTCATTAAAAGGGGCATGGGGGAACATTTCTTAAAATAATAAAGCCCACCTATGACAAAGCCATAGCTAACATCATACTGAATAGGGAAAATTTGAAGGCCTTTCTTCTAAATATTAGAAGAACATCAGGATGCCCACTTTCACCACTACTATTCAACATAATACTGAAAGTCTCTGCCAGAGCAATTATGCAAAATATAGAGATAAAGGGATTGGAAAGTAAGATGTTAAATTAACCCTGTTTGCAGATGGCATGATCTTAGACCTAGAAAACCCTAAAGACTCCACCAAAGCAGTTAGAAGTGATAAATTCAGTTAAGTTGCAGGATTCAAAATCAACCTGCGAAGATCAGTAACATTTATGTACACTAACAGCAAACAATCTGAAAACAAAATCAAGGAAGCAATCTCATTTACAATAGCTATAAAAAAATATATATATAATACCTAGGAGTCGATCTAACCAAAGAAGGGAAAGATCTATACAAGTAAAACCATAAAATTCTGACGATAGAAATAGAGGACACACAAAAATGGAAAGATACTCATGCTTATGGATTGAAAAAATTAATATTGTTAAAATATATCTATACTGCCCAAAGAAATTTACAGATTGCAAATTCCTATCGATATACAAATGGCATTCTTCACAGAAATAGAAAACAAAAATTCCGAAATTTATATAAAACCACAAAAGACATTGAATAGTCAAAGTTATTCTGAACAAAAAGAACAATGTTGGATGCATCATACTACCTGACTTCAAAATGTATTACAAAAGTTTAATTACCAAAACAGCATAGTACTTGCATAAAAACAGGCACATAGACCAATGGAACAGAATAGAGAACCCAGATATAAATCCACACACTTGCAACCAACTCATCTTCAACAAAGTCACCAAAAACTTTCAATGGGGAAAAGATAGTCTTTTCAGTAAGTGGGTCTAGGAAAACTGGATATCTATGTGCAGAAGAGTTAAACTAGACTCCTATATCTTACCATACAAAATAATAAAATCAACATTGATTAAAATTTTGAATTAAAGATCTGAAACTATGAAACTACTAGAAAAAAAAAATTAAGAAAATACTCCAGGACATTGGTCTGGGCAAAGATATCTTGTATAAGACCTCAAAAACATAGGTAACCAAGGAAAAAATAGCTAATTGAGATTATACAAGCTAAAAACCTTTTAAACAGCAAGATAAAAACAATCAACAAAGCAAAGAGACAACCCCCAGAATGGAAGAAAATATTTATAAGCTATACATCTGACAAGAGACTAATAGCCAGAATATATAAGGAACTCAAACAACTCAACAGCAAAAAAATAAATAATTCCACTTTTAAAATGGGCAAAAGATCTGAACAAACATTTCTCAGAAAAAGACATACAAATAGCCAAGAGGTATATGAAAAAAATGCTCAACAATCACTAATCATCAGAGAATGCAAACTAAAACTACAATATAATATCATCATACTCCAGTTAAAATGGCTTATAACAAAAAGGCAAAAAATAACAGTTGCTGGTAGGTTGTGGAGAAAAGAAAAAACATATACTGTTGGTAGTAATGTAAATTAGTACAACCACTATTGAGAACAGTATGGCATGTCCTCAAAAACTAAAAATAGAACTTCTGTAAGGTCCAGCAATTCTATATTGGGTATATTGGGTATATTTCTAAATAAAGGAATTCAATATACCAAAGAGATATCTACACTCCCATGTTCATCACAGCACTATTCACAATAGCCAAAATATGTAATCGACTGAAGTGTCCAACAGCAGATAAATGTATAGAAAAACATACGGTGTATATATATAATATATATATACAATGGAATATTATTTGGCCATAAAAATAGAATGAGATCCTGCCATTCAGAGGATCTCTCTCCACATCCCCCAGAGTAGCACAATGTTGGTCTTAAGTGATACACTTATTTTTGTAGTTCTATGGTTATCATTATTCTATTTAATTCTAATTTTTATTTATTTATAAAGCTTTAGGAAAATCATCACTGGCTCCTCAGCAAGGATGATGTTGAGGATATTGTTGTCGAGAGTACACAGTGTTCATTCCAAGACACTCAGAAGGCATTTCTTCCTGGTCTTAGTATTAGGGATGACCATATTTTTAGGCAACTGCTTATCTTCTATTTTATGACACCTTGAGTCACATAACAAAATATATTTCTGCTTTGCATTGGCTGCTAGAAAACTCAAGGTTAAATTTGTGATTGACTTGTAGTAAGTATATAAAAGGAATGTACGCTCCATGAGAATATTGCTTACTCCATGAGTAACCTTCCTGGAGTGCTTGCATAAACACTGATATTCTACTAACTGCTTCAATTCTCCCCACAGTTATATTCCTTGGTGCTTGGCTTTTACCATTGATTTTCACTTGTTTTAAGTGATTTTCTGTCCTTAAATATGTTTTCTAATTAAGATTTTGAATTCATAACTAACAATAAATTAATTCATACATCTTATATATTTATATAAACACACACTACAACAGACGTGTTGTATGACAACCAGATATGTCAATGATGTACTTGACACATCTGACAACCATGTACTTGACATACAAACAGCACAACAAATACACTTATGAAACAAATTGGTTAGAGAATTCATTAAGTTATAGGGATAAAATATTTTTTCTTTTCATAATGTTATACCAAGTCTCTTCCACTGAACTTCCTTCTCCTTGACAAAAACTACTCTCTTAATAGTCTATCCAGATCGTATAATTTTTAAATACTTTTAGTTATTAAAACAATCTGATTCCAGTTTTTAGACTTACCCTTGTTCATTTTTAAATTTTGATTCCATATCTAATTCAAAGTTCTTCTTGCATCCTCATCTTAGCCCAAGCTAAGACTGTGGCTTTATAGGCAGGGATATGTGTTTTTCTTTGTTTTTCTTTTTTTTCGAGTTGGAGTTTCTCTCTTGTCTCCCAGGCTGGAGTGCAGTGGCATGCTCACAGCCACCGCAGGCTCGACCTGCTTGCTGGGTTTAGGCTATTCTTCTGCCTCAGCCTTCCAAGTACTGGAACTACAGACGTCTGGTGTCATGCCCAGCTAGTTTTTTGTGTGATTCATTGTCGAGATGAGGTCTCACCAAGTTGCCCAGGCTGGTCTTGAACCCCCGGGCTCAGGCAATCCTCTCACTTCTGCCTCCCAAAGTGCTGGGATTATAGGCTGAGCCACCAAACCTGGCTGGATATCTGTTTTTCATACTTATTTCTTCTCTTGGCCTCTTCACTGTGCTGATTCATTCATTACTGAGCATACCTGAACCAGCTGAGGAATGGGGATAAATAGAATAAGATCACTGCTTAAGGTGTAAGGCTAGGATGCTTGTCACAATTCTACTTTACTGAGAAGTTATTGGAAGCTTGCACAATAATTGATCATGTCATTCCTGGATACCCATTCAGCTATTGTTTTTTAGAAGTGTGGTTTGTGTAGAAAACCTGGGGAGGGGGAAAGAGGAGAAAAGATAATCTGGATATTCTTGGGTTCCTGTCTGAAACACTATCAAAACAGAACCATTAACCATTAACCTCTAGCAACTGTGCCACACATAACTACTCAGAACTGTTGGGCACAGAAGTCGATGAAACCATCCCTCAAAATAAGCATCTATTCTAAGAGAGAAGAAAAAAATTAGAGAATGTGACATTATAAATAGTTTCCATCAGCTCACTTAATCACTTGTGTCTATGTTATCAGAGGATCCAAGAACTCAAAGAGGCAAATGTGAGGATATCATTCAGGAAATGAAATGTCAGACTTCTTCTTGTAGCCATCATTCAGATCATTCTCTTGAGAATTCCTCTTGTCTTGGCCATAGGCAGGGAGAACAACAACCTTTCCTCACAAACACTGAATTACCCCAAGTCCCACTACCTCCCCCTTATAATGAGTACAAATGTGTGGGCAGGGGATGGGTGTCAGAGCCTCTTCACTGAACTGACACACCCCAGTAAGCCCTAAAGAACAATGGCTGACCCCAACTGCTGGTGGTAGGTCTTGGAATATGACAGAATATTTTGCTTTTTTTGTTTGTTCTGAGTCAGGATCATACTCTGTCACCCAGGCTGCAGTGCAGTGGCACAACCATGGCTCATGGCAGTCTCAAATTTCTGGGCTCAAACAATCCTTCCACTTCAGCCTCCTGAGTACCTAAGAACTACAGGCACATGCCACCACTCCCGGCTAATTTATTTTTATTTATTAATTTTAATTTTTTTTGCTATGCTGCCCAGGCTGGTCTCAAACTCCTGGGTTCAAGCAATTCTCCCGTCTTGGCCTCTCAAAGTGCTGGGATTACAGGTGTGAGCCACCGCGCCCCACCCACTTTATTTTTGTTTTCAGCATTGGGTCTTACCATAATTCTGGGACAACAGGAAAAAATATTACTTTATATTTTCTCAAGTCTTTCCTAACTGAATCTCGGTTGTTTTCGGTGGGTAGCTAAGATTCCTTGATCTGGGGGAAAGTAAACCTTTTGCTAGCCCTAGAAAATGACCCATGATTAATATAAATCAGTCACAGAATTCCCATTACCTTTTCTCTTTCATTAAATACTCTCCTTCCCATAGTCTTTGGAGATAGAGATACACAACAAAAGTTATGTTTAATGAGACCTAAGAGAAAGTCTGTTGGGAAACTTTGGGAAAAATTTTTGTTTCAAGATAAAGAGACAACTTGCAAGAAGAAGGTTTTGTTTCCTTTCTCCTTCCTTTATACCTGGGTTATTGGTGTGTGATCTTGCTGCCTAGAGTTGTTGCAGCCATCTTGAGGTCATGAAATGTGCAGATGCAAGCAAAGTGAAATGATATCATCAGCTGCTATAGCAAACCTGCAATCATTTTCTTCCAAGCATCTTGCCTTTATTTTTTTAAGCCAAAATTCATCAGGAATTCTAGTAATTGCATATAAAATTATTTGAGATAGTTAATGCTTTAAAAAATTCACAATGTATTACTGTTAAAATTATATTTACAGCAGATAATTTTCTCTCAAATATCAGGACGTGTATATATACTCTGTCTTGATGACAACCTCTTTACCATTGTGAGAGACTAAATATTGTTTTCTGAAATACTTACTCATTGATCACATTGTCTTTAATTGTTATTTCAAGAAATTTGGGAAAAATAAATATTTTCCTTTTAAGATAACTAAAAAATTCATTATCAAATTATTTAGCATTTAGTTCCTAGAGTAAATTACAAAATGAAATAAAGTTCTAAAGGGTGTTAACAAATGGAAAAGTAGATTAACCTTTAGAGTTAGAGTTAAAGGAACTATATACTATCAAAATAATCCTATAATTGAAATATCCATCTTTGCAAAGGTATAGATGATTAAACTTGGAAGAAAGCACTACATGAGTTTGAATTCTTACTTTTTAAAAATTTGCTTTATAGGTAAATGCAACGAAGTCTTTTAGAATAGATTACAAGAATTGTTTTATGTCACATTTTTTTTAAGCGATAGCTTTTCAAAAAGTAAATGTAGTCTATTATATGTGAAAAAAAGCAATAGTGAACTCATTATTATTATTATTATTATTATTATTATTTTGAGTTGTAGTCTCACTCTGTCACCCAGGATGGAGTGCAGTGGCACACTCACAGTTACCCCAGCATCGACCTGTTGGGCTCCGGTGATCCGTCTGCTTTAGCCTTCCAAGTAGCCAGAACTACAGACGCGCACTACCACGCCTGGCTAATTTTTATTTTTTAAATTTTTTGTGTTGTAGAGACGAGGTATGACCAAGTTGCCTCGGCTGGTCTTGAACCCACAGGCTCACGCAAGCCGCTCACCTCAGCCTCCCAAAGTGCTGGGATTACAGGCTAGGCCACCAAACACGGCCAAATTTATTATTTTAATGATGTAGTTTCAGGTTATGTTATTTTCTATATTACAATTAAATATTTAAATCTATAATTAATATCTTTCCGACAAACTATACATCTTCTATATCCAAATTTACTTTGGAGAAAAATAAAGGAATGTATTCCTGTATCCTCAATTCTAATTCTTTTATTTTTAATCTTCCGTTCACAACACATGTTCCAGTTACAACATCAGGATTTATTTCATTTTATTAAACTGATTAAATGTGATAGGAAGTCACAAGTAGAATTTGTAAAGCATGGCATTATTTCTCTTTGCTCAAGGGAGCTATCTCAGTTGTCTAGTTGCTTCATGTTCTAGTCTAGTGATTGTAGCTAAAAGTAAATGGTTATGCTGTGGGTGAAGATTGTATCTTTACAGGGAGAAATAAATTATTTGTTTAATGATGCAGGTTCAAGCAACTTTGTTTCCCACAGGTTTATAAAACAGATATTTTCAATGCCAGTATTTTCAGGCTAAATTTGCTAATATTTCAAAGACAAAATTGGTGGGGATTTTTTTTTCTGTACCACTAAGGAATCAAATTTTCTGTTTCTTAACTGATGTCTTAACCAACCAGATACAATATTCTCTAATGATAATGTCCAGAAGAGGTATAAATGTGGATGAAACTGAGCATAGGCAGTGTTTAATTTTTTGAGCTTCCTTTAATTTATCTCTGGAACCATCTTCCTATTTTCTATAGCCTCAACCAACACATCATTAATCCAACTTGCTACTTCTCACACAAGCACCTGGGTGTATTGGATTTTGAAGGGTCATTGTTTGTCAAATGTATATATCCTTTCTCCCAGTTGCTTGGTGCTCTGCTTTCTCTGATGAATCTCATACCAATCTGGCTGATGTTAGTTTTATTGGGCTTGCCCTCCTCCTTGTTATTTCCATATTTACTAAAATCTCCTAAAAATAAAATGGAGTGAATGTGTTTTTTAAACCCTCAATTGTTATGTAAACGTAAGTGCCTATTGTTATTATTATCATTAATCCACCAGCGATCAATACTTATTGAATGCCTACTATATGCCAGGCACTTTTCTAAGTGATTGGGATATGTCAATCAATGAACAAACCACAGAAAACAAACAAACAAAAAACCTTTGCTTTATTTCTACCAGGAAGATAAACACAAATATACTAAACATAAAATAAACACTAAACAAGAAATAAATATATGTATAATGACATACATCCAAACACCAAGGTAATTATGAGAGAATATTTTAGAGATGGTTTTTAAATATTTTAGAAATGGTTTTAAATTAATTCATTAAATAGACATAATAGCAAGGAAACTTTTTTTGTTGCTTTCATGTAGTTATACTTATCTCTACTTAGAAAATAAAGCATGTGGTATAGAGAATCTAAATGCAAGGTTTATTTACATCTATAAACATAGAGTTTTTTCCATCATTCATTTCAATATTTTAAATTTTCTCATGATTTTTTACACCCAGGAGTCATTATATAAATATTCTATTACATTTTCTTTAAACTTATAGCATAGAAAGGATGAGGATAATTAAAAACTTTAAGCCGGGCTCGGTGGCTCAGCCTATAATCCCGCGCCTTTGGGAGGCCGAGATGAGTGGATTGCCTGAGCCCGTGGGTTCGAGACCCGACAGGGCAGCGAGACCTCATCTCTACAATAAATCAAAAAATCAGCGGGGCGTGGTAGCACATGCCTGTAATTCCGGCTACTTGGAAGGCTGAGGCGGAGGATCGCCGCAGCCCAGCAGGTCGAGGCTGCGGTGGCCGGGAGCGGCCACTGCACTCCAGTCTGGGCGACAGAGTGAGACTCCAACTCAAAAAAAAAAAAACTTTAATAACTAAAACTAATCCTTTAAGGCAGAGAAACTTTAATCAGCTGAAATGTTTCCTAAATGCATATGTGTATTTGAAATGACTGAAAACACATATAAATAGTCTATTCTACAAAAGAAGATGTTTTTGCCAGAGAGTTCTCTAACAGAAAACAGGGGTGGGGGGTGGTGTGGGGAGTTTGGGGAGAGCTCTTGCTCAGGTTCTTGACTTTGTCACAAGAAAGAATTCCAGAGCCAAGTCACCAGATTGGTGAGCAAAGTAAAGAGTTTAAGACTTAAAGGGAAGGGGCATGGGGGAGGTAAAAGAGTACGCACTCAAAGGCTCCAAGGGAGGAGAGTGCAGATAGTCTCAGAATAAGAACTGCACCCAGAGGGTTTTGGTGACCAGTTTTTATCTCCTTTCCTTTAGGGAGGTGGTTGGGAGAAAGGCATGGGTCATGAGAGCCATGGATTTGTCTTCATTTAGGTATCTGGGCTGTGTAATGAACTCATATTCCATTTACAGTTGTCAGGCAATCAAGAAGGTAGAGGGCCTGCTTTGTTCTGCTGATTCTAGCTGTAAAAACTCTGGAGGTAATTTCCAAATTTTTAGTGACTCGCTTCCTACTTCATGTAGGATGAAACAGAGGTTACATTCTCCTGTACTTATTGGCCTGTCTCACTTCTTTCACAATCAGTGCAAGAATCACTGATGATTTGGATTTATTTTAAATAGTTGATTAAATATTTAATTTCTGCCAACGTATCCATTATGAATTATCTCTCTTAATGAGACAAAATCATGCTTTACCGGTTGATTTTAATGTATCACATCCAACTGGAAAGAAATTGAATAAATATTCTGCACAGGAAAAAACAGAAATTAAAGCAACACGACTCCTTCATTAGCTTCTTGTAAAAATAGAAAAAATATTACCTCCCATCCATTTGTAAAACAAAATACAAAACCTCTATTTGTGCACAATATTGGGGCAGGCAAATAATTCTGGCTATTTTCATATTGTTTGACTAAAAAGTTCTTCTACATAGATCATTTCTTTTCAAAGGATCAAAATGCAATGAAATATATAACATCTAGTTTATTACAAATGAATCTTTTTTTTTATAAGGGCCATTCAAACTGTTAAAATTCCTCAATTAACACTTTAAGTTTTGGTCTTCTTGTCTTGTCTTTGTCCTGTTAGAAGCCCAGAGAAATAAGTTCACATGAAGTTTGGAAGAGAACTTCCTCTGAGGATAGTTTCAAAAACTTATTCTCTGTCCTGGCATCAAAATCCTGAAGGTTCCAGACCTGATCTGATATATTTTATGTTTCCCTATCTACATTATCTTTTTAGGTGATCTCATCTACTTTCATATTAATGTAGTAGTTCTCAAAGTGTGGTTTCAGGACAGCAGCATCACCTGGGAACTTGTTAAACATGCTTATTTTCCAGAGTTCCCACCACAGAGGTTCTGAATTGGAACCTGGGGGTGGTACTCAGCAACTGTTGTTTTAACAAACTCTCCGGGTGGTTAGACCTACAAAGCTAATGACTCTACCTACATATAATTATCAACTCTCTGAGACACCTAGTGAATATTTTAACGGTCATTTCACACTTAATACATACAAGAAGAAGCTCAGTCTTTCTCTTCCAAAAACTTCTCTATTTCAGCAAATGGAACTCTGCCAGTGACTCAACTTGCTCAGATTCAAAACTTATATCGTCCTTGACCTCCCTTTTCCTTATCTCTCTCCATCCACATTGCAACATTCTTCAATTTTGTCTCCCAAATATATTCTAAGTCCACCTGCTTCTCTGTACTTTCTCCTTCCATACCACTTGACAAGCTGCCTTCTAACTGGTCTCTCCCCCTTTTAATTCCTCTCTGATCTATCACTTATATGACACCCAGATTGATTTTCAAGTTTAAGTAATGTCATTCTCCTACTTAAAAATTTTATTATCTTTAGATAGCTCAGAGAATAAATTTCAAATGCCTTACCATGACCTAAAAAGCTTCACATGATCTGGCTTCTGCCTGCTCTTTCCTTATCTCATAAGACTACTTAGAATATCCACTCTGCAATGAAAAGTCTTCAAAGAACTTAGGCGCCAGTAACAACTCCACACTCATGAGGGACCAAGAGATTTATTAAAGCGGCGGCTACAGGGAAAAAAGGAAAAGGGTCTGTAGCCGCGGGGTTGGGGAGGTGGGGGAGAGGGCTGTATTTATGTGCCTGGCAGGGGCTGGCCAGTGCTGTGCTTGGGCTTTATTGGAGGAGACTATGAGGTAGTATTCCTATAGGGAGAAATTATTCACATGCACATGAAACTGTATGGGGAGAAGCCAGAGCTTAGGGCCTTTGTTGTCTTTGTTTGGTTCTATATAGTGTTAGTGCCATCTCGGGAGACACCCTTCTGACTGTTCCCTGCGCCCTTCATTCCCACCTTTTATGTTTATTTGGGAGAGAGGCGTTACTCCTTTTGGCTGCTTTCTGCTGGATGTGGGCGTTGTGGGGTGAGGTGGGGGAAGGGCACAGAACCAGCCAGAACAGGGCCCAGAGATAGGTGCTGAAGGTGAAGATTTCTGAAGGTGAGAGTTCTATGAAGGTTCCTTGCAAATGTAGAATGGCGACTTGTTCCAGCCAGTCTTCCAGTGGGCACAAGGATGATAGTTACCAGCTGTCTTGGAGTAGACTGTGGAGGTAAATAGAGAACCTGGAAGAGAACATATCTAAAAGAAAAGTTAAGTGATGTTTAGGGACGAGGTGTTGACTCCTCTACTGGGACAGGTTGATAACTATTGAATAATAGGAGGTTGAGGTTTTGATTTGAGAGTTCAATTAAGCATTGTTGGAGAAATTTAAAGATACATGGGGCTATTAAACAAAAAATGCAAATTAGAATGACAGGGCCTAGGAGTGGGGCCAGCCAGGTGACAAAAGGGTGTTGTAACCAGGTAAAAGGAGGAGAGTCTGGCTATTGGCGGCGCTTTTAATTCATCACTTATATGATTGAGGACGTTTAGGTTTTCTTCTACTAGGCCAGTCTCATTGATGTAATAACAGCATTCCTCTCCGAGAAAGAGGCAAGTGCCTCCCTTGTCAGCCGTTAGAAGGTCTAAGGTTCATCAATTTTGTAAGGTGACCTGGGTTAACGAGGTGATTTGGTGCTGTAAGGAGGCTAGGGATGTTGCTGAAGCCTCTAATGCAAGTTGTAGTTTATTGGCGAGGTCTTGGGAGGAGGTAATGCTGTATGCTAGAGCCCCGCTGCCTAAGCCTGCTGCTGCCAGAGCAGAGGCAAGAGAGACTCCTGTGATTACAGGAAGAAAGAAGGCCTGTTTCTGGTGGGGGTGGGGTGATAATATCAGTGTTGTAGGTTTGTTTATTGTGTATTTTGTTGCAAATTCCCCTTGTGTGTATAGGGTTAATTGAGGTACCAGGATGACCAGGACACATGATGAATTAAAGGTTTTAGTAAGGGTGCCGTTGCACCAGAAGAAGAAGCCAGGTGGGGCACAGGTAACATTGACAAGTGATCTTTGTGTTGAAGCTGTGAACAGGGGAATTCCTGATAGTGGGGGGAAATGAACAGTAGGATTTTGTGTGCAGGGGGTGGTAAGATTTCCTATGAATGGTACTGCCGTAAATGGGGGGCAACTGAGGGATGCACATAGGAAGCAATTAGAAAAGTTGCCTAAATGTGAGTAGTTGAGAAAGCGTGCTCCCTGTTGGACTACTGAGAGCCAAAAAAATGGGGTAACTTTGGCTGTCTGTTGTATGGAGGTTTGCAATATTGCCTCTTGTTTTGTTATTTCAGGGGCTAGGTTTGGGATACTTGCCTGAATTCGGACATAGGTGTGGTAAATTTTGATGGTTCCTGCTGGGGTGAAGTCAAGGATTCCATTGTATACTTTGCCTACCACCCTTTTTGCTCACATGTCATCCCAGGAATGTTTGACATTTAAGTAGAATTGGTCTCCGCCTTGTGAAGTGAAAAGAAAAATGTCTCTATCGTCAAACCTTTCTATGTTCATGGAGTGGAGCGTGCGAGAGAGTTTTGGACATCCCCCATAAATTTCAGGGTTTTGCTTACAGTAATCTCAGGTTTGGTCAAAAAGAAAGCAGAATTGAGGTATTTTGTGCCATGTTAAAGAAAGTGAGCGCATGGAAGAGAGAGAGATGGAGATAGAAACTAGATACTGGCAACCATATGGCTGGCAGTCCACTGTGGCCAGACGTTGGGTATCTGAGTGGTCTTTAGAAGTCCAGGACTCTTCTATAAAGAATCTCCAGTGAAATGGTGGGATGGGTGGAGTTGTTTCACTGTTGAGGTGGGTTAAAATTAATAGGGAAAGGAGGATTAGGCTGGTAAACATAGTGCTGTAAGGGGTGAATTTTACAAAAGACACTTAATAAGAATGAAGCTAGTTATAATGAGGAGGTATGTAATAGCCAACAAAGCTTTGACTGTGGATGGCCAATTTGTAGGTGTTGACCAAGTAAGTAATATGGTAAGGAGGATGGCAATTAAGCTAAAAAAGGAAAGGGGCCAAGGGTTACAAGTTTCCTGCACTGAATCCAGGATGTTTGTTTGGATTTAGATTTGGATGGGTGGTGAGTCGGGACAACTGAAGTCTGAGTGGTTGTTCTGGAACCTTGGAGCAGGTGTATCTGTGGGTAGGTGGACAAGTATTATTATGGGTGGGTTGTGAGGAAGGAGGGGTGGCAGGTTTAAGATGGGAAATGTGAATCCATGGGGTAACCTGACATTGGGCCGTGATAAGTTTTGCTGCCGTGGGAGTGGACAAAACTACTTGAAGAGGTTCGGAGCACTTTGGGTTAAGATGGGTTTTAGTTTCTGGGTCGGAAAAATAGACCCATTGTCCAGGAATAAGAGGAGGTGGGATTTGGTCGTTGGGCAAAACAGGTAAAAGGAGGTTTCGATGTTCCCAAATGTGGGAACGAATAAAAGACAAGAGGGAGTAGAGCATGTGAGTGGGTGTTAGAGGGGTTGAGGTTGAGATTCCTGGAGGGAGTGCTGGGCAGCCATACATAACTTCAAATGGTGAGAGTTGAGACGGTTTTTGGGGGAGGACTCACATGCGGAAGAGGGCCAGTGGGAGGAGGGAGACCCAGTCTCGATGGAGTTCGAGGGATAATTTGGTGAGAGCGTCTTTGAGAGTTCGATTGGTTCGCTCAACCTTTCCGGATGATTGTAGGTGGTATGAGCTATGGAAATGCCAGTTAATGTGGAGGTCAGTTGTTAGGGATTGTACTACTCGCGAGGTAAATTCGGATCCGTTTTCAGGTTGGAGAGATAAAGGGACACCAAACCTAGGAATTATGTGATTAGCAAGGATGGACCCTATGGTTGCTGCTCATTTGTTTGTGGTGGGGTATGCCTCTACCCATCCAGAAAAGGTGTCGACCAAGACGAGGAGGTATTTGATGTTGCGAACTGAGAGCATGACAGTAAAGTCAACCTGCCAGTCCGTACCCAGAAGCTGGCCCTGGACCTGATGTGTGGGAAAGGTTCCCAGTTTTAAGGGGGTATGGGGATTAGTTCGCTGGCAGATAGAACATTGAGAGGTAATGATTTTTATAAGCTTTATATGGTGGGGGTCGAGGGTGAAGAAGTTTTTTAGGAAAGATGTTAGAGCAGAGGGATTGGTATGGAAGATTGAGTGTAGATATGGGATAAGGTCTGAGATAGAGGGGGAAGTTGGTGGTGGTGAATTAGTGGGAGGCATATGGCTTGGACCAGGGTGGGTAACAGCTGCCATGGTGGAGATGGGCCCCAAGGCTGTTTGTTGGGCCACGCTGGGGATGGACCCCAAGGTTGCTTGTCGGGCCGCGTTATCTGCCCTGGAGTTTCCCTGAGTTATGATGAGGAGTCGGACTGGTGGGCCTTGCAGTGAGAAATGCCAATGTTAGTGGGAAGTAAAGAGGTGGTGAGGAGATTGGAAATTAGCTTAGTGTTAATTACTGCTGATCCTTTAGTAGTAAATAAGCCCCTTTCCTTCCATATGGCTGAGTGGGAGATGAGAATGTGGAAAACATATTTGGAGTCAGTGTAGAGTGAGAGGGAGTGTCCAGCTGCTAACTGGAATGCTTGAATGGCAGCTATAAGTTCTGCCTGTTGGTTAGTGGTGCCTGGCGGGAGAGGCTTTGCCTCAATGACGTGTGTAATAGAGGTGATGGCGTATCCCACGACCTGGGACCCATTGTGGAGGAAGGAGCTGCCATCAGTGAACCAGGTATAGGAGGGGGAGGGTAAAGGGCCTTCCTGGATATGAACCGGACAAGGGAGAAGAGCCTCTACAGTTTCTATGCAGTCATGGGTTAGTGGGGTGGTGGAAGAAGGAAGCAATGTATCTGGGTTTAGGGGTGCACAAGTTTGTAAGGATATAGAGGGATCTTGTTGGAAGAAGACAAGGAGTGACAGGACTCAACCAGGAGGTAGTGTTTGAAAGTCCTTGTAGCTTAAGAGGTGCTGTAGATGGTGGGGGGAGGTCACAGTAATGGGGGCCCCAAAGGTGAGTTTTTTTGATTCGCATACTAGCATGTTGGCAGTGGATAGTGCTTGCAGACATGGGCCTCAACCCTGAACAGTGTGATCTAACTGCTTTGAGAGATAGGCCACTGGGGTGAACGTCTGTCCACAAAGTTGCCCTAGGACTCCCAGGGCTACCCTTTTGTTTTCGTGGACATATAAGATGAAGGGTCAGTGTATATTTGGCAGATGGAGAGCAGGGGCCCTCATGAGGGCTTGCTGAAGGGAAATAAAAGATTGTTTGATGGAGGAGGATGTTAGGAGTGGCTCATTGGGGTCTCCCTTTATGAGAGTATAGAGTGGCTTTGCAAGTAGGGCAAAGTTGGGAATCCACGCCTGAAAGTATCCAGCCAGTCCCAAAAATGATTGGGTTTCCTCTTTGGTCTTGGGTATATGTAGGGATTGGATTGGGGCTTTTCGGTCTGTTGTTACGGCCTTTTGTTCGTGTGAGATGGCTACCCCCAGATACATGACTTATGTGGCAGATAGTTGGACTTTTTGAGGGGATACCCAATATCCCTTTTCTGCTAGAAAGTTAAGGGTGAGTGCAGTGTCCATTTGAGAATCAGTTAAGGAAGGGCTACACAGGAGGAGGTCATTCACACACTGAATAAGGGTGGATTAGGTAAGTGAGAGGCACTTAAGATCTGCTGCTAAGGTTTGACCAAACAGGTGGGGGCTATCTCGAAATCCTTGTGGTAGGACTGTCCAGGTGAGTTGTTGTGAATGGCAAGATATTGGGTCAGTCCACGTGAACACGAAGATGTTTTGTGAGTCTGCTGCCAGAGGGATGGTGAAGAATGCATCTTTAAGGTCGAGGACTGAAAAGTGAGTAGCGGTCAGAGGAATTGAGAATAAAATGGTATAAGGATTGGGGACTAGGGGGTGAATGGGGATGACAGCAGCATTAATGAGTCTTAGATCTTGTACTAGCGGTAAGTGCCATTTGGTTTTCATACCGCTAAAATGGGGGTGTTAAATGGGGAGTTGGTAGGGCACAGATACCCCTTCTGTAATAAAGAGTTGATGACAGGTTGAAGTCCCAAAAGGCTGGAGGTAGGAAGAGAGTATTGCGGTTGGTTGGGGTGGGCAGAAGGATTTTTGAGCTGAATGTGAACTGGGGGACAGTGTGCTAAGGAGGGGGAGTTTACATCCCATACTCAGGGATTTACTAAAGAAGGGGGTAAAGGAGGAAGTGAGTCTGTTGGGGAATCGTTAGTAGTGAGGAGGGCCAAAAATGGGGTTGTGGGAGATGGGTTGTTAAGGGCTGCACTTGGGTTAAAGGTGATGGACGCCTGGAATTTGGCTAGAATGTCCCTGCCCATAAGAGGTATGGGACATTGAGGCAGTACCAAAAAGGAATGAGTGAAGGGAACGTTTGCAAAAATGCACATAACTGTGGGAGTTATGCATGGAGTGATAGACTGGCATTCTACCCCGACTATAGGGGACTTAGACAGGGAAGTTGGGTCCCCAAATTCTCGTATGACAGAAAGGGTGGCTCCAGTGTCCAGGAGGAAATGGATGGGGTGCCCATCAACTGTTATAGTGACCCTGGGCTCCCGATGATTTGAGATTTGTGTCAGGCAGGGAGACCCCAGGCCCCATCATTCCAAAGTCGCTGCCATACCCAACAGGTCTAAAGCAGGGTTGGGGGCTGACCCAGTCCCTATTTGGGGACCGGGGTAGTCTATTGCCCAATGTCCTGCCTGACTGCACTTGGGACATGGCTTTTGGGGCACTCTGGGGTTGGGGCAGCATTGTGCCCAATGTCCTGGTTGCCCACACTTGAAGCAGGGTCCTGGTGGTTGTCACTGGGTTTGGGCATTGCCACCGGAGGAACCCTTAGTTCCATGGAGGGCCTGGGCCAGCATCTGATATTTATGTCTTTTTGCCTTTTCATCCAGGTTGTGGAACACCTTAAAGGCAGTTGCTAGGACATCATGTTGAGGAGTGAGGGGGCCTCTGTCAAGCTTTTTTAGTTTTGTCCTAATGTCCAGATAGCTTTGGGAGAAAAAATATGTCATTAGGAGTTGCCGGCCATCAGGGGAGTCTGGGTCTATGTTGGTATATTGTTGAAGTGCCCTAATGAGTCAGCTGAGAAAGTTGGAGGGATTTTCATCTTTATCCTGAATGACTTCCTGAAGCTTTTCAAAATTAACTGCCTTTTGTGCAGCCCTGCGCAACCCAGAAAGGAGGCAAGTAGAGAAGCAATCCCTGGACTCGATGCCAGCGGGGAAGTTATAGTCCCAGACTGGGTCCTGGTCTGGGACAGCTGCTGCACCAAGGGGGTGAGCTGGGGTAGTTTGGTGAATTTCATCTGCGTATGTTCTAGCCTGTTCTCAGACTCTCCTACGTTCCTCCGAAAGCAGGGTGTTGGAAAGGGTTAGGTACGTATCATGGAAAGTAAGACTGTAGGACTGGATGAGGTATTGAAACTCCTTAATGTAGGTGGCAGGATTAGTTGTGTATGATCCAAGACATTTTTCTATTTGTGAGAGGTCTGAGATAGAGAAGGGGATGGGCACCTGAACAATACCCTCTACGCCCGCTACTTCACAGAGGGGAGTGAGGACAACCGGTGTGGCCTTGGATCGGGTTACCAGAGGGCTACATGGGGGAGTGGTTGAAAGGAGAGGGTACAGAGGTTGAACTGCTGGAGCAGAAGTGGGCGGAGCTGAAGAGGAAGGTGGGGGCGGGGGAGCCTTGGGCTATCTGTAAGGGGGGGCTTGTCTGCAGGGTCAAAATCTGAGATGGGAAAGGAGGGAGCAGGAAGGGGACTTGCAGTGTCTGCAATGGGGATAGGGGGTTTAGAGGAGGAAGCTCAGACATGCGTGGAACAATGGGAGGAAGAGAAGTTGTAGGGGGGGGCATTGGATGCTAGCATGAGTTGGGAGTGGAGGTTAGAGGGATTACAATTGAGGCAAAGGCGGGGGTGTTCCTGGAGGAGAGAAAAGGACTGAACGTAGGGAATCTCTACCCACTGTTTTGAACGCTCACAGAAATTATATAGGTCCTGGATAATATCGGGATTGAGGGACCCCTGAGGGGGCCACTGATTTTGGTTGTCTAAAGGATATGTTGGCCAGTCCTGTGTGCAGAGGTGAATTAGGCATTTGGGTTCGATATCGGGGGTGAGTGAGAGTGTAGTGAGATTGTTTAAGAGGCATTTAAGGGGGGAATCGGCCGGCAGGGATGACGAGCCTCCCATGTTGGGACAGGTGGACTAAATGGGGTATCCCCCAAAGAGTCAGCTGTCCGAGAAGTGTGGCTGTGGCAAAGTCTGTCATCACAGATGTTTGGCACAACCAGGGTTCTCCTGGAGAACCGAGGGGTCAAGGCACCTAGCGCTAGGAATTTTCGAAATAGACAGAGAGCACTTGATCGAGCGGCGGGTGGGGAGTGTATTCGCAATTCCTGCTGTTGAACAGAAATGGAGGTCCAGCAGGGTCCACTGTGAGCCAACAGACATGGGAGCCTCTGAGGTCCACTGCTGCCCGACAGAGGTGGGAGTCCTGAGGGAGTGGGAACCTGATAGAGTCCACTGTAGGCTAGCAGATGTGGGAGCCTCTGAGGTCTGCTGCTGCCCGACAGACGTGGGAGCCCTGGGGTCCGTGAGAGATGGAACAGAAGAGGGAGCCTTCGGGGTCCGCTGTGGCCATGAAGACCAAGGCAGGGTGTGTTTTCCCTCGCCGAGGGGCTGGAGAGACTGGATCCTGAGGTCAGTTCCCTCCAGTGATCCCTGGCAAGTTTTCAGATTTTAAGTGTTAAGAGGGAGGGGAGAAGCTAGTGGGACCTGTTGTGCCCTTAAAGACCTAGGCGGGGAAGGGAAAACCAGCAGGGGTCCACTGTGGCCTTAAAGACCTAGGCGGGGTGTGGTCCCCCCCCTTGCCTGGGGCCGGAAGAGCTGCCGGACGATCAACGGTCAGTTTTCTTCGGTTTTCCTGGGCAAGGTTTTAGGTTTTCCAATTAGGGGCACTTACCTATCCAACGATCGCTGGTGGGTGCAGCTTGGGCATTCAAGAGGGTGAGGAAGGTTGGAGTGGCCACCAGCACCAAATCAGGGTCCCATCCAAGGGCGAGAGTTCCGCACAAGGGTGAGAGAGACCCAATCTGAGTCACGGCACCAATGAAAGAACTTAGGCGCCAGTAACAACTCCACACCCGCTAGGGACCAAGAGATTTATTAAAGCAGCGGCTACAGGGAAAAAAGGAAAAGGGTCTGTAACCGCAGGGTTGGGAGGGAGAGAGAGGGCGGGGGAGAGGGCTGTATTTATGCACCTGGCAGGGGATGACCAGTGCCGTGCTTGGGCTTTATTGGAGGACACTATGAGGTAGTATTCCTATAGGGAGAAATTATTCGCATGCAGGTTTAAACTTCGCACGCATGCGAAACTGTATGGGGAGAAGCCAGAGCTTAGGGCCTTTGTTGTCTTTGTTTGGTTCTGTATAGTGTTTAGTGCCATCCCAGGAGACGCCCTTCTGACTGTTCCCTGCGCCCTTCAGGTCTCCTTTCCATTCCTTGAATGTGCCAAGAACTTCTTCCATCTGGAACCTTTGCTCTTGTGATTCCTTTTTTCCTAAAAGTACCTAAAGTGTTTGGTTCATTCTCATCCTTCAGAGTAAAGATCATACTCTGTAATCATCTTCCTTCCATCTTGATTTTTTTGTTGTTATCTGCCCATACCGATAAACTGTAAGTTCCTCAAGGACCAAAACTTAGCCTGCTTTGTCACTTAATTCCTAGTTCCTAAAATAGTGCCTGGCATTTAACACATGCTCAAAAGTGTTATTTTTTTTTTGTTTTTTGTTTTGTTTTACTTGTGTCGTGATCTCTATGGCTCAGGCTAGAATGCAGTGGCATGATCATGGCTCACCACACCCTTGATTTTCCAGGCTCAGGCAATCCTCTTGCTTCAGCCTCCCAAGTAGCTGGAACTACAAGAATACACCATGATGCCTGGCTAACTTTTTAATTTTTTTTATTTTTTTATTTTTTTTAATTTTTTATTTGAGTTGGAGTCTCACTCGGTCACCCAGACTGGAGTGCAGTGGCCGCTCCCAGCCACCACAGCCTCGCCTGCTGGGCTCTGGCGATCCTTCCACCTCAGCCTTCCGAGTAGCCAGAATTATAGGCATGTGCTACCACGCCCAGCTGATTTTTTGATTTATTGTAGAGATGAGGTCTCGCTGCCCAGGTGGGTCTCAAACCCGTGGGCTCAGGTAATCTACTCACTTCAACCTCCCAAAGGTGCGCGATTACAGGCTGAGCCACTCTTGTTATGTTACTCAGACTGGTCCAGAAATCCTGAGCTCAAGCAGTCCTCCTACCTTTGTCTCCCAAAGTGCTGCGATTACATGCATGAGCCATCTGCCCAGCAATTTAAAAGTAATTTGTAAATGAATAAAGCAGCACTGTTTCTGGCTAAACCTCTCAACGTAGCATAAACAGCAATTTATTTGAAGCTATAAGATAAAGGAGACATATATTCTTATTCACAAATTTTGCCCTAAGATATCACACAAAAATAATAATTTTAACTGACAATTAAAATTATATTTTATTGTTTAAACAATAAATTATAAATTTGAATATAATAATTTATTATTTTTAAAAGATAACACTCACAAATATGTTGGCTAGGCTCAAAGCTCATGCCTTTAGGCCCCCATGGCATAGCTGACCTTCCTCTGTCCTTGAGGAAATTTTGGCAGAATAATTTGAGAATCACAAAAATTCCTCCTTAAAAACATGGTTTAAAATATTCTTTCTCCCACCCATTTTTAGCTACCATCTTCTGTGTTTCTACTATGGGCCAGATACTGTCCTAAATGCATTTAATCCTGTCAAGAACTCTGCAAAGTAGATATCACTAATTACAGGAAACTGAAGTTTAGAGAAATTAAGCAACTTGACCAAAGTCAAAAAGCTATTAAGTTGATGGTTCCAAAGTCTGTTCCATTGAGTAGGCCAATTTTTCCCAAAATGTACTCTGTAAACAAGATTTTACCAGAATTTCAGGTGACAAAAAGAGTTCCAACTTCACGTGACAATTTCAAGTGACAAAAAAGAGTTCCAATTTGACTAATAGCTAAGAAAAGCACTGAAATCTGTGATCTCTAGTATTGGCACTCCTATGTGTACGCAGGTACTCTTACATACTGATGGCTGGAGAATAATTGGTTTGGCAACTATAGAAGACAGTGATGACAGTTGTCTATGAAAATTTACAATGTACAATCTTCATGACATGTAGTTTTACTTCTTAGTTTCTACCCTAGAGAAATAATCATGAATATTTATAAGAGATGCATACAAGAATGTTCATTGCAATAGTGTTTAGGAAAAAAAAAACTGGAAGTAACCTAAATACCCGTTAGGAGTCAAATAGCTAGATAAAATATGGTATAGCCATCTATGGAAAATTACATAGTAAAACAAATGAGGTAGGACTTCTGGTTATTCTCCACTTCTTCTCCGTCCCCCAAGACATTGTCCACCTTTTCCTGCTGTGCATGGTTCTCTAAGAGATTGACCCTATAAAGTGCAGCACCTGGGCCTCATTGTAGGTTGGCTTACCATGATATTTAGCCAACTGGAGACACCAGTTGAAGACAAGAAGAGAAATAAGTCAGACCATTTCTCACCTGTTCTCTTCCAGCTTTGTACCTCATCTCTGGTCATAGCTGTATCCCTCCAATATTTCAGATACATTTGGACAGCTAGTTTTCACCGGTTTTAGGTAATATTATTTCCTTCCCTTTCCTCTTCAAGCTAGAGCTATCAATATCTTTCTGTGTTGCCAGTCTCTGGGTGGCTCACCATCTGATGTTAACTATCCGATGTTAGCTCACTCAACACTGCCCATCACTCTGGTAGATTCTCCACTAACGTTCCTTGAACCATTTGAATTGCAGTCTCCTTCATGACCAAGCCCTAATTGTCTATGTGCATGTGTGTGGTGTGTGTATATCTAAAATGAAACTGCAATAAATATTATTAAATGAAAAAAGCAAAGAGCAGCACAATTATGATATGATCCAACAAAAAAATACAATAAGTATTCCTAAGTGCATGTGTGTGTAAATGTATAGAAAAAGGTCTGGAGAGATCTTTTCAATACAGCAACAAAATTTGGATAATGAGTTTAAACTCATTTCTGGGTTAAGAACTAGGTTAAGAAATGAGTTTAGGTTGGCATCCAGGAGAGATTTTATAATACCTCAATTTCTAAGTAATTACATTAATTGACTGTATAATTTTAAATATATATTTCTTGTAAAAACTATCATATGGATTGCCTGAGCCGCGGGTTCAAGACCCACCTGGGCAACTTGGCGAGACCTCATCTCTACAACAAAAATAAAAAATTAGCCGGGTGTGGTAGCACGCGCCTGTAGTTCCAGTTACTTGGAAGACTGAGGCAGAAGGATTGCCAGAGCCCAGCAGGTCGAGGCTGTGGTGGCCAGGAGCGGCCACTGCACTCCAGTCTGGGCAACGGAGTGAGACTCCGACTCAAAAAAAAAAAGAACAAAGAAAACAAACAAAAAAAACTATCATTATCATGCAATAAAACAACCCTGCTCTACCTATTTAACCTATTATTTGTCAGACATATTTGGACATTTAACCCTTTTTCCTGGAATCCCTGTTGGCATCTTACACTACTAGAAAGTGCTACATCATGCCATCTTGTCCTTAGTTAAGCATGATTAAGAGAACTTTCTCTGTTTGGATTTTTTTTTTTTTTTTTTGTGAGCTGGAGTCTCACTCTGTTGCCCAGTCTGGAGTGCAGTGGCCGCTCCTGGCCACTGCAGCCTCGACCTGCTGGGCTCCAGCGATCCTTCCACCTCAGCCTTCCAAGTAGCTGGAACTACAGGCATGCGCTACCACACCCGCTGATTTTTTTTTTTTTAAATTTATTGTAGAGATGAGGTCTCGCTGCCCAGGCGGGTCTTGAACCCGCGGGCTCAGTCAATCCACTCACCTCAGCCTCCCAAAGGCGCGGGATTACAGGCTGAGCCATCGAGCCCAACTGGATTTTGCTTCTGAAGACCTGTTAGGTCTCTAATGCTATTCATGTATATTTCTTCACTCTTCTTATAATTCAGCTCTGGGAACTTCTGTTCATTAGTTTTCTCCTTCATGAAGAGAAAGACATCTCAGTGGAGCAATTAAGAATCCTAAAGGGAAACCCTGGAATATTTGCAATTCTAAGTTACCATGTTCGGTTTAAGATTCTAGAGCTACATTGTCCAATGTGATAAGTACTAGTCATATGTGACTCTGGAGCTCCTGAAATATGGTTAATCTGAATTGAGATGTGCTGGCAGTATAAAATGTGTACCATATTTCAAAGATCAAGTACAAAAAACACCAATATAAAACATCTTTTTAAGGATTTGTATATTGGTAACATGTTGCAATGACAATATTTTGGGTATAATGGGTTAAATAAAATTTATCAATAACATTAATTTCACCAGTTTTTTACTTTTTTCATGTGGCTACTAAAAATTTTAAATTACATATATAGTTCACAATGTAATTCTATTGAACAGAGCTGTTTTAGAGAATGCCCATATGTTTTTATTTTTAGATAAACAATTTCCTTCCAGAGGGCAGTCAGCTAGGCTGTCAGCATAGTTTTGACAGATGCAAACATGTCAGCCCCTCCAACAGGCAGTTCTTCCACCCGCAGATACAGTCTCTTAACACAATCAGAATCATTATTTACTGCCCTTCACATCATCTTCCAGAATCCAGAAAATCAAGATGAACGTTTTGATTGTTTTCAGAGTAAATATTTCCTCTGATGTTAACCTGGAATCAATGAGAAAGAAGAACTTGAATTTATTGACTGAATTGTTCTGGAAATTAGGATTCAGTGATGAATAGGACACATCCTTTGCCCTCAAGGAACCTACAGTCTACTAAGGACAAATGAATAAAAAGCCAGTTACGACACAGTGACAAAAATGTCACGCTAAGTACCTACATAGCTTACTCTGAGAACACAGAATAGGAGCATAGTAACTCACACAGGAAAAATCAAGACAAAGTTGTCTGAGACAATGCCTAGTGAGTCTGGAAGGAGTGAAAAAATGTCAGCTGGCCTGAACTGGGCAGATGGGATAATAGAAGAAGTATGTACACACACCTAGCGAGAGAAGAGTGCTCGAAGAGCTGCAAATAGCACAGTGTGGTTTCTGTAAAGAATTCAAGAGCATGGAGAGGGATAAAGATGGACAGGGAGAAGTCAGGTCAGAAAAGGCATTACTGATCAGGCTGGAATGTAGACTTTGTCTTGAAGACAATGGGAAGCTACTGAATAACAGTAAACCGAAGAAATAATTTAATCAGATATGCTTCAGAAAGATAGCATTGACATGTGGAAAATGGAGTGGAGGGGCACGTGACTTGAGTCAGGGTTACAGTTTAAGCTGTGGCAGTGCTCCAAGGGGAATGCAAACTAAGGCAATATGAACCTGGGTTATGGCAGTAGGAGGAGTGTTCAGTGGTCAAAACTTGGTGACCAATAAGACACTGTAGATGAGAAGAGTCAAGACCAGAGGAGTGGAACAATGCAAAACACCAACAAATATTCACCTTGTACTACATGCCAGGAACTCTACTAATGCCTTAGACAAATCTAAAAAACAATTAGCAACCCTCCAAGGATAAAATTAGAGAATCAAGACAGAGAACTATTTTTTGTCGTATTTTACCAAACTTTTGCAGAAAAAGATTTTGTTTTGTTTTGAGTAGTAGTCTCATTCTGTCACCCAGGATGGAGTGCAGTGGTGGCACAATCATGGCTCACCACAGCCTCAACCTTGGGCTCAAGTGATTCTTCCTCCTTGGTCTCCCGAGTAGCTGGGACTACAGGTGCACACCACCACTTCTGGCTTTTTTTCTTTTTTTGTAGAGATGAGTTCTTGCTATGTCACCCAGGCTGGTCTCAAACTCCTGGCCTCATTTGGTCCTCCCACTTTGGTCTCCCAAAGTGCTGAAATTACAGGCATGAGATACTGCACTCAGCTAAAGAAAAAGTTAGGTTAATATTAATTGTCCAGTGATATTTTCACAGCATTTTAGTTTTAGTAATTTGTAACAATTTTTCAACATGTTTTTTAAACATTCAGGATAACACATTTATGGTTTTCAATATAGTATATGTAAATTCTTCATATTGTTCCAACAATATTTCAATCTGAATAAATCTATGTCAGACAAGATTGGGTATGTTCAGGGTGGTATAGTCATAGATTCTTTGTCAATGTAAAAACTAGCTTAAGGAAAAACATCTATCACTTCAATAATCTGAGCCTGCTAGCATTATAAAAATTTAAAATTGATACAATAATTAAAATAACATGAAAATAAAATCTTTAAATCAGGTCATGCCATACAAGTAAAATTACATCAAAATTCAATGCATTGTATGGGATATTACTGGCATTGGCTGAGGCATAGAAAATGAATCATCAAGTATCTGTCATATAATTTCATCAGTAAATAGGAAATATTAAGAAGTATACAAGAAAAGCATGTAAAAAGAGTCAACAAACTTTTTTCATTTATCAGGGACATTACTTGGCTGAAGTCCATCTGTTTAGAAAAGATAGGCCAGGCGCAGTGGCTCATGCCTATAATGCTAGCATTTTATGGGGCCAAGGCAGGGGGATTGCTTGAGCCTGGGAGTTCAAGACCAGACTTCATAACACAGCAAGACTTCGTCTCCACAAAAATAAAAAATTAACTGGGCATGGCAATGCACACCTGTAGTCCCAGCTACTCTGGAAGCTAGGGCAGAAGGATTGCCCCAGTCCAGGAGGTAGAGGCTACAGTGAGCTGTGATCATGTCACTGCACTCCAGTTTGGGTGACAGAGTGAGGCTCTGTCTCAAAGAAAAAAGGAGATAGGCATAATTTTGAGAAATTTTATTTAAATTAATAGTGGGCATTATGCCAAAGCACCTGAATGCAATATTCCACCCAAAGACGAAAGTTTGAAAGTACAGATTGCTTTTAGTGGTATTTACTTGCCAAAAGTCCAGTTGCAAACACAAACATTTATTAAACATCGACTGTCTACAAGGTAAACTGGTAGGTGGTGAGGATTCAAAGATATGTGTATCCAGTTCAGTGATTCGCAACCAGAGGTAATTCTGTTTCCCAGAGGATGCTTGGCAATGTCTGGGGACATTTTTTATTGTCATGACTGCAATGAAGGATTGTTACTGGCAGTTAGTGAGTGGAGACTAGGGATTCTCCTAAATATCTTACAATGCTCAAGGCAGCCCCTTCATGACGAATTAGCCTGATTATAGCCAAAGGCAATAATGCTGAGTTTGCGAAACCCTGACCAGGAAACAAAAGTTTTCTTTTTAACTTTTCTAAGCTTCCATCCTGAAAATTGCAAACAATAATTTCCACCTTATGTTATGAGCAAATGTATATACAATACATAATATCCTTAAAGTAGGTGTTCATATTTCCATTATACTTTTAAGATTGTGACTCAAAAGAGAGAAATTATCTGCTCAAAGACATGTAGTTACATGTTCTTACTCATAAGCGGACCTTGAACAATTATAATACTGTAAGAAAGGGATTGGCAGTAGTGGGAAACTGCGAGGGGAAGGGGGATGGGATTGGCAATAGTGGGAAACTGCCAGGGGAAGAAGGTACCCTCATTAACAAGGGTACCTGCATAATGAACATTTGTGTTGTAACCCTAACCCTGAATTGTAACCCTATCTTCAAAACTAAAAATTAAAAAAAAGTCATATAGTTAAGAAGTGTTGCATCAAAGATTTTATCCTGTCCGCAAAGTCATTGATTTTACTAGAGATTTGAGAAATATGCCCTTGGCTAAGATATATTCACCCTGTGTTGTAGAATATATAATCACTGCTATAAAGTTTATCTTTATGTTTTTACCCATTACATTTCAGTGCCTTAGAGAAAAGACTGATTTTGTACCCTTTTTCCATTTGTAAGGAAAAGTAGAGCCCTAGGTGACAATAATCCTAAGGAAACAACTTTGACCTTTACTTCTTCAACTCACTTTATTTCTCCAACTCACATCTGGCTTTTATTTTTAACAGTAACCATGGGGAAGGAGAGAAAAAATTTAGGCATCCAAATCTCTTTATTATCATTTAGGAAAAATGGAAAGCTTTACATTACCCGACTCATCCAGAAAACTGAACCCCATCAGTACAACATAGCTTGTTAATTGTCTTCCTAGCCCATTCTATTTGAACCCATTGGATAATTAATTTTTAAACTCTTATTTATTTTCTTGGCTATATTTTTTTCTTTGAGCAAGAGAAATATTACTTCAAAGGAACAGTATTGGCTGGGCGCAGTGGCTCATGCCTGTAGCTCCAATGCTTTGGGAGGCTAACTTGGGAGTATCCCTTGAGGCCAGGAGTTTGAAATCAGCGACCTAGCAAGACCCCATAATTACAAAAAATAAAAATAAATTGGTCAGGCATGGTGGTGCACACCTGTAGTCCTAGATTCTTGGAAGGCTGAGATGGGAGGATCACTTTGTTCAGGAGTTTGAATTCAGCCTGAGAAACATAGTGAAAACCAATCTCTAATAAAAATGATAATGATAGTAATAACTATGAGAACAATTTCTTTGTTGATGTTAATTGGCTAGAGAGGGAGAAATTCCATAATTACCCCATTTCCAAATGATCCAAGCTTTATAGAAAAATTAATTCGGCTGTGTTATGAAATATTATGTTCCTAGCAATTTTCATATAAACTCCACATTTTATGCATTCATGTATGAGTACATTAAAAGTCTGTGTTTTGTAGGTTATATCTTGTAAGTAATAAATGATCTCTGTGAGGTAGGTAGAGAGGATATTATTACCCCCATTTACAATTAGAAAAGTTATTTTTATGAGAATAGATGATCTGTCCAAGGTCCTAGACTTAGTAAAAAGACAGAGAAAAGACTTAAACAGATTTCCTGTTGTCAGTGCTTTTAGGTGAAAGAGACTGGCAAAATGATCAGTCTTTGTGTTATCTATTCTTTTCCTAATATCAAGTTGTGCAAGTTTTGCTGGTATAGTAATCATAAGTGCCATGATGATTGAAGAAGCCAATATAGGCTACATGGATAACATTCTTCTTTCATATCTTTCTTCATAATGAAAGAGAACCCCTCTTCAATCCCAAAGAAAGACCAAAAATCAAATCTATGACTGTCTCACAGTTACAACCAATGGCAACACATGTAGGCGCCAGCATCCAATAACAACTCATTACATTCAGTCTGTAACTGCATTGAGATTAAGGAATCATTAGAGATTGTGGGACCCCACGATAATAGCCCCTTCCCGCACTTACCACTTGTTGACTTCCAGAGGCTTTTAGTTGGCAATGGCAGTTCATAGACAGATGTCTCTAAATTTTAAGGTAATTCAAAGTTCTTTGGGAAAGTGAAAAATGTCTAAAATTACTCACTTCTGATTTACTTTTTAAAAAGTCATCATCAGTCAAAACTTCTTTGAAATCAGATCTTAAAACCCTTCAGACACTTTAGTCAAAGCTGAAAATTTTCTCAAAATGTTATTTAGAATATACTATCCAATTTAGAGTTTTGACTCATTTAAGGAATCCTTGTAAACATTCATATTTGTGGGGAGGAGGTGTTTGTAATAATTTTGGTATTTTTAAAGTATGAAATGGATTCCCAGGAATGGAGCCCTAGTTTATATTGTGCTACAAGAAATCAGGGTTTGATTTATACAAGCTTGCTTTTTAGCCATCCAGGAATCAATTAGGTCATAAGCTGGAGATCATCTGCTCAAGTGGCTCCTAAGCATCTGTCTCTGATTTGGTTTCACTAGAGTTACCTGAGACAGTTGGATGATTTACTTAATGTTTTAAAAATGAACTCCCAAGAGCTGAAAATCGAGATGGTAGTGTTGTGACATAAAGACACAATTAATAATTATATACTATTATTGTGTTGTATTTTAAGTTTTAAAGTTCATTTAAGGGTCTAATGAGAAGTTCAGACATTTATAAGGACTTAAAAAAATGAAACTTGAATCTAATTTTTTCATTGTCCCAAGAACTGAACTAAACAATAAAATAATGCTTAAGTCTGAGCACGACACTGTCCTTTCAGTGAATGGACGCTTTGGAAAGGCTCCTCATTCCCTGGCAAGTGTCATTTCATGCTAATACTACCTTGACTAGGCTTCCTTGAGGTTTTAGTTTAATTCTGAAAGTGTTATATTACTATTTTTGTACTTGAAAATGACAGATGATGGTGACCCTTTAAATATCCAAATAATATTTTACTTGTAGATCTCCAAACTGAATCACAAATGTTACTCAGAGTCATAAGCATCAAAAAATTCATCTACAATACGCATATTCTTTTATGCTCTGAGACCATATTGACAAAATTAATTGTGAAAAATATGCCTTAGGGGAAAAAGCAACAGTTGCTTATGAAAGGTGGGAGGGACTGTGATGAAAGAAGAGGGGGTCTATAATACTGGTTATGCTATCTTCATTGATAAGCACTGAATATAATCTCACATCTTTCCTTACCAGAAGGATCACTTTCAACCTTGTTACTTTTACCTAGTTTAAAGTACTGCTTTACTCACACCCAAAACAAACACTTAAAAAGAAATGGTAAATTCCCTTCTGTTTATGTCATAAGGTCATGTCCAACCTAGTGAGATCATACAAGGAAGCAAGTGGTCTGACTCCCCTCACATTTATAGTTTCAAGTAGAAGCAATTGAACTGCATGAATACTGAGAGGTTCACTGGTAAAATGTACTTATGTCCAATCAGTTGATTCTGATTTGTGGAATGTCATTAGATCACAAGTGTCTAATAGGTGGATAAACTCAGTCCTCTCAGGAATGAACAGGTGTCTCACAGCTAGATGCTGCCAGAGAGCCAAGGTGCAATAGTGAACCACGTTTTTTGAAATCAGCTCTGGTGATTCTAATACTGAAAAGCATTATTTCATTGAGAAATTTTTCAAAGGATATACAGAAAATTTGGTCCACACAGGATTGAAAACCCATTGGAAAATTCAAAAGAAATAATTATGTTTCAATGTAACCATTGAACGGTGTAGAATTCCATCTCTACAGTTTAAATCGCATCTCCACACAATTGACAACTGGACATAAAGTTTAGTACTCTTCATGGTCATTACCATAAATATGCTTATAAATTACCCCAATCACGCTGATCAAAATGAATGATGTTGTGCTTATTTTTAAATATTTCTGACACCAGCAGGACTCCACCAAACTTTGAGCCCAATTATCTGCTCCATTGGTGAGAAGTGACACAATACCATCAAAGATAATCTTTTACAGTACAACATATGTTAAAGTACTTAGTTTCAAGTTACATTTCCAGAAGAAAGGTTACATTGTCTTGTATTTGGTTAAATGATCTGTTTGCCAAGGAAGAAGAACTCTGCTTGCCCATTTTTCCAGCATTAAAACTAATTTTTTCAGCTTGCTTCATGAAACCTGAAAAAAGGTAACTGATTTCCATCTGTAGGTATACTTTGGAGATACTGCAAGTTCCAATCCAATCTACCACAAGAAGTGAATATCTCAATAAAGGGGAGTCACGTTATTATTTTGGGGTTTACCTAGTGCATATAAAAGTTATACTGACACTCTAAGGCAGTGTATTGTGTTCAATAACTTTATGTCTAAAAAAATGTACATATCTTAACTTTAAAAAGTACTTCATTGCAAAAAAAAAACTGCCAACAGTCATGTGAATTTTTGGTGTCTTATTTTATTTTTTTTATGAATCACTGCTGACCGATAAGAGTGGTGGTTGCTGAAGATTGGTATGGTTATAGCAATTTTTAAAAACAAGACAATGAAGACTTTCTTTTATGAAAGATGTCTCCATAGCATGTAATGCTGTTTGATAGCATTTTACCTACAGTAAAGCTTCTTTCAAAATTGGAGTCAATTCTCCCAAATCTTGACATTGCTTTATCAACTAAGTTTTTGTATTACTCTAAATCTTTTATTGTCATTTTGACAATGTTCAGAGCATCTTCCCCAGGAACAGATTGCATCTCAAGAAACCACTTTATTTGCTCATCCATAAGAAGCAACTCCTCATCCATTCAAGTTTTTTATGAGATTGCATTAATTCAATCATATCTTCAGGTCCCACTTTTAATTCTAGCTCTCTTGCTCTTTCCAGAAAATTTGCAGTTACTTCTTCCACTGAAATCTTGAAACTCTCAAAGTCATTCATGAAGGATGAAATCAACTTACACACTCTTGTCTATGTTAATATTTTGACTTATTCCTTAAATCACAAATGTTCTTAATAGTATCTAGACTGATTAACCCTTTCCAAAAATATTTTTAATTTACTTTATCCAGGTCAATCAGAGGAATCACTATTTCTAACAGCTATAGCTTAAGAAATGAATTTCTGACCGGGCTCGGAGGCTCAGCCTGTAATCCCGAGCCTTTGGGAGGCTGAGGTGAGTGGATTGCCTGAGCCCGTGGGTTCGAGACCCGCCTGGGCAGTGAGACCTCATCTCTACAATAAATCAAAAAATCAGCCGGGCGTGGTGGCGCATGCCTGTAATTCCGGCTACTTGGAAGGCTGAGGCGGAAGGATAGACAGAGCCCAGCAGGTCGAGGCTGCGGTGGCCGAGAGCAGCCACTGCACTCCAGTCTGGGTGACAGAGTGAGACTCCAACTAAAAAAATAAATAAATAAAAAGAAATAAATTTCTTAAGTAATAAAATTTCAAAGTCAATATTACTCATTGTTCCATGGGCTACCGAATGAATTTTGTGCCAACAGGCATGAAAACAATATAAATCTTGTACATATCCATCAGCGCTCCTGGGTGATGAGTCATTGTCAATAAGCAATAATATTTTGAAAGATTTTATTTTCCTGAGCAGTAGGTCTCAGCAGTGGGCTTTAAACATTCAGTAAACCATGTTGTAATAGATGTGCTTTCATCTAGGTTTGGTTGTTCTACTTATAGAGCACAGAAAGAATAGATTTAGCATAATTTTTAAGGGCACTTGTATTTTCAGAATGGTAAATAAACACTGGTTTCAACCTAAAGTCACCAGCTGCATTAGCCCCCCAAAAAGAGAGTTATCCTGTCCTTTGAAGTTTTGGAGCCAAGCATTGATTTCTCCTCTCTAGCTGTAAAAGTCCTATATGTCATCTTCTTCCAATAGAAGGTTCTTTTGTCTACATTGGAAATCTGTTGTTTAATGTAGCCATCTTCATCAACGATCTTAACTGAATCTTCTGGTAGCTTACTGCAGTTTCTACATCAGCATTTGCTGTTTCACCTTGCACTTTTATGTTACAAAGATGGCTTCTTTCCTTAAACCTCATGAACCAACCTCTGCTAGATTCCAACTTTTCTACTTCAGTGTCCTCACTTCTCTTAGCCTTCAAGGAATTGAAGAGGGTAGGCTTTGGTTTAAGGGAATGTCGTGACTAATTTAATCTTTAATCCAGACCACTCAAACTTTCTCCATAACAGCAACAAATCTGCTTCACTGCCTTATCATTTCATTGGAGTAGTACTTTTAAGCTCCTTTCAAGAATTTGTCCTTTGCATTCACTACTTGGCTAACAGGCATAAGAAGCTGAGCTTTCCGCCTTTCTCAGCTTTAGACATCCCTTTCTCGTGAAGCCTAATCATTTCTAGCTTATGATTTTAAGTGAGAGATGTGTGACTTTTTCTTCCACTTGAACATTTAGAGACCACTGTTATTAAGTGGCCCAATTTCAGTATCATTGTGTCTCAGGGAATAGGAGGGCCCCAGGAAAGGAAAAGACATAAGAGAACAGCCAGTTGGGAGAGCAGTCAGAACACACACATTTATTGGTTAAATTAGTCATTTTGTATGGGCAAAGTTGGTGGTGTCTCAAAACAATTACAATAGTGACATCAAAGATCACTGATCACAGATCACCATAACAGATATAATAATAAAAAGCTCAAAATATTGCCAGAATTACCAAAATGTGACACACAGGGACATAAAGTGCACACATGCTGTTGGAAAATGATGCTGATACACTTGCTTAAGACAGAACTGCCAAAATTTCAATTCATTAAACAAAAAAAAAGCAAAATCTGCAGAGGGTAATAAAAGGAGGTACGTCATTAATTTGCCAGGGACTATTTTATGTACATAGCTTCACGGGGCTATTTCAGAGATCTCTGATAAAGGTCCATGACAAGTAAAATACCATGCACTACTCTAAACTGTAATGACAATGACAACGAATGTTCTCTGAGGAAGAACTTGTTTCAGTGTTTCTGGGATCACCTACCCGGAGGCCCCTCCATAGCATAAATGCTGAGTCCTTATTATGTATTTATTAAATTACCATTTAGTGTCCACAGTTTCCTGGGGGTTATTTTACAGCCTCCTTGCCTTGCAGCCTCCCAGAATTATTCCAAAGTTACTAAGTGAAAGTTCATTTCTGTGAGAAACAGCTGAGAGGAAAAAAGACCAAGATAGCTTCAGCACAATACATGCGGTTTCTCTCTCATCTAAAGACACGTTTCCCTGGAGAGTCTTAACAAAAAATTTTTAAAGGAGATAAGCGTCGTTCGTACCTAATGAGAGTCTGCTTTCTAGAAGTAATAAAACAGACGCTTCAGACAACTCACCACATACACCCTTCCTTTAGTGGGAGGCTCGCCCCTCGGGCGACAGCCCCGCCTTCTTCGGGCTTCCAACCATTCGCGTATTCCCTAAGCCGCGGGCAAGAGCTATCGCGATACTCCAACTGTATCTATGGGTGGCTTCTACCTGTGGGGACATGCGCAGAAGAGAATACTGAAGCCCGAGCAGGAGAAAGGGGGCGGAGCGGTTCAACGTGCGCGTTCACTTTGACCCCACGCTCCGGCGCGCACCCGGCAGCTGGCTTCCGTGGTTTCTGGGCCCCCCTCGGGAGTCCCCCACGACACGGCCTAAAACGCGCGTGCCCACCTCACGCGCATATTTGGTGGGTAGCGAATGCGTGCCCCGGGTCTGCAGGGGCATTAGAAGGGTCCGGGCCTGGTGCAGAAAGACTCCAGAGGCTTGGAGCGCATCGGTAAGCGCTTTGGTGATGGATGGTCAGGGGTCAGAGGTCAGGAGGGAAGGCGTCTCGGGCCTCCAAGGCCACGGAAGGAGGACTCGGGTTGTCCCAGGATCCTGGGAAGCTCAGAAGCCGAGAGGGACCGGCAGCGCGAGTCTTCCCTACCCCTTCCCGATCCCAGGCGAGCGATCCTCGGGACCGCCACGGCTCTCCTGGGGGCCATGGGAAAGGAGGCTGTGCATCTCCCCGGGGATTGGAGCCTGCGGTGTGCTTTTCGAGTCCACACTCAAGCATCCTAGGGTCCAGCGTCGCGCTCCTCAGCCTCCGAGCCTGTAACTTGTTGACTCGGCCTGCTTGGAGCGATCGGGCGCTGTCGACCCTGGTCTGACTCCTGAAACCGCTAAAAGGTCTCTCGGAAGATAACCGAGTGGGTATCACCATTCGCTGCTGATATGTCCCCGGAGGCTGGAGTTGGCAGCCTCCCAGCTTCTTTGTGCGCGGCATCGTGTTGGTAAACCCGGGGACAGAGGCTGCTAATTCTGCCTGGAAGTTCTCCGTTACCTTTGTAGTCAGGTTGATTGCATTTGAGTTTAGAACTACCCTTGAGCATTATGTATTCTGACCAGTAGTTGCTAGGTTTATGAATGAAGATGTAGTTATTTGAGTAGTGATGGTCACTGTATATTAAATGCAGTGTTAATAAATAACTACCAGTGCGCTTGTGCCTTTTTTCTAATTGGTTTAACAATGAGCACGCGGTAGAGATCCTAGATGTTTGATGTTTTTCCTACTTGTACTGAAATTAACTTGTTTCTGTCGTTTAACTGAACAGAATTTTAAAATGTTGTAGTAGTTACTGCTACTTTAAATTATTCCGGTGGGCAACAGCAGGAATGATGAAACTCTTGAATAGAAATGATCCATACTGCCTGTACTGAAAGGACTAGTGAACCAAGAAACCGGCAGTTGAGAATAAAGTAGTTTACTTTTGAAAGATGCTCTTATATATACTCTTTTGCCTGATCTAGAAGAACTGGACTTAAAGAATTATTAAAACAGATCTTTTATTATGAGTTTAGGCTAGAAAAGTTTGGGTAAACAATCTACTAGTAAAAAAGCTTACAAGGGCAGTGTGTAACTAACATATGTTTCAGTAGAAGAAAATACTCTCACCTTGCTGGAGTTACCCCCCAGAAAAGAAAAAGATAGTGATAATGCTAGGTCATTAAGAGCTTTCCAATACTCAGGAATGATTTTACTTCGTTTGCATAAGGCCATGCCTTGGATAGCAGTATGGTAAGCGTGTACTCCTTGTTGCCCTTGATAACCTGAACTACTATAGATTTGTTGTAATTCAGGATTTGTGTGTATCTTTTAACGAAGACCTAATCATTTGGAGGTAAGAATCTGAATTTAAGTTTAATTGTTATTCATTTGTCTTTGTAATTTAACATTTTATATTTACTTTTCTAGCATTCCGTCTTTGTTTTCTGCTAAAGATACAATTCAGCCGATTTTCTCTGCCTCATTTTGGGTCAGAAATACTAAAGAATAGTTTCATATTACCTGTAGTTTTCCGAAGTATGGGTAAGAGAGACACAAAAAAACACCAAAAAGAAATGTGAGTAAAACACAGGTTCTTAAAAAAGGGAGGATAGGGAGTTAGAGATCTGTGTCTCACAGTTTTTTGTGTATCATTTTCATCCTGGCACTGATATGGCCTTGGGAGTTCAACACTGAATAGGCTGCTACTCCTCCTCCTGCCCAACTTTCAAGTAGTTCAGAGTGAACACTGTTGCATTGCGGTTAGGATCCAGGAGGAGAGGAGGCTTTCCAGGGAAGATTAGGATAGCCCCAGGCAGAAAATTGAAAGAACAATTCAAGCAAAAGACTTTTTACATTTAAATGCAAGACAGTAAAAGTGTGATCCATATAAAAACTTCACATAAGCACGTTTTGCCCAAACACTGCTTTTTAAGGAGGAGTAAGGAGAGGTAGATACTCTCAAAGGTTTGACTGATAAGATATGAGGAAAACTAGAAGAATATGGGATATGGTTAGATGTGGAATTTCACCTGTACTTGAAAATAGCACTTTAGTCGTAAATATCTTTAACCAAATAATATTTTCTTTGGTTCAAGAAGTTATCTCTGGATGGAGACAAGTAAAATCAAGTTAGTTTTGTTTTTTGTTTTTTAATCATGAATGTTAGCTCATTTAAGAACTGGACAAAGGGAGAACCTTACTAGAAATTCTGGTATTTATTTATTTCCAACTTTATTATTATTGTTGAATCACAGGGTCTCCATGTTCCTAAATAAAGGTTCTGTCAGCAAGGAGGGGAGATAGATCTTAGGTAGGTACATAATATTTCTTCTGTTTCTTTTGTGATTATTGGTCTATTCAGATTTGCTGTTTGTTGGGCCAATTTTGCTTATGTTTTGTTAGGAAATTACTCATCTTATCTAGATTTTATTTATTTTATATTTTTGAGATAGAGTACCGCTCTGCCTCAGACCAGAGTGCAGTGGTGTAACCACAGCTTACTGCTTCCCTGAACTCCTGGGCTCAAGGAAACTTCCTCCTCAGCTTCCTAAGTAGCTAGGACTACAGGTGCACCCATTAAACCTGGCTAATTTATTTTTATTTTTACTTTTGTGGAGATGAAGTCTCACTATATTATTACTCATGCTGTTTTCATAATCCTGGCCTCAAGCAGTCCTCCCACCAGGGCCTCCCAAAGTTCTGGAATTACAGGCATGAGTCACCCTGCATGGCCTTTTATGCAGATTTTTCACATTCATTAGAATAAAACTGATCTTAATATTCTCTTAAAATTTCTAAATCCCTCCTGCATCTACTTTTTGTTTTGCTTTTTAAATCAGCTTTATTAAGGTATAATTTACATATGATAAAATTCAACAATTCTAAGTGTACAATTTGATACATTTTTGCCAATGTATAGTTTTCAGTCATGTGTAGAACATTTCTGTTACCCCAAAGCTTTCCTTCTTCCTTTGCTGTCAGTTACCTCTTCCCACTTCCTGGTCCCTGCTGCCCACTAATCTGCTTTGTCATTAGATTGTTGCTTTTCTAGGATTTCATGTAAGTGGAATCATACAATATGCTAGTCTTTCATATCTAGCTTCCTTCACTTAGCATAATATTTTAAAATTTTATGCATGCTATATGCTACATATATAACAGTTTGTTTCTATCACAGGATGGTATTCCTTATATAAATATGCCACAATTTGTATATCCATTAACCCACTGATGGACCCTTTTTTTGCCATTTTTGGCTTTTATCAATAAAGCTACTATTACCATTGCAGCTAAAGTCTGTGGATTTATGCTTTTATTTCTCGTGGTAGTAGTGAGATTACTAGGCTGCATAGCAGTGTATATTTAATTTTATTAGCAATGGATAAACTTTTTCAAAGTGACTATGCTATTTTTGAAAGTTTGAGAGTTCAGTTCTGGTTGTGCTGCACCCTCAGTCTTTTACTGTTAACCCTTCTTGACATCTCGTGATTTGGGGGTTGAGTTTGCATGCTTTGATGACTGATGATGCTAAGATATATTCAGATGCTTATTGTATACTTATCGATCATCTTTGATGAAATATATGTTCAGAATTTTTGCCTTTTTTAAAAAATAAGATTATCTTATTATTGACTTGCAAGAGTTCTTTATGTATTGTGCAAGCAAATCCTTCATCAGATATTTACTTTGCTAATATTGTCTCCCATCTTTTTATTTCTATAACAGTATCTTTTAAAGAGCATCCAAAGTGTTTAATTTTGATGAAGCTTAATTTAGCATTTTCTTACATTGTCTCTATTTTTTGTATTCTGGTTTTTTTTCCCTAATTCAGCATCATTTCAATTTTCTTCTAGAAGTTTTATGGTTTTAGCGTCTATATTTTATTATGAGTTCATGCTTATATTTGTTATGAGATCGAGTTCAAGGTTCCTTTTTTTCCATGTTGATATCCATTTATGAAAATAATACTGTCCCATGGGCAGCCTTTGAACTTTCAAAAATCAATTGACCATACATGTGTGAGTTTACTACAAAAGGCACTTTATTTTGTTTCATTGATCTATATGTCTGTCTTTACGTCATTATCACACTGTTTTGATTACTTTTGACATACATTTTGGATCAGTGTAAGTCATTCAATATTCAACCATATTCATCTTTTCTAAAATCATTTTAAACTCTTCTGTATCCTGGGCATTCCGTAGAAGTTTTAGAATCAGCTAGTCAGTTTCTTTTCCTTATTTTTTTTATTTTTTTATTTTTATTTCTAGCTATTTAGCTTCTACAAAAGAAACCTGTTAGAATCTTGAATGAGAATACTTTAATTCTGTAGCTAAATATGAAGGAGTTGATATCTCAACATTTTGAGTCTTCTAATTCATGACCATAGTACATAGTATATAGGTTTATTATACTACTGTGCTGTCTTCTATATTTTTATGAATGTTTGAAAATTTTCAGAATAAATTTATTTTTAATTTAAAAAGTCAATTATCTTTTAAGGAAACTTAAAATCAAGAAGTAAGTCTATTATATTTGCACACATATTTTGCATTTATGCTTTTTATTCCCTTGGGTAAATGGAGATTTCTGTTACCATATTTCTTCTGCCTGAGTACTTCTTGTCACAATTTCTTATAGTGTATTACTAAGTCCTCTTCACTTTTATCTTTCTTTTTCCACCTTCATTTTTTAAAGATATTTTGCTGGGTTTAAAATTCTAGGTTGAGAGAAGTGTTAAAACCAGAAAGGACAAATCTGTAGAGAAGTCCTTGCTTTTCAGCAGTTTAATTATGGTGTACCTTGTTGTAATTGTCCTTGTGTTTGCCCTGATTGGGTTTTATTGAGCTTCCTCAGGGCTGATAGATTTTATCAAATTTTAATCATGATTTTAAAAATATTTCTTGTACCCCTCTTTTTTGCTGAGTTTAAATTCCATATATGTTCTACTCTTTGACATTGTTCATTGTTTTTCCAGTCTTTATCTCACTACTTCATTTTTGATAGTTTATATTGGTAAACTTTAAGCTCGCTCTGTTCTCTTTTTTTGGTCATGTTTAATTTGCTATTAATCTTATACAATGTATTTTTCATTGCAGATATTGTTTTTCTATCTGCATAAATTCCATTTGGTCTCTTGTGTAGCTTCCATTTATCTTCATTTTCATGTTTTCCTCTTCTTGACTGTATTGAGAATATTTACAAAAGCTGTTTGAATGTGTCTGCTAATTCTATCGTTTGTGTCATTTCTGGATCTTTTTTTTTTTCTTCTTGTCTTGGGTATTATTATCATCATGATCATCATTTTTTTGCATGCCTGGTAATTTTTTATTTGATGCCAGACTTTTGTTTTATTCTTTTAAGTATTGTTTAGCTTTTTTAGTAAGGGGCAGTTAAATTACTTGGGATTAATGTGATTTCTCCCGTGCTTGTTTTTAAGGTTTGTTAGGATGGGTTCAGAACAAATTAGTTTAGGGGTTTTGTCTTGTTTTAAACAAGGATGTGTACTCCTGAATTATTTTTAAAACACATTCTTTCCTAGATTTGGAGCAGAGGAGTTAGGAATAAGGAATTAGTAAAGGTAGAGGGATGTAGACTGTTTTGTGTACTCAGTTTGTCATTAAGAAACCAAAGCATAATTTACAGATATTATCTGTGCTGAATTAGAGTCCATCAATTTGGTTTATACTTCTTTTGTATCCTCCCCTAAAATATACCAAGCACACAGTGCTGAGTACCTGGTGGGGTCTCAGCTAGTACATGATTGGATTTTATTCAAATATGGAATTACTGAGAATATTTTTAAACTAAACTTGAAGCCAAATCTTAATGGTTTATGTAGCAACTTTTTTTTTCAGCTAGTAGGCTGAAATAAACACCAGCCATCATTATGACTTCATTATTTAATCTCTGTGAGTTATTCTATATTTCCTACAGGACTTGGCTATTTTGGTGAAAGTATAGTTTGGTGCCTAATTCACGTAGGCTACTTTCAGTCCAGTTTCCTCTTTGAAGTGACCAGGATTTCTTTTTTTTCCCCCTGCATTTTTTTCTCTTTCTTCTTTTGTTCAATCTGTGCCCTGTTTCCCCTCATTGCCATCACCACTTTATTCCTGGCCCAGCTATCCCTGTTAGCCTTTTTCTCTGCTCATCTATAAAGAGAAATACATTTCTGTATTTTCATTTTTCCTTTCTGAAGAAGAAGGTAATATATTTTAGGCATTTTTAAGTTATATAAGGGTCAAGTGAAGTTGTATTAGCCCTTTGGGATTATAAAAAAAAAATTCTATATTGATGATACGAGTTTAAATGTTACTAGAACACTTCAAATAAACATATCCAGGCTATTTGAGAGATTATTAAATGTATTTTTATAATTTATTTTGTATATGTTATCTTTACTAAATTTATCCATTAAAGACAAGTAAAACCACTATAATTTATTTAATACATGACATTATCATTAATGTGTTTCTTAGTTTTTATTTGACTTACTGAAAAAAAATTACCTATTGCTTTATATGTTTCTCTCCGAAGATTTCATGGTATGTGTGTGGGCTATGAATTTATGCTAAATTTCTCATCTGGTAACACTCAAATACTGAAATCCTCTCTTGGTATGCCTACTGTTACATTTGTCTTCTAGAGTTCACACATACCAATCAAGAAAACTTGAAAATGAGCAGCCGACGGAAACGTGCTCCTCCAGTGAGGGTAGATGAGGAAAAGCAGCAGCAACTTCATTGGAATATGCTTGAGGACAGAAAGAACAAACTTCTTACCTTAACTGATGACGAGCACCCCTGCCCAGGTTCAGATGCCTCTTCTGCTCACTGCATCATTCTAGATGATGATCTAAAGGAAGAAGTGGCTCACAGAGATAAGAAGAGGTGTTCAGAAAAATCAATTGAAAAAGAAGAGACTGTTGGTATTTCTTCCCCTTTGTCTGTAAAGTTGAACATTGTGATTTCTCCTCATCACCTCGATAATTCTTGGAAAGCATTTCTAGGGGAATTAACTCTTTGGCTTCTTTCTGAACAGAGTTTAATTGCAAATTTTTCTGAAAGGAGTTTTACATTGATGATTTCAGAGTCAAGCAATCAGTTCTTGATCTTTGTTCATTCAGAATGTGAAGATATAGAGAAACAAGAAAAAGAAACAATCAGTATATGTGACAAGGGTATTCTAGTAGAATCATCTTTCAGTAGTGAAATGTTAGAACATTTGGGGTGGCTGCAAAAGAAGAAAAGAATAAAACTTTACCAAAGACCAGAAGGAAATCACATTATCAAGGTACTTCTGTGGTGTTTTTTAATGTTATATTGACAGTTCACTTTTAAGTTAATTTTAGAGGGAGGTCTGAAAAGTCAACAATGAGCTTCTCATTATGAAGTTTCAAAGTACACTTTATTTGGGACTTTCAATAACTGTTTAAAAAAATGTATGTTGTAGCTAATTATTTTCATCCTATACTTTTTAAAGGAGACCTTGATTCCTCCTTTTCATCTCCACTCAATGACTTGTTTTGGTCCTCGTTACCTTTTTCTTATACTACAGCAGTCATTTAACCATATCTCTCCTTCCTATCTTGCCATTTCAAATCCTTCATCTACTGTGTCTCTGGAATGGTATGATATGAATGGAAATGAAATAATATTATTTACTGCCTATGGAATTAAGTATAATTTTTCTAATTCGACATGTAAGTTCTTTCTTTGATGGACCATTGACCCTTGTCCTTCATCACTCTGCTTTTTATTTTCTCCGAGAAACTCTACATTGATTTGTTTCCTACACTTGGCCTGCTATCTTTCTGCATTCTTGCTTTAGCTCTCATAGTACCCTTTGGGTTGTTTCCTTCCCATTCCCTGGTAACTCCTGATCCTTCTTTAATATTCATGTTAGAGTTTAATTCATTCAAGGAGATCTTTTCTTATTTATTTTATTTATTTATTTTTTGAGTTGGAGTCACTCTGTCGCCCAGACTGGAGTGCAGTGGCCACTCCCGGCCACCACAGCCTCGACCTGCTGGGCTCTGGCGATCCTTCCACCTCAGCCTTCCTAGTAGCTGGAATTACAGGCATGCGCTACCACGCCCGGCTAATTTTTTGATTTATTGTAGAGATGAGGTCTCTCTGCCCAGGCGGGTCTTGAACCCACAGGCTCAGGCTATCCACTCACCTCAGCCTCCCAAAGGCACGGGATTACAGGCTGAGCCACTGAACCTGGCTCTAGGAGATCTTTTCTTAAATCCATGGGTTTTCCTGGATGTTAAGTGCTCTTGCCCTAGAGTACCTAATGCATATTTTTATTTTTGCCTTGGCCACTTTTAGTATACTTACATTTTACAATCTTTCCTCCTTGCTGATAATGAAGCCTTTTATCCTTACATCCTATTAAGATACCTGGTACCTAACAGATTCTCAGTAAATGAATGAATAAATTCCTAATTCATCTCAGGCTCTGCCAAATAACTATGTGAATCATTTAAATGTTCTAATTTCAGCTTCTTTATGAAATGTAAATGTAAATAATACCTGTTCTTCTTACCTTGTTAATAATCAGATGAGATACTGAGATACTATAACTGTACTCTGTAAACTATGAAGCAGGTTAATATGTCTTCATGCTAAAACTTGAAAGGAAATTTTAAAATGTTAATTTCTTGTCATTTAACTGAAAGCAATCTCTAATATATTTCTTGTATTAACCCTAGTTATATTTTCAGAATTAACTGAAAGAAAGGAGAAAGTTTAGAAGTATTAGATTACAACTAATTTTTCCCTGGGCACTGAAACTGTGTAACCAAGCATTCCTGGTTTTTACTGATTGTGAGTGCCAAAATTGTGATAACAAGTATATAAGAATTCAAGTATATAAGACTGGTATATCTGTATTCTATTTGCCTCCCTTACAAATCAAGCTTTTTGTTGTTTTTTTTTTTTGAGTTGGAGTCTCACTCTGTTGCCCAGACTGGAGTGTAGTGGCCGCTCCTGGCCACCGCAGCCTCTACCTGCTGGGCTCCGGCAATCCTTCCACCTCAGCCTTCCTAGTAGCTGGAATTACAGGCATGCACTACCACGCCCGGCTGATTTTTTGATTTATTGTAGAGATGAGGTCTCGCTGCCCAGGCGGGTCTCGAACCCGCGGGCTCAGGCAATCCACTCACCTCAGCCTCCCAAAGGCGCGGGATTACAGGCTGAGCCACCGAGCCCGGCTACAAATCAAGTTTTAATCTATTCTATTTCCTCTGATCTTGATTTTTATAAATATTTAATTATTTATTGCCACTATAGTAAGCTGTCTCCAGGCAAGCTCAAGGCAGAGTACGAATAATAATGAAATATAATCTTTTCATTCATCCCTCTGTAATGCTGATGTTATGATTCTTGTTCTTTAGTTAAAGCATGTGAGAATTTCCATGATTAGAGACTCAGGTCCAGCATAGTCACATGAAATGAGAGGAACTAAAGTTTATGGGGCGTCTACCATTAGAAACTTTTAAAATTATATTGTTTAGACTTGGCTTCTCTCCATTTTATAAATGAGAACATTTGGTTCAAAAAAATTTGAGTTTTTTCCTAAAATTTATTTAGTTCCTAAATATTGATTCCAGTATTCAAATTCAAGTATTTCAGCTGTAAAACTTCCTCCCCATTGCTTCACTAGAGTCAAATATTTAACATTAACCAAGATCTGTTTTCTTTTACATTAGTGCCTGATTCACTAATAAGGATGCTGAAACCTTACTGTGTGTAGGAATCCTAGCATTTGTGTCATAATCTTCAAGAAGAATCTTGGTTTTTACAGACTTTACTGATTATTCTGATACTCATCTGATTTGGGAATTATTGATATGCTAGGTGGAACTAGGTGTTCTTGTCACATTTTCTCTCAGACTTGATTTCAGTTAGGAAATTTTTTCCCCCAGCAACTTGAATTGTTCGTTGCACATAGTAGGCATTTAGGTTTAGTTTGTACAATGAATTTGTTATTGATAGTGAAAATGTGTGGGGAAGATTTGGCAAGTACATATTTGGTGTTTGTGGGGCAAATACTGTGACTACCTTTGAGAACAGTGATGCTGTTTATTTTCCCTATATACTCATAAGGAATGGTAAATGTCAATTAAAACTATTTTCACGTTTATTTTTTCTTTGTAGGTTGGAATTTATCTTTTGGAAGCTGGCCTAGCAAAACTAGACTTTTTGAGTGATGCAAATTCAAGAATGAAAAAATTCAATCAGCTCATGAAGAAAGTGATGGAAAAGTTATATAATATTGTTGTTCCAGGTAATTTTAAAATAAACTTTAAAATTATTATTACTTAGGAGTTATGGACTTTTTTCTCTAACTCCTAGACTTAACAACCAGAAAAGCAACTATTAAAAAGTAGTAAAAATGAAATGACCTCTTTAAAATCACCATTTGTAAATTATACTTATCTGAAGTGCTCCCACTTATAATAATTTGTTTATTTGTTTCACACTGTGCTTAGCTTATAGTAAGTATTTAAAAAAATGTTTGCAGAGTAATATGCAATCCAAAAGGCAGAATCTAAAGGAATCTGAACTGGTTGGAATTTTTGCATATCATTCCTGGGCTTTTATTTTGTCATGGCCAGATATTCTTGGCTGGTGTTTATCCTACCTCTCCTTTGCAGTCGTAACAAATAATTTCAAGATTCTTGTTCCTATAAAAGCCAGGTAACTTTACTCTGTTTCTTACTAAGATTTTATTTAGGACTACAGTTTTAGGGTTATCTGCCATTGGCTTCTAAGGGAGAGTGTGCATGACTTGGCATAGCTCATCAGTACTGGGAAAATGAGATAGGCACAAGTGGCTCACACCTGTAAACCCAACACGTAGGCAGGCCAAGGTGAGAGAATTGCCTGGACCTAGAAGTTCAAGACCAGCCTGGGCAGCATGGTGAGACCTCATTGCTATAATAAACAAAAATATTAGCCAGGTGTGGTGGCATGAGCCAATAGTCCCAGCTACTTGGGATGCTGAGATAGAAGTATCACCTTGGCCCTGCAGAACGTGACTGTGGTAGCTATTATCATGTCACTGCACTCCAACCTGAGCAACAGTGAGACTCTGACTCAAAAATAAAATACATTTAAAAAATAAATAATGGCCAGGCGCAATGACTGAAGCCTGTAATCCTAGCACTTTGGGATGCTGAGGTGAGGGGATTGCCTGAGCCCACAGGTTCGAGAACAGCCTGGACAACTTGGCGAGACCTCATCCTTATAATAAATCAAAAAATTAGCCAGGCGTGCTAGTGCGCACCTGTAGTTCTGGCTACTTGGAAGGCTACTTGGAAGGCTGAGGTGGAAGGATCACCTGAGCCTAGCAGGTGGACGCTGGGATGCCCATGAGCGTGCCATTGCACTCCAGCCTGGGTGACAGAGTGAGACTCCAACTCAAAAAATAAATAAATAAGTAATAAAACACTGGGAAAATGGCTCCAGCCTGAGCTATGGAATGAGACTCCCAACTCTAAATAAATAAATAAGCAAGTGAATGAATAAATAAATGAATATAGATAGATAATAAAACACTAGGAAAATAGCTCAAATTTTCCAAATTCTGCTCATGGTGGGTCAATATTTCAGTTGCAAATTATCGAACATTTTCATACTGGCATGTTTGTGAAATCACTTTCTAACCTTGGTTGTTATTTCCATAATATAGTGTATTCTTTGCAATGCTTCATATGATCAATAATAGTAAATCATTTTGTAAGTTAGACACTTTGAAGAAGGAAAATCTCTGGTTTTAGGAGTAGAAGGATTGCCATTCAATACATTTAGAGTTTTAAAAACTGATAGAATTTCATAATTCTTCCCTTTAAAAATCTTGTAATTCGTACTTCTTAAAACATTTTTAAGGCAAACTTCAAATTTAGTTATTAATCTTAGATTATATTACTGTAGTACCAGTCTGAAATAGCCAGTCATATAACTATGCATTAATTGTGATGTTTTGAAAATTTTACATGGCATATTTTTTACTGAAAAAAAGTAAGTTGTGTATATTTTACTGTGACCTTTTAGTTCTAGAATGTATGAAGTATGTCCTATAGAAGTGTATAGGCCTCTTTGAAAGTAATTCAGAAATAAATGTTATACTTTCTTATTTTGAAAGAATTATGTTTTTAATAAGGAATCATTATATCTGAAAGGAGTTTGTTCATTTTGTTTAAGGGTTTTTTTTTATATTATAGTAAGCAGGAGTCTTCTGGATCTGATTTTTTTTTTTTACAAATTTGCATTAATAGCTTAATTACTTGTCTTATAACTTGCTGATGCTGCTACCAAATTCCTATCCTTTTTTAGTATAAGAAATAAAATGAGAATCCTTGTCTTAATTAGACATAAAAAAATTGTGTCTGCTTGTGGATTTTTTATGTTGAAATGTAGAAGTAAAATAAGTTATTCCCTTATAAACCACAAATGATATTCACATTTAATTCCTCATATGTTTATTAAATATCCGCAATGGGCAAGCCATGTGTCAGCTTCTCTAAGGGGCTACAAAAACAAAAGACTTCACCTTTGTCTCACTGGGAAAGGGACAAATACATATAAATGATTACAGTACCAGATAAATGACAGTGTACTATATATTCAAAGTATAAAGTTATTGCTCAAACACGAAGGAGTTCCAACCAGGAAAAACAAAAGACAATGCCATGGAAAAATAAGCAGTTGAACTATCATGAAGAATGGATGGGTATATTTTTGATCAGTGAAGAATTAAGGATAGGGCCTTCCAGTTATAAAATACACTAAGTAACACTCTAGTGTTGGGCGGGTACATCATATGGCCTTAGAATAAGAATTGTTCATAGTTGCAAAAGGTGAATTGCATTTTGAGTGCATTTGTTGTTTGATGTACAGATGTGTTGGAAGAGGATGAAGCAGACTCAGAGAGCGAGCCAGAGGGACAGGACATCGATGATCTGTATCACTTTGTGAAACAAACACATCAGCAAGAAACACAGTCCATCCAAGTGGATGTCCAGCATCCTGCATTGACCCCTGTGTTGAGACCCTACCAAAGCGAGGCTGTCAACTGGATGCTACAACAAGAGCATTTCAGAAGCACCCTGCTGGTGGCAAGTATAAGATGCTTAAAGAAAGGCAAATTGATTACAGGGATTATATGAGAGATAATTAGGGCCAGGGGAAATCGATCATTAAACCACACATAATGAAAAGTTAGATAGGATAGAATGAGTGTTACTATGAACAAAATAATTTTTAAAGAAATTCTTGAAAATTGAAATCCAGAAAAATTTTATTTCTGAGTTTCCTCATCTGTAAAAGTTTGTACTGGTTTTTCCTACCAAAATAAAACCTGCCTTGATTGGAGTGTTTAAAAACCAAGGAAGTTATTTATATGCCCTTTCAACTAACAATTGTTTTTGGAACTTGATTAGATGAGAATCTTGCTAATCACATGCAAGAAACTTTTTACAATTTGATGACAAATATTAGCAACAGAAAACAAATTTATGAAAGTGGGAGATTTATATATGACTAATTTTCCTAGATTTGGCATTTTTTAAATTTAAATAATGTCATCTATTGCCATGTTTTTATCCAAGTAGTAGTTTTATGAGAGGCATTTATGCCACTTCTTTATTTCTGTCTTTAAGGGGATGGACAAAAGATGATATTTTTTACATGAATTTGTGAAATAAGCTGTTGCTATTTCTCATTTTTAAATATAGATTTATTTTAGTTTATGGTGACTAGCTCTTGCTTATTTCTCCCATGTATTCAGTTTACATTTTCTTATCTAACAAACTTCATTTTTTAAAACTTTTCATGTTAGACAGTAAATATCAACTGGGGAAGGTGAGAAGGGATTGAGGATTAAAGAAAAAAAATTAAATAAATAAATATCAATTCATAGTCAATGTTATTTCCATTCCCCCTGACTCCATACTCTTAACTTATTTTGAAGTAAATTCCATGCATATCATTTTATGTGTTAATATTTGTTTCATTAAAAGAAAAAGGGTCTTTTCAATATAGATATATACACACACATATATAAAATAATGGATTTTAAAACCTTTTAAGTCTTCACTATCACCAGATCTCCCTCCCTTTCCCTTTCTATTTCTCTCTCCCTCTTTCTTAATCCCCCCATCTGTCTCTCTGTTTCTCCCTCGCTCTATCCTCCCCGTCACACAATTTAAATCTAGAACCAGATGGAATTGATTGCTTGACAGTGTATTTTAATTCGTAGGTTTTATCTCCTATTATCAAGTTTCTTCCTTGTAATTATTTATCAAAGAAATTGTTAGTAGAGTTTCCCACAGACTAGATTTTTTTCTCTATAAAAAGGAATTTTTTTTTCTGTAGTTAAATAATTGTATTGGCGCATAACTTACATACCATAGAATACACTGATCTTAAGGACACAGTTTGATGAAACTTGACAAATTTATGTATCTGTGTGACTAGCAGCCCAATTAAGACATACAACTAGACTGTCCCAAAAGTAGCCACCAGACACATATGGTTCTTGAGAGTTGAAATGTGGCTGTCCAAATTGAAATGTGCTGTAAATTTAAAATATATACCAGATTTCAAATAGTATCCCAAAAAAGAAAGAATGTAAAGTAGCAATACTTTTTTGTACATTGATTACATATTGAAATGATAATATTTTGGCTATATTTGGAAAAATATAATACACTGTTAAAATTAACTCCCCATGTTCCTTTTTTTAAAAACTATAATAACTACTACAAATTAAAAATTACATATGTAGCTTACTTAAATTTTTTATCAGGCAATACTAGTAAAATATTCCCATCACCCCAGGAATTTCCCTCATTCTGGGTCATTTATTCTACTTCAACCCCTGCAGGAGGCATCCACTGTCACCATAAATTAGTCGTACCTTTTAATGGGACAATAAACGGAATCATAATACATGTACACTTTGTGAGGCAGGGATTGCTTTTTTTCAACATATTTTTGAGATATTTTCATTATGTGTATATCAGTAATTCATTCTTTTTTTGTCTGCAGACTAGATTCTGTGGACTAAATCCCCATGTGTCATTTAACAGTTCTGTCCCTTATGGTTCCCATAAATGGAAACTTTTTATCTTTTAGTTTTTTTACTTTATAAATACTATGTTTCTATATTCCTACTTCACCTAGTAATCATTAAAGAAGTCAACACAAGCCGGGCTCGGTGGCTCAACCTGTAATCCCAGCGCTTTGGGAGGCTGAGGTGAGTGGATTGCCTGAGCCCGCGGGTTCGAGACCCACCTGGGCAACTTGGTGAGACCTCATCTTTACAATAAATCAAAAAAATTAGCCGAGCGTGGTAGCGCATGCCTGTAGTTCCAGCTACTTGGAAGGCTGAGGCGGAAGGATTGCCGGAGCCCAGCAGGTCGAGGTTGCGGTGGCCGGGAGCAGCCACTGCACTCCAATATGGGTGACAGAGTGAGACTCCAACTCAAAAAAAAAAAAAAAAAGAAGTCAACACAAAATTACTTACTGTTTTCCTGGTGAATAGATGTGCTGCTTCTTTGACAGTTTATTTAAACAAATTAAACTATTAAGGGGAAAGATAGTGGATAGTTCCGGTAGAAACAAACTCAGTACTTTAGTGTTACCATTAAAAAAAAATTTTTTCTCAGTTAAGTAACCGTTTCCTCCCACTCTCAGACTCATAGAAGAAGTCAGGTCTAATTCAGGTAAATACCTATTAGCATATGTGTGTTATGCAAAGATTTCATGCAATTTATTGAAAGACTTATAAAAGAAAAGCTACTTTTCTTTATCAGGTAAGAGCTAGTTATATGTATTCGTTTTCTTTTCCTATTACTCCCTATAATTTGCTATATTTTGCTTTTCTTTTTTGTTATTTACTGACATGGATTTGTGCCTGAAGCAAAGGAAGCTAAAGATTAGTATCAGGCCAGACACGGTGGCTAACGCCTATAATCCCAGCACTTTGGGAGGCAGAGGCAAGAGGATTGCCTGAGTCCATGGGTTCGAGACCAGCCTGGGCAACATGGCAAGACCTCATCTCTACAATAAGCAAAAAAATTAGCCAGGTGTGGTGGTGCACACCTGCAGTTCCAGCTACTTGGAAGGCTGAGGCTCACCTGAACCCAGCATGTCATGGCCACAGTGGTCATAAGCATGCAACACTGCACTCCAACCTGGGTGAAAGAGTGAGATTCCCACTCAAAAAAAAAAAAAAATCAGAAGAAAAGAAAAAAAAGGGACCTTTAGCTTTTTACTCATGTGCTAAGTATGGTGGCTTTTCCTGAATGAGGTACCTCAAGAATATGGGTGCTAGTATCCCAGGGTATCCTGACTGTTCACTTATTTTTATTTTAATGTGATTGTCTGACGGAAGGGAAAACATACAAACAAAAACTTGTTATTATGGTTATATTTTTCTTTAGAAAGTGGCTTGCACTTCTTATGGCGAGAGATTGTTACCCCTGAGGGTTTGAAACTCTACTATAATCCATACACAGGCTGGTAAGGAAAAACTTTCTTATATATCCTTAATTTTAAAAATAAATATAATGAAAAACTTTATGAAATTGTTATTATGCATATGTCTTTAACCTTGACAGTACCTCATGAAGGAGTACTAAGTTAAAGTCTTATTCAATGTTTTAATTGGTAGGATAGACTTAGAATTAATAGTACTTGTCATTTTCCAGCAAATGAATTCAAAATAATACATATAAGGTGCTTAGTTATCAAGATTTGAAGGGATCTTTATTGTAAGTTAAAAACGTTATTACAGGCCAGTTTTTTTTTAGGAATCATTAAACATAATTAATGAATCAGTATTTGTTTCCCCTTTTTAAAAATTCATACATTTATAAAGGTTGTAGGAAGAAAGCAGACATGTTTCCTTTTAATGACCACTCTTATTTCTGCAGACTTCATTTTAGCTCAGGCTGTTTTTTGGTTATCTCAGTTCTTATATTCATAATCTAGGATTTGAATTGTTTTACCTTAAAATATAGTTTCTTTAAACTTAGACTTTATGTATTGCTTTCGATTCTCTCTAGGAAAAGCAATTAAGGACAGTATAATTTTTGCTTACATTCCTATGATATATTTTCCTTATTTTTTCCTTTAGCATCATTCGTGAGTACCCAAATTCTGGGCTACAGTTGCTTGGTGGAATCTTAGCAGATGAGATGGGTCTTGGAAAGACAGTGGAGGTGTTGGCTCTAATTCTGACACATACTCGACAAGATGTCAAACAAGATGCTCTCACTCTTCCTGAGGTAGGAGGCATACTGTAGGGCTTAGAAAAGCAGGGGCCGTATGTTCTCAAAAAGCATCATATGTTGAACATTTACTTGGCACTTAAGTCATCACTTTCTGTTCACTCTGTGGCTAATGATTTGTATTAGTGGTTAGTTAACTTCAAGTGGGCACAGAGAATGGAATGTTTGTGACCCAGTAGGTTTTTTTTTCCATTAATTATGTTGTCAACTAGGAAAGGGATATGCAGTCACTTACCAAGCTTCCTTCTAGTTGGCAGAGAAATTCCTTTACGAAATTACTCTTGACTTTTCACATGTTCTGTCACTACTAGTCTCCATATTGCCACTAAATATTTTTAAGAGCTATTTTAAAAAATTTTACAAATCTCAGATGTAGAAATCTTAGAACCTAATAATTAGAACTTAAAGAATTAAGTAGCTTAGTAAATAGGTTGCTAAATGAAATAGGCTCGAAGTCCTTGTACCAAAGTATGTAATGGTGTTTAAAAATATAAATATTAGAGTTTTTTTTTAAAAATCTACTGAGGCAAATATAATGTATGGCTCATATTTTCCAGTGATGAAATCTGAAATCAGCACAGTAAATCTTGCTGAAAAGAGGTTATTAGTTAAGGGTATAGCTGTAATTAATTACTTCTCAGACCCACCAGGCTCACAGCCTTAGCAATAATGTTATCTCTTTCAATAGCGGCTAGTTTTCAGAAATTCATCTTCCAAATTTGAGTAGGGAATAGAAAAAAATACTTTATGGAGGGTAGAAAAATGACTTGAAATAAACTCAGAGATAAAAAATGAGGAAACTGGGCACAGTGGCTCACACCTGTAATTCCAGCACTTTGGGAGGCATTGCTTGAGGATCACTTGAAGCCGGGAGTTCAAGACCAGTCTGAATAATATCAAGATCCTGTCTCTACAAATTAAAAAAGAAAAAAACTGGGTGTAGTACACACTGTAATCCTAACTACTCGGGAGACTGAGGCAGGAGGATTGCTTTAACCCACTGTAATTGTGCCTCTGCCGTCTACCTTCTAGCCTGGGCAACAAAGTGAGAGACTGTTCCTTCCTTCCTTCCTTCCTTCCTTCCTTCCTTCCTTCCTTCCTTCCTTCCTTCCTTCCTTCCTCCCTCCCTCCCTCCCTTCCTCCCTTCCTCCCTCTCTTCCTCCCTTCCTCCCTTCCTTCCTTCCGTCTTATTCTGTCTCTCTGTTTCCCAAGCTTGGGAACAGTGGCATGATCACGACTCATGGCAGCCTTGACCTCCAGTGCTCAGACCCAGGTGATCCTGCATTTCAGCATCCTAACTAGCTGGGACTACAGGTGGGCACCACCACACCTGGCTAATTTTTTTTTTTTAAAAGATGTTGTTTTGCTAGTTGCACAGGCTTGATCTCGAACTCTTAGGTTCAAGCAGTCTGCCTACATTGGCCTCCCAAAGTACTAGGATTATAGGCATGTGCCACCACTTCCGACCAGAGAGCCCATTTTTTTTTTTTTTTTTTTTTTTGAGTTGGAGTCTCACTCTGTCACCCAGACTGGAGTGCAGTGGCCGCTCCCGGCCACCGCAGCCTCGACCTGCTGGGCTCCGGCGATCCTTCCGCCTCAGCCTTCCAAGTAGCCGGAATTACAGGCATGCGCTACCACGCCCGGCTGATTTTTTGATTTATTGTAGAGATGAGGTCTCGCTGCCTAGGCGGGTCTCGAAACCACGGGCTCAGGCAATCCACTCACCTCAGCCTCCCAAAGGCGCGGGATTACAGGCTGAGCCACCGAGCCCGGCTCAAGAGAGCCCATTTTTATTTATTTTTTATTTTTTTATTTTTTATTTTTTAATTTTTTTTTGAGTTGGAGTCTCACTCAGTCGTCCAGTCTGGAGTGCAGTGGCCGCTCCCGGCCACCGCAGCCTCGACCTGCTGGGCTCCCGCGATCCTTCCGAGTAGTCGGAATTACAGGCGCGCGCTACCACGTCCGGCTGATTTTTTGATTTATTGTAGAGATGAGGACTCGCTGCCCAGGCGGGTCTCAAATCCGTGGGCTCAGGCAGTCCACTCACCTCAGCCTCCCAAAGGCGCGGGATTACAGGCTGAGCCACCGAGCCCGGCTGAGCCCATTTTTATAAAGAAAAAAGAAATAAAGTATGTATGAGGGGGAAACCTCAAAAAACCAGAATTATCTTTTGTAGGGCGGACCCCTTGTGTAATACACTCGGAATTTGTTCCTTCAGATCAAACAGTCTGAGCCAAAGTTTTATCTGGAAGTTTTGAGAAGGTTGTGTCACAATTTGCAGAAGAAACGTCCTGAGTTGTGGCAAGCAGGTGACTGGTTCTTCCACCATAACAATGTACCTACCAACACCACACTGAATGTTTATCAGATTTTGACCAAAAATGACATGACCCCAGTGTTCCATCCTCCCTGTTGATCTAATCTCACTCCGAGCAACTTTTTTTTGTTTTCCTGGATGAAAATGTCCTCAAAGGAAAATGATTGCTGATGTAGAAGAGGTGAAACAAAAATGGCAAAAGCACTAAAAGGCATCAATATCGACAAGTTCAAAACTGTTTTAAGTAGTGAAAAAAAAGTGTCTCAATAGGTGTAGTGTATCAAACAGAGAGTACTTTATTGGTCACTGAAGTTTAAACCTGTAGGAATAAATACACAATTTTTTATAAATTTTGATTTTTGGGATCCCCCTTGTATGTATTTATAGCATATTTGGCCTTTTGTAATTTTTTGCAACTGTTAATGTGTTTCCTTATTAGAAGGAGACTTAATTTTAATAAGCAATTCTGGATACTGAAAACAAAACACTATGTGATTACTGAATGTTGTTTGTATCAGGGAAAAGTGGTAAATTACTTTATTCCATCACATTCTTTGGGAGGAAAAATAAAAGAGACAGACATCCAGAATATGGAATTTGAGCCAAAAGAAAAAGTTCAATGTCCCCGTAAGTATGACATCTCTTAAAGAAAATACCTTTTTACAGTGATCTTTATTATATTTCTTGCAATCCTTGGAGATATCTTTTTGGTATGAGTAATTGTTTTTATCATTCCATATGATCTGTAAAAATAGATTCAATTGCAAGTCATAATATTTTAACAAAAATAAAGATTTATTCATTTGCTTGACTTGGTCCAAATAGTTCTTACTGAGTCTGTTATATTTAAATTTCTTTAGCTTACAGTTTAAACCAGGCTTTATTTGTCACTAAATGAATGTTTACCTTACTAATGATAGCATATACTTAGATAATTGTAAGAGGTTTTAAAATATAATTGTAATGATTGTTGTTTTTTAAGATTAACAATTTAGCATAAATAATTCTTAAGTTATTTCTGTTATGGTCATGTTTTTTAATGTGTTGAGGTAAATTTGTATTACATGTTCTTCAAAATGGCACTATACTGCAAGAAATCTTTGATTTTTTTTTATAATTCAGTCCTCAGTACAGATTAAGATTAACCAAGTTTTATTCTTTTCATTTTAATTATTTTGACTGAGTTAGCTTATTTTATATTTAGCTACACGTGTGATGATCCTGACAGCTGTGAAAGAAATGAATGGGAAAAAAGGAGTTTCCATCCTTTCCATCTATAAGTATGTCAGTTCTATATATAGATACGATGTTCAACGGAACAGGAGTCTTTTGAAACGGATGCTGAAATGTTTAATTTTCGAAGGCCTTGTGAAACAGATCAAAGGCCATGGTTTTTCTGGAACGTTTACACTGGGAAAAAATTACAAGGAAGAGGATATATGGGATAAAACAAAAAAGCAGGTAACACAGCTTAAGTTAAGCACTGTTAAGTACATATATGTGATACCTTAAAGAATAAGTTGACAGATTCCACTCTGATACTGAAGCTGTTATAGTTATAAGATAAACAAACCAATTAGGAAAACACATATGGCCATGACTTATGTTTTCTACTTTGTGAATATATGCTCCATGCATATAAAAACTTTATTTTGGTTACCATTAAACCCAGAGAGTAATGCTAGGCACATAACAAGTGCTCAATTAGTATTTATTGAGTGAATTATAAAATTAGTAGTCTAAACATACTATAGAGTTTAAAGTGTTTTCTCTATTCTTATCATACTGCTGGCAGCAGTTAAAAAGTTTGTTCAGATTTTTTAAATATTAATAATACCTGAAGTTTACATAGTACTCAATATATATTTAAAGTCTTTTGTATAAATTCTCATTTTCCCCATATTATTATCTTGTAAAAATTTTTGCTTTTTGTTAGAAAACTGCTTCTCTTGGGCCACTGATTTCAATTTGCCTTTAGGAAAATAGTTACAATATTTGCAAACATAAGTCAAGAAAAGACTAATGACAGTGACAATAAGTCAAAAGGTGGAGCTACCAGCTTGGCCACTGAAAAAAACAACAGGCAGAAAGGGAGTCTCCAGTCTTAACCACAGGCAGTGTAGAAAACTTCAGTGAACTTCTGTGCTATTAGTAATTCTGCTGCTGCCAAAACCCAAAAATTTCCTTCAGTTAAAGCCATTGATTCCATGTTAAGTGTTCAGCCTCAGCTCTGATATCACTTGGTGAAAGCTGTCCCTATCGCCTACCTACCCATCACACTCCCACTATATATGTACCCCTGCTAGGCATTCCCATGGCATTATTTTATTTTTACTTTCTTAATTTTCCAGTAGTCCCCTTTGAGACCAGGGTTCAAATATTGTTCATATTTGTGTCCTTAGCATCTAACACAACTACTGGTACAGAATTGGTGTTTAATAAATAATTGCAAGAAAGGGCACAAGTAGACAGAAAAAAGAAAGGACTATATTTGCTAATTGCAGTAACCTGTAGAAATGTTTTGCTTTCTTTGGATGCTGTATTTTAGTACTTGGTATTTTTGTAATTGCCCTACTTTGTAGTACTTTAAGGAACTAATCTTTTTAATTTAGGCATACTATACAAAAAAATAAATTAATAACAAAATGTCATTAGCTCTCTTTAACTTTCTAATCTTTAATTTCTCCAAATCTTGCATGTGCAGTTGTAGAGCATTCCTTTTGTTTTAGGATCTGTAAACTACCGTCAGGGTTCTTAAAAGGACAGATTGGGAGCCACACCAGGAGTGGCTCTCCTCAGGGAAAAGGTAAAGGCTATCTACTGAATTTTTATGTAAAGTACTTACTTAAAGTCAGGAGTTTAATTTTAGAAATGTAACTGTGATGAAATAAACTAAGTATTATTTTTTTCATAGGCAGTAGGGAGTCCAAGGAAAATTCAGAAAGAATCTAGAAAATCAGGGAACAAGGATACAGATTCTGAATACTTGCCATCAAACACCTCTGATGATGATGATCCTTACTATTATTATTATAAGGCTAGGAGAAATCGTAGTAAATTGAAGAAAAAGCCTGTTTTATCCACAAAAAAAGGAAAAAGTCAACCTAACATCAATCCTGATTTGCAAGGTCACTGTCCAGCTACCAGTGACTGTGGAATTACTGATGTTACTGTGTCTGAAAGTACATGTGTCTCTGAATTCAAGCAAGAACTTGACCCAAAGGACTATCCTGAATCTCTAAACCCTGCTGGTAGTGATGTGCCACATTCTGACACTCTGAGTCCTTATAACACTTCTGATTATCGTTTTGAGTGCATATGTGGTGAACTTGACCAGATGGACTGTAAGCCTCGTGTTCAGTGCCTCAACTGTCACCTGTGGCAACACGCAAAATGTGTGAATTATGAAGAGGAAAATCTGAAGATTAAGCCTTTTTACTGCCCTCATTGCCTTGTTGCAATGGAACCAGTATCAACAAGAGCAACTCTAATCATCTCTCCAAGTTCCATCTGTCACCAGTGGGTAGATGAGATCAATAGGCATGTAAGGTCGTCATCTCTTCGAGTGTTGGTAAGGCCACTTGGGACTAAAGAGAGAGAGGAAAATATAAATTCTTGCTTTTTCATGATAGTTTTGAAATCTTTGTTACTTTGTTGTTTATCCCCCAAATTAGCTTAATGATATAATAGTAATATGAAATCAGAGTTTGAAAAGAAATTGAGACAAAGAAATATGAGTTTATCTTTTATGACATCAGAATTTCACAAGTTTAAGTATTTAAGTGTAAAGATGTGAGTGCTTTTTTAAAAATGATTGATCATTTAAGTGAAGAAGTCTTGGTGTAAGCATTTATGCTATCAGAGAGAAATTTAATCCAGTGCAGCTTGTGTAATAGTAGCTACTTGTCAGATCTGCTGCCTCTTAGCTCTTGAATCTACCTCAAGCCTGGAAAATAAGAATTTACTGATTCATCAGATATTTATTGAGCACCAGTCTTGTGCCAGGAACTATACTAAGTTCTGAAAATAACATCCAGTCCCAAACTTGTGAAGAGTAGATGATTTCATATAGTGCTGGTACATGGTAAGTGGCCATTGTGTCATTTTGTGTACTAATGTTAGTATTCTTCACTACCTTTGTTCTTCCTTCTTTCCATGCAAATATTACTGAAGGTTTTCTATATTTAATCTACTTTCATAGGCTTAGAGAATACAGTAATAATTAAAACATTTTTGCTGTTGAGGAGCTCTTTTTGCCTTCTGTGGGAAGATAAACCTTAGTTTGAGTCTTAGCTCCATCAGTTTTGAGCAAGTGACTTTATATTTCTTTTATGTGGGATAGGAATATTAACTGCTGGCAGAATTGTTGAAGTTTGGAGATAATGCTTAGCACAATGTGAAACATGAAACACATTTTGTGAGGATTACTCTTACTGTTCTATTTTTTCATACTCTTGTGTTTTCACACATGCTGTTGATTCCGTCTACCTACCTATATACAGTCTTTTTCCCCTTTTCTTCACCTATGAGAACTCCTGTGTGTTCTTCAAGATATACCTCAAATTGTAACTCCTCTGAATTCACCCTCTCCACCACAGAATTGATCTTGTCACTGTGATCCTACCACATTTACTTCTGTTACACTTCCTTTCACATTGTTTCTTCATCTTCTGTACTAAAACCTGTCTTTCTCTAAACAGGTATGGGATCTGTTTCATAGCATGTGTGGTCCTAAGCAAATAGAAAGGGCTCAGCAAGATATAAATGAATAACTATTTCATTTGTTTTTGATGAACCCTTCTACAATAATATGTTCTGATTATTTTTTAGGTTTATCAAGGAGTGAAGAAAGATGGCTTTTTACAGCCTCATTTTTTGGCAGAACAGGATATAGTTATCATTACCTATGATGTCCTTCGCTCAGAACTAAACTATGTTGATATTCCACATAGCAATAGTGAGGATGGGCGTCGTCTACGGAATCAGAAGCGCTATATGGCTATTCCCAGCCCCCTGGTAGCTGTGGAGTGGTGGAGGATCTGCCTTGATGAAGCTCAGATGGTTGAATGCCCTGCAGTAAAAGTGAGTATTTCTGCAAAATTTTTTGAGGGCTGAGGAAGAAAGGGCAAAGGAATTAGGGGAACTTGAATAGTTGAGTAGTTTAAACATAGTTAACACATAGTACTGATATTGGACAAAAGTTTACTATTAAACACTAGATATGCTTTTCTGTTGTGCTATGAGCTACTTACTCGGGAATTATTTGATACTCTGGATTACTGCTTTATACGCAATGCTTATATACATTTTGATATCAGTGTAACTATGATACAGATCAAAGTAAACTATGTTTAGAAACTTTTATAAGCATTTCTGCTAACTGGAAAGTTCATCATGTAGGCTCTGATAGCTTTAAGACATAGTTGACTTCGGCAATTTTCCTCATCAGAGAGACCAAATGGTAACAGAAAATGCTACTTTAGAAGATAGAATTTGATTTAGCTGTTGCTTGTCATATGTCTTTATTCTGTCTTCTTTGACCAGGCTATATGTAACTTGAACTGAATTTATGAATCATGTATTTGCATATCTGGAGGATGGAGTAGTATAGGGGATGTATCAGTTATTCAGGGAGCTTTCTCATTCTATGTATGCTTGAACTGCTCCTCCATTTCAAGGGGATGCATGGCGGCCTCCCACTAATGACAATTGCTATACTAGAAGTTGGCCCATTGAATATGATATTCAGCATTGAGTGTGATTACTGTTCAATAAAAGCAGGTGAAACTCACCAGAAGTGTAGGTTGTTTTCATAAGTTCACTTGACTCCTGTGTTGTTCTTTTGTCTTTTATTTCATATTTTTCTCTCATCAGGCTGCAGAAATGGCCCAGCGTTTGAGTGGGATTAATCGGTGGTGCATCAGTGGCACTCCGGTGCAGAGAGGATTGGAAGGTAATATCATGGCTTCCTCACACATTGCATGTTTTGAAAACCTTCATTTCTCTTTGTTGAAATACTATGTAAATGATGACACATGTATTTATACTCCTCATAGTTTTAATCATTTACCTTGTTAAATGGAATTTGGGTAATTTTTCTGTTTCTATATATGAGGACAGATATGTGGTGAAAGGTCCCATTGTCTTAAGCCGAACAATTGTTTTACCTGCCTAAACATTGTAGATACAGGTCTGGATTAAAATCAGAGTTCCAAAGTGAACAGAAGACAGAAAGAATCTGACCAAAAAGAGAAAAGTTGGGGAGAAAAAGGGAATTAATTTCAGTTGTCTGTGTCTAGAAAAATAGGGACCATGATTTTTATTGTCTGGATCCATAAATAGTGGGACTGTAATTTTGCTAATTGTAAATGTTATAATAGTCACAGTATTAAAATGTCATAATGTCACACTATATGCATCTATCATTATTTCTTCATCTATTCCACTTCTGGGATACTTAAATTGTATCTAATCCTTTCCTCTCCTCTACATACACATTATGATGATGTTTCTACATTGATCTCATTCATTGTCCCTTCTTATGTAGAGTAGACACCGCATTTTTAAAACCATTATTCAAATGTAAGTATCCAAAACTAATGTAATATTGCCTTATATAATAAAGTTCCTGAAAAGCTGTTATTAAAATGTAGTTAAATTAGAAAATGTAAATATACTTCAAGTCCGATAGAAAATATTTACCTTTAAAACTTACCTTTCTGGGGAGGGCACATAACATCAATAAGGGTACCTGATCTCAAACCAGGTGACGTAAGGACCAAAGGGAGGCCCAAACTTTATCTGTACAATAACTGCTTGTATACCTAAATCTGAATTGTACCCCACATCTCTAAAATAAAATAAATAGATAAAATAAATTATCTTTCTGAAAATCCACGTTTTTTCAACAGGATAACTTATTCTGCTAAGACAAAAATGACATCAATTACAACAATGTTTTTGGTAATTATTTTGAGGGAAACAAGTTTTCTAGAAATATAAGTATGTGTTTGCATAACTTTAATGTTACATTAGAATACTTATTCGTAGAATAATACCAGACTCATTAAAAGACCAGATTTGGTGGTCTGCTTTCACCTTTGGAAACGGCCAAAATTGTAGATATTTAGGTACAATAATAGCTTATTCAGCTCAAAAGCTAGCTGGTAGGTACAGAAAAAAGGTAAATGGCTATCAGAGTTACTTTTTCAAGAATGTGAACAATACTTTCTCAGTTCCCTGGGTAGGTTTTTTTTAGGGATATAAGATGTTGGCAGGTATTTTGAACACTTGTCACCATTCAACAAATTCTTTAGTAACTTTTTAAGAACAGCTTTATTGAGCTGTTTGAGCTTTATTGTAGTGTAAATGACATACAAATAAGTTAAACATTTAAAATGTGAAGTATGAAAAGTTTTGACATAACGTGTATAGCTATGAATCTATTTCCACAATAAGGTAATAACCCCAAAAGTTTTTTCATGCTCCGAATCACCCTTCGAAGGTTGCTTTTGCAACCTTTCTAGAATTTTGTTTACCTTTCTCCCTTACTTCTATAACTCTTTGCTATCTTTTATGCTATGATTCTTGCAATGTATTTATGTTTTCTTCTAGTTAACACAGTGAGAATGTTAGCTTGCCCATGACTTACTATGTTGTATTTGGAAGTGGAAGTCTAATTTGTTTTCTTTTTGTGCTAAACCAGAGTTTCTCAACTTTGGCCTTGTTGACATTTTGAGCCAGTTAATTATTTTTTATTAGGTGCTAGCCTATGTGTTTTAGGATATTTAGCTTTTACTTGCCAGGTGTTGGTAGTACTTCTGCAGTTCTGATAACCCACAAATGTCTCTAGACATTTCCAGATGTCCCCTGTAAAGCCAAATTGCACCCCTCCACCTCAGGTTAGAATCATTGTGCTCAACTGATAGAGATATATCAGATTTGCTTATTTATTATTTAGCAGTAACCCAGAGATCTTGTAAATTTCACATTGACATATATTAAACAAGGAAATGAGGCTAGGATATTTTCATTCCTTAATTTGCCACGCCTTTAGATGTGTCTATAGGCAGCCTGAAATAATGTCATCTACTTGGAAAGTCAGATAGGCAAGAATGCTGCCCATTCCTTTCACCCCACACACCCCATGCCTATATAATGTATTTGTTTGTATAACATACAAAGCATTCCTAGGCTCACATCCTGGCTTATTAGTTGTATGTTCATAAACAAATTACTTAAATATTCATGGCTTTATTTTTCTTATTTGTGAAATATAGTGTTTTAAAGATTAATTGTAATAAAGTATGCAAAGGATTTAGCATATTACCTAGCATATATTAAAAATACAGTAAATGATAGCTACTTCCACCTCTGCTTTATTTTATTTTCCATTTTTGTAGCCATTTATTTATTTTAGTTTTTTTGAAAGTTAACTTTTAATAAGTACTTTTGAATGCATTTATTTAATGTATTATTGTTGTTTTTGTTTTATTTGTTTGTGAGATATTGTGATATCTTAGTCTCTTTTCTACTGCGATAACAGAATACCACAGATTTGGTTATTTATAAAGAAAGGAAGTTTTTTTAGCTCCCAGTTCCAGAGTCTGGGAAGTTCAAGAGCATGGCACTGGCGTCTGGCAAGGGACATCCCATGGTGGGAGGTAGAACTGAACACATGACAGAGAGAAGCACCAGGGGCTGAACTCATATAAAAACTAACTCAAGGCCCGGCTCACTGGCTCAGCCTGTAATCCCGCACTTTGGGAGGCCGAGGTGAGTGAATTGCCTGAGCCCGTGAGTTCGAACCTGCTTGGGCAACTTGGCGAGACCGCATCTCTACAATAAATCAAAAAATTAGCCGGGCCTGGTAGTGCATGCCTGTAGTTCCAGCTACTTGGAAGGCTGAGGCAAAAGGATCACCCGGGGCCTAGCAGGTCTAGGCTGCGGTGGCCGGGAGCAGCCACTGCACTCCAGTTCGGGCGACAGAGTGAGACTCCAACTCAAAAAAAAATACCTAAAAGTAGCTAGCCTGCTCCTGCAGTAATAACATTAATCCATTCATGAGAGCTCCACCTTCATGACCCAGTCACATCTTATTATGTCCCACCTTCCAACATTGTTACACTGGAGATTAAGTTTCCAACACATGAACTTTTGGAGGACACATTCAAACCATAGCAAACAATGAGCAAAAATAGATAAGGTCCCTGATATATTGAGATTACAGCTTAGAAGGGAAGATATATTTATTAAATTCTTTAGAAGATATATTAAATTACAATCAAGATAACTTTCACAAGTAAGTAAAATGGAAAATTCTAACTATGTCAGGTTTCGTAAAAAGGGTAACTGGTTCTGTGACATCACACAGGGATGCAGAAGTGACCTTAAGCTGCAATCTGAAACATTGGCATGAGCTAGGAAAAAAAGGGAGGGAAGAATTTCTGGGGTTTTTTGTTGGGTTTTTTTTTTTGAGTTAGAGTCTCACTCTGTCGCCCAGACTTGAGTGCAGTGGCCGCTCCCGGCCGCCACAGCCTCGAATTGCTGGGCTCCGGCGATCCTTCTGCCTCAGCCTTCCAAGTAGCCGGAATTACAGGCATGCGCTACCACGCCCGGCTGATTTTTTGATTTATTATAGAGATGAGGTCTCGCTGCCCAGGTGGGTCTCGAACCTGTGGGCTCAGGCAATCCACTCACCTCAGCCTCCCAAAGGCGTGGGATTACAGGCTGAGCCCGGCAAGAATTTCTTATAGGTGAAAGAGATGCCTGTGCACACCTACCCCTCATAATCCCTGGAAACTGAGAGGCCGGAGAAAGAGGCTGACATATCTAGTTTCTCAGAAAGAAACATTTAGTAGAGACTTAGGAACAGAAGTCATGTCTATGTCTCAGGTGGAGGTACGACAAGATAGTGGTTCCCCATGCCATTTCCCCCCAGACCTAAGACTTGTATAATAGGAAAAGGGCGTACATAATTCAGAAAAGATGTGTGGGATAATTGAAGTATGATAAGGTAAAGGTGCTTTGACCTAAGAGCAGTATTTACAGTACGTGTTCTTATACAAGGAACAGTAAACTGGAACTCTTAAGGGCATTCCTGGAACAGGGGTTAATCAGAAGTCAACATGGCTGATTAGCATCCAAGATAAAGTTGCTTTAGCCTCCACACCCATAATCTTAATTTGGAGACAAAACCATATCCAGTCTTTTTTATATAATTGTTTATATATTTGAGTTCATTCTGTGTGCATAATTTTATATTCTGTTTTTTTCATTTAACATTATATCTTAAGCAGTTTTCCATAATTCATCACAAATAAATACAAGGAAAACTGCTTAGGATATGTTAAGCTGGGAAAAAATAGACTGCAAAATTGAGTGTGGCCAGTAAAGAGATATATAAGAAGTACCATGCTCTAAAGCTAACAAATACAAGGCATGCTAGATCAAAAAAGAAAAATAGTTCTATTTTATGGAGATGCTGTAAGTTTTTTATTTCTTGGTTTGAGTCATTCTTTGTATTATTGCTATGAGCATCATTGTGTGAGTAAATTTTATTCATATTTTTAATTATTGTCTTAGGCTTGCTTTCCCGAAGTGGAATTATTAGATCAAAAGGTATGAGGAATACTATATCAGAGAATAGTCTCCATATCATTTGTGTGACTAGAAATCTTGTTTTCCTGACCCAGCAAGTCTTGTATCTGTAGTTTCAGTGCATGGTATTGCTTGTACAGAAGGGCCCCCCAAAAAACCCAGAATTTGTTTATAAAAAATTGTATATTCATTCTTGCACATTTAAACGACAGTCACCTTCAAAGTACTCTCCATTTGATGCAGTGCACCTGTCAAGACTCTTTTTCCACTGCTTAAAACAATTTTTGAACTAGTCAATTTTGATGCCTTTTAGTGCTTCTGCAATTTTTGGGTCACTTCTTCCACATTGGCAAAATCTTTCCCTTTGAGGACTTTTTTCATCCAGAAAAACAAAAAAGTTACTTAGGGTGAGATCAGGTGAATAGGGAGTGTGTGACATTGCGGTCGTGGCCATTTATGGTAAAAAACTGCTGAGCACTCAGCATGGTGTGGACAGGTGTGCTGTCGTGGTGGAAGAACCAGTCACCTGTTTGCCACAATTTGTGATATTTCTTTCACAAATAGTGACACAACCTTCTCAAAACTTTCAGATAAAAATTTTGGTTGACCATTTGATCCAGAGGAACAAATCCCGAATGAACTACAAGGGGCCCACTCTCCAAAAGATAATTCTATTGGGGGGGAATGCCCCTCATATATATCTTATAGAGTACACTTGGTTGAGTAGTTTTTTGGTTTTATATCTGACAGTAGTTTCATACTTTTGGATTAAGTATAAGCTTTGTATAATGGTTCTATAAACTTAACGTGTTAGCACCTCACACAAAATCTAGAGCAAAATAAATACTCAATAAATGCAAACTGAATTGGAATTTAATTTCAGATCGAAGAGCCTGTAAAATCTGCATTTTAATTCATGAACAGTACAGTGTGTTTTTAATGTTTGTAAAGTAATTTTTCAAAATAGTTGTGATAAAATACAGAAACAATATTTTCAATGTGCTTTTTTTCTTTTCAGATCTTTTTGGGTTAGTGGTCTTTCTTGGTATTGAACCATACTGTGTCAGACACTGGTGGGTTCGACTTCTCTATCGCCCTTACTGCAAGAAGAATACTCAGCATCTCTACAGTTTTATTGCCAAGATAATGTGGAGATCTGCAAAGAAAGATGTGATCGACCAAGTCAGTATGATAGGTTTTTATTGGCTTAAGGGTATTATAAGAAAAAAGAAACAATTGGGATATGAAGATTAATTTTCGTGTAAAATCTATTTTTTCCTTCTTCTTTGCAGATCCAGATACCACCGCAGACTGAAGAAATCCACTGGCTTCACTTTTCTCCAGTGGAAAGGCATTTCTATCATCGCCAGCATGAGGTGTGCTGTCAGGATGCAGTAGTAAAACTCAGGAAGATTTCTGACTGGGCTCTGAAGCTCAGCAGCCTGGACAGAAGAACTGTCACCTCTATCCTGTATCCATTGCTGAGGCTCAGGCAGGCCTGCTGCCACCCACAGGCTGTTCGTGGGGAGTTCTTGCCACTCCAAAAAAGGTTTTGTTATTGACTTCCTTATACTGAAATTGATAGCGTTATAATCATAAGCACTGTTTAAGCAATTAGCTTTCTGACCTGTGATTTCATTCAAAGACTTGTAACTGAGTCGTCAGTTGTTTTTAAAGGTGTAGTGGAAGCTGGGCTCGGTGGCTCAGCCTGTAATCCCACGCCTTTGGGAGGCTGAGGTGAGTGGATTGCCTGAGCCCGCGGGTTTGAGACCCGCCTGGGCAGCGAGACCTCATCTCTACAATAAATAAAAAAAAATCAGCCAGGCGTGGTAGCACGTGCCTGTAATTCCGGCTACTCGGAAGGCTGAGGCGGAAGGATCACCGGAGCCCAGCAGGTCGAGGCTGCGGTGGCCAGAAGCGGCCACTGCACTCCAGTCTGGGCGACAGAGTGAGACTCCAACTCAAAAAAAATAAAAAAATAAAGGTGTAGTGGTTTTCCTTTGGTATGGAACCTCATTTGTGAAAGAGGATCTCATCATCAAAATTATTTTCATGGTTTTGAATGTTTCCTTTAAAATTAGGATTTTTTTAAAATTTTTCTAGGGTTTTTATTTGAGCTGTATTCCAGATAAGAAGGACTTTTGCTCTTATTGTGTTTCTTGTTCTTTCATCAGGGAATTAGATTGCCATTAGATATTTTATTTTTAGTTTTGCGAACGATATCTTTTTCCTTCTGAAAACATTAAGGAATTTGTTTCATAATACTCTATTGTCCCGGAAATTTTTTTGTGAATCAGACTGTGGCTCAGAACTGATGTATTTTTTAGCAGCTGGTATTAGGAAGAAACCATTTTGGGGGGTCCAAGTGATAGAAAGGGATTAGATTTTGTTCTTTTCTTTAATCAGATTACAGATAAATAAGGGAAATGACAAAAATTACAGATTTCTGAAATACAAAGCAAACAGTAACTTTTATAAGAGATACATACAAATTGGATAACTAGACTATGGAGCAGTTTGCATATGAAAAGGTTATGGTTAGAATCTGGTGGAAATGAAATTTGATCTGATCTTTGGAAGGTTTTCTTTTTTTAGTCAATAAAAAAAAGTATTCAGGTTCAAAGAGGTTTTTTAATTAAGTTGTAATGCTAGGACTCAGACTTGGTCTTACATTCTAACATTAGTTGTATTTTAAATATATCATGTTGTCCTTTGTATTTGAGCAAGATTTTCCTAATTCCATTCCCCTTTGACTGAAATGGGAAAAACTTAAAGATTAATTTGGTTAGATAGAAGTAATTAAGTTGGAAGCAATAATAGTAAAAATGAAGGTAAAGAAAAAAATGCTGAAGATATCTCAAAGGCTCTAGAAGAATCTCATACTCTTGATCATGTGTGATGTAAGACTCTCACTAAAATAACACTGAGGATTTCTTTCTGGTTTTGAGTTAGTCTACCTTTCCTTTTAGTACCATGACAATGGAAGAGCTACTGACATCTTTGCAGAAGAAATGTGGAACTGAATGTGAAGAAGCACATCGGCAGCTAGTTTGTGCTCTCAATGGCTTAGCAGGCATTCACATCATTAAAGGTAGAAGGTGATTGCTTTGTTATCGCTGATTCTTTCAAATAGTTCCTAAGAAGGTTGATGTTAGCAGGAATCAAAATTCCCCAAAAAAGACTCTTGCATACTATTTTTTGTAATTTAATTAAGTTCGACTTAATAGAGAGCAGTGACACAGAATATTTTAAAAACTTTGAAAGTTTACATATGCTTTGACCAAACATTTCCATTTTTAAAAGTTCTTTTTTAAGGAAATGAGGATATGAACAAAGATTCATCTGTAAGTTGTTAGTCTTTAGTATTGAAAAAGTGTAAACACAAAAATGTCCAGAAATAAAAAAATTGGTTAAAATTTGACACATTCAAGGAAGTATTCCTCATTGATTTAAAAATAATATTGTTTGTAAGTTCATATTTGTGTGCCAGGAGTGATTTAGATGACCAAGATGATACAGTATATAATGTAAAACTCTGATTTTGTAAACCATAACTTTTTATAGAGAGTGACAGACATACACAATATGTGTAAAGCTTCGGTGTTATATATTATGCACAAAATTAAAGCAAGTTAGAAAGAGAAAATATAACCTATATTCTGTAGGTGCAAGAGTAAAAATTAAACCTGTCAAATAGAAACATTAAAAACATAACTTCTGGAGATCAAAATTTCAGTGTAGCAAATACACTGAGTAAATAGAAGATTAGACATTGGAGAAGAAAAAAATCAGTAAAGCTGAAGTACAGAATAGCAATAGAAACTCTCCAACATGAAAAACAAAGAATGAAGACTGGAAAATTTGAAAAGAGCATCAGTGAGGATATAGATAACTTCACATGGTCTAATGTATTGGAGTCCTTGAAGAAGACATATATTGTGGGTTTTATAACATGTAAATGTTAAGTGTACAAAAACAATGGTACAAAGCCTGTGGAAGGGAGATATATAATGTTGTAAGATTGTTATATTGTATATGAAGTGGTGTAATGTTACATGAAGGTAGACTGACAAAACAAAGATAGGATTAATAAAATATCTTCAATCAAAAAGAAAACCAAGCAGCAAAAAAGCAAAAGGGAAACAAAGAGCAGATGAGATGGTTAGAAAACAGATAGCAAGGTGGTACATTTAAACACAAGCATATTAGTGATCACATTAAATGTAATTAATAGTCTAAATATCCCAATTAAAAGGCATGGATTGTCAGACTGGATTTTAAAAAGCAGTATCCAACAATATGCTGTCTATAAGAAACCCACTTTATATTTAAAAATACATATGTAAAAAGTTAAAAAAGATATACCCTGTTAACACTAATCAAAAGAAAACTGAAGTCACTGTATTACTATCAGGTAAATAGATTTCTTTTTCTTTTTGATTTGGGATCTCACTTTCCATACTAGAGAATACAGTAACACTGATCACAGTTTACCACAGCCTCAATTTCCTGGGCTCAGGTGATCTTTGTGCCTCAGCCTCCTGAATAGCTAGGATTATTAGAGGTGCATACCACCACACTCAGCTTTTTTTTTCGAGAGACTAGGTCTCTGTATTTTGCCTAGACTGATCTTGAACTCCTGGGCTCAAACAGTCTTTGCTTTGGCCTCCCAAAGTGCTAGAATTACAGGTGTGAGCCACTGCGCCCTGCCCCAATTTCATATAACTACTACATACTAACCAACTGTACCACAGGAGCTTCTGAAGTAGATTCCAGAACAAAGAGTGTTATGTCATCCCTAAAGAAAAAAAAACCCTAAATATTTATGGATCTAAGACTAGAGCTTCAAAACAAATAATAAAAACCGATAGAACTGTAATGAGACACGGACAAATTCTTAATTGTAGTTGGAGATTTCAACATCCTTCTCAATTATTTATAGAACAAGTGAGCAGAAAATAAGTAAGGACATAGGCAACTTAAGCACCACTGTTAACAAATTGACCTAATCAACATATTTTCAACACTTTACCCATCCAGAGAGGAATACACATTCTTTCCAAGTGCAAATGAAATGTTTACCAAATTCTGGATCATAAGTCGGTAAATTTAAAAGAATTCAGGTCTTACAAAGTATGTTCTATCTCCCTAGTAGAATTAAATTTGATATCAGTAACAGAAAGATAATTGGAAAGTCCCTAGATATTTGGAAATTAAATAACACATTTCTAAATAACCCACGAGTTAAAGAATAAATCAAAAGGGAAGCTAGGAAATATTTTGAAGTTAGTGAACATGAAACATCAACATTTATTGGAGACCACACCTGTAATTCCAGCACTTTGGGAGCCAGAGGTGGGCAGATTACTTGAGCTCAGGAGTTTGAGACCAGCCAGGGCAACATAGCGAGACCTACAAAAAATTAGCCTGGCTTGGTGGCACGCACCATTAGTCCCAACTGCTTGGGAGGCTGAGGCAGGAGGATCACTCAACCCAGGAGAACAAGGCTGTGGTAAGTCTTGATCATGTCACTGCACTCCAACCTGGGTGACAGAGCAAGATCCTGACTCAAAAAAAAAAGTGGGGTGTAGCAGATCATCATTTAATTTCCAATTAAAAGGAAATGTATAGTACTAAACATTCATTAGGAAAGAAAAAAGTTTCTAATCAGATACTTCATTTGATACCTTAAGACATTTTTTAAAAAGAGCAAGTGAAGTATAAAGAAATCAATTTCCCAGAGAAATTTGTGCTTTTTGTAGAATGTAAAGAGATGTTCTAAGCCTCTTTGAGTAGCTTGTCTTTAGTTGTTAACTCTTTAACATAAGAGAACCAGAACTACAAAGTGTCTCTTTTTGTCGTACTTTCTTGGGTAGAGTTAGAAGGACGCTCAGAAACTGAGTATAAATAGCTCTAGACAGAACTGAAAAGATTTGCTTTATTTGCCACAGTTGTATATTTAAGATTTCAGAACCTCAGTGTCTTTATCAATAAACATAGATAATACCATGAGCTTTATCTCCTTCAACTTGTTCTTTTTGCAAAGTGTGAAAGCACATTAAAAACTATAAAAACATCATGTTATTGATTATGGTAATGTAAAAGTAACCTCAGATTCTTACTAGTTTCAACCAGCTCACAATATAAATTTTATTATCAATAACTAATAATACTAAAGGGCATACCAGTATATATTTCTGATAAATTGTTCAACTGTAGCATATTTAACTGTGAATAAATCTTCCTCCTCCTAGGGCATTCCCTAGAGAGTTCTCAATTTAGCTAGCTGTGTTTGCAAGTTTGCATTTTCTCTAGCAATTTGTAATCATCTCCATCATCATTGTCATTTGAATTGCTAAGCGTGCCCTGTGCCTATGTGATATTCTAGGCATCGATCTAAAATCTAAAATGATCTGTGCTTTACAATTTATAGTGGAAGACTAAACAAGGTAGCTCCTTATTAGAATTAAAACAAAAAACAAAAAAACTTTTCTTTACATCAACTTGATGTAGGCAGAATTAGGGGAAAATGTGTCATATCTAAGTTTCTCACAATGCCAAATTAATTGAATGAAATAATAGTGATTAAAAACTGCAGACAACTTGACTATCACAGATAAGAAATATGTGTTCTGCGGATTCGAGACCTGCCTGGGCAGGCGAGACCTCATCTCTACAATAAATCAAAAAATTAGCCGGGCATGGTAGTGCACACCTATAGTTCCAGCTACTTTACTTGGAAGACTGAGGCGGAAGGATTGCCGGAGCCCCAGCAGTTCGAGGCTGCGGTAGCTGGGAGCAGCCACTGCACTCCACTCTGGGCAACAGAGAGACTCTAACTCAAAAAAAAAGAAATATATGTTCTTGTCTTTGAAAATATATGAACGATGAATGTACTGTTTAAAATATTTTTAGGTCATTGAAGTCTAACATCATACCAGAGAATTAATTATCTTTATAGCTGCCCGATGATTGCAGTATTATCCTGATTTTACTTAGGAAACTGAGGTTCAGAAAAGCTTAGTTGCTTTCTCAAGATTATAGCTGATAAGTGACAGAATGTGCCCTGTATATTTTTATTTCAAATCGAATAATAATTATCTTTATAAACCTCAATATTGTGCTGTCTATAGTAGGTTGAAACTGACAGTCAAAAATTTCTGATATAGAGTATTACAGTACTTGAAGATTGTCACAATAATAAAAATTTCACTTTTTCATCTTGATTTTAAAGTTACATTCCTCATTATATTCTGTTATTCAGAAGCTTAGACAGTGAATGAATTTCCTCCCTTGGCTTTTTTTTTCTTGTCTCCCTTCTCCTTTTCAGATTTATTATTGCCTTCACCTGCTGTGAAGTTACATAGGATAAGAGGGCTGGGAAAAAAATCTTCTTCATCTGATCATTTCCCATCACTGCCTCACTCTAGCAGGGTTAGTGGACAGTTGGCTCCTGTGTGGCAAAACCCGACTATCACTTAACAGAAGCTACATCACTAGTCTTTTCAGATGATTTCCACTGCATTCCCTCTGTAGTTCCTTGTCTTGCTGTGGATGGAATTAAGCAAACTATTACTAATGTTAAGAGCAGTCCCTACCAGAAAGTCCATTCATAAAGGATATGCCCATTCTGAACTTAATTGTAACTTTTCACTTAATTGTAATGAATTTGCTGCCTTTAGTTTCCATAGCTTAACTTCATAGTGATATATTAAACAGTATTCTTTTTTATTGAGTTGGAGTCTCTGTCACCCAGGCGGGAGTGCAGTGGCATGTTCACAGCCACTGCAGCCTCGACCTGCTGGACTCAGGCGATCCTTCCACCTCGGCCTTCCAAGTAGTGAAACTACAGGCATGTGCTACCATGCCTGGCTAATTTTTTGTTTTATTATGGAGGTAAGGTCTCACCACATTGCCCAGGCTGGTCTCGAAATCCTGAGCTCAGGCAATCCTCTCGCCTCAGCCTCCCAAAGTGCTGGGATTGCAGGCTTGAGCCACCTTGCCCGGCCACAGTATTAATTTTTAAATGAATTTTTAAATTTAAAAGCCAGACAGTGAAGATTCTACTTTTGATATAAATTAAAACTAATGTCGAGGTCAAGAAATATTTGCTTATGTTTTATGCAAATAAATACATATGATATACAACATGTATGTAGTCTAAGCTCCTTATTAACTGGTATTAAGCACATTGTAATGTTACAACTTAAAATAGTGTGTTTTCTGCAGATTTTTGTAAGAAAAAAAAATTAGCTTGGCAGTATCAAAGCCAGTATAGTTTGTTTGCTTGGAAATGTTAGTGCCATCAAGTGGCTGAGAATGGGTATTTCCAAATTCGGCTTAAGCTTGTAAGTTACTGAATGTGCATATTTTGGCGTCTTCCTCAGAAAGCATGTTTAAAAAAAAAATTAAAAAGGTATTATAGTGAATAATTGATATTCAGTTGCTTTATATTATACTGTAGTCTCTATACCTCCTTTAAAAGGTATGGTAACTATAAATGAAGAATTGTTAAATGCATTGCTCTCTATAAATGATAGTACAAATGCTAATAGAATTCATGTCATTTGAAAAGCTTTAATCAAAACTCTTAACTAAAAAAGAGAATTCACTGAAGATAATTGAGTGCTACTTTACCTAAAAAATATAGTTGTGATCAAAATATAGTTGTATTTTTACAGTAGACTTTTTAGATAATAGACAACCAGATGACATTGGGAGCTATGTATGTGACTTTCTTATGCTTTAAATACATTTTAATTCTTTAGGTGAGTATGCCTTGGCAGCAGAACTATACAGAGAAGTGCTGCGCTCATCTGAGGAACACAAAGAAAAGCTCAAAACTGATTCACTTCAAGTAAGTATAAACTAAACACTTTCAAGTATGTTTTCTTTTTTTTACAAAGTAATTTTTCTGAATGTTTAAGAGGTTAAAGGGTAACGAACAGATTGTCGTATTCACTGAGGATGCAACTTGGGATTCAGTCCTTTCAATGAGCACTCAAGGTAATTTGTATGCACACTAAAGTTTGAGAATCACTACTACTCAGGCCACTTGCTTTTGAGTCACTGTAACACCACTGACTGGTAAAGATGGCTCACTGAATGTCTTGCTCTGGCCAGATTAACCATCTTGTTCTATTGGGATAAAATGAGTAATGGGGTGAAGAGAGATCACAGTATTCTTCCCATTTTACCACCATGTCCAGAAAACAATAGAAGTCCTCTTCTACAAGTGCACATAGAGAAAACATGTTTCCACCACTTCAAGTTTCCTTAGTGTTATTTACACTTTTATCTAATTCATTAAATAGTGTAAATGGTTATTATTATCTATGAAGCCATGTTTAAAAGACCTAAGACATTTAAGGTAACTCTTCCAAGATTGACTCTACAAAGATTTGTACCATGACCAGCAAGATTTAGCCAAACAGAATGAACCTTTAAAGTCTTGAGTCACTGGCACCAAATTAGGTCTTCCCAGGACTTTGTCCTGATCATCCTTTTAGCCCTTAGCTATTTTCCTAAGTAAAGTGTCAAGTTAACAGTCAGAAATCACTTTCACTTTTTTTCTTCTCTTAGCCCTTGAAACTCTAGCTGCAGAGGTATTGCATATAACACAGAGAGATACAATACAGTTTTCTCCTTCTTCCTATACCATCTTCACCTCTAGCTCCTCTTCTTTCAGCCTTTAAGTTGAACATGTCCAGGTCACAGCCTTGTTTTCTTATGTACTTCACTACCTTTATTTTTATTGTAATACAATCTCTAGGCTTTCTAGACTCATTTTTCATGAGAAAAGTAGTCAAGTCAGTGCAGTCACTTTACTGCACTTTTATACTTTGCTAGACTTAATTGGCTTTTTGACACTTCCTCATATACACAAATGTATGTGTCATAGAAAAAATTTACATGCTGTATGTACGGCCATACGGAATATGACTATATATTTTTAATTGAAGAAAATTTGTATCATTATAATTTAAGATCTTTGCTATAAAACTGAAATTTTTCTTTGAAAAAATACCCAAATTGTTTTAGATGAAAAGTGTTTGGTGATATGATCTTAATATGTTATTAGTTATCTGTGCACCATATTAATAGGTTCTCTTAAGAGTCCTTTGCATTGACTGTCATAATTATTGCCTTTGGTGCATTTGTAGAGACTTCATGCCACCCATAATTTGATGGAATTATTGACAGCCAAGCACCCAGGGATACCGCCTACCTTGCGAGATGGAAGACTTGAAGAAGAGGTAATTTTTTCATTCTTTCTGTAAAAGAATATTTTCTTCAAACTGTGTGCTCCATCTGTTATAGTTGATGTTGCCTAGGGCATACAACATTTAAATATATATAACCGTGTTTTTCTGTTTCTCTGATACTTCAAACTTTGCTATGGTGATTTTGAGTAGCAGACAATGGCAATCAATACTGCATATATATTTTGCTGCTCTGGTGATCTGTTTGTAGTTATGTGGTAATTGCTTGTTGTAGATATGACTGTTGGTAGCCTACAGCACATGATGTAAATAAACAACAGATTTTAAAAGGAAGACTTTGTTGATCTCATGGTAGATCTACAAAAGATGCAGTTTAGTAAATCCCAAAAGTTTGTATCTACTTTGCTATGTTATTTAGGGTCATACATAAACTCAAATTTTCAGTGGTGGGCTCTCAAAAAAGTTCCTCTACAATAAATGTTGCCTCTCATTGAAAATAGTGGTGTTATAAATCATTTCACTCTAAATCATTGATAACTTATTCAAATTCTCCCAGAGATTTTTGTTTTGGAGCCTTTATTTGAATCAGCAAGATAAACATGAGATTATTTAAGTATGCACAGCCCTTTGTGCTGGTTGTTTTGTGGGGGGTTTTTTGGAGGACCATTTATTTGACAAAATTTATATAAATTTATGGTATACAACATGATATATACATTGTAGAGTGGCTAAGTGAAACTAATTACATATCCATTACCATATATACTTTGTTTTTGAGGTGAAAACATTTAAAAATCTATTCTCTGAGCAATTTCCAAGTGTAGAATGTTGTCATTAACTACAGTTATGAGCTTATTCCTCCTGTCTGACGAAATTATTACATCCCTTGGCCAACATCTCCCCATTCTCTTCTGTTCTCGGGTTCTGTGAGTTCAACTTTTTTTTAGATTCCACATATGAGATCGTGCAGCATTTGTCTGTCTGTGCCTGGCTTGTTTGACTGAGCATAATGACCCCTAGGTTTATGTGTTGTAAATGACAGGATTTCCTTCCTTTTGAAGGTCAAATAGTATTCGATTCTATATACAGTTGACCTTGAACAATGTGGGATCTAGGGGTTCAGTCAAAAATCCACATATAACTTCTGAGTTCCCCAAAACTTAACTGCTAATAGCATACTGTTGACTAGAAGCCTTACTGATAATATAAACAGTTGATTAACACATATTTTGTATATTACGTTCATCATATTCTATATTCTTATAACTAAACTGGAAAAAATGCTATTAAGAAAAGTATAATCCCAGCACTTTCGGAGGCCGAGGTGAGGGGATTGCCTGAGCCCACAGGTTCGAGAACAGCCTGGCAGCTTGGGGAGACCTCATCTCTACAGTAAACCAAAAAATTAGGCAGACATGGTAGCGCACATCCATAGTTCCGACTACGTGGAAAGTTGAGGCGGAAAGATGGCCTGAGCCCAGCAGGTTGACTCTGTAGTGGCCATGAGCATGCCATTGCACTCCAGCCTGGGTGACAGAGTGAGACTCCAACTCACAAAAAAAGGAAAGCATAAGGAAGAGAAAATATAATTACTACTAATTAAGCAGAAGTAGATCATCATAAAGGTCTTTATCTTTGCCTCTTCACAAAGCTAAGGAAGAGAAGGAGAAAGAAGAGGAGCGAATCTCACTGTCTCAGCAGTAGCAGAGCCAGAAGAAAGTGTATTTTTGAGTGGACCCAGGAAGTTAAATTCCATGCTGTTCAAGGGTCAACTGTAGATGCCATGTTTTCTTTATTCATTCATCAGTTAATGTACATTTAGATTGATGTCCTGGCATATGATGAATAATGCTGAAATGAACATGGGAGTGCAGATATCGCTTCCACATACTCCAGTTTTCCACATACTCCAATATCTGTCATTTCCTTTTTATATATACCCACAAGTGAAATTATTGGATCATATAGTGGTTCTGTTTTTAAATTTTTTAGTAATCTCCATACTATCTTCCCTAATGGCTATACTAATTTTCATCCCCACCAGAAGTGTTCAAGGGTTCTTTCTCTTTTTCCATATCTTTACCAAAACTTTTCATCTTTTTTGGTAATAGCCATTCTAGCAGATGTGAGGTAATAGCTCATTGTGGATTTAATTTGCATCTCGTTGATGATAGTGATATCGAACACTTTTTTTATATGCCTGTGGGCCATTTGTATGTCTTCTTTTAAGAAATGTCTTTTCAGGTTTTTGGTCATATTTTAATTGGGTTATTTTCTCTTTGCTATTGAGTTGTTTGAGAACCTTATATATTTTAAATATTAATCACTTATCAGTTTTATGATTTAGACATTTTCTCCCATTCCGTGGGTTCTCTCTTCAATCTGTTGATTGTTTCCTTTGCCATGCTTTTGACTGCACTGTTCTTGATGTTAAATGGCAGTTTAAGTGTTGGAAGTTTTTTAGTGGAATTTCATTTTTCAGTGCAGGCATGTAATCAGCCACTTTTCATTTAAATGCTTCAGTGACAGGAAACTATCTCTGGAACACAACCTCATCTATTAGTAGACAGTTCTAATGACCAAATAATAAAACCAAGAATTGCAATAAAAAATAATTGTAAGTTGTAATGGGAAAAAGAAAAATGCATCATGAGAGGGAATAAGAGTGTTCATACTCTATAAATGTATTTCCAAGGAAGCCACATTATCACTTTGCCTAATTCATAAAATATGAAGCCACAGTATTTCAAAGCTAGACATGATCCTAAAATTCGTGTATTTCAACCACCTCTGTTTGCAAATGAAGTAATGGAAGCTGAGGGAAGTGAAATGGCAACAATAGCCAAGTATTGGCAGTTTCATATGGCTCAACCCACAACTAAGTGGAAGCTTGAGGATTTCCAGGTCAGCAGTCTGTCCAACTTTCCTTCCACTTTCCTATATACCCTCCAGTCCTCTTTCTTTATCCATAAATGTTGTTTCTAGAGCCAGTGGAGTATTTCCGTTGAATAGAAAAAAATAAAGAATATTTGTAAGTTCCCAAATAGAAATTTATAAGAATAAAGTTTTTCTATTTATAGGACCAAAATATTTCTATTGTTTGTTAATTATGAGATTGTTATTCTTTTGAAAAGTTTAAAGAGTTATAATTTTTAATTTGCATAGTAGAATACCACAAACTAAGTGGCTTAAACAATAGAAATTTGTTTCTCACATTTCTAAAGGCTGGAAGTCCAAGATCAAGGTGACAGCATGTTTGGTTTCTCCTGAGGCCTCTCTCCAGGGCTTACTGATGACTGCTTTTGCACTGTGTCCTCATATGGTCTTTTCTTTGTGCTCGTACATCCCTGGTATCTCTTTATAAGGACGCCAGTCATAAATGACCTTACTTAACCTTAATTCTTTAAGAGCTCTGTTTCTAAACACAGTCACATTGAGGGTTAAGGTTTCAACATATGAATTTTGGGTAAACACAGTCGAGTCTATAGCATCTGTTTTACTGTATTCTCAAGTATTATTTTTTAAATGCAAAAACTCCAAGAAACTGTAATAACTAAATTAAACAAGAAATTTTAAATGCATCTTTGCTTTACCTCATAATATGAAATATCACTGTTATCCCCCCCCTTTTGTTTCTTCTAATTAAAAACTAAGTAGAAATTAGGGTAGCAAATCTGTAGGATTTTTTTTTTTTTACTCTTGTAAGTTGGACGGGTAAATTTTGTTCTCTTTTGTGTATATATATCTTAGGAATTTCTAGCATGATTTTTATGTTTTTTATAGTATACTTGTAGAGTTTTATGTTTAAATCAAATTAAGTAGCTTTAAATATATAAAATGACCACACTGTTCACTGTTCTTGAAACATTATACTAGATTATTTTCCAGATCTGGAATGAAAATTTATGTTTGTTTTCTGGTTCAACAAAGGCCAAACAACTGCGAGAGCACTACATGAGCAAGTGTAATACAGAAGTTGCTGAAGCCCAGCAAGCTTTACAGCCTGTGCAACAGACCATACGTGAGCTTCAGAGAAAGGTCTGCCCCAGAAATACAGTACTTCTTATCTGTGCCTGTGTCCACATACTGTTTTTGGTTTTTGGGGGTTTTTTTGGAGGGGTGAGAAACTCACATTTTCTTGTTCATCTTGGAATTTTTAGCACCTGACCCACACTGCAAGCTTATTTACTGTTGGCAATGTCTATTGGTTGAAAGAACAGATGCATAATCAACTATTGAGGTTCTGTTTTATTTCTTTTGAACAGTAATGGAGTTCCTCTTACCCTAGGAATATAACAAGTTGTCTTTGAAGAAAGTAAAGACTTCTATTACCCTCCTTTTGATCTGAGATGTATGTTCTCAAAATCTTTTAAGATGTTAGAACATCAGAACCACAGATATTTTTCTTATAGGATACATGCCATTTGTCATTTCTAAGATTTCTCTTTTATGAAATCAGTAGCGAAGTCTAGAGAGGAGGCTACACAAATACACCTTTATTTTTAATTTTTAAATCAGTTGCTCTGTGTTTTATTCTTCCTGTTAATTATTTAGTATTCTAGCATATAATGTGTTATTGTAGATTCTTTATTAAATATGATCTAGTTGAATTGTTTAAAGATTAGAATGAGGACTTTTTTATGCTGAGAAAGAGACCTGAGGCCTTTTCACATACATAGGATGAATATTTAATTTTTATTTTTGTGCTTTATTTTAGCACAGCTGTGTTGTACAGGTGTATGCAGTAAATTCTCATTTATACTAAGTAGTCAGAAAATAGGTGTTCTCTTTAGTTCTGCATGCAAAAGAGGTATTTAACCATTGTGTTTAGAATATACATATATTTGTCTCCCCTCTATTATAATCCTTTGAGACTCGCGTTTACTACTTTCTTTGAATTTTTCACATCACCTTTCTCAATGATGGAAGCATAATAGGTACTAAGAAAAATATTAATTGGTTAACTGTTATCTCTTTTATAGATTCATTCTAATTCTCCTTGGTGGCTGAATGTGATCCACAGAGCAATAGAATTCGCTATTGATGAGGAACTTGTTCAGCGAGTGCGAAATGAAATAACCAGCAACTACAAGCAACAAACTAGCACGCTTTCTATGTCAGAGAAGTAAGAAAATAGTACAAAACATAATAACTCTATGATTGATCCCTGCAAATATTCAAGTCATTTGGTATTAAAAGGTGGAGTTAAATATCAGAACATATTATGGCTATGAGCATCTGGGTTTTACACTGTTAAGAGTAAATTTCAAACAAAAATACTAGATATAAGCCTAAAAAGGAGAGCTTTTGTTTCATATTAGCCATTTTAAAATATTCTTTTTAGTGCCTTTTAAAAACCTACTTAAATTTTTTTCTCTGTTGGATACACCTAAAACTAACTATAAGCATTGTTTTGAAGTAAGTTGTTTTAGAGATCATCCTTGACATAAGGCATTGATGTTTCCCCTGTGCGATTCATTCCCTAAGAGCTTAGCAACAGTGGCCCAGTTTTTATGTTGTAAACCTGCTCGCTCTTCTTTTCTCTATCTTTTTTCTCATCAACACTCAAACCATTCTTTGAGGTCTTCAGAGATAAGTTGACCTATTGCTCTTGATGTGTAAATGATAAATTTGCTGTATATTCAGAAATTATTTTAACATGTGTGTATGTTTTTGTTTGAAATTAATATCTCAAAACCTAAATTATTCATGTTTGTTTGTTAATGATTATTAGGAAAGGCTCTGTAGTTTAGTGATTAAAAAAACACTTAGGTCTCTAATCAAACTGCTGTGTTCATAACTTAGGAGCTCTGTGTTTTTCAAAAAGTTACTTAAGCTCTCTGAGCCTTAGTTTCATCTATGAAACTTCCCTGCATTGTTGTAAGAATTAAGTAGATTAATATCTGTGAAGTACTTTCACATAACGTTTACCTATTCTGAAGAAATCACCCAGAGGACAGGTTGGTAAAGACATGGGTTTATTATTACTTGCAGGAGGGAACTGGCATTGGCTGTACAGTTTGAAGCTTCTTGCACTGTAGTAGACATGGGGAGGCATTATATACCCCCAGGGTGGGAAAGAAGCTAGCATTACATGCCAAGAAGCAAAAACTAAGATGTTTTCTCTCAGAAACTGTCTTGAGTTTATAGATATGCAGATCATCAAGGGCATTTCAACCTGACAAAGATGACCTTAGCCAGGAGCCATCCTAGTGGGAAGACTGTTACCAGCAGAGGAGGAGGAGCGGGGCACATATCCTGCATTTACCCCACACCACTATATACTGTGGTATATGAAAGTTACCTGCTATTATTAGTTTCTTTCATTTAAAGGACCTGCAAGAGAGAGTATTACTAAGACTGGTTAAATGCAGATCTGTGATATTTTTCAGCCTATATTCACATGGCTCAGACATGAGTCACTAGAGAGAAATTTTTCAAAATTACTTCTTCCCTTTGATTCAGAAGTACATTTTTGAAGAACAGCTAAAATTTCTAAGTTAAAAATTTAAGAAAACTTGTTTTTCTTTTTGTGAATAATATTAGATATCTAACCTAATTTTGTTCAAGTATCATATGCACATTCTTTTAGAAATTGTTAGGTAACTATTCTGTGCCTCTTACATATTTTTTAAAAAAACAGATATAACAGATATAATCTTTGTCTTCTAAAAGTTAGCTCAGCGAGAAAACTTGACCCATGAACACTTTGAGTAATATGAGTATGTATGAAAACCAAATGTAGCAAAGTACTAAAATGAATATTTTCAATAACCTTCATGGACAGAAGGAAGTATAGATTAGTGTTGGAAAATATTGGTGAAGGTTTCAGGAAGGAAAGCAGGCTTTTTTAACAATTTGGAAAGGAAGGCATATGCCATTTCAGGAAGGAAAAGTATATGTTCTTAACTTACAAGCAAGCACATCTCTATATTTTCTAACTTCTAGTTTCTTATTATTCTAGACTTTCTTTTTTCTTTCATAAACCCACATACATCAATACTTTTTTCCTTAGCCCTTTTTATTCAGTTTATCAAAATGTTAAGAGCACTATATTTGGGTTTAACTCTTAACTCTGCCACATACTTTTGTAATTTTAGTTTTACACTTCATCCATAATGAGAGCACAATAGTAACTTGAAATTATACAGGAAAAGTTCCTGTTGTATTTATTTGTTTTTTTTTAGCAAAAACTATAACTCTTGGCCATTTTTCTTCTTCTCAATTTTCTGTGTCTGTATTTTATCCTGTAGTCATGTCTCTGTATAGAGTAAGGATGTCAGGAGGGACATTTTTCGTAGCCAGTCGGCCTTAAAAAAGAAGAATGTGGCAATCGTGATTTTTCCAAAGATATCTGAGACAGAGACATAGGTTTTACATATTCTTTTCCACTTCCTCAGCACAGGACTATCAAATCTTTTGGTATCTTTTGTAGCAGACAACCCAGTGTTATTATACAAATTGAATACACCCTAAGGAAACTCACTCAATGTTGATGGTAAATGTAGCACACAATTTCTTTAACACTTTGCTTAGCAGTCATTTTCTGAATTTGAGGAAATTGGCCTAATATTCTTTTCTTCATGCTGTGCGTGGTGCTGGTGATGGGAATCAGGTTCCGTGATTGCAGAGGTCTTCAGTTCTTACTTACAACACAAATGGAAGAACTAAATAAATTCCAGAAGCTAGTAAGAGAGGCTGTAAAAAACCTGGAAAGACCTCCATCTCGTGAAGTTATTGAGTCTGCAACAATCTGCCACCTCCGACCAGCCAGACTTCCTCTCAACTGGTGGGTAATGGAAGAAATCATACAATTAAATGACTTCATTTCTTTAAACTAAATTTCTTCTGAGAGCAGAAACAATGGCTCATATAATAAAGCTTTTTTCATTTTAATTCAGACAGAAGTAAAAAGAGATGTATTATTAATTTAATTTTTTAAAAAACAAAACTCGGATTGGGTACTGAAAACATGAAATTTTTTTTTCCAAAATGGCATATCTGTTGTACAGAAAAAAATGTAGTACAAAATACTAAGTCTCTCTTAGTAATTAACTGACTGATGGTTATGTTTGTGAATATTTCTCTGATAGTCTCTTCTTTTTCAGCTGTGTCTTTTGTAAAGCTGATGAGTTGTTCACAGAGTATGAGTCAAAACTATTTTCTAACACGTAAGTTCTCTATTTGATTACTATCCTTCAAGAACATGAAACATTTTACAAGACTTGGTGTTTGATTATAAGAGCATATTTTCCTCAAAGTGGTCTTTCTTACATTGTTTTTTCTTTCATTAAATCAATTCAGTAAACCTTTGGCATTTGAATGTGCTCAGTTTTACCTATGTAGAAGTTACCTCTAAATGTTCATGTTATGTAGTAATGTATAATTAATTGAGGATAATTAATTGAGGGGCAATTTAGGAAAGTGGTAAGATCCTAGACTCTGTTGTCTTATAGGCTTTAACTTGAATTCCTACTCACAATCACTTCTATAAACAAATTACTTCTCTAAGTCTCAGTGTCCTCATTCATGGAATGAAAATAATAACATCTCTTATTTGAGTTTTTATGAATATTAAATAAGAAAATGTCCATAATTGTTTAGCATGGTGCTTAGTACATAGTAAGTGTTTTATAAACTGTTAGTTCTCATTAATAACGTTTTTCCAACACAAAATCTTCATCCTTGTGTTGGGGATTAAGCTACTTAATAAGTGCATATTGCCATATATGAACAAAATTATCTGTTTTACAAACTTGGAAATTAAGGAAAGGCTAAGTTCTGATTGCCTTGAAACAAAGGGATTAACAGTGTACTTTTAAATCATACCGTGGCTGGGGTTTTTTTTGCATGGTTGTTGGTGGTATTGGGTTATGTTTTAATTCTCAGTACAATTTATAGCCTGGAATTTATAGATGTTTTTGTTTATGCCATATCGCTCTCAAGAAACACTGGATAAATTTATGATGTCCAGCATTTTCAAAGACTTGCATGCATGATCTTGTAGATATAACATTGAAAGTTGTGGTTGAAAAGTTACTAACCTTGCTTCAATATCACTCATTTATAGTGCTTCTTATGCACTGATAGTAGTTACTGTGTTCTGATATGTTTCCAGAGTCAAAGGCCAGACTGCAATATTTGAAGAGATGATTGAAGATGAAGAAGGACTGGTGGATGATCGAGCACCCACCACCAACCGGGGTCTGTGGGCAGTAAGTGAGACAGAACGGTCTATGAAAGCAATACTGTCATTTGCAAAATTGCATAGATTTGATGTTGAATTTATCGATGAAGGAAGTACTTCAATGGATCTTTTTGAAGCATGGAAGAAGGAATATAAGGTATAGTATTTTAAAACTTCCTTCCGATATTAAAAATTCTCCTCTCATACATTAATGTTAATTGCTACGTTTTCTTTCTTGCTTCAGTTTTTTAAATGTCTTAGAGATTGGGGTGTCATAATTTCTCTTTTTCTAAACTGTAATTATTGTAATAAAGAGTAACAAATATAATAATAATTAAATAAGGACATTTGTATTAAGTTGCTAAAAGAAAAATCATTAAACTGAAACTTATATGTAACCTTTTGTTTAGCTGTGAAAGTGTTTTATACCATTCTTAGCTTGTTCTTATACTGCTATTCTTTGAAATTAGGGTAGACTTTTGTCTTGTTTTTTCTCTATAAATAACAACCAAAGATCAATTTTCTTAACAATTAGGAAACATTGTAGATAACAGTCTACCTAAAAAGCTGGAAACCATTCCAATGAATAAAGCACAGAGTGGGTGGTCTTTCATGTTTATATTTGAATGGTTCCATCACATTGTAACTCTATACTTGAATGAGATTCCAAAATTCTTTAATTTTGAATTATTCTTTATATTTTGATTTGTTATCCATTATCCTACTTTTCAAATGAGATAAAAAAAGGGAAGGATTTATTTATAATATCATAGTTCTGTTCAGTATATTTTATAAAATCTAAAGTTCTTGCTTTTAAAATCAGGATAAAAGTTTTTGTGCAGAAGATAAGGTAATTTGTCCATTAGTTTGTAATAATTTTTTTCACACGTTACTATTGTAAATACAAAGCACATCAAATCAGTTAATTTCAGTAAGCCATAGAAGACAGTTTTATATACAATGTCCAGTTGCCCTTTTATTCTTCCTTTGGGCTCAGCTTGATCACATGCTCTTTGTTTAGAGGAGTGCTGATGGTATAGTTCGCCAAGATCTTCCTGCATTTTTTTCTGCATAATTTTTGCAGACCTTTTCACTGAAAAGCAAATGAATAAGCCACTGCTGTATGTATTAGCCAGAATTTACCTCAAAATATAAAGTTAGTGGAGAAAGCATTTTTTAAAAAGTCTATACTGATTAATGCCATTTTTATAAATTTCAGAAACATAAATTATCAGATTATTGAGGGTGCATAAATGTAGCATAACTCCAACGAAAAGTCTGGAAGAAGTACAACTTAGAACAGTGGTTACCCCATTGTTGGGCATTGAAGGAGGAATATGGGAGGAAAGAGAGTGAAACAATTGAGAAGGAACACACAGAGGCTTCTCAAGGAAATTAGTATTGTTCTCTTTCTTAAATTGGATGGTGGGTAATCGGTTGTATATTTTAATATTCTTGTTGCCATATGTACATAGCTTTTGAATATGAAATATAATAAAAAATGTTTTTAATTAAAGAAGAAATTCCATCAACCTAATATTCAACTACAAAGATCTTTGCCCACCAGAAAATCATTGGATATTCTGTTCCTAAGAGTTTAAAGAGACAATTTCCTCTGGAGATTTTTCAGTCACACTTCCTCATCCTAAAAATGACCCAAGAAATTGATTGTACCTTACACATTTAATGAAAAACATGTATGTCTTAAGATTTCACTTAAGACTTTTGATCAAGTTACAGCTTGGTAGTTTTAACCAATTTTACTTATATGCTTTACTGCTGTCTTTATCTTTCTGTTTCTTCAGTTGCTTCATGAATATTGGATGACTCTGAGGAATCGTGTATCTGCTGTTGATGAACTTGCAATGGCAACAGAACGACTAAGAGTGCGTCATCCTAAGGAACCAAAGCCCAGTCCACCTGTTCTTCATATCATTGAACCACATGAGGTAATTTGCAAGTAAATCACATAAAAGGGGATAGCAAACAAATGTTACAAAAATCCAAGACCCCTGAAAAGATGGAGTCAAGACAGTAATCTCTTTTATAAGTGTTCTTAGTTTGAGTCATGGAAAATTGTTGCTTTTGTTCAGGAAAGGTCAAAGATGGAACAAGTTCTTTTATATTACATGCTTAGTGTTTGCTATTTTGGTGCATCATGTTTGTTTCTCTTCAGATTGCACATTCATCTGTTTTTGAGCACCTTCAATATGCCAGAATCTTTGGGTTTTTTTTTTTAATCACTTTTTAGACATATTTTTCTTCTGTTACCTCAGTTTTATCAGAATTAGAAAAATCTTCCTTAACAACTTAAAACTTTTCTTCTACAGTGTTTTCTTTTGCTAATGATGAACAGATATTAACAACTTATCTTCTAAAAATTCTCTGTATTTCACAGAATTAAAGCCTAACTCTGTCAATCATTTTTATTCTACATTAAAAATATTATTTCCTTTATTATTTATTTTAGTCCTTGTGTATGTTTGGTGCTTTAAATTTGTTTCTTTATATAAAGCTTAGAGACTGTAACCTAGAAAAACTTAGTAATATTTATTATATACTATCTCACTTAAATATATATTTTTAGTAAGTTTTTCTAAGAAAACAGATTCCTCTTCTTTGAGTGTTTCTTTTTGTCTGCTATACTGTCCTGGTAGGCAGAGAAAGGAAGGGCAAAGAGATTATTTTCTGGATTTCATAAAATCACTCAGGCTAGAGAAACAAATCATTTAGTTTTTCTTCATCCTTTGACTGTATTACTGAAAAATGATACATAAATAGAATTTGGGTTGATTTTTATCTGACTTTAGATATATGGAGTCTTTCTATTTAAAAGAACTATACATTAAATTTTTCCTTCTTAAAGCCAAAAAAAATTATTTTGAAATATATTATCTAGTATTTATTTTGATTTTTAGAATATCATGAAATTTTAATATTTGAGTTTTAAAACAAATAGGTTTTCTTGAAACAGGACACATTTATATTATTGAAGAATAGTGCATGTTAAATATAATTTAATCATCTTTCTGAAAAAGAATAAAGGAGTTTTTAATTTTTTTTTTTTTTAGGTAGAACAAAATCGTATAAAACTGCTGAATGATAAGGCTGTTGCTACATCACAGCTCCAGAAAAAACTTGGGCAACTTCTTTACCTAACTAACTTGGAGAAGGTATTGTTTTTTAAGAGATGCTACTCTTCTCATACTGTACTATTATAAACCATGTTAGTGACTTCTTTCATAACTAATGGTGCAGGGTTCTTTGGGAGTTTTTTTTAGGTCTTATATAAGTCAGAACACTAGCTATGTCTCTTCAGTAGCTATACATAGATCACAAAAGAATATTGTGTCTGTAGAAATTATAAGTTAATGGATGATATAAAAGGATCCGCTTTATAGTAAAGAACAGTATAAACATACTATAGTTCAAGCCTTGAATAGTAGTATTACAAACTACCTCTTGGTGAAAATGATATAATATAATATATACACGTACATTCTTTCATGCTTATGTAGATATTGTATAATTTATTATTTGAAACTGAAATGTTTGGAAAGCTACTCCCAAAAGACATGATAATGAAAGTAGACTTCAATTATTTAATGTAATTCACAACACATTTTCTGAGTGGTGAACAGAGTATTATATTGGACATTGATGAGTTGGTGGATCATTGATAAATAAGATTTCATTCTATTGCAAAAATTCATAGTTTGCCAGTTGGCAGAGCACCTTATTAAAATGTGATATGGTAGTAAATATTTGCATAAGGCAAGTGAAGGCAAACTGTAGACTAGAGTTTGTTCAGAAAACTGGTCTAACATATGTTCAAGTGAATCAGTAAATTCCATTGATGAAAAAATGAAAAGTTGGACATTCATTATAAGTAAACTAGCATGGTGGTTAAGAAGATAGACATTGGATCTAGACAACCCAGTTTTGAATCATGACTTCACTATTTTCTAGATCTATGACTTTATTTATTTACCTTTCTTTACCCCATCTGTAAAATGAGAATAATGTCAACACTACCTTGTAGGGCTGTCTTGAGGATTTCATGACTTAAAATACGTGAAGTGCCTGCTTTATTAAGCACTTTCTAGGTGTTTGCAGCTATTAATATTAGTAGTGTTATTATTGTCATTATTACTGTAATTACCAAGTCTGTTATTCGGAAAGAGAAAAAGAAGAAAAACAACATTAAAAGTCAGTCTCACCCAAAATGCTAGCATTAAGAAAATAACATTTAAGAAAAGATGTCAATGAAATGAATGTCAATGAATGAAATCCTTAAGACAGCCCTACAAGGTAGTGTTGACATTATTCTCATTTTACAGATGGGGTAAAGAAAGGTAAATAAATAAAGTCATAGATCTAGAAAATAGTGAAGTCATGATTCAAAACTGGGTTGTCTAGATCCAATGTCTTCTGTGTATGAGTTTTAAAAATGTAAGGTTATCATACCTTAAATATCATAGTCAAAATGAAAACACAATTATGTTCTGTCAGTTGTAGGGCATGTCTTCTGTATATGTTGAATAATTTTTTTAAATTAAAACTTAAGTATATAAATAATCTACCTAGGAAAATCCATTTGGCAAATGATATATGAAAAATCATTTAATCTGTAAATAAAGGACAATCAAATTACACCGGTGCCATTTTTTTGCCAACAGGTAGGCACAGATTTTTTTATATGATAACTCTCCCCAGTGGTGAAAGAATAGTGAACTGATATATTTTATGCATTACCAATGGGAATATAAATTGATATAGGCTTTCCTGAAAGCACATTAACAATATGTATCAACAATTTTATGCAGATTGAGCATTCCAAATCCTAAGTCTGAAGTACTCAATGAGCTTTTCCTTTGAGCATCACATTAGCACTCAAAAAGTTTTATAATTTTGGAACTTTTCAGATTTTGAATTTTCAGATTTGGGATGCTTAGCCTGTATGTGAAAGAAAGGAAAGCTGGGCAATATAAATAAAATGAATTGAAATTTGTATGTTAGAATCACAAAGACATTTTAGAACTATAGAAATACAGTATCAAAATCAGAAACTTATTAGATGGAGACCAGTCATAGAAAAAGACAGGATTAGTGAACTGCAGTATGGTAGAAAATATCCAATTTGAAGAAGCGTAGAAAGAAAAATAAAGAAAAATAAAGAAATTTAAGACACATTTGATCTAGCATACTTGCATCTGAAATGCAAAAGGAAAAGAGAATGGGACAGGAGCAACTTGAAGAGATAATGGTTGAGAATTTTCTAAAACTGATAAAAGACAATATGACACTATCTTATAGATTCAAGAAGCCCAGAGAACTCAAAGTAGAATAAGTAAAATTACCACCTAGACACATCATAGTCAAATTACTGCAAACTAAAAATTAAAAAAAAAATTAAAAACATCTTGAGTTGAAGGAAAAAAGACAATATTTACAAAGGAGCACCAGTACAACTGGCGACTCCATAGAGATGTTTTAATTTTAACCTTTAAAGATGTTCCACTGTTACTTGGTTTCCATGACTTCTCTAAATAACCAGGTTAACATTAGAAGAGCATCTTTAAAATGCTGAAAGAAAAAAGCAGCCAATTTGAGTTGTACACCTAGAGAAATGTCCTTTTTTAAAAAAAATGATGTAAAGCGGACTTGGTGGCTCAGCCTGTAATCCCGCGCCTTTGGGGGCTTAGGTGAGTGAATTGCCTGAGCCCATGGATTCGAGACCCGCCTGGGCAGTGAGACCTCATCTCTACAATAAATCAAAAAATCAGCCAGGCATGGTAGCGCATGCCTGCAATTCCGGCTACTTGGAAGGCTGAGGCAGAAGGATCGCCGGAGCCCAGCAGGTGGAGGCTGCGGTGGCCGGGAGCGGCCACTGCACTCCAGTCTGGGTGACAGAGTGAGACTCCAACTCAAAAAAAAAAAAAAATGAAGTAAAGATATTTTTAGATAAAAACTGAAAGAATTCTTAATGCTAGCATTTTGGGTGAGCCTGACTTTTTAATGTTTTCCTTCTTTCTCTTTCTGAATAACAGTATCCGTCATTGTAGTAATAATGGCAGTAATAACACTAGTAATACTAAGAGCTGCAAACACCTATACTCACATCACAACAAATAAAACAAAGTTATTTGGACTGAAGAAACTGTTATTCCAGATTGAAGGAGGGAACTACAGTAAGGAATGAAGAGCAAGAGAAACTTAAATATGTAGATAAATATAAAAGGATAGTGACTGTTTAAAGCAGCAGTGCCGTTGTGTGTTATACAGCTTATGTAGAACAAAAATGAATGACAATAACACAAAGGCAGGAGGCAAGCGAAGATAAAGTATTACAAGATTCTTCCAGACCTCAGATAAATGGACAAAATAATTCATAAGGATATTGAACATCTGAACACTGTGAACAAACATGACCTAATTGCACAGATCACTATGCCTAACAACTACAGTATATATATATTTGTTTTAGACGTACATGAAACATTTAACAAAATAGACCTCATGCTAATTCAAAAAGCAACTCTTAAATCTTCAAAGCATTAAAATTATGCTAGGGTATGTTTTCTGACAGAAGAGGGACTAAAAAACTAGAAATCAGTAATGGAAAGATAACTAGATATATATCCAAATGTTTGGAAACTGACAACATACTTCTAAGTAGCCCATAGGTCAAAGAAGTCACAATGGTAGTTAGAAATCTTCTGAACTGAATGAAAGTGAAAATATGTGACGTTACTTAGACGGAAATGCATAACTTTAAATCAGGGATCTGCAAACTACCATGCATGGGAGAAATTCAGCCCAACACCTGTTTTTATAATTAAACTTTTATTGGAACACAGTCACGCTCATTAATTTACCTATTGTCTGTGGCTGCATTTATGCTACAGTAGCAGAGTTGAATAGTTGCAACACAAACCATATGGCCCACAAAGCTTAAAATATTTACAAACTGGCCCTTTACAAAAAGTGTCAACTTCTTTCTTTAATGTATTAGAAAAGAAGAGCTATTGTGAATTATGGTAGATTGTTTACAAAATGCTATAATAGTACTCCTCCATGTATACATGCTGTTAAGCAATCTCCTCCAACAGGCCTCTGGGTCTTGGTCAGATAACTTGCTTTTGGCCTTCAGACACAAGCAAAGACCTGAAAGACACAAGCAAAGTCCACGTACACTGGGGTTCTCCTAATCTCGTTGTTGCTTGGATCACTGAGACTATGTGAAGAAGCCTAGCTTACCTTCTTGAAGAGCAGAGCCCTCAGTTCAGCAAAGCCCATAGACCAACTGCCACACCTAAGTATGAGGCTGTCCTGGACTATCCAGCCCCAGCCATAGCAGCCCATCCCAGAATCAGTCTCCCAGGTGTCCTTAAAATCATGAGAAATGTATGTTTGTTTTTAGTCACTGAATTTTGGGGTGATATATTATACATTATTTGAAGCAGAAAACAGTAATTAACAGAGGAATGAATACTTCAGTTTTTCAACTTTTAAAAATTTCTGCATACTTCCATTTTAGCTAATGGAATTGTTTTGAACCCATAGAGCACCTCAGTCCATGTGTAATTTAGCTTTTTTCCCTACTTATAAGTCAAAGATTAATTTTTTTTTTAATGTTTAACTATTTGGTTAGTGAAGACTTAGACATATCTTTAGAGATCTTCTAGTCTAATTTACTTCCTTTCCTGTTTTCCTCAGTTTTATAACCTGTCTGCTTGGTGACTTTTTTAAGCTCTTTGAGTTTTTGTAGCAATTAAGGAGATTTTGAAATGCTATTGTATTTTGATATAATTTCCTGATATAGAGAGGCCTCAAATCAATAATATTTCTGCTTTCCTGGTTATTTACCTTAAAGAGATTAGAAAAAAGATGCTGAGAAGAAGCCAGTAGTAATAAGGAATTATATAAATAAATACTTTCCATACTTTCTGCATGCATATAGACATGCAGAATAATAAGTACAAGTTTTCCTACACTTTAAGGAGTCCTTGTTTCAAAATTCTGAATTAAATTTTTAATAACAAAATGTAGCCTGAAAATAAAATTTTGAAAATTTAGCTGTCATAATTTGCTTTTAATTTTACCTTGTACTAGACATCACAAATACACTAATATGACAGTTTAAGCTACAGGTTGAGTGTTCCTTATCTGAAATGCTTGGAACCAAAAGTGTTTCGGGTTTCAGATTTTTTTGAATTTTGGAATATTTGCATTTATATTAATTGGTCATCCCTAATCTGAAAATCTGAAATGCTCCAGTGAGCATTTTCTTTAAACATCATGTTGATGCTCAAAAAGTTTGAGATTTTTGGAGCATTTCAGATTTTAGATTTTTGGATTAAGGTTATTCAACCTGTATGATAAAAATTGTTCTCATTTTTTTGTTCACATTTCAAAGAAATGTTATTTGTAAGTCCCAGGAATATTAGGTAATATATAAATTATTAGGTCATCTCAATTATTAGATTATTTAAATTGTAATTGCCAGCATTTAGTTCTATAAATAAGATGCAAAACATGTATCAAGTTTAAATGTAAAAATATCACTCACTAATATATTTTTGAATTCTTGTTTTTTGGATAGTCTCAAGACAAAACATCAGGAGGTGTTAATCCGGAACCTTGTCCAATCTGTGCTCGACAGCTGGGAAAACAGGTACATTTGTAATAAATATCACATACATTTATAAATGTATAAACCTTGCAGTTTTCAAAGGTTCCTGCATACAATTTCTTTCTTTCTTGCTGTCTCTTTTTTTTCTCACCACCAGTTTGTGTAAGGTAAACGAAACTAGACTAGGCAAAACAGCAACAAAGCAGCCAAGAAAGATTTATTAGCGCAATCCCGGGTGAAGTTCACCAGTCCATGTGACTGTGGGCCGGAGAAGTTGCACCCAGCGAGATGGACGACGGGTTTATAAAGGGCACATTGAGAAAGCTGTGAGGGGGATTGGGGAGAGCCATCACTGGTTGGGACAGCTGTCGCGTCTGCTGGCGATTGACTGAAGGGGTTGCTAGAGCCGCTGTAACAGGTACTGGCTGGCTTTGCGACTGGAGTCTTAGTTCTGGGTACTCATTTTTGCTGGCTCACTCTCGCCCATTGTTCTCCTGGTCTGGGTTGGAGCCATCTTGTTGAGGCCCGCCCCGCCCTCCGGTACCTCTGGCTTTACATTCCAGCCTTTTGGTCATAGGGGCGCCAGCTCGTTCTAGCTACTTCCTGCTGGGGAGGGCGGTGTTTGGGGGTTTAAGGCTGATATGGGGCCGGAGGTGGTTTGGACGGAAGGGGCGAGTATGAATGTAACAGTAGTTGGTTGACCGTTATTTGAGAGAGCTCTGCCAGGCGCTGTTGGAGGAACCTAAAAACACACGGGGTAACTGACAAGAGTATAAATACAACAATCAGTGGAGTCAGAACAGGGAGAAGCCACGTTAGGAGCTGGGGTTGTCACCACCCTGAGAATGGGCCTCCGGTCAGGTCTTTTCTCTGTTTTTGGAGGTTTTTTTGTAATTGTTTAATTCTGTCCTTGACTATCCCTGATTTATTGGCATAGAAGCAGCATTCCTCCCTAAGAAATAGGCATATCCCTCCTTCTTTAGCTGTTAGCAGGTCTAGTCCCCGTCGATTTTAGAGGACCATGTCAGCCAGGGAATCCAGTTGTGTTTGTAAGTCTAGGACCATATCTGCCACCTGTTGTATGTCCTTGATCAGGTGGGAGGAAAGCTGTTTGTAAAAGTGAAGTGAGGATCCCAGCCTTGCTACCCCCATTCCCATGGCTGCAGTAATACCCAACCCCATCAGCAGAGGTGTGAGCTCAACTGCCCGCCTTACCCGTGACGTTGAGGGACCGACTAAGGGGATAGGCAGGCTTTGATTACCGGGTGTTATAACGGTGGGGAGAAGGATGACAAGAATGCAGGACCCTGACCAGTCGGGTGGTAAGACCGGTAGATGGTAGTGCCGCATAGAAAGGCAGTTCCGTTAAGTGGGTGGTAGAGGGTGTTATTTGATTGGGCCACAAGTGATCGTGAGCAGAGGCAGAGGGAGGCCCATCTGACCCCCAGGGTGCCGTTTCGTGTTATACACTGGGCCGCGGTCAAGTCATGTGGGAGAGGGATGTCAGAATGTGGTAGTGAAGGTGGACATTGGGTTGGAGGCGTAGGGAGAGTCCAATTTTCTGTGACTGGGACAGGGGAGACCCAGGCCTGGCCGGACCTGAGGCATAACCAGTAGTCCTTTGCTAAGCCGGGATTAGTAAGCTTAAGCCGGGTATGGGTTTTGCTAAGAACAGAAAGGAGTTCCGGGTTTGTCTGATAAGGACCCTGGGGTTTGGGGAGGTTGGGGCGCACCAATACCAGTCCATTGAAATGTTGAATGAGTTCTTCTATGACCCGCTTGGTGTTTTGCTGTTCTGCATAATCCTGCGCCCCTTTCCCATCTGATTTACTCACAGGAGGTCTGAGGTTCTAGCAGATCTCTTGTCCCTGGTGCCCAGGACAAGAATACCCAGCATTGTTCCATGCTCCGTTCCCATCCAGGCCTGTTGTTTGGTTGGTCTGAGGCAGACCGAGACTTGCTCGTAGCAAGGTGCCTGGACAAAAGAATGGGAGGTTGAACATTTAGTGGGGCAAGGGGGTATCTTTCCTTGGGGATTTGGTGGGGGGTCTTGCTCCCAGCAGCGGACTGTGCCACTGCCGCCTGGGCAGCCCACTTGGAAATCTCTTAACATTACTGCAGCCCAGTATTTTTGTTTTCCTAGTTGGCACGAAAATTTTTGATGATAGCACGTATGGGGAACCGGCTGGTAGAGTTCGGGTTTTCCTACGGAGACGCATCGGTTGCAAGTCCAATCAGCCATTCCCCATGTCATCGTAGGGTTATTGGTTAGGCTTATTAGCATCAATATGGCTAAACCGTAACCAGAGGGGTCCCACCTCATTAGATTTCCACAATTCATTGTTGGGGGGGCCGCTTGAGTCGAGAAATGTGGTACCACGAGGGGTGCCCTAACAGTTTAGCTGTGGTAGGAGTTGTAAGGACTACTGTGTAAGGTCCCATCCAGCGAGGTTGAAGGGACTGGGGTCGGAGCTGTTGAAGGAGAACCTCGTCACCTGGCTGTAGAATGACGGCTGCCCGTGGGTCAGACGTGGAGTTGGCCTGGGGCAGGGTTTGGTCTGCGTGTTCTTGTAGGAGGTGTCTGAGTAGTGAGAGGTAGGGCAGGTAGGAGGCTAGTGGCGGAGGAGTTGTAGGAAGGCCGGTGTTAATGAGAAAAGGCTTACCATACATCAATTTAAATGGGCTAAGGTCGACCGGCCCCTAGGGAGCCGCATGCACCCTAGTGAGGGCAACAGGGAGTAGAGTGGGCCAGGAAAGTTTTACCTCCAGGGAAAGTTTGGTTAGTTGGTCCTTCAGGAGGCCGTTTGCCCGTTCTACCTTACCCGAGGACTGAGGGCGGTAGGGGATGTGAAGTTTCCAGGCGATGTTGAGGGCTTTGGCCACCAGCTGAGTGATTTTGGAAGTGAATGCTGGGCCGTTGTCTGACTGGATGGACGTCGGAGGCCGAAGCGGGGGATAATGTGCTCCACCAAGGTTTTAGCCACCACCGAGACTGTCTCTCAGCTCGTGGGAAAGGCCTCGATCCAACCTGAAAAGGTATCTACCATTACCGGCAGATATCGGTACTTTTTGTGTCTTGGCATATGAGTGAAGCCCACTTGCCAGTCCTGTCCAGGGAGACACCCTCGCAGCTAGTGGACCACCGTCTGGCGCTGGAGGGCTCCTTGAGAGGAAACATATGCACAGGTTTGACAGGCCATATGGACCTGGTTGATGGTTTCTTGGAGACCCTGTGGCAAGAAGATTGGGGAAAGAAACCTGTGCATGACCTCAGGACCAATGTGTAAAGACTGGTGGATTGGGGACACGATTTCCTTTGCCTGTGTCTGGGGAAGGATTATTCTGTCTCTGAGGTATATCCACCCCTGTTGCCCAGCCACGGCACCCTGGCTGAGGAGTCGCTGTTGCTTGTCCTCCGAGTACCTGGGAGTTAGGGAGGGAGAAAGAAACAGGACAGTGGTGGCGTCCTGGGTTGAGGTAAGTTGGCGGACCGTGGCGTCGGCCTGGCGTTTCCTTGGATGACAGGGTCTGTGCCCATCTGATGGCCTTGACAGTGGACGATGGCCACCTCCTTGGGTTCTTGTAGGGCCTGGAGTAAATGTTGAATGACCTTACCATTAACCATCGGAGTTCCCCGGGTGGTTAAGAACCCCCTTTCTTTCCAGATCACCGCATGACTGTGAGCGATAAGGAAAGCATACTTAGATTTGGTATATATAGTGGCCCTGCGGCCCTTTGCCAGCTGTAATGCTCGGGTGAGTGCCACCAGCTCTGCCTTTTGGGAAGAAGTCCCTCGTGGTAGTGAGGCAGCTTCCACCACAGTGGGAGGAGAGACCACTGCATAGGCTGCCCTGCGGCCTCCGTCCGGCCCCCTAGTTGAGCTCCCATCTATGAAGAATGTGAGATCAGGGTTAGACAGAAGTTGGTCAGAGAGTCCCATGCGAGGGGGGCTAAGGGCCTCTACCAACTCCACACAGGAATGTTCAGGCAAAACTGAGGAGCCAGCAGAGAGAAGGAGGGTAGTTGGATTTAGAAGCGGCGATGAGCAAAGAGACATTTGGGGGTGTTCTATGAATAAAAGGTGGAACTCCTGGACCCTAGAAGGGCTTAATAAGGATAATGACTTATGACCCAAGAAGTCCTGGAGTCTGTTGGGGGAGCAGACCGTAACTAGCTGTTGAAGAGTAAGCTTTAGAGCCTCCTTGGTTAAGCAAGCCACTGCTGCCAGCGCCCGGAGGCAAGGCTGCCATCCCTGGACGCTGGGGTCCAACTGTTTGGACAGGAAGGCGACCGGTCAGTGAGAGGGTCCCACTGGTTGGGCCAGAACCACAGTCGCCGTCCCTGTTCTTTCCTCGGTGAACATGAGGAAAGGCTTGTGGAAGTCAGGAAGTATAAGCGGCAGAGAAGCTAGGAGCATGTCTCGCAAGGTCTCGAAGGCATGGGCTACAGTGAGGGAGAAGTGAGGGGGCCGGTGGGAGTTTTCTTAGCTGCAGCATATAGCGGTTTAGTAAGTATAGCGAAATTGGGGACCCAATGTCTGAAGAAGCCTACCAGCCCAAGGAACGACAAGATTTTAGCACCTGAGATGGGGGTAAGAGTTCCCTGATGGAGGTGGTGCGGTCCACCGTGAGGGCTTTGGAGGTGGGGGTCAGGGCCACCCCTAGGTAGGTGACTTGTGGGGTAGAGAGTTGAGCTTTGGAAGGGGAAACCCTGTATCCCCGCTGTACTAGAAAGTTAAGGAGGGAGGCCGTATCTCGGAGAGAGACCTCCCTGGAGGGACTGTACAGGAGGAGGTCATCTATATACTAGAGGAGAGTGTTATATCCAGAGACATAAGAGGACAGGCCTTTGGCCAATGCCTGGCCAAAAAGGTGGGGACTATCACTGAATCCCTGAGGCAGGACCGTCCAGGTTAATTGTTGGGTCCTGTGGGTGTCTGGATCCTCCCAAGTAAAGGCGAAGAGTGGCTGGGAGTATGGATGTAGGGGGATGGTGAAGAAAGCATCCTTAAGGTCCAGGACTGTGAAATGAGTGGTAGTGGGGGGTATCTGAGATAGGAGAGTATATGGGTTAGGGACTACTGGATGCAGTGGTATTATGGCAGAGTTGATTATCCGCAGATCCTGCACCAGTCTATAAGCACCAGATGGCTTCTTTATCGGGAGGATGGGAGTATTACAAGGGGAGTTGGTAGGAACCAGAAGACCCTGGAGGAGCAGCTGGTTAACAATGGGCTGGAGGCCAATTGTGATGGGCATGTGAGATAGGAAATTGAGGCCTGGAAGGGAAGTAAGAGGGATCCTTAAGGCGAATGAGGACTAGGGTGTGGTGATTGGCCTCTACAGCAGTTAAAGTGTCCCAGACTATTGGATTAACTTTTGGGGGGGAAATGGGAAAATCGGACGAAGGCTCCGGGGAGAAGACAGCACAGACGAGGATCAGGAGCGGAGTTGGGGGAACTCGGTGTGAGGTGAGGCAAATAGATGTCCCGAGTTTATACAGAAGGTCTCGTCCCAGCAAAGGGGCTGGGCAGGATGGGATAATCTAAGAATGAATGGGTGAAGGGACGGCCTTTAAAAAGGCAGGAAACCAGACCCGTCTCTAGCGGCTTGGAGGGTACCCCCAAGACGTCCACAACCAAGACCTGAGAAGAATGTAAAGGCCCGTGGAAGGAGAGAAACTCTGTTGCCGAGGGATGGTCCCCCCCCAGGGGGCACTCAAACTTTCAATGTCTCTCTTGTCTGCAGACCAGGCAAGGTCGAGTCGGTGGCCTGGGGTTGGGGCATTGCTTTGCCCAATGGCATTCCTGGCTACACCTGAAGCAGGCTCCCGGAGGTGTTTGGGTCTCGGACTGTTTCCTGAGACGGGGGCCCTGGGGCTCCTGTTGTGCCAGCGCAGGCAGCGACTAGGGCTTGGGTTTGAAGGGCCACCTTCTGTTTTAGCCTTTGGGCCCCATACGGCCTCGGCTTTCTCCTCTCGGGCATTATAAACTTTAAAGGCCATATTCACCAGGTCTTGGAGTGGAGTCTGGGGGCCTTCCTCCACCTTTTTAAACTTGCACCAGATGTCCGGAGCAGACTGGGTGATAAAGTGGGTAGCTAAGACTGTGGACCCCGGTGGTGAGGAAGGGTCCAAACGAGTGTGAAGGGTAAAAGCCTCTGTTAAACGATTAAGGAAAGAGGCTGGGTTTTTGTTAGGCTCCTGTGTGATTTCCCTAAGTTTGTCATAGTTAACGACTTTTTGAGCCACCTTTTTCATCCCTGTAATAAGGCAGCAGACCATCTGATCCCTCCTAGTCCTACCTGTGGCACCATCCTGATAGTTCCATTGTGGATCCTCGGCAGGCAGGTCGGAGTTGTGTACCTGATCACCGTAGTCCCGAACTGCTGAGGTGACGCGATCACGCTCCTCGGGAGTGAGGAGGGAGGTTAAAATTATGTGGAGGTCATGCCATGTGAGCTCATATACCTGAGTGAGGTATCGAAACTCCTTGGTGTAGGCAGTCGGGTTGGCAGAGTAGGAGCCTAGGCGCTTTTCAATCTGGGACAGGTCTCCCAGGGAAAGGGAACATGTACCCGAACCAGTCCCTCAGCACCTGCCACCTCCCGGAGAGGAGCCAGTAACTAGACCCAGGACCTGGTAACCGGAGGGCTGGTCCATTTAGAGGGCGGTGTAGGATTGTAAGATGGCGGTGGGGTGAGAGTAGGAAATGAGGTGGAAGGAGGGCAAGATGGCGGTGACGATGGAAGAGGAGGGTATAGCTTGTGAGTGTCTGGGGCAGAGCTGGAAACAGAGGAGTCAGGTGTGATGTCAACAGGACCAGAGGAGGGAGGTGGTGTCTCTGTTGCTGCAGGGACGGAAGTGGATGGGGGAGGGGAGCCGACCGAACCCAGAACGACTGGAGCTGAGGACAAAGGAATTAGAGATGGCGGGCTGGGGGAAAGGGCCGGATATAGGAGGGTCAGGACGGGAGGTAAGACAGGAGCAGACACCAGAGGGCCTGAGTGGAAGAGGTCTGGGCACAGAGATTGAATAAGGAGGGGGTTGAGAAAGAGCAGACATTTGAGAAGAGGCGGACGGGAGGGGAGAAGGAGAGGTAGGAGCTGGAGGGGGAAGGCCAAGGTCCTCTGGAGGATCTGACGCAAGGAGAGGCTGATAGCCCCTATCAGGGGATTTGGCCAGGAGGACCTGGGCCAAGGAACATCAGAGGTCTGGGCAGGAGCGCAGTGCCCAAAAGGCCTGAATATAGGGGACTTCGGACCATTTCCCAGTCCGGTGGCAATAATTAGGGAGATAGGTGAGAAGGCCGAAATCAAAAGTTCCTTCGGGGGGCCAGCAAGACTGATTGTCCAGAGGATATTGGGGCCAGGCCCGGAAGGAAAGGAAGATCAGCTTCCATTTACGGATATCTTTGTACAACCCCAGAGTAGTCAGATTAGATATGAGACACCGCAAGGGGGTCTGAGCTTCAGTTTTAGAAGGCTGGCTTCCCATGGCCGCAACCTCCGTTCCCGGGTCCCTAAACAAGCAAGCCCAGGGTCCCAGACCCACTTAGAGTAGGGACGGAAAGGAAGATCCACTTCTGTTGATAGGGTTGGCGATCTGGAGATAGGGACGTCTCCACTACACCAGAGCCAAAGGCACCGTACCGGAGGGGTGAGCCCAGATGCAGCTGCAATTTCAGACTGGGCACCCCAGAGGGTAGAAGGAGAAGTCAGGGAAAGCGAGGGACTCACCGCGTTGTCTGAGGTCCTGGGGCCAGGTCCTGTTCCCAAGAGAGGTCCCAGATCAGGAGAGGAGGGGGGAGCTCGCTGGGGCCCCGCGCCATCCTCCCAGGTTTCGGCACCAAATGTAAGGTAAACGAAACCAGACCAGGCAAAACAGCAACAAAGGAGCCAAGAAAGATTTATTAGCGCGATCCCGGGTGAGGTTCACCAGTCCATGTGACTGTGGGCTGGAGAAGTCGCGCCCAGCGAGATGAGCAACCGGTTTATAAAGGGCACACTGAGAAAGCTATGAGGGGGATTGGGGAGAGCGATCGCTGGTTGGGACAGCTGTCGTGTCTGCTGGCAATTGGCTGAACGGAGTTGCTAGAGTCGCTGTAACAGGTACTGGCTGGCTTCGCGACTGGAGTCTTAGTTCCTAGTTCCGGTTACTCATTTTTGCTGGCTCACTTCTGCCCATTGTTCTCCTGGTCCGGGTTGGAGCCATCTTGTTGAGGCCCGTCCTGCCCTCCGGTTCCTCCGCCCTTACAGTTTGTATAAAAGGCAAGTATTACCTTCATTTTAAATGTAGCGCCAGAGGTTTAGGTGACGTAATTAGGGTTATGTATGTTTGTGCTATGTGTTTTCTAAATGACAAATGAAAAAATATTTTTGGAATGGCCCCATTTTTTTCAATAAATATGCATAGTTTTGAACATTGTTTCCAGTTAATTGTCTCCAAGTAATTTGACTTTGTCAGATTAACCTAGTTGTTTAGTAATTGTACAGAAATGTAGTACAATACACAGAGATTTACTTAAGTTATTACATAGGTATAGAAATTTTATCTAGTTCTTGGCAGTATTAATATAGCATAATGCTAGTCTTTAGAGTACAAATAACATCTCTCCTAGGGGAATCTAGATGTGATTTTTAGAAGATCATTATAAGTATATTCTTTGTGAATATTAATTACAAATGTTTGTAAGTATGGTGGCACCATATTAGTTCTCCCCTATGCAATCATATTTTTATCCTACAAACTGATTTATGAAACTATAAATTTCTGCTATGATAAATCAATATACTTTCACATTATCCAAATATTCTTGCTTTTTAAGATTTGATAGATAAGCCTATTACTGTTGAACAAATATAACTATTCTTGCTGTTCTTTTCTATGGAACTAAGAGTGGAAGGGTAAATCTATGAGTTCCATATTCATAGATGGGGGGGAGTTTCATGATATGTGGCAGAGACTTGGAGTGAATTATTTTACTTTACTGAACTAGGATAAGGTATTTTTTTTTAATATATTTTTGCTTCTTTTTTTTTTGGTTTTTTGGTTTTGTTTTGGTTTGTTTTTTCAGAACCACTTTTTTTGAATTTTTATTTCCATAGCTTTAGGGGTACACATTGTGTTTGGTTACATGGATCCATTGTATAGTGCTGGAGATTTCTGGACTTTGTGTACCCAGCACCCTCCGCTAGTGCACACTGTACCTGAAAGGTGATATTTGTCATCCCACCCCCTTTCCATCTTCCACTTTCTGAGTCGCCAGTATTTGTTATATCATTCTGTATGCATTTGCAGACCCTTAGCTTAGCTCCCACTTATAAGTGAAACCTGCAGTATTTGATTTTCCACAGAACCACTTTTAAAATGAATATGAGATTCTAGTCCATCTCATTTTCTATATAAGTGCTTTAATGTGTGAAACTGTAAGTCTGTTTAATAAATTGAATGGAATATATTGAGAATGATATTATCTCCAAATTAATATTGTCAGTTTCTCTATTGTATCTGCTGTAAGAGTGCTGAAAGTCTAATTTGCATTTTTCACAATTGCTGAAACGAGAACACCAACTTCTTACAGAATAATGATGACTGTTATACTCACTGTTAGAATGAACAGCATCTAAGATTATGAAAGCTTACTTTGTTAGGACTAAAAAGTAATTAATATAAAAAGTACAACTTGGCTTTCTTTTTTTTTTTTTTGGAGTCAAGAGTCTCACTCTGTCACCCAGGCTGGAAGGCAGTGACACTATCATGGGTTCCCACAGCTTTGACCTTCTGGGCTCAGGTGATCCTCCTGCCTCAGCCTCCCAAATAGCTGAGACTACAGGCATGTGCCATCATGCCAAGCTAATTTTTGACTTTTGTAGAGACAAGGTCTTGCTGTGTTGCACAGACTGGTCTCAAACTTCTGGTCTCAAACAGTCCACTTGCCTCAGCCTCCTAAAGTACTGGGATTACATGTATGAGCCACTGGGCATGGCTGGCTTTTAGGACTTAAAGAATACTAATAGCAGGAAATATTTAGGAAGTGAAATTGTGATTCCCTTCTTGTCTTTTTAATATATGTATAGATTAGAAGGCATCTTTGGTAGCATCTAAGGCTTATTCTATGTGTTTTCTTTTTAGTGGGCAGTACTGACCTGTGGCCACTGTTTCTGTAATGAGTGCATTGCTATAATTATTGAACAGTACAGCGTGGGGTCTCACAGAAGCTCCATTAAGTGTGCCATCTGCCGCCAGACTACATCTCACAAAGAAATTTCATATGTCTTCACCTCAGAGAAAGCAAGCCAGGAAGAGGACATCCCTGTGAAGGTAAAGTAGGTCAGAAACATGTAGAAGCAGAGTTAAAACAATATAATGGAATCTGTATCAGGTAAATGAGAATGTTAAAATTAAAACAAAGTTGGCACAGTGAGTAGGTGAAAACCACTGATGTCCATTACATTTTCGTTGTGGGGAAAAACACAAGAATGCTTATTCAAATATGGCTAGTAATAGTCATGCCCATTGTGGCAAAAAATAACATCTTAAATTCCAGTTATCGATCATCTTCTATAGTATTCTGTACACCACAAATAGATAGAGCTCTTGTTAAATTAGAGTTTACTTAAATAAAGAGTTCTTCTTATTCTTTAGTCAACCCTGGATTTCAGGGAAAAGGGATGTGCCCAAACAAATTGAGAGGGGAAAAAAATTGATGGGTTAGTGAAGACTATCATAGAAAGAGATAGTATGCTTTTAAATGGCATTGGCTGATATTCAGGGTACAGCCAAAATTGGCTTTATTTTCAAATTTTTTCTTATGTTTCATTCAGAATTTGAAGAAATTTATTGTAATTTGAGGTCCATACAGGATCTTTCAATAGATTTACTGCCTAAGGTGTATTTAATGAAAAGCCTTTACTAGACTTTTTGTTCTTTATTTTCCTTAAACATGCTTTTTAAATTTTTTTCTAACCAAACTTGGACAAAAGGCATATTGATATATAAATGTGGTAGCAAATGTGGACCTTAAAGAATAGTTTAGAGAATGATGGGGCTGGCTCTTAAGTAGGAGGAAGTAGAATCTTCTTTATTAATTTCTTCTCCTTCTGGGTTCTTGATACTCTTCTCACTTATTTTTAAATGAGTTTGTGGGTAAAAATGTACAACCTGAAATGCCCTGCCAGGAGTTAGGTAGTTGTTAAGGTAATCCCTCCCCCCAAGAAAACTATAGTTGAATTAAAGAGTTTTTAATTGCTGTTTTTTTCCACTGTTATCTGAGTAAATCATTGCTCTCTAATGGGTTGGGATAAGCAGAATCCCAAAGTTGGAATGAACATGCATTTACTCATGAATAAAACAGACATGGTTGCTGCTCTCTTGGACTTTAGCAGTGCAGGGGAATGAGTTTAAGTTGGGGCAGGAAGCACAGACATTAACAAAAATTACTGTATTATAACTGTAGTAAGTACTACAAAAGAAAACCAAGTCTGGTTCTCTGAAGGAATGACAGTTAAGCAGATATCTAAAGAATGAATGGATTAGCCATTTTGGAGAGAGAATAGAAGTGATGTTGTGGGGAGGAGGCTTCCAGACAAAAAAAAAAAAAAGAAAAGGAAAAGCAGTACATGGAAAAGCCTGAGGCAAGAAGGACTCAAATGGAACTGAGTGACTTCAGCATAACAAGCAAGAAGAATAGTGGAATTAAGTGAGTTTGAAGACCTTACCAGATGTTGTATGGCCATCTGATGACTTGAGAATTTCATTTCCATGTAAGCAGAAGCTAGTTCAATATCATAAGCAGAGATGTATCATGACTGGATTTGGATTTTGAAAAGATCACTCTTGCCACAGTGTGGAAAATAGATTAGCAGGAATAGAATGAGGTCGAACACATTTGGAAAGACCAGTTTAGAACATGGTGGCTTTGATTAGACAAGTGAGTATATTCCAGAAGTATCTAGAGTAAAGTTGATTGGTAAGATAGGATGTTGGAGGCATTGAGAAAGAGAGAGATTTCATAGATTACCCCCTGGTTTCTGATGTGAAAACTTAGGTGGATAATAGTATAGTTATTGATATAAAGTATTTGGAAGAAGGGTACATTTAGACATACTGTTATTTGAGGTACCTAAAACATCCTAGTAGAACTATCTAGAAAAGATGTTACATGTGGAGCAGGTAATATAAAATTAAAAATCACTGGCATAAATGATCTTTGAAGCCATGAGAGTGAATGGGGCTCCCTAAGGAAAGAAATAGAGAAGTTAGCTTCAGATCAAGTTCTACAAAGTCTGTAACTTTCTAAAGGTTGAAAAAAGTGGGGAGAGGCTAGAAAAAAGGAACCTGAGGAAGAGCAACTAGAGTCATAGGTAATCCAGGCGAGAGTGCTATCAACAAAGTTCACAGGAAAGTTAGTATCTAGAGATTATTTCAAGTATACAGGAGACTTTGTATAGATTAATGCAAGTATTCTCCATTTTATATAAACCCCTTGAGCATTCTCAGATTTTAGTATCCACAGGAAGTCCTGGAACCAGTCCCTTCTGCATACTGAGGGAGGGCTGTCTTTTTAAAGCAAATGCCAAAGAGTTGCTGAATGAAAGGTAGGTGACCTGTGGTGCAGTCCTGAAGCATTTGGTGGTTATTCTTTATCCTGCTCACCACACAAAGAAAGAGGGGAGGAGACTTCCAGACAGAAAAAAAGAAAAGGAAAAAAAGTACATGGAGCATGACTGAGACAAGAAGGGCTCAAATGGAACTGAGTGGCCTCTTTCCCTCTTTCTTCCCACTCCTGTAGTTTCTCTCACCTTTCCTTCCCCAAATAGATGTTTTTCTTTTTTTTTTTTCTTTTTGAGTTGGAGTCTCACTCTGTCACGCAGACTGGAGTGCAGTGGCCGCTCCCGGCCACCGCAGCCTCGACCTGCTGGGCTCTGGCGATCCTTCTGCTTCAGCCTTCCACGTAGCTGGAACTACAGGCGCGTGCTACCTTGCCCCGCTAATTTTTTAATTTATTGTAGAGATGAGGTCTCGCCTGCCTAGGCGGGTCTCGAACCCGCGGGCTCAGGCAATCCACTAACATCAGCCTCCCAAAGGCACGGGATTACAGGCTGAGCCACCGAGCCCGGCAATAGATGTTTTTCTAGCCCTTTCTTCTTTCTTGTCTATCTCTTCCTCTGGCCTCAGATATCCCAAAGGCCACAGATGACACTTGTGACTAAAAAGAGAGGTAGCTCACCTGTAGATGAAAGCATTCATCACAGTACAAGGAACCAGCATAAAGCCTGTGTCAGGCTTCACTCAGTGAGGTTGAGGAAGTGATTCCTCTGGCTACCAGTAAACAGTACAGCCTCTATGAAACTGAGTCACTGAGCCCATCAAAACCAGACACCTGTTCATTTTATGGCAGCTTTCCTAGACACCCAGGATAGAGATCAGGACAGTTACATTTGCTCTCCTGTTAGGACAGGGATATCAGTGTATAAATACTGTGCTTTCACTTCTCCCTGTCTTTCATGGATGTTGATGAACACATGGATTAATTGAAACATCCTATAAAAAACTTATAAGATTATAGAATTGACTAACGATGATAATTTCCCTTTTGTCACAGAGACATATATACTGGCATTTCCTTTTTATTGAATACATGGCTGAATATTATATTATTGTACAAGCAAGTTTTATCCCTTCTCATATTCTCATGTTGCTTCATGCCACATTTAGGTTGCTGCTCACTGCTTTTTCTGTCACCATTTGTGTCTGCCACATCTGTCTTATGCTCCCTTTCTCCTCTTCCAACTTCTGTCATATCTGTCTGTCACATTAACATCTGTCACCTTCTCCTTGAAGCGTCTACTTATAGCATTCTCAGACTTCACCCTACTTTTCTGACTCTTTGAAATTTCCATATTAAATTGCCAATCTAGGACGTGTATATATAAAGATAGTTCTATGTAAATAATTAAGACATTATTTTCAAATTATATAACTGTTAGCTCAAACTATTCCTGTACCTATTTAACAACCTTATTGTTGATAATCAAATCTCTAGTCTTTAATAAACAATACTGGGAAGGAAATTTTTATTTAGTCAAGATTTTATTTTCTGAAACTATTATTTCACTATAAGTATTTATTTGTGTCAAGATTCTCAACAAAAGTTACATAGCAAGCAATATAAGATGATACCATACATAGTCATATAGCTGATCTGCAGATAAAAGGCATTTGGAGAACATAAAACTAGTATTAAATAATATTAGACTTCTTGTCAAGTAGTATTTTTTGGAAATAAGAGATTTTTAAGAAATCCTATTGATGATGGAAGTAAAAAGAATATTGAGATTATAAATCTCCCATTTGGTGGATGCACCTAAGTTAAAGACCATTATCTTCCCTAGCAACAGTGTGACAGTATTCCTAAATAACCTTTGGAACCTACTGGGCATCTCTCAAAGTAAACAAAATTCCCCTTGCAAGTTCTAACAACTGCCAGGCATTTTGGATGGTGAAGTAGGCCTCCTGGCAGAACATATGTCCCACGTGGCATGTTCCCTGTGTCCTGCGTTTGGCTAGGTCTCATACAAGGCATTTTTGCCAGTGGAAACTTGACTCTTAATGGATAAGGGTCTCATGTTTTGAGGAGTTTTTGTCTAGGAGAAAATATGCTACATAAAATGTAGCTAACAGCCACAGCAATTGAGTACCCTTCTCACCCACACACCACCACATGTGCACAATTGTTTCATCATCTCAGACTTTTGAGTGTCTGAAAATCAACTGGCCTGCTTTTTAGAATAGATTTTTTTCAGACTCCACCCCTACAAATTTTGATTCAGCTTGTCTGAGATATGGTCCAGAAATCTATATTTTTAACAAGCAAACCTGTTGATAATGGAGATGTCTTACACAGCCTTTTTGTAGAGAAAAGATTACTGTATCTCTACATTTAAGCTGTATGTAGGGTTCAGTTGATTCAAAGGTAACTTGTGACCTCTGTCTTGTACTTTAAAAATATAACTAAAATAAACATCTAGGTGGGAAAAAAACTGATTATGAAATTCTGAGTTTAAAGTAGGCATAAAATAATTTGGTAAATATAATTCACAAGTGATTTATTTAAATATGTCCAAACATTCTTCTGTAATATATAAAATAAGTTTTTACATAACATACATGAGCACTAACTGGTAAATTTAGAATGCAGTTGAATGTTTAGGTTAGAATATGTTATGACTAAATGTAATTACAATTGCAAAAAAATTTCTAATCGCTGGCCAAGTTAACATTTATAATTCTGTACTGATAGCTTCATGTCGAAGTTAGCCATAGCTATAAATTGATAGCTATAAATATAACATAGCAATAAATTGAACACACAGTAGAGACTTCTAAAACATAAACTCAGGGTATCATTATAATATCATCTTTATGAAAAACTTAGTCCTTTTGTAGAGCATAAACTTCATTATGTAGAGAAGACTGTTCATGAGGTAGAGATGTTGTTTCATTCATTATTGTATCTCAAGCATTTAGTACAATGCCTGGCATATAATAGACACTCAGTAAGTATTTGGATGGATGGATGGATGGGTGGATGGATGGATGGATGGATAGATGGATAACAGTTGAATAATATTTGTCTGTAATATCTCTAAGGGCCTCTGGTTCCAAATAAAATTTTTTAACTTTTTTTGCAATTACTAACTTATCTTTTTGAAATTATCATGATAAGTGTTCAGAAGATCAGAATAATGTTGTTATGGCCTAATACACTTGTAAGATTTCCCACAGCCTAGGTGAAATTTCCATTAAGCTTTATTCACTAGCATGTGAATGCTTGAAGAACCCAGTACTGCCACAGGCATATGCTTAAAAAGTTTTCCTACTTTATGGCACCAGTCATACAAGCTTTATAACTGCCCTGAATTGTGTTTGTCACTACCAGCATGGGTTTTTTAGCATGATGAACAGGTGCAGACCGAAATAAAACAATGTTAACTGATCTTACTTAGCTCTACTGTAGACAACACAGGCACACTGAAGGACTTATCTCCATTTCAGAAAGAAAAGTCCAGAATAAAGTAATGAAAGTCAGAAGATAGCAGAATGGGAAATGATGTTCTCTCTGCTGAAAAATAATAGGAACACTCAAGTTATTTGCAAGTTGCAAACCACTAAGGTTTTGAAACCTCAAGAAAAATCTGTTACCTCTCACCAAGTATGATCCCAGTCATTCATTTTACTGATTAAAAAACATAGTTCTCTTTATTAAGGAAGGGAAGAAAAGCTAAGTTATGTACATCTTTAAAGTGATGTTTTCAGTTAGCTGAAGTCTTCAAAAACTCTCGTCTCAAGTACCTTGACTCTTATGGTATGTTTAAAAGATTGCAAAGTAATAACTAGAAGATTGAAATATTATCTGTGCTCTGTTTCAGATGTGATTGTCCCACCTGTGACAAAGCTGAAATTTATAATCTGTGGCAGATTGCACAGATTAGGAAGCCATTTGACCATAGGGCAGTAAGAGACACTGCAGGTAAAATAGCTTGTAGAACCAAGGTAGTGACATAATTCGTAGGACCAGTTCATGTGAGAAACAATATCCCTGTTGTATCATTGAAGTAATAAATTAAAAGATCCAGAATTACAGGTCTCCTATTCATTCTCCTAAAACTCTTGTTTGTAAGAACTAAGAGTATACAAAATGTTTAGCATTTATTTTTTAGTGGAAATAATTCACACAAAAGAATAAATAAATTACTTCAAATTAAAATAGAATTTCATACAATCAAAAGATGAAAAGTAATGCTCTTCTCCATTCTCCCTTCTTAGCCTTGCTACTATGAACAATTTCTGGTTTTAGTTATAGGAATTACCTACGAGGGGAGACCCCCCCCAAAAAAAACAATTATTTTTTGTAGGGCAAACCCCTTGTACTGGCTTCCCTCACTGGGTAGCTATCCTAGGAACCCATCGTCATCAGTGTACCAGCTACTGTTGTTGTGAGAGGCTGCATTCAGCTTCAGTTATTTTTTTTTTTTCGAGTTTCTTTCAACATGCTTGCCCATTTCATGATGAATGATTTATGAGCGCAACGGCCCACACCATGCTGAGCGTTTAGTTTCTGACCAAAAATGACATGACCCCCATTGCCCCACCCTGCCATTCACCTGATCTCACGCCAAGTGACTTGTTTTTTTTGTTTCCCTGGATAAAATGAGTTCTCAAAGGGAAACATTTTGCTGATGTGGGAGAGGTAAAACAAAAACCAGCAGAAGCACTAAAAGTCATCACAATTAACAAACTCAAAAACTGTTTTGAGCAATAGAAAAAGCATCTTGATAGGTGTATTTAATCAAATGGAGAGTACTTTGAAGGTGACTGAAGTTTAAACTTGAAAGAATAAATACACTATTTTTAATAGATAAATTCTGGGACTTTTTGGGTCCCCCCTCATATATGACTTTAAATAATATACTTTAAAAAAATACTAACTTTAGACAGTATCTGCCAACTCCTCACTTTAAAATGTAAGGAAATTAATGCAATTACTCTTCCTTCAATCTTCTCCCCATTATATCCAAATTTTTGTGATAATATTGTTATAATATTTATAATGTTCACATTTTGGTGTCTAATTATAAATATGTTTTTATATTTAGAAATGATCTGTACAGTATTGTGTTGTGAATACTGTTCTTTATAGAACCAAGCAGAATGATTGAAGTCGTGCAGAAAAGAATTTAATCCCAATCTGTGTCATTTCAACTTTGCTTTTCAAAGAGGTCTCTTTCAAGCATCCCAGTCTAATGAACTTCCAGTTTTTTTTTTTTATAGCTAGCTTTCTTTCTTTCGATGCCCACTTTATATGACACCATTATCCATGAAATCCTTGTTCTAAGATTCCTTTTTTTAACTGTGCTTTACTACTTCAAGAAATTTTAGCACGATGAGTATGGGAATGGCAAATTTCAGAATTTTTGCACTTCTGAAAGTGATTTAATTCTGCCTTTAGAGTGAGAAATGACTAATAATCCTCTCAATATAAGACTATTGAAAGGGTTTCATGTATATGTGTGTATTTCATATATATGGAATATATATGTTAATATATAATATGTAAAAAAAATCTCTAAAGATATGGTCAGCCTGTTGACATAAAGTCATCTCTAAACATGAATGTTCTGTGTGATTAAAAAAAATAAAATGACTACAGTCATCATCTCCATTTTGTTAACTTTCTCTAATGTTTTTGAGGAGTCAACAACCACTTTAAGCTCTTAATTCAACCAGTGGAGCTAAGTATGACAGGGTCATAGATTGCCAACACCTGCTTCAAATTGTGCCCCAGTAGTCACTTTTTTTGTAAAGTCATTGAAGAAAAATACAAAGCAGCAATATCTCTCCATCACAGAGCAAATTTTTTTATGTATGTAAGTCAACTGCAATTGTCCCTTTGTTGCTGCAGCAGAGACATCTATCTGTTCTCCTTCTTTTCCTTTCTTCCCTAAATAAGGAATCTCAGTAGAGAGAAACATGAAAGAAATGGAATGAAGCCAGCCACAGGGCATCTTTCTACACTAGTACTCAGGTTTTTACTATTAATATCGCTCCCTACGTTTTCCCTAATAATAAGACTTCAGTGAATGAAAAGCAGCACCTTACTCTAGGATTGTTTTGGTAAAATAGTCTCATTCTGGAGGGGAGAGGATGATCAAACTTTAAGTAGATGCTACTTGACCGCTTCATTATTAGAATCTTTTGGTTTACTGAGTGTATGGCAAATAAACAAAACTGAGGGTTTTTGTTTTTGAACACATTTAACAACTTGTAATTCAGAGTTTATATTCTTGGAATTTCACAGCAGGAGCCTGCATCTATAGAGTACCTTATTCCAATCAGATTTAACTCTGTAATGAAAATAAGTTAAACCTGTTAGAGTAGATGAAAAGCTACGTGACATTTCCAATCTTAAGTTATGCTACTAAATGGTTTCCAGGCCAAACTTTTGAGATATATTCTTTGCTGGACTTTGGTGCTAATGAGGATCTGCTGTTTTTTTTTCCAGTGCCTTCCTACAGGGAATTCTAGAGCTTGTAACTTTGTACTCTATTTTCCAAAAAGTGAGCATTGCTCTGTCACTTACATGTTTTAATGTTCTTGGCTGTTAGCTTTATCTCTTGAGTAGAAAAAATAGAGAGACAACAGCCTTGAGCAGAGTGGGAACACTTTGTATGTCTCCCATCCCAGTTCTCTAGTTCAGGGGTCCCCAACCCCAGGGTCATGGGCAGGTACTGGTCTGTGGCCTGTTAAATACTGCGCCACACTGCAGGAGGTAAGCAGCAGGTGAGGTGAGTTCTGCCTGCTGTCAGATCAACTGAGTATGTTGATAGTATCAACATAGTATATGTTAGTATCAACATAGTATATGATAGTATCAACATAGTATCAACTATGATTCTCATAGGAATGCAAACACTATTGTGAACTGCACATGCAAGGGATCTGGATTACTGCTTCTTGTGAGAATCTAATGTCTAATGATTCCCCTTCCCTCCCCCACTCATCCATGAAAAAATTCTCTTCCACGAAACCGGTCCCTGATGCCAAAAAGAGTGGGAACCGATGCTCTAGTTGACCTTAGAATGAGTCAGGTGAGGGAAGGTGACAGAAGCTGTGTGTTCATTCCCAAACTGGACCTTGGTTATTGATGTTTTAGAAACATGAAGAAAAACCAAGCATTGAGCACAAAGTTATAATTGGTGGATATATATCTGGAAAAACTGAAGAGACTAAGGAGAAAGAATGGGAATGAGGAGGAGGACAAAAGCTTCAAAAGCGGTCGGAGATGCTTATAATTAAATGCAACTCTATCAGCCCAATATATTAAGAAATAATTTAGCAGTCTTGTAGGGTTTCTGTTCTCATGCATCCTCCTCTCTAATATGTTATTTCAGCTTCACCTTGCATTTGTATGTTTACATAGGCAAATAATGAGTTGGACTCAGACTACCAGTTTGCCTGTCCTGAGAATATTCATACTCTATTAGTTTACATGGAGATGGATTGATACTCACATTTCCTGTCCTTATCCTTTTTGCCTTTTTCAGTGCATCCTTGCCTGTGTGAAACCCATCCCTTTTTTCTATTTTAATCTTTTTTAACGAAGTAAATAATTTGTTTTCTATATCTGTGACCACATTGAATAGTCTTCTCAGAAACAGGCAGATTTGAGTTCAAGTTTAAATACATATATGAGATAGAAACATGAGAAAGAGCAGTAGAATGTGTATAGTGCTGATTTCTGTGGTATAATGTGAAGCATTCATTTAAATTGCTTTTAGGTCAAATCAGCAGAGTAAACCAACCTTATTTGCTTTTCTCCATATCTTGTAACAGGCCTTAACCTGCATATATTTGTATATCACAGATCGTATCTTTTCATCTTTGTATATCCAGTGCCTAATATAGTTCTTTTTGTAAATTGTTAACTGAAAAATTTTATATTTTTATGATATACAGTGTCCTGTTTTGAGATATGTGTACACTGTGGAATGATTAAACCAAGCTAATAAACATATCCATCACTTCACATAGCTATCATTTATTTAAAATCTGCCCTCTTAACAGTTTTCAAGTACGGGCTGTCCTCTGTATTCTTGGGTTCTGCATTAGCACATTCAGTCAACCTTGGATGGAATTTTTTAAAAAAACAATAGAAAATAATACAGTAATAAAAACAATAGAGATTATAAAAACTGTATAAGATGTACTGTATTGGGTATTATAAGAAATCTAGAGATGATTTAAAGACAAGAGGATGTGTATAGATTATATGCAAATATTATGCCATTTTATATAAAGGGCTTAGTATCTGCAGATTTTGGTATCTAATGTTGGTCTTAGAACCAGTCCTTGGGGTACCTAAGGACTGTATGCAATACTTATTATTTACTGTAGTCTCCGTACTACACAATAGATGTCCAGAACTGATTCCTTCTAACTAAAACTTTGTATCTTTTAACCACCCCCAGCCCCACCAGCCTCTGGTAACCACCATTTTGCTTTCTGCTTCTATGAGTTCAATTCTTTTAGATAACACATGTAATTGAGATAATGCGGTATTTGTCTTTTCTGTGCCTGTATGTTTCACTGAGCATTCTCCAGGTATATCCATGTTATCTCGACTAACAGGATTTCCCTTTTTTGAAGTCTGCATAATATTTTATTATGTATGTATACCACTTTTTAAAATTCATTCAGTAGGGGGATTGCAAGGTTGTATGGAAGGCGATTTTTAGACCTTTTAGGAATCACCACACTGTTTTCCACAGAGGTTGTACTAGTTTACACTCCCACCAACAGTGTAGAATTGTTCCCTTTTCCCTGCATCCTCTCCAGCATCTGTTGTTTTTTGAGTTATTGATGATGGCCATCCTGACTGGAGTTAGGTAGTATCTCAGTGTGGTTTTAATTTGCATTTCTTGCCAGGCTCGGTGGCTCAACCTGTAATCCCGCGCTTTGGGAGACTGAGGTGAGTGGATTGCCTAAGCCCGCAGGTTTGAGACCCACCTGGGCAACTTGGCGAGACCTCATCTCTAATAAATCCAAAAAAAAAAATTAGCCAGGCATGGTAGCGCGCGCCTGTAGTTCCAGGTACTTGGAAGGCTGAGGCGGAAGGATTGTCAGAACCCAGCAGGTCGAGGCTACAGTGGCCGGGAGTGGCCACTGCACTCCAGTCTGGGCGACAGAGTGAGACTCCAACCCCGCCCCCCCAAAAAAATTTGCATTTCTTTTTTTTTTTTTTTTTTTTTTTTGAGTTGGAGTCTCACTCTGTCACCCAGACTGGAGTGCATTTCTTTGATGACTAGTGAGGCTGAGCATTTTTTCCTGTGTCTGTTGGCTGCTGGTATGTCTTCTTTTGAGAAGTGTCTAGTTATATCTTTTGCCCACTTTATAATGGGGCTGTTTGTTTTTTTTCTTTTCAACACATTTGAGTTCCTAGATGTTAGGCCCTTTCCATTGGTCTATAAGCTTGTTCTTGTATCAATACCAGGCTGTTTTGATTATTGTAGCTTTATAATAAAGTCTGGGAGTGTGATGCCTCCTGCTTTGTTTTTCCTACTGGGAATATACCCGGAGGAATTCAAATCACTATATGAAAATTATACCTGTGTACACATGTTTATTGCAGCATTGTTCACTATAGCAAAAACTTGGAACCAGCTATGCTGGCCATTGAAAGTAGACTGGAATTTTTAAAATATGGTACATATACACGATGGAATATTATGCAGCCATAAAGAAGGACAAAATTATGGACTTCATAGCAACTTGGTTGAACTTAGAATCTGTAATACTGAGTGATGCTGAGTGATCTATCACAGAAACAAAGGACAGAGTATCGCATGTTTTCACTCATAAGTGGACCTTTAACAATTATTGTAATACTATAAGAAAAGGATTGTCAATAGTGGGAAATTGCCAGGGGTGGGGGATGGGATTGGCAGTAGTGGGATTCTGCCGGGGAGGAGGGCCATACCTCATCAAAAGGCTGCCTGCATAATGAACGTTTTTATACTTAACCCTAAACTGTACCCCACATCTTTAAAATAAAAAATTTAAAAAATAAAACTTTAACTTATTTTTTGATGTAGCAATTGGCCCAAATTACAATTATTCCTTCCTAAATAAAATGTTTAATTTCAGAAATTTTATCTGACATTGACATACTTTATGATATAAGATATGAATATAGGCTGGGCTCAGTGGCTCAGCCTGTAATTCTAGCACTTTTGGAGGCTGAGGCAAGTGGATTTCCTGAGCCCACAGGTTCGAGACCAGCCCAGGCAACTTGGTGACTTCTCATCTCCACAATAAATAAAAAACTAACCCAGTCTCACAGGAAGTTGAAGCTGGGGTGGCTCTGAGTGTGCCACTGCGCTCCAGCCCTGGGTGACAGAGTGAGATTCCATCTCGAACAAAAAAGGATATGAGTATAAAATGAAATTTATTGTTTTCATATATTACTGGAATGAATAGTAAAAATGTTTCAATGTCTCAGTAGAATTAGAAATATCTTTGCATACAGCAGAATAAAAACATTAATTTATTATGTATTCAAAAAATAAAAATAAATAAAATTCATTCATTGATTGATGGACACAAGTTCATTTCATGTCTTGGCTATTAATGAATAATGTTGAAATGAACATGAGGGTGCAAATGTTTCACGTACCAATTTCATTTTCTTTGGATATATACCCAGAAGTAGAATGGCTGGATCATGTGATAGTTCTATTTTTAAAGTTGTGAGGAACCTATGTACTATTTTCATGATGACTGTACTAATTTAAATTCCTACCAATAATGTACGAGGTTTCCCTTTTTCTCCACATCTCCACCAACAATTATTTTCTTTCAGATAATAACTGTTCTAACAGGTGTGAGGTTGTCTCATTGTGGTTTAATTTGTCCTTCCCCCTTGAGAGGTGTTGTTGAACACCTTTTCATATATTTGTTGTTTATTTCTGTATCTTCTTTTGAGTAATGTCTTTTCAGGTCCTTTGCCCATTATTATTATTATTACTGTTTTGAGTTGGTGTCTCACGCCTTCACCCAGGCTGGAGTGCAGTGGCACGCTCACAGACACCCCAGCGTCGACCTCGGCCTCAGCTTCTACCTCAGCCTTTTCAAGTAGCCGGAACTACAGGCGCCCACTACCACACTCAGCTAATTTTTTGATTTAATGTAGAGACGAGGTCTCCCCAAGTTGACCAGGCTGTTCTTGAACCCATGGGCTCAGGAAATCCTCTCACCTCAGCCTCCCAAAGTGCTGGGATTATAGAGCCACTGCGCTCAGCCTGCCCACTTTTTAATTGGGTTATTTTCTTGCTGCTGAGTTGTTTGAGCTTCTTATGTATAGATAATAACCCTTTAACACATACATGGTTTGCAAATATTTTCTCCCATTCTGTAGATTGTGTCATCACTGTGTTGATTATTTCCTTTTCCTCTGCTGTGCAGAAGCTTTTTATTTAGATTCAGTCCCATTTATCTATTTTTGCTTTTGTTCCCTGTATTTTTTAGGTCATATCCAAACAATCTTTGCCAAGACCAATGTCTTTTTTTTTTTTCTCTAGTGGTTTTACAATTTTAGGTGTTATGTTTAAGTCTTTAGTCCATTTTGAGTTGATTTTTGTGTATAGGGTGAAATAAGGGTCCAATTTCATTCTTCCACATGTGGATAACTAATTTTTCCAGCACTATTTATTGAATAGATTGTTCTTTTTGTCTGTTGTGTGATCGTCCTACCTTTGTTGAAGATTAGTTAACTACGTGTGGACTGGGCTCTCCATGCTATTTTATTGGTCTGTATATCTGTTTTTATGCCAGTGCCATACTGTTTTAACTACTGTAGTTTTGTGATATGTTTTGAAATCAGGAGGTGTGCTATCTTTAACTTTCTGCTTAAACTTGCTTTAGTTATTTAGGGTCTTTGGTTGCTTCTGTATTAATTTTAGGATTTTTTTTTTGTCTTAGTCCATATTGTATTGGTATAGCAGAATACCTGAGACTGGATAATTTATAAAGAAAAGAGATTTATTTAACTCACAGTTCTGTAGGCGTGGAAGTTCAACAGCATGACCCTGACTCTGGCAAGGATTTTCTTGCTGCATTGTAACATGGTAGAGAGTGTCAAAGAGTAAGTAAACAGACACATGCAAAGAGAGGAACAACAGGAGGAAGAAACCCACATGATGACAACCCAGTCTCACAGGATGTAATCCATTATCACAAGAACGAATCTACTCTGGCACGAGAAATAATTCATCCACTACCCTAAGAACTGCACCATGGCAATCATGAGGGATCCACCCCCGTGACCCAAGCACCTCCCACCAGACCCCAGCTCTCAACATCACCACATTGGGGATTAAATTTTAGCATGGCTTTAGATGGGGACCAACTCAAACCATAGCACTATTTCTGTGAAAAATGGCATTTGATTTTTAATAGAGATTGCACTGATTATATAGATTGCTTTGAGTAATATGGACAGTTGAGCAATATTAATTCTTTCAGTTCATTAACACAAGATGTGTTTCTATTTAGTTGTGTCTTCCTCAGTTTTTCAGTAATGTTTCATAGTTTTCGTTGTACAACTCTCTCGCCTTATTTAAATTTATTCCTAAGTGTTTTATTTTTATGATGCTATTGTAAAATAGGTTTTGTTCTTTGATATCATTTTCAGATAATTAATTGTTGATTTATGGAAATGCTACTGATTTTTGTGTTTCTTTTGTGTCTTCAACTTTACTAAATTCATTTATTCTGTTTTTTGGTGAAATCTTTAGGACTTTCTATATAAGAGATCATGTTATCTGCAAACAAGTTAACTTCCTCTTTTCCAATTTGAATGCCTTTTCTTGCCTAATTGCTCTAGCTAGGACTTCCAAAATTATGTTGGATAGAAGTGGTTTGCTAGTATTTTGTTGAGAATTTTTGCATCTGTTTTCATCAGGTGTATTGGCTTTTGTAATTTTCTTGTAGTGTTCTTGTCTGACTTTGAGATCAAGGAAGTCCTGGCAGTATAAAATGGATTTGGAAGGATTCTCTCCAGATTTTTGAAAGAGTTTGAGAAGGGTTAGTATTAGTTTGTCTTTAAATGTTTGATAGATTTTAGTAATGAAGCTATTGGTTCCTGTGCTTTTCTTTGATGCACGACCATTTGTTACTGATTCAGTTTCTTTACTCCTTACTGGTCTGTTCAGAGTTTCTATTTCTTCATGATTCAGTCTTAATAGGTTGTATGCTTCTAAGGTTTTATCAATTTCTTTAAAATTTTCCAATTTGTTGGCATATAGTTGTTTATAAGTCTCTTATGATCCTTTGTATTTCTTTGATGTCTGCTGTAATATCTCCTCTTTCATGTATCATTTTATTTAATTCAGTTTTTACCCATTTTCTTTTAGTCTATGTAAGGTTGTTAATTGTGTTTATATTTTCAAATAACCAACTCTTAAGTTTTATTAATCTCTTCTGTATATTTTTCTGACTGACCTCTATTTCATTAATTTCTCCTCTGATCTTTATTACTTTCTTCCCTCTGCTAACTTTGGGCTTAGTGTGCCCTTTTTTTTCTGGTTTCTTCTGGTGCAATATTAGATTGTTTATTTAGGACATTCTTCACTTTTAAGATAGGTATTTTTTTGCTGTAACGTCCTTCTTAGAACTGCTACATCTTTGTAAGATTTGTTATTTAGTATTTTCATTTGTCTCAAGATGTTTTAAAATTACCCTTTTAATTTCTTAATTTACTCATTGATTATTCAGGAGCATGTTGTTTAATTTCTGTATATTTCTTATTTTTTCAAAATTCCTTTTGGTATGCATTTCCAGTTTGATACCATTGCCAGAAAAGATAATTTATTTAATTTCAGCCTTAATAAATTTGTTAGCACTTGTTTTGTGGTCTAATATACTCGGCCAGATTCTTAGTAATGTTTAGATATGGTGGGAAATAAAAAGATTTAAATTTTTTTTTTTTTTTTTTTAATTGGAGTCTCACTCTGTCGCCCAGACTGGAGTGCAGTGGCCGCTCCCGGCCACCGCAGCCTCAACCTGCTGGGCTCCGGCGATCCTTCCGCCTCAGCCTTCCAAGTAGCTGGAATTACAGGCATGCGCTACATGCCCGGCTGGTTTTTTGATTTACTGTAGAGATGAGGTCTCATTGCCCAGGCGGGTCTCGAACCCGCGGGCTCAGGCAATCCGCTCACCTCAGCCTCCCAAAGGCGTGGGATTACAGGCTGAGCCACCGAGCCCGGCTTGATTTAAAATTTTTTATCCTGTATATTTCTGTTAGCTTTGTTGCCCAATAGACATACATTGCTGTTTTGTAATTTTGTAAAAGTTATCAAAAAGTGCCTGTGATATATCTAGTAAATCTTACAGAAACCACATCTTTATCTAATTTCTGTTCAGTTTTTATACTACAGTATACTGCCTTTCTGTGTTACCTTTTAGATCAGTAATCTTTTTGTTGTCTATAGCACTTGCTTTTCTCTTAGAGGCAAATCATAAATTCTTATTAAAATAGATTCATAGAGGCAGTGAATTTTCAGCATAGAATCTTATAATTAGACATTTGTATGAGGATTTATGGTAATGTCTTGGTAGTTTAAAATATGAAATCTTTCATCTTGAGAGGTACTACTGTAGCACATTGGTCTAGCATAATGACTGTGCACTTGCTGGCTTTGTTTTCAAAAGTTGTGCAGGGCATGCATATTCAAACCAAGACCCATAGATTTATATGGTTCTTTCTCTGTCGTTCTCATTCTTAGTAGCCACTTTTTGCTCATCTGGAAAAGAAGGTTATTAAGTTTGTCACACTCCCCATGTAGCTCTCTGCTAAGTAGAACTTTTGATTTCTAGATTCCCTTAGTATTATCTTTCATTGTAGATAGTAACTGGACTAAGACCAAATGGTTCTGAACTGTGGCATTTGGAAGAGATCGTTGAGAATCACCATTGAACTGGCTAATCTCTGATTTAAAAAAAATAATGTTCTGTTTTTTTCTAACATAGAGTTAACACTCCAGTTTGGAATGTTGGTTGTAAAAGTTTATTCTGATTCGGGTTTTTTTTTTAAACTGTTAGAAACAGTTTAATAGAAGGATTCATAGTTACCCTAATATTTTATTTGAAATTTTTTTTTTTTTTTTTTTTTGAGTTGGAGTCTCACTCTGTCGCCCAGACTGGAGTGCAGTGGCCGCTTCCGGCCACCGCAGCCTCGATCTGCTGGGCTCTGGCGATCCTTCCGCCTCAGTCTTTCAAGTAGCCAGAATTACAGGCATGCGCTACCACACCCGGCTGATTTTTTTTATTTATTGTAGAGATGAGGTCTCGCTGCCCAGGCGGGTCTCGAACCCGCGGGCTCAGGCAGTCCACTCACCTCAGCCTCCCAAAGGCGTGGAATTACAGGCTGAGCCACCAAGCCCGGCTCATTTGAAATATTTTTAAAAGTGAGACCTTGCAAGCAACATGAATATTTCTGACTAAACTCTTAAATGATCACTTTTATGCTAATTTTCTGTTTTCTTTTTGCTTTTATTTGAAATAATAGACTGAAACAGGTCCTTTGTATTTCTTAACTTTGCAGGTATAATTGAAGGTCTATATGCCTAGAGAAAAAAATATAGACTCAGGATTTTAACATGAAGATTTTAAGATTTTTTTTCTAAGATTCTCTTGTGGCAACTTAAAATTAATACAGCTTCCTTCCTTGTTTTGTTTATATTTTCACCTTTGAATTCTTCATGTAAAAGTGTGTTGAGGGGATTATGCGGGGAGAGCTAATGCTGCTGTGAAAGCGTTTTTCCTTTTCGTTTTGTTTTTTTTTTTTTAGTTAGAGCTGACTCCCTTGTGGTGTAGTCTAGGTCATTGCAGTACTCGTATTTTATGTCTCAGAAAGACAGTAAGTTCTTCTTTGCCAGGTGTTGGGCTAAACACTTCATATTCATTTTCTCTTTTAGTCATCACAACTATCTTTGGAAATAGATATAATTATCATCTCTGTTTTGACAGATGAGGAAACAAAGGCTTAGAAAGGTTAGAATCTATATAACTCGTGAGTTGCAGAACTAGGAGGTAAACTTAGATTTGTCTTACTCAGAATCCCATGCCCTTAATTTCTATGTCAGCCCATCTCCCAGGGCACTCCAGGAGGAAAATTTTTCACTGTGGGCTATAAAATGCTTTATTTTATTTTCCTTATTTTCTTATTTCTCCATCTTTCCTAATTTTTTTCATACTCTTCTGATGGAAATGGTTATGAAAGAGGCAAAAAACCTGCTAAGTGTTTAGTCTTGTATGAATATACCTCAGTCTAAATGGACATTTGTACCTCTGTCATTGTTTTTGGTAATGCCCTTGTAAAAAAGTCTTCTTCATCAGTTGAATTTGTCACTGTTTGCTTACATTGGAGTTGTAATTGTTTATATTCTTAATATTTCTAATGCCATAATGTCTTAAATAAGTGAGAGTAAATGAAGGGTATTTTAAAATATAAATTCTGCTACTCTAATGTAATAAAATTTTATAACTATAAACCTGTCTACATACCTAAAAAAAAAAAAATCTTACCTTCAAGAACATATTACTTTATGACTTTTGGTGTGCTTCAATATTCAAATCTCTGGATGTAAATGTTAGGACTTTTACAGTTTGATAGTAAAGAAAATGCCCAGCAAACACAAAATTAAAGAAAAAAAAAAGAGTGGACATATATGCACCTGATTATTCTTTTGGATGCACATGTAGTTTTGATAGTAAAAATGTTTTATGTTGCTTTTCCGTTTCATTCTTAATTAGCTTTTATTTGATAGTGATATTTGTTTTTTCTTTGTGTTCAAAGGGCAGCCATTCTACAAAAGTGGAAGCTGTGGTGAGAACTCTGATGAAAATACAACTTAGAGATCCAGGGGCTAAAGCCCTTGTTTTCTCAACGGTATAATCAACATTTTCAACCTCAATATTAACTCAGACTGCTCTGTCTGTAGTCATTTTATAGCTGAGAACTAATTTTTAATGTTTACCATCATATAGTTGAGATTCAGAATTATTCTTAATTTTTTTTTCTATTTCATTTTTTCTAAAGCCTTAAGATAAAATTATTCTTAGAGAAACTTGATGACATTTCACAATTGTTGTAGCTATGGTTCAGAGTATTATGTTAATTTCATTTAGGATTTTCGTACTTTAAAAATTGGAACCTTGAAAGTCTCTTCACCAATAAATTTGGTTAAGAAAAAAAAGTTAAAATAATCAGCCAAATAAAGCGCTGAGTAAAAACTTTGGTTTTTATTTTTGAAAGATAACCACAACCAGAATATTATTTATTTTCTATTATTTATCTTAATTCCGTTTTCAGAGATGCTCATAGTGTTTGCCTATCGTTAAGCCAGCAAATAGTACTATATCTGAGGGTTTTGTTTTTGTTATTTAACTCAAATGTAAAAGTTATTTTGATTTAGTACCTTTCAAATCTCCCTAGATAATAACTATGTGTAAATATTGGTTTTCTTATGTTTTATGTGTTCTAGTGGCAAGATGTATTAGATATTATTTCCAAAGCTCTCACTGACAACAACATCGAATTTGCACAGAATCAGTCGCGTTAAGACATTTCAGGTATGTCAAAATTTTAGTCCTGTTTTTTGTAGTAGATTTAGTGGCAAATTGAAACTTCTATTAACTAGCTTACTTATATTTATTGTCTTGTAACATATAAGCCACATAAGCAGAGTTTGAATTTTTGATTAATTATAAAACTAAACAGAGAAACTGTAGGTATTTTCAGTCTATTCTATTATACCCGTAAGACCATCTTTTTTTTTTAAAGCTCTTCTGACTTGAGGCTCTTTTTTTAATATGGGAAAAGATTGCCTGTGATATACCTTATGAATGGACAGGGGCCTTATGCCCCAGGGATTAGGTTCAAAAGACACTGTGTCAGGCAAAACTGCATATGGTCACAATTGTTTTTGCATCACATCACACTCAGCACCGTGACAGGTACATACCCTAAGATACACACACACAAAGACCAAATGAAAATTTAGCAGATTCATGTCTCTTATCTCACATTCACTTTAGCACATTATTTCTCTTTTTTCCTCTAAGTTCATATAGTTTATTTTACATGCATCACGTTGTCTATCTTGTGATTTTACTATGTATTATAAATAATGAGAGCTTATGTGATACTTTTTCTCATAATTAAAGTGAAGCAACAAGTTACATTTTCTAAAACTGGTAATTTTGCATTTAACTTTCTTAGTTGTTACATTTCACAATGACCTAATGAATACCATTGGACATCTTTAAAGTGAGCTATAACATACTGCTCTTATTTTAACTGACATAGCTAAAATTAAAATGTATTTTCTTTTTTAGGAGAACCTTTCAGCATTTAAACATGATCCCGAAATCAATATTTTGCTGCTGCCCCTGCACACAGGTTCTAATGGATTAACTATCATTGAAGCAACTCATGTTCTCTTGGTGGAGCCCATATTGAATCCTGCCCATGAGCTTCAGGCCATAGGGAGAGTGCACCGAATTGGACAGACAAAGTAAGAATAAAATTAGCATCACTAACATTTGCTTCAGTTTTGTAAGACATCAATTCAGTACTTAAACTCTTCATTTATGTTCAATGTAGTCTATTCAGTTTAAATTAATGCCTTATTTATTAAATTTTAAGCATTATTATATGACCAAATAGCATGAGATTTTCAACCTTCCCTCCTTCAAGCAGCAAACCCCCACATTTTTCCAAATTTTTGTCTTCTCTTTCACAAAAACCTGATCACTGCATCAAGAAAGCTTTTTAGAAATATTTAAGACAGTTGCAAAGTTGAAGCCATCCCTAATTACTTTGGGAAGTATGGAATTTTGGTGGTCTAAAGTAGATCTGTGTTTAAAAGAAAACCTAACCTCATACACAACTGAAAACAAATGGCTCCTTTTAAAATTCCTACTCTTAGGAAGAGGCATCTGCCTACATCAGCTCTTAAAAGATCATTAGATTTAGTTTATAGGCCAAAGTAAACATATAATGAATATTATGTGGTATATGTTACTTTTATTGAAATATCAGAATGGACAATTATCTTTGATAAGGTCTCCTAGATGTGTTTACCTTTTGGATGTTAGACATGTTGATTGTTTTTTTTTAAAACCACGCATCTATACTATCTATACACATCTACATTCATTAAATCAGTATTTATTGAGTACCTACTGTATGTCAAGCATATACTAAATACTGAAGAATCTAACTGAATAAGACGTAATCTTTTCCTCCAAGGTGGTCACTATGTAGTACAAAAAACATGATTTGAAATATTGCAGTAGAGAATATGCAAATGTACAAAAACAGAAGTACTATGTTAACAGAAGAAGGCAGTGATCACTTGTGCCCTAGACAGCTGGGGAAGATTTTATTATGTTGAGTCAGGACAGAATAATTATTCTAGAGTTGGATTAGAAAGAGAGTTGTATAGGCAAAAACACATTGGTGATAAACAGCATGACATTTCTGGGGACTGTAAGAATTTTGGAATTGCTAGAATTTAAAATATGAAGAAGGAAGTGACAGAAGATGAGGTCTTTCATGTCTTACTCAAAAACATGAGCTGCATCAATGCTTCAGAATAAATGAAGAGTTTTAATTTTAAGCAGGGGAGACTAAACAAACTTTTAACAAAACAGAACAGAGTAGCATAACTGTAATAAATGTAGGCTTGTTCTAAAGTACCACAAGGTGACACTTAAAATACAATTGCATTTTATTTGTTTTATGTTGCTTTTGTTCTGTATTTTTAAGTATTGATTTCTTGTCCTACCAATGTTTTTCTAAAGGATAGACTGGATTCATCTCAGGTTTAAAGCCACAAGTAAAAGGCCATACAAGACTACCCAACAGTCTTACTATGCTTCCCTAGTAAATCAATTTTATTTTGCTTTCTGAGGAGACTATCTTAGGTCTTTTCATCACCTTCTTCCCCACTGATAGTGATCTTGCCTCATACAGGGGAAACAGATACAGCCGTATTAGAAGTACCTCAGCTGAACAGTCTGCCTTCATCAATACCCACATATTGCAGTAGATTTTTATGGAGCACTTTCTGTGTGCCATGCCACCATTGTTCTAGGAACTTGAAATTTCTTTGCGGAGCTTAATTCTAGTTGTAAGTGATTGGTAGAGAGACAGTGGTAAACAGTAAGCATAATTAATCAAATATAGACTATATTAGAAGCTGGTACAGTAAAGCAGGGTGAGGAAGATTAAGAATACAGATGGTTTGACAGGAAGGCATAGAGGACGTTATCGAGAACATAATATGTGAGCAAAGATTTGAAAGAGATGGGAAAGTTAGTCATGCAGATCTTGGGAAAGAATGTTTACAATTAGACAATAAATGCAGTGCGAAGGCCCCGAGTCAGTAATATGGTATGTTTGAGGAATAGCAAGAAGCCAGAGTTGCATAAGTGGAGTGAGTAAAAGGGAGAAAAGAAGGAATGTCAGAGGCTTGGGGGTAGGAAAATTACAATGAACCCAGAAGGTCACTGGGAGGGCAATGTTGCTTTTACTCTGTGTGAGACAGGGAGCCTTTCAAGACTCCCTTAAGTTTTGAAAGGATCCTTCTGAGTGCTATGATAAAGCAGGAGTGAAGGGGCTCATGAGAGAGTAGAAGTAGGGAGAGCTCTGGAAGCCATTGCAGACATCCTAGTGATTGGTGAGGGTGATTCAACCAAGGTACAGCAGTGCAGTTGTGAGAAGTAGTCAGGTTCTAGATATGGAAATACAGATATTTAGATATGTATTTTTTGAGTCAGAGTCTCACTCTGTCGCCCAGCCTTGAGTACAGTGGCATGCTTGTGGCCACTGCAACCTTCACCTGCTGGACCCAAGTGATTCTTCCACCCTAGCCTAGAATTCACACCCAGCTAATTTTTTTTTTTTGTATTTATTGTAGAGACAAGATTTTGCCAAGTTGCCCTGGCTGGTCTCAAACCCCTGGGCTCAGGCAGTCCACTCGCCTCTACTTCCCAAAGTGCTGGAATTACAGGTGTGATCCACCGCACCTGGCTGTTGCTATATTTGGAAAATAGAAACAATAGTAGTTATGGACAGATTAGACATGGGGTGTGACCATCAAGAATAACATCATGGGTGTGAACCTGGATGATTAGAAGGATGGAGTAGCCCTCAGCTGAGATGGGGAAGACTACAAGGCAGAAAAGATTTGGTGAGGAGCTTTGTGCAATGACAGTATCATAGCCAATGAGGTTTATCCAAGGCATTATTATTGCTAATTGAAAACTTTTCCCAATACCCCGCCATGACAACTTGAAGTTGGCATTGGCAATTTTTGACAGTCTCTACAGAGACTGAATTTTGTTGGTTAAAAAAAGCTGAGAAGGCCGAGTGAGGTGACACAGGCCTGTAATCCCAGCACTTTGGGAGGCCGAGTTGAGAGGATTACCTGAGACCAGTGGTTCGAGACCAGCCTGCACAACTTGGCGAAACGTCGTCTCTACAGTAAATCAAAAAAATTAACTGGGCATGGTGGTACGTGCCTGTAGTTTCCACTACTTGGAAGGCTAAAGCAGTAGAATCGCCTGAGCCCAGCAGGTCAAGGCTGTGATGACCGTGTGCAGCATGCCACTGCACTCCATCCTGGGTGACAGAGTAAGACTCCAACTCAAAAAGAAAAAAAAAAGATTTAGGGAAGTTTACTTTAAATGTAAGTTTGGAATGTGTAATAAAAATGGAGATTCTATTCTGTAATTGATGTACAGGTTCAGAGTTCAGGAGAAAAGTCTGGGCTAAGACACACATTTGGAAGTCACCAGCATATACTGATGTCTTCAAGTCATGAGACTGAATGAGATTACCTACAGGGTGAGTTTAGATAGAAAAAAGGACCACAAACTAAACTTCAGGATTTCAGAGTGAAGGGCTCCAGGAGAAGAAAAGTAACCAGCAAAGGTATAAAGATCAGACAATGAGGTAGGAAGAAAACTAAAATACAAAGTGTCCTAGGAGCCGAATAAATATACCTCAAGGCAGAGGATGTAGTCAGTTGTATGAAGTGCTATGAAAATGTCCAGGAGAATGAGGATCTAAATTGATCATTAGGTTCAACAGCATGAGAGCAAAACCAGCTTTGGTAAAGTGGTGGGGGTGACAGCATGATTTGAGTGTAAGAGATAATAGGATTTAGTGTATTTCTTATTTAACAAACATTTATATAGCAAAGAGAGGTTAGGTAACGTGTTCATGGTCACACACCTAATAAAAGTGGTGGCAGGTGTCAGACACAGCCGTTCTGCCATCGCAGTTCGTCCTTTAACCACAGTGCACTGCTGCTGCTGTGTAGCCGGGAAGACGAGTATTTTGAGTTTGGATGCAGAGAAGCGCAGACAAAAGGAAAAGAATGAGGTTGAGATCAAGAAAGGTTTTGATTTTCTTTTCTTTGCTTTCAAATGGGCGAATTATTAAGACAGTGATTCATTAGAGACGGAGAAATAGTGAAGCAAGAGGGGGAGAATGCTGGGACAGAGTCCTCGAAGAGACAGGAAGATAGGGGATCTGGCACGGAAGTGGAGGGGTTGGTCTTAGGTAGGCGCATGAATTGTCATCTAGTAATAAGCAGGAAGGTGCCATATCTACCTTCCCTTTTATTACAACAGAAGAAGTATCCCTTTTCTTTCAAAAACCACCTATTTGTCCTGGATCCCATCTCTTCTCATATTCTCAAGGAATTTCCTCCTGTCCATGTTGATTATCCCTTAACTGAAATGCTTGGGGCTAGAAGTGTTTTAGATTTCCAGTTTTTTCAGATTTTAGGATATTTGCATATACCTCGAGATATCATAGGGATAAGATCCCAGTCTGAACACGAAATTCATTTATGTTTCATATACACCTTATAATATACCCTGAGGGTAATTATATACAATATTTTAATGATTTTGTGCATGAAACAACGTTTTGACTGTGACTCACCACATGAGATCAGGTGTTGTATATTTCACTTAAAAGTGCTTCCTGTTGGCACTAAAATGTTTCAAATTTTGAAGCATTTTGGATTAGGGATGTTCAACCTGTCATACATTACTGCATAAAAATGACTTACTATTATCCATCTTCAGACATAAAACAAACTCTTCCCTACATCCTTCATTCATCTCCACTTCCTTATTCATTGTTGTCAACCTTTCTGGTTGATTTTTTTTCTCACCTTTTCTGAAATGAGGCTTATAACATTGTTAGTGACCTACTTCTTGCCAGTGTTTCCAGTTTATTTTCTCTGCCTGTACCCCTTAGATGAGTTCTTCTAGAATCAGGTCTTTAACATTTGTACATGGATGACTCTCAAGTGTATATCCCCCAGCCCAGATATATCCTTATGGCTCCCACCCCAGGGTCATCTGTTCAGTTCTCTTCCTGTAGATGTATCTCTGGATTCTAAGCCTTCCCTTGGATCCCTGTCCAATAGGTATCTGATAGGTTTAACATGGACAAAACAAAACTACATTCCTTCTGCACCCTCACCTCACCCCCAACCATTCCCCATCTTATTGTGTGTCACTGTCATCTGTAGCTGCTTAGATCACCTGCTCCATATTTCTCTTTCTACATCTCACATCCCAGTCATCTTTTATGTCTTGTCAGCTCTGCCTCTAAAAGATACTCCAAATCTACTTGAGAACTGTCTCCACTGATACAGCAGTAGTACAGTTGCTTTCTTACCTGGTTAACTACAGGATTTCTTTTTTTGGTTTTTTTTTTTTTTTTGGTTTTTTTTGTTTTTGAGTTGGAATCTCACTCTGTCGCCCAGACTGGAGTGCAGTGGCCGCTCCCGGCCACCGCAGCCTCCACCTGCTGGGCTCCGGCGATCCTTCCGCCTCAGCCTTCCGAGTAGCCAGAATTACATGCTACCACGCCCGGCTAATTTTTTTTATTTATTGTAGAGATGAGGTCTCACTTGCCCAGGCAGGTCTCGAACCCGCGGGCTCAGGCAATCCACTCACCTCAGCCTCCCAAAGGCACGGATTACAGGCTGAGCCACTGAGCCCGGCTACTACAGGATTTCTTAACTGGTTTCTCTAGCACAACTCTTGCTGCCAGACAGTACATTTCCACAGCAGCCAAAGGGATTTATAAAGTACAAATCAAATCATGCATAACCCCTGGAGGACTTCCCACTGTAACCACAATAAAATCCAAATTCCTGGGGTTATATCCTGTGAAACCCTCCATGACTTGGCCCGTGCCTGTGTCTCCACCCTGGTTTTCATCTCTGTCCCTTGTTCACAGCATCCTTCTGCCATGCTAGCCTTCTTGTGCCCTCTTGAACTTGCTGAGTTTGTTCCAAGCATGTTCTCTTCCCAGGGACTGTGCCTGTTTGTGCCGCTGCTTCCATGTGAATGCTCTTCCTGCATCTTTACCTACTGGCCCCATTCCCATCATTCATGTTTCAACTCGTGTGTCAACCACCTCATGGCATTATCTGTACCTGGAACTATCTTATTTCCCATGTGTTTATTGTCTGTGTCCCCTCATTAGCTTGTTAGTTCATGGAGATTAAGTAATTTCTTTTATTCATTTCTGAACCTCCCCCAGCACCTTGAGTAGTACCTGCCACAAGTAGGCACCAACTGACTGACAAATTTGGCATACAGTATGTGAAGTCGATTTGTACTAATTTGTTGTAATTTGTAAGCTTAAAATTGTTATGTACCTTCTAGACCTACTATTGTACACAGATTCTTAATTAAAGCAACGATAGAAGAAAGAATGCAGGCAATGCTGAAAACTGCTGAGAGGAGGTGGGTAACAGTTTCCTATGAATAGATGGGGGAACATCTTGTTTATTTAAGTTTGTGTATGTGTTTGGAACTTCTTCACTTAGATGACAACAAAAGACATAAGCACAAATACTTTTTAAAATTAAGTCATGACATTTTACCCATTCAGTATTTCCCAATTAATGCTCTAGACATTCTGCGTTTGAATTAATGTATTAATAGATTATAGCATGTACAGATATTTAGACTATCTTATATTTCTTTTTCACATTGCATCACTTTTTAAATGAAATATAGCTTTATACCTGACTTATAAGCCTTAGTCTGATGTGTAAATTAAACTTGTATTGCTGCTTCATCCATCACACTTGATAGTCACATGCAAATAGGAATATCTGGACTTTAAAACTTGGCTGGTTGATTGTAGTGTCAATTCCAAAGGCAAACCAGAAGCAGAAAGACCAGTCTTAATTTTAAAAGGTTGGCTTCAGAATTATAAACTTTCTGGTATTTGTGCCATAATGTTTTAAAAATCATTTTGAAAACATAAACCAATGCCTGTCTACGTCCTTGGGAGACAGGCAGGATTGGAAGATACCCAAGGAAGAGATTATTGCCTTAGAAGGGTAAGTCACGTAACAAAGAAGCAATCTGAAATCAGAAATTTTCTTTTTCTGGTGGTTTATGGGAAGGAAAGTGACTACTACAAGAACTTTTTACTTAAAACATGAAAACTTTCTGTTTCTGTTTCCTTGTGTAACAGACTTCTGTGATTTTTAAGCTTCTTTAAAACATAGCAATTAGAAGAACTTTGGAAATTCTCTTGAAACAAATTATCTTTAGGTAGTAAGACAATAAATTGTAAAGTGAGAGCCTTTAGAAGCAGTTGTCAGGATTTTTTCCCTCTGTTTTATTAATTGTGCAGGAAAATAAAACCATTTCCTGAAAGTAACATATAGAAATCTTCACTGCTTTTGACAAAATATAATAATGATCTTATCGCCTACTTTCTTCTGGGGGTTTCTTGGGGCCCGGGTACAGAAATGTAAGAACAAATATGTATGTAGTCATATATTATTACAAATATAATCACGGATTTCTTGGGCTTTCTTTCTGACTGTGTTCACTTGGAAAAACCTACAGTCACACGAACTCATCAGGGAAGCATTCGGAGGCCTCCGTCTTGACTGTGGCTGACCTGGCAGACCTATTTACCAAAGAAACAGAAGAGCTTGAGTGAACCGCTGAGCTACTCCTGATGCAATCCACAGACTTTTATGTGTTAATGACCTTTTTTAGCAGTAGAGCAAACTTCCAAGTTAAAAAAACCAGATGTCAGTAAACACTGTTCCTAGTTGAATTAATTTGTTTCCTTTTTGGAGTGGTAATACAGTGGCCTAGTATTTATTGAGTCCTTTTCAATATACTATTTTCAAAAGATCTATAAAGATTTTTAATTTTACACTCCTAATAAAACATTTATTTTTGTTCCAAAGACTCTATATCTGATGATGCAAGGGCATTAATAGAGGTAATGTGCACTTTTCTTTTGATAAGATCAGTCATCGAGAGAGTTGGAATACAGAAAGAAAGTAAGCTAGTCTAGTTTTATATGACCTGGTATAGTCAACCAATGTAGATCTCATTTTTGCAAGGGCCTTCAGTATCTTCACGTGATTCACCAGTATCTTGTTAGTAATATTTTTAGGTAGATGGTGAATTATATTGATATCTAGTTATTTGGAGTAGGTTTAGACTATAACTGCATACATAGTAATTTTAAAGTAATATAACTTCTAACAATAAGTTAATGTTAGACAGTTATTTTCTTTGCATCTGCTACTAAAAATCAAAACACTGAAAATTTTTTATATTTCATAAGTTACATCATTGTAAGCAGTTAATTCCAAATAGAATTTTTTAGTGTATTAATGTTTACCTTAAAATTATCTGCTTTCTCTAGTCTTAATTTTTCTTATTACATTTTTATGTGTTTTAAAATGGATATATCTGTAAATATTGCAGTTTATATTAAGTCTTATTATAGCATGGAAATATGACAGGATCTTTTTAATCATCATATTTGGATTCCCTTTCTTTCCTATATTCTTGTGTGACTAGACTTTAGCCAATAGAACATCTAAATGTATGATAACGTTTCTTATTCCAGTTGTTCTTTCCTTAAGGACTAGTATTTGATCTTTCAAACAATAGATTGCCATATTCACATAAGCAAATAGTTGCAAGTAATAATAACCAAGTGTTTCTTCTTCTGTGAAGAATTAATGGACTTTGAAATTGCTGAATAAGGAGTAGCTTGTTGTATCCTAGCCATTTGATGTGTAATACAGATATTCTTGTTTTCTTTTCTTTGAGCCTTCGGAGTTTTAAATGACCCTCAGGACTCATTAGCTCCTACTTAGCTACCCAGAAAACTGATAGAAACGTCCCCTGGATCACATTTGTCCGAGAGGCTTTGGTGCTTAGTTAAGGTGCATCTTCTTACTTCAGGATTATAGAGTGAAATAATTCATCTGAAGAAAACACACAATTTTTGGTGCTTATTCTTCAGTTGGAAGGAGATATACATTGATTCTTTTATATGAAACTAAATTGAACTATTATTTTTGTAGCTCTTCACATATTATAAAGAGCTTTCCTGTACATTTACATGTTTAATTTGCCCAGCAATTCTGTGAAGATGATATAATATCATTACTGTGTTAAAGATCGAGAACTGAGGTTCAGGAATATTGAGAAACTTGACTTGTAGCAAGTAAACAGTGGAGCCCTGGGCCCCTGTCTCCAAATCTGATGATCTTTCACTGTCATATAATGCTGAGATTCAGAAGGCCCATGATTATGATTTAAATAATGAGGGTATTTCAGTATTTCTTTTTATTTGTTTCCTAGTATCTCTTTCTGAGCTATGTTTTAGAGAAAACAATTTGAAATGCTTCAATTTTGTAAAATATATATAAGTACACTTATCTATGTTAGAGAAAAACTGCCCTTACTTATTCCTCTAAGATATTGATTAAATAAATATTTTAGCGGAAATTAAAATTGTGGAATTATGTAATTTCTGAGTCCCAGAACATACGGCTTTTGTTTTTTTCTCTCAAAAAAAAAGATGTCAAAATTGCTAATACTACAGAATTCCATATTTTATATACATTTGCTATTTCTTCAAAACAATTGAGATAGTTCTTTTAATTGCTCAAAGCAAATACAAACCTAATCCCCTTCTTGGCGGTAAACAAAGGATTTTTTTAGTTTCCTTCTTCCACCATTTTATCTTCTCTGAACTATCACTGTCCTTAGACGTAGTTGATCTTAAATGGGTGCTGTGCTGATGAGGCAGTGAGAAAAATGAGATAGCCCAAATTCTTAGAATTTAAATGTGTTTGGATCTGGAGAATCATTCTCTGTTAAATTATGCCAGATGAGTTTACTAGAACTGAGAAGATATATTTACATGCAATGGAAATTACATATACCTGATTCCATAGCCTTTTGTTTCAGACCTGGACTATGGGTTTGCTATGTATAGTGCAGCTTCAGCTTTTCTGTCTTTGTGACCTCAACAGAATGAACCATGCATGTTATTTTAGGAATTGGTCCATTTCATATCACATTAACAGCAAACAAAATCTTAACATGGTAATTCAACATGTAGCCGTTCAGAAATGCAGAAATCACTTGTGCTGAATGTTCTTAGGCCTACTTCCATTAAATAAAAAGTTTTTTCTACTTTTTATAGAATTTAGCTGAACAGAATACCACAATTATATGTCATCGCATAATTTTTAACTGGCATACAGATGTAAAAATGAAATGTCATTACAGCAGTATACTACAAACCACATTTTAAGCCTGCCAATTCTGATAAATGAAATCTAATCTTCAATAATATTACTTGAAAGGGAGATCAGTTAATTCTCTATTTTATAAAATTTGCTATTATAACGATCTTCGTAAACCTCTGTTACATTGTAAGAGTTGAATATGAGCCATTTGCAAGCCCTCCCTTAGAGAAAGTCTTTGTGAGTAATCAGTAAGCCTTAAGAGAGTTCAAGTCTTACAGTAGGTATGTGGTGTTGCCTCTCAGTTATAAAACAGATAGTATAACATACAGAAAAATAGCACGAGAATTTGGCAGAGACCAAAGTTGCCATGTTCAGTCTTCTGCCTTCAGACAGCCTTTCAGGGGCATGTATAGCTCATCTTTGAGGAGCAAAGACCCACACTATCCTTGTATCTTATCCCATTGTTTAATGTCTGACTCTCAAGACTGATTTCATTGAAACTGACTTTATTACATTGAAACCAGTTCCTTCATATTGCAGCTTATACTTCTTTTCCTGCAAAATAGAAATAAAACTTAAATTGCTTCCATTATCTGTATATTGATCCTTTGTACTGTTACTAAAATCAGCTACTTTTTTTTCTTCTGTCTGTCAAATAATCAGTCTCTCTTAATGTTCTTTCTTTCTAAACCACTTTATTATAAATGTCTCCCATTAGACCTGCTCTTAATGTTTCACACCCCCTTATGGAAGCTAAAAGAAGTTTGTCCAAGGACACATTTTCTTTTTTTCTTTTTTTTGGTTTTTTTTTTTTTTTTTTTTAGTTGGAGTCTCACTCCATCATCCAGGCTGGAGCACAGTGGCAGGTTCACGGCCATCCCGCGTTGACCTGCTGGGCTCTGGCAGTACTCTGCCTCAGCTTTCCAAGTAGCCAGAGCTGTAGGCATGCACTACCAAGCCCAGCTAATTTTTTATTTATTGTAGAGATAAGGTCTCACCAAGTTGCCTGGGCTGTTCTCGAACCCACGGGTTCAGGCATTCCACTCATCTTGGCCTCCCGTGCTGGGATTACAGGCTGAACTGCCGAGCCTAGCCCAAGAACACATTTTCAGCCTGTGGGATCTTTCCAGACCTGTGATTTGTGTGCCAGCACAGTTCTGATCGCTGACTCTTTCAGCGCTCTAAGGAGCAAATATTTGTGCTCAGATTTCTTTAGAAATCTAGTTTCTCCTCACTTCACTAATTATTTATTTAAAATATACCTACTGATATTAACTGTGGCCATTTTCTGTCATGACTATTTAGTTTACTTTTACCACACCATATCCCTAATTCTTTAGCCAGAGCTGTAAGGTACCCTATGCTCCAGGAATCCATTCTCCTGGCTTCCCATAATCCAACAAGCATCACATCAGTTATTTTTCTAGACACTTTGTAAAAATGTCCATTGGCTAAGATAAGAGCATCATTGCATGTTGATAATATTGAATGTATTTCTCCTTTGACTGTCACAGAATCTTGTCTTCCTTGGTAAATGCAAATCTGTGTTCTAAATGGGAATGTATTTGTTTTTTATCTTGATCAGAATGTTTACAAATGACTCAGCTATTAAACTGAGAAAGCATCATTGTGGAATGTTTTGTTTACCTAAAACTTCCTGAGTGCTTTTCACAGATCTCTGATTATAATCAGATTATTGCTTATAACTTGCAGGTGATCATTTCTGTCCTGCACTCGGGTTTGCCTTTCCAAGTTTGCTACCAGCATGAGGTGGTGCAAATAAATACACAGCACTTATGTCTTCTGAATGATGACTCAGTAAGCAGTCATCTAGTTTATGCAGTGACATTTTTAAGGAATAATCTTTATGTATACAGCAAAAGAAGATTAGCAGTTTTCCTTAGATGTCTTTGACTTTTCAAGCATGATAACAGTCTCTACTGAGTAAACCACCTTTTAATCCTCTTTTTTCTTTCATTATTCCTTCCTTCTTGTCTTTCAGTCTTATTTCCTCTCTAGTTTTGGAACTTTGTGTCTAGGTGTTGGAAAAAGCAGTTTATACACCATTATATAAAAAAGACACTTGTCAGACCACTACCCAATCATTCCTAACCTGGAATCAGTGGACTTATGGGGGAAGAGAGTCCACAGATGAACTTCAAAGGGTAAACTCTTGATATTGTGTACATTCCAGCAGCTCCCCAGAGAGAGAGTCTATATTTTTTCTCAGATTCTCAGAGGGATTTAAGGCCTAAAAAGAACCACTGTCATAGACCATCAGCTTTCAAGTGTGGTCCTTGAAGATTCCCAAGACCCTAAGAAGTGTGAAAGGCTCTTGGATTTTTTTTTTTTTTATCATATATGTCAACAGAAACAACATACACAACACGTTAATTAATGAAGTAGATCTATGAGAATCTAGATGCCTTTGATTGGGGAACATTAAAGCAGTTTTCCAAATTTAAAAACAGTACCACTTTCACTTTTTAAAAATTTTGGAAATCAGTTATTTTTCATTTAAAAACATGCTGACTGGGCGTGGTGGCTCATGCCTGTAGTCCCAACACTTTGGGAGGCCAAGGTGAGAGGATTGCTTGAGGAGCTCAAGACCACCAGCCTAAGCAAACATAGCAAGACTTAATTTCTACAAAAAATTAGAAAATAAAGACTAAAATCATGTTAAAAGTTAACTTGTAATAGGTTTAATATTAATGAGTTAATAAACATTTTTATATTGCTCAAATTTAATTTCTAATAAAGTAAATAGTTGTACATATAACCACAAAAGCTTTTTAGACTCTTCAATAATTTTGACGCATATAAAGGAGTCCTGAGCCTCCAAAGTTAAAAACTGCTGTGATAACTTATATCACCTTCTATCTCTCCTCACCATGAACAAAACAAGGAATTGGTATAAATTTTTCTAGCCAAGCTCGTAGTAAGGTGCTATATACACGTTATTATTGCTCATAGTCAAGGCCTGTTGAAGAAAAGAAACTACCCACAAAGCAACAGTATAGGCAGATTTGGTGGACTTTGCATAACATGGAGCTCTATTTAATTTTTCACCTTGCACTTCGGGAAAAAAAATTATAAATGGTTGAGGTTGCATATTTTTTAAAACCAAGCCTCATCTCCATATGAGTAAGTAATCCAGGATGGTCTGTAATTGCTCTGTGACCCACAGAGATCATTGCCACTTGTGATGGTCAGTTCTATATATCAGCTGGTTGAGACTGTAATCCCAGTTATGCAATCAAACGCTAATCTCTGTGTTGCTGAGAAAGTATTTTTGTAGATGTGATTAAACTCCATAATCAGCCCACTTTAAGAAAGGGAAATAGCCGGGCTCGGTGGCTCAGCCTGTAATCCCGCGCCTTTGGGAGGCTGAGGTGAGTGGATTGCCTGAGCCCGCAGGTTCAAGACCCACCTGGGCAACTTGGCGAGACCTCATCTCTACAATAAATCCAAAATTAACTCGGCGTGGTATCACGCACCTGTAATTCCGCCTACTCGGAAGGCTGAGGCGGAGGGATCGCCGGAGCCCAGCAGGTCGAGGCTGCGGTGGCCGGGAGCAGCCACTGCACTCCAGTCTGGGCGACAGAGTGAGACTCCAACTCAAAAAAAAAAAAAAAAGAAAGGGAAATAATCCTAGATAACCTGAATGGACTTGATTCACTCACTTGCAGGGATTTAAGAGTACAAATGAAACTTCCCAGAAGTTCTGTTCGTGGACAGCAGCTTCAGTTCATTTCTCTGTTTGCCAGCCTGTCCTCCCTGATGGCTTCCCTTCAGATTTGGAACTTGCCTCCTAGCTCCCACAATTGTGTAAGTGGCTTTCTTGCAGTTAATGCCTTAATATATTATTGCAACTGGTTTTGTTTCTTTGATCGAACCCTGATTGATACACCACCCTTTGAGAAAATGGACAATACAAGGTTCCCAAACTGCAGAATTTTTACTTAGTAAATGGTGATAACTTTTTATGCTGCCACTGTTAAATAGAATTTTAATTTTTCTAAGAAAATATACCCAACAATGTTTAGACATAGCCTAAGTACGTAGAGAATAAAGTTTTTTAAAAAATGAGATAGCTTTTAAAATGAGCATCACTGGTATCCATTAGTGGCATGTACACATCTAGGAATAGACAAGGAGAGCATTAAAATGTTGAAATAAAATGTTGGAAATTATATTAGATGAGTGATAATAGTTTGGATATTTGTCTCCTCCAAGTCTCATGTTGAAATATGATCCCCAATGTTGGAGGTGGGGCATGGTGGGAGGTGCTCAGATCATGGAAACAGATCCCTTATAAATGATTTGGTGCAGTCCTTGCAGTAATGCATGAGTTCTCACTCTATTAGTTCCCATGAGAACTGCTTGTTAAAAGAGCCTGGCATCTCCCGCCTCTCTCTCTTGCTTTCTTACTGTTGCCATGTGAAGTGGAAGCTTCCTGAAATCCTCAGCAGAGGCAGCTGTTGGCACTATGCTTCTTGAGCAGTTTGTAGAACCATGAACCAAATGAACCTTTTCTTTATAAGTTACCCAGTCTCGGGTGTTTCTTTTATAGCAGCCCAAATGCACTAAGACAGTAGGAAGTCCTAGGAAAGAGAAATTAAACTTCCCCTTATAAAATCTGCAAACCAACACAAACACCCTTTTCCCATCCACTTATCAGACAACCCCATGTCACCTATAAGTGGATGTGGGAGCTACTCACTAAGATGTGTCATAGTGCTTTTAATTATTTACTAGTGTATTGTTGTTTCCATGTATCTGATTACATAAATTTACATTGCAGATTATACTGTCAGCTCACATTCTCAAAATGAGCAAGTGACATTAAAAGATTCTAACTACAAAGAATCCAGTATCAAAGGTAATAGCAATAATGCCAGGAAACAAAATAGCACAGCTGACACTTGTACTGCTACTGAGTTTTGTTTTCCACACGATTAGGTGAAAATGATGAAGACTGATTAGAACTGTCATGATATCAACCAACAAAAATTCTGCATTATCAATAAAATCTGATAGAATACAGATTAATACCCAATATTAACAAGAACTGTATTCCTATTATGTTTCTATCAGGTACACTTTTCCACTGTGACAGCCTGTAGAAGGGAATTTCAAAATACACTGAGCCTTATAATCAGATCTTTATCTGCCATTATTTAAATTTGACATAAATAATGAAGTATATTCCATAACTTGATTTGGTTCAAAATTTTTTAAAAGCCTAAAGGTTTTAACAACAGCAAAAGACATTTTTGTCTCTTTGCTAAATAAAAACACAATATTTTACATTATTTTACTTTCATTCTTATTCCACCCATAATTTATATATGATTTAAAATAGAAATAGGTAATACTTTTTTTAAACTTTAAATAAATATTCATTAGATGTACACTTCCACAAACCTTTTACTGGTGAGATAACTGAAGATCACTGGAAGATAATTTGCTCTTATGAACGGTGAGAAGCTTTTATTCCAGTTATGTGTTTATCACTCAGAACACTTTCAAAGACAGTTAAGAAGTCATGATTTCTTCATAATCTCATCATTTTGCTTTTTAACTAAAAAAGATATTTTCTATGTCTGTACCAGGCTTCCTGAAAAATCTTACATTTTTAATCTTATAATTTGCAGTCATGAGAGAGTTTTACAGGGGGAAATGTAGATATAAGTTATATTGGTAAGTTTACTCCATGTCTCAAATTTCCTTTCTGTCAAAAAGTTTATAGAGCACTGAATTTGTGCTTAGGAATAGATCATTTACTCCTTTATGAAATTTTTAGTGTCTGTTTGGAGATAAACCGAGTAACATGAGGGGGAAAAGTCAACAATAAGGATCCTATTTTTAGAAACTTTAAACACTGATAAAATTAATGCTGTCAACAAATGTGTGTACCCAAACTTGGGCCTTTTAGTGTTGTCAAGTTTATTTTCTCCCTATGTATCAGGCAAAGGAAGTGTGGTGAAGAGTTTCATTCTATCAAGGTGCTGGGGAAGAGCTAGTCACCTTTTCTGAATACAGAGGAAGAAGAGCCTTTGGCATCAGGCTCAATTTTGATTATCCACGAGGAAGGAGTTTTGGAATGCAGAATGAATTATCAAAGGAAATCGTGAAATTGTTTCTGAAAGATTTTAATAAAAAGTGAAGGGGTTTTTTGTTTGTTTTTTAAGCGCAGATAAACTTCAAGAGGCTATTTTAAGACCTATAGTTAAATAACGACGGTATTTTCCATTTTAGGTTTTTTACTCTTTCTCTCAAAATGCGTGGTGTTAAGTTCCAGAATCTCTTCAGTCAAAAAAATAATAATAAATGTGAAGAGGGGGCTACTATTTTCTTTCTTAAAAAATTAGTAAACATAGAACAAGCAACTGTTTATTTATTTTGAAAAATGTGCAAAGAGCTAATGAGTTCAATAAAAAAGGTGATGCCTTCCTTCTGCGGAGTGTTCAGTAAACAATTATCGAACTTAACTGGTTGGAATAACTGATAAACATGGTTCCCAACAGAGCAAAGTCATGTAGGTTACTAAAACATTTCCACAAATCCTGTCATCCAAAGGGATTCTGCTAACCAACACTGAGAAATCACTATCTCACCTGTAACTGAATTATTACCAAGTGTTCCATATTTACCCTCACAGAAAGTTATCATAGTACCAAATTGAAGCCCATGAACAGTATGAAGTGCTGTTTGATTCTTGTTCTTTGATTTTGGTATCCGTAATGTATTGCTATACAAACTGATTCATTTTTTATCTCCAAGTTTTATTTAATGTTGCCTAAAACTGATTGTTTCTTATGGAGTCCTACAAGCCTGACTGCCAAAAAAAATGGTGGTATTGCTCTGAAACCACAAAGCAGCTCCATTAACAGTCAGTGAATCCAAGACAGAAAAGACCAATGAACTAGTTCAGTAAGCCATTCTCCAAAATGATAGGTATTGTGGTGTTTCGCTCATTCTAGACAAAAATCATGGGTTTTCCTTTTCAATCTAAAAAGTGCTGATGGGCAAAGGATTTGAATGGGCATTTCTCAAAAGAAGATATGTAAGGAACTAATAAGCACATGAAAAGATATCAACAACATTAGTCACTGGAAAAATATGTAACAAAACCGAAATGTGGGCCTGGCATAGTGGCTCATGCCTGTAATCCTACAGTACTTTGAGAGACCAAGGCGAGAGGATTACTTAAGCCTAGAAGTTCGAGGCTGAATAAGCTATGATCACACCACTGCACTCTGGCCTGCACAACAGAGCAAGAAAGAAAAGAAAACCAAAATGTAAAGGGTTAAAGGGGAAAGAGTTATGAATAGGAAGAACATAGAGGATTTGTAGGGCAGTGAAGCTATTCTGTATAATGCTATAATAGCAGATACATATCATTATACATTTATCAAAACCCATAGAACGTATAGCACCAAGAATAAAAATGTAAACTATGTACTTTGGGTAATAATGATGTGTCAATACAGATTCATCAGTTGTAACAAATGTAGACTGTGATGTGGGATGTTCGTAGTAGAGAAATTGTATATGGTTTGTGGGGAGCAGGAGAGGGGGTAATGGGAACTGTATGTACTTTATGCTCAGTTTTGTTGTGAACCTCAAATTGCTCTAAAAAATAAAGCCTAATTAAAAAAAAAAAAACACAAGATACCACTTCATACCAAATAGGATGGATATAATCAAAAGCCAGGCATTTAATAAGTTTTGGTAAAGGAGATGAAAAATTAGAACCCTCAAGCATTGCTTGTGGGAATGTAAAATGGTGCCGTTTCTTTGGAAAACCATTTGTTCATTTCTTAAAAAGTTAAACATTCAACTACCAGCTATGCCAGTGCCATGTACTTAAGAGAAAATAAAATATATGTCCATACAAAAACTTGTGTATGAACTGACAGTTCCTGAAATTGTTAAGTAGAATTACCATATGACCCAGCAATTTCATTTTTAAGTGTATACCTATATTAGCTTTCTAGGGCTGCTATAACAAAATACCTCAGGCAGTTGCTTAAACAATAGAAATTTACTTCTTACAGTTTGAGAACCAGCAGACGAGGTGGTGGCAGGTCTCGTTTCTTCTGAGGCCTCTCTTTGGCTTGCAGACTGCTGCCTTCTCTATGTCTTCACATGTTCTGTCTTCTGTGCACGTGTGCCTCTGTTTTCTCTTTAACAAAGACTCCATTCATATGAGATTAGGGCCCCATCCTAGCAGACTCATTTTATCTTAATCACCTCTTTAAAAGCCTCATTCTGAGACACTAGGGGTGGGAACTTCAACATAGGAATCTATGGGGTCCACAATTCAGCCTATAGCAATACCCAAGAGAAATGAAAACGTGTGTCCATATAAAAACTTGCACATCGCACCATTATTTGTAGTAGGCAAAAGTGGAAACAACCCAAATGTCCATCAAGTGATAAATGTATGAAGAAACTCTGGTTTATAGTTTCTGTGGAATATTATTTGGACAAGAAGAACTGATACATACTACAACATGGATGAAGCTTAAAACATTATGCTAAGCAAAAGAAACCAGTCATAAAATTCTATATGTTTCTATTTATATGAAACGTCCAGAAATGTCCTGCCCAGCAGGAATAGGCAAATCTTGAGAGACAAAAAGTACATTTGTGGTTGTCTAGGACTAGTAGAGGAGCTGGGCAACTGCTCATGGGTATGGGATTTCTTTATCAGGTGATGAAAAGGTTCTAACTTAGATACTAGTGGTAGTGGCACAATTCTGTGAATATACTAAACACTTGTACAATTTTTTAAATGGCTGGATTTTTATGGTGTGAATCATATCTCAAAAAAGATTTTAAAAACATTTTTAGTGAAGTACAAAGCTTTTTTTTAAGTAAGTCATCTGGCACGCAAAAAGCTTTGGCAGAGCCAATTGTAGATGAAAATGAAACAGATGGTCTTCTACACATGAGGCACACATTGTAAAGAATATTATACTCCAGATCTTTGAATCTTACTGATATCTGGCAGCCACAGTTAAGATGTTGTAGCATCTGGAATTGCTGACTGTAGTTGATACTCAACTGACTAGCTTGCCAAGGCACTGGAATGACTAAACTATGCAAAGATAAAGTTCTTAGACATGAAACAAGAGTGACTGTTATCTTTCAGAAACCTCTCGTTAACCCTTATGATGTTCTTAGGTGAAGCCCTAATCTGGTATATTTGCCAATGTCTAATAAATAATCAAGTGGCCTTTCAACTCAAATAGTGACTAACTCTAAACCATGCTCCTCAAAGTAGTATACTGTCCCTGTGCTAGAAATGCAACCCTATAGGGCCAGTCTTCCTTCCACACTCAGATATTGAGTTGTGCAGTTGAACAATAAGCATCAGTTAAAGGAATGCAATTGTGATGTGAGCTGTGGGATGGCTATGGCACAAGTCAAGAATTCTCGACCTCAGCACTGTTGGCATTTCAGGCCAGATAAGTTCTTTCTTGTGGGACCTGTCGTGTGCGTTATAAGACTGAACAGTATCCCTGGCCTCTACCCACTAATTCCATTAGCACACCCCAAGTTATAACGACCCAAAATATACCCAGACATTCCCAAATATCTTCTGGGGGACAAAATCAAGAGCCAGTAGCCTAAGTAAAGAAAGAATTAACCATTTGCCACGGTACAAGTTGAATATCCCTTCTCTGAAATGCTTGGAATCAGAAGTGTTTCAGATTTCAAATATTTTTGGATTTTAAAAATATTTGTATTATAAACTTACCAGTTGCACATCTGAAGTCCCAAATACTCCAGAGAGCATTTCCTTTGAGTCTTACATCAGAGCTCAAAAAGTTTCAGATTTAGGTGCATTTAAGATTTTGGATTTTGGGACTGGGGATGCTCCTGTAAAAAGCAGTTTAACTGATATAGTAAATTTAGGTGATCATACTCTTTGACAGGTTTATTTGGAAGATTATCATTTGTTGCTCTAAAGTCTGATCCCAATGCTGAAATGCCAGCTTAGAGTCACAAAAGTAATGAGTTGTTTGTATTATTATTATTATTATTTGGAGTCTCACTCCATCGCCCAGGCTGGAGTGCAGTGACGCGCTCACGGCCACCCCAGCATCGACCTGCTGGGCTCCAACGATCCTTCTTCCTCAGCCTTCTAAGTAGCCAGAACTACAGGCGCATGCTACCATGCCCAGCTAATTTTTTTTTTTTTTTTGAGTTAGAGTCTCCCAGATTGGAGTGCAATGGCCGCTCCCGGCCACTGCAGCCTCCACCTGCTGAGCTCCGGTGATCCTTCCGCCTCAACCTTCCAAGTAGCTGGAACTACAGGTGCGCGCTACCACACCCGGCTAATTTTTTTTGATTTGTTGTAGAGATGAGGTCTTGTCAAGTTGCCCAGGCGAGTCTCGAACCCGCGGGCTCAGGCAGTGCACTCACCTTGGCCTCCCAAAGTGCTGGGATTACAGGCTGAGCCACTGAGCCCGGCCGCTAATTTTTGATTTATTGGAGAGACGAGGCCTCACCAAGCTGCCTGGGTTGGTCTCGAACCTGCGGGCTCAGGCAATCCACTCGCTTTGGCCTCCCAAAGTGCCGGGATTACAGGCTGAGCCACCGAGCCCAGCTAGTTTGTATTTTATTAAAGGACTGTTCTGGAACACATATAAATTAAAAAAAAATTGCAAAGGGGTAAAAATGTAATTTTATAATTAATTTTGCCACATAGTGAAAGATTTGCTGAAATAACAACTATGAGCTGATGAATGTGTTAATTAGCTCATTTTGGGTAATGATTCTAGAATGTATACATATATCAAAACATTGCATCGTATGCTTTAAATATATGCAATTTTTGTATGTCAGTTATACTTCGGTAAAGCTTGGGACGGGGGACAATTTGCTATCTATTGACAGAGTTTGCAAATACCTCTGTCTTTGTCATTAAGGACACCAGGCAGCATAACAGAAATCATCCATTGTCTTCCAGCATATCAACTAAATCACCAAAGAGTAAAGGATGGAGTAAAATTTTGATACAGTGTTCTCCAAGAGTTTAAATGTGAACTTACTGCACTCTGAAACTACAGTGTAGATGATATCTGCCCACACATTCTGATGTCATTAATATAATATCACTTTGTGACATTAATTTTGTGGCACCAAATCACATGCCTCAAGAGGACCTCAGTAGACATGCTGCTTCTGTCTGTGTCAAATCTCCCTTTGCTCCTATCTTATAATGACACTTGTGATTACACTGAGGACCCACCAGGTAATTCAAGATAACATCCTCATCTCAAGATCCTGTACCTAATTCCTTCTACAAAGATCCCTTTTTTCATATAAGATAACATGTACAGGTTCCAGGGATTAGGACTTGATATCTTTGAGGTCATTATTCAGCCTACTACATTGCATAGAGGGATGAATTTGGATCCTTGGTGAATGCAAGTTGCCTTCCTATGAATCTTGAATTAGTAATGTTTCATGAACAAGGTATTTAGTGTACCTGTTCATTCTGACATCAGAGAGTGATGAAGAACAGAAAAGTGAACATAAGAATACTGAAACAGTTAAAACCCATTACAGAATATTTCCACAGATGCCTCAATTTTGAACTTTGGGTTTCTATTTAAAAGTTTTAGATTATCTATCTTGGAACTGAAATAACTATTCTAAATGTGAAAAGTAGAATACAGACCCAGCTGATCAGTGTTGGCAATCAAGCTATTTTGACAAATCTTCATATTCTCTGTAAGATTTTGCATACACGAAATTCTGCTTCTCCCCCTTCTCTCTACCTTCCCACCTCAGTCAGCACAGGCAAAGACCAGGAAAAATGACAAGTGATTGTGTGCTAGACAAACTAATGTTTATAAAGCCAGAGCACTTTTGACCCCCGAACCTTAATGGCAAAGTCCCAGAAAGGAAGAAAAATGATTAAAGTCTTCTTTAACCCCTCTCTTCCACAAGTGGCTCCTCCCTGGAATTGGAAACCACTGCCAAGCAACCACGTCCCCATTTGCCCAGTATGAGACACGTCTGCACCTTTGGCTCTTGGAATGCTACTTGAGATGAACCCTCTGGCCACTTTCAAAATGAGATCAGAGGTTACTGGCTCTGGTGCTGCTAATAATGTCTGATAATAATAACAATTCCTTTTATTCATCTAGTATTTTGCAACAAAAAGCACTCTGATGTGCAGATTCTCTTTCCAAGGTACTAGGAGTACAAAAGTAGATAAGACACATTTTCAGGCCTTAAAGATCTTTTCAATCCAATTAATAATAACTCATTTAATCCCAAAAATTTAGGGAGGAGGGTGAGAGAGTTGTTATTATCTCCATTTTCCAAATAAGGAAACTGAGTATTACGATAATTTTTAGAAAAAAGTTAGTGTGACTTTCATACAGATATAAAAATGAATGCATGTTAAAGATTTTGTCTATCTCATTCAGTGAGGGAACAAGACAGATACTATAACTGTTTAAATAAAGAAGAAGCATGACTATATATGCCCTAAAGGAATGTTGAAATTAATGGCAAATGGAGACAAAACTGTTTCTCCCCCGTAGGAAGACGAGTGGGGAGGAGGCCAGTCAATAGGGCTTATTTTGACGGGACAGAATTTGTCTGACTATCAAGTAGATACAATGTAGACTTGAAAAATAGCTGCCACAGAATCAGATCACCAGAGAAAGGGTGTAGGTCTCTAAATAGGGCCGATGTGACTCTTAGACTTTTTGGCATCAAATTCAGGATTTATTCCACTTTACCACATTGTCCCAGCTTCTGAGAAAGGAATTTTTTTGTCACCTTGATGAAGTCAAATAAAGTTACCAAAAAGAAAAAAAAAAGCAAATGAAAACAAACGGTAAACCAGTTAGAGGCGTCCTGCCTGTCTTGAAATGCTCACTGAGCAGCCAGGAAGCCAAGATGCAGCTGAACCCAACCCTTAGAGACATTGCCCAGGATTCTCCCCATACTAGGGCACAACTCCTGAAATGAAGCCTGCTTCAGAATTTGTTCAAATCCATAGTGCTTCTCACTGCAGGAGTCTCAGCTTGAACTTAGATGAAAAGTAACCATCTGCTTCTAAATCCTGATGGGAATCTCATAAATGGGGTCAAAGGCGCCTTTCTTAGCTCAGGTTGCCATAATAAAATACCAGAGACTGGGTGCCTTAAAACAATAGGTATGTATTCTCTCACAGTTCTGGAGGCTGAAAGTTCAAGATCAGGATGTCCTAAGGTTGGGTTCTGATCATTATTTTCCTCGCTTATAGACAGCCACCTTTTCACGTATTTCCTACGTCCTACATGGGAGAGAGACTGAAAACTCACTGCTATCTCTTCTTCAAACGTCACTCATCCCATCATGAGGTCCCACCTTTATAACCTCATAAACCTAGTTATCACCCAAAGGCCCTCATCTCCAAATACCATTATGCTGGGGGTTAGGATTTTTAATATATGAACTTGGGAATGATACAGTTCAATCTATAGCAGTGTCAGTATGCGAATTCAAACAGCTTAAGCCAGGGACCTGAGACAGTCACAACTATGGGGAAGAAAATAATTCAGAGTGATAAGATTATAGCAGTTTACAAAAATGTGACAATTTATGGTAGAAATAAATAGAAAGGCACCACTGTCTCAAATTGCATGTATATGTGTGCCTTAAATTGTGTTTGATGGTTTCAAAGCACTGGACTGAAGAAAGGACATTAACAAAAAAAGACAGTAGTACTAACACGTTTACCTACCAGGAATGACCTTAAAAATGTGGCATCTGAAAAGAAACAAATAATTGTTTCAGTGTAGACTGTCCCAGAAATTTAGGTCATTATCAAACTTTGGTTCCTTTGGTTTCTTTTACTTAGAAAGATTGCAGTGCCTGTTTTTCATTTTGTTTTTTACTTGCCTTTTATTCTTCAAACCTTTTCCAATTCCATTCATGAGCTATAGCTTGTTCATAAGCTGTGAATTAAAAAAAAAAAAACTTCTTTGTACAATAGATTTTTATTTGTTTCTTCATTGTTGCTTTTTTTGTTTTTATTTTTAAAAATCTTCTTTTTCTTTTTCAGATTTTTTTTCAGTTTAAAGATATTTGGCACAAGTAAAAATGATGGGACTTTTCAATAATAAATGTCTCTACAGAATAAATGTGAAGACACCCAAATTAAGTTTCAAATCAAGGAAAAGTAAAACAAGAGTGAAGAGATGAGATTATAGATGGTAGTCCTAAGGGATTTATTTGTCTTAAGTTATGGCCTCACAACAAGGAGAGGAAGAAGTAATCTAATTTGTCAATAAGATGAAAGAATAAGTCACTCACATAAAGAAATGTAGGTTTATGTGAGACAGTTTGCTTTGCAGGTTTCCTGGAGCCACAGGTATAAGTCAGACACTTGCATGATGCAAATTACTCAAGTGGATAAATAACAGAGACATGCACATCACAAAATATTTTAATAAAATTTATTTAGCAACAGTTTGCCAGTAATATATTATGAATAATCATAATTCTTCAGTAATCACATCTTACAGAGTCCAGGTCCTGCTTTATGACAACCAGTCCCTTAACAAATCCGTAAGTGCTGCAGGAAGGAGCATAGAGAAGGGGCTGCTTGTCAAAGTTACTTTCCTAAAAACATTGTTTTGTTTTGAGTCAGGATCTCTCTCTGTCCCCCAGGCTAGAGTGCAGTGACACCGTGACAGCTCACCCCAACCTCAAATTCCTAGGTTTGGGGGATCCTCCCACCTCAGCCACCTCAGTAGCTGGGACTACAGGTATGTGGCACCACACTCAGCTAATTTTTTAATATTTTTTCGTGGAGACAAGGTCTATGTTGCCTAAGCAGGTCGTGAACTCCCGGACTCAGGTAGTCCTGTCTCGACCTCTGTTAGTGCTGGGATTATAGGCGTTGACCACCGTGCCTAATCTCTAAAAACACTTTGATCATGTTACTTCCCTACTTAAAAACCTTTACTAACCCCTTGTTGACAGTGGCAATATACCGAACCCTGAAAACGACACAGTTTGCCCAATCTCAACTGGCACAGTCCAAATCAGACACTTTCCCCTAACACAACTCTGTTCACACTAAGCTCATGATCCCCTCACACTTGTGTGCCTTTGCATAAGCTGTTCTCTTGACCTAGAATACTCTCCTTCCCCTTTGTTGTCTTTTTAATGATAAGGGGGTATGGTTAAATGGTAACGCGCAACGGCCAATTTCATCTACATAGGTTAAACTATTTGTTGCTTATTGGAGGAGCTATATGACTTAAAATCAGGTGATATACTGCAGTATATCTGTGTTTATCCGTGCATTTTTTTGAAAACCTGATCTTTATGTTTACTTCTTTATTGCTAAGCTTGGTTAAATTCAACATATTATTCTAAAGGTGTTTTTCTTGATTCACTTAAAACAAACGATCAGCTTTCGATTCTCTTATTTTTAAGTCCCAACACAAGTGTCACCTCATTGCCTTTACCAGTGCTTCTGTGATCTTCATTCATACTTTGGGTATAGCACTTACAGTGTGATATGATAATTGGTCCATTTACATATCTTCCTCCTTCAGGCTGGATGAAGTTTTCCTATGTTCACCTTTGTATCCTCAGTACCAGAATAGAGTCACGTATATAATTACTGCTTAATACATGATACCCTTAGGTTTAAACTCTAGTCTTCTACGGAAATTGAACACTACATTTACTCTTATTCACTCATTTAGTCATTCAACTAAAATTAACTGAGCAGATACTGTGCGCCAGACATTGGGAATACAAAGACTAATAATATGTAATACCTTCCTTGTGCTAAAATTCAGGAAAAAAAACATCTTGCACCTTGGTTGCACATGAGAGTTTCTTAAGAGACTCGTTGAAATGATTTGATAGGAAAAAAAGGGCAAAAAGATTTTGTACATTTTTATTAGTCTTCCTCAGAAAATCTCACTTCACAGACATGAAAATGCTGGTTACAGAGAAATGCAGCACCACATAAATTCAGAACACAGACTTTTGAGAACTGAAACACACAAATAATTGTTCAACACCCACTATGCAACTGGCAAACTCTGCAAAATGCTGTGAGTTCAAAGATAAGACACAATATTTGCCATTGAGTACACTTAAAGAAACACAACTTGATGTGTTTGGAAAACGTATACACCCATGAAATCATTACCACAATTAAGGACATAAACATATCCATCACCTCCAAAAGTTTCCTCCTGGCCTGTTTGTTGTTTTGTTTTTGCTTTTGTGGTAAGAGCATTTAGCATAAGCTCTATTCTCTTTGCAAATTTTAAGTATATAGTACAGTCTTGTAATTCATAGGCCCTATGTTTTACAGTAGATTTCCCGAACTTATTCATCCTGAATAAAGGAAACTTTGTGTCATTTGACAAATAGCACCTCTTTCCCTCTACCCCTCTTCTCAGTTACCTCATTTGGAAAATGAGAATAATAATAACTCTCTCACCCTTCTCCCTAAATTTTTTGGGATTCAATGAGTTATCATCAATTGGATTAAAATGATCTTTAAGACCTGAAAATGTGTCTTATCTACTTTTATACTCTTGGTACCTTGGAAAGAGAATCTGCACATCAGAGTGCTTTTCATTATAAAATACCAGATGAATAAAAGGTATTGTTATTATTATCAGACATTATTAGCAGCACCACAGCCAGTAACCTCTGACCTCATTTTGAAAGTGACCAGAGAGTTCATCTCAAGTAGCCTTGTTCTAGATCTTAGAGGAAAGGCTTTCAGCTTTTCAATGTTGAGTATGATAGCTGTAAGAAATATACTTTTGGTCCGGGCACAGTGGCTTACATCTGTTCCCAGTACTTCAGGAAGCTGATGCAGGAGGATCACTTAAGACCAAGAATTTGAAACCAAGCTGGTCAACACAGTGAGACTTTGTCTCTACAAAAAAAATCAGAAAATTTGTCAGGCATGGTGGTATGCATCTGTGGTCCCTGCTACTCAGGACACAGAAGAAGAAGGATTGTTTGAACCCAGGAGATTTGAGGCTGCAGTGAACTGTGATGATCGTGCTATAACTATACTCCAGCCTGGGCAACAGAGTGAGACTCCAACCAAAAATAAAAACATTTTTAATTCATCAACTATAAATGCTAGTTTAGAAATAAATTTAGCAGTATAGACAGATATATACATTTACGATTTAAACTTAGATTATAATAGGACTAGAGTCCTGCTACTGCTTAGTCTGTGACTTTTACTTGGTTGCCTTTCCTTTGTTTTTGTATTATAAATTTCTTTTATTAATTGAAATTGAAGCACTCCAATATTACCTTTTGGAAAGCAGATAATTTTTTTCTGAATCACCATTCATTGATTTGTTTATATAGGTAAGTTATTCTGAACATAATAATGATACATAGTTCAATGTACAGGAAGATGCTACATACATAGCAAAGAACATTCCAGAAGAAGCACATTAAGTTGAAATGTTTAAAATTTATTTTGATTTTCTCATGGATACGATGTTATAATATGGTTCCTAATAATGTTTGTCCCATGCCCCAAATCTTTAAATAATGCCAGTGCCATATTAAATAAAAATGAGTGATGTGTATGTCATGTGAAAAGTTTAACACTTTCTAAAATATATACAAATCAATTAGAGGAATGTAATAACTAAACTTCAAGAGAAAATTACAATTAATATCACAAGCTAATTGGGTGAGATCAAATTGGTAGTCTTCTGCTCAATTTAAAGTTGAGATTCATTTCTTCAAAACTGGCTAGACCTATGTTTTGTTAATATCTGACCTTCTATAAGTATATATATGTGCAAAAATCTCCTAGCAAAAGTTTCAGGTTGCTTTTCATGCACTGTGTCAGTTTTAATTGATTGATTATTCTTTTTATTATCATATTTCCTTGCTTCTTTGTGTGCTTGATAATCTTTGATTAAAGAAAGACGTTGTGAATTTTAACTTCTTTGGTGCTGGACACTTTGATATTCCAGCATATGTTACTGAGCTTTGTTCTGAGATGCAGTTAAATTACTTAGAAGCAGTTTAATTTTTTTGGATCTTGTCTTTATGATTTGATAGGTATGCCTGAAGCAGTGCTAAGTAAATATCTAATTATTTTTCACTACTGAGGCAAGACCTCCCCGAGTATTATACCCAATTCCCCATGAATTATGAGAATTTCCACTCTGGCTGGTGGAAATGTGGAACATTTTCAGCCCTTGTGAGCATCGGGCACTGTTTTCTCTAATTCTTTCAGGTGTGTTTTGTTGTTGCTGTTGTTGTTATTGTTGTTTTCCTGGCCTCAGTTAGTTTCTTCATATGTGAGTACTCATTGGTACTTGGCTTAATAAGCAAGAGGTGTTCTCTGCTTATTTCCTGGTTTCTTTCTTGGTGCAACTCTTTTTGTTAATACTCTGTCTTGTGAAGTCTAGCTGCTTTGGTTTTCTCGGATCCTGAGTTTCCTATCCTCAACTCAGGAAGTCTGCTGGGATCCACCAGTAATCACCATCCCTGTGTCACAACTTGAAAATGCTCTTGATGAAGTCATCTGGGGTAATCATAGTGCTGACCTTGTTTGTTTCCTGTCTCTGTGTTATCACCTTCCTGCATTGCATAATGTCTGCCATTATTTCATATATTTTGCTAGCTTTTTTCAGTTGTTTCGGACAGAAGAATAAATCCAGGTTTTTTTCCCATCTTGTTAGAAGGCAGAAGTCTCTGTAGTATAATTTAGCAGCAGAGAAAATAAAAAAAAAAGCTTGTTTGTTAAGATCTTATTTATCCTTCTCTAGATTTTAAAAAACATTTCTCTTAATAGACATATTGCTATGGTCTGAATGTGTATCCCTCAAATTCTAATTTTGAAATCCTAACTCCCAAGATGGTGGTATTAGGAGGTGGGGCCTTGTGAGAATACTGCTAATTGCCTTCTGGCAACACTGTCATTTGAAAGATAACAGCAGCAATAATAAATGGATATTGAGTACTTACCATGTAATAGGATATGTTCATATACATAATACCAGCTCTGCCTAGTCTCTCCTTTCAGAGTCAGTGCTGTGTAGTGACTATTTGACAAAAAAGGGCCAATTAGTAATAATGTTGACTAATGCTAAAATATATATATGATATCTGTCAGACACTATTATAATTCTTTCTTTCTTTTTTTTTTTGAGTCGGAGTCTCATTCTGTCATCCAGGCTAGAGTGCAGTGGCACACTCATAGTTACCATGCCTAGCTAATTTTTTGATTTATTGTAGAAACAAGGTCTCGCCAAGTTGCCCCGTCAGGTCTCGAACTCACGGGCTCAGGCCATCCACTTGCCTTGGCCTCCCAAAGTGCTGGGATTATAGGCTGAGCCAACGAGCCCGGCCTATTCTAATTCTTTACACATATTTACTAATATGATCTTTATAACAACCCTCTGGGAAAGTGCTTTTGCTGTATTCATTTTACAGGTGGAATAATTAAAGCATCAGGGAGCTAAGCTATTTCTCCAGGGTCTCCCACCTAGTAAGTGGTAGGACCAAATTTGAGCCTGATGAAGAGTGTGATTCCAGGGTCCTCTTTTTTTTTTTTTAAATAATATCTCTCTATTAGATTTTAAGTTTGTTTTCAAAATTAAAGGCAGGGGCTATCCCAGCCCGCTGCATGCAGGAGTTTGATTTTATTCAAAAGATGCAGAGCAAATATCTGCACTATTTTTGCAGCAGTGCTCATATATACAATGTTTTCTCATCAAATTCCCTTGCCAAAGTTGTTTAGTTTTTTCAAGGCAGAAATGATATGACAAAAAGCTCAGTTGCAGGTTGTTCATTTAGTGCTGTCTGAGGGAATGTTCTGTGATGATCTAAATGTTTTATATCTGTACTGTCCAATAGCCAGTAGACACATGTGGGTACTGCTGAACATTTGAAATGTGACTAGTATAGCTGAGAAGTAAAGTTTGTAATTGATTTTAATTTTACTTAAATTTAATTAAAATAACCACAAGTGGCTGAAGGCTATTGTACTGAGCACAGCAGATCTATGATGGAGAAGTTTCCACTTGTCATCACAAGGGGCAGCACACGAAAACTTTTTTAAGATGCGAATTGAAATCTATGAGACATAAAACTCTTCTAGCCATTCTCTATTTTTTAATCCACCCCTCCTCTTCCCTCTGTCCTGCCAAATAAAACACACAGACATAGATGCACACACACACTCCATCTCTCTCTTTCTGTTTCTATTACATCAAATAAATAGCTATTTTTTGTGTATGTCCTGGGCTTCGTGTTGCCTAAGACTTGCTGCTGTTGTTTTCTCTGCTTGAAATGTCCCTCCCTTCTTGTCTTGCAAATGTCTCCTTTCTTTTTAAAGTGTCATTTTCCCTGTCTTACTCCCCCTGAATTCCTTGGACAGAATTAATTGTTCCTGTGTTCCTAGGTGTGATGTTTGATTTTATATGTCAACTTGACTGTGCCATGGGGTGCCCGGGTTAAACATTATTTCTGGATACATCTATGAGAGTATTTCCAGACAAGTAAGCATCTAAATCATTGGACTCAGTAAAGCAGACAGCCCTCCCCAGTGTGGGTTGGTATCATCCAATCTGTCGAAGGCCTGCATAGAACAAAAAGGTGGGAGAAGGCAGACTTTTTCCCTTTTGCTTCCTACCTGCTCGCTTAAGCTGGGACATTAGTCTTCCCCTGCCCTTGAACTGAGATTCACTCCATCAGCTCATCTGGTTCTCAGGCCTTTGGAGTTGGACTGGAATTACACCATTGGCTTTCCTGGGTCATCTCCAGTTAGCAGATTGTGAGACTTTTCATCCTTTATAACTATATGAGCCAATTCCTTATAATACATTCTCTCTCTCTCTCTCTCTCTCTCTCTCTCTCTCTCTCTCTCTCTCTCTCTCTCTCTCTCTCTCTCTCTCTCTCTTGTGTGTGTGTGTGTGTGTGTGTGTGTTCTCTTCTCATTTATTAATGTTTCTTTTGAGAACTCTGACTAGTACACTATGTATAGATGACCTCTGTGATTTAAAATGAACTATTTATCAAGTAGCAAACTAAGATTGGATTGATGAAGTATCAGAAAAAGAGACTAGAAGCTAGAAGACCATGCAAACTGATTTCACAGAACTGCAAACATAAAGTGTTCCTAATTATACATCAACCATTTTTTTTCTAACAATCTCAGCTTTGCCCCAATTATCCATGAGATGATTTAGTACATATTATTTTGACAGTATTGCTTATATCTTTCAGTTACATAACAAAAATTCATGTCATAAATGCACCTCATCATCTTGCATAAAGCATAGAACTGCCAGTTTGGGACTTTCCATAGAAAGATATGGCACACAGGATTCTTGGATAGGACTCCCATGAGCGGGCTGAGTTCAGAAGCCTGACAGTCTATGGTAATGCTATTCCATATGCTCAGGATGTGAGAATGATGCAGACTGCAAAGAACTCCCAGAGCAGGAGGGGACCCGAGGGGATTGCCCTAGAAGGACACTTTTGAAGAAATTTAAACATAAAACCTGAGCTATTTCTCCCTACTAAAAGGGCAACCAATACATGCCACTCAGATACAAAAATCTTGCTATTCAGCTGGAGTAGTGTCATCAACTGAGAATCTCCAGCTCTAGTGCCCCAGGAGACTGGTAGCTCCCAGCCAATGCCTGGGCATGGTGTACCAGAGCCTTGCCATCTGTTCCCAATGCAGCATTCCTTTCCTGCCCATCTTTAAGCCAGTACTCCCTTTGGGTAGGCCAGTATTTTCTAAGAACTATACTCACAGCTAACTGAGGCTGTTCCTATCCAATCTTCCTTTCTTCCCCTTTTCATTTCACAGGGTTCAGACTGCACTACAGTCTGAGTCTTTCCCTATATCTCTCTGCTCCCCTTTCCCTTTATCTTTCACTGAAATTATCCTGATAAATTTCTGGCACTTCTACATTTGGTGCCCACTTTCCAGGAGACCTAAAATGATAGAATTAGATCCAAATTCAGAAACAGGAATCAGGCCTGTGTAAGCATAGAATTTACCTCCATGGCCTCGCCATCTGCCACTAGATTGAAATAGAAAGAGAAACATAAAACATATTTTGTCTACTATTTTTCATTTATTTTTACTAGAAAAGTTGATCTTTCGTGGAACTATATTTCTGAAATGGAGGTAAGTTCAGTCACTGCCAAGAAGTATTTTTTCCCACTAGATCCATGAAGTAAAAGAGGTGACAAGTCACAATTTGTCACTACAACTAAGTGTAGCTACCTAGTATCTCTACATGTGAGAACAGATTAGGACATAGTTTTTTCCAGTAAGAAGATACACAAATAGAAATTCATAGAAAGATGTGTAATTTTTTATTGCCCCCCAAAATTGATAATCCTCTTTCTCAGAATATATGCTTTCCATTTTTTCCCTTTCAAACAAATTTGAAAGGGAAAAAAGTATTCTAGAACTGTTCCTTTAGTGCAAAGATACATTAAATATTTCTGCTTAACCAATCATTAGAAAAATCCTAAATTTATCTTATAATTCAGAATTCTCCAAACTCTTTTGCTTATTGTAGACACAACTAGAACATTCTGATATTCAAAGTTTGACTTTGTAGAATGGCCACACCTCAATTAAATCAAACCATCTTGTGAAAATTTACATTATATCTGGTAATAAACCATAATACCTGAACACATTGCAAAATTTATGAAGTTAAATGAAATTTTTTTTCACTTATTAAAATAACTGAGAAATTGGTCTAAACTTATTGGAAGTCTTTTTGAAGGAACTAGAGATTGCTTTTAAGCTACCATCAACACTGACTTCATTGCTTTAATGCTATTTCTTAGCATTTTATTTTTTAAAATGGGAAACAGAGTTACCCATGTTGCTCAGAAAGTATTTAGTTTATTCTTAAGAGTAAAATTCCTCCTTAAACAATAAATACCAGTTACACTTAACTTTATCACCCCTGAGAGGCTATAAATAAATACTGTCAGGTTATAAAGCCTTGTTAATGACGAGTTAGACACCAGTAACTCAAAGATAGCCCTGGAGGACATATGTTCTACTACCTGACAAGAGCAAGTGGTAAAAGTCCAAAAGCCAAAAGTGAGGGGCTGGGGAAAGGTTCCAGGACACCTGGGTGCTAACCTTGTCTCTGCCATCTTGGAGGAGTTCTTGACCTTTTGGGGTCCATTTTCTCACTTGTATTGTGAAAGGATAGGCCTCAAAGGTGTCTAAGGTCCATTCGTGAATTAGTAAGTCTACTTACTTCCCTTGTGCAAGAAGAGCTAAGGGTGAACCATAAATATTTTTCTGAGGTGAACATTTGGTGCATAAATAAAAATCTAACCAGGGTTTCCCTCCATCTTCTCACAGAAGGCTGATTTAGAGAAAACTAATTATCAATGACAACAAAAAGGCGTTTAGGCATAAAACCTAGAAGTGTGGTTAAATGCTGGAGTCCATGGAAGCATGAACTATTTAGCTGAACAAGAATTGGAATTATTTGGGCTCTTCTCAATCTTCAGTCTATACTTTAACACACCAAATGCAGGGCCTCCATCAGAGAGGTCATTAAAGATAGGGATTACAGCAAAAGGTTTTTACTAAAAAAGTTATGCTTTTCCAACCTGGATGGAACTACAGTCTATAATACTGAGTGACCTCTCACACAGAAACAAGGATCCGAGTATCACATGTTCTCACTCATATAATGGACCTTAGACATCCAATGTAATACTATATGAAAATGACTGACCGTACTGGGAAACTATGGTGGGGGGAGGGAGATGGGATTAACAGTAGCAAATATCTGTCTGGGAACGGGGAAACATCCCATATCAACAGAGTGCCTGAATGAACCGCAATTGTATACCTAACCCTTAACTGTACCCCACAACTTCACAATAAAAATATAAATAAATAAAATAAAATAACACTAGCTTTAATTAAAAAAAAAAGTTATGCTTTTCCCTATAATACACTTTCATGCACATGTTAGTCAAATTTGTTTAGCCCAATTGACTAAGTTCCATTTGACTAAACAAAACGTTTGTCTTCTGGGCCATTATTTCAAACACCTAAGGTAGAAATACTCTGTTTCCAAGACCTTATAAAATGTTCTCTTAAAGACATAACACTATCATCGTTGATATGGTATTTACTCAATTACACCTCTTCTTTTCTTTTCTTTTCTTTTTTTTTTTTGAGTTGGAGTCTCACTCCGTCAACCAGGCTGGAATGCAGTAGCATGCTCACGGCCACCCCAGTGTCAACCGGCAGGGTTCCAGCAATTCTTTCACCTCAGCCTTCCAAGTAGCCAGAACTACAGGCAGGTGCTACCACGTCCTGCTAATTTTTTGGTTTATTGTAGAGATGAGGTCTTGCCAAGTTGCCCAGGCCATTCTCAAACATGTGGGCTCAGGCAATCCTCTCGAACCTGAGCCTCCCAAAGTGCTGGGATTACAGGCTTGAGCCACAATGCCCGGCTACACTTATTTTCAAGTTAAATCTCTGTTCAGATCACTACACAAGAATGGAACTGAGGATATGAAATATTGAGGATGAGAAATATTTTTATGAAGAAACTGAGATAATACTTGTCATATCCTATTTATTTCAGTCAAATTCTAGGACTATAATAATACAACTTGAAGATAGTTGGAGTATCCTTCTCATAAGCCAGATTTGATGACATATGCAAAGCCATATGAGTGAAGGGAACGAATAAGAAAACTGATGATGAAAACTTAATATATGGGCCAGGCTCGGTGACTCAGACTGTAACCCCAGCACTTTGGGAAGCCAAGGCGAGTGGATTGCCTGAGCCCGTGAGTTCAAGACCCACCAGGGCAACTTGGCGAGACCTCATCCCTACAATAAATAAAAAATTAGCCAGGCATGGTGGTGCGCGCCTGTAGTTCCGGCTACTTGGAAGGTTAAGGCAGAAGGATCCCCGGACCCAGCCGGTAGAGGCTGAGGTAGCCTGGAGCGTGCCACAGCACTCCAGTCTGGGTGACACGCTGAGACTCCGACTCAAAAAAAAAAAAAAAGAAAATGTAATATATGAAGTGCCATAATAGGAGAAATACATACATCCAGTCTAAGGAGACTAAGAAAGACGATGAACAGGAACCTGAACGAGTGAGATTAGCCACATTTTGGCGGGGACTGGGAGAGAGGAGAACACACTTGGTCAGAAGGAACCGCATTTGCAAAGATTTCAGAGGACGAGAGATCAAGCAGTATTTAGAATTCAGTAGAGAGTTTGGGAGAAGAGAAACAGATAATGGTGAAAGGAAAGATTAGAGAGGCAAGTGAGACTAAATTATGATAGAAGGGCATATTGGTTGAGCCTTAGTTTTCAAATACTTTCCACATGTAAACTGAATGTTCATTTTACATCTACAACAAGCATGCTTAGAAAGCATAATGTCATTTTTATAAAAGGGAAATGAAGGCTCAGAGTAAAATGATTTGCTAATATTCTTTAATAAATGAGCTCTATAGTCTCTTCATGAGACTGTATCCTGGATATGAAAATGTTATTAGGTGATTGGAAGAAGAATGTTGTAACAGGTGTTCTCTTGCCTTTCATTCTGCAACTCACAAATTGCTCCTAAGCCACAGATTTCCACACCCTTCTGTACCACCCATTAGGAAACTCATCCATGGCTCTTATAGGATTTAAGCCTAAGACTGATTCCCTGGGGGGGTCGTTGGCAGAAATAAAAAGTGACTCACTGGACAGAATTATGATCCTGGGATTCTTGCTTCTATTTTTAATGGCATTCGATCCAGAGAATTCAAGTTATTAATGACAAACTTCAGGGGTAAGTTAACTGAGTTAGGATGACAAACCAAAATTTCCCTGAAGTATAAATTGCACAGTCACCAACCACTTGACAAGACTAGGAGCAAAGTCTATACAACATTTGCGTAATGTGGTGAACTGGTTGTCCTCTGTAGACTAGTTACTGGTGTGACATATGCTAAACTAAATCTAGACAGAAGAGACTTTTAAGTAATATAAAATTGACACTTGGACTTTGGGTCTTTGTCTTTGTTGCTCGTTTGTCCAAGGATCCTTTCTTCAGCCAGATGAAACAATGTCCAGACAATGAAAGTCAATGTGTTGATAGAAGAATTCCTAATTTTTTCTTCTTTTTTTTGAGATGGGATTCTCACTCTGTCACCCAGTCTGGAGTGCAATGACATGATAATGGTTCACAACAGGCTTGACCAACTGAGCTCAGGCAATCCGTCCACCTTTGCCTCCCAAGTAGCTGGGTCTACAGGTGTGTGCCACCACCCCGAGCTAATTTTTTATTATTATTATTATTTGTAGAGATGAGGTCTCGCTATGTTGCCTAGGCTGGTCTTGAACTCCTGGGCTCAAATAATCCTCTCGCCTCAGCCTCCCAAAGTGCTGGGATTACAGGCGTGAGCCACCATGTCCAGAGGATTCCTAAGTTTGATCAGGTAAAATACATGATTTTGTCTTCTAAATTCTTTCTAGGTACCCTTGAGTTAGAAAACATAACACACTATTGAAAATAATGAGTAAAAAATATCTAGAAAACAAGTTGAGATATTCAGCTTTGTTAAGATCTCTTATAGTGAGCTGTACTCCATAGCCTAGTTCAAATATAGCTAGACTCCACTCCTATCTAGAAAAAGTTGGGGTTGGAGATGCAAAAATAAATAGAAATCATATTCTGTATTAGAACAAATATGACTGTGTGATACTATACTTCAATTAAAGATTAATGGGCATTAGGAATTTTCTAGAAAATTAGGCTAGAAATTTATCTTAAATCACCTTAAGCAAACAAACAAAAAGGAGGGAATGTATCACCTTAACTGCACAGTCTATCCTGGGTCCAGTATGACTATGTTAGAGGAGACTATACAATGTTATAGGGCTCTCTTCTCCATCTCGAAATCTGCTTGTCTTTGTGGGTTCTTCATTCTTGGTCAGGCTTTCCATGTCCTGGCAAAGATGGCATGGCATCTCTTAGGCTCCATTGTTTTTATAACTGCAGATTCCAGTGAGAACAAGCACTGCTCTTTCTGGCAATTAGAATTACAACCTGGTTTAAGCTGCCTGCCCGTCCTTGATAGCAGTTTTCAGAGGAGTAGTGAACTCTTGACTGGTCTAGCCTACGTCTACACTTACCACCCTGAATTTGGTTAACCTGGGAGTAGGAAATGGGTTGCTTCTCCAGAAGAAAAAGATATAGAGTGAGGATAAATAAATGAATTACAGATGTTTCCTACACAGGCAAATCAAATTCAGAAAACCTTCCCTATTGATAGCCAAAAAAGATAAGCATATTTAGAAATAATTTTTGACAATATTTTTCACACACTTGAATAATATGTTATAATGCTATTAGAAGGCAAAGGATAATTGTCTCACCCTTCAACTAATGAATTGTTTAAAAATCACAGAATGTTTCCGCAGCAAACATAAGTATTAAAACATACTTTTAATGAATTTATTTTAAATTCAAATGACTGTGAGTTAACATATTCTCTGAGGTAGAAAAAAAAAAGCAAAACTTTGCTCAGAATTTATCTTAATGAAAGTTAATTGACTGCCAAAGCTGGCAAAAAAAATAAAATAAATTACAAAACAGAATGACATTTAGGGAACCAACTAAATTAAAAGTCAGATCTCTGTTTCTGAAACTTGTAATTGTGCTGTATGAACAAAAACTCTCAAGCTTATTGCTAGTGTCATTCAAAACTTTCTTCACATTATATACGCTTAATAAAATGTTGACAAACTTACCTGTATACACAACTTAGGAAAAAGAAAACTTTTATTCTGTTACTGTGTAGTAAATACATGTTTACTCATAACATGCTATTCTTGTAGCCAGCTTTGGGAGTGGAGGCAGGGAAAAAGGCAGAGGCAGTGGGAAGAGGAAGAAGACGCAGTGAAGACAGGGAACAGCCAGTGTTTCATGTTAGACCTGAAAAAAAAAAAACAAAGAAAAGGAATTCTGAAAGCTGGCCCAGTATCAGACTATAAACAAAATGTCTTCCCAAGCAGATTATATAAAAGGCATTTCACAAGTTAAACAATTCTCTTACCATCATGGCTGTGAAAGAGCAAAGGCTAAAAAAGGAAAGTCTTCCTTCTTTTTTCACTAGTTAGGGCAGAAATTCCCAGTGTCTTTGAGGCTAAATCTCTCCCATCATGAGTCGATTCAGTGGTATTCTCTACAACTTCTATTCCTTCTAGAAGTGTGATATAGCTATCCATTTCTTATGAAGTTAAAGGTAATTCTATTTTTAATGAAATTTGATGCCATCTTTTGACTTAATTGGGTTACACAATGGGCTCTCCCGGCACAGAAAGTGAGATTCATGGAGCTAGAGAGGAGCTGACTCCTGCAAAATGGGCTTTTCCACCCACCTCTCCTCCTCTGGACAGACCTAACTATGTTGAAGTGTTATTTCCTTCTACTTGAGCTCCTCCGGTAAAAACTGGTTTCTGGGTCAGAAACATGGTCGGTGTACACCATTGCTTCCTCTGGAGAGTGTTCTGCATATATATAAGCTTGATAATTACATTTTATCTTTGATTCTGACAAAAGGAAGTCAAATACTTAGATATAAAAGAATGATGATACCTTCTGATTTACGGAGCTGCTTATGTTACAATTAAGAGAAATCTGGTCAAAAGTGGAGAAAGCAGAAGTGCCTGACTGGAGTGACTATTAATAGTGCCTCTTTTTACTCCCAAAAGAGTCCCAGTGTGAATGGTAAAATATCTAATCATCCTACAAATAACCTATATTTCTACAGGTACCATTGCAGTATGTAGACCTAGTTATGTACAGTATCACCCACAGTAGCTCCATGATAAGAAATATTTGGTGGAACTGCAATTAATAAAAAGTGTGAAAACTTTATGTTAAGTAATTGCTGATTCATTTTCATGTTCTATTGTCTAGATTTTTCACTTAACCTGCCTGTCCATTCTCCTAGACCCACTACAGTAGACAAGGGGCACAAATGAGGAAGAAAAACATGACTGAGACCCATGGGAAAGGCTTGTACAATCCAACGGAACTTAGAGAATAGCAGCTCCTGGCAAGGAACTTACGTGTTTTGGAACACAGTGTTCATTTAAAAAGTGATGGATGGGGAGAGGTAGGGAAGAGAGAAGAGGAAATTAAAAGTTGCTTTTGCTTGGCTATACTCTTCCAGGATTTGCCACATCCTGTGGAGAGGGGTGGGGGAATTAAAAGCACTGTTTTGTTTCAATCAGGCTTAGAATAGAAGCTGTTCAACATCAACTGACACAGGACCAGCACTTCCAGTTGTCCTTGTCTGCACTTCCAGGAGTAGATGGGCAACTGAAATGCCAGCACGTAGGCAAGAATCCTGGGAAACAAGTTCCTGACACAATAGTGGCTACATCATTGGGTCAGTGGATAGCTCCTGTTGCCTAAATTACAGTAGAGATGTTAATAGGCACAAAACAAGCCAAAAGAAGTTTTAAAACCAAAAGCATGG